>JAZHEH010002754.1:1332500-2690000 GCA_036589455.1 Ateles fusciceps
TGCCTTAGAGGGAGCTGGGGATGGAAGGTCGCAATGTCCCCGGCGTGTGGAGAAGCCTCCTTAGACGAGGCCAGCGGGGCCTCAGCTCCCCGGAGGCTCCGCATAGAACGCACCTGCTGTTCCCGTTCCCTGGGCTCCTGTTGCCAAGTCCTGCAGCAGAAGCTGTCAGGGACGCGATTAATCACCAGGGTCGGGCCTGGCCCGCCGCCAGGGGGGCAGCATCGCCCCTCACGGCCCAGCCCTCCTGGGAGCCCGGGGGCAGCTCCCCCAGAGGACAGAGCTCGGGGTTCAAGGGGGACGGGGCGCCTGGCCCTCCAAGACCCCACTTCCTTGTTCTCACAAACCCAAGGAAGAGTGGGGCTCCCGGGATTAACTCAGCGCCATGAAACCCCAGCCCTGAGGGACGGACCGCCCTGCCTGGGTCAGGCCAAGGACATCTGAGCCACCCCACCGCCAACCCCTGGGAGCCCCTGGAGCCCGCAGTGGCCTCGAGTCCGCGCCCGCCTCCTTCCCGGGCCCTCTTCCCCCGCTGGCCATCCTGGCTTCCCTCCTCCCCCAAGGCTCCATCTGAGCCAGATCCCACCCCCCCAGTTCCCACGCTTCCTGCCCCAGAGAGGGACCCAGAGGCGCCAACACCGGGGTGGGTTGAGCCTTGGGGTGACTCGAGCCCCGGTGACACGTTTAGCCCCACGGCTCCTTCACTTCAGCCACAGGTGCCTTCCCTGCAGCTCACATGCGCACAGAAACACACGCGCCTGCACACTCGTGTATACACGCACAGACTCCTGCTCAAAGGCACATAGGTGCAGTGTGTACTCACACAGGCATGAATGAAATGCAGACACCCCTCCACACAGCTCACAGACACATGCACACATGCACACACTCCATTGCCCGTGCACGCATACACACACACACACACAGGTACACACTCCTCCAGGGCACTTGGGAAAGGTCCTCAGTTTTGTCACCAAGCTGCCAGGAGAGCTGCCCCTCCCTGCTGGGTCCAGGGCCTGTCACCAGCCAGCTCTCGCCTGTAGTGAGTCCTCTATCCTCAGGGTGAATCCTCCCTCCTTGGGGTGAGTTCCCCTCCTGGGGTGAGTCCTCCCTCCTGAGGTAAGTTCTCCCTTCTCAGGGTGAGTTCTCCTTCCTTAGGGTGACTTCCCCTCCTGGGGTAAGTTGCCCTCCTGGGGTAAGTCCTACCCCTTCTGGGTGAGTCCTCCTTCAGGTGAAGTCCTCCCTCCTGGGTGAGTCCTCCCTCCTCTGGGTGAGTTCCCCTGCTGAGGCGAGTCCTCCTCCTTAGGGTGAGTTCCTCCTCCTGAGAAGAGTCCTCCCTCCTCAGGGTGAGCTCCCCCCTCTGGGGGTGAGTTTCCCTCCTGGAGTTAGTCCTCCCCCCTTTTGGGTGAGTCCTCCCTCTTCAGGCTGAGTCCTCCGTCCTGGTGTGAGTCCTTCCTCAGGTCCACCTCCTCCCCCACAGCCAGCTTCCTTGAGCCTCTTCAGTGGTCCCAGCTGACGTGTGCCAGCCCTCCAGGAGAGCCAGGTTTGACCCTTTCCTTTCTCGACTTTTCCTCAGCTGCCAGGGCTACAGGGGACGCACCAGCTGCATGGACGGGGTGGCATTGCCATATCCCACCTCCCAGAAATGTCTGTGCACCCTCCCTGTCCCAGTGCTGCAGCCTGAATGTAGGTGTGGCCAGCGAAGAACCCGCAGCCACTGAGCTCCCCAAGCCCCAACCTACAGCAAAGTGCCATGGGGGGCGGGGTGGGGGGACATGAATTTGAATTCCTGTGGCATCGGTAGGGAAATGTTGGGGGTAACTGTCAGAAGTAGAAAAAGTTTCTTTTTGAAGTTTTAAAGTTTCCTTTCTTGTTAAAAAAAATAAGTGTGCTAATAACTTTGTGAAGCCCTATCCTATGTAGCTGTTAGACATGCCATGCTTACAGGCACGTAGTACATTCTATGTCCTTGTACTTTAACCAGGATATCTGTGCTGGACGTGCTCACAGGCATGTCCCAGCTCTCCATTGCTTTTACCTGTTTAGAAAAGCTTTAAGTTATTAGCCAATCGGGTTTTAGTTTAGATTGTGAGGTCTGGCTCAAGCCAACGGAGATCAGACACAGCAGGAAGGACGACCCCAAATGTGTAAGGGATGAATTTGTGTGTTTTCCTTTGTTCTTTGTACTCTCATGGCACAATGGCTAGTGAGGGTACCCTTCCTGCAGTCCAGGAAGTAAAAATTGCGTTGCTGAAAGACGCTTTGTCTCAGTGCTGATTTTTTTCTTTGCAGCACTGAGCATCTATTCCCAACAGTACCCAAGCAGAGTCCTCCCACCTCCTCAGAGCAGAGCTTACCATGGCCTGCAGCAGCCATAGGGGCAGGGAGGTGGGGGAGGCTGTCAGAAGCTCTCGGTGCCCAGGCTGCCTTCTGCTCAGCGACAGCCCTCGGATGAGTCCCTGGGAGCCCCATGCTACTCAGTGAGGGCCTGGGCCGGGGTTCAGGCTGCTCCCTGGCTCTGCCCATCAGCAGCATGGCACAGGCAGGCTGGGCGGCTCAGGGCTGCAGACTTTTCGAGGTGCAGTGGGGCAGGCCAGCCTCCCTGAAGGCATTCTGAGGACTCACAGGCTGCCTCTGAAGTTCCTACTCGCCGCTCACTCCAATACACGAGATTAGGGTCAGGCTGGGGAAGCAGGGGAGACACCAGCTGCCCTGCCACACCTAGGAAGGTGGGGGAGGGGCTCATTCTGGGGTGCTCATGGCGTCCCCGGCTTTTCAGGGGCCCTGGGAACACCACCTATCTTCTGTCAAAAATAAAGTGATGTACTTGCCCTACAAGAAATAAAGCTGAGGTGAGCCAGAGAGGCTGGGCTTTGCCTGGGACAGGGGCTGTCCCAAGAGAAGAAGGAGGGGAAAGGGCTAAGGCCTCGCAGGAGGGGGTCACCGGGAGTCTCCGAGAGGCAGCAGGACCAAAGGGAGAGGCTCTGGGCATCATGCTGAGAGCACCACAGGTTGAAAAACCCTACCCAAGGCCTTCGGTCACCCGCTGGGGAGAGATTGGATGTCCCTTGAACCCCAGGAGGAACCAGAGCTCTGGCTGGATTCTATTCCATGGAAACAAGGGAAGCGTCGTGACATCCATGACGTGAGTCCAGGGAGTGGAGCTGTCCAGCCTGTGGTCCACGGGCCTGCATCACGCCGCTCATGGGACAGAGCCAGGACACCCCGAGGAAGGCTGGGGCAGGACAGCCAGGCCCCCATGCCCTGGGTAAGGGGGAAACCCACACCCTCCTGGTCTTCCTTTCTCTCCAGCCAGTCTGGGCCTCAGAGTTCTCTCCTCCAGCAGGCCCTCTCTAGGTAGACCCTTGGGTCCTGTGGCTTGAAGACGTGTAGACACTCATGGTCCCCAAACTGGTATCTCCACCCTCTCCCCCTAATCACTGCCCACCCTCCAGTGTCTGCTCTGCGTGGATGCCTCAGAGGCCTCCCACTCTAGCCCCCTGAAACAGAGCCCTGACGTCCCTGTCAGAGCTGCTCCTGACCGTCTTCCCTTCCTGAGGGCTGAAGCTCAGGCCATCCAGGACCAAAGTTCGGGCATCCAGTGGCTGCAACCAAGAATCTGGGGTTCACCCTTGCCCTCTTTTCTCACGCCCTCAGTGAATCCAAGCAGATCCAGGACAGGCCCCTTCTCATGCCCCTGTGCCATGCCCCAGGTTGGTGTGGGCAGCAGACAGGCTGGAGGACGAGGCCACGCTGGCTGCAGCCACCTTGGGTTGCAGGTTTCCACAGGGCAGCCAAGCAGGTGAGGCAGCAACAGAAGAGACGATCTGGGGCTTGGCATCAGGGGACTGGCTTGGGGGAGACGAAGGTGAGAGATAAGCATCCTCCCTCCTCATGGCTCCCCGTGGGGCTGAACATCCCCCGCCCCTCACCGACTGCAGCCACACCCTCAGGCCTGGGCCAGCCCCTGGCATGGGTGGGTGGGCAGAGGAAAGAGGACCAAGCTGGGAGGGATGGAGATGTGTCCAGCTCCTACCCTCAGTGGAGCCCATGAGACCCTCTACCCCAGCCTGGTAAACTTCCTGGCCTCCCAACACCACACTCTCATCTCAGAGCTCAGCTCCAGTGGCCTAGAATCACCCTCTGCTCCTCCCAAGCTCCAGACTCGCAGACCTGCTTCCTTCCTCTGCCTGAGACTCCCCACCCCACCTGGTCTTGGCTCTGCCCACACTGCCCCATCCTTCGCTCTCAGCTTGCATGCCACTTCCTCAGAGAAGGTTTCCCAATTCCCTGTCACATGCTCCCTCTGGTCCTCCTTCTTCATGTTCCACACCTGCAATTTCCCAGTGCTCCCTCCCCCTGATCCCACCGTTGGCAGAGTCTGTCCGTCCTGTCACTGAGTCCACAGCAGTAAACCCAAAAAGATCTGATACCCAAATCAGACCCAAATGGTCTAGTACATGTTGGGTTTGCAATAAACCTTTAATAAATTGATGGATGGATGAGTGGATGGTTGGATGAATGGACAGGTGGATAGATGGGCGGGTGGATGGGTGGATGGGTGGGTGGATGGATGGATGGGTGGGTGGGTGGTTGGATGGATGGATGGATGGATGGATAGGTGGGTGGCAGGTGGATGGATGGATGGATGGGCAGGTGGATGGATGGATGGATGGATGGATGAATAGATGGGTGGGCAGGTGGATGCATGGATGGATGGATGGATAGACAGATGGGTGGGTAGGTGGATGGGTGGGTGGGTGGATGGATGGGCGGGTGGGTGAATGGATGGATGGGTGGGTGGATGGGTGGATGGGTGGGTGGGTGGTTGGGTGGATGGGTGGGTGGATGGATGGATGGATAGGTGGGTGGGTGGGTGGATGGATGGATAGATGGGTGGGTGGTTGGATGGATGGATGGATGAATGGATGGGTGGATGGATGGATAGATGGGTGGGTGGTTGGATGGATGGTTGGATGGATGGATGGTTGGATGGATGGTTGGATGGGTGGGTGGATGGATGGATGGATGGATGGGTGGGTGGGTGGATGGATGGATGGATGGATAGATGGGTGGGCAGGTGGATGGCTGGATGGATGGATAGATGGGTGGGCAGGTGGATGGATGGGTGGGTGGGTGGATGGATGGATGGGTGGGTGGGTAGATGGATGGGTGGGTGGGTGGATGGATGGGTAGGTGGGTGGTTGGTTGGGTGGGTGGGTGGGTGGCTGGGTGGGTGGATGGATGGATGGATGGGAGGATGGATGGATGGATGGGAGCATGGATGTATGGTTGAGTTGGTCGATGGATGGGTGGGTGGGTGGATGGATGGGTAGGTGGGTGGTTGGTTGGGTGGGTGGGTGGGTGGCTGGGTGGGTGGATGGATGGATGGATGGGAGGATGGCTGGATGGATGGGAGGATGGATGGATGGTTGAGTTGGTGGATGGATGGGTGGGTGGGTGGATGGATGGGGGAGGGAGGGAGGAAGGGATGATTTTAGTGGGTGGATGTGTGGATGCATGGAGGGTCATTCACCCCTGATCTCACTCCTGGTTACCTCATCTGGGAGAAACTGGAGGTACAACTGCCATGGTTACTAACTCAGGAGATGCTCTCATCTGAATGACCCTTTTTGCCAGAGTATCCAGACTGGCACAGGTTGCTGGGTTTGCTCAATCATACTCCAGCAATCTCCACGCCAGTTGCACAGTGTGGGATTTTTTTACTACTCATCCCCCTGATTTAGAAATCTTGAAAAGCCACAGAGTCATCCCAGACCCTGCAGGACAGTGGCCTCCCAGACCCCAGCAGGCGTCCCAGACGGCACCGTCATGTGCGCCCAGGTGTCCTGGGCAGCCCACTCCAGATGTGCCAGCCTGAGAAGGGAGCCTTGCCTCACTGGCCCGTGGCCCTGGGACAGATTTCTAAACTTGGCTCCAAGAAGAAATAAACTCATGACAGAGTTTATCTGAAGGAGGAAGCAGCAATAAAGCGTGACACCCGGGGAGCAATGAACAGGGAGCTCTGAGACAGACACAAAGCAGGTACAGACAAATGTGGAACCCGTGATTTAAAACTCCCCCGGGCTGACAGATTGGACAGCATCGCGGGCCAGACGCCGACTGGAGGAGATGAAAAGAGTTCATTTCCTTCCTCCAGATAAACACGCTAGCAGCCAGATTGCTCTGTGATGATTAATGGCTTCCTGCTGCCACCAGTGGGGTGGGGGTGGGGGTCCCGCCTCATGGCTGGCTGGAACCTGTGGCCATCAAAGGCAGGAGAAAGGTAGCCACGGGGAGCTGCTCCCACGTTGGAACTCCCACAGTCCCGGCCTGTCCTGTGGCACCAGGGTGCTGCTTGTCTCGTCCCAGTCCCCCTCACTGCTATCAAAATACAGGAAGACACAGAGTGCACTGGGGGATATAGCTATGGCGTCCTGTCAGCGCAGGGCTAGGGGATTTGAGGACCTCCTACCACAAGCTGGATTCTGGGGTGGGGAAGGAGCCAAAGGCCGGAGACAGCGCGGCCTGTTCACTCCTACAGGGCACAAGGATGGTGCCAGCCCCTTTTTCTGGAAGTCCCAGCCCCGTCTTTAGCCTTCCTGCTCCCCCAGGAACATGGATGGGCTTTGGTTGGAGTCTGCGTCCCCGGGCTGGTGGGAAGATGGCCACCCCACATCAGACAAGCATCGCTCCCCGGCCCCAAGGCTGTTTCAGGAGGAAATCGGGCTGAAGGATAACTGGAGCCTGGAGCAGTCTACCCCGGCAGTGCTCTCAAACAAAGTCCAAACAAAGCTATTTATAAAAGGCCAAATTGCAGGCATCTGCACTGCCTCCTGGGGCTGGAGCAGAGGAAGGAGATGGAGCCCCGGCTTGCGGCTTGCAGCCATCCATTTGCTGCCTCTGTCTGTCCTCAACATCCGAGATGCATTTGTGGTTTCCTGTGCCCAGCACTCACCTGGGGGCGGGCAGGAGGACTCGGGAGAGGAAAGTCCTAAGGAAAGCCAAGGTCCCTTCCTGGGGGCCGGCATCCAGCCTGCAGGGTCCTGGGTCCTCACTCCCCACTAAGAGGTGTCTGTGCTCCCCCACTCCCTAGTGAGCAGGGAACGAGAGTTCGTGTGGGAAACCACTAAAAGGAAGGGAGCCCTGTGGCTGCTGTCCGATGACGCCTCTGGAACTAGAGTGCAGAAAGGAGCCAGACACAGAAGGCCACACACCGCATGATTTCATTCGTATGAAATATACAGAAATTAGCCGGGCAAGGTGGCAGGCGCCTGTCATCCCAGCTACTCAGGAGGCTGAGGCAGGAGAATCGCTTGAACCTGGGAGGCAGAGGTTGCAGTGAGCCAAGATCACATCACTGCACTCCAGCCTCGTAACAGAGCAAGACTCAGTCTCAAAAAAGAAAGAAAGAAAGAAAGAGAAAGAGAGAGAGAGAGAGAAAGGAAGGGAGGAGGGAAAGGAGAGGAAAGGAAAGGAAAGGAAGGAAGGAAGATTACGGGGTTTCAAGGAAGGAAGGAAGGGAGGGAGGCAGGGAGGGAGGAAGGGAGGGAGGGAGGGAGGCAGGGAGGCAGGGAGGCAGGGAGGGAGGCAGGGAGGGAGGGAGAGAGGGAAGGAAAGGCGAGTCCAGACAGGCAAATCCACAGTGTTGGTTGTCAGAGTGTGGGGTTGCGGGTGGGATGGGAGTGATTACTTGATCGGTAAGGAGTTTCCTTTGGGGTGGTGAAGCTGATTTGTGATTTAGTTAGAGGTGGTGTTTACACAACACTGTGGACGCACTGAGTGCCGTGAATTGCGCACTGTAAAATGATTAATTTTGTCATGTGAATTCCACTTACACTTTTTAGAAAAGTCCATGTGGGATCAGCAGGGCCTCTCAGGGAGACCCTCGTGGGGCATCTGGCTCCTCCGCTCAGGCAGGTAGCCTCCACGTACAGGCCCGTCAGGAGAGAGGCGAGGGCAGCCCCACCTTCAAGGTCAGCCCCTCCTGTGGCAAATCCTAAGCTCAGGACATGGGGCCTCCAGGGACCTGTGGACTGAAACTCAGCTCCACCTCTGCGGGTAACTGGGTCGAATGCCTAAACTTCGGGAGACTCAGTCTCCCCATCAGTACAACGGAAGCCAGTGACGCAATGTCTGGAAAGCATGTAGCCCAGGCCTAGCACCGCACCGTGGTGGGGCACAGGGTCGTTACCAGCAGCCTTGTTCCTGGCAGTGCTTCTGATGTGGGTGCATCTCTCTCCCATCTTGTCACACTGCCAGCTTCCCAGAGACAGAGGTGTGCCTGTCCCGCCTTGCCGAGCCCTGCAGCCAGGCTTCCCCCATGCCAGGCAGGACAGGCTGTGCCAACATCTCCTGGGGCCCCCTGCTGCAAAGTTCCATTGCGTGACTCTCCCGCCAGACATTCAGCATCGACGCACCTGGGTGCGGGGGCTGGAGATCTGCATTTTTGGTTTTTTTTTTTTTTTTTTGAGACAGAGTTTCTCTCTTGTTGCCCAAGCTGGAATGCAATGGCGTGATCTTGGCTCACCGCAACCTCCGCCTCCCAAGTTCAAGCAATTCTCCTGTCTCAGCCTCTCAAGTAGCTGGGATTACGGGCATGCACCACCATGCCTGGCTATTTTTTTGTATTTTTAGTGAAATGGGGTTTCACTAAAAATGGTGAAATGGGGTTTCACCATGTTAGCCAGGCTGGTCTCGATCTCCTGACCTCAGGTGATCCACCCGCCTCGGCCTCCTAAAGTACTGGGATTACAGGCTTGAGCCAGCACGCCTGGCCGAGATCTTCACTTTAACAGGTGCCCCTAGTGACGTGAATGCAGAGCCCAGTTCAGGAACCTTCTGCCCTCCCTCCGGTAGTGAGGTGGGAAGGAGGGCAAGGTGTTGCCTTGGTCGGGTTTTGGTCATGCAGAGAGCTCACACCTTGTCACCAGGGGTGGCTGCAGCAGGCACCAGGCAGGTCCCAGGAGGCCTCGTGCGCCTTCACTTCCTCAACACCCAGCAGGACCCTCCCCTTTGCCCCAACAGGTAATAATCTGTTGGAAATTCAGAAGTATAAAAAGAAAGCTATTAGGCTATGTAAGAAACTTGTCAGCCCCCCCCCGCTTTTTTTTTTAATTAAGACTGGGTCTCACTCTGTCACCCAGGCCAGAGTGCAACGGTGTCATCACGGCTCACTGCAGCCTCAGCCTCCTGGGCTCAGGTGATCTTGCCTCAGCCTCCCAAGTAGCTGGGACCATAGGCGCATGCCACTACACTCAGTTAATTTTTTTACTTTTTGTAGAGATGGGGTTTCGCCATGTTGTCTAGGCTGGTCTTGAACTCCTGGGCACAAGAGATCCTCCCACCTCAGCCTGCCGAAATGCTGGGTTTACAGGTTTGAGCCACCATACCCAGTCTAGCGCTGTTTTTTTCTTAATATGAAAAAATAAATGTCTGGAGCCTCCCCCACTAAGGAACAATAAGATTACGGGGTTTAAAAGAAATGGTTAGTGAAGTGCACACACTCCCGGAGAAGAAAATTCTGCTCTTACTCATGAGAAGAGCCAGCATGAGGAGCCCCACGAGGTCTGAGGTCACCCTCATAACTGTACTCGGGGACTTCAAAGTGACGCAACCGTGACAATAATTCACCTGTGCCGGGCCCTCCCGTGCCCTTCGAACCCATCCTCCTCCTCTGTGCTCCCAACTGCTGAAGGAGGTAAGAAGAGTGAAAGTAGCTACCACAGAGACTGTCTGTTTGTTTGTTCGATAAACTCTGGCCTCTTTCTCTTGGGCACACACTACCAGCCTGCGTGTCCCAGGCCCTGGCAGTTAGCATGGCTGAAGCGTGCAGGTGGAACCAGTTCGGGTATGAGCCACGGAAAGCCCCTGTCATCGCCCACGTCTGCCTCTTCCCTTGTGTACAGAGGACTCAAGGAGGACTCAGCCCCCTAAGAGGGCCAGAAGCTGGAAGGGATCTGGATCCCTGAATGACTGTGTGGAGCAGAGTCCCCTCCTTACCACCTGCCTCCACTGAATTGTTACATGAGAGACAAAGAATCTTCTTGTGTGAAGCCATTGCCATATTAGAGTTATCATCACAGCGGCCACCTCACTCCATGAACTAATGACCCTAGCTGCAGTCAACCGCACTCTCGCAATGAGCCAGACACGGTCCTGAGCATTTTTTGTGTACTGACGCGCTTAATGCTCACGGGAGGGGAGGGGACAATGCCGCCCCCACTTCCTCTGATCCAAAGTCACCCAGCCAGGCAGGGACGGTCCTGAGGGTGGACCTAGGTAGCTTGTCCCTAGAGACCCTATTGCAAAGGAGGCAAACGAGACTCAGAATGGTCAAAGGCATATTCCCAGGGTACCAGCTGGTAGTTTTAGGGGTGCGGGATTTGAACCCCTGGCTCCAGTGACTGCAGAGCTCATGGTCCATGACTGTTTTACTGCTCTGCTAAGGAGGGATCCAGGAGGAGCAGCGGGAGCCTGCACAGAGGCCTGCGTGTGCCCGTTGGGGGGGTCTCAGAGTGGAGGCAGCCCCCTTCCCCACCCTCCTCTGGGCCAGCCTGGGTTCTCATTGGGGACAATCATACTCCAAGCTGGGATGGGGGTGGGGTCCCAGAGAGCCTGGCCCCTCCCCCGGTAACAGCCCCATCAGCAGCTGCCTGCCCCCCTGCAGCACACACAGCCAGTCACCCAAGGCCAGCAGGAGACCTGGCACTCTGGCAGGGGACAAGCCAGCGCAGGCCAAGTCCCAGGCCAGCATCTTCCTGAGTCCACGGCCTGGCCAGATGAGGTAAGGACTCACCTGGCCATCTTGGCCCCCAAACTCCCAGGGACCATGGCCCCTCATCCCAGTCAACGTTCTGTTTATTGCCCTTCTCAGACACAAACTGGGGCCGGCTTAAACAACCAAGGCATTTTTCCGATGCCAGCTTCCGTTTCATGAAGGCTGCCTGGCTTCATGTGTTGTTTTATGTGCCTCTCAGGGCTGGGACAGCTGCCCGGGATGAAAATGCCACTGGGGTCCCAGCTGCTGGGAAGGGGCCCGTCTGACTCTCCGGCAGCCCCCGCTTCCTCTGGTCTTGGCATTCAGCAGCAAGGAGGCTCGGGGATCAGTGCCTGGGTGGAGCAGCGTCTCCAGGGTCCCAAGGACATGGTCGGATGATGGTAGCCCAGGACACGGTCCCTGGAGTGGCCCTTCCTCGTGGCCCAGCATCCCCCGGTCGCTGCCACGTCCTCTGGAGTCCCTCTGACAGCCCTGGCCGCGGTCTTCCCATCCTGCCTTCCTTCGTCCTTGACTTCCAGACCAGCTGTGCCCTCAGCTGTCACACCCAGCCTGAGCTGTGGGACCCTCTGTTCACAATGCTCCCCACCCATCTGCACAGGGTGGGCTCCTTGGGGTCAAGGTCACCTGCTGGAGACACCCCCCCCCCCTCCATCCACTCCCCCCCATCCACTCCACCCAAACCTTCCCCTGCCTCTTGCCTCTCACGTCCCTACTCCATGTGTGTTGAGGTCCCCCACTCGCTTGTGGAAAGGACCCCGATGAGGCTGTGATGGCACTTCCCTCCTCTGCCAAGTGGCTTGAAGCCCAAGTGACTGGGGTCCCCTCCATTTCCATCCGTGCAATGTGCATGACAGCCAAAAAAGACGAGTGACCACAATGTCGGAAACGTGTTGTTTCTGCTGGATTTTTTCTTCTCTGAGCATTTCAGGGGAAGGAGGGCTGCTGGCCACCAGTCCGCCCAGGTCAGCACTCTGGGTCCAGGCACCTGGTCCAGGCCACCTCAGAGCCAGCCAGACCCTTCGGTGGCTTTCTCAGCAGCAGACTGCTGTCCCCCAGCCTCTGTCAGCAGGGCCAGCGGGGGTCCTGGCCCTTCCAGGCTCTTTCAGTAACATTCGCCTGCAGCTGTGAGAGCCCCGTCCCTTTCTCTCTCCTGTAAGATGTTGTAGAGGTCTGACTGGGATTTCGGGCAGAGCTGAGAGACTGGGAACCAACATTTCAACTCTGTCTTCAGTTCTGTAATTCCGCCTGATCCCTGTGGTCCTGGGAAGCAGTGTTTAAGGCAATCAGTGGTAAAATGCAAGCCATGCGATTTGATCCCAAACCCCTGCTGACCCTGAGCAGCCCTTAGACCCTTTCCTCCACGGTACGTCCCCTCCCCAGCCCAGCTCCTCTGCCCCCCCGGCCGCTGAGCCAGGCTGCTGCCCTCCACCTGCTTTCCCCACCCCCTTCCAGTCCATTCTCCGCCTGCAGCTGGAAGCGTTCAAGCCTCGCTTGGGCCTGCCAAGGGCCAGATGCAAGTGTCGGCTCTGACAGAGAAGAGGTTTTAGGGGGAGGAAGCAGGAGTGTGGAAGAGGCTTCAGGCCACAACGCAGAGGCCGCCGTGTGGAAGGAGAGAAGGAAGGAGAAAGAAGTAGACAGGACGAGTGTCAAGCTGCAGTGCCGTTCCATGAAGGTGCAGCCCTGCTGACTCTTTCAAGGGGGAAACAAGCAGCAAAACTGGCTATAGTCAGCAAGAGGAAAAGGGGGTGAACGCATAGGCGTGCATACACAGGGGGAGATCATACAAATAGAGAGAGAGCCACAGACAGAGAGGTAAGAGTCACAAGAGGATGCTTAAGTTTGCAAACGCAGATGAAACCCATTCTTCCTGGAGAACAAAAGAAGTCATAAAACTTAGGGCCGGGCGCGGTGGCTCACGCCTGTAATCCCAGCACTTTGGGAGGCCGAGGCGGGCGGATCACGAGGTCAAGAGATCGAGACCGTCCTGGTCAACATGGTGAAACCCCGTCTCTACTAAAAATACAAAAAAATTAGCTGGGCGTGGTGGCGCGCGCCTGTAGTCCCAGCTACTCGGGAGGCTGAGGCAGGAGAATGCTTGAACCCGGGCAGCGGAGGTTGCAGTGAGCCAAGGTCGCGCCACTGCACTCCAGCCTGGCGCCTGGTGACTGAGTGAGACTCTGTCTCAAAAAAAAAAAAAAAAAAAAAAAGAAGTCATAAAACTTAACTCTAAAAGAGACAGAAAAAAGGACAACTCCACCATCATTAAAAATCAAAATAAAGTTCTTAATCCCCCGATCCGAGGCAGAAACAGCACCAGGCTAGTGATTTCACATGGGAATTCCATCGTCATTCGAGGGAACAGATTTTGATACCACTTAAGCTATTTCAAGGCATGGAAAAAGTAGAAGAGTTTCAAAAGTCTTTAGAAAAAGCTGGCGTAAGACTGACACCAAATTCAGTAAAGAGAGTACAAAAACTTTAAAAGGGACGGACCAATCTCTTCAGAAAACTAATGACAAATTTCTAAAATAAAATATTACTAAATACGGCAGGCCGATTGATACATGCAGAGAAAGCATTTAACATGATCTAACATCCTTTCATGATAAAACACTGAAAATCCATAAACCAGGAGTGGAAGAGAACTTCCTCAGGCTGGTGAGGGACATCTCTGAAGGTTGTATCTAACATCGTACTTAATGGAGAAAGAACAAACACCGGGAACAAGACAAGGATGTCGGCTCTCAGCCTTCCATTCAGCATTTTACTGGAAGTTCTAGCCAGGGCGAGTAGGCAAGACAATAAAATAAAAGGCATCCAGATTGGAAAGGAAGTAAAACTATCCGTATTTGCAGATGGCAGGATCTTTTAGAAAATGTAGAAAATCCTAAGAAATCCACTGAAAAAAACTCTTCAAACTAATAAACAAGTCCATCGATGCAGCTGAAAACAAGATCAATGTATGGAAATTAATTGTATTTCTACACACTAGCGATGAACTACCTAAAAATCACATTAAGAAAACAATCCCAGCATGTGAGGCAAGGCATAGGTGAATTAGTTTGATTTAGCCATTCCACAATGTATCCATATTTCAAGACATCATGTTGTATACCATAAATATACACCATTTTATTTGTCAGTTTATACATTAATAAGAAAAATCCCAATGTAAAAAAAAAAGAAAAGAAAAGAAAAACAACCCCATTCGTAACAGCAGCGAAAAGAATAAAATACTCAAGAATAAACTTAACAAAGAAATACAGTTACTTGTACATCAAAAACTGCAAAAAATTATGGAAACGAAAGGAATCAAAGATTACAATGAATGAAGAGATATTCATTGTTCCTGCATCAGAAAATAGCATTGTTGAGAAGGCAATACTCCTCAAACTGACCTTCAGATTCAAAGTAATCTCTAGCAAAATCCAAGCGAGTTTTTGTTGTTGCAGAAATTGCCAAGCTGATTTTTTTTTTTTTTTTTTTTTTTGTGAGACGGAGTTTTACTCTGTTACCCAGGCTAGGGTGCAGTGGCACAATCTCAGCTCACTGCAACCTCCGCCTCCCGGGTTCAAGAGATTCTCCTGCCTCAGCTTCCCTAGTAGCTGGGATTACAGGCATCCACCACTACACCAGGCTAATTTTTGCATTTTTAGTAGAAACAGGGTTTCACCATGTTGGCCAGGCTAGTCTCGAACTCCTGATCTCAGGTGATCCACCCACCTCAGCCTCCCAAAGTGCTGGGATTACAGGCGTGAGCCACCGCGCCCGGCCATGGTCCTAATAGTCATATGGACCCAGAGTAACCAAAGTGATCTTGAAAAAGGAAACGTTGGATGGGTCACATTTCCCGACATCTCGCTTGCTATGGAGCTGCAGTAAGCAAGACTGGCACGGGCATGAAGATGGACACGGAGGAAAGGAACAAAATAGAGTCGGAAATCACCCCCTCAGATCGACAGCCAGCTGCTTTCTGACCAGGGCCCCAAGGCCGTTGGTCAAGCAGGTGGCAGCTGCAGTCCATCACCAGGCGCAGAAGGCCGAGCACTGCTGCCTGCTGCATCTTGGTCTCAGAGTCACCAAGAAAATCGCAACGCAGTCAGGCACTGCAGGGAAAACGCTTTACTCACGTGGAGATCGGACCAAGCAAGACTGGGTCCTTGGTAGGTGTTGGCTCCCCATGGCCCGGTGGGTCCCTCTCAGCAGCCGATGCCAAGCACCCTTCCTGTGCTGGGATCGAGGACCCGGCTGCCTCTCCACGGGGGGACAGAGACAGCAGCGGGGTTGGCCAGGTGCCGGATGACGCACACAGTGAACAGGATGGAAGAGGACACGTTGATTCTGGAACAGCGAATCTATTCCCACACAAGGCGGGAAGCCCAGTGCTGCCTGTGAGGACTCTACTACTTGGTGAGAAACTGTGCCAGGCCCACAGCCCTTTCTTAGATGGCCGAGCACGGTCAGACTGCACGCAGAGACTGCCTTCTCGACACCATGCAGTGAGGGAGGGACGTCTCTCCAGCAAATGATTCTCAACAGTCGGACCTCCACATGCAAAAGAGGAAGCCGGACCCCTTCCTTAGATCACAGACCTAAATGCAAGAGTTGAAATCACAAAACTCCTATGAGAAAATCTAGGAGTAGACTGGGCAGGGTGGGCACACCTGTAATCCCAGCACTTTGGGAGGCCGAGGCAGGTGGATCACTTGAGGTCAGGAGTTCAAGACCAGCCTGGGCAACATGGAGAAACCCCATCGTTACTAAAAATACAAAAATTATCTGGGCATGGTGGCTCACGCCTATAATCCCAGCTACTCAGGAGGCTGAGGCACAAGAATTGCTTGAATTTGGGAGGCAGAGGTTGCAATGAGCTGAGATCATGCCACTGCACTCCAGCCTGGGTGACAGAGTGAGACTCTGTCAAAAAAAGGAAAGAAGCAGGCAGGCAGGAAGGAAGGAAGGAAGGAAAGAAGGACTAAGAGTACATCTTGGTCTAGGCAAAGTAGACACAACAGCAAAAGCACAAGTAGCAAAATTGGACTTCATCAAAATTAGAAACTTTTGTGCTGCAAACAATATCATCAAGAAAGTGAAAACACACCCCACAGAGTAGAACAACATTTTAAGTTATTTGTCTGATAAGGAGCTCATTTATAGAATATACAAAGCTGTCTTACACCTCAACAACAAAAAGATAAATCATTCAACCTAGAAATTGGCAAGGCATTTGAATAGACATTTCTCTAAAGAAGATACACAAAATGCCAGTAAGCACATTATAGATGCCTCACATCATGAGTGTTTAGAGAAATGCAAGTCAAAACACAATGAGATGATACCACTTCATACCCAGGAGGATGGCTTAAATTAAAAACAGACAATAACAAGTGTTGGCAAGGAAGTAGAGATATTAGAACCCCCATTCATTGATGGTGGGAATGAAAAATGACGCAGTCACTTTTTAAGACAGTTTGACAATTCCTCAAAATGATAAACACAGAGTTACTCTATATGATCCAGTAATTTCGATACCCAAGAGAAATGAATGCATGTGACTACACAAAAACCTGTCCATGAATATGCATAACAGCATTATTCATAATAGTCCAAAAGCAGAAACAACCCAGATGTCTGTCAACTGGTAAAGTGGAATATTATTCAGCCATGAAAAAGCTGAAGTACTGATGACACGTTGCAACACAGATGAAACTCAAAATCATTGTGCTAAGAGAGAAGCCGGTTGCCAGAGTACAACATGTGTAAACGGGCAAATCCATAGAGGCAGAAAATAGATTGCATAAGTGATTTCCTAAGGGTAGGGAAAGAGAACAATGGAGAGTGACTGCAAGGGGCAGGGGGTGTCTTTTTGGGGTGATGAAACTGACTAAAATTGTCTAAAATTGGGGTTACTTTGTGCGACTCTGTGAATGTGTACTTTAAATGGGTGAATTTTATAGCATTTATCTCTCAATAAAGCCATAGAAAAGGAAAAAAAGGGACAATTTTCCTATATATAAAAAAATCCATGACACAAAAATGGATAAATTCGACTATACAAAAATTGTCATATTTGAATGGCAAGTGGTTCCACAATGTCAAAAGAAAATACATAAAATATAAGCCACTCATAGCATAGATTCAGGGCGAATTTCTGTAACGAATAAGAGCTTTCATGAATGGATAAAACCAAGTGCCAGTGAATTTGTGACAGGTTACGGAGCAGTCACAAAACAGCCCGCAAATGGCGGTGGCTGGGAAGTAAATGAGTTTCTTTCTGGCTTGGGGTACGTGTCCGTCTAGGGTTTGTGGACATTCTCTGCTCATCAGGTACTCAGGGACCCTCTTGAACGTTGCCAGTCCACCACGCCAGGTTGAAAGAAAGAGCTTCAAGGGCTTCCAACTGTCCATTAAATGTTCAACCTAGTAGTGACACATTCATAGTTACCCCATGTATATCTGTATCCCTAGGCAGTTGAGTTCATTGCAAACTTTTGAATTGTATATAAATGGAAATATACCATGTGCTGCTTTTTTCTTTTCCTTCTTTCTTTCTTTCTTTTTTTTTTTTCTTTTTGAGACAGGGTCTCACTCTGTTGCCCAGGCTGGAGTGCAGTGGTGCAGTCTCAGCTCACTGCCACCTCCATCTCCCAGGTTCAAGCAATTCTCCTGTCTCAGCCTCCCGTGTAGCTGGGACTACAGGTGCCCACCACCATGCCCAGCTAATTTTTGTATTTTTAGTACAGATGGGGTTTCACCATATTGGCCAGGCTGGTCTGGAACTCCTGACCTTGTGATCCACCCACCTCAGCCTCCCAAAGTGCTGGGATTACAGGTATGAGCCACAGTGCCAGGCCACCATGTTCTTTTTTTCTTATTTTGTTACAGGCATGCACCCCCCACGCCCGGCTAATTTTTTGTATTTTTAGTAGAGGTGGGGTTTCACCATGTTAGCCGGGATGGTCTCGAACTCCTGACCTCATGATCCGCCCACCTCAGCCTCCCAGCCTCTCAAAGTGCTGTGATTACAGGCATGAGCCACTGCGCCCGGCCTAAAGTTGCTTTTTCATATCTTTTGAATTTTAAGGGCAGGCACTACCTCTTCAAAAACAAATGCAAAACACTGAATGTATTATGGAGTAAATTGGACGTCAGAGTCCCCCGCTGGGGGGGGGAGGTGAGGTCATCATGCTGTGCCACTCCCCGGGGACCTGGTCTCCCCGACCTCCGTCCTGTCTCTGTTTTATTTTAACTTTTCTTGTTTGTTTGTTTTGTGTTTTGTTTTAAGGGAGAGGGAAAGGGGCTATTTTAACTTTCAAGGATGGATGTGACTTTCAGATGACGGATGGTTTCAGATTTTTGCTTTTATTGGCATTATCCCCGGATCTTTTCAAAATAGTAATGACAGTTAAACAACAGAAAAAGTCCATGTAAGAATCATGATGACCCTCATTATTAAATGCATACATTTATTTTCCTCCAGCCAACAGGGACCACCTCCTAGGTGCCAGGACCGATTTAGAGGCTGCACTTAAGGGTATTCCTGAGCGTTTGCATCTTTTTCTGAGCTACCTTAAGCATGCTACTGCACACACATTTCCCACGGAGGGGGCAGCGGCTCAGAGCTCAAAGCCACAGAAGCGGCCGGGCCTGGAGCCTGCGGAGGCGGAAGTCATGGACGCAGGGAATTTACAGGCTCTGCAGAGACAGTCAGGCTCCCCGGCCCAAGCACCCAGGGTGTGCCGCAAGTTTAGATGTCACGTTCCTAAAACATCAGCCTGTCTGTTTCTAGGCCCCGTCGCCCCAGGCTGGACCTTGGGAAGTTCTGAACAAGCATCATTCCAACTTTGCTGCATTCCCCCAGCGCCCTGCAACCCAGCGTAAACAACTCTGCACTCGGGTGCTTGGAGAGGTTGCTAGGTTGTTATCTCTTCGGGAAATGCAGGCACCAAGTGTGAAGAGTCCGCACAGCAGAGCAAGGGGCCACGGCTGCAAAGCGCGCCCGTCCTCCAGCCAGGCCCTCCGAGGGCTCACTGGACCCTTGAGTGCCCAGGGGCCGAGGCAGGGCGTGGTTCCCACCTCCCCCTGGCACCACCTGCTCCCCGGCCTGTGTGCTGTGGGAAGGGGTCACTCGGTTCTGGGAGACCTCATGGGTAGCTGAGACCCAAGTCGCTGGGCAGACTCCCAGGCTCATTAGCGCCGCTGTCCCTGGCATATTTCCGCGGGAGCAGGGAATGTTCTCTTTCATGTCTCTTCTCTGTGCCGCCAGGGCAGTGACCCAGGATTTGCCGTTTCTTATGTTTAAAGCTTGCATTGGCGGTCTGGCTGCCACCTACATTCTTACCCCAGAGATGGCGAAGTGCAAAGGCCGGATGAATGTGAGCTGGGGACCCAGGACACCCAGGGAAGGACAAGGGGAACCCAACAGAGCGGTCACTGCCCGCCCCCTCCTAGGCTGGGCCTGGTGCGAGGGGGTTCCAGGGCAAACCTTTCCCTCTCTCCACAGGCAGTTCCTCAGGGCCTGTGCACACTCTCAGCCCTTCTCTCTGGGTTGTCTCCGTCCACCCCAAAGCCTGTGTCCAGCAGGCAGGCGCAGCTCCTGATTAGGAGTCTGCACTTCCGAAGCGGGGGAAGCTGTCCTTTGTCACCCCCATGGCAGCAGGGACCACGTTAGGCTGCAGGCGCCCCTGGTCTTGACGCTGTCCCGCTGACCTGAGCTCTTCCTGCACAGCTCAATCTGTATTCTCCTTAGTATTCCTAAAGCGCAGCCACTGCCCACCACAAGTATTTTTTAAGGATGTCCAGAATCTATTCAATTATTTCTCTTGTTTGTGAATGTTGAGGTTGTTTTTTGCCACTGCATGAAATGCTTCAAGATGCATTTCTCCGAAGTGGGATTCGAGATTGTACTTATTTTCATTAGGTATGGCCAAACGAGACTCCGAGGCTTATGTAGCCCCAGCAACACGGAGCAGCATCTGTTATTCATACTCTCGCCAGTCCTGACCGATGCCGGTATTTTTAGTTTATTTATCTATTTATTTTTCCTGGTCATGTGATCCGTAAAACAATACATCTTTGTTCTGTTCTGTTTTTAATTTCTTTATTTCTGTAGGTTATTGGGGGAGCAGGTGGTGTCTGGTTACATGAGTAAGTTCTTCAGTGGTGATTTCTGAGATTCGGGTGCACCCATCACCAGAGCAGTGTACACGGCGCCCATTTGTAGCCTTTTATCCCTCACCCCCTCCCACCCTTTTCCCAAGTCCCCAGAGTCCATATTGTGTCATTCTTACGCCTTTGCTTCCTCGTAGCTTAGCTCCCACTCACGAGAGAGATACTACGTTGTGTTTTCCATTCCTGAGTTACTTCACTTAGAATAATAGTCTCCAGTCTCATCCGGGTTGCTGCCAATGCCGTTAATTGATTCCTTTTTTATGGCTGAGCAATATTCCATCATAGATATATATACACACACCACAGTTTCTTTATCCACCTGGTGATTGATGGGCATTTGGGTTGGCTCCACGATTCTGCAGCTGCGACCTGTGCTGCTGTAAACACGCGGGCGGAAGCATCCCTTTCCTACAATCGCTTCTTTTCCTCTGGGCGGATACCCCGGAGTGCGATGGCTGGATCAAACGGCAGTTTTACTTTTAGTTCTTTAAGGAATCTCCACACTGTTTTCCACAGCAAATTTTTACAAACGATGGAAAAACAGTGGACTCCTGCTCTCAACCCCAAAAGGCCCGATGTGAGTGCAGAGGAATCACAGGAACCCCAAGACCAAGCCCCCCCAAGGCTAGGCTGGGCTCCCTGGGGTGGGGCTTCTCACCCTTGGCACTACTAACATTTGGGGCTGAAGCCATCTTAGTTGTGGGGAGCTGTCCGGTCTTTCCCCACTAGATACCAATAGTACCCTCAAGTTGTGACAACCAGAAGTATGTCCAGACGTAGCTCGAAGTCCCCAGGGGCCAACTTCCCCCTAATTAAGAGCCCCTGCCCTGGGCAGCCCAGCCATTCCCTGGGAGGCTCAGCAGACCCCAGCTGGCAGGAAGGAGGGAGGGAAAGAGCAAGGGTCCCATCCTGATGCCAAGCTCTGCCTCCCAAGGCTGTGGCTGGGCTGCTCCTCCCCACCCCCACTTAACAGAAGAGGGGAGGCTCCTTCTGGGGCCAAGTGGGCAGGGGTGAGTGAGAAGGGCAGGGCCCAGTGCACAGTGCCTGTTTGGAGCAGGGCAGGAAAACAAAAGACCTTTACTGCAAAGAGGTGCTCAGGACTCGGCTGAAGGAGGGCTGACCCATCAGGGGAAGCCGAGGCAGAGCCCCTCGGCCCAGGACCACCCCACGGGCAGTATCGTCAGTGCACAGTGGAAGAGCAGCGATCTGGCTCCGTCCACAGGCAGTGACCCTGGAAAAATCCCCAGAGCAAAGGCCAGGGACGGCCAGTGAGGCAGAGCCATGGCAGGGCTCAGGCTGCATTCACGCTGGGAGGTCAGGACCAGAACCTGTGGTGACCTGGCTCATCTCAGGAGGGGCAGCGGCTCTGCAGAGATGGCGAATGTGTCTGCTACCCCCATCTGCACCACACGGCCCAGCCCCATCCCTTCCCACCCGACACCTGCCTGGCTCCCTAGCTGCCCACCCCACCTCCACTCTGACCCCATCCAATGCATGCCCCACACCAAAAGTAAACCCTGCTATTTGCAAGAGCAAATGCATGCAAGCATCAGGGACCACTGTGCCTCCACCAATCCCAGATATTATTTTCTATGATTGTGTAAAGTTTTGATCAATGTCTGATTCCCCATTGGACGTTAATCTCCAGGAAGGTAGGCCGGGCTGTGGTTTGCTAAAGTGTCTGTCTCCAGCACCAAATAGTGACTGCACTGTAGGCCCACAGCCACTGGGCGGGTAAATGAATGGATGAAATAGGCGTGGACAAGGGCTGTCTCTCCTTCTGGCTGCAGAGCGCCGGATTCCAGACTGCAGTTGGCCCTTGAAGGTACCGTCCAGCCCAGCCACCGGCGCCCCGAGTGGCTTCTCTAGATGATGGAAACCTTTGAAGGCTGGCAATGGCGCTGAGGAACCATCTGTGGGACAGTGAGGAGCCTGAGGACTCAGTTAGGTGTTG
Organism: Ateles fusciceps; assembly: GCA_036589455.1. Lineage (NCBI taxonomy): Eukaryota > Metazoa > Chordata > Mammalia > Primates > Atelidae > Ateles > Ateles fusciceps. Next base: position 1,354,403 of record JAZHEH010002754.1, read on the forward strand.
AGGCTGAGCCAGGCCCTGAGGCTAGATCAGGTCTACTCCAGAGAAGGGAAGGCCACTAGGGGCCACCAAGGCTACTACCGTGAGTTCAGTCCCCTGCTGAGACCTGGCAGGGGTTGGGAGAAGCTAGTCTGGCAGGCAGGAAGCAGGAACACAAAGGGATCAGCGAAAATAGAGCTTCGTGAGTGGATTTCTTCAGAGCTTGAGGCCCAAGGAGTCTCCGAGTGACCCGCGTGAAAATGGGAACAGGCGTGGGGGAATGGACTTCCCACTGCACCGGGAGGAGATGCGGAGGACGGGAAGCTTGCTCTGCCCAGGGTCCCTCCTGCCTGCTGGGGGAAGCTGACCTGAGCCAGGTGGGGCCACGTCTGAGGGGCCCTGAGGCCACCCCAGCCTGCTGCTGTTCCCCACGCCTCCTCCTCAGCTGCAGTGGAGAGACTGGGTCCCAGGAGGGAGGCTATTACAGGGCCTGACCCAGGCAAACCCGGAAGCCAGCGCCGGAGCCTCCAAGGACCAGCCCTGTGAGAACAGCCATGAAGACTCCCCCACTGAGAGGCTTAAGGGACCTCCTCAGTGGCCACTCTGCCCACCGGGCACTGGCCCCAGAACGAGGCCCTGTCCAGGGCTGGCCCCCCTCTGGCTCTGCTCCAGGTCTTGGTCCCAGGGCCCTGGAAAGCCCTTCCTGACTTCAACCTTCGGGCTCCAGTCATTGAAAGAGAAGAAGCCCTTTCCCCAAGGGGGTGCTGGGGGTGCTGTGTGAAGGTGGGAGCCAGGAGAGGGCCCTCTGGGCTCTTCCAGCTCAGCAAAGGGCCGGTGACAGCATAGAAACGTGGAGTTCTTTTTGCATGACCAGGTGGAAGATTAAATCCCCCTGGGAGAAAGGAATGCAGTCTTGCCTGTGCTGCAGATTCTCGGTAAGATCACTTCAAACGCTCGGCCACCCAGTCTCCAGGCAAACACACGTCTCCCTGGAAATGCTGATTCTGGCCGATAAAGCCATCGGCACCTCACATGACAGCAGGGTCCTCCTTTTCATTCACTCTGGAACTGTGCCTGCTCAGGGGCCTTCGGGGCGTGGGCAGGGCAGGAGGGTCACCTCCCGACCCATGGTGGTGCTACACACTTAGTGTCTGGGGAAAGAGTCAGGCCCCCAGACCCCAGCCAAGCTGCACAGGGTTCTGGGAGAGGCTCCCAGCCGGGGTGCAGAAGGGGCTGGAACACTGGGGAAACTGAGACAGAAGCCCTGTGAGTAGAAAGAGTGCACACAGGGGAGGTCACAAAGGCTGCTGCTCTCTAGCGTCCCCAGAGGCCAAGGTCCTCACTAGACCGACCCTTGGCAGCACCAGCCAATCCACCACCTGCCGGCGCCAGGGGCTCTGGGCTCTGGCCCTGGGTCGGAGACGGCTGGGGCTGGGACAAGACCTTATCATGGAGGCATGCACTCTCAGGGACCCCCGGCTGCTGTCTGTGAGCCTCCTTTCTCTCTGGTAGACAGCAGGACTCCCTGGAGCTAAATGGTAGCAGCAGTGGGACCTCTTTCTCAGTGCCCTCTGCACTTTCGGCTGAGTCCCTGCCTCCCTCCTTCCTCCAGCCTCATCATCTCCTACCCAGGACAGGCTGGCTCCACGGCCCCACCTGCTTTCACGTTTCTGTCACTTGGTGGAACCACGCATCAAATTAAGCATTTGAAGTGATCTTACCGAGAATCTGCAGGACAGGCAAGACTACATTCCTTTCTACCAGAGGGGATTTTAATCTTCCACCCGGTCATGCGAAAAGAACGCCACATTTCTGTTCTGCAGCCCTGCCCTTTGCTGAGCTGGAAGAACCCAGAAGGCCCGCCCCTGGCTCCCATGTTTATTGAGGGACCTCAATAAAGAAAAATTCATTTTACAGTCAACAACATGCAGGAACAGTAGAGATGACAGATGCCTAACAATATTTACTGGATGGGTAGAAGGAAGGAAGAAAGGAGAGAGGGAGGGAGGGAAGGAAGGAAGAAAGGAAGGAGAGAAGGAAGGAAGAGAGGGAGGGAGGGAAGGAAGGAAAGGAAGGGAAGGGAGGGAGGGAGGAAGGAAGGAATGAAACGGAGGGAAAGAAAAGAGAGAAGGAAGAGAGGGAGGGAAGGAGGAAGGTAGGGAGGAAGGAAGGAAGGAAGGGAGAAGGGAGGAAGAAAGGATGGAAGGAAGAGGGAGGGGAGGGAGGGAAAGAGGAAGGAACTATGAGTGATGGATGGATATGTACATGGATGATAGACGTATAGCTGGATGGATTAATGGATAGATATGTGAGTGAATGGTCATACGGATGATGAATGGATAGGTGGGTTGATGTGTGAATGAATGATGGGTAAATGGATGGGTGGATATATGGGTAACTGGATGGATGGATGGATGGATAGATGGGTAGATGGATAGACGGGTGGATGGATGGATGGAGGGATAGATGGATGATGGATGGGTAGATATGTGGGTAGATGGGTAGGTGAATGGCTGGGTAGGTGAGTGAGTTCTGTGTTTCAGGGATGCTCCATAGCAGGGAATCCCAATACCATAGAAAGGTGTTTCACAGTGGACACAAGGCTAAGAGAAGATGCCTTCGGGCAGCAAGATTGCTTATGGTTTTAATTTTCTTCTTTGTGCTCTTCTGTATGAACAAAATAGGGAAACTCTACTTCCCAGAATGCCTGCCGGGGAGTGTAGAGGTAGTTAGAAGGATAAGCCACTGAGGCACACGTGGGGGGACAAGACCTCTCCAAGCTGCGCCTAAGCTTTAACACGGGGGCACCACTGCCCTGTCAAGAGAGAGGACTCTCACGGAAGCAGGCTTATCTTTGCTGAAGGGGATTTGACATCTTGTGGGGAAGCTGAGGACTTATAGAAGAGGCACTTGGCAGGAGCTGGGCAGAGAAGGTGGAGCTCTGATGGCCACAGGAGGGAAAGAAACAAGAAAAACAGACACCTGTGGTAGAGAAAAGCCGTGTTTGTGGGGGATGCCATAGACTGCTACGTGCTCGTCTGTCTTTTCAGCACAACATCTGGTTACAGAGGGACGTAGCAACAGCGGAGATTTATTCCTCACGTTTCTGGAAGCTGGAAGTCTAGCACCGAGGTTCCGGCAGGTCCAGTGTCGGGTGAGGGTTTGCTTCCGTGATTCCTGGTTTTCGGAGAGCCGTTAAGGTTTGGCCATGTTCCCATCCAAATCTCATCTTGAATTGTACTCCCAGAACCCCCACGTGTCATGGGAGGGACTCGGTGGGAGATACTTGAATCAATGGCTGGTTTCCCCCATACTGTTCACTTGGTAATGAATGTAAGTCTCGTGAGATCTGATGGTTTTTTCAGGGGTTCCCTCTTTGGAGTCTCTCGTTCTTTCTTTGCCTGCTGCCGTCCACGTAAGATGAGACTCACCCCTCCTTGCCTTCTGCCACGATTGTGAGGCTTCCCCAGCCATCTGGAACTCAAGTCCAATTAAACCTCCTTCTTTTGTAAATTGCCCAGTCTTAGGTAAGTCTTTATCAGCGGTGTGAAAACAGACGAATACAGCTGTTTTCTCACTGAGTCCCCACACAGTGGGGGAGAAAGGCAGAGACCAGAGACAGAGACACACACACACAAGAGCATTTCTTTGCATTTTTTCTCCCATCATGAGGACCCTGAGCTCATGACCCCATCACTTCCCAAAGGCCCCACCTCCTAAAACGATCACATTGGAGGTGAGGGTTTCTGCATATGAATTCCCAGGAAACATGAACATTCAATCTATAGCAACTCCTCCCCCTCTGTTCCTTTTGAAGAGGGAGACCCAGGCATCTCAGGTCAACTTCCCCTATTCATTCCTAAGACTGTGAACCGAAGCCCTTTTCATATGTAATTCCTAAGACTGTAAACTGAAACCCTTTTCACATGTAATTCCTAAGACTGTAAACTGAGACCCTTTTCATATGTTAAGATTCTTCCACGTGTAACATGTAAAGTATAAGCCTATATAAAGAAGGAAACTTCCTTTGTTAGGGGAGCTTGGCTGTTAAGGCAACGATGCCACCTTGCTCCCGGCCGAATTAAACTCCTTCCTCCCATACTCGGTGTCCGAGAGATCCGTTTCCCACAGCCGCTTCTGCTACACTTTATGAAATTATTGATACAACCTAAAGATAAAAGCTCCAGGTTCAGCGTTTGCCTGGGTTTCAGTGGAAGCCACGTCCCCACACCAGCCTGCGTTTTGCTTCGCAGGAGTGGGCGGCGCCCCTAGAGCGCAGCTCTCAGCATAGATAGACCCTGTCCATCTGCATCTTTGCTCGGTTTTCCGCTGGGTGGAAGTGGTGTGTCTTGTGGAAGGAGCACTTTGATCTGACTTGCATAAAGTTGCCACAATTCTAGAAGCAAGGCCACCTTTCGTGTGAGCTCAAGACAGAATTCAGAAGCCTGGAGGCAGGGAAGCCCATGCGTCCAGGTTCCATCCTTCCCAAATGTTCTACATTGTGAGACAAAGAGATTGAAACCCACAGAGGTCAGTGAATACTCCACAACATTTGGTAAACCCCAGGCCCTGCAGCCCTGAGTATTGTAGCTCATGGAAATGCCCCGGGGGCCTCAGCCCATGCTCTAAGTTACACCAAATCAGTTTACCCGGGTGCTCCTTGGCACAGGGGAAAATGCCCAGCCTCGCCGCATCCCATGGCACCCACCTGAGCTGACCAGCTCGGCTCTGCAGCCGGTGATGGCCATACACAGGCTGCACAACCCAACATCCTGTACTTCAGGATCCTTCAGGAACTTCTCGAAATCCTGGAGAGTCTGGTTCTATGGGTCTATAAAAGGCCCTGGGCACCAGTGCTTTCTTAAAACTCTCTAGCGGGGCCCCCTGGCTCACACCTGTAGTCCCAGCACTTCCGGAGACCAAGATGGGTGGATCATGAGGTCAGGAGTTTGAGACCAGCCTGACCAACATGGTGAAACCCCCATCTCTACTAAAAATACAAAAAGTAGCCAGGCGTGGTGGTGGGCACCTGCAATCCCAGCCGCTCAGGAGGCTGAGGCAGGAGAAAATCACCTGAGCCCAGGAGGCGGAGGTTGCAGTGAGCCAAGATTGCGCCATTGAGCTCCAGCCTGGGTGACAGAGCAAGACTCCCTCTCAAAAAAACAAAACGAAACAAACAAAAAACCCTCTCTGGCATTTTTGACTCACAGCCAGGTGGAGCTGCGGTTCCTCCTGCTGCCAGGGCAGCCTTTGGCCCTCACAGTGAGCATGTGCGTGGCGCCCAGAGCCCACCCATGCTGGGTAGAGAATGCCGAGTCCACAGGCAGCCTCGGCCAGCCCCCACCTGCCACTCTCCTGGACGTGCCCACGAGTGAGTGAGGAGGGGCTTCCCCAGCCCTGCTCCCTGCCAGCCTCCAGGTCCTGGGTCTTCCCTGCAGATCTGAGCCTCTCCATTGCCTGACACCAGCGAGAGGGGGCACAACTTCACACCAGGCCCACATCATCAAGGAGACCCTGAGTCACCAGGGTGTGTCCGGAGAACAAAGACTGGGCAGAGGAGGGGCCGGACAGGACTGGACGGCTCAAACTTCCAGGAGCATGGGGCTGGAGGCCTCCTGATGATATCTGTGGGGCTGACTCACGGTGGAGGAAGCGGCCAGCTGTGCTGTCCTCAGGAGCAGGAGTGGCCGTGATAAGGGACAGATTTTAAACGATTAGAGAAAGAGCCCCCTGGCAGCCTATGCTGCCCGGCTTCCCAGAGGACTGAGCCCCCTTCCCTAGAAGTGCATCAGTGAGGAGGGGTGATGGTGACCCACCCGGGAGCGGGATCTGAGAGCGTGTAATGAAGGGGATATTATAAAAAGTGTGAGCAGAGAAAGGGGAAATCCAAGGAAGGGGGTGTGCCCAGAGCCCCTGCACTGGCAGCGGCGGGTGGGAGCTGTGGTGGCGTCCTTTGTCCCAAAGGGGGCAGAGCAGGCTGGAGCCAAGCTGGAGGAAGGACCACCCAGGAGAAGCTGCCCCCTTTAGCAGAAGAAGCAGGTCACGGCAGAGAGGGGGCCAGGGACACATTCCTCAGCTTCTCTCTCCTCTGAAAATCATTCTCCCATTGACCAAACTGAGCAGAGGACCCAGGGCAAGGAGGATACAGGGGCATCCACAGCCTGCAGGTCGGCGCCCAGGGCACAGGGCCGGGAGGAGGGTGGAGGGTGGCTCCTAGGGACCTGGGGTGGCCTGTCAAGTCTGCTGCTGGGAAGAATTTGGGGCAAGTCAGGCCCTAGCTCCTAGCAGGATCAGGATACTGAGCAGAAGCTCACACGTGCGGCCAGGTTTGCGGAATCAGAATGCAGAGCAGAAGCTCATGGGTGCGGCCAGCTTTGCGGGCACGTGTGCTGCTTTGGAATTGGCCATCGGGGCTTATGAGTCGGGTCGGACTTGCTGGGTGATGTCAGCCCCCATTGCTAAGGCTCAGGCTCCCCCACAGGGAACTTCCAGGTGGCTCACACAGGCCAGCGCTCTCCTGGAGTGGCGAGGCAGCTCTTTGGATGACAAACTGGGCAGGAACGATGAAACAGTGTGGGTCTGCCTTCTTGAGAATGAATGGATTTCCCTTCCAAGTGCAAAGCTGCCCGGCGCTTGCCTCACCCATGATTGGACTCCGCCTCTGGGCGCTGCAGTGTGGCAGGTACCCACAGTGGCCCCCAGGAGGGCCGGATGGAGGCAGGGAGGCTGGTTTCTTGGCTCACCATTCAGCCCAGGGAGGCAGGATACCCTGAGAGTGACCGAGGGGTCTTGTCCATCACTTTGGAAAGTCACAAGAACTGGATGGGGCTGAGCAGGTTCCACAGGTCATGGGGAGAGAAAGAGCTGTTTGCTTCAGCCGGAAATGCATCCCAGGAAAACAAAGTTCCAGGTCCAGCGCCCACACACGTGCCCATGAGGGTGCGACCAGCAGCGTGACGAGGACCCACCTAGACACAGATGTAGTCGCTTCCCAAACGATGGATCCATTTTCCGGTTCACAGCACCACCATTGCCCATCCTAGCTGGAAGCCTAGCCCCTTCCTCCTGAAGCCTCGCCCACTGACGCAGACTGCCCAAGAACACTGGGAGTTACACAGGATTCACACTTACACAAGGATTCACTCTTATCTCCAAGTCGAAGACAGAGGGGACTAGACCATCAATCCCCAGAGCCCCGCGTTTCACCAAAGTTGTTTCTGTTGCCACCACAGGGTGTCGCTGTTGATCACTGGGTTGTGCATCCAGGCTCTCTGCCATGGGGCGACCTGCTCAGGCCCTTCTGGTGCCCCATGCTTGGCTCCAAAGGGCTGTGGTTTCAAGGCTGGTCACTGTTCCCCATCTGGAGCCCCCATTGCTACTTAGGGAGGACCAGCTCCTGCAAGCCTGTGCTCAGCTGGGAAGCCGAGGGATGGGGTCTCCTTGAGCACGGTGGATTCTCGGAGTCCTCCATGGCTCGTAAACCTCAGTTGGAACCATTCCAGTCCATCCAAGTGTCTCTTAACGGGGCCAGGGCTCCTACTCCCATTCCCCCAGGAGGCTCCTTGCTCCCTGGACAGATTGGTCACTTCCTTCCCAGCAACCAGTTCATCAGGGGTACTGGAGGGGAAGGAGACTGGCAGGCATGGAAGGTTCTAATATCCATCCCCTCCGAGCCCACAGATCTCACCTTTCTCCACGCCACCACTTTCTTGATCCCTAAGGTCAGAAAAGCAGATGGCACCTTCCCAGCCTTCACAATAAAAAGCGACATTTCACCCCGCCTGACACCCTGCCAGTTGGAACTGAAGTCTGACGCCGATGCTAATGGCCTGGATCCTGAGTTCTGGGAGGAGGACCCCGAGTTGGAGGAGGAGGAGGAGGAGGGAAGCTGGGCAGGGAGAGGCAACAGGGAAGGGAAGAGAAATGGGAGGAAGAACAAGTCCTCCTTTCCTCAGCTCAGGACCACACTGTGAGGAACATTTTGAAACAGGAGAAATGGGATTTTGTCCTCCTTCCTCCTTTCTGTGGCAGCTTCCTGTGTCCCAGGGCCACTTGCTCAAGCTCCCCCCAGGTAGCACTCAACTTCCCCCATGTCCTGGGATCCCAGATACACCCCAGGAGAGCCTGTCCCAGCAGCGCCCGGCATCTTCATTTGGGTGTCAGGACAGCACACTGCACAAACAAATTCACACTAAAGTGAGAGTGGCTGATAGATAGCGAACCCTCTAAGAGCTAGGAGCATTTTCTACAAAAGTGGTATCAGAGCCTAATTATTCACTAATTGGTGGGCTTCACAGCCAAGTCAAAGGAAATGTGGGCAGTGTCGGGGGGTGGAGCAGGTCATCCCGGAAACCACAGCCTCAACATCCTCCTACCCTTCCTGCGTTTCTTCCTCCTCTCGCCTCTGCGCTGAATGTGTCTGTCCTGGCCCCCATGAGGATAGGGGGTCAAGGGGGATGGTGGGTAGGTGGCCCTGGACCAAGGCCTCACGGGGCTGAGCTCTGGGCAGGTCAAGGAGGATGCTGGCCCCATGCCGGAGACATTAACAGGACTGCCTTCTGTTCACCCTGAACTCCCCAGCACCATTGTGAGATCCTTGCTGCCCCCAGGAGACCCTCTGGTTTCAGCAAAGTGACCTTGGCCAGAGTTAAGCTGCCAACGACTAGCATCTGGGGACCAATTTGAATTCCCAGTGCCATACCCATCCTCAGTGGTGGATCCAAAGTAGACAGAGCCTGCCTTTGCTGTAGGGAAAACCCACGGGGCTCAGGTTTCCCAGGGCCCCAGGAGGTCAAGCCCTTCTCAGCCCGCTTTGTACACACGCAGTTTCAGAGACATGGGGGGTCACTTGAATGGCACGAGACCAGCCTTGCTTACCGAAGCCCGGGACTCACCGTGGTGGCCTCCGTGAACTAACATTGGCTCCTTCTTACAGGAACCTGCCTTCAGCGGTCAGGGACATGGTCACCAGCTCCCCCTAACTCAGCAGCCCTGTCTCTTATCAGCGGGAAGTGGTCAGAGGTCCTCTCCATCAGCTAAGCCCAGTGTCCTGGCCTCCCCTGACTCGGGGTCAGATCAGGCAGGTGAAGGCCCCACAGATGTTTAGAAGGTACCTGGTCTGCCTGGGCCAGGGCAAGGGGGGGGCAGAGCCAGGCTCACTGAATCAGATTCCCGGAGCCCCGGGTGCCTCATCTGGAGAACAGGGAGGATGAGAGCACTTCTGTGAGAATCCGTGCCACAACCCAGGTGCCACAACAGGAGCCAGGGAGGCTGAGTGAGGTCAGTGAGGTCTGCAGCCCAGCGAGCACAGCCAACCACCGCGCCCGTGTGCCACACACACGGTTTATGATGAGAAGACGATGAGGGTGGTCATGATGGTTTCCCCTGCTGTGGAGCAGGCACACGGACAGGCAACTCTAAAAACCACAGAAAGAGGAGAGAAGAGAGAGACAGAAACAGAGACACAGACACACACAGAGGGAGACAAACAGAAACAGAGAGAAAAGGAGAGACAGAGAGAGCAAGAGGGAGAGAGAGTGAGAGACAGAGATGCAGGCACAGAGAGACAGGGACAGAGAAAAGGAGAGACAGGAGAGAGACAGAGACTGAGCTAGAGAAAGGAAGACAGAGCGAGCTAGCCGGGGAAGTCCAGAGCCCTTACAGGGAGCATCTCCCAGATGTGGAAGCAGGAGAGGGACAGCGTCATCTTCACTGAGAATTCAGCGCTGGAAAAGAGCAGCTTGCAGAGGAAGCAGGGCCTTCCGGCCTGTGGGGAGTGGCGTGTGTGAAGCCCAGGTGGTTTGTCTCGGTGGCAAGGAGTTCCCCCGGTAAAGAGATCCATGGTGAGGGTCAGGAAGGAAACGTTCAGGATGGGCTGGAGTCCACGCAGAGGCGGAACGGACTGTATCCTGTGGGATGAGGAGTTCCTGAAACCATGAGCTGGCAGCGCCTTTGGTGGGAACAATCCAGTTCGAAGCTGGAGCTTTGCAGGCGAGGCTGGAGGAGGGAGGGGGGCTGAGTGAGGTCTGCGATCACAGGGCAGCCGGGCAGAGCAGGTGGCACAGGAACGAGCTGAGGAACCTGAGTCCTGCTGGAGGGAAGGCCCAGGCCAGGGGAGAGCCGGGACGGAGCAGAGACCTCGGCACCCCACGTGTCACAGGACGCCCAGGCAGCCAGCTGGCCTCCTGTGCTGTGGCACGAATGAATGGATGCGTTTGCTGGATAGACGTTCATAAGCAAAGAGCCGCAGAAGAAGGCAGACGAAAATCGGGCCGCGCTGGCTCCGTAGTTTGCAGGGCCCAGCGCTACCTGAAAATGCAGGGTCCCTTGTTCATAACACAGCGAAGCAGCGTGACTCAAGGCGCACAGCAGATAGCTGCTTCCAACCGTCGGCAGCCCCTTTCTTGGCTTCTTAGGATGTTTTTTATTTGCCTTTACTGTTACCGTAGAGGAAAGTAAAAGTTTTAAATGATTGCCATGCCACATAGCATGCTCGTGCTTACCTGGCAAGGTGCAACTACGAGAGCATTTAACACGTGTGTGGAATCACGGAAATGACACCATTCAGTCTCATAGCTCATATATACCTATGTAGTAGTATGATTATTATTGCTATTATTGAGACACAGTCTCACTCTGTCACCCAGGCTGAAGTGCAGTGGTACAACCTCAACTCACTGTAACCTCTGCCTCCCGAATTCAAGCAATTCTCCTGCTTCAGCCTCCCAAGTAGCTGGGACTACAGGTGCCTACCACCAAGCCTGGCTAATTTATTTTGTATTTTTAGTACAGATGAGGTCTCATCAGATTGGCCAGGTTGGTCTCGAACTCCTGACCTCCAGTGATCCGCCCGCCTCAGCTTCCCAGAGTGCTGGGATTACAGGCGTGAGCCACCGCGCCCGGCTACCTGTGTATTTTAGATTCTGCAAGAGTAGCGGAAGCACAGCAGAACGCCACTCAGCTGTTTTTATTTCGCTTCTCTCCTGTTCCGTCTAGGTCGCCATTTCCAGTGTGTGGGGCCGGCTAGCAGGAAGAAATGACAGGATGGCCTGCTTGGTCACCCGTGTCTGTTAGCACTCTCTGGCCTTCTTCTGTGAATTCTGGCTTGAGTGGAATGTGTGGTCCGTCCCAGGCACTCAGCCTTCGCACACCGACCGTGTCCTCACTTTGGGCTCCCCTAACGCCCGGCATCGTGGGTGTCTCGGACTCTGTGCTCTACGGGTGTTTGCACCGTGAACGCCATCTGCAAATGGGCGGCCGTGAAGGGCGAACGTCTTTGTGGCCTCTGCTCTCCTGCACTCTCCATCAGCTCTCACTCAAACACACGAGGTCAATGACAAAGTAAGAACTTGCAGAGCTGAAACCAAGAGCAGGGCCTATCTGTGGCGGGGTTCGGTGGGCTGCAGGGGTCCCACGACTGTGAGGCTCTGAAATCAGCCACTCTTCTCCTTACCTCCTGGGACCCCCTGGTCTGTGTGCAAAGCCAGTGGGCTTACCGGAGAGGGGCACGCCTTTGCTTCCTATCTAGGTCACAAATCCTATAAATGATCCATTCCTCCCGTAATGAGTACAGGTACTTCCCATTGGGGTGAAATTAGGGGCACAGATTTAATTTAACATCTTTCTTTTTCTCTCTAACATCAAGGTTTCCAGACCTAGTCGGTTCTTATTTTAATTTCAATCTGCTTTTATCCAAATCCCTGAAGAGCAGGAGGAGAGCGGGCCGCATCTCCAGCAAGCTTTGGTATGGGGTAGAGGGCAGAGATAGGCGAGGGAGAGAGAGGAGGAAAAGAGAAAGCGAGGGCCGGGCACCGGTGGCTCACGCCTGTAATCCCAGCACTTTGGGAGGCAGAGGCAGGTGGATCACCTGAGGCCAGGAGTTCGAGACCAGTCTGCCCAACATGGTGAAACCCCATCTCTGCTAAAAATACAAAAATTAGCCTGGCGTGGTGGCGCACACCTGTAATCCCAGCTACTCAGGGGGCTAAGACGGGAGAATCGCTTGAACCTGGGAGGTGAAATCTGCAATGAGCCAAGATCGCACCACCGCACTCCAGCCTGGGTGACAGAGTGAGACTCTGTCTCAAATAAAAAAGAGAGAAAGCTAGAATAGAAGGACACAGCAAATAACTCGTTGGCAGAGGCAGGCACTTTGTGAGAGAGCAAGGGGCAGGCATAGGCTGGTCTGTGTGGGGAAGGGGAAACCGGCGGAGGTGTGGGGAGAGGGTCTACAGAAGCCCAGACACACTTGGGCCAGGGTCAGGCCAGGCGAGGCCAGTCCATGCCCACCAGGACGAATGTGGGCGCTGCCAGGTCCTCCGTCGGGGCCTCCTTCGCACCCCATTTTTAACAGGGAGAAGTCAAAGCTGTCACACACACCAGCATGTGGCTCGTGCACCCTGGCGTTTGCAGATGCCTGCATCAGCGGGGCAGGCGGCCCCAGCACAGCTTACGGCATTTATTTATCCTTTCAGCCTTAATGCATGAGCTTCCTGAGAAGAGGCTGAAGGCTGAGGGTCGGTGCATTCCTGGACGCTGGCATCACAGCTGAGGACCAGGCGAGAGTTTAAGGCACAGCTGTCACCAGGAGACAAATTGGTCTACTCCAGAAGGAGCCAGCTCCGACACCTCTGACTCCTGGACCAGCTCAGGGGTGGAGCAGGGTGCAGAGGGAAGACCTGAATGTCGAGGCGCCTGTGCCCAGCGGCAGAAGCCTCCCCCAGATGCTTCCCAGACTGTCTCCTTTGTGTTCACTACGGCCCTAGGAGGGACCGGGGACAGCTGACATTCACCGAGGAATGCCCAGCCACCTTCTGGCACATTTTAAACTCACAAAAGCCTCTCTGCTGCACAGCAGCCCTGGGGAAGGAGGCGCCCTATTGCTCCATTTTACAGATGGGGGAAACCAAGGCTAGTCGGTGAGGAGAGCAGGGTGTGAGCCAGGCTGCCAGCCCAGGCAGTCAGAGCAGCAGCCTCCTCCCGGTGTTGGGCACCTCTGTCCCCCATCTTACAGGCCCGGGGCACACAGCTGGCAGTGGCTGGGAAGGAGCCACACCGGGGTCTGTCTGGCACCAAAGTCAGGACTCCTTCCGCCAAACCAGACGGCCAGGGAGGTGTGGCCCCTAAGATCACAGTGAGGAAGGGGTGACCGCACACTCCCCTCCACTTTTCCCAGCAGTCCAGGCCCCAAGCTCCCCTTCTTCCTGCACCCAGCCCCGCGTGGCAGTGCCAGGCTGCTCTGGTCCTTCAGCTGCTGCTGGTTCCAATGGCGGCCACCCCAGCCTCCAGGGCAGCTCAGATTTCCACAATTCCTGCGTTTCTCAGGGCGCTTCTGAATGCAGGTGGCAGAAACCTCACTAGAGCTTAGGGAAGGGAATGATGAGGGCATGTTGCCGGGAAGTTCCCAAGGACCACTGACCCAGGCCCAGTGGAGCCAGGCGAGGAATCTGCCTCCCTCCGGGGTTTGGCTTGGCTCCCCCTGTGCTGTCCCCAAGGGGTGGCTGAGATGCCACCAGCAGCTCTGGGTTGTGTCACCAGGGTCCAGCCAAATGCCCAGGGCTGACTCTCACTGGGCCAGCCTGGGTCCCACAGCCGTCCCTGGACCCAGCACTGTGGCCCAGGGCTTCCAGAGTTTCCAGGCCTGGCCTGGGTCACGGGCCTGCCCCACTGCTGGAGAGAGAAGTTGGCACATTCTGGGCCTCATGAGTGGGAGGAGAGAGGGCGGCCCAGGGAACCCAGGGCCAGGAGGCAGAGGCAGGACCATGGGGCCTGAGGGCACTGTCTGCTGCCCACCGTGGACACGGGGGACTGGGAAGGGCACAGTATGCATGTGTACCCCCAGTGTCCATGGCCAGCGAGCTCAGCGCCAGCTAGCCAACATCTGCTTTCCCTCCGAGCCTGCCTGGACCTTGAGACTCAGCACATCACACCCTTCACCAGCCACTGGAATCGGAGAATCTGCAAGGAAAACCTTTTCCTGAACATTTCCTGAGCCAGACCTAGGCAGTGCCCACACTGCAAACCAGCAGTGTCTCCTGTGAGACTCAGAGTAGGCAACAATGCTTCCCTTCACTTTCTTCTCCGCAGACGAGCCCAGCTCTCCTTACCCAGCCTTTCCCACCCCTCCCCTAAATGGCTGCTGGTTGTGGGATGAGACCTGGGTTTCCCCTAATCTAAAAGGGATTTTTTAAAATGTGGGAAAATTCCCACAACATAAAATTCGCATGTTACCCATTTTAACATGCACAGTTCAGTGGCACTTACTGCATCCACAAGGTCGTGCAACCATCACCAGCATTCCAGAACATTCCATCACCCCCCCCCCAACAAAACCCCATACCCATTAGCAGTCACTCCCCATTCTCCCTCCCCCTGCCTCCGACGAACATGAACCCGCCTTCTGTCTCTATGAGTTTGCCTGTTCTGGGCGTTACCTATAAATGGAGTCATGCAATTGGTCATCTTTTGCGACTGGCTTCTTCGACTTGCACAGCGGCTGGGAGGTTCATCCACACTGCAGCCCATGTCAGTGCGTCGTTCCTTTTGTGGCTGAATAACATCCGACCCTGTGAATGGACCACACTTTGTTTTTTCTCTGTTCAGTCTAATTTATATATATATTTTATTGTACTTTGGGTTCTGGGGTACATGTGCAGATCATGCAGGATAGTTGCATAGGTGCATACGTGGCAATGTGGTTTGCTGCCTCCATCCCCCCATCACCTATATCTGGCATTTCTCCCCATGTTATCCCTCTCCAACCTCCCTATCCCCTGCTGTCCCTCCCCCATCCCCACCCCAACAGATCCCAGTGTGTGAGGCTCCCCCTCCCTGTGTCCATGTGTTCTCATTGTTCAACACCTGCCTATGTGTGAGAACATGGGATATTTGATTTTCGGTTCTTGTGTCGGTTTGCCGAGAATGATGGTTTCCAGATTCATCCATGTCCCTACAAAGGACACGAACTCATCGTTTTTATGGCTGCATAGAATTCTATGGTGTATATGTGCCACGTTTTCCTTGTCCAGTCTGTCATCGATGGGCATTTGGATTGGTGCCAGGTCTTTGCTATTGTAAACAGTGCCGCAGTGAACATACGTGTGCACGTGTCTTTATAACAGAATGATTTATAATACTTTGGCTATATACCCAGTAGTGGGATTGCTGGGTGGATGGACCACACTTGGCTTCTCTGTCTGTCTCTCAGTGCACTCGTGGGTTGCTTCTGCCTTTTGCCTGCTGTGAGTGGTGCCACGTAGCAGCTTCGGTTTGAACGTCTAATGAGGCATCTAATGGGACTCCTGCCTGTCTTCAATTCTGTTGGGTATACACCTGGGAGTGGAATTTCTGGGTCATAAGGTAACTCTATGTTTAACTTATTGAGGAAGCACGAATCTGCCTTCCACAGTGGATGCACCGCTAACATCCCCCCAAAAAGGCATCTGAAACGCCTCCCTTACAGAGCTGCTGGGGAGACTATCAGCAATGGGTCAAAGCCTCTGCACTTTGCGTCTAACAGACGGTGGAGAGTGGCCGAGGGGTGGTAGGACGAGCTGTGCAGGCACCCATCTAGGCTCAAGCTGTAGCTCCTGCACTCCCCAGGCTGCACGCCCTCAAGCTAGTTACCCAAGCTTTCCGAGCCTCGGTTTCCTTGTCTGTTCTATAGGGCTGCTGACAGGGCTGCATGAGCATGCGAGGTGCCGACATCAGCTCTGGCCCACGGCCAGCACTCCCCAAGCCTTGGCTCTCTGCATTCTTCCCAGAGTGCTCAGCACCAGGGATTCCTCTCTCTCTCTTTCACAGTCTCTTATCTGGTCCTGCACCTTTGCTGACCAGCACCAGCCCCTTGCGGAGAGGTCATGCAGCTTGCCCAGGCCACACGGCAGCCCCAGACTGTGACCAGATCAGCTGCTACCTCCTTTTCCTTCCGAGCTCAGCCTCCTGAGCCACCACTGCAGCAGAAACCGGAGCTCCAACGTGGCTCTTAGAGCGAGTGTTTAATGCCCATAAAATCCGAGGAACTCAATAATCCCAAATAAGGTCTCCTATGCATTCCCCCCAGGATCCCAGCCCAGAAGGCAGAACTCGAAATGGTCTTAGAAGGGGAAAAACACCACACTTCAATTATTCTCAAGTCTCAGTATAACACAGCTACAATGGTATCTCTAGTTTCAAACAAAAGCATCTAATGGGATGCCTGCCAAACCCCGCTAGCTCCAGGCATTTTTGCAGACAATTCAAAATAACCACGTAATGAGTAGGAAAATGATAAGCAGGGTTCAAGTTTAATGGGCAGAAATAAATCCACTATTCCTAGTTATGGGAAGGGTTTTTGGAAAAGGAGCAACTCTCAGATCAGGTGTTCGTACCAGGAGAGCCTATCTGCTTAATCACTGAATGACCAGGACTTTTTTAAGTTTCCAAAGAGATGTTTCTGGACACTCAACATCCTCATCTCAACGAAGAATGAGCCCAGCCCAGCCAGGTGCAAGCTCTGCTCTCCCCCAGGGAGGCAGGGATGTCGGGACTGGTGGGGGTGGAGGGCTTCCGGCCTCCCCAGACTCAAACACCCCACAGCCTCTCAACACTGAGACCAGCCTGGAAGATCCAAATCCAGGTCCTAGTGCCACCCCTTCACCAAGAGGTGATTCTGGTCAGTTGCTTAAATTTCTCCAGGTGTCAGTTTTCTTACCAGCTAAATGGGTATACGTGGGTTTAAGTATCAAATGAGAACTTGAGGTTTGTAAAAGGGCCGGGCATCCTTTGAAGCTTTAGGAAGTGTCCACTGTCCAGCATCTGTATCATCATCAAGGTCACCTCCTGAAGATTTGACAGAGGCAGGTGCCCAGGCCCCAGATGAGGCAGCTCGGCATGCCAGGGCAGGGCTGCCTCTGGAGCCCTCTGCTCCCCGCCACTGCTCACCTGGCCCCAGCTCTGGCCCTGGTTTTTCACTTGTTTCGTTGACAACACACCCCGGAATAGGGACCCAAGCATCACCTTATTTCACAGATGAGGAAACCAGAGTAAGGAAGTGAATAACCTCTCCAGAATCACACAGCTCACAATGAACAGAGCAAGGATGGGAGCCGGCCAGTTCGCCTCCCTGCCCTTGACACAAGTGGGTCAGTCCAGCTCCATCCAGAGAGGAGGAAGAGGCAGGGCTGGCCTCACCAGGGGCTGGAGCCAGCAGCTGAGCCCCCCAGGAGGTGTTCCTGGCCCAGAGGTGAGGCCCTGGCACGCTTCGTCCCCTGCAGTGAGGCTGCTCTGGAGTGAGCCTCCACAGCCCACGTTTCACCATTCCCAGAGCAGGTGGTGAAGGCAGAGCTGCGTGCTTACCTGGCCATCGCCCACTGTGGCCCAGCAGATGGGGTTCTGGGAAAATGAGCAACGCTTGGGCACTGGAGCAGCCAGGGTGGCACCTGAAGGGATGCTCCAGGCCCCGCCAGCTTGTCATTCACTGGGGGCTCCCTTTTCTCCCAGGAAAAATGCCAGACTCCTCCCTGTGGCCTATAGGGTCCTGCATAGGGGCCCCCATGCCCTCTTCCTCTCCCCCTTACTGCAGCCACGCTGGGCAGCTTCCTTCAGGTTGCTAACAGGTTAGTCTCCTTCCAGCCACAGGGCCTTTGCACCTGCTATTTCTTCTGCCTGGAATTCCCATCGCCTCTTTGCCTCGCTAAGTCATTGTGTCCTTCCAGTTCCAGCAACAACTCCTTTCTCTGGTATCACAAGTCAAGTAGTGGCCCCCAAAAGACACGTTCAAGTCCTAGCTCCTTGTCACTGTGAATATCACCTTATTTGGAAATAGGTCTTTGCGGATGTCATTAAGGTAAGGACTACGAAATGAGATCACCCGGGATTAGGGTGGCCCTCCATCCAGTAACGACTGCCCTTATAAGAGACAGACAAGGGGAAGACTTGGAGAGAGACACACGGGGAAGGCCGCTTGACACCGGAGGCAGATTAGACCCGCGCGTCTGCAAACCTAGACGGCCGGGGATTGCCAGCTGCCCCAGAAGCTGGAGCGTGGCCTGGAGCAGAGCTTCTAGAAGGAACCCACCCTGCCAGCACCTTGATTTTGAGCGTCTGGTCTTCTGTGTTTAAACCCCCCACTTTGTTGTGATTTTTCATGAGGGCCACAAGACGTGACTGTACTGGGAGACTGCCCTATGGTGACCAGTCACCTGGTTTTCCAGGACAAAGGGGGATTCTCTGAGATGTGAGACTCTCAGAGCTAAGACCAGGATGGTCCCAGGCAGAGCGGGATGGTTGGTCCCTGTAGCCTGCCCTTCTGGCCACCGAGTTTATAACAGCCCCCATTTCACACACCCACAGCTCCGTGGGCGTCTTTGTGGTGCTTGTGGTCATTACGGTTAATTGGCTCATTCTTCCATAATTATTCACACTGTAGTGGTCCTCACTGGAAAGTGAGCTCCTCATAGCAAGATCCTTGCCTGTGCCATCCCCCACGCTGCAGAGCTCAGGGGCTCAGGGAAGCTTTACGGAATGAATGAATGAGGAGACCAGATCTCCCGGATCCCAGGGGCAGACCCAGGGTAGAGGAGGATGTCCCAAGGTATGCAGTTGGTGCTCAGCTCTGGAAATTGCTTCGTGGAGGGGGGAGCTGGCCAGTGATGATCAGGCTGCAAGGGAGGTGGTGAGCGCCACGTCCCTGAAAGCGTTTCAGTAGAGGCTGGGGGGCGGGGGGCGGGTGCCACCTGGCGTAGCCCATGCTGGGGGGAGCTGCAATCAGCTCTCTCTAAAGTGCCCTCAGGTCCCAGGATTCTGTAAGAGTCCCACTCTGAATGCTGAAGACAGGGGAGGACGATTGGCCTGCGGCGGGGGGCGCAGTGCAGGAGGGCATGGGGAGGGCTGGGCAGCCAGAGAGGGCAGAGCAAGGACGCAGAATGATGACAGTGGGCTCAAAGGCGTTACTGCCAGGAAGCTGAATAACAGTTCAAGCTGGACCCACTGTGAAGGTGAGGAACTGGCAGCAGAGGGTTAACTCACTTGTCCTTTGCACTGGAAATTGGATCTGGGGTCCTTACCTCACATTTGCACGGCTCTTCATAGTTCCCAAAGTACTTTATGCACTGTCCTGGGCAAATGGAAGCTTGTTCATTTCCCATGTAAAAATCCCAGGGTAGGCCCTGCATGGCGGCTCACGCCTATAATCCCAGCACTTTGGGAGGCTGAAGTGGACAGATTACCTGAGGTCAGGAGTTCAAGATCAGCCCAGCCAACATGGTGAAACCTCATCTATACTAAAAATACAAAAATTAGCTGGGTGTGGTGGCGCACACCTGTAGTCCCAGCTACTCCGGAGGCTGAGACAGGAGAATTGCTTGAATCCAGGAGGCAGAGGTTGCAGTGAGCCGAGATCTCACCACTGTACTCCAGCCTGGGCAACAGAGCGAGACTCTGTCAGAAAAAAAAAAAAAAAAAAATCCCAGAGTTCATGGATGAGAATGGGTGTGCCCAGCTTCAGACACAGACTTCTCACGTTTTCCCACTCTGTGTTGCAAAGCCTTCGTGCTCAAAGCCGCTTCATGGCTTCATGGTCCAAAATGGCTGCTGTTGCTCCAGCCATCACTGCCCTATGTCAACCGTAAGGCAGGGGCAGAGGAACAGGGGAAGGGCATGCCCCTTTCTTTAGGATACTTCCTGGAAGCTGCACTCTGGTGTGCCATTATAATGAACTGTAAGTGAAATAATAGGGAATTTTGGAAAATTTAGGTGGCCTTTTCTCATTTAATATATTAATCAATTCCACCATGAATTTAGCACCTCTGGCCTCTATGCAATACAAATGCATCTTAGGAATTTCTCACTGCACCCCTCCAAGGCAGGTCCCAGCAAGCCTACTTTACAGATGAGCAAACAGAGGCTAAGGGAGAGCTGACTTGCTTGTGGCTCCTACCTGCAGACGTGGCCAGACTGAAGCCTGAGCCCAGGGCTGGCGGATGCAGACCCCGACTCCACCCTGCCCATTGCTTTGTGAGTCTCCTGCCCTATCCCTGCCACCCAGTGAGTCACGGCCCCTTTTACTTCCTCTTCCCTTCCTGTGATTCACACTGTACCCCGCCCCTGGGACCGTGGTCCCATCCATCACAGATTGTCCCTCAGAGGAAATGCCCAGGGATGGAGAGCGGCATCTGAGCCTGCAGAGACCCCCAAGAGAGCTCCGACCGGCTTTGAGGAGGAAGGCCCTCAGCGATAGACCACACTGCCAGCAGATGGCCACCAGCCCATGGCCGCTTTTCTATGGGGCTGGCCTCTCGCAGAGAGGCACAAGGGACTTCCCTTTGCCTGCACCGAGGGGCTCGGGCAGCTGGCCCCACAGGGAACTTGCACAAGGCCCTCTCTGGGCAGCCTCCTGGGCAGACAGATGCTCCTGGTGGGGGAAGGAGAGTCCTCTGCTTGGCTCCCAACAGGCCCTAGGTTCAAGCCCCAGGGGCTCAGCGGGACAGCCACTCCAGTGGAAACACACCATCCCCTCCTCTACACAATGAGCTCTGTCCAGGATGCACGGCAAGGAGGCCAGCCCTGAGCCTGACGGTCTCACTCTCACTTGTCCTGCTCGGGTTGTGCATTCCCTAAGCACCACAAAACCCCAAGGACACCTGCCATCCCTGAGTCCCGCTCCACTTGGAGACAGCTTTGCTCTATAAAATCTGTGTAAACTGGCCAGGCACAGTGGCTCACGCCTGTAATCCCAGCACTTGGGAAGACCAAGACGGGAGGATTGCTTGAGCCTAGGAGTTCGAGGCCAGCATGGGCAGCATACTGAGAACCCGTCTCTGTAAACAATGTTTAAAAATTAGCCAGGTATCATGACACACTCCTGTAGTTCCAGGTACTGGGGAGGCTGAGGTGGGAAAACCCCTTGAGCCCAGGAGATTGAGGCTGCAGTGAGCTATGATGGCACCACTGCACTCCAGGCTGGGTGACAGAGCAAGACCCTGTCTCAAAAAAAAAAAAAAAAAAAAACAGAGGAAAAAGAAGGAGGAGGAGGAGGAGGAGGAGGAAAAAATCTGTGTAAGTTACCTATACATTGCATCAACAAAAACTACCCACAAGGCTCTTCTGATACCTCATCTGGTTCTGCAAAACCCTCCAGGGGTCCTGCGATGCAGATCCTTCGCTTCGTCAGTGCATACAGCACCCCACGCTGTGTGCATGAAAAATGCACAAAAACCTCATCAGACCCTGGAAGCTCCATCCGCACGGGGGCCCGGAGACAGCCTCACCCACACGCCCGCTGCCTGGCCCACAAGGACGCAGAATTAATCGTTTCTCACAAAGTCAAAGGCAAAGAGGCCTCCGCAAGTGATAGGCTGGCTCTGTGACCAAATAAGGCAATATTACATTTCACTGTTTATAGCAGGCCCTGGACTGGGTGGCTCGGAGGGCACTGGGAAGAGATTCAGTTCTCGCTCCAGCTCCAATTCCAACATCCAATAACTCTGTCCAAGGCCAGTTACCATTTCCTTACAGAAACAACCATGTGTCATTTTTTAAATACACACTAAAACCCAGAGAGGTGACCCGGGCTCAGCCCCGGGCCGTCGGTTCTCCTGAGTGGCAGAGCCTGGCTTTGAACTTCCACGATTTAGAGGTGGGGGAGAGCCCCTGAAAATTTATTCCAGGGCTCGAGCAAAAGCAGAGGCGTTTCTTAAAGGGCAAATTTCAGAGCTCCATTTGTGAGGTGCCTTTTTCTCCCCTGAGAATTTATTGCAAACTTTCTTTTACAAATAAGACCTGTTGCTGCTGCGGCTAAGAGCCTTGGGCAACGTTTCTGTCCCGACAGTATTTATAAAATGGGAGACACAGTTGGCAGCGTGGAGATTTAGTAATTGGTATTAATAATAAGACAAGTGTAAATGTTTAAAACCCATTAGGAGGCTTTAAATGCTAAACAAAGCTTCAACTTGCGGCATTTGCACCCTGGATGGGGACTAGTCCGACCTCCAGCTAAGAAAATTCTAAGTCCAGGGGGAATCCTAGCAGCTTCAGCAAAACTCAGCACAGTCTGTGTAGACCACGCTTTCAGAGCCGCAATGAGGGCACAGATTTACAAAATGGAGCAGCATCAATCTCACCTTCAAAATAGGATTTTACCTGTCCCATGAGACCCTGGGCACTTCCCCAGGCACTGCATGAGGTTGAGAACTGCGTCTACTTTGACCTCTGCTCTCCCTCCCCTAGGCACCCTTTCCAGAACCTTTGGGTGCTCGGGAGAGGTTCTCTCTGAAAGGGAGAATGAGGAAATGAGTGAAATGTATTATTGCACCTTTGGCCAATGACAGCTTCTAATTTGCCTCCCTCGAATCTCAGTTCAGAGAGGATGGATCTGCAGTGGCCCGGTGAGCCAAGCACAATACAGTTCTTGAGCCCAGAGTGGACCTCAGGCAGCAAATCTGTCCCGCCTGTCCTACCTACCACCCCTGACAGTCACCCTTCTGGCTCAGAGCTGCCCCCAACCCCTGAAGGGGCCTCCCACAGCCTCTCTCATGCCCCATGCACACCTCCCCCCACCAGGTGAGTAACGTGTATGCGGGTGGCCGGTGCTGTCACCGCTGTCACTGTTGCTAGGGCTCTGCCATCCCTGTGTCTGTGATGATGGTGGACTGTCAGGCAGAGCAGGAAGCCCATGGGGGCAACGTGGGGAGAGCCCCTTGGCCACACCCGGCTACTGCTGCCTTAAACCCACTGCCTCAAAGAAGTACAATGCACCTTCCCAGACGACCAATAATACCAGGGACCCAGACGACCAATAATACCGGGGACCCAGTGTGACTTTTTTTTTTCTGGAGATAGAGTTTCGCTCTTTCACCCAGGCTGAAGCACAGTGACACGGTCTCCACTCACAGCAACCTCCGCCTTCCAGGTTCAAGTGATTCTCCTGCCTCAGCCTCCCAAGTAGCTGAGACCACAGGCACCCACCACCATACCCGGTTAATTTTGTATTTTCAGTAGAAGTGGGATTTCACCATATTGACCAGGCTGGTCTTGAACTCCTGACCTCAGATGATCTGCCCACCTCGGCCTCTCAAAGTGCTGGGATTACAGGCATGAGCCACTGTGCCCGGCCCACGGTATGACTTCTTAAGGGAGTACATCACTGGACATGAGACCCACCCCGGAGCGAGCCTCTGGCTTGCACTGACCTTGACCAGGTCACGTGACATCATCTCATCATTCATCCAACAGAAATTCACCCAGCACCAGCCGTGTGCTGATGCATCAGCACGCACACCGGGCCGGGATCGCCAGCCTGCTGAAACACAACCCCGCAACATGAAAATCAGCCAACATTTATTGAGTGCCTACTGTGTGCTGGGACACCATGCTCAGCATTCTACCCAGGCTACCTCATTTAATCCTCAAGCTAGCCCTGAGAAGCAGGTGCAGCTGTGACCCCCGTGTATCCGTTGAGGAAACAGAGACCCCAAAGAAAGAAAGAACATGTTTCCTTCCTGGCTCCTAACAGGCTCTGCTGCTACACAGCCCTCCCCAGGCCCTGCCTCACTGTGAAATGGAGAGGCACAGCTCTTCGTGGCAGCATTGGTGAGAATATCCAAAAAAGTTAAGCACCTGGCACTGTGTGGGGAACAGAGGGGGCGCTCAGGGAAGGGCAGCGGGGTGACCCCGCAATGGACCACCACTGCTCACGGGGCTAATGCGGGCTGTGAAATGGGGCCACCTGCAAACATGGCTCTTCAAAGCTGAAGCCATACCACGGGAGAGAGAGAGGGTCCTTGGCACTGACCCCAGCTGTCCATAGCTAAGTGGTCATAGGACACTCATGACCATGGGCGTGGCTGGAGGAGGCCCTGCCCTTGGGGGTCTGTTGGCATCCAGGGGAAGTGTCTTATGGGGTAATGATTAACCCACACGCGCCACCTGGCTTTGAGCCTTCTTGTCCTGCTGACTCATTTTGCAAATTCCACTTGCCCTGGGAGCGGCCCCTGCCACGCTGCCTCACCTGAGATTCCAGCAGTGGAGGTGTTGCCTAGACAGGTGGGGTGGCCCCGGCTTTCAGACCTGCTACTGGGAAGCCGGAGGCCAGCACGTGGGAGACAAGTGGGATGGAGGACACAGCAATGGAGGAGCCGGCGATGGAGGAGACAGCGCTGGACCCTCTGCTGGCCAGTAAGGATGGGGCGGGGGCCTCGGGGTGAGAGTTGGGGGGACAAGGGGAGCATCACTTGCTGTCAGCCCTGCCCAGGCAGGACACCCAGTCTGTCCCTCTGGGACCCTGCAGAGGGGATGGGTAGGACCCAGAGAGCAGACTTCTAAGCAGTGCCCCACCCTGCCCAGTTGAGTGAGGGCAAGAGAGGTGCCCTGGGTGGGTTGCTGCAGGCACCTTCTCAGATGGCAAACAACCCCCTCCTAAGAACAACAATCACAAACCCCAGAGCTGCTCAGCCTCGGTCCTGGTGACCCTGCAGGGGGACAATTCTTTGTCTTGGGGGAGTTCTGGAAACTGGGGAATGCTTATAGCATCCCTGGCCTCCATGCAGTAGAGGCCGGTGCACCCCCACCCTCTGTTGTGACAACCCAGAAATGTCTCCAGACACTGCCCAATGTCCCTGAGGGCACCGTCCTCGCGCTCGCTGGAGAACCACGCACTACCCGTATCGTACATTAGCAAGGCGTCAGCTCTGAGCGTAGCCTTCAGCCACGATGTACCTGAGCCTGGTCAGGTCCTAGGAGGTTGGTCCGATGCTGGTGATGACTTGAGGCTTTGGGGCCAGGCCCCCTGCATTCCATCTCAGACTTCTTGTTCAGCAGCCGGGCCACCCAGAGCAAGGTGTCTCGCCTCTCTCTGCCTTAGTTTACTCATCAGTAAGCAGGGCTAATAGCGGCATCCACCCCAAAGACTCTGAAGTACGGAAGGTGCATACGATAAAACAGGTCACGGGCTCTAAGCACAGGGCCTGGCACCTGCTGAATGCTGGCATGGCCCTGTTTTACTCAAGAGGAAAGCTGGGGCCCAGAGAAATCCAGTCACTTGCCCAAGGGCCACACAACTGGTCCGGTGAGGGCTGTGAGGGACTCTGGATGTCCCTCTGCAGAGCCTTCTGTGCAGAGAGAGGAGACATTGCAAAGGGAGGCTGGGAATTCAGAGACCCAGACCCAGCCCGAGGCCTGCCCTGTTCTCTGTATGGACTTGGGCAGTTCACTCTCCCCTCTCTGGACCTGGGTCCCTGTTGGATGAGAGATTCCATTTTAAGCAACACTCACGGAGGGACTGCTGTGTCTGGCACTGATCTTGTCTTAGAGGGCTTCTGCTTAGTGGAGGTGGGGTGTCTGAGGGCTGTCCTGGCATCGGGGATTGGTGGAGGGGACTTTGGGGGTACAGTGTATCCATCCGACCAGCCCCATCCTTCATCCCAAGGTTTATCGAGTGAATGAATGAATGAATGAATGGATGGATGGATGGATGAATGAATGAGGAAACTGACCAACTTTCCCCGGCCCTGCAGGAACTCGGGAACACTGGCTGGGATGTTCTCTCCCGTAGAACAAAGCAGGAAGAGGAGGCCATATTTGGTGCCTCCCTGAGCAAGGCCTGAGTCTGGGGCGGTGGGGGGTGGGGAGCTGCCTTCCCAGAGACCACTTGGGCCAAAGCAGGACGGCCCCCGGGAATGACCCTCTCCCTCTGGGGCCCTCTGTCCTACTTTGGAAGCAAGTTCCAAAGGCAGAGGCAGACGGAGTTAGCATTTGCAAAAATGAGCAAATGAGCTGGAAAAGAACTGATTTTTATTTTTGGTTTGTTCTCAACGTGTCAGTCGAGACAGAGGGAGGAGGAATGTGAATTAAGCAATAAACTGTTTACCAAGGAGCCCTCGAATGACTCCAGAGTGCTGCCAGAGTTCCGTAATCCCTGAACTCAGACTGTCCGAGGACCCATTTCCTCCTCGGTGGCCCCTGAGGCCATGCTGGGATGCGGGGACGTGGTGGCATTGCTCTGTCAGTCCCCAGGCAGGGTGCCTTCCCGTGTGGTCTGAGCCACTCACCTAGAGGGCATGAGCACTTGTACCTCCAAGGGCAGAGGGGGCTCAGAGGCCAGGCTCCATCCACCTCTCCCTCCTGGACAGGATTTCTGTCCAGGAGCAGTAGGAAATGGTACTCCTATGCCAACTACACAGCCCCTGGACTTTGGACCCAGCCTTCAGTGTACGCTGGCAGCACAGGGCTGTCCCTTGAGGGGAGCTCCCTGACAGGACCCCTGTGCTGCTGGAAGCAGCACCGTCCAGCCTTCACTCCTTTGTCACTAAGCTCTCAGCTCTCAGAGCCCGGATTACAGCTCCAGCCTCTCCAGAGAGGAGCAGTTAGATACATGGCAGTCAGTCACACTGTAGTGTAAATGGAGCCAGCCGGGTCTTTCCTGGTGGCTGCTGCCTGAGTGGAAGTGGGATCCCTTCAGGATGCTGGACAGCCACAGGGCGGCAAGGGCTGCAGGGCCACAGGGAGGGGTCCCCAACAGGGGCTGGAGTGCACGGCCGCCTGTGGGAAGCTGTGCCCCTTCTCTGGCTGTCACCAAAGCCCCGGGGATTCTCCTTTGGGCCACGAGTAGCCTTCCTCCAAGACAGAGGCTGAGAAGGGTGGTAGGAGAACCATAGGATTTGGTCTGAGATGCGGCTGGATCCTGGTGCTGGGACGGACCTGGGGGAAATCCGGGGAGTCTCTCCGCGCTCAGCTCCCTCTTCTGGAAAAAGGGAATGAGACTCCTGGAAGGACCGGAGTCAAGTGGCCCCGCTTTCTCTGGTGATGTTCACCGTCTGATGCTGGAGATGGGAGAGGCGTCTTTCTCTGGCTATGGCCCCCTCTCTTAGACGGGGAACCTGAGCGTCCAGCTCTCTTAGGAAAGTGCGTCTCTCCTTCTCGGAAGAGAAGTTGTGAAATGTGGCTGCAGGATCTTGGGATGAAGAGAAAGGGGCAGTCTGGGAGGCTCAAGAGAGCTGGGTGCAGGAGCGTGGCAGGATGGACCATGTCCCTCCCCATCAATCAGAGCAAGGGGTCCCCCGGGGCGGGAGGGGGCTGCAATTGCCAGGGTGAGGGTGCAGCACTCTCGGGGCTGCAGAGAGAATCCTACTGACTGGAAATGCAGACGAATAGGAAGGGAGGAGGGGGAGGCAAGGGAGGGAAGGCGGGGGGAAGTTCTTTCTCCTGAGAAGATCCCAAGGAGGTGAGGCCCCATATCAGAAGCCCAGGCAAAACCCTAGGGCTGCAGTGAGCACCGCTGTCCAGAGCCCCGGCACTGTGCTTGGGTCCCAGCCCCCACCTTGGCCTCAAGGGAAGGGTTTTCTCAGAGCCACGGAGAACAGCAGCCCCCGGAGCCCGGCGCTGGGCTGACAGCACCGTGGTGTTCGCCTTCCAAGTGACACCAGCCCCATCGATCAGGCCTCCTGGGAACGTTATGCTGGGAAAGGTTCATGAGCCACGGTCCTGACCAGCACTTGGGGGGGCAGGGGCTGTTTGCTTTAGCAACGACTTCACACAGGCCTGAAGCGAAATGTTTACATAAGAAGAACTCTGTGAGCTCGGGAAGGTCACTCCCCTTCTCTGGGGCTATCTGCTCATCTCTGTCATGAGGAGAGAGGAGTTCAAAAGTGACCTTGCCGGGAATGGGGACCCAGGGAAGGCCTCCACTGATTCTGCAGTGAGAGGCAGAAATGCCATCTTTAAAAGGGTGGAAGTTCATTTCCCTCACATAAAATGAGTCAAGAGGTGGGCATTCCAGGATTCCAAGGCTGGTGGGGTCCTCATGCAGTCGTCAGAGACCCTGGGTTCTTGCAGGCTGCCCTGCTATGCTCAGCATGGACATCCACCCTGTGGCCCAAGATGGCTGCTTGGGCTCAAGCCATCACATATGCATTCCAGCCGGCAGGAAAGAGAATGGGCAAAGAGGGGCACTCTCCCTTCTTGGAAGTTGCCCACTGGCCTGGACTTAGTCCATGGTCACACCTGGCTGCAAAGAACAGGATATGCAGTTTTTTCTGGGTGGTCACAGGTCAGGTAAAAACTAGGCAATCTCTTATTGAGAAAAGGCCAAGAATAAATATTGGGGGTGGGGAGGAGAACTGTCGGTCTGTGATCCAGGTTGAGGACAGAATTCCTAGTCCCTGTGCTGGTTGGCCACCAGCTAGCTGGAGACCTGGGGTTTCACTTCTTCCCTCTGAGCCTCAGTTTTCTTGTCTGTGAAAGGGGATGGTTGGTCCCCATGGTCCCCAGGTCCTCTCCAGCCTAGACCACGTGTGACTCTATGTTCCACACAATTTGCCTCATGGAGTTTTCTAGACTTGAAGCTCTGCTCAGACGGGGACTTTTGTGTGCTCTGTTCTCTGCTGTATCCTAGAACGGGGCCTGGCACGTGGTCTGTGTGTTTGCCGAGCGGCTGAATGATGGTTGGTGTTTTAACAGGTTGAATTTGTATAAAGAGGCCACTGCTGTTGCTCTCATCTTTAAAAAAGAGAAACTTTTTAAAAGTTTCTAAAAAAAAAACTTTCCCTTTTTTCTTTTTCTTTTTACTCATCCTCCTCCCTGTCTTCCTTCTCCTTTTTTCTTTTTTTGGATACTCAGCCTTTTCCTCACTGGCTGCCTCCCTGACTTGCTTCCCAGAACCTGGATTTGGGTTGCCGGAGGAGGCTGAGCAACAGAATGAAAGCCCCTCCTCACTTTCAGAGCTCCAGGCCTGGGGAGGCCCGAGGTTAATGCTAGAGGAGCTTTGACGCCCAGTAGGGGTGGCCTCTCCATGTGCGCCTGTCACTCTCACCTCTCACATCTGCCAGAAAGGTGACTTTTACCCCATCCTCACCTACTTTGCAGAGGACCAAACAGACGCTGACTGCTTCAGGAAGTGAGTCCCATTGCTAAGTGAAGGCGAGGCTGGGCACAGTGGCTCACGCCTGTAATCCTGGCACTTTGGGAAGCTGAGGCGGCAGGATCACTTGAGGTCAGAAGTTTGAGACCAGCCTGGCCAATACGGCGAAACCCTGTCTCTACTAAAAAAAAAAATACAAAAATTAGTTGGAAATCACTTGAACCCGGGAGGCAGAGGTTGCAGTGAGCCAAGATCATGCTACTGCATTCCAGCCTGGGTGACAGAGCGAGACTCCGTCTCAAAAACAAAAAAGTGAAGGCGAAATCAGAGAAACCAGCATGCCAGGGCATTTGACCGATAGGCTATGGCTGAAGATGCCAGCGTTATCTCGGCCTAAAACGTACAGTATGAGCCATGTGTGGCTAGACTGTTTTTGAAATGAGTGTTCAGTCATTTGGGTACACACTTCAGTCCTGCAAGTCAGGAGTGCCACAGCAAACGCACAAGCAGCTGGCACCCACTCAGTTATGAGACAACATAACACAATGGAACGGCTCATTTCCTGGGAAGGGTTTCCAGGCGTGCACCTGTGTAGTTTTTTCCTTTGAAAACTGTAAAGCACTATAATTAACGTCGTATGTATCATCTTCCGGGAGCTGTGAAACAATTCACGACCCATTGGATTTTGTGGTTATTGCTTTCACTGTATTTTGATAAGACGTTCCTGTGTAAAGACACTATATCAACATTTGCCTGGAGACATAATTCACAAATGTAAGAGAACTCCAGGTCCTTACCCTGACAGAGACGGCATGCTCAAGAGAGGTCAGCACGTGGTGCAGGCAACAGCCAGCTGCACTCAGAGCTTCTGCATGGCCAAGATGTTCTTCCCCAGATCATCTGGAGAATATTCTGGGGAAGAACATGGAGACCTGGGGTTTCACATCTTCCCTCTGAGCCTCAGTTTCCTCGTCTGTGAAAGGGGATGGTTGGTCCCCATGGTCCCCAGGTCCTCTCCAGCCTAGACCACGTGTGACTCTATGTTCCACACAATTTGCCTCATGGAGTTTTCTAGACTTGAAGCTCTGCTCAGACGGGGACTTTTGTGTGCTCTGTTCTCCGCTGTATCCTAGAACGGGGCCTGGCACGTGGTCCGTGTGTTTGCCGAGCGGCTGAATGATGGTTGGTGTTTTAACAGGTTGAATTTGTATAAAGAGGCCACTGCTGTTGCTCTCATCTTTAAAAAAGAGAAACTTTTTTAAAGTTTCTTTTAAAAAAATTTCCTTTTTCCTTTTTCTTTTTACTCCTCCTTCTCCAGTCTTCCTTATCCTTTTTTCTTTTTTAGATACTCAGCCTTTTCCTCCACTCAGGAGGCCGCCACTCAGACCTCTACACACCCCCCCCTCAGCAGGACACTCCCCAGCCCCTCTCTGGCAACTTACTCTGTCCCCCTCACCCTGCTTTGTTTTTCTTCAAAACTCCCTCATTATCTGGCATGATATATTTGCTTATTCCATTACCCCCCCACAAAAATATAATTTTCATAAATGCAGACACTTTTTCAAAAAAATCACTGTGTCCTCAGCACTTAGACCGGCGTCCGAGGGACCGGAGGTGCTCCAGGAAATGCTGATTGGCTGACATCTTCCACTTTTCTGAATGTTTTCCACTGGCCCTGAAAGACCCTGTTAAACAGGAAAAAAGCTGACTCCATCCGTCTCGGGATTCTAGGGAGTTATCCTTCTCGGGCGGTGCGAGGCATCGTTGCGGGTCTTCTACTTCATTGCAGGCCTTTACATTCCTTCCTGTTCCAAGAAGGGTGTAAGGTAGCTTACCAAAATGCTTTTAATTCCTCAAAAAGAATAAGACAATTTGGAAGTTCACAAGGAAAAATGAGGCACAGGGAAAACAGGGTTCAAAAAGTCAGATATTTAAAATAGTACTTAAGGCCAGGCGCGGTGGCTCACACCTGTAATCCCAGTACTTTGGGAGGCCGTGGTAGATGGATCACTTGAGTTGAGGAGTTTGAGACCAGCCTGGCCAACATGGCGAAACCTCATCTCTACTAAAAATACAAAAAATTAGCTGGGCGTGGTGGCGGGCACCTGCAATCCCAGCTACTCAGGAGGCTGAGACCGGAGAATTGCTTGAACCCAGGAGACAGAGGTTGCAGTCAGCCGAGATCGCGCCACTGCACTCCAGCCTCAGAGACAGACCCAGACTTAGTCTCAAAAATAATAACAATAATATTTAATTAACACTTAGAGATGGTTACTACGGGCAAGACACAGGCTGCTCCACCTGGTTTTGGCCACATGTTCTCCATGACAAACTGACAAACCTTGGGCTAGGTATTATCATCAACACCCATTTTACAGATGAGGAAACTGAGGCACAGAAAGGAAAAAGCATCTGCTCAAGATGGCTGAGCTGGTCCAAGGTAGGAAGCAGTAGTCTCTTGGCCAGCAGAATCTCATGCTCTTGGCCCTGACACCTGGACCTAGGGATGGGGGACCCACCTGTGGGTGGCCTGGCGCCCTAAGCACTGCTCAGGACACCTCCCCACATTGTCCCTGAGCTTCCCAGCAGCCAGTTCTAGGAGGGAAACACGAGCTATTCTACAATTCATGGTGCCCGTGAAATCTGGCCACACCTGTGGCTCAGAAGGAAGATGCCGAGACCAGCAGCCTGCGGGGCAGGAGTGAGCTCTGCTCTCTGTGGGTCAGGATTCCCAGCTGCAAGCAACAGGATTGGAGTCTGGCTCTCATCTGAAAAAGACTAGGGTGGAAAGCCCTGGGAGGCAGCCATGAAGGCGGCCTGGGAGCGGCTGGAGCTGGAGGGGCCGGTGTCCCACCCCAGGGCAGCCCCATCTCTGCAGGTGGCTACCGTGGCCACTGTGGCACCAAGGGAACCCTAACCTGCTCTCTCCGGGCCAGAGGCTGAGCCTCTTACAGGCTCATCTGATTGGCCAAGGCTGGGTCCCACATCTATGTTGTCCTGTTGGCCCAGCTGCCAGGGAGTCGGAGCCGTGGTCTCCCTCCCCCGCTCCCCTCAGCGGGCTCTGTACCCGTCAACCTGACACCAGTGGGGGGATCCCCCAAATGGAAGGAGAGCTTGGTGCTGGACAGCCCCCTCTCCAAAATGACAACCGCCTACCACGCCCTCCCTGAGGAGTCCCCGGAGGAGAGCCGCCCATGGGCCCACTAGGAACCACAGGCTCTCACCGTCTTTGAAGTGTGGGATGAGGGCACTGGCACCTTTCTGTGGAAAGGAGAATTCTAACCTGAGGGAGCCGAGCGAGCTCCTGAGGGCCAGCCCTGGAGCACCCTTCAGGGGCCATTTGGGATCCTTCTAGCACAGAAGCTTGTGGGCAGTTAGGGCAGCAGAGGGACACCCCCTCACTTGGTCCTGGGAAATGTGCAAACCTTCCTTACGGGGTTTACCCCCTCCCTCCACTGGCGGCTGTGGGACTCTGGCTCTGGGCTCTGCTCTCCAGGACAATCTTCCACAAAGCAGCCTCCCTGGTCTCAGAACCAGAGCTCACCAGCCAGTGAAGACTGGCACCGCCTGGCAGGTGTTTTCACCCACAGTGTAGCACAGCTGGCCCGGAACCCTGCTGACTGCAGGAGCGTGGCAGCTGAACTCTGCTTGATTTTGTTTTGGTTTGTGGCATTGGACACATAGTTGGAGACAAAACACTCACGTGCCATGCTGTGCTGAGGCCCTCAGCACCCCCAGAGCCGCCCTTGGCCCGGCTGTCCTCTGAGCCCTGGGGTGGGGAAGGACTGGCCTTCAGGGACCGTGCCCACCTGTCCCCATCACACGCTGGGCCATGGACACACTGCTGATTTCTCTTCACCCGGGCCGTGTCTTCGTAAATATTCCTTTCAGTAAATCCTGTCTTGGGTTGAGTCATGTCCCCTTACATTCCTGTTAGAGGCCTAATGTCCAGGACCTCAGCACGTGACTATATCAAGTTAAAACGAGGCCGTTAAAGTGGGCCCCAGTTCAATCTGACTGGCCCCTTCTAAGAACACGTGATTAGGACACACACTGAGGAATGACCTCGTGAGGACACAGGGAGAAGGTGGCCATCTGCAAGCCAAGGAGAGAGGCCTCAGCAGAAGCCAGCCCTGCGACGCCTTGACCTTGGACTCCAGCCTCCAGCCTCTGAGACAATGTCTGCTTTACACCACCCTGTTGGCGGCATCTGCTGTGGCAGCTGGGTAGATGAATGTAGAACCCCTGTGGAGAGAGTCATCTTGCCTGCCAGGCCCTGACCTCACATGCCATGACAATGACATGACAGCTAAGAATGTCAGGGCTTCAAAGGGGTCAAGCCCGGTATTCGCCGTGTCCCTGGCAAGGGTGAGCTTTATGTTCATCTCCCCCTGGGAGACGGCTGTCCTGGGGGCTGCCGTTATTCTAGAAGATGGATGAGAATTCTGCTGAGGGTCTCATGGTGACGAAGCCAGGCCCAGGCAGTCTGAGGCACACCCACTCTCTTCTGCTTCTCTAAGCATGAGAGAGCTCATTTTGCAGAGGAGGGAGGCGGCCAACCAGCTTGCCAGAAAAGGTATGAAATCCTTTAGGGTGAAGTTAAAAGAGGGCGGCAAGGCGTAAGCCCCCAGGTGTCACCCAACTTGTCACACCAACCCTGGCTTGGGTGACCAGGCGAGTCCTGTTCTGTGTGCACGGTCACAGCCAGAAGGTCCAGTCCACTCCAGCGGTCCCAGCCACGACACTCAAAGACCGTGGAAATAGTCCCCATTCTGTAAGCAATTAGATGTTCCAGGCCATGAAACATGGTCACCGATGGACAAGTCCCGCCCACAGCCCCAAGATCCCAGCTTGCAATGAGGGCCTGAGCACCTGGGCATGCTGCCGAGCGAGCGGTGGGCTGACAGATCCGTGTGTGAGTGGGTGGGAGGCAAGGTAACCCTTTCAAAATGAGATGGCCCCCAACCCTCCCAGCCTGCAGAGCTGACAATGAGCAGACCACCAGTTACCCGTAAGTCTGAGGGCTGGGCATTGCCTGGATCCTTCCCCCCAGTGAGAGATCTTTAGATCAAATGAGTCATGAGGGGGACAGTGCCCATCCCTGCCAGGGTGGCCTGGGGACACGGACTTACTCTCTGATTTCAAAGACAATGCAGCCAGCTGCTCACCAGGGCAGTCCCCCAGAGGACGGCAGCCTGAGGCTTTGTGTGCGGAGTCCCAGCGCCCTGAAGACGGGGCGGAGGCCGTGGCTGCTCTGAGCGCCTTGGAGAGATCTGAGGTCGGGTTTAGCTTCTCCCTCCCAGATTCCCTGCAGATGACTGGGGATGCACTATCTACCCTCTCCAAAGCGGGCTTTTGTGAATGGTCCTCTCTTGAGGGACTATCATGTGTATACTGTGGCTGAGAGGGGGTCAAGGAAAGCTTCCCACCAAAGGGACACTCGAGGAGGGTTTCTGAGGGCAGAGACAGGGCCAACGTCCCAGAGCAGCTCAGCCCGGTGTTTTCTTTCCCTGGGAACCAGCATCCCCTACACCTACGTGAAACCAGAGGGCGGGACCCGGGGGACAAACACTGCTCCCTGGTGCAAAGGAACGCGCGTGACCCTGAGCTGTGCTGTCCTGGTTTCAGGAAGGGGGCGGCCTTGGGAACCACTCAGTGGGTCATTCTACCAGGCTGCCGTCTCGGGTCCGATGAGAAAAGCAAGTGTTTTATTGGCAGAGCACCTCCGAGAGGGCCCAGCCCTGGAAGCGGATGGACTGGGTGCCTGCAGGCTACTTTCTGTGTTTTTCCTCAATTTTTGGTTTTTGGTTTTCTTGAGACAGGTCTCACTCTCGGTTGTCTAGGCTGCAGTGCAGTGGCACGGTCTCGGCTCCCTACAGCCTTGAACTCTAGGCTCAGGTGATCCTCCCACCTCAGCCTCCCGAGTAGCTGGGACTTCAGGTGTGTGCCACCACACCCAGCTAATTTTTGCATTTTTTGTAGAGATGGGATCTCGTCATGTCGCCTAGGCTGATCTCCAACTCCTGACCTCAAGTGATTCTCCTGCCTTGGCCTCCCAAAGTGCTGGGATTATAGGCGTGAGCTACTGCACCCGGCCCATAACCCCTTCC
Source organism: Ateles fusciceps (assembly GCA_036589455.1). NCBI lineage: Eukaryota > Metazoa > Chordata > Mammalia > Primates > Atelidae > Ateles > Ateles fusciceps. The sequence continues at coordinate 1,389,317 of JAZHEH010002754.1, forward strand.
TGATTGTCCTATCTGTTCTCCATGTGAAGTGTCCTTCTCTTGAGAGCCATTCTCCCATGGACCCCTGGATGGAAGCCTAATCTCGCTTCTCAGGACCAATCGAATATTCCTGTAACCATGTGAGGAGAACCCCCCAAGTGTGTTCAATTATAGAAGGGACTTTCCAGATGAAGCTACCATCCTCAAATAATAACTTGAATGCCTATTTAGAGTTCGTAATCTCACCTCTGTCTTATTGCCCAGAGCCCTGGCATTGGTGTCATTTATGTTGAGACAACCAGGCTGTGTTTTCTTTGATCATATATTGAGTGTAAATATTTGCACTGTTAATTAGAGTCAGTTTAATTCCAAACACTCCAGCGATAGGGTAACCTCTAATTCTAATGGCAAACAGGCCTCTGGATGTTAGTGGTACCTGGAAGATTCCATGCTGAGAGGCCCCCCCCTCAGGCCTTTCACCTGTCTCAGCCCTGCAAACAAACAAACAAAGGGAGGTTGCGAAGAGGCCCAGGAGCCTGGAGACAGATCCTGTTCATCCATTTCTTCATGGATAGCCATTTCAACTGTTTCCAAAGGGTCTTTGGAAGGGACCTAGAGAAAACCCATGAAGGCGCCTGCAGAGGCTAGGGTGGGGCTGGGGGCTGTAAATTAAATCACAGGGACTAAATCTGGGATTTCTCCTATTATTTCCATTCTCTTCTTATTACTCCTGGTGGTAACATTTTGCAGCTGGCATGCTGAGTGCATCAATGCCAATTCCAAATGAGCGATAAGCGGAAGGTTGGCATGGTGCTCGGAAAGAATTCTAGAGTTGACTGGAAATCTCTAGAATTAGTCAGACCCGGATTTTATCCAAGTTCTGCCGCTTACCGGCTGTGTGGACTTGAGCAAGCCATTCTTCCCCCCTGTGTCAGTTTCCTGAGCTATAAGCGGGAGCAATCATTCATACTTCATATGAATGAGACGACGGAGATAAAAATAATGAAGTGGATATTTAATTCTAGCTGCAGCCATTGCCCAAGCTCTCCGAGCCTGGGGACTCCTCCCCTACATCGTAAAAGGAAGATATCAAGTATGACTCAGAATCAGCTCACAGAACCTGCGTAACACACAGAAGAAATCCTCACTCTTCCTTTTCCTCCAAATGCACAGCGCAGCCACGAGTGTTCTGCAAAACTTTGTTAGGAGCAAAGGGAGGTCATCTGAAGCGGCACAAGGGCTTGGCCAATAGGAGAATTGTAACTTGTGTTGAGAACGTAGATCAATTTTCACTTCTCTTGCTGTCTTTTGGGGATGCCGTGGAGAAAGTCTCAGCTTGGAGCCAGGAGGTCCTTCATGCCTCCATAGCACACCAGCCTCCCTGGCCAGCTGTGCCATGCCCTGGTACGGAGCCTCCCCAGGGTATCCCAGTGCATTGGAAAGCATTACTTCATTCTTATGCTGTGTTATCAAACGCCTGTTGATAGTCAGTGATTCTTCTTCTCCACTTTCAGCAGTGATATTGGGTTCTTTAAAAGTAAAGTTCAGACCAGGCGTGGTGGCTCACACCTGTAATCCCAGCACTTTGGGAGGCCAAGGCGGGCGGATCACAAGGTCAGGAGTTTGAGAACAGGCTGACCAACATGGTGAAACCACATCTGTACTAAAAAATACAAAAATTAGCTGGGTGTGTTGGTGCGTGCCTGTAATTCCAGCCACTCAGGAGGCTGAGGCAGGAGAATTGCTTGAACCTGGGAAGCGGAGGTTGCAGTGAGCCCAGATCGCACCACTGCACTCCAGCCTGGGCAACAGAGCAAAACTCCATCTCAAAACAAAAGCAAAGAAAAGCTCCATAAGCCCTAAAAAGGGAGGAAATTTTGTCACAGGCTACAACATGGGTGAACCTTGAGGACATTACACCATGTGAAAGAGGCCAGTCCCAAAAGGATAAACACCACATGGTCCACTTAGCTGAGGGCCCTAAAGCAGTGAAATTCACAGAGACAGAAGCTAGAATGGTGGTGCCAGGGCTGGGGATAGGGGCTCGGGAATGGGAGTGAGTGTTTCAGGGGTGCAGAGCTTGGGCTTGGGAAGATAAAAGAGTTCTGGAGATGGATGGCTGTGATGATGGCATAACAACGTGGAAATTCTAACGCCACTGAGCTGCATGCTTACAAATGGCTGCAATGATCCGCTTTATGTCATCTACATCTTATCACAGTTAAAAAATAAAGTGAGACATAGTGAGCTGGGTTAGAGTAAAATATGAAGGAAATCACGGCACAGGGAGGTCATGAATCTGGCTCACATGAGGGACATGGAGCTCGGATGACTGGCGTTTGGGAAAGGTCAGGTTTCTACCTTACAGGGGCAGAGCACAGAGTCTGGAGCTGGGCTGCCTGGGTGTGAGACCCACTCTTCCACTTACTGCTGTGTGACCTTAGGTGAGTCACTTCACCTCTCTGAGCCTCAGATTCCTCATCTGTAAAGTGGAAGCATAGTAGCACATACTACATAGACTTGCTGTGCGGATTCGATGAGCCGATATTTATTAAGTGCTTGGAACGGGGCCTGGCACAAAACAAGTGCTCTCTAAGTGTTTGTTAAATAAACAGACTTGCCTGAGGAGAAACCCAGGCAGAGAGCTTGCTTCGTCTGTCCGAGGGCCCCTCTGCACGTTAAGCCCGCAGAGGGAAACCTGACTCAGCTGCAGGTCCTGCGTGTCAGGGCGGAGGACTGTGACTCCAGCAACCTCGCTCTGCTGCTGGGAGCCTCTGGTATCAGTGGTGAGCAGCTGCCTCGGAGGCTGGGCTCCCAGTGATGCCCCCAGCCCTCCTCCTCCCCCACCAGCCCAGCACAGCCACTGAGCCGTGAGCCGTCCGCCCAGCCCCAGCCTCTGCAGGCGCCTTCAGGAGCTCTCTCTAGTCCCTTCCAAAGATGCTTTGGAAACAAATGGCTATCCATGAAGAAATGAATAAACAAATTGTGGTACACCCAGACCATGGAATATTATTCAGCCATAAAAAGAAATGAGGTGCTGATACATGCTATAATGTGGAGCGAACTCTAAACATTATGAAAGAAGCCAGACATGAAAGGCCACGTAATGTAAGATTCCATTTATATGAAATGTCCAGAATGGATAAATGCATAGAGACAGAAGGCAGGCTGGTGGTTGCCGGGGGCTGGGGGAGGGGAGGTGGGGGAGTGACTGCTAGCTAGTTCAAGCTTTGCTCTGGGGCAGTGGGAAAGTTCTGGATTGGAGAGAAACGTGGATGCTCAACACTGCGAGTGCACTAACTGCCACCAAGTTGAACACTTAAAAATGATCACGTTTATCTTACATGAATCTCACCCCAATGAATATTTTAACTAAAAAAGATCCCCTTAACTCTGTGAAGTGTAGCCACCAGGGGACTTCTGTTACTGAACCTGAAGCTGCCACTCTGGGCGCCTCCCATCCCTGTCTGAGTGCCCACTTCCCCACCTAGATGCCTCCACCAGCCTCTGCCAGAACCCCCAAAGCCACCCTCCACCTGGAAAAACCCACCCACTGTCCCATCGCCCCTGGGCAGGGGCCACCATGAGCTCCCATCTGCTCTTCAGGAAGCAGCCTCCACCTGCATCTCTGTGGTCTACCACGTTGCCTTGTCTGGGATGAAGACGATGTGAGTAACAATGTCCTCTAGTCCCCACGGTGTGTCAGGTTTGGGCTGGAAGCTGAATTCTCATCCCATCTCCACAGAATTCCAACCAATTGCCAAGACCCATTTTACGGATGCACAAACCCAGGTGCTGAGAAGCAGTTATCGGGACGAGACTGACCCTGCTAGGCTGCAGAGGCCGTGGGTTCAGCTTCTGCACCGCCTTGCTCACTCCTCCGGGCTGGAGGCTGGCCCTGGAGGGCTGGGGCTTCGTTTCACTCACCTCTGCACCTCCCCTCCCCCTGCCAGCCCAAGTAAGGGCTCTACCCATGCCAGGCACTCCAAGAGCCAAGCCGCACTGGAAACAGACTTCCTGAGACTGTGAGAAGTCGGCATTTAAATGACCCGTGACCTTGTATGTGTTCTGATGACAAGTGGCAGTGAGGGCAGGGTGTAGGTGACAATCTGGTGTGTCCTGAGTCATCTGAGGGTCCAGGAAAGGTCACCGAGGAAAGGAGAAATGTGCAGAGAGGCACAGAGAGGCGTGGTTGCAGGTGGTCGCCTGCCGGCCAAGTCAGCTAAGAGCTGACATCTCCCAAGACCCAGATCACTGGGGAGCAGAGGAGACATGGATGCTGGTGCTGGTGGCTTTGATAAAACCGCTGCACGATCAGAGTCCCTGGAAGGCCCCAGTGTCTGATCATACCCCGGCTCGGGGGAGGGCTGTGCCTACCCCCCAAGCCGGGCCCAGGGCCTCCCCCCTACAAAGCCTATTTTAAACCCAGCCCAATTCAGGTGATGAGTCCCAGTGCTGGCCTCAGCAAGAGCTGCCTTCTGTCCTTCCCTCGCCACCTCGCCGAAAGGGAAACCATTTTGCTGTAATTGCAAGCATTGTGCTGTGTGATTACTGTATTCCGTAATGACAGGCACGCCACCTGCCCGAGCTGGTACACTGGCCCCACTCTGCTGTTGACATAAATATCTTCCTGGCATGCACGGGGTGTTGGGGGAGGCCCTCAGCTTCAGAGGGTCTGCAGCGTGGGGTTCCCTGGAAAATAAGCGGGGGGGGGTTCTGGGTGCTCCTCTTCCCGGCCAGCCTCTCCTGCGAGCCACAGGGGCAGCCAGCCTTCCTCAGCCTGGCATCACAGTCACATGACGACACATACCAAAATAGCAGCCGAGCGCAATCTTTTTAAAAATGAGCTGGTTCAGGTATTTGCTAAAATACCATTTTTAAATGTCTGGGTCTTCAACTGGCATTTTCGCGTATGTTGACCACAGCCCAAGGGTTTCATCTGAACGCAACTTAATTGGAGCCAAGAAAATGAAAAGAAGAAAAAGCAATTTCAATAGGAATGAATCAACATCTATTAATGGCTATTTAACATATTTCTGCTAATAATCATGCATTAAATAATGTGCATTTTAAATCTGGCTAAATATACAATGGTCCATCCCTGGCCCAAAAAGGTAAACAATGACAGTTAAAAATAGTCCCAGTACGTATTTACATTTTCCCCCCCCTGAGCCTTTTGGTTTATAGTTCATCATTCCAAGGGTAAGAATTCTAAAATTTTCTCTGTGTATTTACATAACTGAGCAATTGCTATGTATCACATTAGCTATCAGACCCTTCCAAGAAAAATGAGTTTTTATCTCGACTTCTGCACAGTAATGGTCAGAAGGAAAAGTTCTGTGAAATGAGTGTAGCCCCTGCGAGGGTCCAGGATGGCTCTGATGTCCTACATCCTCTTTGTCCTCCTGGGGCATCCACCCTGGAGCTTCCTGGCAAGCTCTTCTAGGGGTGAGCCTGCCACTCACGGAGAATACAATCCCTCTGGGTGCCTGTCTTCCAGTTTCTGAGTCCAGACTGGAAAGAGATCATTGTTAAGGAGAAGGGCAGGTTACCTTTCTTCCAGACGCATTTCCAGGAAGGAACCTGCGTCTCCTCTTGTACAGTACAGCACTTAGGTGGGGGAGGGGAAGGAGACCCGGCAGGAAACATTTCTTTGTGGGTTTGCTGCTGCAAGAATCAGCATTTTCCTCCTGGGGCAGTGCCCTCGGGTACCAATCCCAGCAGGCCTGGTGGAGAGGAGGCCACCTCCTCCTCCATCCAAATCCCTTCCACTGGGATGTAATCTGTCCTCCAGCGGTGGCTGGGTCTCTCTCCCTCAGGGTCCAGCCAGAGCGGGGCACCAGGTGAAGTGTTACCTTGGCCGGTGATCCATGGGTCCCTGGCTTGGGCTGGTCCTCAGCACCAAACCAGCTCCTCTCTTGGGGTGCAGAAGTTGTCTGATGACCTTTCAAAAGGTGAGAGGGCTGCTCTGTCACCCCAGGGCCTTTTCTGTGGTCAGGGAGCCACCTAGCATTCTGCTTATGGTAGTTCTGCCTGAGAATTTATGGTATTTATCTGGAGATGTCAGGGGTGTGAGGTTTGTGGGTACACAAGGAGGCGCCGGCACTGCAGTTCCCCACGCCCTCCGCGGTGCCCACATCGCTACTGGCGGGGAGGATGCTCAATCGTCCAGACCTTGCTTTCTAACCCCCACGGAACTGGAGAGCGGCACCCTTGGCTTCCTGCCCTGAGCCCATGAGGTGGGGAAGAGGGAGGGCCGGGGACAGGTCGTGTGTCAGAGCCCCTGCCTGGCCCCTGGCTTCACCCCCAAGTCCAGTCCTCAGCCTCAATTAACTGCGATCTTCACATAACGGGGCTTTCCCCCACTTTGAAACGGTTCTCACTTCATCCAGATTCCTACGTTCAGCACGGGCTGTGGCTGGGGGGTGAGGCAGAGGCGGATTTCTGGATTCAAGTTCAGGCCCCCAATGCCCTGTAACCTCCAGCTCTCCTTTCCATCCCTGGCCTTCAACCTCCTCCTGTGACAAACTGACACTGATTCACTGGGGTCCTGCCGCCTGAGGGAGGGGGCCAGGGCGCTCTCCTGATGCGGGAACCGGGGCCATCCACGGAACCGCCCGTGCCCAAGGCTGCGCCCCTGCTCTCCGGAGCTGGCTCAAGGCCCCCCTCCCGTAGTAACCTGGGGCCCTGGCTGGGGGCGCACCTCGCAGGGCTGCTCGGGGCCCCACTGCCCGCCCCGACTGATAAGACGGTCCCGGAGCGGTGGAGACGCGCCCCCGCGCAGCGGGAGGCCGGGGGCGGGCCGGGACCCGGGGACCAGCGGCTGCTCCTCTGCCGCCAGCGTCCCGCGCCGCTCGCTAGGCGTCCGGGGAGCGCGGGGCGGGGCGGGGCGAGGACGGTGTCCGCAGGTAACCCCCGGGGGGCGGGGGAGGTCTGCCCGGGACCCCCAGACCAAAAAGCCGAGTGGGAGGAGCGGCGCGGCCGTGCGCGAGGGCAGCCAAGTTTGCCTCCAGCACGCGCGGCTTCGCGTCCTGCCTCTGGGGGAGGAGAGGGGACTGTCCCCTCCCAAGCGGGGGCTCGGACCTTGGCCCCCAGAGCTGCCGCAGACCTCCAGGGGGGACTTCGTCGCTCCCTATTCTGGACTCACTGGGTCCCGGTGCACCCGAGCCACGCAGGGAACGCGCCATGCAGGAGGGCGACATCAGCCTGGAGGGGCTGCCCCTCAGGGAAGCCCCCATAGCCGGTGAGTATCCAGGGCGACACGTGGGGGTGAAGGTCCCGGAGCGCGGCTGCAGCGGATCTGGGACACCTCAGGGACAGTGGCTTGCGGAGGACACAGGGGCGCGAGGGGGAGCAGGAGACAGGGACCCCCATCTCTGGTGGCAGGGACGGTCCCCCCCCCACACTGCTCCCGGTGAAGGCGAGAGGGGGAGGGACTGTGTCGGTCACAGGTCGGTTACTGGGGCACCGACAGACAAACAGACGACAGACAGAGCCCCGGGGCTGGGCTGGGGCTGGGGGCGCCGCCGGGCAGGGGCCTCTGCTTGGCCCCTGGGGGAGGGGATCCGCTAGGCCGGCCGGGCCATTCCCAGTCCCGGGGGAGCGCCTTGCAGCGGATGCGAGGTTTTCGGATGTTTTTACAGGCGCTATTAATACACATAATATTTCCGTGCTATTCTGGAGATTTATTTGCGATATAAAGTCACTACTATGACTTGAAACCATAATGGAAACTGCGAGGAACTTAGAGAGCCGGAGACAAATGAGGCCGGGACGCTAGGCTGGAGGGGGGAGTCCCTGGCTTCCTCCGCTGCACATAAATCACCACCCAGGATATTTTTGTACCAATAATTTTAAAATAAATGACCCAAGCAATGTTTCCTGGATGATTTTCCCCTCCCAGTTCAGAGGTTATTAAATAAACCTAAAAGTGGGATAGTGAGAAGGGGGCCGCAGTGTGGAGTGGGTTTTATTTAATCACACGCTGAGCTCCGCCCTTCTGAAGCCCTGGGTAGGAGGCAGTGCCCTGCAATCAGGATGCCACTGCCAACCGGGGGACAGCTAACAATAGCTTGGGAAGCCCTCCTTTTATTCTGACTCCCTCCCTCCCCCTACTTTTCTTCTTTCGAATTCCCATGGAGAAACTTATTCTGATGCGTGCCTTTCAAACAGCCAGGTTTGGCTTCTTGCTAGGAATGACACTGTATACTCATCAAATTAAAGGCTCAGGAGGAAGAGAAAAGGGCCCCTCCAGCCAGAGCAAACGAAAAACCTGGGTGCTGAAGTGGGGCGCCAGGGCCTGCTCTTGTGCGGCCAGCCTTCCTGCCTTCCTGGATGGCTTCCTCAAGCTCACATGTAAACACGATTCGTTCTGTGATCAGCTGGAAACACAGCCCCAGCTCCACATGTATGACCATCCCACCAAGCTCCAGGCACTGATTAAAATGCTTCACGCATTTATCCTCAGCACAACCCTGTAACTGGGTGCATAGTCAACCCCATTGTGCAGACAAAGAAACTGAGGCCGCACAGCGAGTAACCGGTGGTACCAAGGCTAGCACCCAGGCCTGTTGACCTAGGCTACTTGGGGAGCTGAGGCAGGAGGATGGCTTCAGCCTGCAGTGTGCCGAGATTGTGCCACTGCACTCCAGCCTGGGTGACAGAGCAAGACCATGCCCCTCCCCCCAAAAAGAAAGTCCAGGCGCCGTGGCTCACGCCTATAATTCCAGCACTTTGGGAGGCCGACGTAGGTGGATCACGAGGTCAGGAGATCAAGACCATCCTGGCCAACATGGTGAAACCCCAGCTCTACTAAAAATACAAAAATTAGCTTGGTATGATGTCATGTGCCTGTAATCCCAGCTACTTGGGAGGCTGAGGCATGAAAATCACTTGAACCTAGGAGGTGGATGTTGCAGTGAGCCAAGACACTGCACTCCAGCCTGGGTGATAGAGCAAGACTCCATCTCAAAAAAAAAAAAACCAACACAGGAACCCAGGGCGTCCAAGTCCAGCAGCTGTGAGGCCACTGCCTCTCCCCTTTCCCCCCACCCCAGGCAGGATCACCCAGCAATGCATCTAGGCCATCCTGAGGAAATGTTCCCTGTGCCTGAGGGTGTCTTCTGGAGCCCTGCACTTTGGCCTCTACAGGCTGCCCATTTCGGCACGGGCGGCATCTCCGATGTGAGGACCTGCAGTGGTCCTTACTGGAGGATTCAGCTGATCAGATCTGAGCCACAATCATGGATGGGTGACGGCCACAGCCTCCACTCCCGTAGAGCGGGCCTCTCCTCTCCCTGCCCCCCACTCCTGCCGCAGCTCGGCTGCTTGGGGCCTGGAATCGCGCCCCCTCCCCCTGCTCTGGGTATCAGCAGTGTAGGAGTAAGATCCCAGGACGGGTGCTCCAGCCTTTCTCGGTTTGCCACCAGGTGCACTGCTCCACTGCAGCGGGCCTGAGGAAATTCCATGGACAAGCCTCACAGCACCACGCCACTCTTGCTCCGTCTGTGTCATTTACACCTGGAGGCTGTCAGTGGCATTTGCCGGTAAATAGGAAATTTAAAAGGCCACAGAGTTGGAGGACAGAAAGAGGTCTGAGGTCCCCCTTTTCCTGCCCGGGCACCCAGGCCCGGAGAGGGGGAAACACTTGTCTGGTGAAGCACAGAGAGCCCAGATTCCAGAGCCAGCCTCCCAGGTCTGAATCCCAGCTCTCCCGCCTGCAGCCCTGTGCCCTTGGACAGCTCACTTAACCACTCTGCGCCTTATCTGTAAAGCCCAGAGGGTGACTGTGAAAACGACCTGAGTCTATAGCGTTTCCAAGGTACCTGGCTCTGTTCCGTGCATGAGTGAGTATCATCGTCATTGTCAATGTCATCACTGCAAGCATCATCCATATGACCCAGGTATGAAGTCACACTCGGTGCTCTGCGATTGATCCTATAACCTGCTCATTCTCACTCCCCAGCAAAACCACAAGCCCACGCTCCCAGGGAGCAATTGACTGGTACAGATGCCCCCTCCCATTCTGCCTTCTTAGCAGCTCCTTAGTTAATCTTTAATAAGCTATTTATTTATCCTCTCACGGTCTGAACCTCCCACGATGACAGGTGGAGTTAGGGTGAGGTCTGCGGCATCCCTCCACTGGGACCTGTCTGCCCAGTTTGCCCCTGCGCAACCTGAAAACCCAGCTGGGATATCCCCTTTACTTGGAAATCAACCCACGTGCCTCTCTGTACTAATGGTACCCTGGGCACCAAGTGAAGGAAGGGACGGAGGGAGGGAGGGAGGGAAGAAAAAGCTAACTAATGCCTGTTGAGAAGGTGACTGCATGCCGGGCACCCATGGAACCCCTGGTATCTGCCTCATCATTTGCAATCTTCCTCACTGTATGAGGTGGGTCCCATTGTTCCCCCCCATTTATGTTGAGGAGAGATTACTGAAGATCCTGTACCTGATAAGCAGCAGAGGCAGGATTTGAACTCCAGGCAAGCAAGTTGTGCATTTAATCATGGTGCTATCTTACCCACTCAAGGAGGATGGAAAGAGTTGTCCCTCCTGAAGCTTCCACCCACAGAGCTATTGAGCACCCAGTCTGTGCCTGACACATTGAGTAGGTGGTGTGGGAACACACCTGAAGGAGGTGGGGGAAGAACATTCCAGACAGAAGGAACAGCCAGCGCAGAAGCCCCAGCACTGGCGGCTTCTTGAGTGTGCTCAGTGGGTTCCAGGACCAGCCAGGAGAGAGTGCAGGGAAGGGAGGGGGGAGGGAAGAGGGAGCAGGAGGGGCAACCCAAGAAGGATGGAAGGTGTGGAGCCAGTGTGGGGGTCTCCGTGGCCACTACAACCGTGGGAGCTAAATAACACCTCCCTCACCCCCAACCTGCCACCTGCCACTGCAGTAGGGTTTGGAGCAGAGAAGGGATCTGACAGATCCCTCTGGCTGTCCCCCAGAGAACAGGCTGACGGGGCAGGGGGGCAGAAGCCTGCTCAGAGGCTCTTGCCATAATCTGGGTGCACTAGGCAGGTGAGGGAGGGTGACCTTGGATCTATTTTGAAAGTAGGGCCCACAGGACTTTCCGGCAAATGGGATGTGGGGGCTGAGAGCAGGAGAGTAGTCAAGAGTGGTTAGGGATTTTTGGAGTAAGTGCCTGGAATAAGGAAGAGTCCACAAGGAGAGGTTTGGGTGGGGATACGTGAGCAGTTCACTATTTGTTGTTTGGTTTTAAATTGTGGTTGATATTATATGTACCATAACATTTTAATTGTTTTAAGTGTACAATTCAGTGGCATTAAATACATTCATGATGTCATGCAACTATCATCATTATCTATTTTCAAAACCTTTTCCTCACCCCAAATAGGAATTCTGTATCCATTAAACCGTCACTCCCCATTTCCCACCCCGCCCTGCCTCCCCTAACCCTTGGTAACCCCTGTCTATTCTGATTTCTGTCCCTATAAATTTGTCTATTCTAGACATCTCATGGTATCACTCAATATGTGTCCCTTTGTGTCTGGCTTCTGTCACTTGGCATGTTTTCAAGGCATTCATGTTGTAGCGCATATCAGTAATCATTAGCTTTACGGCTGAATAACGTTCCATTGCATGGGTATACCACATTGTGTATACTAGTCATCCATCAATAGACATTTGTGTTATTTCTACCTTTCGGCTATTTTTAAAATGCTGCAATGAACATGTGCACGTGAGAGTCTGGTTGAGTCCCTGTTTTCAAATCTTTGAGGTATATACCTGGAAGTAAAATTGCTGGATCATATAGTTCTATCTTTAGCTTTTTAAGAAACTGACAAACTGTTTTACACAATGGCTGCACCGTTTTACAGGCCCACAGCTAGTGTACGAGGGTTGTAGCATCTCCACATCCTTACCAGCACTTGATATATATATAGATAGATAGATATGGATGGTTGACAACAGTTGTTGTCAACTCATTTTGTTCTGTGCACATAGATAGATTGATATAGATATAGATATAGATATATAGATATAGATATATAGAGATATAGAGATATATAGTTTAATTACAGCAATCCTGGCAGGTATGACGTGGTATCTCACTGCGGCTTTGACTTACATTGGCCTAATCACCATGTCATTATATTGAGCGTGCGCTTATAGATCATTTGTTTATCTTCTTTGGAGAAATATCTACTCAATTTCTTTGTCTATTTTCTAATGGAGTCATTTGCCTTTTTGTTGTTGGATTGCAGGAGTTTTTATAGAGCCTGGATATTAAACTTTTATCAGTTTTGGGATTTGCAAATAACTTTTCCCATTCTGTAGCTTATCTTTTCACTTTCTCAATAATGTCCTTTGATGTACAAACTTTTTAATTTTCATGAAGCCCAATTTACCCACAGTTTCTTTTGTTGCTCATGTGTTTGTTGTCATCTCTAAGAATCCGTTGCCAAATCAAGGTTGCAAAGGTTTACCACTATGTTTTCCTCTGAAGGTCGATGCTTTTCGTGCGGATATTTAGGCCAGTCCATTTTTAGTTAATCTTTGTATGTGGAGTATGGTAGAGAGCCAGCTTCATTCTTCTGTATGCGAATATCCATTTGTTTCAGCGCAATTTGTTGAAGAGACTATTCTGTAGGGGTTTGCTTTTGAGCATGTTAGTAATAATTCCAACAATCACAAAAGCTGACATTTGGCACACTTCCTGCACAGCAGCTGTCATTCAGAGCACTTGGTGTATTTGAACTTGGGGTAGGCTTGGGGTGCTCTGTGGACATTCACAAGGAGACAGACTCAATGTTAACCCAAGACCAGAGACAGATTCCTCTACTGATAGCAGGGGTACGAATGACCCATTTAGAGAGGAGCCTGCCCCCTGTCCTCTGTGGCCAAACGCAGAGGCTGGAGGAGGCATTGCCCAGGAGACCACCATGCCACCTGCAGTGATGGGCAAATCCCAACTGTGGACAGAACCCGATGTTCTGTGCAAATAGTTCACACAGTGAGTTTCTCTTCCATATTGTGATATAAATAACCCAGGAAACTTCTGCCTCTGCAGTTGGATGCATCATTCAAATCAAACTAAAGAGATAGAGATGCATCTCCGTTAGGACAGTTACAGCACCAGAAACAGGGGATACAATGTATCCATAATGCCAGGAACTGGGATGTAATGTAGCCATAGGACCAGAAGGTGGGAATACAGCGTAGCTATAACACTTGTTCTCATGGAGTTTAGTCTTTGTAGATTTACATTATGATCTGTGTTGTGGAAGTGTTCCCACTCTGGCCAAGTAAGCTCTGTGTGCCGATACCCACCCCAATAGCCCAGGCCCGCTACCTCTGTGCTGATGCCATGGGAGCTCAGCTCCCACTTCTCTCAGAGCATGCAACAGGTTGGGTCTCATTTAATTTCGTCCACCACTTCTGTCTGCCTTGATGGACTTGGTCTACTTGGTGGCAAGAACCATGTCTCATTCATTTCTCTAGCTCTAGCTCAGGGCCTGGCCATGGCAGGCCTGGTGAAAGTCAGATGGATGAATGGATGGATGGATGGGTGGGTGGGTAGATGAATGGACAATGAATAGTGGATGGACAGCTGGATGGATGGATGGATGGATGGATGGACAGCTGGATGGATGGATGGATGGATGGATGGATGGACAGCTGGATGGATGGATGGATGGATGGACAGCTGGATGGATAGATGGATGGATGGATGGATGGATGGATGGATGGACAGCTGGATGGATGGACGGATGGATGGACAGCTGGGTGGATAGATGGATGGATGGACAGCTGGATGGATGGACGGACGGACAGACGGACAGACGGACGGATGGATGGATGAATGGATGGATGGTTGACAACAGTTGTTGTCAACTCATTTTGTTCTGTGCACTATTTCAAGCCCTTTACTCATGTCACTCCCTTTAGGACTCACTTGTTAAGTTATATTAGGAGCCCCTTTCCACTCCAGACAAGGAAACTGAGGAACTGAGCAAGCAAGGAACGTGTCCAAGCTCCCCACTGCCAAAAGCGTTCTGTGAAACCCTCAGGATGGGCCAGCCACACCTGCCTAGGTTGGGGAGGACCCTGAGACTCAGATGCTGAGAGACAAGGCCTACCAGAGTTAGGCATGGCAGGATGAGGAATGCCACTCTGTCTCCTAGCTCCAGCCTGGATCCTCACCAACTCAGCTGCCGCCTCCCCAGCTCCCTGGAGAGAAGATATGTCTCTGTGACTGCCTTGCTGCTGCAGGAGCCACACTGGAGAGGCTGGACTGGTTAATGAGGGCTTCGGCTCTCCCTGCGCCTGCGTCTGCCTGGCATTGTTCCCTCATCAACGTCTGTCATGGCCCTCAGCCTTCAGCACTGGGCACACATGCCAAGGTTTTCATGCTGTGTAATGAAGCATTAAAAGCCTTCCCAGCCCTCAGAGATCCATTTGACAATGGTCACATGGCCATTAGGTAGACAAATTACTAGTTTCATGTATTTAGTCCTGGAAGGGGACCCACACATACAGCAGATGCCTTCCTGGTAATTTCAGCTTCCTTTCTCATGGCAGCTCATGGGGACATTTTGCCTCTTCTGGGCCTTTGGGCACGATTCGGCTGGCCTCTGGGTCCCCACATGCAGCCAAACCCACAAGACCCTGAGAATATCAGCCCCACCCACGTGAGGCCACCAGCCGCCTCCTGAGACAGCGCCCTGTCCCCAGCTGCACCCTTGTTTGTCCCTGGGTGTGGTGTGCAAACACTACCCTTGATACCCAAGACTTAATTCTTTCCCTTTTATGCTCAATTGGAATTATTTCTGCCCACATATGGCCTCTGGTGTGTAATGATCTTTTAATGCGTTTACATGGCACTTCAACACAAAAGTCTGAACATGGTGGAAATGGAGCTATTGATGTGAGCAATTAGAAAGGAGGCATAATCTGGCATGATGTTTATTGCATTGTGTTTCCTGGACCGTTGACAGCTGGATATTGGGGCAGACTGGGAAGCTGGGGGAAATGGGAGAGGGCCCCGAGCTATATTCTGGTTCCTGCTTGCAAATTCCACCAAGGTGGGCGCTATGCCGGGTTTGGACCCAAAGGTCACTTTTGCTTCTAGTCCCAGCTCTGTCTTCAGATCTCCCCAGCCTCCATCCCTTATTCAAGTCACAAAACTGTGGGCATCACTGTATCCCTGCCCCGTGGCTTGTGCCCCCACTTCCAGCCCACTGCCTGGTGCGGTTGGTGCCCGTTCCTATGCTTCCTCAAATCTGTCCACTGCTTTCCATGTCTACAGACAAACAAGATGACTTCACGCTTTCTCTCTTCATGGCCTGCCTGCAGGCGGGACTCACCTGCCTCTCCAGGTTCCTTTCTCTCCCCCAGCTGCCCTCTCCATCTGGGTTCACTGGTCTTCCTATGGCCCTTCATCCCCTCTTCCCTGCTCCTAGGTCTTGGCATATGCAGCCCCTCAGCCTGTAGCTCCATCTGTCCCTCTGCCATCCAGCCCCAGGCTCCTCTCCCTGGGCACTCACACAGCTGCCCCACATTGATTTTTATGAGGACTCATTCAGTGTCACTTCCCCCTGTACTTGACCAAGTTCCAAAAGGCAGGTCCAGGCTTGTTTTTGCCAGCTTGATTTTATACCCCCAATTTGTCTTTAACCCCCCCCTCCACACACACACACACACACACACACCCAGCCACAGCTGAAAGAGATGTAAGTGGTGCATGGGCTAGCTGGGCATCACCACTGGGGCTTGGGAAACCCTTGTACAGCATTCTCAGTCTCAGAAGACTCGTGGGAATTCAACCCACCATTTTATTTCATTTATGTGCTTTATGATAAAGAGGTGATTTTAAGCAAAAAAAAATATTTTATTTCAGATGCTGATCTATTATTGAAAGGTGCAAATTGATGTGTTCATTTCCCCTCTCCCTGGATGGATGGGTGGATGGATGGATGGATGAATAAATGAATGGATGGAGAGATGGAAGAATGGATGGATGGATGGAGATAGGCAGATAAAAGGAGGGAGGAAAGAGGTTGCTGTATGTTTTGTATAATACAGATAATCTCTATAGATATTATGGCAGTTTTAAATTTTCACTCATTTAGCAAGAAAAGCTAGAGTTAACTCCCTTTAATACTTGGTAAAGAGGAAGCATGATTTGTCAAATGGAAACAAGAAAGTTCATTACTGGTTTGGGGTGATGTTGTCACATCCAAAAATAGCCCCAAACTGCTTCTATCAGCTTGCATGTTACATTTCCAAAGTCAGCCAGCTGGGTTTTGTCTTTTTCGTGACTTGTTTCTATAAAATAACCTCAGACTGCTTTTCACAAGCTCTTCACCACCAGACACACACAGTAGGCATGAGTAGGGCTCCTTTCCAGCCAGGCGTATTCACATCACATTATAATCATCACCATCGTTCTTTTGTTTCTGTTTAAACAAACTTTTTCTTTTAGAACAGTTTTAGCTTTACCAAATTACTGCAAAGATAATACAGAAAATTCTCATATACTGCACACCAGTTCCCATGTTTTTAACATTTTATGTTAGGACGGTATATGTATCACCACTAATGCACCAATGCTGGCATTTTTTATTTATTTATTTTTGAGACGAAGTCTCACCCTGTCATCCCAGCTGACTGGAGTGCAATGGCATGATCAGAGCTCACTGCAACCTCCACCTCCTGGGTTCAAATGATTCTTCTGCCTCAGCCTCCCAAGTAGCTGGGATTACAGGCACCTACCACCACGTCCAGCTAATTTTCATATTTTTAATAGAGACACGGTTTCATCATGTTGGCCAGGCTGGTCTTGAACTCCTGACCTCGTGATCCACCCTCCTTGGCCTCCCAAAGTGCTGGGATTACAGGTGTGAGCCACTGTGCCCAGCTGCTGGCACATTTTTAACTAAAGCCCATAGTGTATGTAGATGTCCTTGGCTTTTATCTAACATCCTTTTCTCTCCTAGGATCCCCTCCAAAACACCACAGTGCACTTAGTCCTCATGACTCTTTTGGCTCCTCTTGGCCGTGACAGTTTCTCAGATTTTCCTTGTTGGTTGTTGACCTTGATAGTTTCAAGAAGTGCTGGTCAGGTCTTTTGTAGACTGTCCCTCAACTGGAACTTTCTTCTCATTATTCAGCTGGGATTATTAGTTTGAGGGAGGAAGACCACCAAGGTAAAGAGCCATTCTCATGGCATCATATCAGGGGTACACGCTGTCACGGTGACTTATCACTGCTGGCAGGAACCCCAATCGTCTGGCTGCAGTAGGGGCTGTCAGCCTTCTCCGTCGTAAAGATACTAGCATTGGTGTTTGAAGTACTGGAGATTTCAGGCCAGCTGCGGTGGCTCATGCCTGCAATCCCAGCACTTTGGGAGGCAGAAGTGGAAGGATCACCTGAGGTCAGGAGTTTGAGACCAGCCTGACCAACATGGTGAAACCCTGTCTCCACTAAAAATAACACACACACACACACACACACACACACACACACATAGCTGGGCATGGTGGCATACACCTGTAATCCAGCTATTTGGGAGGCTTAGGCAGGAGAATTGCTTGAACCCAGAGGTGGAGGTTGCAGTGAGCTGATATCATGCCATTGCACCTCAGCCTGGGCAACAGCAAGACTTTATCTAAAAAAAAAATGAAGTACAGGAGATTTCTTAATGGGCTGTAGAAGGATTTAGATTGGAACAATCAATCTATGAAACTTACGAATCCATCTTGAGCTGAATTTGCTGAACGTTGATCACTCTGGGATCCTCCTTAACTAGTATGTTCACGTCAGCATTCTTCATGCAACTGACAGTTCATTGTAGTTATCAGTTAGACAATACGTGAATAAGAAGAAAAAGAATTCAAAACTCTCCCTTGGCCAAAGCTCTGCAGGTAGTTAGAAGTGTTCAGCTGAACTGTAAGTTGAGTCCTGACCTTTACTGACCACCTCGTGATACCCACAGAGGCTCTCCAAATTCCATTTCAAAGGGAGAAATGTTTAAATGATCATGGCATTGACTTTAATAGTCATTGGAACAGGTGTTTTTCTACCCTTAAAGAGGCCAATGAATGGCCTGCATTTATCCAGAGACCCCTGAATGAGATAGCCAGGTCCCACCTCCTCCTTGAACTGGTAAAAGGTGGAAAGTAGGGCTCAGAGAGGCTGAGTGACATTCCTGAGGTCACACAGCAGTTTGATGGCAGGAACGGGTGTGCTGGCTCCAAGCCCAGCTTTCTCTCTCCCGAACTCTCAAGTCAATGAGGAGGTTATAGTCTGAGGATGATTATCGTTGGAAATCTCTCAGGAGTGCAATCTTGGAGACTGACCTTTAACACAGGTCTAGCACCCCAAGAGTTTCCTCCTGCCTGTCTCTGTAACAGAATGCCAGATGAAGTTCTAAGCTTGGGTTTAGAGGGAAGCTTGTATGGAAAATGCACAGGTCACCTTGAACACAAGGCTCCCAGGGTGTGGGGCAATGTCTGCATGCTGAGAGGCACCAGGCCATGAGACCTGAATGAGAAACAATGGGGTCACCTCCCACAAGTCAGGCACCCTCCGAGGAGTCCGATCCCTGGGTTGTGGGTGGTGGGTGTAACCACTTGCGTGCTTACATTTTTGCTTTTATTGCTGTTCTTTTGAGGGAAAGCATCCATTCTAGTTAAATCTGAATATATTCACTGCATCCACAAGAAGGAGGATGGCTCCCAAAGCGTACCCTGAGCTGGTTTACATTTTCCCCTTCCTTCTGCATTTTAAACTTTACCCTGCCTTGTCCTGCCATCACCCCCACCGCCGCCTCCACTGCATAAAATATTACAGTTTGTACAGGTGGGTAAAATATAAGAAAATTGCTTAAATTACATTAGGATGAAAGGCAAAAATAAAGGAAGCCAAGGATGGGGGCAGGAAGGGGGTATGCCGAGAGCGAGCCCCATGACCATGGCTCTAAGAGGCCAGACTTGCTGGTCCCATTGGCCACAGGGCCAGAAATGGAAATCAACCAATGGCTCAGGAAGAGCTCTCCCCCAGCCACTCCCCCAACCACCCACAGCAGCCACGGGGCCTTTGCACAAGCATTCTCCTCTGATAGGGTTTGGAACTGTGTCCCGCCCAAATCTCACGTTGAAATGGAATCCCCAGTGCTAAGGTGGGGGCCTGGAAGGAGGCGACTGGATCATGGGGACGGTTTCCCATGAATGGTTTGGCCCCACTCTCCTTGGTGTTTTCGTCGTGATAGTGAGTTCTCATGAACCAGTTTTCATCTGGTTGTGTTAAGAGTGCGTCATACTTCCCCTTTTCTCTCTCTCTCGCCCCTGCTCCCGCCTGTAAGACGTCTGCTCCCACTTTGCCTTCCGCCATGAGTAAAACCTCCCCGAGGCCTCCCCGGAAGCAGACGCCACCCTGTTTCCTGTTTCCCTGCGGAAACCTCTTTTCTTTATAAATTGCCTAGGCTCCAGTATTCCTTTATTGCAGTGCAGGAATGTCTTAATACATCCTTCCCAAAGCACTCTTTCCCCCTGTGCCTCTTCCTCATTCTCTTGGCTTAAAAGTCACCTGGGCAGAGACCCTCCTGGGCCCCTCCATCCAGCTGTGAGCATGCATTCACCACACTCCTCACACGGCTTTCTCTCCTGTATAGCACTTTGTGATTAGACTGAGTTGTAATTTACAAACAGTAAAATGCCCAGTTCTTAAGTGAACAACTGGATCAATTGTAACACAAATCCAAACATTTACACCCCATTAAGATATAAAATAGGTCCATCACCCCAGAACGTGGCCTCTTGCCCCTTCCCCACCAATCCCCCCGCCACATTGCCCCATGGCATAATTCTGCTTATTCTAGCTCTTCCCATAAATAAAAGCGTGAGTGCAGATTCTCCTGTGTCCAGCTTCCTCTGTTCGGGGGAATGTTTTCATGCTCTTCAGTAGTATGTCCCTTAATGTTCCATTGTGTGAGTGTCCACATGGGCTATCCGTTCTTCTAGAGAGATCCTAGGGCTGTTTCCAGTTTGGAGCCATTATTAATAAAGCTGCAAGGAAGACATCCTTTTATGGACATGTGTTTTTATGTCTCTAATAAATATATTCAACTATTCAACTGGAATCACTGGATGTATTAGATCATTCTCACATTGCCAAAAAGAAATACCTAGCCGGGTGCAGTGGCTCATGCCTGTAATCCCAGCACTTTGGGAGGCCGAGGCAGGTGAATCACCTGAGGTCAGGAGTCTGAGACCAGCCTGACCAATATGGCAATACCCCGTCGCTCCTAAAAATAAGAAATTATCCAGGCATGGTGGCAGGTGCCTGTAATCCCAGCTACTCAGGAGGCTGAGGCAGGAGAATAGCTTGAACCCTGGAGGCAGAAGTTGCAGTGAGCCGAGATCACACTATTGCACGCCAGCCTGGGCAACAAGGGCAAAACTCCGTTTCAAAACACAAAAAAGGAATACCTGAGTCTGGCGAGCCAAGATTGCACCGCTGCACTCCAGCCTGGATGACAGAGTGAGACTGTCTCAAAAAAAAAAAAAAAAAAGAGTTTTTAGAAAGAGACAAGAAAAGGAAGGAAGGAAGGGAGGCAGGGAGGGAGGGAGGAAAGGAAGGAAAGAGAGAGAGAAGGAAAGAAAGAGAGAAAGAGAGAAAGAAAAGAAAGAGAAAGAGGAAAGAAAGAAGAAAGAAAGAAGAGAAAGAAGAGAAAGAAAGAAGGAGAGAGAGAAGGGGAAAAGAAAACCTGAATCTGGGTAGTTCTGCAGGCTGTACAGGAGGCATGGTGGCGTCTGCCTGGCTTCTGGGGAGAGACCCAGGAAACTTACAACCATGGAGGAAGGCGAAGGGGAAGCAGTCATGTCATATGGCCAGAGCAGGAGCAAGAGAGACAGCGGGGGAGGTGCCACACACTTTTAAATGACCGGATCTCGTGAGAACTCACTTACTCTCATGAGGACGGTAGCAAGGGCATGGCAGTAACCATGCTTGAGAAACTGTCCCTATGATCCTATCACCTCCCACCAGGCCCCACCTGCAACTGTGCGGACTACATTTCAATATGAGATTTGGGCGGGGACAATATCCAAACTATTTCACTGCATTATGACATAGGATAAAAGTGCCTTTAATGATTTAAGACACTCCCAAACAATTTGCCAGAGTGCATTGCCAGGTTCCGAGCTCACCGGCAGCATCTGAGAACATAACGGGATTCTAATGTGGTGGCCTTACACAGCATCTGCCCCCTCCTCACCCACTAACATAAACGCCAGGGGAAAAGGGCCATGTCTCTTGGGCTCATCTCTGAATCAATGCTTAGCACAGGGACTGGCGCTTGGTGGATGCTCAATAAACACTTGCTGAATGAATGAAGCCTTTGTTCTGCAGCTTTTCTTTCTGCTGCAAATTGGCCACAGACCCTTACTGAGGATCAAACAGGCGGGGGTTCCTATCCTTTTGTGAACGTGGAGGCATCGGGGGCAGGAGGGTGAACTATCACATGGCCATCCTGGGGAGTGTCCGATGAGAGTACTACGGGTTTCCCTAGCACTGGGACAAAGGGAAGGGCTACCCCAAGGGTTCCGTTCAGAGCATGGCCCACAGTGCTTCATTGTGAAAAGCTTCTGAGCCAGGTGTAACCAGATGCGGGCTGCTGCCGAGGTAGTCTCAGGAAGGAACGTCCAGAGGAGTCCCAGGGGATTTCCCATGAGAAAACCTTTGTAACTGCAACCAACTGAGATCACCTGTTGGATGGAGATGATAAAGTGGGGACGTAGCTACCCAAAGTGAGCCCTTGGGAAAACAATGAATGAATGGACAGGTTTTCTTTCTGCCAGTAATTAGCTGGACGTTTCATTTGTGTGTCTGAGGTACTCACAGGGGAAGAAAGTGGAATGAGTCATCTGCTTTATAGGGGAAAGTTTGCTGGTGAGAGATAGAGATGGGGGGGGTTCGCACCCTCCCCACCAATCTAAAAGTCATGTCAGGTCATTAAAAAGCATTTTAAAGGAAGAGGCCTGATAAGCATAAGAAAAGGCACTCAAGTTCATTAGTCATCAGGAAATACAAAGTAAAACCACCTGTGATACCATCATACACCCACCTGAGTGGCCAAAATGCAAAGCACATGAGATACGGAGCTTTGGCAAGAACACGGAGCCACGGAACCCTTGCCTACTGCTCGTGGGTGCGGAAACTGATACCCTGGAAGACAGACAGGCAGATTTACTATTGAACAAATGCGTAGTCTGTGGCCCAGTGAAGCCACCCCCCGGTAGTTACTCAACAGAAATGCACACACATCTAAAGCCATGAGTTAAAGTGTCCCCCAGCAGCACCATTCATGGTAGCCTGCAACTGGAACTCCCGAGGGGCCTGCCCACACTCGGGCGCCAGGATGGATGACTATCCCACGGTCCCCTCCCACCATGCCACCCCCTACAGCAACGGGCAGAACCACCTGCAAGTGCTCCCAGCAACCGCGGTGAATCTCGCAAACCTCATGTTGAACAAAAACAGGCCAGACACAAAAGGGAGCCTGATGCCAATTCTATCACATGCAAAAGCAGGCAAATGAGTCCATGTGGATACAGACTAGAAGAGTGGCCGGAGGCTGGCTGCATGGGCAGGTGTCAGCAAAAACATGCTGAGCTGCACACATACTGCAAGTGCTTTTCTGTACATATCTGTGATACTTCAATAAGATGTTGTGTGTGTGTGTGTGTGTGTGTGTGTGTGTGTTTTGTTTTTTTGAGATGGAGTCTCACTCTTGTCGCCCAGGCTGGAGTGCAGTGGTGCAATCTCAGCTCACTGCAACCTCTGCTTCTCAGGTTCAAATGATTCTCCTCCCTCAGCCTCTGCAGTAGCTGGGATTCCAGTTGCCTGCCACTAAGCCCAGCTAATTTTTGTATTTTTAGTAGATACGGGGTTTCACCATGTTGGCCAGGCTGGTCTCAAACTCCTGACCTCAGGTGATCCACCTGCCTCTGCCTCCCAAAGTGCTGGGATTATAGGCACGAGCCACAGCACCCAACCCAATAAGATGTTTTTAACAACTAAAAAGAGGGCAGTGCCAGAAGCCAGCTCTGCTTTAAACCCTTTAAAGCAGCTGTACCAGCAAATCATTCCCGCTGACCCCAACTACTGCTGTGGAATTAGGACGTGGCTTCTGTCTGTCTATACTCGGTATCCCGAGCTGCCTGTGGAGCTTAGCCAGCCACCAATCCCTGCACAAGGCAAAATGCCAGCACAAGGGCAGCTACAGCAAATGCTAGACACTCCTGGAGGCTGCTCCTGGGGTGCTGTGTGGCAGAGCCATGGCCGGAGGCCACCTGCTCCTCATGTACAGCCATGGTCTGAGAAATCCCGGCTTGCTGCTTGGTCAGGCAGCTAGCTGGCCTGCATTCTAAATAGCATGTTCAGTAAACAAAGAGGCAGAGACCTCTACTCGTGGGCAGTTGAGATGACGAAGCTGTGCCAGACCCTTCAGTTCAGGAAAGAGAACAAGTTGGCGAGCATGAATGCTCATCACCATCCAGAGGCACCATGAGAATTGCATTAGTTACCTTTTGCTGTGTAACAAATGACCTCAAACCCTCGTGGCTTAAAGCAATGCATAGTTATTCTGTTATCTCAGTTTCTTGCTGTGAGTCAGAAATGCAGGGGTAGCTCAGCTGGAATGGTTCTGGCTTGGGGCTTCTCATGAGGTTTCCAGTCAAGACATCAGGCAGGGCTACAGTCTCACCTTAAGACTTGCCTGGGGCGGGAGGGTCCAGCTCCAGGATGGTTCACTCACGTGGCTGTGGGCAGGAGGCCTCAGTTCCTCGCCTCAAAGAGCCTCCCACAGAGTTACTCGAGTGTGCTCACAACAGGGTGGCTGGCTTCACCCAGAATGGGTGGCTCAAGAAGGCGGGAATGCCTTTTATGACTCTGTTTCAACAGTCACACACTGTCACTTCCACCTTGCTCTATTTGTTAGAAGCGAGTTGCTAAGTCCAGCCCACACTCAAGGGAGGGAAGCTAGGCTCCACCTCTGGGATGGGGGCATCTCAAAGAATCTGTGGACACATTTTAAAGCCACCACAAAAGCTCCAGGGACAGCCAGTATTCGAGGGGGCTTCATTTGGCTCAGAGTCTGTGATTAACTATAGGATGGACCCAGCTGTCCCTGGTCCCCGTCCAGTCAGAAAGTGGCCTGTGGCCAGTAAAATCATGAGCTGGCCTGCGCCTGCGGATCCCGAGGACCTCCCCGGGTGTCGGCCACCCTGGCCTCTTGACTGTGAGGGATATTCACGGTCACCTCCTTTAACTATTGCAGGCTCAGACCCCGGCCACACCCATCCACTCCCACAGGTTGTAACATAGAATAGATTTTTGAGGCAATGCCAAGTCTGACCAAGTGTCTCACCAAACTTGCTAAGGTTTTTGCCACTCAGCAGAAAGTTAGAAGGGTTGAGCAGAGTCACAAACATGAGCAGCACCCCTGATTGCTGGGACAGTGGCATAGGAAGCTGTTGGATGTTAAGTAGGTCAGCAGAGAAAAGCCATCTTGTAGCAGTTCTCTACTGTTGCACAATAAGCCACCAAGAACTTGCTAGCTTCAAATAACCATTTTTTTGTGACTCATCAGGCCACAGGTCAGCAAGGCTGATCTTGGCTGGGCTCAGCTAATCTGGGCTGGGCTTCCTCATGCACCTGAGGTCATCTGGCAGGTAAGCTGGGGCTGGTTGGTTGAGAGCGGCCAGGCTTAATGGGAGGTGAGCTGGCTGTTGGCTGGGTGATGGGATAATGTGTCTCCTAGCCTCCAGCAGGCTAGCCTGAGCTTGTTTGCATGGCAGTGGCCAGGTCTAAGAGGCAGGGCAGAACTATGCAAGCACTTTTGAGGCCTGCCCCTTTGCCTCATTCCATTGAACACATCAAGACCAACTCAGACTCAAGGGACAGAAGAACCCTCTCTCGATGGAAAGAGCCACATACTGACATGATAAAGAGTGTAGAAATAGGGAGAGGTGAGAAAATTGTGGCCTCTTTGCAATTCACTACACTTGTGATCTTCTTGACTTGATTCCAAAGGAGATATTTGATAGAAAGCAACATCTTCTGCCCACTGACAACTCTTAAAAATGCCAGAAAGGCTACCATGGTAACAAGATTTTAAAAACCTATTTCAAACCAGGAGCTGACTTCACCACACCTAAAGGTGACACATTAAAAGGGGGCTTGTGAGAGTCAGGGACAAGCCAAAGATGCCGTGATCATCTCTGTTACTTACCAGTGATCTGAAAGTTCTAGAATGTACTATGGATCTAGAAAATTAAATTATAATTCTTATAAAAAATGGAAATAAAATGACCACTGATTGAAGGTGATGTGATGGCCTACCTGAAAAAGCCAAAGTTTTGGCTGAAACACGGTTGAAACTGAAAGGAGAGCTCAGTGAGGAAGTCAATTACCAAAGAACTCCACAGAGTTAATCATGACCTGAACAGATGCAACTAGCAAGAAACTGTAATGAATAAAAGATCCAATTCAGCAGAGTGGGAGAAAAAGTAGCAATACCCTAGGAGTAAGCTTTAGAGAAACAGAATACCAATGCAAACAGAACAGCAAAACCATGGTCAGCCGCACATGTTGAGTTCTGCAGAGAGACAAGGAAAAACATTTTTTGGAAATGGAAGGGGTGTTGAAATGACAGCCATGTGCTGTGATGATGTTTTGGTCAGTGATGAACCGCACACAGAGCAACGGTGGTCCCACACCATCCCATAAGATTGGATGTCTCAGTCTATGGTATTGCAATCTTGGGTGGTCCTGTAAGATTGTAATTCTGTATTTTTTACTGCACATTTTCTGTGTGTAGATATAAAAATACTTACCATTACGTTGCCTGCAGTATTCAGTACAGTAACGTGCTGTGCAGGTTTGTAGACTAGCAGCAATGGGTCATGCCATACGGCCTAGCTATGCGGTGGGCTACAACATAGATTTGTGTAAGAGCAGTCTGTATTCACACTATGATGAAATCGCCTAATGACACGTTTCTCAGAATCCCCCTGGTTAAGTGGTGCATGACTGTATTTTCCAATTCAGTTGGAAGATATAGGTCAGGAAACAGCTGTAAAGAAGTCATGGGTGCCATTGAGCACTTCGTCAGCTGGAAAAGACCAACAACCATTGAGGGAAAAGCAAATTCTGGTTCCTGTCTGAGTCTATACCCCCAATGCCCCAAAGTGAGCTCCAGGCAAAGTAAAGATCTAAGTGCCACAGACGAAATCATTAAATGCAAACATAAAATTATAAATATTCTAGAAGAAAATAACGTGGACACTTACATTATCTTCAGGAAAGATTTTCTGGGCACAATACTAAACCCAAAAACTGTAAAAGAAAAATGTTTAACTCTCACAGATTAGGAAAAAGAAACAGTACCATAAACAAAATAGAAAGAAAAATAACAAGGTGGGCGTAACCGTTTGCTGAGTATCCAACAGAGAGTTGTTTCTGTCACTAATATACACGTATTTACAGATCGATATAAAATAAAAGACCAATGCATCAATGGGAAAATCAGCAAGAACACAATAGGCAACTTACCCCCGAATGGCTAACCATCCAGAAAAGACATCTTTACTCGTAATCAGAGAAATGCACATTATAGCCTTTGAGATGCTCATCAAATTGGCAAAGTCAGTCAATATTGCGGTGGTTCAGCCTGTGGGAAACAAGCTGTATCCTGACTCTGATATGGTCCCACTGGTCTCAGGACAGCTTGGCAGGCTGTCATCAGCAATTCTCCCACAGACTTACTGTGAACCTCCTGTATGCAGGGTGCTCTAGCATGGAAAGTGTTTCCTTCCATACCCCTCTCCAGGCTGCAGGAAGCTTACTCTGTGCTGGGAGGGCACGTCACCCTTTGTCTCCAGTGCTTAGCACAGAGCTGGGGCTTAAGAAATTGTGGGTGGGTGGGTGGATGGGTGGGTGGATGGGTGGATGGATGGATGGATGGATGAGTGGATGGATGGGTAAGTGGATGGATGGATGGATGGATGGATGAATGGGTGAGTGGATGGATGGGTAAGTGGGTGGATGGATGGATGGATAGGTGGATGGATAGGTAATTGGATTAATAAAGAGGATGGAGTGAATAAAACAGATGTTTATCACTTGATCAAATCACTCCAATTCTGGATACCAATCCTACAGAATTGATTGAGCAGGTGAGCAAAGACTGCTTCACATAGAACAGTGAAAAAGTAGAAGTGGCCCTAAATAAGGGCTGGGTGATACCCGTGGACACCCCCGCAGGGAATAGTGTGAGGCTGCTATGTCCTGGCCCTCAGCTCCTGCCATGTTCTCTCAGCCTCCACATGCCAACTGTGCAGCCTCTCCCCACTTCTAGAATCCAGGCACAATCTCCCGTCCGGACCACCCCACAGGCTCCTCCTTCGGCCTGAGGCACTTTTCCTCCTGCTCTGATCCTTTGAACCTCCCTCATAACATCTTCCCAGTCCCCCAGGAGCCCATCGGGGGCTCTTTCAGTGGCCTCTGAAGCCCCAGGTTCTGCAGTGGGGTACTCCTCACACAGTGCTCTCACCACCCTGCACCACACCTGACTTCATCGTCATGAAGGCAGGGCTGCGTTCTCACCTTGTTGGCCAGATGTTTCTCTAGCATCTGGTCTGTGCCAGACGTGAGCTTTACAGTAGTGAGATGTGGTCCAGAACACAGTTAAATGAGAAAGTGTGTGTATAAAAAGAACAGGTTACAAAATGATGTGGTTATTAGAAATTGCAGTGGCTAATATTTGCGGTGTGTGACCACATGCCAGATGCTTACATGTGCCCTTACAGGGACCATCTCATGACTTGTCATTGAGCTCTTCAAGGGAGGCACTGCTCTTCCCCAGTTTAAGATGAGGCAGCCTCAAAGGTCACATGGTTGTGAGGTGGTGGAGCCAGTGCTCGAATCCACACAGCGGGAACACAGGCGTCACCGGGTTCCAGGCCACTCTCAGATGGGGGCTATGAGAATAAAGCATGTAGTAACATTACACAGCACCTCCCGGCTCTCGGGGCTCGAAACCATGGCCTCCTCCGTCACACTGCCCTCAAAACATATCATGGAGCAATGGAGATACCTCTTGTGCGGCTGTACTGGTTTCTTTGAGACTTGGCAAGTAAGCTTTCGGTGCTACTGGGAGAGATTTCACACACTGGGCACCAGCACGCCTGTGAACAGCCTCAACTTGCAGAATGAGAATTGGTGACAGAGGCTGGGTGCGGTGGCTCATACCTGTAATCCCAGCATTTTGGGAGGCTGAGGCGGGTGGATCACCTGAGGTCAGGAGATCGAAACCAACCTGCCTAACATGGGGAAACCCTGTCTCTACTAAAAACACAAAAATTACCCCAGTGTGGCGATCTGTGCCTGTAATTCCAGCTACTCAGGAGGCTGAGGCAGGAGAATCACTAGAACCTGGGAGGCAGAGGCTACAGTGAGCCAAGATTGTGCCACCATACTCCAGCTTGGGTGACAGAATGAGACTCTGTCTCAAAAAAAAAAAAAAAGAATTGGTGACAGAAAAATTCTTGTAATGGGTGCATTATGAGTGTCACCACTGGCCACTAAACATCTCTTTAGTCTTTAGAACTTTGTTATGTGTTTCTGATCTCATTTACTTCACACAAAACCCCTCACAGATAGATATCAGTATCATTATTTCACAGGTGAAGAAGCTGGGCTCAGAGAGGTGAAGTAACATGGCAGAAGTCACACAGCCCGAACTGATATATCAGAGTATAAGGCTTTTCTCTGCCAGCTTCAGAACCAGGGAGGAGATGACACGCTTCTTAAAATGTCAATGGAAATAAAAAGTTCTGGTTGGCACACTGTCCTGGATTATTCTGGGACTCATCTGTGAGAAAGTCCTAGGGTTTGCAATCTCTGCTTCTCTGCGGAGTCAGACAAACATGGCCTCATTGTTGATTTGCAGAGGCATATTTTTAGTGTGAGGTGGGTTATGTTTATTTATTTGATGAATAGCAAAATGAGGTTTCTATAAATAAAGGTTTTTCTCCCACCCTCCTCATTTTATTTCCTGTGCACGATTCACAAGTGAGTTGACCAGTCCAAGGGGTTTACCAGCCCCGAAAAATCAAAGCAGAAACATTCCTGGGAGTGACCGAGAAGGGACAGTCTGGCCTTCAAAGTGTCTCTCCATCTTGATCACCAAAGTCATGACTTTTGACTCCTAGTTAGAAGCAGGCGTCTGTCCTATCTGGGGATGGATTCTGATCGTTTTTAGTGGTAATTATGTAAAGGCTCTGTTTCTCTTACAACTGACAGCAGTAAACCAGTTGTGAACCACGTGATAAATCCATTCAGTCTGTAGACAGTCTGCGCCAGTGTGGGGACATAAAACACCAACACACCCAGGCTTTGCAAACTCTGGGCTGGCAGTGAAACAGCCAGGCAAGCAATGATCACGTTTGTGGGAAGAGACATCTTCAGCTTTCAGCTACATAGAGACACACTTTGGTCCCTAAACACACCTACCTGGCTGCTAGGTGCTCCGTCTCGGGGGTGAGGGCACCCATCTCCGCCTGCAAGCCAGTTTCCCCCACTGGGCATGGTGTCCAGCGAGCAGGAAGTAGTCTGGGACTTTCACATCCAATCTGATGTTAAAACTTTCTTCCACCCACGGGTGTGTTCCCATTGTCAACCTGGTTTCCCCACCCGCCCCCTCCCGATTGCATTTTACCCCTCATGGCTTCTTCCTGCCTACATCTCTTTCTTATCTGAACTTGACCCCAGCCCTGTAAGCAAACTTGCAAGTCCAGAGACTGCCTGGGAGCACCCAGGCTCACCCTATGCTTGCCCACCCATCTCCCCCACCTCTTCTCTCTGCCCCGAACTCCACACACAGACCCTTGCCTAGAAATTCTAATCTCTCAAACAGCCTTTGTTTCACTCTTTTTTTGTTGTTGTTGAGATGGAGTCTCACTTTTTCGCCCAGGCTGGAGTGCAGTATCATGATCTCGGCTCACTGCAACCTTCGCTTCCCTGGTTCAAGCAATTCTCCTGCCTCTGCCTCCCGAGTAGCTGGGATTACAGGTGCCCACCACCACACCTGGCTAATTTTTCTATTGTTAGTAGGGACCGGGTTTCGCCATGTTGGCCAGGTTGGTCTCGAACTCCTGACTTCAGGTAATCTGCCCACCTTGGCCTCCCAAAGTGCTGGGACTACAGGCATGAGCCACCACGTCCAGCCCACTTTAATCATTTTAAGTGTACAGTATGACAGTATTAACTGTGAGCAAACTGCTGTGCAGCAGATCTCTAGAACTTTCTCATCTTGCAAAACTGAAACTCATCCCCTCCCCGAACTCCTGGCAAACGCCATTTTACTTTCTGTTTCTGAGAGTTTGATTGTTCTACATACCCCATATGCACGGAATCCAACAGCAATTGCCTTTTTGTATCTGACTTTCTTCAGTCGGCAAACTACCCTCAAAGTTCATTCAACCGGTAGCATATTGCAGAACCTTCTTTCTTTTGAAGGCTTAACAATGCTCCATTGCACGGATAGACCACACTTTGCTTCTCTATTTATTGGTTCATGAATAGTTATGTTGCCTCCACCATTTGCTTGGCTATTTCAAATAATGCTGCAATGAACCTACGTGTGCAAATGCCTCTTTGGGATTCTGCTTTAATTTCCTTTGGGAAGACACCCAGCAATGGGATTACTGGATCTATTTTCCATTTTTTTAGGAAACTTCATGCTGTTTCCACTGCAGTTACATTACTTTACATTCCCACCAAAAGTGCACGGAGTTTCCGTTTCTCCACAGCCTCATCAAATCATGTTACTTTATGCTTCAGGTTATTATTTTTTTTTAATAGTGGCCATCCCAGTGGGTGTGAGGGGGTATCTCACTGTGGCTTTGATTTGCATTTCCCTGATGGCTAGTGACGTTGAACATCTTACCATGTGCTTCTTGGCCATTTACATCTTCTTTAGAGAAATGTCTATTAATCCTTTTGCTCATCTTAAAATCAGAGTATTTGATTTTGTGGTTGTTGCTGAGTTATGGGAACTCTTTATATATTTTAGATATTAATCCCTTATCAGACATATGCCTTACAAATATTTTCTCCACTCTGTAAATTGCCATTTCATGCTGGGTACAGTGGCTCACACCTGTAATCCCGGCACTTTGGGAGGCCGAGGCAGGCAGATCACAGGAGTTCTAGACCAGCCTGGCCAACATGGCAAAACCCCATCTCTACTAAAAAAATATCAAAACAATTAGCCAGGTGTGGTGGTGGTCGCCTGTAATCCCAGATACTAGGGAGGCTGAGGCAAAAGAATCGCTTGAACCAGGAGTCAGAGGTTGCAGTGAGCCGAGATTGCACCATTGCACTCCAGCCTGGGTGACAGAGTGGGACTCAGTCCCCGTCGTCCCCCCCCAAAATTTGCCCTTTCACTCTTTTATTTCCTTTGCTGTGCAGAAGTTTTTGAGCTTGATACAGTCTCATCTTGCTTTGGTTGCCTGTGCCTGTGACGTCATATCCAAGAAACAAGGCCAAGTCATGTCGTAAGATTTTGCCCTACATTTTCTTCTAGCAGTTCTGTATTTGCAGATCTTTGTCCAGGTCTTTAACCCATTTTGAGTTCATTTTTATATGGCATAAGGTAAGGATCCAACTTCATTCTTTTGCATGTGCATGGCCAGGTTTCCCAGCAACCTTTGGCAAACTGATTGTCCTTTTCCCATTGAGTGGTCTTGGCACATTTGTGGAAGATCATTTGACCATGTCCAGGAGGGTTTATTTCTGGGCTCGCTGTTCTGTTTCACTGGACTATGTATCTTTCTTTCTGCCAGTGCCAACGATGTTACTCCTTTAGCTCTTTTTCTTTAAAGGTATAATATTTGCCTTCATCGTTGGCAATGTGCACCTCAAACTGCTTTAATTTTTTGTCCAAATTTTAATGGAACAAGTGCCCTTTAGATTTTGTGGCACATGATGACCAAGACACCTTACAAAGGGAGATTGTGGCATCCAGAGTACCATCCAGGTCACTGACCACGGGGGAAGACACGGTCTCTCTTCCCTCTTGTTGAGTGGGGAACTTCACAGACTCTCCAGGAGCACAGCTACTTGTCCAGGAAACCCACGTGGATGCAGCCTGTGTCCCACATATCTGAATGGGGAAACGTCGGGGAATCGGTGGGATGCGCGTGGCCCAGTTGCAGAGTCTCCACCCAGGCTAACGCCTGTTCCACATGAAGTTAACGGTGGCCCCTGAACAGTCCTCACGGGACCTCCATGGACATTTCCCGCATTCCTGGTCGTCTGGAGACAATGGAGTGTTCTTAGCAGGTTTTTATTATTTCCTTCTGTTAACACCCAGCAGAATTTACGCCAACTGGAAACCGAAGGACAAAGGGACATGGTGGAATGGTCTCTCCCTGTGTCACCAAGCATGAGCCAAGACCAGCCGGGAGCACGCAGGTCAGGAAGGGTCTACAGGTGTGGTCATTGGAAGTCAAGCATCTCTTTTTGGGAGAGAGGATAACAGCTCTCACACAGAGTAGTTCCTGGAAACTCTCAGAGGAGGCAGGTGAATTGTGCTCCATGACTGGAGTCCCTGGAGGCATCACCTGGGGCCTCTGACAGCTGCTGCTGGTCGTGTCTGACTGTAGCAGGTGGCTTCTTCTTTCCCTGGGCCTGAGTTCTCCATCCTTACGTGGGGCCAACTGCACTGCAGGGCAGTGGGAAGAAAGAGGAATTTGAGAAGCTTTTTGAAAAGGCCTGTCTTTGTCCATCTATTCATCCATCCATCCATCTATCAGTTGTTCTATCATCTATCTATCCATTTTTTGTTGCTATAAAGGAATGCATGAGGCTGGGTAATTCGCAAAGAAAAGGGGTTTATTTGGCTCACGGTTTCAATGGCAGGGAAGTTCAAGACTGGGCATCTGGTGAGGCCTCAGGAAGCTTCCACTCATGGTGGAAGGCAGAGGGATAGACCTGTGCAGAGCACATAGTGAGAGAGGAAGGCAGAGAGGAGAGAGGTGTTGGCTTCTTTTTTACTATTATCTCAATAGTTTTGGGGGAGCAGGTGATGTTTGGTTACACGGATAAGTTCTTTAGTGGTGACTTCCAATATGTCGGGGCTCCCATCACCTGAGCAGGGTACACTGCACCCAATGTGTGCTCTTTCATCCCTCACCCTCCTCCCACCCTTCCTCCAACCCCAGAGCCTATGATGTCATTCTTATGCCTTTGCATTCTCATAGCTTAGCCCCCACTTACAGGAGAGAACATACAACGTTTGCCTTTCCATTCCTGAGTTACTTCACTTGGAATAATGGTCTCCAGCTCCATCTAGGTTGCTGTGAGTATCCTTACTTCATTCCTTTTCGTGGCTGAGTAGTATTCCATGGTGTATATATATATTGGTGGGGATGAGTGTGGCCCAGCCAAAGCCTTCAGCCAGACTAAGTCCTGTCCCACATGAGGTTAACACTGGCCCCCAGACAGTCCTTTTGGGACTATATATATATAGTCCATGGGTGTATATATACACACACACACACACACACACACACACACACACACACGCACACCATGGAATACTACTCAGCTGTAAAAAGGAAATATAGATATAATATTTTCTTTATCCACTCATTGGTTGATGGGGATTTAGGCTGGTTTCATATTTTTGCAACTGAGAATTGTGCTGCTATAAACACGTGTGTGCAAGTGTCTTTTTCATATAATGACTTCTTTTCCTCTGGGTAGATACCCAGGAGTGGCTCTTTTTAACAACCAGTGGCTTCTGTGGAAATGACTAGAGTGAAAAACTCCCTTACCCCCAGGGAGGGCCCTGATGAATTCATGAGGAATCCATTCCTGTGACCCAGACATCTCCCATTAGACCCCACCTGTGACACTGGGCATCAGCTTTGAACATGAGGTTTGAAGGACAAACCATAGCAAGGCCTGAGAGCTTGCATCCTCGGCAGATGAGGGGGTCATTGGTGTACAGGAAGCTGCACAAGGGCAGGGGCTGCAGAGAGGGCCTGGGGAGTCAAGGGACAGATGGACAGACAGACAGTGACCCAGGCAGCAATAGAATCAGTAGCCTCTCACTGTCCCTCCAATACTTGAAGCCCCACTCCTATCAAGCGTCCTGGTCCTTGCTGTTCCTCTCGCCTAGGATGTGCTCCTCTGGGAGAGGGGCACAGCCCACCTCGCATGGCACAGCCTCAGAGATGCTTTCCTCAACCTCCCACACTGCCTAAGGGCTCTTCTCCCCTTCTCTGTTGTCCATAAGACTTACTGCATATTTATAGTGGCTACTGTTTCCTCCACAACCTGCTCCCTGGGGCAGGGACTGTCTGTCTTGTTCACTACTGCACACCCAGTGCCTAAACAGGTGTCTACACTGCTCTGTGAATGCAAGTGATGTGCCCGGTGCAATGATTTAGTTTAGAGAGAGTCTGACATTATATATAGAAGAGTTCAAGAGGGCCTCCTGGAGGAAGTGATCTTTACTCTGACAACATGCAGGATGAGTAGGAGTTACTCAGGCAGAAAGGTGCAGGAAGGGTGTCGAGGCAGAGGGAGCAGCATGTGCAAAGGCCTGGGGTGCGGGGTGGAGAGCAGGGTGGAGGAACTGAAAGGCATGGAGTTTGGCTGGAGTGAGCAGGGGAGGGAGGGATGGGAAGTGTCCTTCAGCAGTTATGCGGGGTGTCAGGACGTTTAGTGCCTGTCAGCCAGGTGAGTTTAGGACCCACTGCATCTCTGCCTGTCTGACCTTGCAGTTCATAGAGAAGCACCCCTTGGACTTCTGGTAGCTGCCCACACACCCAGGTACCCGGACCAGAATCTTTTCATATCATCCAGTCTGTTACTGGGAACATGTCCTTCATCCATTTTCAATAAATTCCAGTCTCCCCCCACCCCCCTACCTCTACAATGTCTATATAGCTGGAAGGTCTCAAGTAGGCATTCTAAGATGAGGCATCACAGTTAGGAGTATTTTCTAGGTGTTTCCAAACATTAGCACTTTAAAAACATAAATATTTGAAGAGGTCCACTATTTGGCTCGTCGATGAAAGCTTGAAAGTGTATTCTTAGATCATCCCCCTGAAAACCCACAGTGCTGAGTGCTGACTCATTCTTGCAGCAACCACACACCTCAAAGAATCAACAGACAGCTATAATAGCAGAGTTGTTGTAAATAAGAATTGTTACTTGTGGAAGATATATTTACTGAGAATTGACAGCCATCAATCCAGCCATTTTTCCATAAGTTCATTCCTCCATCAATTCATCCAACCAACAACCATTTATCCATTTTTCCATTGACCCATTCATTTGTCCATCTATTCATCCATCTATCCATCCATCCATTCATCCACCCATGCACCCATCCATCCATCCATCCATCCATCCATTCATCCAACCATCCATCCATCCATCCATCCATTCATCCATCCAACCATCCATCCATTCATCCACCCATCCATCCATCGTTCCATGTATCTATCCATCCATTGTTGCATTTATCTAACCATTCATTCATCTGTCAATCTGTACATTCATTCAGACATCTATATATCCATTTGTCCATCTGTTCACTCATCCATTCTTTCATCCATCCATCCATTGTTCCATCTACCTATCCATCCATTGTTGTATCTATCTATCATTCATTCATCTATCAATCTATTCATTCACACAATCATCCATTCATTTGTCCATCTGTTCATCCATCCATCCTTTCATCCATCCATTCATCCATTGTTCCATCTATTCACAATTATTCCATCTATCCATCCTTTCCTTTATCCATCCATCCATCCATCCATCCATCCATCCATTATTCCATCCATCTATCCATTCATTCATCTATCTATTCATCCACACATTCATTTGTCCATCTATGCATCCGTCCATACATCTATTATTATTATTTCATCTTTCATCCACACATCCATCCATTCATTTGTTTATTCATCCATCCATCCTTTCATTCACAGCAAGCAGAGTGTTCCACTGGAAAACAAGACCAACCATGACCTCAAAAAGTTCACTGTCTACTGGGGGAAGACAGACAATAGGCAACAGTATTTCATTTACTTCCAACTGGGATGGGTGCAATGAAGGAAAAGGGGCAGGTGCTTTGGGAATTTACACCAGAGGGATCTGACCCAGTGTGGGATCAGGAAAACCTTCCTAAGGAAAGACCACATTTAATCTGGTACCTGAAGGATGAGTAGGAACCTGCTGGACAAAAACATAGAGAAAGTGTTTTAGGCAGAGAGGCCAGCAGTGCAAAGGTACAGATCATGCTGGACCTTCAAGACCGCGTTGCAAATTTGGGCTTGATCTTAAGGGAAGACAAGAATCCAGAGAAAAACTGCAAACAACAGGGCCACACCAGGCTTGCTTTTTTTTTAAGGAGGTTTTGATTGAATCTCCCACACATAGAGAAAAGTGCACACATTATTGGTTGGCGAGGGTTGCCGTAACAAAGTGTCTGCAGGGCGTGATGGCTCACACTTGTAATCCCAGCACTTTGGGAGGCCGAGGCTAAGGCGGTCAGATCACCTGAGGCCAGGAGTTCGAGACCACCCTGGTCAACATGGTGAAACCCTGTCTCTACTAAACACACACACACACACAAAAAAAATAGCCAGGCGTGATAGTACATGCCTGAAGTCCCAGCTACTAAGGAGGCTGAGGCAGGAGAATCGCTGGAGCCCAGGAAGTGGAGGTTGCAGTGAGCCGAGATCACACTGCTGCACTCCAGCCTGGGCGACAGAGTGAGGCTCTGTCTCAAAAAGAAAAGAAAAGAAGAAAAGGTGGCACAGACTGGGCTCCACCACCATGAATGTGTTGTTCTAACGTTCTGGAGGCTGGAAGCCTGAGGTCAGGGCGCTGCCTGTGCTGGTCTCCTGCTGAGACCTCTCTCCCGGCTTCTAGATGGCCGCCTTGTCCCTGGGTCTTCATTTGGCCTCTTCTCCGCGCACGGACACACACAGAGAGAGAGAGAGAGAGAGAGAGAGAGAGAGAGAAATCTCTGACGTCTCTTCCTCTTCTTATAGAACACAGTCCTATCTGATCAGGGCCCTATGGGGCCATAGTTTAACCTCAGTTTCCCCTTAAGGGCCTTGTCTCCAAATACAGTTCCATTGGGGGTGAGAGTTTTAACATATGAGCTGGGGGGGACGTACAATTCACTCCTTAGGAGCTCAGTGGATTTTCACGAAGTGAACACACTCATGTAACTAGCACAAAGATACAGGAAAAGAATGTGATCCACCCATGACAATGTGCAGGAGCTCTTTGGGGCACCCCACTCCCGGCCCCTGAACCTCTCCTTTGCCTCCAACACTATAGAGCAGTTTTGCCTGGTTTTGACGTCACCATCAATGGCGTCGGGCAGAGCATAGCCTTGGGTGCCCGCCCAGCTCCTTTCCCCGCAAGCCCCTGCTCCCCAGATTCCTCCGTGCTGTTCCGTGCTGTTCTAGTTCACTCACTGGCATTGCCGTGTCCTGTTGCACTTGAGACTCCACTGCTGCTGGGCTGCAGGTGTTTAGGGGTGACTGGGGACAGTGCCGCTCTCTCCAGTGGGCTTGCGAGGGTCTCTTGGGGAACGTCTGAGAACGCTCCTGCTGAGAGCATGCTGGGAGCAGGATTGCTGGGTTTTGGGTACGTACAGTTCTGGCTCTAAGAGATGATGCCTCGCCATTTTCCAAAACAGCAGTTCCAGCTGACACTTGCACAGCCCTGCGAGGGAGTTCCGGATGCTTTGCATCCTCAGCACATGTTCGTCTGTTTCATTTTCTTTTTTTAGAGCCCGGGTCTCACTGTCGCTCAGGTTGGAGTGCAGCCTTTTTAAAAGATCACTTTGCTATGTCATGGAGAGTGTGCAACAGGAGTGGGGAGGCCAGACTGAGGGTGCTTCTGGGAATCCAGGGGCGAGGAGAGGTGGCCAGGTCTAGGGTGGAAGCCACGTGGACCAATAGCAATTTTCCAGCACTGTGCCCAGGGCTCCGCTGGCAGGTGTCCCTTCGGGCTGGCAAGTCTTTGTGCTAGTCCCCATCTCTTTGCCTTTTTATCGTTTCATTCTTGGAGCCATTATTGGGCGTTTTCGTTGTTGTGATTGTCTGCTGAAAAACCTGACAATCCCCAAACCACAGAGAAAGGCAGATAAAATACAAGTGAGTCAATTTCTCAGGAAATGTTTTCCCTCCTCTTTGGGCCCAGTGACTAGATATTTATTGATGGCATTTTTTAAAAACAATCCAGGCGCTCCCTGCCCTCAGGGGAATATGATCCAGAGGGCACCGGGACACGGCCCAGCTCAGGTTCAGCCTCATCGCAAGAAGCGTCACCTGGTGGACTCACTCACTGACCCCGGCGGCAGCCCAGCCCTGGGTGGGAGGGGCAAAGGAGACCCCATTTTTGATGCGGCTGAGGGTGGCAGGGCCCCACTTTCCTCTGGCCTTGCTGCTGCACTGATTCTGACGCAGGCTGCTGCTGGTGCCACGGCTTCCAGGAGGTTCCCCCGGGCCGTCCAGAGAGCTGGTTTTGCCCAATGTCGTCTTGCGTCTGTCTGGTGGCCTGTGCCGAATGATCAGAGCTTACCACCTCTGCTCCTGGCTCATCGCTGGGAAAAACTAGCACTCAGGGACAGCAGCAGCTGTGGTTCATCCTCAGGTCCTTAGATACATCATCCTGAAGCCCCGTGAGGGACCCAGAAGGGCCTGGGAGAGGGTGCGGGCAGGGTCCACATGACTTCACACAGAGGGATGCTGAGAATGTCCATAGCCACACAGCCGTGAACAGTGCGCTCCATTTTTAGACACACTAACCTGCCCTCCCTGCCCTCTGCCCTGGTAGACCTCACAGCAACAGGGGCGCAGACGATGAACCGCTCAACTTCCTTGCAGTTTCTATGCACATTGTGGCAAAAGTAAAATGGAACTTGAGAACGCGTGCTCGGAGTGAAAACCAGCGATCGGATATGGTGGTGGCTTATCTGTGCTGTTGAACCTGGATCTGGGGGTGAAGGGAAGATGAGGTGGTCCAAGCCCCGTTCCTTGGCCCCCTCTGGGGTTGTGTGATTATGGTCATGGGATGGTGACCAGCCTGGGACGCTACGGATGGGGAATTCCACAGAGGGAGCTAAACTAGGACACTGCTGGGGCCCCACTCTGCCACCATCAGGCCTGGGAGCTCCTGGGAGCCCGGGGCACGCGTTTCAGTGGCAGCCTCATTTATCTTCTTGCACAGTCCTGCCTGGGACCTCAGGGTCCGCAGAAGAGTTGCAGGCGGTCGCGGCTCAGGTCAGGCCCCGAGGCAGGGCTGTGGGGCTCATCCTTAATCTGGCTGCACTCTGGACATTGTGGGCAAAGGAGAAAGGGAATCTGCTATTGACACAGGGCTTCTACCATGTTCTGTGACTAAACTAGGCCACTTCCCGGCTGCCCGTCCCATGCTGCAGCCCTCTGTCCCCAGACATCCCGTCCCTGCTTCACTCCTCTACCTAGCCAGTACCACTGTGCCTCCTACTAGAGATTTAACTTAGTTGACTTTCTTTCTTTTCCCAGTCTTTCTTCCCCCTCTAGAATGCAGGCTGCCCCGGGGCAGGGATTCCTGTCTGTGTGGCTCACTGCTCGTTTCCTTAGAAAGATGCCTGGCACAGAGCAGGGCTCAACCAAATACTTGTTCGATGAATGAACAATCTCCCACATGGCCAAGGTGTGCCTTCCCTCTGCATCCGGGGGAGGATGGGGCTTAGCGGTCCCAGGGAAGGCCAGATACACTAATAATGCTTTTCTTGTGAACTCACACAGAGAGGTTTTGTGGTTTCTTTCTCCCCCCACCTCACCAGAACTGCACAACATCTACACAATGAATCATAAAAGGAAATGATCTTTTTATGAAAAGAATTTCAAATGAAATTCTTTTTCAGCCCAGAACACGTTTTCTATTTTTCTTTTCTTTTCTTTTTTTTTTTTCACTTGAGGCCAGGAGTTCGAGACCAGCCTGGGCAACAGTTTTCTTTTTTTTTCCTTTTTGAGAGATGGTCTCATTCTGTCACCCAAGCCGGAGTGCAGTGGCATGATCGCATCTCACTGTAGCCTGGATCTCCCGAGCTCAAGAGATCCTCCCACCTCAGCCTGTGAAGTAGCTGGGACTACAGGGGTGCACTATCACACCCAGCTAATTTTTAAATTATTTTTGTGTGGGGACAGGGTCTTACTATTTTGTCCAGGCTGGTCTTGAACTCCTGGGCTCAAGCGCTCCTCCTGCCTCAGCCACCCAAAGCGCTGAGATTTCAGGCACGAGCCACTGTACCTGGCCTATTTTCCCACTTTTGATGAAGCCTTATCCACAAAACACCCACGTGCCTACCTGAGTGGCTCAGGGGCAGGTTCTATATCCCCTGCCAAGGGCTGCAGCCCCTTTCCCAGACGGGTCTCCAAGAGCTTCCCTGATTCCCTCTGGGAAAGATCAGCTCCCCCAGTCATCCCATCCCATCAGAACCAGTTACATAGTTTACAGGGCCCAGTCCAAAACAAAACTGCAGGCTTTGCTCAAAAATTATGAAGAGGCCAGGCATGGTGGCTCATGCCTATAATTCCAGCACTTTGAGTGGGTGAGGCAGGTGGATCTCTTGAGCCCAGGAGTAGAGACCAGCCTGGGCAACACAGCAAGACCCATATCTACAAAAAAAATTTAAAAATTAGCTGGGCATGGGGGCACACAGCTGCAGTCCCAGCTACTCAGGAGGCTGAGGTGGGAGGATCTCTTGAGTCCTGGAGGTGGAGGCTGCAGTGAGCTGTGATCACACCACTGCACTCCAGCCTGGGCAACAGAATGAGACCTTGTCTCTAAGAAAAAAAAAAATGCAGAATTTCAAGATCCTTCCAGCATCGTGGATGGATGGTGCTTCCTGGCGCTGTGTGGGCAGGTGGGCTGTGAGCTGGTCCTCACTGTCGAGCTGTGAGTGGAGCTCATGTGGCTCGTGTCTGGGCTGGAGTGGTTCTCTGCTGCTTCTAGACTCCGCTGCACTCTCTGTGCCTGGCAGTGTTTGCCACAGTGGCTGCGCCATCTGCCCAGATCCTGCCAGACCACACTGAGCAGAACCCCCTCCCAACCTGGCGTGGGCCTTGGAAGCACAAGCAGAAAGTAGAGTGTTTTTGGAAGTCCTGAGGACCGGGGCGTGGCTGGTACCGCAGCAGGACGTAGCCCATTGGACAGCTACTCCAGGGCAGTGGAAAGACTGAAGAACAAACCTGGGTCTCAGGCAGAAGGCCATCCCCTGGGGGAAAGAAGCGCCAGGTGATCTGGTGGGCTCTGTCCCCGCAGCTGGGGCAGGTGTCTATGCCAGCAAGAGACCACACATTCATTACACATCTGTTCATCCGTTGAGAATATTTCCTGAGGGCCTGCTGAGTGCTCAGCATGGAGCTCGGTACCGGGGGACACGGCCAGAAATAGGCAGCCGCGGTTTCG
Source organism: Ateles fusciceps (assembly GCA_036589455.1). Taxonomy (NCBI): domain Eukaryota; kingdom Metazoa; phylum Chordata; class Mammalia; order Primates; family Atelidae; genus Ateles; species Ateles fusciceps. The sequence continues at coordinate 1,430,835 of JAZHEH010002754.1, forward strand.
GCTGTGGGGGGAGCTTCCACCCAGCGGTGCGCACAGTTAGAGTCCATGGAACTGGGAAAATGCTGCGTCAGTAAGTAGGCAAAGTCCGTGGCATTGTGCAGGCATGTGGCAGGGCGGCCTGTCCTCGCCTGGGGTGCCAGGGAAGGCTTCTTGGAGGAGGTGTCCCATTCATTCATTTATTCATTCATTCAACAAATGCTGGGAGCCTGTTCTGAGCCAGACCCAGGCAGGCCTCTGCGGGAGAGTTTAGCAGCGTTCAAAACAGTGTGCTTCTCCTGAACCTTGGGATGCAGCGGAGGGGAGGAAGACCCCCCCACACGCACGCATTCATCCCCCCCATCTATGGACTCACAGCCGCACCCTATACACATGCCATGCACTCACACAAGCTTACACACATAAAACGCGAGGAGAAGAGGGACATTCCAAAGGGAAAGAACGCAAGGAAACGGTTACACTAACGAACAGGACTCCAGAGGGTGCCGAAGGAAATGGTCCAGGACTCCCCCCACTGCCCCTGCGGCCCGGCCCTCTGTGTGCGCAGGAGCCGGGCTCGCCTGGTTCACACAGGCTCACCCGGACACAGCTCACCCGAGCCAACTGTGTGTATCTCCCCGACTCTGCACTCAATGACATCACGCTGGGAGCTGAAAACAGGCCATGATGGGAAGGTTTACACCTCCACAGCTGGCGGACGCCCTAAGTCAGCTCCGGTTTGTTTTGTTTCCAAGGGCCAGTTTACCCACCCACCACTGTCTGGGCTGGCTCATCTCAGCCCCCTGGGTAATTCCAGGGCAGGCCTCATGACTTTCTGGTTATCTCATAATAAAAGCTTTCCCAGCTACTTTTAATCACAAAAACATGGTCTCATGTGGATCACTGAGATGTCCAGTCCCGTGTGAGTCTTCACTGAAAAGCAGCATTTTCCCCGGCTTCACCGGCCCCGCCTGCCCCAGGCTGAGGCCTCGGAGTGGGGAGGGGGCTTGAGGCCACCCGCTCTGGGTTTCCCTGCTTCTGCTTCTCTTCCCCTCTCTCCCCCAATCTCTAGGCTTCCCCCTGGACCCTCCACGGTTGGGGGAGGCCAGCAGGGCAGGGAGGTCGGGTTTGGTGGGCGGGCGGCAGGCGATCTGGTGGGCTCTATCCCCGCAGCTGGAGCAGATGTTTAATGTGTAAGCTGACTCATTTGAGGGTACTCTTGTGGCTTGTTTAGAACCTGGGGTCATGAAAGCATCCAGATTGAACCCCCTGAGCACTAACATCTGACAGTGAAAGCCTGGGACCCCTCATTCCTGGCCAGTTCCCGCCCAACAACCCACTTCATATCCACAGGAAACCCCCACACCCTTCTTCCCTCCTCACCACCCAGCCCCATCATCTCTGCTGGTGGTGGTCCGTTCCCACTTAGCACAGCCCACTCCACTGCACAGGACACTCATGCCACCCCTCCCTCCAGAGATGCCTGGAAGCAAGAGCCAGACCCGCCCATCCTCCCCCAGCCCCAGCGGCTCCTTGGGGCTCTCTCCAGCCTCGGTGGGAGGAGGAAAAGCAGCACCTCCCTCAGACAGCTGAAAAGGCCCTCTCCCTTCCAAGCTCAGTGGGTCCTGCCAAGGGTGACCTGAAGGGTACTGGTCCCCGCCCCCCGCACCAGGCCCACAGACACGCTCCACACTCCTCCTCTCTGCCACGGTGTGAAGCCTCGGCCTAACCCAAGTCTGCAGGGGCCATCTTGACAGCCTGGGATGACACAGGTACCCCAGAGGGGGACAGAGTGTGGGGTGTGGGTGCCAGGTTAGACTCAGGGGGCAGAGTTAGAGGAAGCCTTCCAGATGTGTCTCAGCAGAGACTGAAATCAGACACAAGCGAGAAACACATTCTCATTCTCTGAGCATCAAAAGCCTGGAGATATTAAAAAAAAGAGCTAACTTTTTTAGAAACGCAGGCCCAATGACCATTTATCCTCTCACTGGTAATCATTGTTTGCAGTAGTAACTGTTACTTACCAAGAGGTGCGTCATGGTGGGCGGCATGCTGGGCGCGTCCTTTCCAGACGGGCTGTGAGTGAGCACATGGCCTGGCTGAGGGAATTCGAATCTCTTCTGCAAGGAGAAATGACTTATACCTAAACTCACTCAGCTGCCAAGCGGGAGGAGGGATTTGAACCTCCACCTTCCTCACCCCCCACATGCGTGCTCATCATCCTTCTGTCCCCACGGAATCATCTAGTGGAGAAAAAATATTGATCAGGAAAAAGAAAGAAAAATGATAGAACTTCTCTATATGCCCAACATTGTCATTATGCTCAAGGCGAAGGCTCCGTTTCATCCTAAATTCCAAATAGCCGTGCGCTCACTGACTGGAGGAACATTGGTGAGGCTCACTGCATGCGAGGGACCATGGGGGGGTGCAGGGGGCTGTCGTGACCTATATTTTTGACACACACCCCTTCTTTTTCTTTGAAAAGCTATATACAGACTTCAGTTTTTAGAATAAAGAGAGTTGGATTTTTTTTTTTAGCTCTATCAGAAGAAATTAAACAGAGAACGGAATGGAAAATAAAGCGTATTTTTAAATAAACCGAGGACGTGGTTCCCATTCTGCCCCGGAACCTTGTCCATTTAAAGCGGCCTCATTATTTTTAATGCATCCACTTCCTGGTCCCTCTCTTCCTCAGTTTTTCCCATGTTGATCGTCTAGAAATCCCAGCGGTGACCTTCGTTAAACATCTGCCCGAGGCTGGGCGAGGCCCCGGGAGCCAGGCTCTTGCCCAGGAAGGCTCCAGAGACCGAAGCTAGAGTCCCATAAAGTTGTCCCTCTGCGTCCACTGCCCAGCCAGGAGCCCCTTCGTGTCCCACTGCCTGTGACATTGACAGGCAGGAGCGTGCGAACTGAATCCCAAAGAGTGCACAGAGTATTTTAAATCCGAGCTGCTGTCACACAAGAGCTTTTCCCCCAAAGACCAGAATGTCCAAAAAAGGGAGAGACGAAAGCAAGCATAAGGTGTGCTGTGTGCTCAGATCGGACCCGACCTGAGAAGACCCTGCTTCCCCTGGAGATGGGCCTCCTCCCTCCTTGCCCCACTTCCTGCCGCTTTGACGTCTCATGTTGAGCAGAAGTCCCAGAGGGAAAAAGATGTTCTGACGCTGGCCCCTTGCAGGCTCAGCTCGCCCTCTGGGACTTATTCAAGTTGGGTTCATCTGTCTGCTTTCACCTCTATTTTAACCAAAAGACCCCATGGAGGTAGGGTCTTGCTTGGTCTGGCCTCTTTGTGACTATGGACCCCGGCACACATCAAGGGCCTAGCCACAGTAGGTGCTCAATAAGGACTTACTGAATGGAAGAATGCAAAGCAAGGAATGGTGGCTCACACCTGCCATCATCTCAGCCCTTGAGGAGGCTGAGGCAGATGGATCACCTGAGGTCAGGAGTTCGAGACCAACCTGGCCAACGTGGTGAAACCCCGTCTCTACTAAAACTACAAAACTCAGCTGGGCGTGGTGGCAGGCACCTGTAATCCCAGCTACTTGGGAGGCGGAGGCAGGAGAATCGCTTGAACCTGGGAGGCAGAGGTTGTACTGAGCTGAGATCATGCCACTGCACCCCAGCCTGGGTGACAGAGTGAAACTTTGTCTCAAAAAAAAAAAAAAAAAAAAAAAAGAATGCGTGAGTGAGTGATGCTAGCTCACTGCTTAGCCTCATCTAGGTCTCTTTCCCACAAATTTGGGTGTGTTCACTTGGTGGGTGTGGCAAGCAGAATCGCCACCCCCAAAGATGCCTGTGTTCTGGCCCTCAGAACCTGTGAATCTCTTTTATTACACTTCAAGGAGGAGTTAAGGTTGTAGTTGGAATCAGAGCTGCTGATCGGCTGACCTTGAGGCGGGGAGATGGCCCCGGACTAGCCGGTGGACCCAGCGTCATCGCAGGGTGCTCATAAGTAAGAGGAGGCAGAGGAATCGGAGTTGGAGAATCCATGAGGACAGAAGCAGTGGTCAGAGGAATGTACTGCTGGCTTCAGTTGAAGACAGGAGCCACAAGCCAAGGACCACAGGCGGCCACTAGAAGCTGGAGAAGGCAAGGAAAAGAGCTCTCCCTGGAACCTCCAGAAGGAACAGCCCTGCTGACACCTTAGCTTTAGCCCAGTGACATCCATGTTGGACTTCTAGAATTTAAGATGTTTGAAGCCACTAAGCTTTGGTGATCTGCCACCGCGCAGTGGGAAACTCGTACACTGGGAGGTGAGGGGGAAATGCATGCCATGGCTCGGAGGCTTAATCAGGGTTGGACCGGCATGTATTTGTGCCTGCACCTTTCAGCACTGACTCCATTTAGTAGGAGTATGGCCATGTATAAGTCAGACTCAGTCCCTGCCCTCTGGAGCTCGCCGTCTGGGGGAGTTCAGGTTAAACCTTGTCGAGTGGATTAGTTCACGGCCCGTCTTGTCAGGGCTTCTCAGATGCTGACACAATGTATGCCCCACAGTGCAGAATATAGCCTTCCCCAAATGTAGGTGACCTTGGGGCATTTTGGGTGGGAGTGGGGGCACTTTCCTTTCTTCTAGGGGTGAGACTGGGCCCAGTACTGAGATGGTCTAGTCACTGCCAAGGTCAGTGCTTAGGGAGGCTGGCTTTTGTTCTGTCCTGGTTTAGGAATCATTGCCTCATGCTCATCCTGCAAGACTGCTCACCAGGGAAGATCTCAGTTTATTTTAAGAAATGCCAAATATTTAAACCATCCCTAGATGGCTTAAAATAATAAAGGCCCTGTTAATTGAACCTTTCCTTCCCAGCGTCTGCATAGGAGTGTATGCCTTTTTTTTGTTTGTTTTTTTTGAGATGGAGTCTCACTCTGTCATTCAGGCTGGAGTGCAGTGGCACAGTCTCAGCTCACGGCAACCTCTGTCTCCCAGGTTCAAGCGATTCTCCTGCCACAGACTCCCCAGTAGCTGGGATTACAGACGCACACCCCCACACCCAGCTGATTTTTGTGTTTTTTAGTAGAGACGGGGTTTCACCGTGTTGGCCAGGACGGTCTCTATCTGTTGCGTGATCCGCCCTCCTCAGCCTCCCAAAGTGCTGGGATTACAGGCGTGAGCCACCGCACCCGGCCAGGAGTGTGTGTCTTATCCCAGTCACCTGCAGGCCAAGAATCAAAGAAGGAAAAGAGTGACGAGAGGAGGATGGGGGAAGAAGACCGGCCTGTGGTTGCTTTGTGCTTTCCATTTCAGGGATTTCAAGTTCACCAGAATCTTAACGAGAAAATGCAGGTGGTTTGCTGCAACCTACCAGTACTATCCAGGAGTGAAAAGCCCAAGACTAGCTTCAGGCAGAGCTGAATCCAGGGATCTAATGTCTCCAAAGCTCCATGTCTCTCTTCTGTTCTTTGGGTTGGGCCCACCCTCAGGGCTACTCTCTTAGTGTCCAGATGACAGGCGCAGCTCCCGGCTTCACCTTGGGCAGCCCCGGTGGACAGAGAGCTTGCCCCTGGGCACTCCAGCAGGGAGCCCAAGCCTAGCTCTGATGGCCCTGCCTGAGGTCTTTGACCATCCCTAAATGAGTCACAATGGCCTGGGGGATGCTTAGCTGTGTCTATCCAGAAGCAGATCCCCCCAGACCACCTGGAGCTAGGGGAACGCATAGCCCCTAAAGCACATGGGTTGAAAGGGGGCAGTGGTGTTTCCTTAAGGAAAACCAGGGCATCAACAGCACAAGGCGGGGAGCGAGTGCCTGGCAGAAGACATTCGCCCACTAGACCTGCTCCTCCTGCAGAGAATAGCTCTTCTCAAGGGAGCTTCAGACAGTGGCCAGAAGAGCAGTCCCAGCTAAGGTTTCGCATGCCAGTGATGGGCTTGGCACTGTGCCAAGGGCTCCCCCGGGAACATCTGCTTTCATCCTTGTAATATCCCCTGGGTAGTTGGAATTTGTGGCCCTCTCCCTTGTTCACAGATGGGAGACTCGGGCTCAGAGACCTTGATTTTCACTCATGTTCCCAAGTTCTTTGCCGCCACCACCACTCTCAGCAGCTCACAGAGCTACATCCCCCTGAATGGTCACCAGCCAGGAAGCCCCTCTGACAGCCTCGGCAGACGTAGGTGGGTCCCACAGCCTGAGCTGCCTCCTCTGAGAGGAGGACTTGGCCTGGCAGGTGTGCACATAGATAGACTTGTCTGCTTCTCCTATTGACTGTGAGAGGAGAAGGTAGAGAAGGAGACCTTCTCCTCTTGTGAGGCAGGGACCATCAAGAGCCCCCAGTGACCCACAGGCACACTCCGAGGGCAGCAGGGGAAGCTCTGCCGAGCCAGGGAGTTGGTGAGGGGGTGGGTGCTGTGGGGCAGGGACAGACACCTTCAAGGACTTGGTGCTGAAATGCTGGGCTCCAATGACGTCTGAGCACCTGAGAGTCTCGGTTGGAGGAAAAAAGATGGACAAGAAAATGAAAATAAAAGCCTCCCATGGCTGTTCAGGAAACCAGATGGGCTAGAGCTGTGCCTCAGAGCACAGCTTTGGCCTCAGATCTGACTTCCATGCCCAGCTCTTCTCCTTGCCAGCTGGATAACCTTGAGCAAGTTACTTCACCTCTCTGGTCCTCAGGCTCCTCATCCAAACCAGGGCATGTGGCAGAATGTGCAATGTATAAGGTGGTAGTAAGGGTTAGACAGTAACATCCAACACCTTAGCACTGTGCCTGTCATGAAGGAAAAACTGGTGTCTGCTGCAGTGATGATCGTGAAAATAATGGTGGTGGTGGTGACAATGATGGTGGTAGAGGTGGTGACAACAGTGATGATGGTGGTGATGGTGATGATGACAGTAATGCTGGTGGTGGTGGTGATGGTGGTGGTGGTGGTGGTAATAGTGATGATGATGGTAATGGTGGTGATGGTGGTGGTGATGGTGATGATGGTGATGATGGTGGTGGTGATGGTGATGGTGATGATGGTGGTGGTGGTGGTGGTGGTGATGATGGTGATGGTGATGATGGTGATGATGATGGTGATGGTGGTGGTGGTGGTGGTGATGATGGTGATGGTGATGATGGTGATGATGATGGTGATGGTGGTGGTGGTGGTGGTGGTGATGATGGTGATGGTGATGATGGTGATGATGATGGTGATGGTGGTGGTAGTGGTGGTGATGATGGTGATGATGACAGTAATGCTGGTGGTGGTGGTGATGGTGATGATGGTGGTGATGGTGATGATGGTGGTGGTGGTGGTGGTGATGGTGATGGTGATGATGGTGGTGGTGGTGGTGATGATGGTGATGATGGTGATGATGGTGATGATGATGGTGATGGTGGTGGTAGTGGTAATGATGGTGATGATGACAGTATGCTGGTGGTGGTGGTGATGGTGATGATGGTGGTGATGGTGGTGGTAGTCGTGGTGATGATGGTGATGATGACAGTAATGCTGGTGGTGGTGGTGATGGTGATGATGGTGGTGATGGTGATGATGGTGGTGATGGTGATGGTGGTGATGGTGATGATGGTGATGGTGGTGATGACGATGGTGATGGTGGTAGTGATGATGGTGATGATGGTGATGGTGATGGTGATGATGGTGGTGGTGGTGATGACGATGGTGATGGTGGTAGTGATGATGGTGATGATGGTGGTGATGCTGATGGTGGTGGTGACCGATATCATCCCTGCTGCAGTCATTCAAGAGACCAGGGTCACGTTCTCAAATTGGTGAAACACACTGTAGTGAGGAGGTTGCAGTGAGCACACAGACGTTGAATCAGTGTCCTGCTCCGGCTTCTTACCAAGCGCTGAGCCCTTCTGAGTTGCAGATCCTGACCTCCCCCGCTCTCAACTCTCCAAAGGCCCTGTCGGGTCTGGCACTGCCACTGTGCTGACCTCACATCCCAGGACCTTCACTTTGCTCACCACCCACCCACACTGGCCACCTCACCAGTCTTCAGATACCAGGTGTGTTTCCAGCTCAGGGCCTCTGCACTTGCGGCTCCCTCTGCCTGGGACACGTTTCCCTGTATCCCTGGAACTCACGGCCTCCTCTCATTCAGGTCTCTCTGCTCAAATGTCACCTCCTCAGTTGGGTGTGCCCTAAGTCCTTCTAAGTATGACAGCAACACGTCCCATCGGGCTGACACTTTCTATGCACTTTTCCTGCTTTGTTTCTCTTCATAGTACTCATCACTCCCAGGCAAACCATAAGTAGGTTCTTTTTGACTTGTGATGGGGTTACAGCTCGATAAACTCACTGTCGAAAATATTGTTGGGTCAAAAATGCATTGAGTATCCCTAACCCAGCAAACATCCTAGCTTAGCCCAGCCCACCTTACACGTGCTCAGAATGCTTACGTTAGCCTACAGCCAGGCAGAAGCATCTCACACAAAGGTTGTATTATATGAAAGTGCTGAATAGCTCCGCGTTACGCGTTGAATCCTGGAAGTGAAAAACAGAATGGTTGTATGGGTCCCCGAAGTACAGTTTCTACTGAAGGTGTCTTGCTTGCGAGCTTTGACACATTTGTAAAGTCAAATAATCCTAAGTGGAACTATCGTGAGTCAGGGCCTATCTGTGTTGGGTGGCTTTTCATTTATTGAATCACTCCTTTTTTGTGGGGGATGGAGACTCGCTCCGTTGCCCAGGCTGGAGTGCACGATCTCTGCTCACTGCATTCTCTGCCTCCCGGGTTGAAGCGATTCTCCTGCCTCAGCCTCTCGAGTAGCTGGAATTACAGACACATGCCACCATGCCCAGCTAACTTTTGTATTTTTAGTAGAGACAGGGTTTCACCATGTTGGCCAAGCTAGTCTTGAACTCCTTCCTGCTGCAGAAGCACCTTGAACTCAGGGCCGGGTGCGGTGGCTCACACCTGTAATCTCAGCACTTTGAGAGACTGAGGCGGGTGGAACACGAGGTCAGAAGTTCGAGATCAGCCTGGCCAAGATGGTGAAACCCCGTCTCTACCAAAAATACAAAAATTAGCCGGGCGAGGTAGTTTGTAATCCCAGCTACTTGGGAGGCTGAGGCAGGAGAATCACTTGAAACCAGGTGGGGGGCAGAGGTTGCAGTGAGCTGAGATCACACCATTGCACTCCAACCACTGGGTGACAGTGAGACTCCGTCTCAAAAAAAAAAAAAGAAAGAAAAAAGCAGCACCTTGAACTCCCAGGGCCCAGGGAATCTGAGTGGCATGGCAGCGGTCCCTCACCCACACCGACTCCCCCCCCCCAGTGTCCGCCATCTACTCACTGCTTCATTGGACATATTCACGGTGGCTACTCTGTGGCAGGTCCTCTGCAGGGTACCAGATGCTCAGAGAGAGGACAGATGTGGCCCCTGCCCCAGGAAGGCTGCAGTCCAGGGAGGAAGGAGGAGGCCAGGAAAGGACCCGCACCGCTAGAGCCATTTCCAACTGTGGTCTGTGCTGTGAAGGACGGAAACGTGGGATGAGGCAGCGGGTCCTGGGAAGGTCGGGGCAGGATGACCCCAGATTAGCTCTGATCATCTCATTGGCTTCTCTCCTGACAGCAGAGAGAAGCAGCTCTTTGCGGACGGGCTGCAGGCCCAGGGCTCGAAAGGGCCTGGCAAGTTTGAGGACCAGAAAAGAGGCCCCAGTGACAGCTGTGGGGGAGAGGCAGCTAGGGCAGGCGCCCTGGTAGAGGCTGGGAATCTACCTCAAAGGCCCAGGCAGCCTTTCAAGTAGCAAAGGAGCTGGCATGATTCTGTCTGGGGAAGGCTACCTGCATGGGGAGAGATTAGTGGAAAGGGAGCAAAAACAATGGGAGAGTGAGCAGAGGGGGAGACCGCGAAGAGGGAGTCTCTGATGGGTGAAATCTGCAGAACCCCCACAAAGGGGTGGGCAAGGGAGGCGCCCACAATAGTGTCTGAGTGGCCCGTGGTGCCGCTTACTGAGACGAGGCCCCTGTACTGTGGGTTCTGCCCATCTGGAAGATGGAAGAACAGCTCCGGGACCCTGGTGCTGATTTAACCTAATCTGTTCATTTGGATGTGAAAGAAAGCTGCCTTTTTTTTCTTCTTCAAATTGGGAGGATGATGCAGGCTCATTGTAAAAAAAAAAAAAAAAAAAAAACAAAGAAGAATAAGAAAATGCCTAAGAGGAGGAGGGAAAGAAGTGGAGGAAAAGAGGGATGGTAGAAGGATGGATGGAGGGAGAGAGAGAGAAGGAGGGAGAGAGGGAGGAAGGAGGAATGAAGGAAGAGCAACTGAACTCTCATAGAAGAAATGAGTGAAAGCCTCCCTGGGTGAGGACCAGGCACGTGGTGTGCCCAGGTCCCTTCCAGATGCTCCTCCAGGTGATACAAATATGCGCAGGCCCCTTTAATGACATCCTGTGGTCTTGCGTCTCCAGCTCAATGGGTGGGGGCCAGGGAGGACCAGGCTCCCGTGATGTAGATCCAGGAGTCAGGTCCAGGCTCAGGGCCTTCGTGGGGCTGTTTCACTCGATCTTGTCAGCCCTGCCAGGGGACCTTCTTGTTCCCATTTCCTGACAAGGAAGCTGAGACTTGGGGAAATGAAGTCATTTGCCCAGAGCCTCAGAAGGAGCAGGTGGGATTGGACCCAGCTCTTCTCTGTGGTTCCAACAAACCGTCCTGACCGAGAGTCTGCGTCAGCAAAACCCGCTTTCATTCATGATTCGCTTCGCCACTGAGTGCGTATCTGTTCCGTTCCTGCCTATGAGGACCTGTGGGAACATGAGGACGAATAGCACCTGGGTTCCCCTCCGGGCTACTGCCCTGGGTCTCTGGCATCATGTTGCACCAGGACGCTTCTGTGTCCCCCTCCAGCCTGAGGCGTCTGTGAGGACAAACACAGTTTTCTCTTCTCTCTGGCCTCACACTGAGCACATGCCTGGTGCATAACAGGTGATCGGCAAGGCTTTGTTGGATGGATGGGTACAAGAGTGCACGGATGGGGGATGCCTGCCTTCAAGGAACTCGCAGATGTACAGAGCAGGGGTTGGCAAACTCGCATCCTTAGGCCATTTGTAAAAATCAGGCTGTATTGAAATGTGGCCACGCTCATTCATTCCATATTTCCTATGTCTACTTTTGCATTAGAGTGGAGTCATTGCCAAGAAGCCAATACAGGTTCACCTCATGGGCATGTGCCCTGCACAGTTGTATAGGGGTCTGTGTCACCATCTTGGCCATCTGCTGTCACTATCTTGAAATCAGTAAGAATGCGGATGGGTGTGGCGGCTCATGCCTGTAATCCTAGCACTTTGGGAGGCCAAGGCGGGATCACCTGAGGTCAGAAGTTCAAGACCAGCTTGACCAACATGGAGAAACTCTGGCTCTACTAAAAATACAAAATGAGCTGGGTGTGGTGCCACATGCCTGTAGTCCCAGCTACTCGGGAGGCTGAGGCAGGAGAATTGCTTGAACCCAGGAGGCAGAGGTTGCAGTGAGCCAAGATCGCACCACTGCACTCCAGTCTGGCAACAAGAGTGAAAAGGGTAACAAAAGCAAAAACTCCATCTCAAAAAAAAAAAGAAGAAGAAGAAGAAATTAGTAAGAATTCATATAAATGGCCTACGGATGGGAGTTTGCCAACCCCTGCTCCATACGCCTGTGGGTTCCTTGAAGGCAGGCATCCCATCCACACACTCCTGCCTCCATCATTCAACAAAGCTTTGCCGACCACCTGCTCCGCAAACCTTGTATTTTCATTTTGCATGGAGCCCCATCAGTTATGCAGCAGGTCCTCTGCATGTGAACCACAAAGCCTAAAAATCTTACCATCTGGCCCTTTACAGAAAAAGGCGGCCGATGCCCAGTATAGAAAATGAAACAAGTGCCTGACTTATGAAAATTCAAGCTAGAAAGTGTCAAGTGCCATCGGGAGGGGCAGGCACAGTGTCTCAGGACACTTTGCAGGACAGAGAAATCCCTCCTAGCTGAGGGGCTCAGGAAGCTTCCTAGATGCTGTGACTGCAGCAGCCCTGGGCACCGTGAGGCATCCGGAGGTTGGGTAGGGGATCATCACAAGGGCAGCTCAGATGCCACTGTGCCAGGAGGGAGAGTCAACCTTTCTTCCTTCATGGTCAAAGCAAAGTATGTTAAAAACCAACATAAATTATTCATCTAGAAGAGAAGAGGAGCCATTATCATTGATTTCTGTCCACCTGGTATTTATTTTGCTGTTGCAGCCCCAAGCTGGAATAGTCTCTGCTGCAAGAGAGGGGCCGGCTGCAGGCACCACGTAGACAGAGGCCACGGACAAAGGGTATTGAAGGAGAAATTCCCTGTGAGGATAAGCAAGGAGCTCAGGCAGTCTTCCCAGTCCCCCCCACAGAAAGAAGCTCAAGGTTCGGCACAAGCGATAGTTTAAAATGTTGGGGCTTTTGCACCTAATGCAAAAGGCGAAGAGAAAAATGAACATTTGAACACACAGTACACGGTGCAGCCAGGGTCAGGGAGGCCCAGACAGGCAGCAGCGCAGCAGGGCCTCTGCTCCGTCAATATTTGCTGAACTGTCGAATGTATTGTTCTTGCCACATCCCAGAGCAGGAAGAGGCAGAACAGCAACACCTAGTGAGCCACAGCCTCCTCTCTGCAGCCAAGCAGGCTCCCATGCTGGGGGCCCCCATGGGACCTGGCTGCTGTTAGACGCAAGGACCAGGGGAGCAGCGGGACCATAGCCCCTCTTGGCTGAGCCTCCTTTCCTCTCCCGGGAATCCCCAGTGGGGCTGTGCACGGGGGAAACCAGGTGCTGCTTCCCAGCCGGCCGAGAGCTGTGACCTGTGGAGCTGCCTGGCAGCTAGGCCAGGGCTGGTGTCTCAGGTCCAGGCCTCCAGGAGGCTTGTGTCCACCTTGCAGAAGTTGTCAGCTGCTGATGGCCAGCTTGGAGTGTTGGGAGGAGGCGCGACAGCTAAGCATGTGGAGAGAAGAGGGAGGGGCCACGCCCTGCACTGGTGACTTTTCACTTACTATGACCCTTTTTTTTCTTTAAGCAAACACAAAAATAATAATTTATTAATGTGTTGATTATTTCTTCTTTCTATACATATTAACTGACCTTTGTCCTATTCTTGCAAATCGTCAACCGTTTTAACTGGTAGTCCAGTAAGCTGTTACCTTCTTTTTTTTTTTTTTTAACTTTAAGTTCTGGGCTACATGTGCAGAATGTGCAGGTTTGTTACGTAGGTATACATGTGCCGTGGTGGTTTGCTGCACCTAGCAACCCGTAATCTAGGTTTTTTTGTTTTTGTATTTGTTTTTCTGAGACAGAGTCTCACTCTGTCGCCAGGCGCCAGGCTGGAGTGCAGTGGTACAATCTCGGCTCACTGCAACCTCCACCTCCCGGGTTCAAGCGATTCTCCTGCCTCAGCCTCCTGAGTAGCTGGGACTACAGGCGCACGCCACCACGCCCAGCTAATTTTTGTATTTTTAGTAGAGACGGAGTTTCACTATGTTGGCCAGGATGGTCTCGATCTCTTGACTTCGTGATCCACCCGCCTCGGCCTCCCAAAGTGCTGGGATTACAGGCTAATCTAGGTTTTAAGCCCCAAATGCATTAGGTATTTGTCCTAATGATCTCCCTCCCCTAGCTCCCCATCTCCCAACAGGCCCCAGTGTGTGATGCTCGCCTCCCCTGTGTCCATGTGTTCTCATTGTTCAGCTCCCACTAATGAGTGAAACATGTAGTATTTGAGTTTCTGTTCTTGTGTTAGTTTGCTGAGAATGATGGCTTCCAGCTTCATCCACGTCCCTGCAAAGGACATGAACTCATTCTTTTTTATGGCTGCATAGTATTCCATGGTGTATATGTGCCATGTTTTCTTTATCCAGTCTATCATTGATGGGCATTTCGGTTGGTTCCAAGTCTTTGCTATTGTAAATAGTGCTGCAATAAACCTACATGTGCATGTGTCTTTATAGCAGAATGATTTATAATCCTTTGGGTATACACCCAACTGTAGGAGATTCCCGAGGCTGTTGTAAACCACCGCCAGCTGGGGCCTTCAGCAACGGAAATCTATTCCCTCAGCATTAGGATGTCAGAAGTCCAACATCAAGGTGCCAATTGGGCCACGCTCCTTCAGAAGGATCCAGAATAGAAGACTTCCTTGCCCCATGCATCTCCTGGTGACCCCAGGCGTCCCTTGGCTGTGAGGCCTCACCACCGTCTCTGCCTCTGTCCTTACCTGGCCTTCTCCTCTTCTCCCTGTGTCTCTCCTCTGTCTGTCCCTTACAGCTGTCCCTTGATTTAGGGCTCCCTTGGACAATCCAGGGTGACCTCATCTCGAAATTCTTAATCACTCTTCAAAAACCCTCATTCCAAATAGGTTCACAGTCACAGGTTCTGAGGTTAGGACAGAGGCATGGCTTTCTGGGGGCACTGCTCAGCCCACTGGTAAGCAAGGCCTGGTCAGTGACTCTTCCTTCTTGACGATGAAGACAGAAAGTGAACCTTGACCCCTGTATGGCAAAGCAAGGGTTTACTCCTCATCCCAATATTTCCTCATTTCACTCAATAGTTCACATCTGGGTTTGTGTCGTTATTTTTTTTTTCAGTGGGACATTCGTACATGTAATTTTGAGATTTGAGATTTAAATCCATACACACTCACCCATTTAGGCTAGAGGAAACCTGACCTCTAGACTCACACACACTTAAGTGATGGTTTAAATTGCCACGTTTCATCCAGATGGTGGAACTACGTAGAAAGAGCTACATTGACTTTCATGAAAAGAAGATTTGAGCTCAAATAACAGCAGCAAAATAATAGCAGTAGGTATTAGTATAAGCACCACAGGGGCAGAGATATTTGTCTGTTTTGATAGCTGCTGTAATCCCCAGAATCTAGAACAAACCCTGATGGGAAGGAGGTTCTCGGTGAAACTATGTTGAGAAAAACAGTAATTCCACTGTCCTTCCTTCCCTACTAGTGGAGGATGTTGAAGGAAATTTTCTGTAGCCTACAATGTTTTCATTTCAAGAAGAAAGAACTGGGGACCTTTCCTCAAGTTCCTGGTTATTTCCCTTCTGTAGGTTAAATGTGTATGTCTTTAATTTCTATTTTTAAAAATTTGCCAAGACACCATCAACAATAAGCATGCCTGTTTACTTGGACTGTGGCTTCTAAATATTATTCTCCATCAGAAGGAACTAGGGCACCTCAGAGAAATGGCTGAGGCAGGAGAAGCACAGGAGAGGCTGGAGCACCAGAGTGCATGAGAAGGCAGAGGTGAGCTGGGTGGTGATAAGAACACAGCAGAAGGATGCATGAGAGGCTTGCAATTCTGACCATGATGGAGTAACAGGGGTTATATTTACCTGCCCCTTCTCCAGCCTTAAGCAACAAACAGGCAACAAACAGGCAAAATATAGGAAGCAGTGGCTTTGAAATGTTGGACAGCAGCCCGAGGCAGCTCAGGGCTGATTACTGAGAAAGTGAAGCAAACAACTTAAAGGCATGAAAATTGTCCAATCTTCCTTCCTAGAGGTCGTTTTTAGGTTGCAGCACAGGGAGAGGAAGTCAGACAGCGAAGCAGTCTCACTGTATCAGAGGTACAAAGATCAGAGTTCAAAGAGGCCAAGAAATTAAAATTTGTGAATCAGAATACCCAAGAGGGAGACGTTGCATGCATGCATGCGTGCACACAAGCAAACACACACACATGGGGTTGGAGAGGGAAGAGAGAGAGACAGAAATCTGCAGAGAGGTGCCCTTAAGTCTTTGGTTGAGTACTGATCTGCACAAGCATGGAACTACCCAGGGCTGGGGAAAGAACCACTAGAAGGTAGTACATCCAGTACTTCTGAGGGCTCACAGAGTGCTGGGAATAGCTCATGGTCACACCAGCTGAAATGAAAAGATCCACAGGGCATCACTCAGCAGGGTTCTCAGAAGGGTATCTTCAGATTCAAGGCTTCTCTGGATCTGCCCTATCCAAGTGTAGAAGCAAACCCTGAACAGATTCAATGGATTCGAAGCAACTTAACTGCATGATCATGCAGATTCTAACACAAATTAAAGAATAAGCAACAAAATCTAGCACTCAACAACATAAAATTTGAATATCTGGCATTCAATAAAAAATTAGCAGGCAAGCAAAGAAGTGAGAGGATATGACTCATTACTAGAAGAAAAAATAATCAACAGAAACAGACCCAGAAATGAGACAAATGATAAAATTAGAAGAAAATAATATTAAAATGATTAAAAGTATGCTACACTTGTTTAAGAAAGTAGAGAGAATCATGAAATGATGAGGAAAAGAAGGAAACATATTTTTGGAAAGATCCAGATAGAACTCCTATCTTTGAAAAATACATAGAATGGGATTAACAACGGATAGGGTACTACAGAAGAAAGGATCAACAAAATTGAACACACGGCAATAGAAACTCTTCAAAATAAAACACACAGACAACAAAACACCAGGAAAAATACACAGAACATCAGCGACTTGTGGACCACGTGGTCCAACGTGCATGTACTAAAAGTCCAAGAAATGGAGGTGGGGGTGCAGAAAAAGTATTTGAAGAAAAGGTGATCAAAGTTTTTCCATTGTTAATGAGACACATAAGCCCACAGATCTAAAAAAACAAATTTCAGTCAGAAGAAACATGAAGAAAACACACCAAGGCACATCATAATCAAATGGCTGAAAACAAGTGATAAAGAAAAGAAAATCTTAAAAGCAGTCAGAGAAAAAGAACATATTATATAAAGAGGAACAAGAGTTTGTCATACTTCTCATCAAAGTATATGCTAGTCAGAAGACAATGGAACAATATCTTTAAAGTACTGAAAGAAACAAAATGCCTTTCAAAAACAAAGGTGAAATAAATGCTTTCACAGAAGAACAAAAGCTCAGAAAATTCATTGCTAACAGACCTATACTGCAAAAAATGATAAGGGAAGTTATTCAGGCGAAAAGAAAATGACAACAGATGAAATTGGGATATACAGAAAAGGATGGATTCCAGAATTAGTATATAATAATTAGTATATAATATGTGGGTTAATATAAAAACATTTTCTCAATTTCAATCTCCTTAAAAGATAGTTAACTTTTTAAACCAAAAATAATAATTGTATTATAGAGCTTATTACACACATAGAAATAAAATGTAATATGACAGTAGCACAAGGAGAGAAATGGAAGTATATTGCTGAAAGGTTTCTAAACTATATGTGTAGTATCATATTTGAAAATATACCATTGTAAGTTAAAAACTATGTTGTAAACTCAAAGGCGACCACTAAATAAAAGTAAAACCAAAAGTGCTAAGAATCCAACAGTAAAGATAAAATGGAATAACAAACAATATTCATTTAATACAAAAAAGTGCACACGTGCTATATATATATATCAAAATGGTAGATGTATATGCACATTTATTAATATGTTAAATGTAAATGGTCTACACACTCCAATTAAAAAGCAGAGATTATAGTTTGAATCAAAAAGCAAAACCCAACTGTATGCTATTTCCCCCAAGGGGACAAAGAAGTCAGCTGGAAGGTGCCACCATGGGCTAAGTAGAGAACAACTTATGCATCAAAATAAATAATAATAATACTTGATTGTAACCCATTGAATAAAATAGAAATCCAGTAATCCAAATGGAAATAAATAAATAATGAAAAGAGAAGTTCTTCTTTACAATAGAATGCCAACTTATAGAAGGAAACCATCAATAGACTCTGAAGCTAGTGTTGATGGTAAATGTTTGATGAGGAACAGGGTATTTACATAGTCATGAAGTATCTCCCCATCAATTTCTTATGAATTACAAAAGTCAAAATAGTGGCTGGCATATATTCTTTCAAACTGTTATGATCACGGATGACAAAGGCTGAAAGTGTTCCAGATCAACAGGCTAAGAAGACATGGCAGCTCCGTGTAACACTTGATCTTAGGTTGAATTCTGGACCTGGAAAAGCAAGCTGTTGAGATTATTGGAACAGCGCATGAAATCTGAATAAAGACTATAGATTAGATTATTACAATGTCTTCAAACACGAAAGAAATATTCAGTAAAGTATATAGTCTTCTTAGGCTTCTTGAGAGAAAAATATCATCAATAATCTTCCACTCAGCCCTAAAATTCCATGACTGGTGAAATTAAAGAACAGCAGCAAAAAAATCAGAAAATATTCCAGGTCAGGCCACCAGGGCAGATGTTTGATTTGTTCATCGACGGAGCTTCTAGCTTGGACATGACTTACACACCTGACTTTTTTTCTGTGTCATATGGGAAAGGTGTTTAAGGGAAGATCTTCACTTTTCAAGGCTCTCTTCCCACAACGTCCACATGAAAAGATGTTCCAAGATGAGCTCTCCCCAGCAGAGGCATCGCCATACTGGCTTCAGACCAAAAGGAGGACTCCTGTGTTGTGTGAGATGGAATAGACTCGTGTCAGAAAAATCGGGAAAGAGGCAGAGCACAGTGGCTCATGCCTGTAATCCCAGCACTTGGGAGGCTGAGGAGGGTGGATCACCTGAGGCCGGGAGTTCAAGACCAGCCTGACCAACATGGAGAAACTCCATCTGTACTAAAAATACAAAATTAGCCGGGCATGGTGGTGCATGCCTGTAATCCCAGCTACTAGGGAGACTGAGGCAGGAGAATCGCTTGAACCCACAAGGCAGTGCTTGTGGTGAGCCAAAATCATGCCACTGCACTCCAGCCTAGGCAACAAGAATGAAACTCCGTCTCAAAAAAAAAAAAAAAGAAAAAAAAAATCAGGAAAGATACGAATGTAAGACGGTGAGGGTTTTGTTCATTTGAGAACTGGACTTAAGAAAAAAAGAATGTGCCTCACCCCTCCATCCAGTCTTTTCTTGCTCTGGACATCCAGTTCATGTCAACTTAGATGACTCTATTCAAAAAGCAGGTGAGGGAGAGGATGGGGGAGTTCAGTCTCCAGATCACTGGGACTCTGTCCTTGAGTCTGGCCATGATTCAAGTTAACATGGGCTGCAGAGGGATGAGCAAATAGGACTCTGGATGTGTAACAAAGGTGCAGGAATAATTATGAAACAAAGGTTGAGCTCATTGGGATCAGCAGGAATGCCCAGTGTCGGTCTATGCCACTGGGCCAATTTTCTGTTCTTTTAACAAAAGCACATATGGTTCCCTGCAAAATGATTTGCAGGACTCTTTTTATTTATTCAAGTATTTGCATGCCAGGGCAAGGATGGCACACATCATAGCAGGTCATTGTTTGCTGTCAATCTAATATTTCCTGTCCGGGGGTGGGACGCCTTTAACCTGTAAGTGAAGCTCTGAGATCCCTGTATTCCAGTGAAGTGGACTCGGGAGACAGCTTAGCAAAACTTACCTGGGAAAAAGAAGGGGCTAAGAATATCACGAAAGCAGGTCAAGTGTTGGGAAGAAATAAATACAGCACAGCTTGTTATTTCAAGCTTTTCTAGGAATATGGCCATTTGAGGTGCATGAGACCACCCAGACACTGAGAGAAGTGGCCAATTCCATGTCCCAGGGTGAGAAAGAACTTAATGAGCCTGGAGGATCTTGCTCTTCCAGGTAGCAAAGAACTCCTCCAAGCTGAATGAGTCAGGTCAGAAAGACACAGGGGCTCCTGGAGGGGCTCTTGTTGGCCAAAAACTATGCAATTTGGGCATCGGAAAGAATAACGATGTAAGGTGGGGTCCTGGAAATAAAAAGGACATTAAGCCGGGCGTGGTGGCTCACACCTGTAATCCCAGCACTTTGGGAGTCTGAGGTGGGAGGTGGGCGGATCACCTGAGGTCAGGAGTTCAAGACCAGCTTGGCCAACATGGTGAAACCCCATCTCCACTAAAGAAAACAAAACAACAAAAAAAATTAGCCAGCTGTGGTGGCATATGCCTGTAGTCCCAGCTACTCTGGAGGCTGAGGCAAGAGAATCGTTTGAACCCAGGAGATCTCGGAGGTTTTAGTGAGCTGAGATTGCACCATTGCACTCCAGCCTGGGCAACAAGAGCAAGACTCTGTCTCAAAAAAAAGAAAAGAAAAAGAACATTAAGTAAAAACTATGAAAATCTGTATGAGACTTTAATAAAAACAATTAGTTCATTAACTGTAACAAATGTATCATCCTAATGTAAGATGTTGGCAGTAACAGAAATTGGTGCTGGGTGTACAGAACTCTACTATCTTCTTATTTTTCTGTAAAACTAAAAGTATTCTAAAAAAATTTTTAGGCCGGGCTCGGTGGCTCACACCTGTAATCCCAGCCCTTTGGGAGGCTGAGGTGGGCGGATCACGAGGTCAAGAGATGAAGACCATCCTGACCAACATGGTGAAACCCCGTCTCTACTAAAAATACAAAAATTAGCTGGGCATGGTGGCGTGCACCTGTAGTCCCAGCTACTTGGGAGGCTGAGGCAGGAGAATTGCTTGAACCTGGGAGGCAGAGGTTGCAGTGAGCCGAGATTGTGCCACTGCACTGCAGCCTGGCGCCTGGCAACAGAGCAAGACTCTGTCTCAAAAAAAAAAAAAAAATTAATTATATAGAGAAATAAGAATTATGGCTACAATAGATTGAAACACATTGGAGATGTAAGAATCTTTGAATGATGGGGGGAGAGAGAGAGAGAGAGAGAGAGCGCTAACCTGACAGGCCACAACTTGATAGATAAACTACGAAGAAGATAGAAAATTTGGCTTAAAAACTCTCCCTGCAGTGCAGGTAGAGGACAAAAGACCAAAGAAAGACTCTCGATCAAGAATAACTTCAGTTTGTATTTTGGGTCTCTGAAGACTATCTTCTCAACTGAAAACAGGGACAACATTTTCTGTACAATGGTTTGAATCATAACGGCTTCTTTTTGCCATTCCGCCTTCTCATGACACTCTAAAATAATTTTGATGTTTGCACAATAAAATCATTTTTAAAAGACCCAGAAAAATCTCAAAAATGGAGGCAACAGCATCCATTAGAACAGTCCCCTTAGGTCCTCGCTTTTTACCTGAGACATGGGCAAATGACAGAAAGGAAGAATGGTATTTTCTTTGGAGCCATTAGGGTTTTACAAGCATTGCAGTTACAGGCAGTTTCTGGCTGGTAGGACACTTTTTGAAATAAATTGTGTCTTGGTGGAATGAGAATGTTTTAAATAATAATCAAAGCCCGCTTCCAAACGCTCTAGCTTCCTGGATTCTGCTGAAACCTCCCTTGCAAAGTTATATTGAATCTAGGTGTCCAAATTTAAAATAAAATGACTTTTCCAAATATTTTGGTGAAAATAGAAACTTTCCGTTTTATGAGATATTATTTTTGTCTTCCATCTGTATTCAAAGTAAAACAAAATATTAAGGCTTAATTCCATTTTATTTCAACTGTTTAACTTTGCCCCTGAACTTTTAGATAAACATTTACCCAATGGATGAAACTGGTGGATCTGAAATTTTGAAACATAGTAAACATTTTCCTATTTAATAATCTATCTAGTTTCTATAAACTCTATCAGATATTTATCAGATGTTTTAGCTTCTTTTAAGGTTGAATAAAGTTTAAGGTTCACATAGAATTTTTTTTACAGATGAGTTTATAGTCTTCCCCCTCCTTCCCATCTGGTTTCAAAAATGGTTATGGAAGTCATCTCTGCTTGTGCTTAATCAAGTTTTTGAGATTATGTAATGAGGGGGGTGTGGTTTATCGATTAGACCTAACAGTGAAGTTCAGGAATCCCAACCTTCGAATTAACTTTGTCCTGGGATGTCTCTCTGTCTCTGTTTCTCTCTCTTCCTCTCTCTCCCCCTCCCTCTCTCTTTTCCACTATCTCTGTTTCTATCTGTTTCACTCCGTTTCCCCTACTTTCCTCCCTCCTCCCCTTTACCCCTCTCCCCAATTTTCTCCATCCCCCACCCCATGGTCACCCCACGGCCACCTCCCACGCCACCCCTAACCATGGTTACTGATGCAGTTACCTTTTCTGGCCACTAGGTGCTGTTTTGTGCGCGCTGGAGACCTCTCCAAATTGGTGATTGGTTTCTGCTCCTCAGGAAATTATATCCCTGGGGGGGGCCTCCCTGCCACAGCAGAAAGTGGACAGACAGGATCCTGGGCAGTGTGTTTGCCAGTAGAAACAGGTTCTTCTTGAATGTCGAGGGCCACGCCTGATTTCTCGGGTCTGTGTGTTTTGGGTCCTGTGAACACCTGGGCGTACGCTTCCCGGACAAGCAGGGTATGTTTTCTTCCTGAACCACAACTGCTTTTCACAGCAGTTGCCACTGATGCTGGTCCCTGATTGCTTTCTGGTGGCTTATGGGAGGAGCTGGCTGTGACATCTCGGAGGTGGACATGTAAGATGCGTAAAGATGCCAAAAACCCAGCCCAGCAGGCTAAACCATAACCCGGCATGACGTGGGGACAGGAAGCTCAGCTCCACCCCCCAGTGCTTCTCCCTGCTCCCAAGTCACCCACCAGAGACAGCAGAAGCCCCCGTGGTTTCATGGCCGGCTGCTCCAGCTCTGCAGTTGACATATCCGGTTTCAAACCCTGACTCTGCTGTTCACACTTGGACAAGTGACTTCGCCTCTCTATGCCACGGTTTCCTCATCTGTCAGATGGGGATACCACAGTCCCTAACTCAAAGGTTGTCTTGAAGATGGCCAGAACGACCAACTTGAAGTGCAATGCCTGTCACATAGCTGGCATGGAATAAGTAGCAGTTGGTTTATATTCAGCGGGTCATGCTCTGAGCACCTCCTGTGTTCCAGGAGCTGTTATGGGCACTGGGGATGGAGGATAAACGCTGCAAGGTAATGGCGGGGATAACTCTTCCAGGAAGTGAGTGAATGAATGAATGAGCAGCAGTAGGTCTATCTACTCCTCCGTGAATCTGCGTGCTGTCTGTGTTTTAAGCAATAGAGATGGCACCCCGGGCTGTTTTAGGAATGATTCGTCCATCCCCCAGAGATGACAGACTGCATTCTGGGAAAATCACCTGAATGTTGCCCAGAGCTTTTCCTCCTGGCATGGTCCCTTCACCTGGAAACCCCTGTATCCTATTCAGGGTGCAAGATACATAATGACAAAACTAGCCAAACCCTGAAATCCACAGCAGCTGTGATAACACAGCTATTTAGTACCTATTACAGGTGAGGTTTGAATTTCCATGACTGTTGACACAGAAGTGCTGGGAACACGCAGCAGGATTGGAGAGGCGGGTCCTCCACCCCACAGTGCAGCTGCAGGCCACCACCCACCTACTCAGCACCACATCACACCGCTCTCCTGCTGCTTCCGACTCAGAGCCCCCTAACTCGGAGCCCAGCCCCGTGGCTCCTCCTCCCTGGAGGCTTCTCTGACTCCACCTCCCTGGTGCTTTTCCTTTCTCTGTTGACCTTGGTCCCACCTCCACCACCCTCAAGGTAACTGCTGTGCCACTATTGGAGGCCCTGACCCTCTATGTTGGGCTGCCCTCAAGCTTTTCCCCCTAACGACTTCTTCTCCTTCTCCTTCTCCTTCTCCTTCTTTTCTCCCTCTCCTTCTTTCTCCTTCTTCTCCCTTAGAGTCTCACTCTGTAGTCCAGGCTGGAGTGCAGTGGCATGATCTCAGCTCATTGCAACCCCTGCCTCCTGGGTCCTGGTTCAAGCAATTCTCCTGCCTCAGCTTTCCAAGTAGCTGGGATTACAGGCACACACCACCATGCCCAGCTAATTTCTGTATTTTTAGTAGAGATGGGGTTTCACCGTATTAGCCAGGATGATCTCGATCTTCTAACCTTGTGATCTGCCCGCCTCGGCCTCCCAAAGTGCTGGGATTACAGGTGTGAGCCACCACATCCAGCCCTAACTTCTGCAACATTGAGAACAGTGCTCCCCGAAGGCACCTCACAAATGTTTAGAGCTTGTGGTTCTGGTTCCCCTCAGGAGTAGTTACATTAAAAGACAGAAGATGTGGTAATTGAAGGTAGAAGACCTGGATTCAAATCCTACTCTGCTCCTCACTAGCTGTGTGACCTCGGCAAGTTCACTCACACCTCTGACCTCAGTTTCCTCACCTGTAAAATGGGGGATACTAGCAGGGTTATAGGAAAACTAAGGGAGAAGACATGCTTGGAAATTCTCATGAGGACAGAAAACAGCGTGATGCGTGGCTGACCACCAGTGCCAGCATCGCCCTAGGCGTATTTGTGCTTCAAGAACCTACCATTGCCGTATGCACTGTTTTATTTGAGAGCAAACAGTTTTTATGGCAGTAGACTTTCATAAAATTGTGCAGATGACAATTTTACAGTTTGATGAGTTTTACGACTTGAATGTATCTGATGATTACCATCCAGATCAAGCTAAAGAACATTACCAGTTCCCCTGAAGCCCCCTTCATGACGCCCACCCACCCCCTAGTCATTACCCGCCACCCATCACTGTGGATTCCATTTGCCTGTTTTTGAATTCAGTGGAATCCAGCTTTTTCTCTGACCTCCTAGGTTAGATTCTTCAACATGCTTATATGCAGCAGTCCTTCATTCTTGTTGCTCTGGAGTATTCTGTCGTATAAACACACCACAGTTTTCCTGTTGATGGGCATTTGGGTTGTTTCCAGTTTGGACTCCTATGTAAGAGTGAAATTGCGGGGTCATGAGACAGGCTTATGTTTCCCTTCAGGAGCTGCTGCCACGTTTTCCAAAGTGGTTGTACCAATCAAAACCTACGTCGGCAAGCACGTGAGATGTCCAGATCTTCCCTGACATGCGGCATGGTCAGGTTTTGGTTTGGGGTCTGGTTTTGTTTTACCATAACCCATTCTGGGGTGGTGTTGTGGTATCTCATTGTGGTTTTACATTGTGTCTTTTTGGGGGCTAATGCTGGTGGTCACCATATCATATGTATATGGGTCAGTGGAAGAGCCTCTTTTGAGGAAGAGCTCATAGGAGAATTTTTTAAATTGGGTTGTCTTTTTCTGTTGCTTTGTAAGAGTGGCTTGCATAACTTGGAGACAAGTTCTTTGAGATTTGCATGAGTTTCAAATATCCTCTCCCACTCCATGACTTATCTTTTCACTTACTTAATGTTGTCTTTTGATCAACAGAAGTTTCTAATTTTATTGAAGTTTTATCAATCTTTTCCTTTGTGGTTACTGATTTCTGTGTTCTGTTTAAGAGATGTTTGTGCATCCTAAGGTCGTGAAGGTAGTCTCCTGCAGTATCTTATAGAAGCTTTATGGTTGACCTTTTTGCAGCCGGAATTGGCTTTGTGTATGACATGAGGTAGGTGGTCAAGGTCCAGCTTCCTCCCTACGACTCTCCACATCATTTTATTGATTCCGCACCACTTACTGATTACACACCACTTATTGATTACACACTATTTATTGAAAACACAGTCCTTTCCACCACTGCACTACAGCGGCACCTTTGTAGTAAATCCAATTGTGGAATATATGCAGGTCAGTGTCTAGAATCTCTGCTTTGATCCATTTATCCTTGCACTAATACTACACTGTTATAACTGTTATTGGTCGATATGAATATCAGACAGCATACATTCTCTCACTTTTCCCTTGAGGGGTGTCCTGACTTTTATTGGCCTTTTGCATTTCCGTATAATTTTCAGTACCAACTTGTAGTCTCTCTTTACACACACGCATGCACATACACACATCCTTCTGACATTTTGATTGTGATCACATTGAATCTATAGGTCAAGATCAAATTTGGGGAGAATTGATGGTTATACCATATTGAGTCTTCCAATCCATGAACATAGACTGTCCTGCCATTCATTCTGGTTTTCTTTCATCTCTCCTAGTAATATTTGGTGATTCTTCTTTGTTGAGGTCATGCAACTTTTTTGTTTGTTCTTACGCATTTAATTTTGTAAATGTTGTTTAAAAAGGCATGAGTTTTAGGAGTTTGTTCCTGGTATATAGAAGAACAACTGACTTTTGAATGTTAATCTTCTATTCGGTGGCTTTGCCAAATTTACTTTTTAATTCCAATAATTCATCTGGATTTTCTCCTTTCGAAATCAGGCTTTTTTGGGATAATGTCAGTTTTATTTTTTTCCTTTATATCCATAACTTTCTATTTCTTTTTTCTTGCCTTATTACATTCCTAGAATATCCCCTACAATATTGAATAGGAGTGGAGATGGCATCTGTGTTTCAGTTGCAACATTAGAGTATAGCTTTCAATAGCTTACTATTTAACATGTTATTTATTTTAGGTTTAGTCATTTCTCTTTAATTTGCTAAGAGTTCTTATCATAAACAGGTGTTACATTTTACCAAATGCTTTTTGTAGCACCTATTGAGATGATCATTTAGGTTTTTTTCTTTATTTTGTTAATTTCTGAGTATTAAACCAACCTTACATCCCTGAAATAAGTTCAGTTTGGTCATAATATTTTAACCTTGTTAATGGAATTGGTTTGGGGTATTTTTGTTTAGGATTTTTAAGACATAATTGTCTCATCTTGTAATATCCTTTTCAGGTTCAAATTCATTAGGAAATGGTCTCTATTTATTCTTGGAAGAGTTTGTGGAAGATGGTGTTATTTCTTCCTGAAATGTTTAGAAAATTTTACCAGTGGAGCGATATGTACCTAGAGTTCTCTCTGTGAAAAGAATTTTAATTAGAATCAAATTTCTTTTTAGATGTAGGACATGGTGATTGTTTACCTCTTCTTACGCAAGTGTTGGGAAGTGATGCTTTTCTGGAAAACGGTCCATTACATCTAGATTTTCCAATGTATTTGAATAGCTATTAATAATGTACTCACATTATCTTCTTCCTGTCTGTAGGAACTGGCGTGATATCTGCTTTCTCGTTCTTGGTATCCATCATTTGTGTCTGTCTTCTCTATTTCATACCCTGTCTCCAGTATGGCCCTCAGGCCCAGGCAACAGGAGCCCTTACTCAGCACCCTGAGCTGCAGAAGCCCTGCTATGGTCCTCCCCCTCCTCACCCCCTCGCCACAGGTGTCCAGTCCATGGGGCTAAGGAAACTGCACACCCAGGGCCCACACACCCCTTCCAAGACCATGCCTAGATATTCAGACCCCAAATGTCCCTAACTAATGGCACCCAGCCTGCACCCCAGAGCCTGCAAGTCTTACCCACTGGGTTTGTCCTTTCAAAGGCAAGCCATGGGAACATAGTGTAGGCCAAGCAGGCAGCTAAGGGGCAGATGTTGTGGGGCTATGGTCAAGCCTTGGAGGTACAGGCTCCTCACAGGGCAGGATGGTCCCAGGGTGGCAAAAGTGGGTTGCAGGCACCATCTTCCCACCACCTCACCTGATGGCACACATCTCCAAGGAGTCTGAAACTCCTAAATCTGAGCCTAGCCTTCTCTGTTGTAGGAAGGTATATTCGTCCTAGTAGAAAGAGAACATATTTCATTCAATAGTTTGCTAGCTTGATTTATAACTTAACTATTTAGACATGAGGCATGTGGTCTCCACTCTTGTGAGGGGCAGGCCTGAGTCTTGATTGAGTTTTATCAATTTTATTAGTCTTTTAAATAAGCAAGTTTTAGTTTTGTCAATTTCTCCATTATAAATTTGATTTCTAAATTGTTGGTTTCTGTTCTCTATTAGTTGTGTCCTCTACTTTGGGTTTAATGTACTGTCCTTTTTCAGCTTCCTGAGTCATACATTTAGATCATTAATTTTCAGCCTTCTTTTTGGGCTCAAATGCATCTAGGGCTGTACAATCATTTTCAAGCACAGATTAGCTACATATGATGATACCATAATATGATATGGAATATCATATTTTCATGCTATCCAGTTCAAACTGTTCCTAAATTTTCACTGATATTTAATCTTTGTGCTATAGGTAATTTAGAAGAGTATCACTTAATCTCCAAACGTTGAGTTTTTTTATGGTTGTCCTTTTATTATCGATCATTACTTGTTTCTGTTGTCATCAGAGGACAAGATTTCAGTCCTTTGAACTGTGTTGAGGCTGGTTATATGGCTCAACATGAGCTATTGTGGTAAATGATTTTTTGTACACTTAAAAAATATGTATATTTAGTAATTTTTGCTGATTTTGTGTGTGTGTGTGTGAAATTCTACCACTTCTTCAAAGAGTTGTATTACATTTTAAGTTAAAATATGCAATTACAACTAATGATTTATTCCTTATTTTAGTTCTGTCAGCTTTTGGTTTATGTATTTTGACATACACATAATTTAAAATTGTTAGATCTTTCTGTTTAATAGATGTACCATTATAAAGCATCTCTTTTTATCGCTAGTAAAACTTGTTATTTTGAAATGTATTTATTTGATATTTCTATACCTGCACCAAGTTTCTTTCAAGTGTTTGCATGGTATATTAATGTCTTTTCCATCCTTTGACTTTTAATCCTTCTGGTTCTTTATATTAAAGTATGTCTTCTATAAAGAGTATATAATTGAAGTTTCAAAAAATCCAGTCTGATAACTTTGTCATTTAACTGGAATATTTAGGCCATTTATATTTATTATAATTACTGATACATGTCTGGGTTTACATCCACTATATTACTATAAGTTTTATAGCTGTCCTTGTTTTTTGGACATTTTTACCTCCTAACCTTCTGATTAATCAATTCTTTTTTAAATTGCTGTTTCTCTTCTATTATTTGGTTAGTTATAGATTTCTTTATTAATTTTCTAGTGGTAGAACTAGAAATTACCACATGCATCCCTGGCTTTTTAGAATCTTTTTTAAAACAATATTCATACCACCTTTGTACAATGTGAAAACCTTAACTTAAGGTTTTTAAAATGCTTTTAACTCCATTTCGCTTCCCCCACACCACTCTTTGTGTTATTTTTGTGATGTATTAGTGCTACTTACATTTAATCCCTACAAGACATTGTTGTTGCTATTTTAAACAATCAACATTCGTTTAGGTTTACTCACATACATATTTTTCTTTCCAAAGTTCTTATTTCATTTTTATCTTTGAAAGATATTTTTTCTAGATATAGAACCCTATACTGGCAGTAATTTTCTTTCAGCAATTTCAGTATGTCGCTCTATTGTCTTTGCTTTCTGTTGCTTCTGTTGAATAGTCAGTCATTCACCTTACTATTAATCTTTTGAAAGTAGATGTCTTTTTTTCTCTGGCTGTTTTGCCATTTTTTCTTTGTTTTTTGTTTTCTCCAATTTTGCTATGATGAGCTTAGATTCTTCTGATAGGGTCCAGGCCATGCTTTTCAACATTGTGCTGGATGTCTTAGAAAAAAATAAGGCAAGAAAAATAAATAAAAAGCTATGCATTGAAAGGGAAAAAAATAAAACTGACATTATACTCTGCTTGAGGTTCATAGAGCTTCTCATATTCTTAACTAAACATGGCCTGATGTCCTTCATCAGTTTTGGAAAATTCTTGGTCAGACACTTCAAATATTGCTCCTGCCCCATTCTCTCCCTTCTGTTTTTTCAGAGTTCTCATGGTCTTTTCTGTGTTTTATGTCTTTTTTTCCCCTCCTGTGCCTCAATTTTAATGCTTTCTGTTAATCCATCTTTCAGTTTATCTGATTTCTTCCATTCTGTCTAATCTGTGCTTATGCCTATGTTTTGAATTCTCACTTTTGGCTTTAGAATTCCCATTGGATTCTATCTGCACATTCTCATTCTCCACTGAAATTCTCCATCTTTGCATTTACTGCATGCATCCTATTAATGGATGTGTCTAATTAGCCCAATATCTGGATCTGCTGTTGGTCTGTTTCTATTGTGCTTGGGTTTTTGTTTGCTTGTTTTACTTTGTTTTGTTTCTGTGGTTCTTAATTATTCAGCTCTGCTTCCTGGCCTGTGTGGTGATTTTTAATTGAATCTTGGATAGCACGTGTGGGAAATGCGGAGACTCCAGATGATGTTCTCTTTTCCGGGAGGATTCTTGTCTTTTCGGCGGGCAGAATGTGAAAAGACCAGCTGGTTTCTATCAGGGTTGAAGATCAGTTGAGATTAGACTTAAGGATTTATAGAAGACAGGTCTTTTTCTGGGTTCTTAACTGAAAGCCTGGAGAGTTTACTAAGACTCTACCTCCTTAGAGTACCCTGAACTCCAATCCTCCCTTCTCTCTCTCTCTCCCTCTCTCTCTCTGTCTCCCCCCACTCCAAAGAATGTTGAGCTTATTTCTCTGCAGCTCTCTTATCTTAGCCCTCAAGTTCCATCTGCCTCGGTGTCTTCCAATCCCTTCTGGCAGCTACTTCTAGCAGCCGAGTTTCTCTGTTTGTTTTTTAATCCAACCTTTATAGATGCTGTTGACACAGCAGCTACTCCTCTGTGGCCAGAAGCAGAGCTCTCCATGAGGCTCCTTTACAGTTGCCTGCTGGAGCCTTATGCCTCAGATCGTTGTACACACAGGGGAGTGTTCGTGGCAGCTAGAGCTTCAGAGCAACAACAGAGGAAAAGTCTGCTCTTAGGGTCAAGCAATTAGGGGAGGGTTCTGTACCTCTGTTGCTTCCAACTGCAAGATCTTGAGTAAACCACAAACGTTGTCAGGGTCTCAGTTTCCTCATCTGCAAAATGGGTCCAATAATACAAAGGCCATTTCATAGACTTTGTATGAGGATGAGCAGTAGAGTATGCAGCCAATGGTACTTTAGAAATAGAGAAGTAATTCTTTTTCTTTTTCTTTTCTTTTTCTTTTTTTTTTTTTAAGACGGAATTTCACTCTTTTTGCCCAGGCTAGAGTGCAGTGGTGTGATCTTGGCTCACTGCAACCTCAGCCTCCCAGGTTAAGTGATTCTCCTGTCTCAGCCTCCCGAGTAGCTGGAATTACAGACGCACGCCACCACACCCAGCTAATTTTGTGTTTTCAGTAGAGACGGGGTTTCACCATGTTGGCCAGACTGGTCTCAAACTCCTGACTTCAGGTGATCCACCCACCTCAGCCTCCCAAAGTGCTGGGATTACAGGCTTGAGCCACCACGCCCGGCCTGGAGGTAAAAAAGGTACAGAGTGCTCATCTAGATAGCCACTGCTTCGCTGAATTTTTTTAAATAATAAAAAAGCAATGGACTTCAAATGTAGGGGCATATTTAGGACAAGAACCATTTGCTGTGGGAGGGTCCCCCAATAGACATAGATGAAGCAGAGGGACTGAGAACTCCCGTACTCGGGGGCTAAGTGTTCTGAACACATGCTGGGGTGAGCTGGGGGAGGACTCAGGAGCTGCTTTCCTTCTGGAACTTTGCCCAGCGTCCCCTGCCCTGGATTTCCATGGCTCCGTCCCTGTCTCAGAAAGGGGCTTCTGGCATTGTGGTCACCAGCATGCACATCTAACCTCCATGAGGCTGGGCAGGTTCCCAAACCTGCCTGTCCTCTGAGCCCACGAGGGACTGTTGAACGTCTCTGAGTGTGAAGTCCTAGAATCTGGATATTTGAAAGCTCCTTGGGTGACTCAGTGACTACCTAGACCAGCACTCTGTAACAACTGGACAAGACACCGGACTTCCCGGGGCAGGAAACTGCCACAGACCACAATGTGCCTATTATGTTTGTCGAATGAAGGCAGAGAGGGGAGGAAAGAATGGGATGGCGGTGGATAGGGGCAAGATCAGGGAGGATTCCAGCTCCTCGGGCCCAGACCTGTCATCTTATCAGAAGGATCCCAATCCCCTGACAGTGGTGTTGGGAACCAGTGACCTCGCAGCAGGAGCATGCATGTTAGCTGAGCAAGTTTTGCCTTTCTTAAAGATGAGGTTAAATTAGTGTGAATGGCAAGTCTTACCACATTGCCCTTTGCCAGGAAGCCAAGCGGTCCCCCAAGTACCTCACCCATGATATTCTTGGTGCCTCATTACACGTGTTAGCAAAAATGCCAAGCTCCTAAGAGGACCCCTGCAATCCTCTGAAGATGGGGGCTCCAAATCCCGAGAACCCAGCTCTTCAGAGCCCCGTTTGCTGGAGAAATAAGACCTGGTCCTCCCTAGTCTTTGCTTCCCCCCTTTTGATCAGTTTTTTGGATGAGTCAAAATCAGGTCACCGCCAGCACCAACATGTGACATGAAGGAACATGCCTCAGACCCACAGGGCACACGCCCGCCCCCGCCTCAGACTCGGGTCTTCCCCCGCCTCTAAATCTTGCTCTCTCTTCCCTCGTTCTCACTTTTCTTTTTGTTTTCTGCCCTTCCCTTCTTTTCTTTGGTTCCTCTTTCTTCTTTACCTGGGGAAAAATGTCTTCAGACTTCTGGAGTGGATTCATGAGTATGAATGAGGCACAACCCGCCAACATCATTTTTTCCCAAGGCACAGAGCCTGTTTCTGTGGCTGGGCACAGCTGAGAGGACCCTCTCGCTGCCCTGGGGGGATTGATGACTGAGGGAGGGAAGGAAGCTCATAGAACATCAGGCGGAGCTCACCCTTCTGCCCTCAGGCTCCCTGTATCACTGCGGTTGCAGCCCTGGTCTGATGGAGGCTGGGCCATCTGGAAGCCACTGGCCTCTCCGCCAGCCCCTGGCTGTCGTGCGCATTCTCCAAGAACAGCCCCAGGTCTCTCCTTCACTCCCCCTCCCCCCTCCCGGTGGGGATTCTCAGACCCCAGCAACACAGACGGGCAGGGAGGAGTGTCCAAAGGGCAGACGCGCAGCTGAGAAATTCGTCTCTCAGTCCCTGTGTGCCTCTGTGGTCTTAACCTGGTTCTCTTTGTTCTCAGTTCTGTTTTTGCCCCGATGTTTCAGATGGACGCCCTGGACTGAGGGAAACTTTAATATTGCCGCTGGGATCGGACACATGCTGGCCCCCTCGCTAGCCGCCCTGGCCTCCCTGTTTGGGGCAGTGGGTAGGGAGGAGCTGACTCAGTCCAGGCCAGATGAGCAGGAAATAAAGGTTTTCCTTGTCCCCCTCTCCCGACGCCTCTTCCCTCTTCCCTTTCCCCTTGCCACGGAGGTTATTCTCTTCCTCCACTCCTTCCCTCCCTCGCTGTCTGTGGGCCTGATGCTGCTAGTCCTGTTCACCATCAGAGTTATCCGGGGAGAAGAAAGTCATTTATACTTTCGAATGAATTTGATCCACAGTTTGTCTTTTCTTGGGCTATTTGCTCTCTGAGTCTCACTGGCAGATGAAAAGCTTAGGGCTGCGTTACAGACATTTGGGGCCATTATGGGAAAATGGGGGTGGGGGGGTGGGGGAGCTGACCTTAGAAGGACCCTCCAGAGCCCAAGCAGTCACACACACAAGCTGCCACCCCCCAGTCCTCGATCGGTTTGCGTGTCATTCATAGTCTGGGACAAAGGACTTTAAAAATATGTGGTTGAGAGTGACTTGGAGCCCAGCCAGGTGCAGGGATCGGGGAAACTGAGGCTGCTTGGCTGGGCAAGGCGGAGAACGCAGGGAGCTTTCCAAGACGGCTGACTCTGTAGCTCTGATTTTTTTTTTTTTTTTTCTTGTGAAAAGGAGCAATCCTGTGCGTCTCCAAGCCTAGGGCTAGGGCTGGCTCTGTGAAGCACATTACCTTTGAGCGGGGTGGGGCTGCCCCAAAGTCATCAGCTGCCTCCAGAGGTGACGAGGTTTCCATCCTAGGGGTTGGGGTCTCCTGAATTCAGCCATCACTCGAGGAGGCTTTGCATATTGTCAGGGCTGTGCCAGACCAGATACCTGGGGGCCCTGGCTAAAATGTGGTTCCTGGGCCCTACCCGCAGCTCGCTGAATGCAGGAGCAGCCCAGGGACCATCGTGACCTCACAGCTCAGACAGTATCGGTCCCCTGTGGGGGCTGCCTTTCCAGCCCCTCTGCTCAGCAGAAGATCCCAGTTTCTTCCTGACCTGAAAGCCCTGAGGCCTGGCCCTCCCCCACTTCCTCTCTGCCCTTGGCCCCCACCATCACCCCCTGGGGGTGGGTGCCCCAGCCTGGCTGACCTCAGCGCTTGTCCCCAGAACACACAACTGTTCCCAGCCTCACGGCCTTCACCTGGCTGTGCCACCGCCTGTCATGTTCCACCCCCAGATCTTCTCAGGGCTGGCTGCTGGGAAGAAGACGTCTGCTCAGACATCACTTCCCCAGAAGGGCCTTCCATGGCCACCCACATCGTGTGCTCCCATGCCTGCCCCCACACTCGCTAGCCCGCCATCCCCCCTTCCTTCTTGCACCCTCCATAGCGGTCACCACCGTCAATATTCCCATGTGTGCATCTGTTTGCCTTTCCGGCCTCCGATTTTGGTGCTCCCTGCCAGAAGGTAAGCTCCGTGGGAGTGGAGCAGGGACTTGTTTGCACTGCTTCTTCCATGACCAGCCCCAGCTCTGTGTCTTCTGGCACTTAGAAGAGTTTGTTGAATGAATGAGTGAATGAATGAATGAACGCCCATTGTGTGAATGAATGAGTGACAGGTTTGAAAGTCACTGGAGCAGATGGCTGAATCTGTGACAGCTGTGATAATAAACAGCGGTTATGAGCAGAGGGCCAGACGCCAAGCTGCCCCTCGTGGGCACCGAGGTCCCTGGCCCTGAGCTTGCATTCCCAAGGGACCCCATGTTGGGTGTTTTGGGCCCACTCTCAACATCCCAACAGCCTGTCTTCTTTTTGGGACTGAGTTGGAAACGGGGGCCCCAGAGCCCACGTGACTTGTCCAAAGATACTCTGCAGGGTTGCAGGGACGGGGGAGGCCTGTGCCTGGCACCCCTCATCAGTGTCTAGAAAGTTCCATTCTGATGCATGAATCAGCCATGCCCAACAGTCTCCTGGGACAATCCCACTCACAGACATTTGCCGAGCACTTGCTATGTGTCTAGGGTATACTTGGGGTTCTCCTCTCCTTGGTGACTTGGTTGGGGGGTGGGTGGCAGCCCTGACTTTCGCCTCCCTGAATGACGGCACAGCAGAGACACCCGGTCTCCAGTGGAGATTAGATCTCCTTCAGCAGCAGGGATGCAGCTACCCCATCGCTGTAACTCCACGATGGAGCAAAGCACCCCGAAGTCGGCCCTGGCACAACCTGACCGCAGTCATAGACCGGTGAGCCCCAGGAGGGACACTCTGCCCCAGCCCGGATGCTGCTGGCCGGACCCACGGGTGCTGCGAGTCCAGCCGAGGCAATGCCTGTCGCCACTCCCAGGCCTGTGCAAAGGAGCCCAAAACGAACTTGAAAAAGCAAGTCCCCAACGGGGAGTCACTTTGTCCAGGTTGTCCAGGAGTCGTGATGGGCACTGCTGTTTTCCTAACACGTGACGAAAAATCCTTTTATTTGCATAAAAATGGAGGCTGGTTGTCTGAGTCTTCCCAAAATTTCCTTACACTGAGCAGTCGTATATAACTAGTAGTCGTATACAGTCAAGCAGTCGTACACAGCTGAGCGGTCGCACACAGCCGAGCGGTCATTTACAGCCGAGCGGTCGCACACAGCCGAGCGGTCGTACATAGCCGAGCAGTGAAGGGCCCCTCACAGAGCAAACTCTGTACTGGCCACCATGACAAACTGCTGTCCCCACCTTCCAGCCACGTCAAACCGCTCTGCCCCGTGGGGCTTAACCGCCTCCGAGCACCCACGTGCCATGTCACTCGCTTGTTTTGTCCATGGTCTGCCTGCCCCTCCCCTGGACGGCAGCTCCAAGAGGACAGGGAGTCATGCGTGTTTTGCTGGCTGCTTCTTGCCCAGTGCCTGGCACCCTGGAGAAGGTGCTCGAAGGCACCTGGTGGATGCACGGGCAGCCCCAAGGCCCTTCACAGCCTTCCTGTCCCTTGGTGTCCCCACCCCCAACCCCCGGTTTGGGGCGCTCGACCCCTCCTCTTCATCTTCCTAGTTCCCAGTGACCTTTTAGGGTTCTGCTGAGAAGCCACTCCCTCTGCAAAGCCTTCTGGCACTGGCCGTGACCTTTCCTTCCCTGGTCCTTCTGCACTTTTCTGTGGCTGTCAGTTTTCTGACTTCCTGGACAACTGTCAGCCCCACACCTGTGGGTCTGTGCCCTGGGCTCACAGTTCAACACATAGTAGGACCTTCATAGATACACTGATTGCCCCTGTGGAGGGGGCATGCTCCTTCCAGGAAGGCCCAGCCCGCCTCCTCCCCGGACAGAACACTCGTGTTGAAGAAGGTCCAGCTCTCAATGGGACTTCTGTGATCAGTGGCAGTGGCCTCAGCAGCTTTCCCCGGCAGCCCCGCCAGCTGGAAAATGTTAGAGAAAGCAACTGCATCCTTGCCCCTGGGGGAGAACCTGTTTGTGAAGATTCCACAGCCTCCTGTTAAGAAGCAAGTATCCGTGCAGGGGTTGTTTGAGGGGGGTAAAATTGACCCGTGGAGAAATTTTATCGTGCTCTGCTAGGCGGATGCTAGAATCTGTAGACACAGACAAAGGACACGGTGTCCATTCACTCATAGGCTGATCCTTTCAAACGATATTGCATGCCTACTGTGTGCCGGGCTTGCTAGGTCCTGAGAATACAGAGAGCAAAAGACAAAGGTCCCTGCTTTCCTGGTGCAGGAAGAATAAGCTGTCAGATAACAGATGGGGGGAAGCAGAGGAAGGGGCTGGGAGCAGGGCCAGGGAAGACCCCGGAGAGGTGGTTTCTTAGCAGAAGCCTCGGAGACGTGAGAGAGCAGGGCGGGAGGGTTAGAGCGCCCAGGGGAACTGAAGTCAAGCCCAAGAGAATACAGTTAACTCCCGGGAGGAGGAAGGCGTTGGCCTGTGTCTGCTCCCAGGTAAGGGATCCTCTCCCTGGCACACCCCCCACTCTTTCCCCAGCCCACTCCTCCAACTGTTCTGAAGTGGTAGGAAGGCGGGTAGGGAGTGTCCCCGTGGTCATTTAAGGAAAAACAGTCCCTCTCTGTTTGGTCCCCAAGGTAAACAAGGCTGTGACAGGCAGCAGTAGGGAAGGAAGGATGCCACCATGCTCTCTGCAAGCTGGCCCCCCAATGTCACTGGCTGCTGCAGACTCATCCAGCTCCGAGGGCCTGGGGGTGGGGAGCCAGGCCCATGTCTTTTCTTAGGTGCATCTACGAAGGCTGGGCTTCGTGCCTCAGGACCGCCTAGATGGCAGAATGTTCCCCTTCACAGGAACCCCTGCCTTATGGAACAGGCCATTGAATCCACTCACAGGGGAGCATGAGCTGGGAGTTCTTTTCTTTCACCCTGTTTTCCTTTTGGAAAGAATTGGGAGCCCCAGCACCCTCCCTGACCAAGGAGAGAGTTGGCTTTCTTTTCTGAGATGTGGCCTGAAGGAACCGGGGAGTATTTTCTGCAGAGAGATCCAGAAGGAGCCTCTGGCTTTGAAAGGGTCCCTCTAAGGTTGGAGGAAAGGCTTCTCCATCAAACCGGAAGGAAACAGGAATGGAGGAGCGGATGGCCAAGAACATCTCGAGGTGCTTAAGCTGAGCATAAAAAAGTGGAGCAAAAATCGATGAATAAACTCCCTCCGAGGGGGTTAAGGGAAACAGATGTGAGATCTGTCTAACCTGGAGGATGTGGGCTGTGATGAGCTTCAAGGGGGAATGGGGGCACTTGATTTTTCCAGAAAGCCTGATTCCAGACGTAATTGTTCGTGTTTAAGAGGCAAGGATGCTGAGTCTCGGGAATAGCTTTTGGAAAACAATGGTCTGTGTGAGAGGCAGGGCAGGCAGCCGTGGGGCCCCTGGGCTCTATATAACCACGTGTCTTGGAGGATGTGGGCTGTGATGAGCTTACAGATAGTAAATGTCTGTATTCAGGAAGGGCTTCTAGATGGACACGGGAACTACTGATTATGTGTGCCTTTGGGGAGGAGGTCCCTGTCGGGTCCATTTTTAACCCTTCGGGGTGAGTTGGCGTGTGTGTATGCGTGCAAGTGCGTGTGCGTGCACACGTGCACGTGTGTGCATGCATGTACTTACTAGCTCTGCAGGACACGGACCTTTGGGTTTTGTCTACACAAGCAAAGGGATTGAAATGACTGAGTTAATTCGCTGTTAGCCATTAATGCATTCTGCAAACACAGGCGGCAGCTGTCTGTCTTGGAGGCGTCTGCCTCAGAGGCCGCTCTGCCTCACGTCCTTCTCTCTTCCCCTCCTTACGTCTTTTTTGTTTGTTTTGTTTTGCTTTTGTTTTTTTGCCAGCTCTTACAGGAGACCCTTCTTATGTTTTAAGAGTCAACGTGCCTTGGGGCCCAACTCTGTTGAATAACTGGCTCAGTTCTCTGCATTTTTCTAGGTCTCTGTGGCTCACATCATTTTCAGGCATGAAAATGAGCCATCAAATCATGACAAAATCACCTGGAGCCGCCATTCTAGCCAAGGAGGGTGAGGGGGAGGCGGACGGGGAAAACAAGATGATGAAGCGACTTGCTCCACAGACAGGGGCTGGCAGATTCCATGGAGAAATACAAAGTAGGGAAGGGGCTGGAGGAGGTAGGAATATGAAAGAATAAGTGAACGAGGCCGGGCGAGGTAGCTCACACCTGTCATCCCAGCATTTTGGGAGGCCAAGGTGAGCGGATCACCTGAGGTCAGGAGTTCAAGACCAGCCTGGCCAACGTGGTAAAACCCCATCTCTACTAATAATACAAAAATTCGCCTTGGCGGGTGCCTGTAGTCCCAGCTACTTGGGAGGCCGAGGTAGGAGAATTGCTTGAACCCTGGAGGCGGGGGTTGCAGTGAGCCGAGATCAGCCACTGCACTCCAGCCTGGGAGACAAGAGCAAGGCTCCATCTCAAGAAAATAATTTTTTTTTAAAAAGTGTAAAAGGCCATTTTTAGCTGGTGGGACAGGTGAGACCGGGAGCTGTGGCTTCCCTGGCTTTGGGGAAGGGAGGGTGTGATGAGGACCCAGAGGATTCGCTCCAGAGTGAGACGCTTGCTGCTGCCAGTGCCTGTAACGTTAGGCTCCATCTCAGGTCTTAGAGACGGTCTTTAGGGAAGTTGGTGGCGTGGGTGGGTCACCGATGCCGAGGGGAGCGACGCAGGTTTGGTGCGCTCACGCATGGCACACACCCCGTGGAAGGTGCAGGGATGAGTCTGTTGCAGAGAGCAGCTCTCGTGGGGTTCATGTGCCCTCAACAGTGCGGTGGCGCCAAGTTGAGTCCCAGCTCCTCTGCCCTGGGGCTTTAAGTCACCTTCAGCCCCTCGGACCAGAGGCCAGGAGGACCAGGACCCGTCCTTCTCTATCAGAAGCTGCGTCGTGTCTGGGGAGAAAACACAGTCGGGGGCGGGGGCTCAGAGGAAGCCGCAAAGGCCAGCCTCATCCCTCTGGAGTGGCACAAGCTCAGACTGAGGCCGGCGCTTCTGTGAGGTGGAAGTTCCTTATTCTCGGGATGTGAGCTGGTGAAAGGAAACTGACAGCAATCTGGAGCTTTTATTCTTTCAAACCCCAGGAAAAAGAACTGAAGCAGTGGTGGGCAGCTGGAGGCCCTGTTTGTCAGGGTGGATAGGTGCTGTCCTGCTTCAGGGAGGGCGGCCCCTGTCCCCACTGGCAGGGTGTCTGATGCCAATGCAGCCATCATCCTGGGGAGGAAGGCTGTGCCTCCTGCAGAGTCACTAGGGAGGAGGCAGCTGTTTAAGATTTTGTCTGCGCTTCTCCCCCACACCTCCCGAGAAAGGATCCAGGAGTGTGCGTCTGTGTGAACACACTTGCAGATGGTTAGAATCACCCTAAGAGCGCGACTTAACATTTGTAAAGAGCTTAGCACAGTGCTGGCTCGTAGTAAGCACTGCACGGCTGCTTGTTAAATAAACATAAATGGGGAAAGTCTTAGTGTGCCAAGGATGGGAAGGAGAGTAAAGAGTGCAGAAATGAAGCCCGGAAAACTGAGGATTGTGGGCAGAAGGGAGCCTGAGAGGCTGGAGCAACGGGTGGAAGGAGCGGAGGGGAGCAATGCCGTCCGAGCTGGACCAGAAAGGCTTCCAGGAGGAGGTGGCCTGGCCAGGGTCTCAGCTGCCCCGGGTGTGCTTTAAAGCTCTTGGGATTCTCAGAAGGCAGGCCTTGGGTTCACAAAACATACTAAGAATCTGAAAAGCCTCCTATGGAAATGGGATGCCCGTGGATTCTGTTGGAGGGGGAAAGATGCCCCCCAACAGAACTTCATGCTTTGGCCGCGTGTCAGAGCTTTGGCCGGCACTTTCGGAGCCCAGGCTGCGGTTGGCCAGCCTCTGCTCGGGCGCTGACATCATGCGAGGGAAGGAAAAGACTGTGGCCCGTCTCCCGCCCTCCCGCCGTATCTTGGTTGTAAATTCCCCAGGCACATCTTCCCCGGGGGTAATTACAGCCCAAGCTGCTTTTGGGAGGTGACATCATTTACCTGTTTGGCCTCTGTTTCTGCCCTACTCGGGTTGCCTGGCAGCGTGGGGCTGGTGTGGGAGCCGGACGGGTGGCCGTTGGCGCTCACAATGGCCCTGAGTCATGACTGCTCACTGCTTCCATGCTGCTTTTCCTCCCCTGAGCTGTTTGTGAGTCAATAGCACTTATTAGAACCCTCTGAATGCAGAGATTTGTACTGGGCCAACTGAGGGGCAGAGCAGGCTCAGTGCACCCAGGCTGTGAGGGTACCACCACCTCCACCAACGGAGAGCAACCTGGGCACCTGGGTATTTCTATCTTGTAAAAGAAACCCAGTCTCCTTTCTGCCACCTCCCTAATTCTGGATGTGTATTGAATTCATGGAGTGAGCTCTGGTTTGGCGAGTGGGGGTCAGGAGACCTAGAATGAAAGCCAAGTGTGTCACCTCTCCAGGTGTCTTCCCTGACCTTAAGCCAAGTACGTCACCTCTCCAGGTGTGCGCACCTGTGAAATGGGGGCTGATGAAGCTGGCCCCCAGGTCCATGTGAGAGTGTAGGTGAGGGCCTCGGAGAAGCCTGAGAGCGGTGGTGTTCAACTGGGGCTGGCTTTGTCCCCCAGAGGACATTTGACAACATCAAGAAACATTTTTGGTTGTCACACTGGGGTTAGAGGCAGAGGGTGCTGCTGGCATCTTGTGGGTGGGTAGAGGTCAGCCGGGGTGGCTGCAAAATGTGCTACATTGCACAGACAGCCCCCACGACAGAGAAGGATCCGGCTCCACACATCCACAGTCCCGATACCTCCACCGTAGAGCTCCTTTATTAGAAGAGGCCTGTAGTCCCAGCTACTTGGGAGGCTGAGGCAGGAGAATCGCTTGAACTTGGAAGGTGGAGGTTGCGGTTAGCTGAGATTGCACCACTGCACTCCAGCCTGGTGACAGAGCGAGACTCCATCTCAAAAAAAAAAAAAAAGAAGAAGAGGCCTTTGCCTCCCTGGCCTGGACTCACCATGGCCAGGCACTGGGCCTCTTGGTCCTTACTCACCATCCAAAGGGAGAGACGTCATGCTTCACTTTACAGAAAAGGAAATCGAGGCAAGCCAAGGCTGTGCGGGTGGTTAACGGGTTTCTGGTCTGTGGTTTTGGTAACCAGTCTCTGCATCTCCATGATTTGGGGCACCTCGTTCTGCCTCCCTTTGTGAAGTTTGGTTTGTCCAACTTCCCACTGAGCCACAGACAGCTCGGCCAATGCTCAGAGATGTTCTTCCCTGTGGGCGATGCCAACGAGATGGAAATAAAGTCGAGTGGGAAAGGACTCCCCTGTGCAGCCTCTTACCCGGAGGCCACCCTCCCGACAGCTTGTTGGCCTGCACTCCTTGACACTTGACACTTACACCCCCGGTGACTATTAAAATGTCAGCAAAGACACCTGTATCAGTTGGCGCATGCCATCAAGTGACACTGAAGGGCCACACAGGCCAGCTGGGAAGCCCAGAGCTCCCCCATAACAAAATGTACCATCTGGACCAATTAGACCAAGTTTTTACTAATTCATGAGCGGGGAATTAGTCCTGCCCGCAAAATCTGTCCCCGTGGGGTTTTAGTGATGAAAATCACTGAGACAAAAAGGAAAAGAAAAATGAATGCAACTG
Organism: Ateles fusciceps; assembly: GCA_036589455.1. NCBI lineage: Eukaryota > Metazoa > Chordata > Mammalia > Primates > Atelidae > Ateles > Ateles fusciceps. The sequence continues at coordinate 1,472,567 of JAZHEH010002754.1, forward strand.
TTGATGGAGCAGTCCCACGAATAAGCAATTAGTGACTAGAGTGGAAGAGAGATTCCCAACAAAGTGACCCACAGGACACAGATGGGGGCAGGGACTAGAGAAGGGGCCATCTATGGAACAAAAGGCACCCTGTAAACTTGTCCTGATTTGGGAGATATCGCCACTCACAGGAATTCTCTTTTCTCATTCCAATTTTAGGGACGATTGTTTTTACTTTTTGTCGGTCCCTGAAATCCCTAGACCCATGAACCCCCGGCAGAGGCCACGAGAGGTCTGGGGGCAGAGCTAATCCTCTCTGGCCCTTGCTGTGCAGAGGCCACGCTGCATTTCCTCTGCCCTTGCTGTGCGTGTCTACACCATCCACCTCAGAAGACTTGGGAAAGGGGCGAGAGGAATTAGAATGCAGGGATACTGGAGAGAAAGAAAGGAAACATACTGGAAATAGCAAAGAAAGTAGAGTCTTACAGGCAAGCAGATGCCTTGAGCCTGACTACAGCATAAGTCACAGAAATCAGAGGTTCAACATTGTTTCTTGAGTAAAGCCACAAGGGGTGCTGTCTGGGGGAGAAGGTGGGGCCATCCTGCCTAGGAGATGGCCCCCCACCCGGCAGTCCCTGAAGCCCAGAGCCCTCTCAGGCCAGAAGTGTCACTTCCAAACCTTTGGGAACACCAGTGTATCCAGATTTGATCAAGTATATTTTTACTCTTTTTGTTTTTCTGCAAACTGCACCTCGTGGAGCTCTGGAAGGTCCTTTGCCACTCGAACGTAAATTTGGAAAGACAGTACATTAGTGTTACGCAATGCTGGTTGTTTACCAACAAGGATAAGCAGATGGAGTTACATAATCCTCTGTATGTGTGTGTGGAATTCTTCCCAGCGCTGGACACTTGAACTCTTAGGGGCAGAGGCCATGGAGCACTGTTTCTGGTGTGGGTTTGGCCAGCCTGGGGCCCTCCTCCAAACCCTCTCTCACTGTCCAAGGTGCAGATGAAGGGTCTTTTAGGGCCACTCTGCGCCCCTTGGCACCACCAGCCTGAGAACCAAATAGCCTTCCTGCACCACCCCAAGTTCAAGGAAGTCACAGACTTGTGCCTAAAGGGGGGGGGGGTCTCACTGAGGCACCAGGAAAGGGGAGATATGACAAGATGACCGTAGTAGTGACAGCAGTGGCCACTGCCGAGCCTGGCAGCTTCACGCACACTCACGACTCCCATGAGAAGGTGGAGGCTCTGAGGCCCAGGAGGAGGCTGGCACAAGGTCACAATGCTGGAAGGTGCCAGAGCTGCAGCGAGCCCCCACGCCCTCCCCCCAACCCCATCCTAGCTGACTCCAATTTCCACAGTTGGAGCCATGGCATGCTGATGACCTCGTGACCTTGAAAGACAACTTCCTAATCACTTCTGCAGACCTTGAATGTTCCCAAATGGCCATTTAATAAGCAGTTATTGAGCATCAGCTGTATGAATCTGGTAGACAACACACTGTAAAATGAGGTGGAATAAATGAATTGCTAGTTGAGGTTCAGGCAGGTTCTTTGGGTAGAGAGGAAGGTCCGTGTGTTTGGGTGAGAAGGGGGCTGCGGGGGAGAGTCCAGGAGGACTTCCTGCCAGAGGTGCTATCTGATGCACACCATGAAGAACTCACAGGATTGTGAGAGGCAGAGGGAGACTTTATTTCCACTGGATGTGGTTGCCAGCATGGCCCCTGGGGCTTAACCTGAGTGTGGCTATCCCCTGGGGACCTGCCTTACTCTCCTTAGGGGAAGAAGACTTGAAGATCTACTGTGTGCCAAACCCCTGCTGGGGCCAGGGGTGAGCGATCAAAGCCACCATCCCCCCTCCAGAAAGCAAGACAGCCTCGCCCTGCAGTGGGGACAGCTCTCTGCAGAAGCCCCACCCCACCTCAGAGGATGGGGACCGTTCCCTGGCCTTCCTAAGCCTGGGTGTCCTCTGCAAAATGAGGAACCGCGTTCCAACCTTGCAGGTGCGGGGTTAAATGAAATGATACACATTCTTGCCCTGCATCAGGGAGGCTGCACGCGCCTGGGCACAGAACACTAAGCGCTCGGTAACCGGGGGAGGGGGGGAGGGGGCACCGGTAACATCGGTGGGCTCCAGAGAGATGACACCCCCTGGGAAAGCCTCCCCTAGGAGCACTGGCAGCTGGAGGGGGGGCGGGTCGGCAGGAACCAGGCGAGCTCCCTGGAGGAGGTGAGCGCTGAGTGACAGCAGGAGTTTGCCAGGGTGGAGGGGAAAGGGGCAGGGAGAACATTCCAGACTCCAATCTCAGAGGCTTCACTCCCCCGGAGGCAGAGGTGACCCGCCACAGAAGCGCCTGCCACTCGGGGACTTTACTGAAAGTTCCCCCTTTTCATACCCGGTATGAAAACCCTCAAAAAAAAAAAAAAAAAAATCCAAAGGGGCACTTTCCCCGGATAAACATAAAACTCGGAGGGGGCCCGCAGGAATGGAATCCTTTTTCTTCCTGTGTTTAAATTTCTACGGAAAATCTGACCCGCGCGGCCGCCGCCCCTGCCATAGGCGGGCGGAGAGCGCTTATATCTTGAAGGCAAAGGCGGGCCGGCGGGCGTCCAAGTTCCCGACCAGGCGCGGGACCCGCAGCCGGGCGACAGCGCGATCGGCCCCGGAGGCTCAGGCGCACCCCGCACGGAGAGCGCGGGCCGGGCGGGCGGAGCGGGAGGCGGCCACGTCCCCGGCGGGCCTGGGCGCGGGGAGGCCCGGCCCCTTGCGAGCGCGCCGCGAACGCTGCCGTCTCCGCCCGCAGAGGCCGCCGGGGCCGTGGATGGGGAGGGCGCGCCGCCCGGCGGTCCCGCGCACAGGCGGCCACGATGAGGGTCAACGAGAAGTACTCGACGCTCCCGGCCGAGGACCGCAGCGTCCACATCATCAACATCTGCGCCATCGAGGACATCGGCTACCTGCCGTCCGAGGGCACGGTGAGTGCGGGCGGCCGCGGCCTGGCGGGAGGGCCGCGCACCTGCGCCGCGGCGAGGGCGGGAAGCGGGTGGCGGCAGCGGGGCTTCCCGGGACCCGGGGCGCGGGCCGCACCCTCTGCTCCGGGTTCGCGGCGCCCACCCGCGCACGTGCGTCCCGGGGAAGGGCGCGCCGGTCCCGGCCAAGTGCGTGCGCCCAGCCCGCGCTCTGCCCGTTTGGAGCGAGGCGCCCACTCGGCCCAACGCAGCGCCAGGCCCCCAGGCATGGCCTGGCTCCGGAGCTCTGAGTCCCCAAAGACGTCTCGCCCGGGGCTGGAGCTCAGAGCCCAACCAAGAGCTCACGGCTGGAGCCCTGGATGGGACCTTCCCTTCCTGGCTCTGTGCCAGGGGCGCCCGTTGGGGCAGTGATGGTGGTGGGGGGGTCTTGGGTGAAGGCCAAGTTGGTCGCCACTCCAGGATGATGGTAGCTGCCAGGCCCCACTGCTTCACCACCTTCTGGGCCAGAGCCCAGGGTCCCCACTTGCCAGAAACGCACATTGTGCCCAGGGCGCTGGGCCTGGTACCTGGCATTGGCATGCCAATCATTGGAGATTGCTTTCTACCCTCGTCCCTGTCTCCCCCTGGGTGCCCAGGCCTGGTTCAGGTGGGGGCACTGGTAGGAAGCCAGTCATGTAAGTTGGGGACCCTATCCTGAGGTCCCCAATATCCCCACCACCCTCCCCCAGGGCCAGACCCAGAAGTCTAGGGATCCCTACATTTTAGGGAGGGGGGCAGAATTCTCCCAGGAAGGGTTTGGCTTGAAGGACAAAGTTTGCCGGAAGAGGATAGGACAGGGCTGGGACCGGCTTGCTCCTCTTGGGGTGAGGGGGAGCTCTCAGCAGCACTTTGCGGGACTTAAGGACAGAATCTCCTTCCTCCCTCCTTCCCCCTGCAGTCCCATCAAGGCCCCTCCCCAGGTGTCCGGCCCAGTGCTGCTGCTTCCAGCAGGATGGGGGTGGCCCCGGTCTGTCCCCCTAGTCCCTGGGGCACACAGAGAGGCCGGGGGGAAGCAGGGGGCAAAGCTCCAGCTTTGGGTCTCTGTTTCTAGCGGCGGCAGGGACTCTGGCCTTGGTCAGTCAGGCCTTGCACCCTTTGGGTCATAGTGGAGGGGGTTGGCCTGGCGGGGGTCTTTTCGGGAACTGAGATTGCGCAGAGCTGCCAGGAGCACTGGGCAGAGGTGTCGCTGGAGAGGAGTCTACCTATGACTCAGGACTGGCCGTAGGAGTTCAGGGTTTGCCATTTGATCGAAGCCACGTGCCAGGCTATGCTGGCCCCTGGGTACCCTCAGAGAATGCCACAGGGAAGGCTCCGCCCATCTGGAGCTTACTTAACAAATGGTGATGGAACGTTACCCGTTATCCACGTTAACATTGCCGGTTACTAAGGGCAGTGACGGGGACAACTCCATAGCGCTGGGTCCCTGCTGTGTCTTAGCTCATTCAACTTTCACAACCTGTGAGGTAGGTGCTATTACTACAGGCAAGGAAACTGAGGCCCAGAGGGGCAGGTGACCAGCTCCAAGTCACCCACCAGCTGGGAGGACAGTTAGGAAGGGCCCAAGACACAGACCAGGGAGCTGCAGAAAGCCTACCTGAAGAATAAATATTCTGTAGAAGGCGCTAATTCTACCCATGACGGGTGGGGACTGAGTCTTTCAAAGACATTACATATTCAAAGATGCAAAGGCAGGACAATGGGGATACCAGCCAGGAGCCGGGGGAAGGTAGTGTGGTGGAGAAATGGATGCTCTGGGGGTGACCTGGACAGGAATTGCTGGCGAATTGAACGTTCAATAAGAAATGGAGCCTTTAATGAAGAGCCGCTGGTTTCTGGAGTTTTTGTTCCAGGACTCGTTGCTCATCCAGACCTAGAAACTATCTGCCTCCTGCAGACCCAGGTGAAGGACGCAAAGTCTGCAAAGAGGCCGCTGGGCCCAGATGAGACCATCAACTCTCAGGCTGCACACAGCACTTCCATGGCCCATACTTTGTTTTGTGAGCTTGGAAGGCTGAATCAGAGGCGCGCGCTGCAGGAGGCAGAACCTGGGAGCAGCATCTGCTGGTGGTTGGCCAGACAGGCTGGAGGCTGCAGCCCTGGAGCGGGGCCTGATGGTGCAGGGCAGGCAGCCGGGCAGGGAGAGCCGCCCAGGGCATCCCCGGCACAACTGAAACCCACAAATGTTGATCAGTCATTACCCTGAGTCACTCAGCAAAGGCGGCTCTGTGCACACGAAGGCCAGAGGGCATGGGCTGCATTTCAAAAGTCCCTACCCCGTTCTAAGGCTTGCAACTCATACGTGCACAAGTCGACCACGGAATAAGTTCATCCAATTCAGGCTGCAGTTCCCAGCCTGTGGCTTATTGGCACTCCTCACTCCCAGGTTCCAGGGTGAAAATCGCTTCTTTGTTTCTGTGCAATGAGATATAAGAAGAAATGACTTAAAATCCAGAGACCAGGTTGGATGCAATTTGTTTCTGTTTCTTTGTGTTGATCTTCGAGTGTTTCTACTTTCTTCCTTGAACCTGGTGGTTGTCAGTGGCCTGGGATCTGTGTGCCCCGAACAAGTCCAGACACTCCAGAGGTACCTGATTTGCCGGTGTCTGCCCAGCATTTCCTGGCTTATCTGCTGTCGGAGATGAGCGGCTTCTAGATTATGCAGTACGCCCCATAGTCACACACTGATATGTGGTGATTTCTGATTTCAGAAATGTTTTAGAAGGCAAGTGAAGTTTAAAACTCGATGTTCCCTTCTTAACTATAATTGGAAGAATCTGAAAACCAAAAGAAATTTTACCGGTCACTGATTGCATTTAGCCCATTTTCAGAGAAAGTGAACCTTGTAGATTCCCTTGGGTGATCAAGACATTTCATATACATATGAATTCAGTTCCGGGAGCACCAGCTCCAGAGAAGAGCTGAATAACCCAATGCCTGGAGTCCCAGTACAGAGTTAAAGGTGCGGCTGTAGGAGTCCCTCTCCCCTTCTGTCCTTCCCTTGGAGTTTGAGGAAGGAGTTCATAGACGCAGGTATGGACCAGATATAGGCTGCCCACTCACCATGCCTGGTGCCTGGGACAGGGCTTCCAGGACACTCCTGCTATGAAGGGAACCTTTGTTCTTCACATTTTCCCATGTGGCCTCAGGGAAGTATTTCTCTTCCACCATTTTCCTATCTTCCTTGGGGGGCACCTTCCAGGAGTACCTCCCCCAGTTATGCAGGAGGGAATCTTAAAAACACCTTCAGATCGTCCATCACTTTTTTTGGGGGGGCGGGGTTGGAGTCTTGTTCTGTCACCAGCCGGCTCACTGCAATCTCCACCTTCTGGGCTCAAGCGACTCCCCCTGCCTCAGCCTCCCGAGTAGCTGGGATTACAGGTGCGTGCCACCACGCCTGGCTAATTTTTTGTATTTTAGTAGAAATGGAGTTTCACCATGTTGGCCAGGATGGTCTCGATCTCCTGACCTCGTGATCTGCCTGCCTCGGCCTCCCAGAGTGCTGGGATTACAGGTGTGAGCCACCGTGCCCAGCAGGTCATCCATCACATTTTATGCCTGCAAGAATCCTGTGACCTAAGTCCAGATGGCTTTGTCGGCATCTGACAGACGAGAAAACAGGCTCTGAGTTGGGGGAGTTGCGGTGTTTAAGTTACTGGCCTGGCTGGGTCTCAGCTTCTGCATCCTTGGATCTGATGACCACAGCCAGTCACAGTATACGAGACCCAGCCTCTGCTGTTCATTCCCACATGCCCACATTCATTCATTCATTCAGCAACCACATATTCAGTGCCAGCCATCAAAAAGATGAATAAGAGAGCTGGGCGCATGGCTCACACCTCTAATCCCTGCACCTTGGGAGGCCGAGGCAGCTGGAGCACCTGCGGTCAGGAGTTCGAGACCAACCTGGCCAACATGGTGAAACCCCCATCTCTACTAAAATTACAAACATTAACCAGGCGTGGTAGTACGTGCCTGTAATCCCAGCTACTCAGGAGGCACAAGAATTGCTTGAAACCAGAGGGTAAAGGTTGCAGTAAGCCAAGATCACACCACTGCATTCCTGGGCAACTGAGCAAGACTTCATCCAAAAGAAAAGATGAGAAAGAAACCACTTGCCCTCAGCAAAGGTGCACCACGGGGTTGCTTGCCCCTTTCCTAAGAATACAGAAACATAAACGTTCTGAAGCTTTCCCAGGCTTTCAGATTGGGAAGTTGTGTGAAGTCTCACCCATGTCCCTGCCACTGCAATTACATCTTTGCCTTTCTGTCCCATTCTACACAAGAAAGGTCCCCCTCTCTGCTGCTCCGTGGAAGGGCACCACCGAGTCACATGCCACCATGGCAACTGCACTGGTCCTTGCTGTGCGTTCACCTCCCAGCTCTCTCTAAGCCCAGCTCAGGATTGCTCTCCAGACCCTGAGGCCGTCCCAGCCCTTTAGATGGGAGAGAGCCCACACTTCACAAAAACTAAGACCTAAACAGACAAAGCAGCTTACCCAAGGTCACACAAGTCAGTGACAGAGTCGGGCCCTGGGACTCCCACACCTGTGCTTCGTGCTGCCTCCTGCTGGTCCCAGCATCACATCCAGCTCCTTCTATAACTTTTTAAAGTCTGGATTTGACACTGCTACCATCTTCGCTTGTGGTCCACTCTGACCACAAGATTGTTTTTCCCCCTGTCCTCCCCTAGTTCTTTATCTGTGCCTGTGTCTCAATTCCAAATTAGAGCAAACTTCTGTTCAAGGTTCCCTCAATGCTAGGCCCTGCTGCAGACTCTTTACAACATATATTAATAGGTTTTTGTCCTTCCAGCAACCCCATGAGGGGAGGTCAGATTACATAAGGGAGGTCTTAGGGATTCAGAGAGACAAAAACACGAAGCTGTGTGCCTGGGGTGGCACAGCTGGTGAGTGGCAGAGCTGGTCTTTGAATGCAGGTAGGAGGATGCCCACTGTTGATCAGGCTGCCATGCTGTCTCTCCCCCCACCTTGCAAGGAAGTTAGATGACGCTTCTGTTCTCCCGAAGACTGTCAGGCCCCTGAGGGTGGGCGCATCCCTTAGACCCCACTGGACAGATGGTAGGGGTTCATACTGAACCTGGTAACCTTTCCCTGTTTCACCTTGATAGAGAATTTTTGGCCACTCCTTAGTGTAATTTCCCTGCTCTGTGGCTTGAAGGGATCCCTGTGAATTTCTTCCCTTTCTCTAAGGATTTGTTTGCTATCACCATTATCACTGCCAACCAGGGGGCGTTTATGGGGCCCCCACCAGGTTCTGGGTCTCTGTGTGTGGAGGTCAGGTTGGAGCTATGTTCTAACATATCTCTAGATAGTCCCCGGCCAGGCCTCTGGAGTCCTGCCATCCAGCGTTGGGGCTAATTTGCAAGTTAAGAGCTTGTGGGTAGACGGCTCAGAGGCAGTCCCAGCACACGGAGACCTGCAGAAGCCAGAGGGCTGGCCACCTTGAGATCCCAGAGGATGCGGGATTTGCCCTGTGCCCTGAAAACTGGGTCGAATTACAAAGGGCTGAGAAGGACATGAAGGGTGTGCGGAGAGAGTGTATCAAAGGCAAGGAGGAGGGGGCTGGGGAAGGCCTGGGGGAGGGGGGAGAGGAGGCTGGGAAAAGAGGTGCGAGGAGGAGATGAGGAGGAACAGCCCAAGCCTTTGGGCACGCCTGGGACTCAGGCGGGTGTGCCTCTGACCCCTGGAGACCCCGCGTTCACCTGCTGGGCACTGGCCCATTCCCTGCACATTGCTCGCGTCTTCCCAGAGTGGCTTCTGGTCTGGCTCCTTTGCATGCTCAACCCTGGGAAGAGAAAAGCACCTTTAGTCGCCAGCTCCCAGTGGCCCTGCCCTCGTCTGACCTCCCTGAGATGTTGAGGGGATGCTTGTCTGCCATTGGGTGGCAGTCGGGGTGAAGGGGATGGCCCCCAGAATTACATGGAGCGTCCATCCCAGAATGTTCTGGCCAGCGTGATGCTGAGCTTAGCGGAGACCACCATCCCCTTGGTGAAGCCTCCCAGCAGCTCCCCATTTAGCAGAAACCCACCCTGGGGCTCAGAAGGTCCAGAACCTCCCCCCAGGTCTTGCAGCTGGAGAGGGGCCAAGCCTGGACACAGAGCCAGGTCTGACTGACTACAGGGCCTGCCACGAAGCCACTGCCCTGTCCTGGGCCAGCCTCGCCTGCTGCCCCACACTGTCCCAGACAAACCTGTGGCCTGGTGTCACCCACACCTCCCCCACTAGCCTGCGCTTACCTGCTGTGTGTACCGGCCCTGCTGCACCACTGCCCCAGGCTGGGACAGAACCAGGCCCGCTAGCTGGCTGCACTCTCTCCGTGCCCTTCAGCACCAGAGGCAGAGTCCTGCACTCGGGTCAGCCAGCAGGAGTCTGGTACTCAGGGCCCCTGAGTTGGGCAGCTCACCCGAGGGGAGCCTCAGTGTCCTCCAGGTCAAAGAGACCTAACTATAGTGTTCCCTTCAGAGGGTCAGCTTCTGGGGACGCAGCAAGATGACATACCTGGGCTGAGAAACAGAGTCACCCTGAGTCACTGCTCCTAAGGGGGCCTGCATCCTGGGCGTGCAGACGGGACTTGAGGCTGAGCTCAGCCTCCCGCCTGCTCTGTAACCCGGGGCTCTCCTGCCCTGCCAGGCCTCAGTTTCCTCCTTGGCACACTGAGAAGCACAGCTCTTTTGTGCTTCTCCCACAGGAGGAGTGCAGGACCCCCCACCACCGTGCTGGCTCCAGATGTGCGACACTGGGGTCTTCCATGAACCCCGTCCTTCGCAGGGCTGGGCACAGGAACCCACTGCCTTCAAAAGCCAGCCCTCCCCCACCCTGCCCCCTCAGCCCTCCCAAGCCACCTGCCCACATGGGCGTGGTCCTGGCCCCTAAGAACCCTCAGACTTGGTCACAGAGGGCAAGCTGGGCGGGGCATTCACACTGTGTCCAGGTCCTCCTGAAAGCCACCAGAGCAGCGGGGCCCTGTGTTACTGTAGAGAGAAGTCAGTTACTTAGTCCCAGCCTCCTGCCGGCACCCGATGCTGACCGGGCCCTCCCAGGCGGTGAGCAGTGCTGTTTCCAGGAGAGGCCTCCTAGAGCCAGAGAGGCCAAGGGGCCAGGGGCGCGGCCCCACCTGTCCCCTAACCAGGGGTGGAGGAGTCTACACCCTTGCCATCAACACCTATGAAAGGTGGGGCAGGCCCCAGCCAGCAGCCCCGGCCCAGAGCCCCCTCTCTCCTTCCCCTGCAACTAAAGAGGACAGCTCCACTTGAGGCCTTCCCTCCTCTGTCCGCCACCGCAGTGCTGACCGTTTGGTGAGGGGCTACACCCCGATGCACTTTGGGTTGTATACAGCCCACCCCCTCGAATGAGGGATTCTGCCTGCCCCTTTTCCTGACCAACGCTCAGCCACTTAGAGCTATGGTGCAGCCAGAAGCTGCCCAGAGGATCCAGGTGACCACGTGGGGAGACCGTTCAGGTCAGCAAGGCCTGAATGCAGCTCTGTCCAAAGGCCACGGGGGCTCGGTCCCTGCCTGGTGCAGCACGCCGTCCCCCGCACTCCATCAGGGAGGCCCTCTCCTCAGATGATGCCCCTCAGGGACTGACAGTGCCGTAGGGAGCATCTGCACGTAGACACAGGAACCTGGGGTGGAAACCAGGCAGCCAGCTCCAGGGATGAGGCGCAGCTCTGTGGACTGTCCTGATTGGCCTGTCTTGATAACCAGCGAAATCCCTCGGGAATCCCAGCAGTGCAGGCTTGGCTGTTGCAATGGCTGCACCACATTGTCACTGTGGGAATATCTGGGTTTTAAACCGACCCCTCCACATTGCTATCTCCTGTGGCCCCCACGAATAAGGAAACTGAGGCAGGCAGGCCCTGTAGGAGCCCTAACCCCGCCCCCTCGGTTACCCCAGGGCACCCCCCCCAGCAGTGCCCATCCATACCAGTGGTTTGCTCTCCTCTGCACCCAAAGGCGTCCGCCCGTGCAGGCACTGCTGAAGGCCACATGTGGGGAAGGTGCTAGTGCAGGAGAATGAACACCCCAGGAGTGACCCCCAGCCAAGAAGGGGCCAGAGCGGGTACATGGTCACCCAGCTTCCTCACCCTCCAGGTACCAGCTCTGGGGTGTGCCCTTCACGGTCACTCTGAAGGTCCCCATCAGGATGCAGCCCAGCTGCATGTAGGAGTGGCTGCTCCTTACCCCGCCTCTGCCAGCCTCCCACCCCTTCACCCTCCTCTGGCACCTTGAGATCGCCTCCCGAGTAAAACACTAGCAGCCCTGGTTCTACTTAGGCTCTGTTGGGGGGAGAGCCCACACTAAGACACGAAAGCCTCACCTCTGGACACACAACTAGTGGCCCCGCGGCCACCTTGGCGTGGCACTGCCCCTGATGCTGGCCATCAGAGATTGAGGTTTGCATGCACAAAACCTGAGCTCAGCTCTGCCTCAGCCCCTGCCCACGCGCATGGGGAACCCTCATTCACTTGGTAGCTTTTGCCATAGCTTTCCTTGTTGTTGGGGGATTTTTTTGTTTGCACGTTAATTTTTAATTTTGGTGACTGAGTGAGTGAGTGAGTGACTGAGTGACTGAGTGAGTGACTGAGTGAGTGAGTGAGTGAATGAGTGAGTGAATGAGTGAATGAGTGGCTGAGTGAGTGAGTGAGTGACTGAGTGAGTGAGTGAGTGAATGAGTGAGTGAGTGGGTGAGTGAGTGGCTGAGTGAGTGAATGAGTGGGTGAGTGAGTGAGTGACTGAGTGAGTGAGTGACTGAGTGAGTGAGTGAGTGACTGAGTGAGTGAGTGAGTGAATGAGTGAGTGAATGAGTGAATGAGTGGCTGAGTGAGTGAGTGAGTGACTGAGTGACTGAGTGGGTGAGTGAGTGGCTGAGTGAGTGAATGAGTGGGTGAGTGAGTGAGTGACTGAGTGAGTGAGTGACTGAGTGAGTGAGTGAGTGACTGAGTGAGTGAGTGAGTGAATGAGTGAGTGAATGAGTGAATGAGTGGCTGAGTGAGTGAGTGAGTGACTGAGTGACTGAGTGGGTGAGTGAGTGGCTGAGTGAGTGAATGAGTGGGTGAGTGAGTGAGTGACTGAGTGAGTGAGTGACTGAGTGAGTGAGTGAGTGAGTGCCTGAGTGAATGAGTGACTGAGTGAGTGACCGAGTGGGTGAGTGAGTGGGTGAGTGAGTGAATGAGTGGGTGAGTGACTGAGTGACTGAGTGAGTGAGTGAGTGACTGAGTGAGGAGTGAGTGACTGAGTGACTGAGTGAGTGACTGAGTGGGTGAGTGAGTGGCTGAGTGAGTGAATGAGTGGGTGAGTGAGTGACTGAGTGACTGAGTGAGTGAATGAGTGGGTGAGTGGGTGAGTGACTGAGTGACTGAGTGAGTGAGTGAGTGACTGAGTGAGTGAGGAGTTAGTGACTGAGTGAGTGACTGAGGAGTGACTGAGTGACTGAGTGAGTGAGTGACTGAGTGAGTGAGTGACTGAGTGAGTGACTGAGTGAGTGACTGAGTGACTGAGTGGGTGAGTGAGTGGCTGAGTGAGTGAATGAGTGGGTGAGTGAGTGAGTGAGTGCGTGAGTGAGTGAGGAGTGACTAAGTGAGGAGTGAGTGAGGAGTGACTGGGTGAGTGAGTGACTGAGTGAGTAAGTGAGGAGTGAGTGAGGAGTGACTGGGTGAGTGAGTGACTGAGTGAGTGAGGAGTGAGTGAGTGACTCAGTGAGTTAGTGAGTGAGTGACTGAGTGACTGACTGAGTGGGTGAGTGAGTGACTGAGTGACCGAGTGACTGAGTGAGTGACTGAGTGAGTGACCCAGTGAGTGAGTGAGTGACTGAGTGAGTGAGTGAGTGACTAAGTGAGTGACTGAGTGACTGACCCAGTGAGTGAGTGAGTGAGTGGGTGAGTGAGTGGCTGAGTGAGTGAGTGAGTGACTGAGTGAGTGACTGAGTGAGTGGGTGACTGAGTGAGTGAGTGGGTGAGTGAGTGGGTGAGTGGGTGAGTGAGTGAATGAGTGAATGAGTGAGTGACTGACTGTGACTGAGTGAGTGACTGAGTGGGTGAGTGAGTGACTGAGTGAGTGACTGAGTGTGACTGAGTGAGTGAGTGACTGAGTGACTGAGTGAGTGAGTGAGTGAGTGGGTGAGTGAGTGAGTGGATGAGTGACTGAGTGACTGGTGAGTGAGTGGATGAGTGAGTGACTGAGTGACTGAGTGGGTGAGTGAGTGACTGAGTGAGTGAGTGGGTGAGTGAGTGACTGAGTGAGTGACTGAGTGACTGAGTGGGTGAGTGAGTGAGTGACTGAGTGAGTGACTGAGTGAATGAGTGGGTGAGTGAGTGACTGAGTGGGTGAGTGAGTGAGTGAGTGAGTGACTGAGTGAGTGACTGAGTGAGTGAGTGAGTGACTGAGTGACTGAATGGGTGAGTGGGTGAGCGAGTGAGTGACTGAGTGACTGAGTGGGTGAGTGAGTGAGTGAGTGAGTGACTGAGTGACTGAGTGGGTGAGTGGGTGACTGAGTGACTGAGTGGGTGAGTGAGTGAGTGAGTGACTGAGTGGGTGAGTGGGTGACTGAGTGATTGAGTGGGTGACTGAGTGAGTGAGTGAGTGACTGAGTGAGTGGGTGAGTGACTGAGTGAGTGACTGAGTGGGTGAGTGAGTGACTGAGTGACTGAGTGGGTGAGTGACTGAGTGACTGAGTGAGTGGGTGGGTGAGTGAATGAGTGACCCAGTGAGTGACTGAGTGACTGAGTGGGTGAGTGAGTGACTGAGTGAGTGGGTGAGTGAGTGAGTGACTGAGTGGGTGAGTGGGTGAGCGAGTGACTGAGTGACTGAGTGGGTGAGTGAGTGACTGAGTGACTGAATGACTGAGTGGGTGAGTGACTGAGTGAGTGAGTGACCCAGGGAGTGACTGAGTGAGCGAGTGAGTGAGTGAGGCCGGGCGGGCACCCGGAACCCTCCGCAGCCCGTCAGGAGCACCGGACGGACGGTGAATGGCGTCTCTTTTCTTCCGCCCTTAGCTGCTGAACTCCCTGTCTGTGGACCCTGACGCCAAGTGCAGGTATGGCCTGTACTTCCGGGACGGCCGGCGCAAGGTGGACTACATCCTGGTGTACCACCACAAGAGGCCCTCGGGCAGCCGGACCCTGACCAGGAGGGTGCAGCACGGCGACACCCCCTTTGGGGCTCGCAGCCTCAAGCAGGAGCACCCCCTGCCGGGCAAGGGGGCACCGCGGGAGGCAGGCTCGGCCGAGCCCCCCCATGGACTACCACGAGGACGACAAGCGTTTCCGCAGGGAGGAGTACGAGGGCAACCTCCTGGAGGCCGGCCTGGAGCTGGAGCGGGACGAGGACGTAACTATCTCACTGCGCGCCGGCTCGTGGGGGGTGGGCTGCGTGGGGGGCAGCGGGGGAGCTGCTTTCATATTCACAAGGTGTGAGGCCAGCTTTAAGCTGTTCCTAAAGAAGACCAGGAGGTGTCCTTGGGGAGCAGTGTGTGGCCTGGCGCCCTGGTGGCTGATGAGCAGTGAATTCCGCCTTCAGGAGCGAACACCGCTCTTGTTCGGGTGGGGTAGAAATTGCTTTTGAACAGCGCTGGGGGCGCCCGAACCGCTCCTCCGGCCACAGCTGCTCTGGGAGAGGGGCTGGCCTTCGCGGCCACGACCTTAGGGTCACGGCGTTTCCTGCTTCTGGTCAGCTCCTTTCCTGGGAAGATTTGCCCGATCGGGGGAGGGAGGACGAAGCTCTCCTGGGAGTCTTCCTGGACGGCATTGCCCCTCTCCGGGCCTCAGTTTCCCATCTGTAGAGCGAGGAGTGGGTCCAGCTGAGCGCTGGGCGTCCTTGGTGCTGGGAAGTCCGTGGCTCTTGTAACACCGTTCTGGAGCCTGCTCCCTGGCAGAGCCTGTGACTCTTCCCAGGAGAAAGATTTCGAGAGAGAACAAAAGGTCGACCCACCGTGTGTGCCTGGCTGCTGTGAGGGGGAGGGTGCAGCTGTGTGCAGAGAGAGTGACTTCAGCGGCCCTGGCACCGCAGTGCTTCCTTCAGCAGCTCTGGCGCTGCTGTGTACTCCACGGCTGACATCTTAACCTCTCTGTGCACGGGAGCCCTTCCTCCCATGAGTATTGGGGGAAGGGCACCAGCCTGCAGAGCCATCACTGTGCAGATTAACCGAGAATGAGCAAAGTCTCTAAAACACATGGAAAGCAGGAAAAGTCGTCAGCAAGTTAACTTAGGATGCCATGGTGTCACCTGTGAATGCCGAGAATGAAAGTTGGTGTTAGTTTGATATTTCATCCACAGCACCGCCGTGTCCTTACGTCCTTCCAAATGCTTTTGGTCCAGTGATAAGAATGTCTTTGATGTATTCAGACCAAAAAGCAGGTTAATTAGGGAACCTCTGTTTTGCAACAAGTAGATATCACTTTCCCTGAAAACGATCCAGCATGCTCCGTGGGGCCTCCCCTGGACCTTGAGCTAGTGAATCAAGGGGTCTTGTTTAACCTGGGGCATCTGTCTGGGTCTCCTTTCACCTTCTCCTGGCAGGAGATTGTGAGTTCTGCCACCCAGATGGGTGTCTTTGGAGTTTCAAGGCTGTGGCAGGGGCCTTCCAAATTTTGATGATCAGGAAGCAGAAGTTTGATCCCGACAAGGATTCAGAGACTTTCTCCCCCGGCTTTGGGGGCAGCAGCTGGGGAACAGGGACTTGCAAGGGAACCGTGTCCTGTCCAACTTTGTCTTAGAGAGGTGGGCGGTCGATTCCTGCTGGGTTTTCGCATGGTCCCTCCCACCAGTCCTGTGGCTTTCAGAACAATACGGGTACTATACAGGGTTTGTTTCAGCATGTCAACTTACAACTGAAGGAAGGAATCGGCTCCATCAGGGGCACGAGAGACCGGGGAAGCTTGGGGGCTGAGGCCGCTCTCTGGGAGGTGACACTGACGGAGCTGGGTTTTGAGCTCCGTGGTCCTTGCGTGTCATCTGTTCCCCAAGGCGCTGACGCTCCAGCCCCGCCCTTCCTTCCTGACTACAACTCTGAGGTCTCATGCTCCACAGAACCTTCTGGGGTCTGGTCATTCTGACTGACTTATGCCAGATCCCAGACTTCCCACTTCATCCTAATGGAAAGGCTGGGCCTCAGTTTCCCAATTGTAAAATGGAGATAGGAAGAGTACTTGCATCACTGAGTGATCATAAGTAACCTTTGCAAAGTGCTTAATTCAGAGTCTGGCCTGCGGCAGGTTCTTAGCTGATATTGTATCGTGTATTACAGCAGCAGTCAGGGAGAGAAAAGACCCTTTCCGAGTCTCGTTAAATACGATCTCATAAATATCTTTTTAAACATTTCATCTTCTTTATCATGACTTTGAAATAGAAAACTAAACATAAGGACATGGGTTGCTGTCACCAAAATGATCTACTTTTTACCAGTGAAATGACCCCAACGTTTCATTGGTAATTTGGCTGGAGAGCTAAAGAGACTTTTCAGCAGTTGACCTGGCCACGTTTAAGATGAAACCACGATTGCGGGGTAGATGCGTCCGTTCAGGTTTTCAAAGAGCTGAAGTTGAGATGCTCCCACATCCCTGCTGGAGCCTCTCAAATCATAAACTGTTTTATGAGGGCTTCCCGGAAACCCCGGAGCTCTCATCTGAGCTGCACCAGCCCCCGGGGCTGTTGGAAGGAGCCACGGTTTGGGTGGCCTGTTGCTTTCCCCTGCTCTTCTGGAGACAGGCAGAGCCAGATCTATTAAAAGGGTTACTTGCGCTCACGCAGCGTCTGAGGTGTGTGCCCGCCCCTGCCAGCGTGGATAGCAGACAGAGCTGTGGCGGTGTTCATTTTAGGGGGAAGAGGCACTCTTGGGAATGAACCTTTCCCGGAGGTGTGCTCAGATTACAAGGAGCAAAGGGTTTGCAATTGTGGAAACAACACTGCCTCCAGGAGAGTCCAGTTGCACAATCTTACCTAATTGGAAGCAAAATTCAGGGCTTATGTGAGCTTTCCTGGGGGGGAGAAAGATCTGCAGAGTCTATCAGATACTCACATGCTCTATGAAACCCTCCCCCCAGAATGAAGACTGGTTGCTTTGAAGCAGGTGATATTTAACAGCATCCCCAGCCTCTACCTGGCCAGTAGCACCACCCACCCCCCCACCCCGAGTTGTGAAAACAAACCAGAAATATCCCCACACATTGCCAGTGTTCGTGGGGGGCAAAACCGCCCCCAGTTGAGAATCCTGCTCTGAAGGCTGGATGGAAAGGTAGAGGGAGAAGTGGACCTGGAGGGAGAGAAAGGGGGACAGATGAGCAAGAGGGTCCCCTGGAGGGTGCCAGCCACCTCCGGGACTGTCTGCTACGGCCAGGACAGGAAGCCTCTCGGAGGTCGCCGGCTGTGCAGGTGTGACCTGGCCTTTGTTCCTGGGGTGCCCGTGGGGGTGACACTCTGTGTCGCTCCTGGGCAAAGTGTGCTGTAAGCCCCACACAGCTGTGAGCAGCCCCCAGCCCCCGTGTGTGCGTCCTCACCGAGACGGGAGGTTCATTGTGTCAAGACATCTCAGGGCGACCTGGAAGACGGGCCTGGCTGAGTGCACAATGGGGCCAGTTCTTGGAGACCTGGTAACAGCTATGTCATGCCCTGCACCTGCCATAGCAAAGGGCCACAGGCCGGGGGCTTAAAACCACACAAATGGATGCTGTCATAGCAAGTTCACGATCAAGGTGCCAGCAGGGCCATGCTCCCTCTGAAGCCTCCATAGGAGGACTATTCCTGCCTCTCCCAGCTCCTGGGTCTCCAGGTATTCTTGGCTAGCGGGCCGCATCACTCTAATGTCAGCCTCTGTGGTCACTCGGCCCTCTCTGTTGTGTCTCTGTGTGTCCTCTTCTTGTAAGGACACCAGTCATTCTACTTAAGGCCCACCCCTACGCCTTTATCTGAACTCCATTACTTCTGCAAAGCCCCTGTTTCCAAGTGCGATTCACATTGATAGCTCCAGGAGTTAGGACTTGATCATGTCTTGTAGGGATGCCTTTCAGCCCGTTCCAGTAGCTGAGATGCTGCACGGGGTGGGTAATCCCGGAGTGGGCTGCCCTGGACGGGGGCAGGCTGGAGCCGGAAGGTAGCAGCATGCGGCAGGGTCATGGCCGAGGGTCAGGGCGGGCCAGATGGTCTGAGAGAGTGACAGCCTCCAGCCTTGTCCTGGCCTGCCTCGCTGCAGGGTCCAGGAGGCACACAGGAACCCCCCAGGGGTCTTGTCAAAATGCAGGCTCTGGCTCAGCTGATCTGGGGGGACCCAGCTCCTGGGGCAGCTGAGGCGCCGGTCCTGCCCAAACCGTGCTTTGAGGTGTGAGGAGTGTGGGAAGGGCCTTTGGCACAAACTAGGAGAGGCCTCCTCAGAGCAAGACCCCAGCGTCCACACGAGCCCTGGTGCACCATGTGACACCCCAGAGCCTGCGCCAACTCCAGCGAGCCAAGGGCCAGCAGAGGGGCGAAGCCATGTCCCAGAGAGACCTGGGGGTGGGTCAAGAAAGCAGGGGCACTTAAGATCCCAGGGCGGCCTTCAAAGTGGGTTTACAGCAGGGGCTCAGAGGTCCCAGGATGGCTCCGCAGGGCAGGAAAGGGCAGGAAGAGAGAAGGGCTCTGAGGCAGGGGCCAGCGCTTCAGGGTCTCTCCCCTCTCCCTCCCTCTCTCTCCCTCTCTCCCCGATTCTCTCTCTCTCTCTGTCTCCCTCTCTTTCTTCACATCTCTCCTCCTCCTCACCTCTTTTTCATCTCTGCCTCTATCTCTCTCTCACTTCTCTCTGTCTCTGTTTCTCTCTCCCTCTGTCTCTGTCCTTCTCTTTTCCTGTAAGTCTCTCTCCCTTCTCTCTCTCTCTCCTCTTTTCCCGTCTCTCTCTCTCTCTCTTCCTCTCTCTCTCTCCTCTCCCCCCACCCCATCTCTTTTCCTCTCCCTCCCCCTCTCTCTCTGCCCCTTTGACAGCCATGGTCAGCTTCCAAGTTTCTCATTAAAGGGACAAAGAAGATTGTTTTGTCCCAACATGTTTTCTTGCAACCAAGACCCTTAGCCTTTTTGAAGTCCAGCCTCAAAGCCTGCTGGACGTTATTTATGTTTGTGGGGCCACTTCGGAGAACACCACACACTGAAATCTTGGCCGTGTGTGCTGGGGGGGGTGGCTGAAGCCCCCACTGCCCTGATGTTGAACCTGACCCAGGCTTTGGTAGATCCTGTGAAGGCCGTGGACACTGGAACCCTATAAAAGTCTGTTTGCTTTCATGCGGCTGCCCAGGGCTCAAGCCTGCACCCCGCTGGCTCTCCGCATGCGTCCCGGTGGCGGGCGGGGCCGCTCCTGCACATGTTCCCCCATCTTCATGGATGCTGCTTTTGAAAAGCAAGTGAGGGCGGACTCCAGGGGAGAACGGCTGCTGCTTTCAGACAAAGCCCAGGGCTGTATGCATGGGGGGTGGAGACGCAGCCTCTGAGCTCCCAGTGTGGGTTCAGACCCCGCTCAGCCCCCCTGAGAGCTAAGGACATGGACATGGACCCAGATCAACCATTTCATGGCTGAGCAACCCTGGGCAAGTGGCTTCCCCTCTCTGGGTCTCAACGTCCCCATCTGTAAAATGGAGGTGATGGTGTGACCTTCCTCGTAGAGAGGGTTAAGAAAGTTAACCCTGGAGCCTGCATAGGGACAGAGCTGGCCGATGCGGGCCATAAACGCCCCTCAACCGCAGGCCTGGGACAGAGCCCACTCCTCACCGCTCCCAGGGCCTGGCCCTGCTCCTGCCAGAGGGGAACCGCAGGTGCCCCTCAGAAGAGAAGGGTCTCCTTGCCTGTGGACACCCCACCCCTGTCCGCCACCAGGTGACCAGGAAGGGTGGTGGCAGGGTTGCCCTGGCCTCAGGACAGGGGAGGGGCAGCCACTTCTCGCCATTTCCTATGGGGGCCTTGTGGATGTGGGCTGGTGTGGGAGGCAGTCCTGGGGCTGCGGTCACTGTCGGCAGGTCCTGGGCACTGGCAGGGCTGGGAAGAGGCCCTCACAGATTCGAGCATCGAGGGTGGGGCTGGGAATTTGAGGAGTCTCAGGTCTAATCCCAGCTCCTCAGCATAAATAAAAGCAATAAACATGCTCATGAGACTTGTCAGTTCCCCACCCTGTGTGGGCTTCCTACCAGAACCGTGAGCAGGTGGGGCAGAAATGCCATCCTGACCTGAGAGTGGCACCTCTGGCCTTTGAACCTGGCCCTGACCTCACCCACAGGCTCTTTGCCCTAAAGCTTACAGTCTCCGTTCCCCATCCCCGGGAAGGAAGAATGGGCCTCTTGCACAATAGGATGTAAGGACCTCTAGTCTAGTCCTGAAGTGATTTCTCTGCTCTCAATTCCACTGTTACAGATTTCTTTGGCCCCTAAAGATTTTATGCCTCCCCAGTCTTCAGTTGAGGATGACTTTTTATCACTGCCTGATTTTCTTTGTTTTTTCTTTTTCTTTTCTTTTTTTTTGAGAGGGAGTTTTTGCTCTTGTTGCCCAGATTGGAGTGCAATGGCACAATCTCTGCCTCCCGGGTTCAAGCGATTCTCCTGCCTCATCCTCCCAAGTGGCTGGGATTATAGGCATGTGCCACCACTCCTGGCTAGTTTTTGTATTTTTAGTGGAGATGGGGGTCTCCATGTTGGCCAGGCTGGTCTCGAACTCCTGACCTCAGGTGATCTACCCGCCTCGGCCTCCCAAAGTGCCAGGATTACAGGAGTGAGCCACCGTGCTTGGCCCACTGCCTGATTTTCTTTAGGCTTGTCTTGGTTTCATGGAAACATATTTATTTTAAAATGAATTCCGGGCCGGGCGCTATGGCTCACGCCTGTAATCCCAGCACTTTGGGAGACCAAGGCGGGTCGATCACCTGAGGTCAGGAGTTCGAGACTAGCCTGGTCAACATGGCGAAACCCCGTCTGTACTAAAAATACAAAAATTAGCCTGGCATGGTGATGGATGCCTGTAGTCCTAGCTAATCGGGAGGCTGAGGCAGGAGAATTGCTTGAACCCGGGAGGCGGAGGTTGCAATGAGCCGAGACCGTGCCACTGCACTCTAGCCTGGGTGACAGAGTGAGACTCTGTCTCAAACAATAAATAAAGTGAATTCTGGACCTTTTATTAAACTCCTGTTTTTAAAGTGACCCCAGGACCATCACTGTACAGGTCTGCGCCGGGGGCATCCCAGCCGCTCGGGTGAAATTGTTGCCATTCTGGCTTCAGTTCTGAGGTCCTCATCTGTGTTCAGGCCCACGGTGTGCTGGAATCATGTCCTTCTGCAATTCTGCAAGTTGGTTGTTTCCCATTGCTGGCTTGAAATCGGCCACGGTGTGGTCTTTACACCACAGGAATCGGCCGATGCTGCAAATGAGGGCTCCCCTCACCCCTGCCGGAGCCGCTCACCAGCAGTGCCCTGCACCAGCCCCCTGCATCTCCCTGTCTTTGGAGGGGTTGAGCGTTTCCCAACATGTCTGTTGAGGTTTTCATTATTTTTATGATCTCTTTTATTTCTAGGAGTTCTATTTGGTTCTTTTCCAAGTCAGCCGTGTCCTGTTTTAATAGTTTCCTGTCCTTTGTGGATCTTTTCTATCTTGAGGTTTACGTGTTTAAACGAGGTGAGCAGAGCTGATTTATTACCCAGCTCATGCTCTCCTAATCCCAAGCTGAGTGGGCTGATTTCTACCTCGGTCACTTCAGCTGGTTCTCCTCCCAGGGCTGTCTCTTGTCCTGGTGGGGGTGGGTCTGGTTCTCTCATCTGCTTGTCTTTTACCTCTTATCATCTGTGGGGTTTCACAAAGCCTGGAATGAAGGTTACCTTGTCCAGAAAGGTTTGCAGCATTGTAGATGGGAACTGCCTTGAACCAAAGCCACAGTCTGAGGCACCCAGGCCCTCGCAGGCGCTGTGGCTGTAGGGGCCAGAACTTCTCAGGGTGGGCTCCATTCCTCCTTTTCCTTCCCTTTCTCTCCTCCTGCTCTGCTGGGCACCCATGTCGGTTTGTGGCCTTTTAGGAAGTGGGCCACACAGCAGGAGATGAGTGGCGGGCGAGCATTCCCTCCTGACCTCTGCCTCCTGCCAGATGAGCAGCGACACTTGATTCTCATGGGAGCACAAACCCTGTTGGGAACAGTGCCTGTGAGGGATCTATATTGCGTGCTCCCTGTGAGAATCTAATGCCTGATGATCAGAGGTAGAACAGTTTCGGCTGGGCGCGGTGGCTCATGCCTGTAATCCCAGCACTTTGGGAGGCTGAGGCAGGCAGATCACCTGAAGTCAGGAGTTCGACACCAGCCTGGCCAACATGGTGAAACCCCATCTCTACTAAAAACAGAAAAAATTAGCCAGGCCTGGTGGCATGTGTCTGTAGTCCCAGCTATTTGGGAGGCTGAGGCAGGAGAATTGCTAGAAGCCGGGAGGTGGAGGCTGCAGTGAACCAAGATCACGCCACTGCAATCCAGCCTGGGAGATAGAGCAAGACTCTGTCTCAGAAAAAAAAAATCGGGAGGTGGCACAGTTTCATCCCAAAACCATCCCCCCACCCCAGCACTGTCCTGTGGAAAAATTGCCCTCCATGGTACCAGTCCCTGCTGCCGAAAAGACTGGGGACCGGCTTTCAGACCGTTTCTCGTTTCTTCTCTTGTGATGCATTCTTTACTATGTATCCTGGGAGGGTCGATCTGAGCCGTCTACCACCTTCAACAGAAGCAGGAATGTGAAACGATATTTCTGCTGACTTACCTGTCGTTTATTTCTTTAACAAGACATCACCGAGCAGGCCTAGGGCCAGACCCTGTGGCGAGGGCTGGGGTTAAAGTTCCCACGGCCCGGTCCCTGCCCCATGCTCAGGAAGGAGCAGTGGTGCCTGATTCACCCATAGAGCTGCATTCCTTGGGTCCTCAGCTCGCCTGAGACTCCAGTCTGGAGACCGTGTCAGGATGATGTGGGGGTGCGCTTGCTCCAGAGACAGTCCCTCAACCGTACTTCATAGCGGCATCTGTGCCATGGGAGCCAGGTCTTCCTGTTCAGCGAGGACATGCTCAGCAGTAACCACAGCGTGGGAAACACCAGTGCAAGGGCGATGACCTCTCCACGCAGACCCATGCCCAGGGACTGAGAGTGTCTGCCGTCCTGCCCGCGTGCCCTCTGGAGCTGTGTGGGTGGAGGGTAGGAGTGAGCTTTGCAGGGTCAAGGTCAGGCTGAGATCCCCCTCCGTCTGTACTGCTCGTGGGCCTGGGACAAGGGGCTCCAGGCCTTCCCTGCCCCCTCATCCATATTTACTGTCGGACACGCCGACAGCTACCAAAAGGTCGGAGAGAAGGTAAGGTGGATAGAATCTGAAAGGCGGGGCTGTCCTTTACTGCGCACAGTAGGCACTTCGTAGAGGCGGGGCGCCTCCCTCTTCCTTCTCCCTCCCTCAGTGGCTATTGTTGGGCACCTGCTCTATGGCCAGTGCTGTTGTCCACGCTAGGGACACGTCAGTCAACTAAACAGATAAACCTGGCTCCAGACCCAGTATTCCAGCTCCTATCCATGCTGGAAGCTGGTGCCAACGGGGAGAGGCGGCATATGCCAGGGCTGCTGAAAACTCGCCTGGTCATGAAGGGCTGACCAGGGATGCGGCACTGAGCATGACATGCCCCAAAAGCCTATTTATGGCAGAGAATGTGACCTGCTTCGGGCAGCCGCCAAGGCTCCTCATGTCTGGCCCCAAGTCCGGCAGCAGGAGGATTAGACCCCAGCAGCCCCGCGTCCTTGTGGACAAACAGTGTCAGAAGAGGCCTGTGTCCTTCCGATGGGGCCGCACCACGCCCCGCAGCCTGGCTGTTCTTCTCCTTGGTAGTTGAGGACACTGAGAACAGAGAGATGGGGGATTTGCCCAGGTGTTCTGTGGTGATCGAGGTCCTCCGAGTGCCAACCCTACTGACGACGGGGCTCCTGCACTTTCCCCTGCATCCAGTGACCCAGCGGCCTGGGCCGAGGTGCACTCACCTGTGGTTCCTGCCCGACACGGAAGATGCTATCTGGGGAGACTGCTCTCAGTAGCACCCTGACCCTCAGACTTCAGCCCTCCAGCACCCCGACCCCCTGATTAAGGGCCAGACGTCCACAGTGAACGGTGCCCTCCAGGGTATGCAGCAGCCTGTAGGACCAGGGTGGGTGAGGAAAGAAGCCAAGAGCAACCCGAAAACCACCCAGGTCTGATCTTAGGGGTGCCAACTTTCAAATCTTCTGGCAATTTCGAGCCCACGCTCCAGCTACAGGGAGTCGCGTGCGTGGCCACGATCAGATGATGGAAGTCCCCGGGGCCACCATGCGGACAGAGGGTCTAGGCCCTCGGGCCACGGGGACTATAGCGGGACACCTCGGCAAACCTGCCCGCTGTGTATCCTCCACGGGGGACTCACTTGTGCTTCCTGCTTGTGATTTTCTTCTTCCTTCTGAAACAAAAATGCCGGAAGCAATTCCAGGGGAGGTCAGAGCTCTTGGGACGGACTCGGAGGGAGGTCTCAGACCGCATGGCTAGTCTCGGCACTGAGGTGAGCACCTTCTGCCCCCTCTGACTGGGGGCTATTTGGGGGGACCTGACTCTGTCCCCTCACAGAGCCCTGTGGTTTGGCCAGGTGGGGGCCTCCCCCGCCCGCACAGCTGTGGCTCTCAGCCCAGTAGGCTCATGAACCTCAAAGACCCCAGCTTGGCCAGGCACAGTGGTTCACGCCTGTAATCCCAGCATTTTGGGAGGCCAAGGCGGGCGGATCATCTGAGGTCAGGAGTTCGAGACTAGCGTGACCAACATGGAGAAACCTCATCTCTACTAAACATACAAAATCAGCCGGGCGTGGTGGCAGATGCCTGTAATCCCAGCTACTCAAGAGGCCAAGGCAGGAGGTGGAGGTTGTGGTGAGCCGAGATCACACCATTTCACTCCAGCCTGGGCAACAAGAGTGAAACTCCGTCTCAAAAAAAAAAAAGACCCCAGCTTGAGGGGCCAGAGTTGGGGCAGAACACACTCCTCAGGGCACCGGCTGGGGGCGAAGGGGATACAACTGTCTCTCCCAGTGTCCTTCTGCTGGGGACAGGCTGTGGTCAGGCCGGGCACCATGCTTTAAAACATCCCACATGTGTTTTTCCCCAAACTGGTCCCATGACCCCTTTCCCGAATCCCGCCAGATGTTTCCTGGGAGGGACCCCGTTGCTCTCGTCAACAGGGGTGCATGTTTTCCCAGGGCGGCCAGCAGCAGACACCAGCTCCTTGACCACCGTGCAGAAATCTTCATGGACTCAGAGGAATATATTTTGGGTCTTTGCGTGTGAGTGAGCAGAGCCCAGAAATAAATCTGTGTCTATAACAGGAAAAGACAGGCTCTCCCGCACGTGGGCTGTCTTTTCTCATGACTCAGATATGCCCCATGGAGTCAGCGCTGTTCCTGTGGGTCACCAGGATGGAAGACCACCTCCTCTCCAGCCTCAGTGCCTTCCGTGGCCCCCCAGCGCTGAGGAGGCGGCTTCAAGCTTCCTGGCCGAAGGAGTGCATGCTTCCGCAGGCAGGGACTCAGCTGGACTGGGGCTGCTAAGAGCACCAGAGGCTCTCCTGGGAAACAGGTCTTGTAATGCCCAGTTTGTGATGAGGACGTGGAGGTTCAGAGAAGTTAAGTCACTTTGTGGAAACCACACAGGGCCAGGGCAGGATTCCAGCCCAGACCAGCCCGTCCCAGGCCTCTAAGCACAGTGCCCACTCAATCTGCCCCTCGAGGGCAGCAGAAGGATCTGGGCTCATCTTGACGGAGCCCCTGGCGCTGCCTCCTCCAGTTCTCGCTGAGATCATGAGTTCTCAGAGGGAGCCCAAGCCCACACCTTACGTCGTTCCGCCCTGGGCTCCCCGCAAGGGTCTTCACGCCCCACATTGTCCAATCACCGTGCCTGGGGTGGCCTGGTCCTGCCGTCTCTCTGAAGCAGCCTCAAGCCCGCACTCCTGGGTTCACGCTTCTGCTTCCCTAACCACCAGGACAGGCCCCTGCACAAAACCACCCTGAACCCCAACCTGCAGCTTCAGGGCGGGAGCAGGGGCTGAGCGGTGGCCCCCTATCCACAGGCGCCCGGAGCATGCGAATGTGGCCTTGTTTAGAAGAAGGGTCTTTGCAGAGGGAACGGAGTTAAACATTTCTGGATGAGATCATCCTGGATTTAGGGTGGCCCATAAATCCGATAGCAGAGACTGGCAGAGGGAGATTCCAGACATAGCGAGGAGAGGAGGCCATGCCACCGAGGAGCCAGCAGCTGGAGCGACGTGGCCACAGCCAGGGAACGCCGGGAGCCCCCAGAAGCCGGAAGAGGCAGGAAGGATCCTCTCCTAGGGCCTTCAGAGGGAACGTGGCCCTGGAGACACTTTGACTGTGGACCTCAGGCCTCCAGCGCTGAAGGAGAATAAACCTCTGTAGTTTTAACATGCCCACTTTGGGGTCACATGTTACAGCAGCCACATGAGGCTCCCGCAAAGGTTAGCAGGGCACACACCTCAGGGCCTCACTTTCCCCAGCTGCGAAATGAGAACAGTGACTGAACCCGCCTCACAGGCTTGTGGTGAGGCTTAAATGAGTTGATACCCACAGCATGTATGCAGCAGGGACCGGCCGGTAACTGTCAGTCTCCGTCAGCATGACTGTTACTATTACTGTATGAGTGTCCTTCGTTCATTCCTTCCATACATACATGCGGAGCAGCTGCTCTGAGCCTGCTATGGAAGCAGAGCAGCACAGACGAGGCCTGAGCGGTGCTGCTGGGGGAGAGGATGGCGGAGGGCAGGCTTCGTGGATGCAGCCGTGGGCCTCGCCGTCAGCATAAGCGACCACGGGTGGCTTCGGTAGAGAGTGGCCAGACAGGGTTCACCCCATAGGCATTTGCTTTTCGGTTGGATGAGGAAGAAGCATGGGATGAAGCTGGGGTGTCAAGGAGCACCTCCCTTCCTCAGCGGGTCACCTGAGGCGCTGGGGCTCCTCCTTAACTCTCTCTGCTGGACCCGGAAGCTTCGCCCGGGTGCCTGGGACCGTCGCGTTCACAGGCTTCCACCAAGACTCTCGTTGGGTGCATTTACTTGAACCATTTCAGATTTTGTTTACTTAAAACTCATCCCCAAGTACACTTTGGGAGGCCGGGGGCAGGCGGATCGCCTGAGGTCAGGAGTTGGAGACCAGCCTGGCCAACATGGTGAAACCCTGTCTCTACTAAAAATACAAAAATTAGCTGGGTGTGGTGGTGTCTGCCTGTAATCTCAGCTACTCGGGAGGCTGAGGAAGGAGAATCGTTTGAACGCACAAGGTGGAGGCTGCAGTGAACTGAGATGGTGCCACTGCACTCCAGCTTGGGCGACAGAGCGAGACTCCATCTCAGAAAACAAAAAATGATTAAAAAAACAACTCATCCCCAAGTGACTTTGGCTTCATTGTCACTTGGGGGATGAGTTTTGCTTTTTGTCAAGAAGCTACAATGAGCCTATGTGCTTGTGTCACACACTCAGCCTGCCGTCGGCGAGGGGGCCCAGAAGCAGGGTCGGGCCCTGAGCCCACAGCTGGTCCCTGTGCACCCAGCAGATGGACAGGGTCCTGGCCGGCACTCACTCATCCTCCCGCCAGCTCATCCCTTTTTGCTAAGACTTTCTGTCCGTTCCTTTAAGTCTCAGAATCGTGGAAAGGAGAGGCAGACGGGACCTCAGCATGGGAGCTGAGCCTGACCCCCAAGCCACGGGGGCGGAGGCCCCCACTGCCCATAGGCAGCTCTGGCTCAGGGAGGCACCGCGCTGTTTCGCATCAGCACCCTGGGCAGCGGCTGGTCTCAGGGTGACAGAAGGCCGATCGATGTGATGTGTCTTTGATCGGAAACATGTTGTGGCTGCATAGATGCTGCTCATTTGGTAAAGGGACTCTCTTAAACATGACATCCAGCGGGGGAGAGGGGAAAGCTCGGAGATGTTGGGGGCATCTTGCTTCTGATTGCCAATTAAGAGTGGGAGGCCGGGCACGGTGGCTCACATCTGTAATCCCAGCACTTTGGGAGGCCGAGGCAGGTGGATCACCTGAGGTCAGGAGTTGAAGACCAGCCTGACCAACATGGAGAAACCCCGTCTCTACCAAAAATACAAAAATTAGCCAGGCTTGGTGGCACATGCCTGTAGTCCCAGCTACTCAGGAGGCTGAGGCAGGAGAATCACTTGAGCCCGGGAGGCGGAGGTTGCAGTGAGCCGAGATCCTGCCACTGCAGTCCAGCCTGGGTAACAAGAGCAAAACTCCGTCTCAAAAAAACAAAAAGTGGGGAGTCCGGGCAACACTGCCTGTGTTTGAACACAGCTCCACTCTGCTGGCAGCAGGACAGTAGGCTGTGGCGACTTCATCTCTCCCAGCCTCAGTGTTCCCATCTGTGACGGGGGCCTTTCTCATCAAGCTGCCGTGAAGGTTGATGGAGTGGGCCCCCCATGAACCCCCCGCTCATGCCACATCCTTGCCAGCCAGCGATGAGTGACTCTCTGCTACTCACCGTTGTCATTCAGGACCAGAGAGAGGTGACTTGGCCAAGCTTGCAGCCGTTTCGGGAGGGAGCTAGAGTTGAACTCGGGCCCGTCTTCCAGCCCCTGCGCCAGGCTGCCCATTCTCTTTAGGGTAAAGTCAGTGCAGATACAAAGGACCCCGGGGGAGTGGACCCAGAGCAGGCAGAGGTGTGGTCCTGAGGCGCAGCGGGAAGAGGCCCAGAGGGGGGACCCTCTTCAGCCGTCCCCTCTTCAGCACTGCTCAGGGACTCACAGGTCCCTGAGTGATTCCAGGTGGAGGCCAGGGGACCTGGGCTCTGCGTCCTGAAAGGTTTGCTTTTGTGGCCTGGGTTGCTCTGAGGCCCTCGGCTAAACCCTCCTGAGAACTTCCCCGGTGCTTTGGAGTCTATACCCCTGGGGGACCCTCCTCTAGACCCTCCTGGCTCTTAAAGGTTCCCATGTGACCTCGGGGAGCCCCCGTAACCCCTGCACTCCCTCCCACCTTCTGCAAAAAAGGGATTCTAGCAGAGCCTCAAAGTGCCGTAAACATGGAATGAGGCCGAAGTGAAAGCAGCCGTGCACAGCAGCTGCTCAATGAACTGCAGTCGAATCTGAAGAAGGTGGGTTCCCACACAGATCCACCCACCCTGACCCAGAGCTTTCCTTCTCTATCTAGACTAAAATCCATGGAGTTGGGTTTGTGAAGATCCACGCCCCCTGGAATGTGCTGTGCAGAGAGGCGGAGTTCTGAAACTGAAGATGCCAACGAAGAAGGTTGGTGTTGATGGCTCTGCTCCGAAATGTACTGTCAAGTCGCGACGTCACTTGAATGCCTGCCTGGGTCACATGAAGCATACCTACCTGGAGGCCTTGAGTTTTATTAAAAAGCCCATCGGGCTTCAAGCCTACCCCTGGGAGGACAAAGTGGCTTGATGTGACAAGGCCCCCAGACTCCGGGGTCCTGACCGTGGTGAATGTGACCCAGCCCCAGGTGGTCTTTACAGACCGCAGAACAAACCCCACCAAGAGATGCTGCAGGCGGAGGAGCCCCACCTCTCCGCCCTGGGGAATTTACCCGTAACTGCAAACACAGTTACACTTGGGGTCCTGGTGCTTTTGTGACTGTGGTGTCTAAGACAGTTTATCAGATTCATTTTAATTACATTTTCTGGCTTACTGGGATTTTTCTTTTTAATCTGTGAAAACTTTATATCT
The DNA here is from genome assembly GCA_036589455.1 of Ateles fusciceps. Lineage (NCBI taxonomy): Eukaryota > Metazoa > Chordata > Mammalia > Primates > Atelidae > Ateles > Ateles fusciceps. Next base: position 1,502,296 of record JAZHEH010002754.1, read on the forward strand.
AAAAGACAGTTTGACAGTGTATTCCCAGAAGCTTAGCGTGGAGTCAGTATTTACTTCGCGGGCGGAGGGTGAGCCCGTGCTAGGTAGTAAATCAGCCTTCGGCTTCTCTCGTCCTCAGAGACCACTTGGATTACCTCTTGTGAAGCAAAAGTAAAGTTTAGGGGGAAACTCTGTGGAATGCATTATAATTGTGCTTTTGGCTGGGCGCTCCTGAAACCCCGGGCTTTCACGGCGTCACGGGACATTCTGGCCCACCCAGGCACTCTGCTCACAGGATGTGCCATTTCATGGGGTGGGATCGTTCTCTGACCATCTGAGGATAGACAGGGATCGTGGTCCAGGCAGGGTGACACATCTCCTGTCCCTTGTCTTATCTGCAGATGTACCACATTAATGAGACCCGTGGCCTCCTGAAAAAAATCAGCTCTGTGCTCCAGAAAATCACAGACCCCATCCAGCCCAAAGTTGCTGACCACAGACCCCAGACCATGAAGATACTCTCCTATCCCTTCTCCAGAGAGAAGCAGCATCTGTAAGTGGGGGACCCCCATCCAGCTCCCCAAAGGGTCCTGTGTGTGGGGATTTAACTCTCTAGCATAAGAAATGCGGGTTGATTCTCTGTCCCCCAAAGAAGAGCGTATTCTTGTAAGAGCTCTGTGGTTGCTGAGCCCAGAGAGACCGTGGAAATGATTTCCAAGGTCCCTGTTATCTGAGGAGTTAGGGGGCCACAGCATCTTGTCCTACTTGGTGACACAGGAAAAACTTCTTCAGCCTGAGTGAGGACCCCAAAGCACTGGTCTGGACATGCCTCCCCCGCCCCTGCCACCCCTCCCCTGCCCCCACCACCCCTCCCCCACCCCGGGTCTGGTTACCCAGGCCTCCTGCAGCCCAGGCAGCCTTGAGCCCAAGTAAGTCTCACTTCTTGCGGCAGAAATTAAAAAGCATCCCCCAGGCGGGAGGCCTGAGGCCCCAGGGACTCACCACCAGCTGGTTTGCCTGGCAGGGCCATGCCTATTCTGGAAACTTCCCTCCTCCCCTGCTCCCAAGGGGCAGTAGGGCGTAGCCACCTGGGTCAGCAGTGACTGCAAGGCCTCTGCTAGCCTCACTGGCAGAGCTGCAGTGTGGGCAGAGGCGGGAATAGAAAGCTTGAGCCATGGGAACCCAGAGGGCCTTTGGATGGAAGCTCTAGGGGCCAGGAGGGCTCCTGGACAGTGGTCCTCATGGGGTCGGGGGGCCTGGAAGAATGGACAGGGAGGACGAACAGGTGCCCCAACCCACAGGGTCCTTGCCTATTAATGTAGGAGGGGTGGAGCCATTAGCGTCAGTGGATGCATTTATCAGATCCTAATTCCTAGAGGGAACAGGGCATGCCACCAGAGAGAAGGAAGCACTCCCAAGCCCAGCCCTCTCCTCCAGCTCCAGAACGGGGCTCAGGGCAGTAGAGGAAACTGCCCTCCTTCCAGGACCCCGCCCACCTCCCCCATCTCTGCCCTGAGCCGACTCCGTCAGCCCTGCTGCCTGGCCAGGGCTGGGCTCACCTCCAAGCTCCGTGGAGATGGAAGCTGCCAAGCCACCCTCCCCAGTTCTCCCCCAAGTGCCTTGGAGAGCAAGGAGTGTGTTCCCAAGATACCCCTCCACCCTCAGGAAGCCCCAGGCAATCCCTGTGCGGCCCATCAGGACCCAAACCATTAGAAGTACAGGGAGATTGTTTTCAAGGTTGGAACTGTCTGATGGTGGCAGCGATAGTGCCCCCGTCCCCCGCCTTGTTGAAGCAGAGGCTTTTAAAACTGCCTGCTGAGGATGTCATCAAAAGGAAGCAGGGATCTTCTGGGGGGCTGTGGGGACTGTGGGGGGGGTGGAGGGGCTGTGGAGGATGGGGGTTAGGGGGTGGTCTGACCATACTTTCCTCTCAGGTCACTTCCCACCTGTGTGGGTCTCAGGCCTCGCCCAGGTGCAGGGAGGGTAAAACAGACCATCTCAAAGGCCCAGGGTGGACGGGGCATACCTGGTGTCCGGACAGAGTTCTGTCCATTTCAGGGTCACCGCTAATGGGGACAGTGTGGTTTCCCAGGGCCTTGAAACTCAGAGAACTGAACCGTGTCTTGTTTCCTTCCCGTATTTCCACAGATTTGACCTGTCTGATAAGGATTCCTTTTTCGACAGCAAAACCCGGAGCACGATTGTAAGTATCGCACGCGCCTGGAAACGGCTCACTGGCAAGGTGGCCCTGGGGAAGCAGATGATAATTTCATTTTGGTGAAACTCCTCCGGGTGGAAGCCGGCTCTAATTGTCTGTGACAGAAATAATTAGAATAATGAAAGGGAGAGGGGCAGCGAGGGGCCCAGGGGACGGCCGTGCCCCGGGCTGGGGCAGCTCGGAGGGAAGGGAGGAAGCACGGAGCTCAGGAAAGCAGGAGGGGAAGGCAGCCCCCCCCGGAGTGATTTCAGAGGTCGGTGTCCCGTGTCTGTGCAGCTCCCAGCACGTCCCTCAGAGCCTCCTCGCCTCCTCCTGGTGGGATTGTGGGGGCCTGACCATCAGGCCACAGTTCGGGGCTTTTGGAGCAGGGGAGGTGGGGGGCAGGAGGGGAGGGGGTGGGGGGAGGCAAAGGCGCGTGGGTTAGGATCTCTTCCCAGGCCTTTTCCAGAGGAGCCAACCGAGGTTTGAATTCTGACCAGGCCACCCTGCCCTACTCAAGGCACTGGCTTTGTGTTTATCCATCGGCCGCCAACCTGTCCGCCAGCCAAGCTGGGGCCGTGCCTGGCTCAGGACCCAACTTCTATCGAAACAAGAAATGAACCTGGCAGCCAAACTGCTGCCGTCGTTATCCCTTCCCTGCCCAGAAAGCCCGGCCTGGCCGGGCAAGAGACAGAGGGCTGGGACGAGGCAGCGGGTTGACCTTGTCCAGACGGCTGCTCCTCATGGCCACCACCTGAGACTGGCAGGCAGCCAGCAACAGGGCGGTGCAGGTCATACCAGCACAGGGGGTTCTGAGCCTGGGGCAGGGAGGAAGGGCACTTTCTCCCAGAGACCCCCTGAGGCCAGCTCCTAAACAGCCAACATACTCCAAAGAAACGGACAGTTCATAGCGTTGGCCTTGGTGAGTCAGGCCTAATCGTCGTCAAAATCCAGCAGCATGTAGGGTTGGCTGAGGTTCTAAGCAAACGTGTGGAGGAGTGACAGCCCTTCCCCCCTCCTCTGCTCCACACCGTTCACTCTGTCCCGGCACTGGGGTGGCCCCATGTACAAGTGGGTAGGAGTCGGAGACCAGCAGTGTTTGATAGTGATGGGCCCACTGCTTGTCTTGGGTCTTAGACTTTTGGCCTGTAGGCACTGGGGGAGCCATAGAAGGTTGTGGAGCACAGTTGAGGGTGTGGTCAGATCTGTTCTAGAAGGATCACTGCCAGTGGCCAGCTGTGGGAGGCCAGATGACTGGTGGAGAAGGGCTCATGGCAGTGGTCATGAATGGGAGACACAGCTCTCTGTGGAAGGGAGGAGGTAGTTACAGGACAATCAGCAAGGTCAGGACTGATTAGATCTGACGGATGATGGGGGAGGGAGCCATTGAGAGCAGCTGAGTGGGCGATTCCTTCCTTCATTCAGCAGGGCTGTGTTGGCCACCTGCTGTGTGCCCAAGCGTAGTTCGAGGAAAGAGGGATTGAGCACATTTCTAATCCGACAGGTGGGAAGAGGCAAGCCGAGCTAGAAGACAGAGCCACCAGGAGTGTGGTGGCTTTAGGGCCGGGATGTTAAAGGGACCCTGGAGCTATTCTGATCTGAAGGGGACACCTGTTTCTGGGAGAAGGAACCACCAGGGCGGAGGCCCTGCGGCTGCAGGAGTGGGTTTGGAAAGTGAGAGAGGCAGCCAGGGTAATTGGACGGGTGGGTCCCGCAGAGGCGGAAGGAAAGAGCTCGGACCCCCTGGGCTTGGGGGGGCACTGGAAGGACACTGGCCTTGCCGAGAGACTGGAGGCAGGATCTGTGTGCTCTGAAATGCACATCTGTGCACCAGGACCAGTTGTTCTCACCCCCAGTTTACACATAGAAAAACTGAGGCAGTGGGTGGCGATGTCATCTGTCCAAAATCCCACAGCTGCAAAGGGCAGAGCCGGCACCCGGGTCCAGGGCAGACGGACTCCTGAGCCGGAGCTGCCGAGGCCACCAAACAAGACATTTCACTAGTCAAGGGGCACACACTCGGGGTGGGATCCCTTCAGCAGGGCTCTGCCCAGGCACCAGGAACCCAGAGCCCGATGGCGGCCACCTCGTGCCACCACCGTGGGGGAATGGATCCCAAGGCCTGCCCCCCCGCCGATCCCCCTGGGTCCTAGAACATTCAGGATTGTGTCCCCGAGCGGTGCTGTTCCAACTCATCCCTCAGCACGAGGGGACTATCAACCCACCGGGCCGGGTACGGGGCCCAGCTGTGACATGGGACACCAGCACTAGGCCCAGGAGGGCCCTGCATTGCTTTGCCGGGGTCAGCAGCCATCACTCCCACGTCAGGAAGTGAAAGATGGGACCTGCGGTGCAGCTATTTCTCCCTGAGGATCTCAAGCCTCTGACATTGTTGAGATCCCAAGCTGGGCCCACGGTCCCTGAATAAAGGCCACTGTCCTTCCTTGGAAAATAGCTCAAGGAGGGCATCATGGGTAACCAGGCCTGCTGCAGCCACAACAGACGGACAGTTTCTGCTGGAGGGGACATGCCTGAAGCAACTGCTCACCCTCCTTCTTGTCTCTGCAACAGGTCTATGAGATCTTGAAGAGAACGACGTGTACCAAAGCCAAGTACAGCATGGGTAAGCACGTTTCTGGGGCTTGAGATCAGCATTGCTTTCCAAGCGGGAATCTCACTCCGAGTCATCTCTGTGGGAGGTTGGGCAGCTGGCTCGAGGTGTTGAAGAGGGTTTTGATTTAAGCCTGTGTGACAGTTTCAGGCTGGAGGGCTGCGTTGGGAGCTTAGAGTGCAGTTTTATGGCCCAGCACTTTTCAGTACAAAGGTAGCCTTCGCTTTGGCATGTTTGTGAGCATGTCGACAGGCTCTCCCTGCACAGGTGGTAAATCCAGGCTGGAAACAGACCAGCATTAGGGGTGACCGAGGGTTCTGGGCCCTCTCTTGACCCTCACAGTCCAGCGGGGAATAATCAGGGTTTGGGGTGGGGATCACCATGCAGCTGTTCTGGACCCTTAAAGGCACGCCAGGGCTTACTGAAAGCAGTGCCCCTGACCAGGCACCAGCAGCTACAGACAGCCTAATTCCTGAGCTGCAACAAACCCATCCTGACCAGACTCCCTGGCTATCAGTTTCCAGAACCCCTTAAGCCACAGATACAAAATCTTCCCAGTTAAATTGTGTAGCTGGGACCATCCCCCCACAGTGGGTCCCTTGCCCACAGCTGCAGGCAGTTTGTGAAAGCCGAAATATTGCAGAGCAAAGGAATGCCTTTTCCAGCCTTTCCTCCCCTCCTTCTTGAGCTGTCTTTGCCCTGCTGAGAGCCGTGCTATAGGGTAGCATCCAGCACTCTGTAGAAGCCTGTAAAATGACGAGGCCATGGCTCCCGGGGGAACGCAGCAGGTCCGGTGAGAGCTGGAGTCTGTGCATACAAGAGGGACCATCTTGCTGTTTTGGCTTCCTGCAGGGGAAGGAATGCCATGGGAAGTAAAATGGAGAGCAGTGGGGAGTCAAGGGCTCGGGACTTGAATTCCTAGGGTCAGACCCGGGAGACAGAAAATGAACCCTCGACCACCTCTGGTGGCTGCTTGGCCCCCGACCATGTGGCCCGTGGTCACTCACAGGGATACCCTGGCAGGCCCAAAATCTCTGAGTCCATGTCCTAAGTGAGCGGGGAGTGTGAAGGAGGCCCATCCAGGGTCCAGAGGACTGAGAACCTCTGGAGCGGCCAAGCCCTGATCCACACAACTGCAGTGAGCTCAGGCAGAAAGGAAGGTGATGTTGGGAGTTTGGGTTTTTGAAATTGCTCCTCTAGGTCACTGCTGCCAGGGCAAAGCCTTGGAAAGGTCACTAGAGGTAAGGAGGAGGCATGGTTCTGGTCCCAGGCTGGGTCTCAGGCCTCAGTTTCCCCCCTGGGTCCCTGCAGCGTTCCTTCCAGTAGAAACGTGTGTGGTTGCAGTAAAAGTCCAGGGTTCTTTGGGCTGCACAGCCTGGGCTGACTCTCTGGTCCCTGGGGACACAGGGTCTCTGTGTTCCCCACCAGTTCTGTGGCAGAGCTGGTCCCCTGCACCTGGCGACGGGGCGGATAGCTGCGGGTCCTCCTCTCCAGCCCTGCTTCACGGCGGCACCTTGTCTGAGTGTCCACTGCCTCTAAATTCATCCTCCAGTAGGGAGGATTCCCCGTCACCCCCCCAGGCTGTGTCCCTTAGTCTTGCAGGATGAGCAGGACGGGACGGCTGGGGGCTTTAGGAACTGTGCTGAGGGGAAGGCCTTCCAGATAGAGGGAGCGGCGTGTGCAAAGGCCCTGCGGCAGGCAGCACCAGGTTACGAGCTTCCCAGCAACAGGAAGGAGGCCGGCCAGCCTGTATCAGGCCCCAGGTCCACTTCCTATTACAGACAAACTTTTCACTCACACGCGTGGCTGAAGCCCCTTCCTCTGAGTATCCTTCAGGTCCGCGGATTATCCCAGGTCACTGACCACAGAGATGGCCCATTTTCAAGGGGGATTTCGGAGTCATTTTCCCACCGCTATCAGGTGGAGTCTCAGAGGGTGGGTTGCCCAGGCTGCTGTGAAAACCTGACGCTCTTACTGCCAAGGAGGCCTCTTCAGCCAGGCAGAGGGTTCCGTGAGCAGCAAAGGGTCCCATGGAAACACCCCCGCCATACTGGGCCCCCATGATGTGTTTGGAGCAGGATCAGATTTCCAGGAGCCCCTTCCCGACACTTGGCCCTGGTTCTCCCGCCCCTCTCTCACAGTCTCCCGGGCTGGGCGCCTGCATACGCACCTATTAGGACATGCAGGTGTGGTGTTTTTATAGTGTGCCCAGTGCAGGCCCTGGGGGGTCACCTGAAAAGGGGCCCCACCAGCATTCCACCGCTTCTGGGACCCCTGGACGGCCGTGAGTCCGTTGGGGATCGCTGGCCACCCCGCGCCTGCTGCCCCAAATGTGGCTTTGATCCTCTCCGGCCCTTCACGTCACTAATAGCCAATGTATAAACAGGGCAAGGCGAGGGAAGAAAGAAGGACTCCGCCCTTCTAAGTAAAAGGCGGAAATGTGGGAAGTATGGTAAGTGTGGGCCTCCTCCGGCTTTCCCAATCAACCTAAAATCTAATTCCAAATTGTATGTGTGTTTTCTGACACCATCAATTTTTCCATCCATATATTTCTTCATGATTCAGCTTCTCTAACCACTTACAATCCACCTTCCCCCATCTGCAGGCTTGCCCTCGGACAGGTGGGGGGAGCCGGTGAATCGGAGGCTTGGGGGCGACAGAGTGAGGCCACGGTCCGGTCCGCTCGCGCCGCCTGCCTCTGAGACAGAGCCGCCTCTTGGGGTTTTCTCTGTGTCTTCCTAATTCTGCCAATCGAGCATGTGTTTCGTCATCTGCTAGCCGATAGATCAATCACCCAGCTGCGCCCTGTCATTCCTGGGGGAAGAAACCCCAGAAAGGTGTCCGGGCTCTGTGTGGTCAGGTTCGTTTCACTTTGAGAAGCTCTTGGTGGCTGAGACAGCCCCGGGACCGCTGTGACTTTAAAATGTGAAGCGGAGACCCGCCTGCCCCATAACCTCCTCTCTGCCTCTGTTTTTAAGGCATCACGAGCCTGCTGGCCAATGGTGTGTACGCGGCCGCATACCCACTGCACGACGTAAGTAACCTTGACACACAGTTTATCTCTGCGCCATTTGACTCCCCAGATCCTGCCGGGCCACACCCCCCAGGGGAGCTGTAATTACCCTGTGGTCACAGTTTCCTGCTTGGCTCTCGCTGTAAATGTCAACGGTACACAGGCCTTCCCTGTTCCCCGTGCGAGGAACGAAAAGTCACACACAGGGCCATCTTTTCTTGCAGAACAGTCCCACCAAAACGGGGGCACAGGTGGCAGCTGCTCTGCCTCAGCTTTCTCTGAACCTCACGGCCAGCCCAGCGAGTCCGCACAATGTCTTCCCGGCTCAGCCTCCCTGACCCTCGCTGGCCCGGGGCCCTGGCAGAGTGACCGGGGGATCTGTACGTGTCTATTTCTGCAGAGCCAGTGGCCAGCTTCCTGAGCTGACTCTCCAGATCCCACTGGTCTCCTGTTGACAAATATAGCCTGTGTCCGTGGCTGGCTTGGGGTGGAGAGAGAGAGAGGACTGTCTTCTCCTTGTCCCTATGGAAACAGGCACTCAAGTTCAGCAGGGCGCTGGGAATGGGCCTCCGGGCCGGCGCAGTGTGGGAATCCCCGGACAGAGGAGCTCTGAAACTTTGCAAATGTGCAGAGGCCGGGGGCCAAGAAGCAGGAGAGAAGGGACAGGCCTGGGACTAAGGGGACCCAGATTCTAGTCCCAGCCACTTAAACCCACACCTCGACCTTGAGTCTTACTGAGCCTCAGTGTCCCCACCTGTGGGTCAGGAAGAATCATGACTTGCCCTAATTCTCCTCGTTTTTTTTTTTTTAAGATGGAGTCTCACCACTCTGTCACCCAGGCTGGAGTGCAATGGCTCGATCTCAGCTCACTGCAACCTCCGCCTCCTGGGTTCAAGCAATTCTCCTGCCTCAGTCTCCCAAGCAGCTGGGGTTACAGATGCCCACTACCACGCCCAGCTAATTTTTGTATTTTTATTATTTTTATTTTTATTTTTTTGAGACAGAGTCTCGCTCTGTCGCACAGGCTGGAGGGCAGTGGCATGATCACAGCTCACTGCAACCTCCAACTCCTGGGTTCAAGCAATTCTCCAGCCTCAGCTGGGACCTACAGACACCTGCCACCACACCCGGCTAATGTTTCTTATTGTTAGTAGAGACGGGGTTTCTCCATTTTGGCCAAGCTGGTCTCGAACTACTGACCTCAGATGATACACCCGCCTCGGCCTCCCAAAGTGCTGGGATTACAGGCGTGAGCCACCACACCTGGCCTAATTCCTTTCTTCTTGAAGAAGAAACACTGGATTAGACAAACGTAAGGTGCAGGCATCGTGCAGGGCAGTCGGTCCAGGGGTGTCTTCTCCGGACGGTTGACCCCAAAGGAAAGAGTGTGGGCAGATCTGCCGCCCGCCACCTCGTCACCTCTCTGTCCAGGCCTCCTCCTCACTGTAGGTCCGGGGATCGGGGTTGACCAGCCCAGCTTGCACCCATCGTGCACCCACACATGCTGTTCCTTCTGCAACGGTACTCTTCCCTGACCCCGCCCTGTCCCACCCCCAGGTGGACAGAGGCACGCACGCCAGGCCTTTCTGTAGCCTTCCTCCCCGGGACTGGTGGCTTCTCCTCCCTTCCCTGGGCCTCAGACAGTCCCTATCCTGCAAAGACACCACCGTCTGACCACCTTTGGTTATGTGTGTCATCTCAAGAAGCCCCAGCACTCAGCACTTAGTAGGTGCTCAATAAATGTGGTGTTGATTCAGAGTAGATTGAGTTAGCTTGCCTCGGCCAGTGACCAGCAGGTCTGAGGAGGTTTCCAGGGCAGGCTCAGGCCCCGAGCGTCCTGGCAGCAGCTCCAGGCTCCTGCCCTGAGGCCCTGAGTCTGGAGGGGCCCACTCCTCCACTCTGTCAGGCTTTCCTCCTGAGGACCTAGCCGGTCTGCCTGCTCTGCCTCACCCTGTGCGGGCTCCAGCTGGGTGCCAGGAAGATAGCCCTGCCTGGCACAGCCCATAACCCCAAGAAGGCAGCCTAGAGCTACATCCGTGCACCTGATTGGCCTCTCAGCAGGTAACCCCTGCTAAGAGGTTGAGGCACAGAAGCCAAAATGTGTCTGGGCCTCCCGCCTGTTTTGAGTCAGCCCTTTAAGTCTTAAAAGGGAAAGGGGAGAAATTGAACATATCTGAGCACCTACTGTGTGCAGAGCCCTGTGTTTAGGAGAAACTGTACCTCATTTAACCCATGCAGACACAGAGACTCAGAGAGGTGTAATAACTTGCCTGAGGTCACACAGCCCCTGTGGAGGAGCTGGGGCCAAAAGCAGTCCCGCGGTTACGCCAGCCCCTCGCCACGTCCCCACCTCGTCCCCGTCGTGGAGACCAAATGTATCCCTCTTCTTGGTCACCACTACTGCATTTGTCTTAGGGGTTGACTGTAACAGTTTAAACTGACTGGCACAAATTTTCCTCACCAACTGGATCTGTTTACTGTCAGGGAGCCAGTCTCACAAGAAGCATCTCCAAGATCCAATAGGGAATCTCCTCTTCGGAATCTTCATCTCGCCTTACGCAGCCGTGCATAAGTCTGTTCCCACTTTAAAGACAGAGAAACAGGCTGGAGGGGGCTCAGGCCACTTGCTCAGGGGGCGCATAGTCAAGGAGTGGAGCTCAGAAGCCCCGGGCTGTGGGTGTCACGTATCCCTAGGGAATGTGGAATTTTACAGCCACAAATTTTCGTTATGATTGAAGGGCACCCCTGCTGCTAAGTACCAAAGCTGATGTTTAAGCATCTGGGGGAGATGACTGGTTCTGGCCTGAGCTGCGGGCACCCACGTCCTTACGCAGAACACTGACGGCAGGGAAGCTCGGACTGGCCTCGTGGGCCATGGGGAGGCCCTCACTGCCCGCTCTCGTTCTGGCTTCACATTTTTACTTCCATCTTCCTCACCATTAAGCTGTCCTACACCCTGCCCCGTTCCAAGCCTGTGCTTACTGCATTCATTCATTCATTCATTCATTCAGAATATCTGGTCGGCTGGGCGTGGCGGCTCAGGCCTGTAATCCCAGCCCTTTGGGAGGCCAAGATTGGTGGATCATCTGAGGTCAGGAGTTTGAGACCAGCCTGACCAACATAGTGAAACCCCGTCTCTACTAAAAATTTAAAAAATTAGCCGGGCATGGTGGCGCATGCCTGTAATCCCAGCTATTTGGGAGGCTGAGGCAGGAGAATTTCTTGAACCCAGGAGTCAGAGGTTGCAGTGAGCCGAGATCGTGCGACCGCACTCCACCCTGGGTGACAGAGCAAAACTCCATCTCAAAAAAAAAACAAAAAGAATATCTGGTGAATGCCATTGTCAACCAGATAACAACCTGATAGAACTGTGTGTGGGTAAGAGTCCCGTGCTCGCGCAAGACCCCGAGGAAGTCTCCAGGCCTCAGAGTGTGTCACCTGTACTGAAAGGACTTTGAATTGATGTTGCTTTCTTCCTGGCTGACACCTCCCTGCCTGAGGTCACCAGTGTATGGACCTCCGTATAGATGAGGTGCTGCTGGGATCGTGTGGCTTTCCCCATCCGTGAAAAGAAACTGGGAAACAGTAAAAGTAGTCGCGGTTGGGTGGGTGGGGACCCCCTAAGATTTAAAAGGAAATGGGTTAAACTGCTCTGAGAGCGTCTTCATTCCAAGACCACCCACACCGGGTTGCTTGCTTGAGTGTGTGGTCCGGTCATCCCTGCCTGGCGGGGGGTTAGAAGGGGTCATGCAAGTTGCTGGTGAGTGGAGAGGACACTGGACAGGCCCCCAAGAGCCCCAGAGCTTTATCTGCCTGGGATATTCTTAAAACCCATTGGCCAGGCCAGGCACAGTGGCTCACGCCTGTAATCCCAGCACTTTGGGAGGCTGAGGTGGGTGGATCACCTGAGGTCAGGAGTTTGAGACCAGTGTGGTCAACATGCTGAAACCCCGTTTCTACTAAAAATACAAAAAATTAGCCAGACATGGTGGCAGGTGCCTATAATCCCAGCTATTCTGGAGGCTGAGGCAGGAGAATTGCTTGAACCCTGGAGGTGGAGGTTGCAGTGAGCCTAGAAAGCGCCATTGCCCTCAGCCTGGGCAACAAGAGTGAAACTCTGTCTCAAAAAATAAAATAAGTAGCTGGGTGCATTGCCTCACACCTGTAATCCCAGTGCTTCGAGAGAATCACCTGAAGCCAGGAGCTTGAGCCCAGCTTGGGCAACATAGGAAAACCTCTGTCTCTATTTAAAAAAAAGGGAAAAAAAATGAGCTGGCTGTGGTACTGTGTACCTATAGTCCCAGCTACTCAGGAGGCTGAGACAGAAGGATCCTTTGAGCCCAGGAGATTGAGACCAGCCTGGGCAACATAGTAGAACCCTGTCTCCACAAATAAAGAAATTAGCAGCTGGGCGGGTGGCTCACGCCTGTAATCCCAGCACTTTGGGAGGCTGAGGCGGGTGGATTACCTGAGATCAGGAGTTTGAGACCCGCCTGGCCAACATGGAGAAACCCCATCTCTACTAAAATTACAAAAATTATCTGGGCTTGGTGGCGGACACCTATAGTCCCAGCTACTCAGGAGACTGAGGCAGGAGAATCGCTTGAACCCGGGAGGCAGAGGTTGCAGTGAGCCGAGATCATGCCCCTGAACTCCAGCCTGGGAGGCAGAGGGAGACTCCATCTCAAAAAAAACACAAAGCAACCACTGGCCAGGCCAGCCATGCCCTGAACCTCGGCAGAGGTGCTCCCTTGCCGCTCCTCCCCAGTTACTTATGTCAACGTAGCTACCTGGGGCTCCCTGAATGATAGTTCAGTGTTGTTTCTGAGTGTTTTCGAGGGTAACATGTGCACAGCCACAGGCAGTCTAGACCCCCCGTGTCCCAAGACCGGCTTTCCACCCCTTAGACCTTTCTCTTCCTTTAGGTTTGAAAGTCTGGATCCAAGTCAGGGTCTGACCAAACTTAGCTGTGCATCCTCAGGAAATGTCAGTTTGCTTCTCAGCGCCTCAGTGTTTCCATCTGTAAAATGGGAGTGCTGGACTCACTGATCTAGACGGCAGTGACCATGTCATCTACTATCCCTCTTGAGATGCTGCACGGTGAAAAGGGGGCAGGACCACGGGACCGTCTCAGCAGAGTGGGATAGATGCGCACCCGATTGATATGACTCTTCCTGCCCCGAAAGCCCCCTTCCTTTGTGTTTCTGGTTCCAAGGACCCGACCGTGGATCCTCTCCTCGATTCCCCTCTGTGTCGAGGGAAGAGGCAGCTCAGGCCATGTCGGTGGTGGGCGCCAACAGGGTCATGCCCGGCCTTTCTATCAGAACGGGGGGCACACCTGGGCAACCCTCACACTCTGTGTGAAATGTTGTCCCAGGATTATCTCAATTTATGCCAACAAGGGTTGCTGGGGCTTATGTTTTGTGACGTTATGAAGGTGAGCGGCTCGTTGGATGATAAGAATGTCCCTTTCCTCTTTTCTAACAGGGGAGACTATGAGGGTGAAAACGTCGAGTTCAACGACAGAAAAGTAAGTTGATGGAGGGACGGGAGGCGGCTCTGTCAGAGCCTGGAGGAGTTCTGGGGAGGGGTGGGCCTGGGAGCAGTTCTGGGGAGAGGCGGGCCTGAGAGCAGTTCTGGGTGGGGGTGGGGTTGGCGTGGGAGGAGTTGTGGGTGGGGGTAGGCCTGGGAGCAGGACCGAGGACTCACTGGCCTGCAGGGTCTCCCCCAGGGCGCTCAAGGTAGGGGGCTGGTGGCAGGTGTCGCCTCTGGCCTTCTCAGGAGAAAAGTCAGTGACTGTGACTGGTTTGTTTTCCTCCTTCTGATTCTCAAAAGTGCCCTTGGCAGGTGGCCGTGAGCGTGTGGAAGGGCCACTCCTGGCACGCTGTTCTCCCTTATCTTCTCAGGACAATCTGAACCCTGCCTGGGTCTCCAGCAGTTCTCTGCTGGCATGTGGCCTAATCCCCGCAGGGCTCCCAGGCGAGTCCACTTGGGAACCACTGAGGCCAGGTGCATAGAGCACAATGGCCCCCAGCAGCACACTGGGGGGAGCTCCTCTATAGTGGTCAATGAAGTGTTTCTCAAAGTTACCTGACCTGGAACCCTTTTAAATGAAGAAGTGGTTGAGCTAGTGTTCCAGGGAATGCACTTTGGAAAACACTAGGTGACCCCCCTTTTTTTTTTTTTTTTTTTTGGAATCTCACTCTGTCACCCAGGCTGGAATACAATGGCGCAATCTCAGCTCACTGCAGCCTCCTCTACCTCCCGGGTTCAAGTGATTCTCCTGACAGCCTCCCAAGCAGCTGGGATTACAGGTGCCTGCCACCACGCCTGATTAATTTTTGGTTTTGTTTTTGTTTTCAGAGTCTTGCTCTGTTACCCTGGCGCCCACCACCATGCCCGGCTAATTTTTGTATGTTTTTAGTAGAGACGAGGTTTCACCATATTGGCCGGGCTGGTTTCATCATATTGGCCATGTGATCCACCCGCCTTAGCCTCCCAAAGTACTGGGATTACAGGCGTGAGCCACCGTGCCCAGCCCTAATTTTTGTATTTTCAGTAGAGATGGGCTTCTGCCATGTTGGCCAGGCTGGTCTTGAACTCCTGGCATCGAGTGATCCACCCTCTTCAGCCTCCCAAAGTGCTGGGATTACAGGAGTGAGCACCCACACCCAGCTGGTCCCTTTATTCTTTAGTGGCTGTTGCTAATTTTCCTCACTCCCCAAAGCATCGGTCCCCGTCCTCTGCCCCTCGCTCTGAGCACGGGACCTCCACCCCCTCCCACCCCAGGCTTCCTAGGAAGCTCTGCTCCCTCTGCCATGCCTCCAAAGAGCATCTCCCCACCACAGCCATTTCTCTTCCCTCCCCCTTCATGCGCCTACACCCGATTCTCAGCCTCCCCCCACCCCCCAGGTCTCCACATCAGCCTCTGTTCCCCAAACTTGCCCAGCCTTCCCTCCCAGGGGGGAGCAGTCCTTCCTGACCCTGCACGTCCAGCCCTTGCCCCGATTGCTGGTCCTTCCGCAGGAGGTGGGTAGAGATGCTTCCCCCGACAACCTCACAATAGTGGCCTTGTCCCAATTCCCAGGGGCCAGGACCTCTGTGTATGGAATGTTCTTCATTTCAGCCTCCCCCCCAGGTCCCCATACATGTTTTTAAATCTTTGGTGCTTGATACTACTTGCCCGCCCGGGGGATCCAGATGAAGATGCTATCTGACTTAGCACAAAAGTTACATATTTGGTTATTTTTAGTGTAACATCTGGCATCGTCTGAGACCCCATGACTTGCAGAACTCCCTGCTCTGATCCTGTTGGAAAGGACCATCCCCTCCACAGGCCTGTCCTGACCAATTCCAGCCTCAGAGTCCAGCCCCCTTCATTCCTCCGCACCCCTCTGGCGCTTGGCAGTTGCCTGTCCTCTCCCTAAAGATGCTTCTGCCATGGACACCAGCAGCCCCTTTCTGGCTGAATTCAGTTCTCTGGGTCACAGGCCCCTGAACCCTACCCCCTTTCCCCCTCCTCCGCGCTCCAGCCACACTGGCTGCTTTTCTAATCTCAGGATTGCTTGGCCGATGGTCACATCGGTGCCAGGACTAGCTCATTCAGTTACTTATTCATTCAAGAAATATTTACTGGGCACTACTCTGTGCCAGGCCCAGCAAACACAATGTGGGTTTGTCCAGGCCCAGCTGTTTACCTGGAATGCTTCCCACCCTCCATTTAATTTTAGGTCCCAGCAGTGGATACAAGGCCTGGCCCATGGGGGTAGTCAGGGAGTAATGAATGA
The DNA here is from genome assembly GCA_036589455.1 of Ateles fusciceps. Taxonomy (NCBI): domain Eukaryota; kingdom Metazoa; phylum Chordata; class Mammalia; order Primates; family Atelidae; genus Ateles; species Ateles fusciceps. The sequence continues at coordinate 1,517,883 of JAZHEH010002754.1, forward strand.
CAGTTCGCTGGACGGATGGATTAATGGCTGATAGACAACGGAGGAGATAGAGGTGGATGGCTGGATGATGGATAAATGGATAGACAGTTCGGTGGATGGATGGATAGATGGATTGATGGATGAAGGGATAAATGATGGATGGGTGAATAGGTGGATGGATGAATAGAGGATTGATGGGGGGGTGGGGTGGGTGGACGGATGCTGGAGAGATGAATGACGGTCGATGGATGGGTGGGTAGATGGATGGGTGAATGGGTGGATGGATAGATGGATGGTTGATGGATGGGTGATTGTCTGGGTGGATTCATGGATGGATGCTGAAGGGATGGATAGTTGATGGATGGGTAGGTGTGCGGGTGGGTGGTTGGATGGATGGATGCTGGAGGAATTAATGATGGATGATGGGTGGGTGGGTGGATGGGTGACTGATGGAATGATGAATGATGGGTGATGGAAGGATAAATGATGGATGATGGGTGGGTGGGTGGATGGATGCTGGAGGAATTAATGACGGATGATAGGTGGATGGGTGGATGATGGGAGGATGAATGATGGATGATGGGTGGGGTGGACGGGGTAGGTGAATGGATGGATGCTGGAGGGATGGAAAATTAATGATGGATGGATGGGTGGATGGATGATGGGTGGGTGGGTGGCTGGGTAGATTGATGGATGCTGGAGGAGATTAATAATGGATGATGGGTGGGTGGATGGATGACGGAAGGATGAATAATGGATGATGGGTTGGTGGGAAGTAAGTAAATGGAGTGATGCCAGAGGAGTGAATAATTAATGGTGGATGGATGGGCGGATGGATGATGGGTGGGTGGGTGGATGGAGGCTGGAGGGATGAATAATGAATGATGGATGGATAGGTGGCTGGTGGAAGGATGAATGATGGATGCTGGAGGAATGAATGATGGATGATGAGTGGGTGGGTGGCTGGGTGGATGGATGGATGCTGGAGGAATTAATGGTGGATGATGGTTGGGTGGATGATGGAAGGATGAATGATGGATGCTGGAGGAGTGAATGATGAGTGGATGGGTGGATGGGTAGAGGAGAGAAGAATCAATGATGGATAACGGGTGGGTAGGTGGGTGGGTGAATGGATGGATGGATGCTGGAGGAATTAATGATGGATGATGGGTGGGTGGGTGATGGAAGGATGAATGATGGATGATGGGTGGGTGGGTGGATGGTGGAAAGAAGAAAGGAGAGAGGGAGGGAGGATTAGATGCGTGTTTGGGTCCTCACTCAGAGCTGCGGGGAACTTCTCTGCATTCTCCCACGATGTCTCCACATCACAGCCTGGCACCAAGTTTTTGCCTTTCCAGTGACAGACTCTGTAGCTTCTCCATTATCGTTCCCATGAGTGACAGGAGCCCCGGGTGCCTGGCCCTGGGTACCTCACAGAGCAGAAAGGAAAGTGCAGCCAAGGACATTTTCCTGTGCTGAGCTGGAGGATGGGCAGAAGACAGTGTGGGGGAGTTTAAGCAGGAGGCAGGTCTGGGCCATGGCAGGGCAGCCATCACTCTCTCCAGGCCTGATTATGGGATCACAAACACGTAGGAGTACTTGGGGAGTGAGCCCCTTCCTCCAGGACCTCGGGCGAGTTCACACCTACACAGAGCTAAACCCCGGGTGAGCAAGGCATGCCCGCAGGGCTGTGTTTGGATACACAGAAGGTGCCGTGGTGGCTGCTACTGCCTCCCCCTGCCAGGGCACTGGAAGAGTAGGACCACCTGGGCCCTGCGGGGGAGGGGCTGGCTTGGGTCATGGGGGGGTTTCCCCCAGGTGTGGACTGAGGTCTGCTGCCTCCCTGGGCTAAACTGGGAGCCACAGAGCCCAACCTGTAATTCATCCGTCCATTCATTCAACAGTCGCTTACTGAAAACCTGCAGGCCCTATTGGAGGCCTGGAGAATGAGAAGGACCAGACAAACCTGGTCCCTCTGGTTTTCCGTTTCTAGAGGGAAGGGCAAGGGCCAAGGACGTACACTAATTAAAGACCGCATCCATGTCACCAAGGCCTGCGGCAGCCCTGTGAGTCCAGGCACGAGGTCTCCACGAGATGGATGTCTGAGGGCTGTTGGGATCCCCTCCAGGGACCGGGTGCTGGAAGGCTCCCCAGGTCACAGTGGCTGCAGCCACCTGGCTGGCCTCATTCTCCAACCCACGGCCCCCATGCCTGGACACGCCCTGCCCGCTCGCCGGGGCTAAGGTGCCCACCTTGGATTCCTTCCAGCACTAACAGTGGAGTCTGCAGTTGGATTTCTGTGCCTTGACAGTGCAGAGTGGTTGATGTCGCCTCTTGGCAGGAGGAAAAGTCCACCGAGGTCAAGTGGTTTATGTAGGAAGCTGGGGGTGGAGCCACTGAGGGCGGGTCCTTCCTCACCTGATGCAGAACTCTGTCCTTTCTCCCTGTCCCTGTCTCGCTCCTCCCTCCATCTCTCCCTGTCTCCCTCCCCCCACCCCACCTCTCTCTGTCCGTCTCTCTGACTCTGTCTCTCCATCTGTCTCTCTCTCCCTCTCCCCCCACCTCTCTCTATCTCTCTCCCTGCCTCCCTCCTTCTCTCTCTGTCTCTCCATCTGTCTCTGTCTCTCCCTCTCCCCTCCCTCTGTCTCTCTCTCTGCCTCCCTCCTTCTCTCTCTGTCTCTGTCTCTCCCTCTCCCCCTCCCTCTGTCTCTCTCTCTGCCTCCCTCCTTCTCTGTCTCTGTCTCTCCATCTGTCTCTATCTCTCTCTCCTTCTCCCCTACCTCTCTCTGTCTCTGTTTCTCCCTCTCCCCCACATCTCTGACTGTCTCTCTCCCTGCCTCCCTCCTTCTCTCTCTGTCTGTGTCTCTCCCTCTCCCCCACCTCTCTCTGTCTCTCTCCCTGCCTCCCTCCTTCTCTCTCTGTCTCTGTCTCTCCCTCTTCCTCCCTCCGTCTCTCTGTCCCCTCCTTCCCGCCTCCTCCCTCTCTGCTGCATCTTCCACCTGTCTTGGCATAAATCTGCGGTCTGACTCTAGGTGAGGGGAAGGGGCTGCCCAGGTTAGCGATGCTGCTTTGCTTTTGCAGAGGCGCGGTTCCGCTTCGTCCAGGTTTGCTGGCCGAGGCCTCCCTGTGTACACAGCAAAACTGTAGGCTTCTCATCGCTGTCTGCCTAACGAGATGCACACGCTGCCTTTCACACATCACCAGCTTACATGAGTTCCCTCTGTGACTCGAGTTCCCTCTGTGACCTGGGAGGAGAGATGGCATCTTCAGTGTAAAGGAGGAGGCAGGGGATGGGGGACGATCTGTCCAGGACTCTCGACTGGTGGGAGTGCCTGGCCAGGGCCACAGGCAAGTCGCAAGCCCCTCCGACCATGGCCATGCCCAGCTGCAGGTGAGGCTGGTGGCTTTGAGGGGCTGTGCAGCAGCAGGCGGCCCCTTGTGGATTTCAGGAAGCCCTCTACTTGTGAGTCTGGGTGGAGGCAGCCGTGGGTGGGCCTGGGCTCCTTCCTCTCCCCTGCTTGTCTGTGGGGGTCTCCATAGTCCACAGCTCCAGTGTTACCCGAGATGCTCAGGTACGCCAGTCTCCATCAGCTGTGGAGATGGCTCACACCCACTTCCCGGCCTCCAGGCACTGGGAGCAGTTACGGAGGCTCCAAGAGGTTCCCCTGTCCCCCAGCCATGACCTTGACTCTTAGTCTGGGAGGCAGCTTGGCCCCAGCTTGGCTCTGAGCTGAGGAGGAGGGCAACTGGCCCTACCTCTGGCTCCTGGTGGGCAGTCTCTGGGCCCCTCATGGTACCTGCATCCTGCCTTCCCCGAGGGTGGCCCTGTAGCTGGACGCATGATGGATGAACCTGGGCTTGGAGTTGAGGTCTGGAAAGCGTTAACTACCCACATGCGTGGTTTTATTTAATTTTATTTTATCACCAGCAGTCCTAAGCCAGCGTCTTCCTCAGGACACCCTCTGCATATTCACACAAGGCTTCCAATCCTCCAAACTCACTACTGTCCCTGCCCAAAGCCTGGGGGGTAACAGGGTGTGTGTCAATTTCATTTATTTCACAAAACGCTGTTAATCAGACAGCCCATCTCGGGGAGATAAACCTGGAGTATCTTTGCATCTCGTGAGATTTTTTAAATTTTCGCCGCTGGTATTTATTTCTCTGCTCAAAACCCTGGTGGTTTTGTGCCCTTTATAAAGAATGGTTTGGTGTCTGACAGGGATGACCAAAAACCCTAAATGTGAGAAGCCGCAAAGCATCTGGCCCATTTAGTTAAATTCCAGGTCAAATCACAAAGAGCACAGATTCCGTAACCTGCCAGAAGCTTCTTTACCATCCCCACGTTCACCTGAAAGGGGGGGGCCTGCTCTTGCGGCACAGCCCACTCTCAAGAAGCGTTTGTGGGACGAATGAATGATGTCACTGAGGCCCAGTCCCCGCAGCTCTGCGTTCCAGGAGCCACCTCAGAGTGCCACATCGTCACCAACCTCACTGCTTCCTCCCTTCAGCTCCTGTACGAAGAGTGGGCGCGTTATGGGGTCTTCTATAAGTACCAGCCCATCGACCTGGTCAGGTAAGAACGCCCCACACCCTATGGGAATCAAGTTCCTGGTCCAGTGGCAGTCGGATCCGTCCCTGTGGGTTTCAACTGCTCTGAATATTCAGTACCTGGGAGCTTCTGTAGGAAGACCCCAAGTGTCCCTGCAGGGCTGACGGTCTGGGCCAGTTTATTCAAATTTCCTGGAGGGCGGGCTCTTTTCTATCACATTCACTGCCTGACCCGGCCTCCCTGGGCGGCTGGGAGGGGTTTCCCGCTTTGAGATGTGCAGGGGAAGGAAAGAGCTGCCCTCAGATGTGTAAGAACTTCTCCTCTCCCCAGGGAATCTCTGTCCCCACAGGGCAGGAAGGAGGGGTGGACCAGGTTAGGCAGTGTGTCCCATGGGAACTTCCAGACCAGAGCTCGACTGGTAGAGATCCATTCACGCCATCAAGGTGCCAACCACGCTTCATATGAGGAGCGGGTGGTTTTCTTGGCACCTGCCAGCCGAGGTTCTTTCCAGTCCTTACGGTGAGCAGGGATTGGAACCGAGCCGACAGCCTCAGGGGAAGTACGTCCACACCCACCAGCGTGGGCCATCGCACACGGGAATGCACCCACCTTCCACGAGACAGAAGTAGGGGCCGGCTGTGGTGGCTCATGCCTGTAATCCCAGCACTTTCGGAGGCTGAGGCGGCGGATCACCTGAGGTCAGGGGTTCGAGACCAACCTGGCCAACATGGTGAAAACCTGCCGCTACTAAAAATACAAAAAATTGCCCAGGTGCAGTGGCTCACACCTATAATCTCAGCACTTTGGGAGGCTGAGGCAGGTGGATCGCTTGAGGTCAGGCGTTCGAGACCAACCTGGCCAACTTGGTGAAACCCCGTCTCTACTCAGAATGCAAAAATTAGCCGGGCATGATGACACATGACTGTAGTCCCAGCTACTAGGGAGACTGAGGCAGGAGAATATCTTGGACGTGGGAGGTGGAAGTTGCAGTGAGCCAAGATCATGCCACTGCACTCCAGCCTGAGTGAGAAGTGAGACTCCATCTCAAAAAAAAAAAAAAAAAAAATTAGTCGGGCTTGGTGGCAGGCGCCTGTAATCCCAGCTACTCGGGAGGCTGAGGCAGGAGAATGCTTGTACCCGGGAGGCAGAGGTTGCAGTGAGCTGAAATCGTGCCACTGCACTCTAGCCTGGGCAACAGGAGCAAAACTCCTCTCAAAACAAAAAAGCGGGGGGGTTGGGAAAAAGAAGAGAGAAGAGGGGAAGGGCTTCAGAAAAGCAGAGAGTACCCCAAGCCTGATAGGGCAGCCCAGGACCCCTCTCTGCTCTGGGGCAAGAGACCCAGTGCCCTGGTTGAGTTGCTTCTTGCTGGGGGGCCCGTGACCTGTTTCCCTGCTGGTATTGAATGACAGTGAGTTTGTCTCTGTTTGGTTCTGCCCCCCCCGGTGTAGGAAGTACTTTGGGGGAGAAGACTCGGCCTGTACTTCGCCTGGCTGGGCGTGTACACCCAGATGCTCATCCCTGCCTCTGTCGTGGGAATCATCGTCTTCCTGTACGGATGTGCCACCATGGACGAAAACATCCCCAGGTAGGCGGCAGCCCTCCCCCCACGCACACACCAGGGAGCCCTCTCCTGCTGTCCCAGCTGCAGCGTTCATTGGGACACAGGCCTCTCACACCAATTCCTGTACAGAGGAAACCTCACATCAAGCCACGAGGAGAAGGGCGAGGTGCGAAGCCATCTAGGAGTCTGGGTGCCTTCTCAGCCCCAGTTGTGCTAGGCTGTGTTTTATTGTTAAGAGAAAGACATAAAACAAACATCCGACCATTTTCATTCTTGGAGGTTGTTCTGGTTTGCTTGTTCCTTTTCATTTTTGGTCATTATGTGACAAGAAAATTATCTGTTTCCTTGTGCGGCCAGGAGGTGAGACATGAATGCTAGAGGTCTCGGTGCAGGCTGGCACTGTGGGCTGTACAGTAGGTTCCACCCGTTCAGCTTCCTAAGGCTACCCGCTTCCCTTATCCCCACGGCTCCGGGAAATGCTGCAGGAGCCATTCCATAATGGAGGATTGCACCCCACAGCATAGCCAGGCATCTGAATGTAGATCCCATGTGCCTTCTGCTGTTCACCAAGGGGATGTCAGATGTCGGGAGCTTGGAGAAGAAGGCCCAGGCCGGAGGCAGCCAAGCCTCGCTCAGGGGTACAGTTCCCCCAAGTGACTCCAGAACAAGAGTCCACTTTTGTCTGGTGCGGTGGTGCATGCCTGTAATCCCAACACGTTGGGAGGCTAACGCTGGAGGATCCCTTGAGCCCGGGAGGTTGAGGCCGCAGTGAACCGTGATCTCACCACTGCACTCCAGCCTGGGGGACAGAGTGAGACCTTATACCCACAGGAAAAAAAGTCAAGTTTTGAGAAGCTCAGCCTCAGTGTGCAGAGTCCCTCTGGTGCTTTTGCAGCTATTTCTTAGATCTCCTGACACGAACCTGAGGGTAATTTCAGGCTCCCAGCCTCTGGCAGGGACTCTTGAGCCGACGGGCAGTGCCTTCAGTGTGCAAATCGCCCTGCCAGGGAATCGACTCTAAAGGTGAATTTGGACTGGCCTTGCCCTGCAGGGGCTTGAAGCCTCAGAAAAGCCCTAAAATGTCAGTTTGGTTATTTTTCGAACCACTCCTGCCAGGTATCTCTAGAGCAGAGCTATAGTTCGGAAACTGTGTCCACTGAGCATCTCTGTAAAGACCCAGTCAGTCTTAGCTAGGAAAGAAACTGACTCTTCGCATCACAGAAAGACCGTATCTGGTCAATTTTTGTTTAAATGCTGTTTTGATACATGAATAACACCTGAAATATTCCACCCACCCCGAATCAAAGCTCTGAGGAATCTGGCTTATCTCCCCTTTGGCGTTCTATGGTCCTAGGCAGGAGAAAGCGTTTCCTTTTGTTTGCTGATATGATATGAGGTCATGGGCACTTGGGTTTGGTTGTGGTAAAATCACAGTAGCCCACATTTGGTTGGGATTGTAATGCCGGGCTTTAGGCTAAGAACTCAAAGCCAGAGGGAAATGGTGAGTGCAAGGTGGGGATTCTCCCCATGACCCCCGAGGAAGCCCGGAGAACCGCCATCTTCCTTCCTTCCTCCCCTTGGAGGGTGGCCTCAGAGGGAGGCTCTGCCTCCCAGGGGTTGGCCTTGCCAGCTTGGCCCTTCCACCACATGGTCAGAAATGTAAACAGTAGTTACTCAGGATTCAGCCGCTGTGGGCATCGGCCAGGCCAAAGCCAAGGCCCCTGCCCCACAGGTGACCTGGAGGGAAGCAGGAGGTGCGTGTTCCCCCGCAGGGTCCACCCCGTCCCCACCGAGCGTGCAGGGAAGCCGGTGCCCAGCGTGGAGCTGCCTGCCGCCCTTGCACCTCTGGGCCTCTCTGCACAGCAGAGCTTCCTGCTCTTTGTATTTTGGCTAAAGGTGGTGAAGTGAGAGGCGGAGGAGGATTTAAAACCGGCAGGAAAAGGCTTTTTGTGGGGCTGATGGTGTTTGTGCTAGAAGCTGAGGGGGGGCAGGGAGGAGAGCCCGGGAGAGCTGCAGGGCTCACGGCAGGCCGTCAGTGTATGCCTGGGCCCTCCCTGTCCCCAAACCCACCACTATGGACTCCAGGCCGCCCTCAGGACAGGTGGTCACTGTGGCCTGGGCCACATGCTGACGATGACGGGGGTGGCCTTCCACATGCGTGTTCTCTGAGAGAGGGGCTCACATTGTGCCCGACTGGGGACATCCTGCCCCCGCAACACGCTGCCTCCTTCTGCCCTTGAGAGGCCCTCAGAAGAGAGGAGGCTGAGTGAGGGGGCAAGAGGTGAGCCCCGAGAGGCCGGCTCCCGGCTCTGCTTAAAGCTCGCTGCTGCTGCAAGGCGCTTGGCTACTGCATAATGACAAGAGCGTTGGTGACATGTGACGGCTGAGGGCTGCCAGGCACTGCTCCGAGGGCCACTCGTGTTGGTTGTTGGTTGTTTGATCCTCCTGACAACCCGTTAACACGGCTTCTCTTCACCATCAGCAACCCCATTCTACAGACGGGAAAACAAGGCCTCACGGATCACAAATGCCAGAGCTGAGATACGAACCCAGAGCCAGCTGGCTGCAGAGGGCAGGTTCTCCCCCACCTCTGTGCGCCTGCCCGCCCCACCTGGCCCCTGCTCCCATGCACACACTCACACTCACACACGCACTCATACACACACACACATACACTCACACCTGTGCACCTGCCCACCCCACCCGACCCCTGCTCCCATGCACACACTCACACTCACATACACACTCACACACTCACACACACACATAGACACACTGTCTCATACTCTCTCTCCATGCTCCAGGCGTGGCCATGGCTGCAGTGAATCGTTCTTACCTGCCCATCTTTTGTGCCCAACATGGTGCCCGGCACATGCGGTACCTACACCACTTTTTTTTTTTTTTTTGAGACGGAGTCTCACTCTGTCACCCAGGCTGGAGTACAATGGCATGATCTTGGCTCACTGCAACCTCTGCCTCCCAGGTTCAAGTGATTCTCCTGCCTCAGCCTCCCAGGTAGCTGGGATTGCAGGTGTATACCACCGTATCGAGCCAATTTCTTTCTTTGTGTGTGTGTGTGTGATGGTTTCTTGCTCTGTCGCTAGCCCGGACTGCAGTGGCGCAATCTTAACTCACTGCAACCTCCACCTCCCAGGTTCAAGCAATTCTCCTGCCTCAGCCTCCTGAGTAGCTGGGATTATAGGCACATGCCACCACACCCAGCTAATTTTGTATTTTTAGTAGAGATGGGGTTTCACCATGTTGGCCAGGCTGGTCTCAAAGTCCTGACCTCCAGTGATCTGCCTGCCTCAGCCTCCCAAAGTGCCGGGATGACAGGCATGAGCCACCTTGCCTGGCCCTACACCACTTTTTAATAAATGTTTAGGGACTGAAGGAAGAGAACTGAACCAGGATGCCCATGATGCTGGGCGCAGAGGAGGCCCCTCAGAGCCTTGCAGAGGACGTTTACTAAACACCGGCTGCTGTGAGTCAGGCATAATTCTGTGCACAAGTTCAGTGTATCCAGAAAGTCAAAAAACAAGCACCCCCCTTCAGCTTCCTCCCAGATGACCCTCTGGCCTAACCAGCCTGGGTGGGTGTTTAGAGCGACAGCCTTGTCCAAAGTGGCAGAAAGGAGAAAGTTCAAAGCAGGCCAGAGCGGAAGGGACCTGATTCTGACCCCCCTCCTCATTTTCCAGTAAGAAAAACTGCATCTGAGGCTAAAGGACTTGGCCAGGGTCACAGAGGACCCAGCCAGGCCACGCAGCTTCCACAAGGAGCCCCCCACGGCCCTTGAGCAGATCAGAGCCATGCGGTGCTCAAGCTTTGACGATACAGAGATCAGGATTCACTTCCCACTCTGCTGTGTGGCCCTGAAGAAGTCGCTTCCCCTTTCTGGGCTCCGGGATCGTGACGGTCCCCAGTGCTGGTCCAGGCAGGTGGCACACCTGTGCCGGCCAGTGATGAGGCTTCTGCTCATGCCGCCGATAGCTGGAAGTATTGGTGTTTTCTAATACGAGTGGAGAGGGTCTGAGTTGTGGGAGGGAGGCACAGAGATGGGTCTCGGGCATCACGAAGATGCTGTCTGTGGCCACAGTGTTGGGCTGTGGCCCCAGGCTCGCCTGTGCTCAGCGGAGCAGAAGCCTGCACTGAGCGGGACCATCGTCCCTGGCAGGCCCCCATTGCTTCCCGAGTGAGCCTACAGGGTGGGCCTCCCCCTGCACCGGGCAGGTGTGGACTTGTTCCTCCTGACCCAGTGCCCGGTTTCCTGAGAGAGGAGTCCTGGGATCCCCATTTCTCCACCTCCTGTGTCCAGAGCACCCAGGCCGCGTCCAGGGCAGCCGCCACACAAGGCAATGGAGCTGCTGCGTGAACGGCACTTGGACAGTGCCTGGTGCAGAGTGAGGGCCTTCGTCTCTCGCTGTTTGCCAGGGCCTCGTAATGTAAAGACCTGGCGAGCACTTGCTGTTGGCACAAGCCCTGACAGTGGCTGCTGATTAGAGGGGACAGGCTGGGAACTCTACCTTTCCTAGAAGTGGCTCAAGGACCAGCCTTGGAGGCGGCTGCCTCAGGGTCACCCCAGAGGTGAACGTTCCCGGCCCATCTCCCGCCACAAAGCAAGTCTGGGTGAATCCCCCCTCCAGGCCTGGCAACAGAGATTGCAGGGCCCCATGCGAGATGAAAATGCAGGTCCCTTGTTCAGAAATCACGGTGTGTTTTAAGACGGCAATGGGAGCGTTAAACCAAGTGTGGGGCCCTGCTGAGCTCAGGGCCAGTGCCACAGCATGGTCACAGGCCTGCGAAGCTACCCTGGCTGGCGAGGAGGGATGGGCGTGGCTAAGCATCCTGCTGGTGTCCACCATGGCAGGGACCTGGGGGACCCTCGCCCACCCCCGGCTCGGGCCCAGCATGTCCTCCCAGGCCAGCTCAGCACCCAGGAGGCAGGCACTCCATCCGCATGGCCCCGCTACTCCAGGGGTGCCCCTCTCTTGCAGCATGGAGATGTGTGACCAGAGATACAACATCACCATGTGTCCGCTTTGCGACAAGACCTGCAGCTACTGGAAGATGAGCTCAGCCTGCGCCACGGCCCGGGCCAGCCACCTCTTCGACAACCCCGCCACCGTCTTCTTCTCCGTCTTCATGGCCCTCTGGGGTAAGCAGAGCCCCAGCGCGCTGGGATTTTGGGCGGCCGTGAGGCTGAGTGGTCCCTACCCTTCTGTCTGTCGTGAAATCATCCTCAGGCAGGCATGGCCAGGAAAAACAAAGGGGGAGGTGGAAATGACCCCCATTTTGTGTTCAGGTTACTGGGGTCTGCACTGCATCAAGAAACACACAGGGGTCCTCCTGACCCAGCCAGAAGGCCCTTAGGGGAAAGCGTAGGAGGGACATTTTGCTCTGAGAAATCCTGACACCAGGGTGTGTTGGCCGGAAAAGGGCAGCTGACTTAGAGCAGGGAGGCCCGGCCCTGCCTCCATCCCTGCTGCTGCTGCTGGTGACTGCCAGACCCTGCAGGAAAGCTGACCTCGGCCAGGCCCTGGGGGCAACGCCGAGGGCAAAGGAAGCAAAGGCCTAAGAGAGCTGGGAAGTGCCTGGGGTCACTCAGCTCCTGATTCCAAAACTGTGCCCTTTGCTGCTAGACTTCACTGCCACCCAACCCTAAGGCACCAGTCTCCTCCTCCAGGAAGGTTCCCTAACCCCAGTCCTACCTGATACCCGACTCCAGCTTTTGGGGCGTGGGCGGTTGGTAGGTGGTGGCTGAATACATTTCTGCAGAGGTTTCGGATCAGCAAGCAGGGCCGTTCTATCCTCTGTAGCCCCAGGTCAAAGCCTCTGCCAGCTGGGCTTTGAGATGCCTCCAGTGGGCAGCCTGTACTGAGCCATCCCAGACCCAGCCCCATGCCAGGCACTCGAGCCCCCATTTTTACCTGTGAGCGCCCACTTGGCAGGAGATGGGGTCAGGAAGCAAACCTGATGTATCTGCTGCTCTGAAAGCTGCAGCATAGGTTCTAGAGGGGCGGCATGAGCCGAGGCCCCATGGTAAGGGTGCGGGGCTGCGGAAGGGGCTGCAGGTGGGAGGGACATCAGAGCCTCTGGAGAGGCCAGCAAGGACACGCTGAGAAAAACTTAGTGTGCTCACGCTGAGGAATCAGAACCCAGTACCGTCGGCTGCTGTGTCAAAGACATTTTCCTGTCTTATGCTCGAGGCAGAGACCACAAGCCTAAGAGGGAGCTCGTGCAGGAATTAAGAGGAGAGAGGGGTGCCATAGCGGGGCCCAGCTCCAGGAAGGGCACCTACTAGAAAGTGCAAGAGAAGTGACTGGGGAGCCTCACTGCACCCTCCCCAGCCCTAGGGGCCCCCCGATTTCATCCCACCTGTTTCCTCTTTCTCTGCGGAAATTGCTGGGAGCCATCCAGCCCCTAGACTCCCCACTTCTCCAAAGAAAGGGCCTTCGATGGAAAAGAGATGTTTTTGATTAAGCAAAGGGCTCCACACTGTTTTAGCTCTCATGCTGTTCCCGTGAGTTAAGGAGACACGGGCGGGCTTGGCATCCCCCACACTTGACCATGAACAAAAGGCTTTCAAGGGCCCTGGAGACAGCAGCCACCACGTCCTTCCACCCCCACGTTCTGCCCATCCCTGCCATCACCTTCCAGTCTGGGAGGGCACAGCCCTCTGAGAGCCTCTGGCCGGTGTCCTTCTCTACAGCGGCCTCCAAAGGCATCCACTTTGGTGGGACTCTCCAAACGTCCAGTAATTCCTGGGTGCACAGAACTGGGCCTCCCACCTCCGCAGAGAAAGAGGCAGGTGGTATTTCATTTTCTCCTTCTCCGATTATAAGCACCACCTGCCCAGCGAGAGCCCGTTCCCAGGGGATGGGAGCAGAGAGGCTGGAGGAGCCCCGATGAAGAAGGAAGCCGTCTCGGGCTGTCAGAATCCCGCTTCCAGCCTACCACGCCGGGCGGTAATAGGTCTCTGTGATAAGCGCCTGCTATGGCTCTTGTTTTGGGAGCCCAAAGAGCTCCGTGGCATTCCAGTCACTGCAAATTCCTTCTTCTGCGTACCAGTGTATCACCCACTCATGCCTTCCAGGTCACCTTTGGGAGTGCATCCTGGGCAGGCATGGGTGCTGCACCCACAGAACAAGCCTCTCCCACTAGGCCTCCCTCCTTCTTGGAGTTCCTTCTGTAGGACCATCCTTTGAGAGGGTGTGGGCAGCGCAGACCGGTCTACGCCCTGATTGTTTGGGGGAGAGACCCATAAGGGCCTGGTCCCTCATGTGTTGGACTGGGCAGCAGCCCTGTGGCCCCCAGGCCTGTGGACCCTCCGAGAGTCGAGCGTCCAGGGCTGGCCAACCCACGCCAGCTCCTGCTGGAGGCTCTAGGCCTGGGCCCACTTCCCAGGCAGCAGCAGCGCTGGGCGTGTCCGTCCCCTGTGGTTCTCAAACTGGGTCCCATAGACCTCTGCAGAGTTCCGCACCCATCAAGAGGTTTACGGGCAAGGGAGGGATGCCCGGGTACACATGGAAATTGGCATCTCATCTCAGGTGCTCACGACCCTGAGAGTGAGCGTCGTGAGACCCTGCGCAGGCCCCTCCCTCGCCTCACCCAGGTCTGGGTCCTGATTTAAATGAACGCAGCCCCGTGGCCGATTTTGCGTTTGGGGCTTCTGCCTGGAGTTAGGGGAAGATGGGAGTTCCTCTGCTGAGGTTCGAAGGCTCAGCCAGGGCCTGCAAGCCTCTGTGAGCAAGGGAGGCCCGGGAGAGTCAGGAGAGGCCTTTCCTGGTGAGGTCAGGTGCCTGTCTCCGGCCATCTGCAGCTGTCTAGAAGCTGCCCTCTGACACCCTCAGCGCCACCACACAAGGGTGTGGGCCCAGCAGCGTGAGGGGTAGGTCTTGTGTTCCTGGGATTCCAGTCACAGGTGGGGGACAGACACGTGCAGAAATCAGCATAGCCTCGAGATAAATGCAGTCTTTCTCTTTGTGGACAAAGGCGTTTGATTCTCCAGAGGAAGCGGGGGAATGGGAGCTGTGGGTTGGAAGCTCAATGTAGGGAATGATTTCCAGTGGTGAGCAGGGAGACGTGCTGAGCTGGGCTGGCCAGGGAGCGGGTGAGCGCCCCGTGCTGGGAAGCATTCAAGCTGAGGTTGGAGGACTTCTTGCTGGGGCTACTGCAGAGCATTGAGAGGTGATGTCTGTGTGGTATCTGTGTGTGATCCAAGGCCACGTGGCTTATGGGAAGAGCCCCAGGCCTGCAGCCCAGCTCTAGTTTTTAATTTGGGGGATGAAAATGTATTATAAATTTAGAATTATAAATGTAGGGTCAGCAGCAGTCTGTCATCACTGAAAGCACGTGTCCGAGTTCCCTATTATTTATCACGCTGTATCTGAACAGCTGAGAACCTGTCCCCAGTTCACAGAGGAGGAAAGCTCTCACCTTGTGCTTGGTGGCCTCTGTCCCTTCAGTGACTTCCTCTCCTTCAGAAAAGAGTAACAGCTGGCTGGGCTGTAATCCTAGCACTTTGGGAGGCTGAGGAGGGCAGATCACCTGCGATCAGGAGTTCGTGAAACCCCAGCTCTACTAAAAATACAAAAATTAGCCGGGCACGGTGGCGGGCACCTGTAATTCCAGCTACTTGGGAGTCTGAGGCTGCAGAATTGCTTGAACCCAGGAGGCAGAGGTTGCAGTGAGCCGAGATTGTGCCATTGCACTCCAGCCTGGGCAAAAAGAGTGAAACTCTGTTTCAAAAAAAAAAAGAAAGAAAGAAAAAGAACAGAATCACAGCTGAAAGTAGGTGAGCTTTATTTTCTGCCAGGCGCTGTCTTAGCATCTTCTGTGTCCTGACTCACTCCCTGAAAGAGATAAATAGCTTTAGTTACCTCCTTGGCAATTTCCCAAGCTTACACCAGCTCGTAAGCAGGGCTTGAACCCCCGAATTCTGGTTTCTGTGCCCCAAATACTTTTTCATAGCTTTTTTTAGTTGAAGTTTTTTTTTTTTCTTTCCAACTTTTGTTTTAGGCTCAGAGGCTACATGTGCAGATCTGTTGCGTGGGTCAATTGCGTGACATGGGTTTGGTGTACAGGCTAGTTTGTCACTGAGATAATCAGCACAGTACCTGCTAGGTAGTGTTTCCACCCTCCAGTAGGCCCCGGAGCCTCCTGTCCCCTTCTCTGTGTCCCTGTACTCAGTGTTTAGCTCCCACTTAAAGGTGAGAACATGCGGCATTTGGTTTTCTGTTCCTGTGTTAGTTTTGTTCACTCAGGATAATGGTCTCTAGTCCCTGCACGTGCTGCAAAGGACGTGATTTCCTTCTTTTTATGACTGCGTAGTATTCCATGGTCCATATGGACCACATTTTTTTCTTCTTCTTCTTTTTTTTTTTTTTTGAGACAGAGTCTCACTCAGTCACCAGGCGCCAGGCTGGAGTGCAGTGGCGCGACCTCGGCTCACTGCAACCTCCGCTGCCCGGGTTCAAGCATTCTCCTGCCTCAGCCTCCCGAGTAGCTGGGACTACAAGTGCGCGCCACCACGCCCAGCTAATTTTTTTGTATTTTTAGTAGAGACGGGGTTTCGCCATGTTGACCAGGATGGTCTCGATCTCCTGACCTCATGATCCGCCCGCCTCGGCCTCCCAAAGTGCTGGGATTACAGGTGTGAGCCACCGCGCCCGGCCCTTCTTCTTCTTTTAAGACAGTGTCTCCCTGTCACCCAGGCTGGAGTGCAGTGGTCCCATCTCAGCTCACTGCAACCTCCACCTCCCATGTTCAAGCAATTCTCCTGCCTCAGCCTCCCGAGTAGCTGGGGCGACAGGCGCCCGCCACCGTGCCTGGCTAATTTTTATATTTTTAGTAGAGTTGGGGTTTCACCATGTTGGCTGGGCTGGTCTTGAACTCCTGACCTCAGGTGATCTGCCCACCTCAGCCTCCCAAAGTGCTGGGATTACAGGAATGAGCCACCACGCCCGGCCTGGACCAAATATTCTTGCCCAGTCCAGCACTGATGGGCATCTGTGTCGGGTCCATCTCTTTGCTCTTATAAATGGTGCTGCAATCAACATATGCATGCATGTCTTTTTGTTTTGTTTTTTTGAGACGGAGATTCCATTCTGTTGCCCAGGCTGGAGTGCAATGGCATGATCTCAGCTCACCGCAACCTCCGCCTCCCGGGTTCAAGCGATTCTCCTGCCTCAGCCTCCTGAATAGCTGGGACTACAGGCATGCGCCACCACGCCAGGCTAATTTTGTATTTTTAGTAGACACAGGGTTTCACCATGTTGGTCAAGCTGGTCTTGAACTCCTGACCTCAGGTGGTCCACCCACCTCAGCCTCCCAAAGTGCTGGGATTGCAGGTGTGAGCCACGGCGCCCAGCCACATGTGTCTTTGTGGTAGAACAATTGATATTCCTTTGGGCATATACCCAGTAATGGGATTGCTGAGTTAAATGGTACTTCTGTTTTAAGTTATTTGAGAAATCTCCATCTTGAGCCCCAAATACCTGACTCTAGGCCCTACTTTGCGGGCGTTACTAACTGGCTCCGGCTGGCATGCGTGCTGAATGGGTGCCTTGCTTATTCCTGACTGGGTTACCTCCAAGTTTTTCTCTCACCTAGAATAGTTTCCCCATCTATCTCCACAAAAATACACCTCCTTCCCTTTGAGAGCTGCGCTGAGGACTGCCTCTGTGCCAGGCCCTCAGCCTCTGTGCCAGGTCCTCGGCTTGCTCTGTAACCACACAGCAGCCCCAGACCAAGGCTCTGTTCTTTCCTCTGGTGAAGACGCTCAAATGTTAGCAGAAAGGGGTCTTGATCCACAGCCCAGGAGAGGGGTCTTGGCTCTCACACGAGAAAGAATTCAAGGTGAGTCCACAGTGCAAAGTGAAAGCAAGTTTATCAAGAAAGTAAAGGCGTGGCTGGGCGCGGTGGCTCACACCTGTAATCCCAGCACTCTGGGAAGCCAAGGCAGGTGGATCACCTGAGGTCTGGAGTTCAAGACCAGCCCGGCCAACATGGTGAAACCCCATCCCTACTAAAAATACAAAAAATTAGCCGGGCATGGTGACATGTACCTGTAATCCCAGCTACTTGGGAGGCTGAGGCAGGAGAATCACTTGAACCCAGGAGGCAGAGGTTGCAGTGAGCTGAGATTGCGCCACTGCACTCCAGCCTGGGCGACAGAGCAAGACTCCATCTCAAGAAAAAAAAAAACAGAAAGAAAGAAAACCAGTGAAAGAATCGCTACAGAATAGGGCATTCCCAAAGTAAGAGAAGGAACATGTCCACTCTAGGGGCAGAGCGTGTTTATATAGAGAATAACTAAGAAAGTCATGGGGAGATGTGGTTGGCTTCAGTGGTTTGTGATAAAGGATTAATTTTCTTAATTACTATATGTTGCAATAATCAATATTATCATCTTTAAAGCAAAGTTAAGAATGCCTTTGTTCTCAACATATCAAGATATCAGGGCATTCCCAGTCTGGGTCTGTTTAGTAAACATTATCAATCTGTTCCCTTAACATAAACATCTGGAGGCTAGGAATACCTGACCTTCTGGGAACGCAGCCCGGCCAGTCCCAGCCTCATTGTTCCTAGCCCTCCCTCAAGATGGAGTCGCTCTGGTGGGAATGCCTGTGACAGAAGCACAGAGAGGTTACGTGACTTGCCCGAGCTCACACAGCTAACAGATCCCTAACAGACGTCTCAGATGCGCACCCTGGCCCATCTGCCTCCAAGGTCCCAGCATATGCCCTGGTTCCACCTCTGCACCCAAGCGTTCCCCAGGCCCTCATCACGGGCCCTCTTGGGGGAGCAGACATGTGCCGTGAGCCAGTATCGGGGGACAGGCAGGTGCAGTACTACTGAGCACACCGGCACCTTCGGGGCTGTGCTTGTTAATTTGGCGGCCCTGTTTCGAGAAGCCACCTTGCCTGTTTTGCAGTTCTTCACTGAACACCTAGAGCCTGTGCCCCAAAAACTGCGGGCTATCCCCTTCTTAGCAGCTGACTGCATTCCCTCAACTCTGGGAGAGCAGGAATCTGTACCTGCTGACCCCCCGCCAACTCTGGGAGAGCGGAAATCTGTCTCCGATGACCACCGCTCCCTCACTCTGGGAGAGTGGGAATCAGTGCCTGCTGACCACCCCCACCGCCAACTCTGGGAGAGCAGGAATCTGTACCTGCTGACCCCTCTGCCTCTGGGAGAGCAGGAATCTGTGCCTGCTGACCACCCCCCCGCCCATGACTCTGGGAGAGCGGGAATCTGTCTCTGCTGACCACCCCCACCCCCAACTCTGGGAGAGCGGGAATCTGTCTCTGCTGACCACCCCCACCCCCAACTCTGGGAGAGCGGGGAATCTGTCTCTGCTGACCACCCCCACCCCCAACTCTGGGAGAGCAGGAATCTGTACCTGCTGACCACCCCCCACCCATGACTCTGGGAGAGCGGGAATCTGTCTCTGCTGACCACCCCCTGCCCATGACTCTGGGAGAGCGGGGAATCTGTCTCTGCTGACCACCCCTCGGCCCATGACTCTGGGAGATGGGAATCTGTGCCTGCTGACCACCCTCCCTTCCCCCGATTCTGGGATAGCGGGGATTCTGTGCCTGCTGACCCTGCGGGGAGGTTTCTCTGCCGGTCTCACCCCCTCCCTGGCTTCACTTCAACCCTGGGAGACAACAGATGTGCCCCGACTGTCAAGTAGGGTCAAGTACAAGTTCCATCTGCACACTCCCATTTTGAGCAGGGGCGGAGGAGTTCACAGAAAGAATCAGGCCGTTCCCGAGAAGCCCTTACTTTAGAGAAAGGAGCTTATTCTCAGTCAAGACAGAAACAACAGGAAAGAGCCCACTGTGGCTGAGAGGTGTGAGCTGAGAGGTGTGAGCGGAGACAGAGGGACAAAGCCCCTACCCGGGGCCCTTTCACACTGGCTGTCAAGGGCAATTACCAGGGATCGCTCCTTGTGTGTTTTTAATCCCTTATTCAGTGATTTGTTCTTTACCCTCTAAGGGATTATTTTCCCTCTGGTGTTTCTTCTCCCCCTGGGTCCTTTCTTTTCCTGCCTCCAGCTGTTCTCATTTCTGCTCCTACAATAGCAAAGAGGCATAAACCTGTTACCGCCTGGCAGCCGGGAGCCTGGCCGTGGCCACCCACCCGCCAGGGTGTGGGGCTCCCCCAGGGTGTGGGGCTCCGTATTCACGGCGGATGAATCACTTCCAGCCTGCTGTTTTAATCGTGGCTTCCACTGGGGTCCGGCTTTCCTGGAGCTGACACGTTGGTCCCAGAGACGTGAGCTTGCTGCTGCTGTCTGGGATTTCTGAGATTTGAAAGCCTCAAATAAGACGTCTCATTAAGCAATGCTGAGCCCTACTTAGCTATTCACTTGGATCCATTTTCTGAAATTATAGCATAATAATGGGGTTTTAACTGCTTGTGAGTTCTACGGAGAACAAAGGAATGTATCTGATTTGAGCCTGGCAGCAGAAAGCCCGAGAAAGACGGTCTCAGCTTTAATAAAATGTTCCAGAGATGGAATTGGAACCCTCCCCAGGGGCTGGGCCTGAGATCGTACATGGAGTTGACAAGTCACCCAGCTGAGTCACTCCCAGCTAGGTGGGGACGTAGGGGATGCACTGTGATCGTCTGCGGGAACTAAATTTGTTCCAGGGATAAATAGGTAGGGTGCCTGGTGACTCAGAGCAAAAGGGAAGGCCGAAGGCCCTTGTGCCCCGCCCGCCTCCGCTGAGCACTCACGTGTGGGAGCAGAGCTCTGCCCCGTCCTGCCGCTCCCCAGGAGACCCAGCTCTGACCTCCAGTTTGTGGAACTGGAGTCTGCACTAAGCAAACATTGCACGGTGTCGGGAGCTACAGGTTAGCGAAGGGTGGTTTCCAGCGAAGGGTGGGTGTCTTAGTCAGCTCCAGCTGCGGTCACCTAATGCCACGGGCGGGTGCCTGCAATAGTAGACATGTATTTCCCACAGTTTTGGGTACCGATCAAGGTGCCAGCTGATTGGGCCCACAGCTTGGCTTCCAGACAACCACCTTCTCCCTGTGTCCTCAGGTGGCAAAGGTAGAGACAGGAGGCCAGTTCTCTGCTGTCTCCTCTTCCAAGGGCGAGAATCCTATCATGGGGGCCCCACCCTCATGACCTCGGCTAAACCCAATCGGCCCCCAAAGTGCCCATCTTCAAATACCATTACATGGAGGGTTAGGGCTTCCACATGAATTTGGGGGGGATGCAAGTCAGTCCAGAGCAGGAGTCACATTATGCAGAGGGGAATGGATAGGGACCCCACATGCACAGTCCAAGCAAGATGCACTCCGCTCTGTGGTCGTGTCAGTGACTGTGCCCTCCCTGCCCTCCCAGAGCTGGTGGACTCAGGGGTGGAGGGTACAGGCTCGGAAGATGCGATCCCTGCCCGTGAGGAGCATGGGTCTCACTGAGGAGATGGGACTGTCCACTGGGCAGCTGCAGAGCAGATTGCAGCTCGCTCAGAAGAACCGAGAGAGCATCAGATGAAGAGCCTGAGACTATGCCCTCATTTTGGCAATAGCATCTCAGGGGAGAGAGAGCTCAGAAAGGGTGTCCGCCAGCCAGCCGAGGAGGTGCCGTGGAAATAGGGAAATTGGAGTGAGGCCTGAGCAGTAGAGGCATTGGGATAGGTCGAGGCGGGGGTGGGATGCAGCCTTGGGGGAGAGCCAGCTAACCTGATGGATGGAGGGATGGTTGGAGAAGGACGGCAGAAGAACGGAGGGTTGGTACTTCCAGATGCCTGCTGGCTCGAGGGCAGCCTATGGAGCTTGTTCAGAACGCAGATTCTGGGGGCCCTGGGTGACTGTCGTTCAGTCATCTGCATTTTAACAAGCTCGCTGGGGGAGATTCAGAAACACCTCGGATTCCCGGACCCACACTGAGAAGTCCCGGAGGAATTGGACAGATTGCCCCCCTCCAACCCCCGCCACAGGTAACCACACGTGGGTGTCCCTCCTGCCCATTCCCCTGTGGTTCCTGCAAGATGTGGCAGGTGCACATGAACACGTAAGGGGAATCTATGCACATCATTCTATCATTAACTTTTTGTAAATTGCAGTGAAATTCACGTAACCATTTTAAGTGCACGATTCAGTGGCACTTAGCACCTGTTATGTATCCACGCCTCTAATTCCATGAAGCAGTCAGTCCTCCTTCCCTGCTACCCCAGCCCCTGGCAACTACCAGTCTGCTTTCTGCCTCTATGGATTTAACTATAAATGTTCTGAGTATTTTATACAAATGGGACGATACAAAATGTGGCCTCTGTCCTGTGCTGAGCCTCTGAAGGGGACACGTGGAGATACCCGCGACCAAGCTGGTCTGTAAGAGTGGGCCTCTGTCAAGCCCTTACAGAGACGCGGGCCTTGCCCTGAGCACCACTTGTAGATGAAGTCAGGGACACCTCGTGATAGATCCTCTCAGGCAGGCGCTGGTAACAAGCCCATTTCTCAGATGCAGAGACTGAGGTTGGCAGCAGTGTGGTCAACTGCCCACGCTCACCCCCTGATGAGATCCTATGTAGACCCGGAGTCTTTCGTTCACCTGCTGCCTCCGGACGCCTCTATGATAAGTTTGTGTGACTCTGTGCTGTGAAAATCAATGTGGGAAGGGATGGTCACCCAATCACACACTCCCGCCCGGCCTGGCTTCTTGCTTGCTGCCACCCTCTGTGCTGTGTGCTGTGCTGACTCCTGGGTTCCACATTTCGGGAGAATGGGCTCATCCCTTTGGCCACCTTGTAAGGCTGCTGCGCTCAAGGCCGTTTCTCGCTGTTTCTTCCTTGTACACTCATGTGGATGGGAAGCCCCGTCCCCTGATGCTGGCTGATGTGGGCATCGGAAGGCCTGGGTCCACGTTTCTGCCCTTCGTTGATGAGTCCCCTGACATCTCAGAACCTCAGCTCCGTGTCTGTAAATGGAGCCTGTCATCCCCCGTGTTGAGGGGGCCGGGGCAGGATCTGAGGGGGATCAGACATGGGAAAGCACCCGTGCCAGCGCCTGGTGGCAGCTGGGTATTACGCAGCGTTTGTGTCATCACACAATGTACTGTGTCACAATGTGGTTGGCACATTGGCAAGGAGGGCCAGGATCGGGAGCCTCAGAGGGCAAGAATGTGAACTGTGTGTGGGTGAGGAGGGAGGGCCACAGGAGCACTCTCAAGGAGGACGGTGCTTAGGGTCCTTGCTGCCTCCGTTCAGCCTGCTGGAAGGTGGTTCTTCATGCCACTCCTGATGCCAGCTTTGAGGGCTGCCCACCAGGCGCAGCATGAGCCTTCACATCTCCCTTCCTGCTGGCCAAGCCTGACTCCACAGCTCCACCCCCATGCCCAGTGCCCACAGAAGCCACACAATAGGGCATGGTGGGGTCTGTGGCCATGTGGAAAAGGCATGCCCAAGTTTTGACAAAGGGATGATCATTGCTCAGCTCCAGCCTTCTGCTGGCAATGCTTCTGCCTTTTAAAGGAGAAGCAGGAAAGGCATAATTTTTACGTCAAATGTCTTTATTTTTAAAACATAGCTGAGCCAAACCAGCCTCATCTTTGTATCACCTCTACCCTCCATCCCAACCCCAGCCACAGGCTCCAGCCTGAGTCCTGGTCAATCTACAGACACCTCCAGGACATGCTCCTTGCTTCTGTCTGAAGACACAGTACAAATTTTAGAGCAAGAATACCAGGGTTCAAGGCCGGGTGCGGTGGCTCACGACTATAATCCAGCACTTTGGGAGGCCGAGGCGGGCAGATTACTTGAGCTCAGGAGTTCAAGACCAGCCTGGCCAATGTGGTGAAACCCCATCTCTACTAAAAATACAAAAATTAGCCAGGCTTGGTGGCACGCACCTGTAGTCCTAGCTACTTGGGAGGCCAGAGAATTACCTGAACTCAAGGGGCCTCTGCAGTGAGCTGAGATCACACCATTGCACTCCAGCCTGGGCAACAGAGCGAGACTCCGTCTCAAAAAAAAGAAACGAATACCAGCCACCAAGCTCTGTGACCTTAGGCAAGTTACTTAACCTCTCTGTGCCCGCATTTCTTCATCCATAAGACGGTACGCTCTGATACTCAGACTTTTGACAACTACAGCTATTATTTCCTTAAGGAAAACAAAATACCTGCACAGAGAGTGGGTCCAGTATCATGGTTCCATGAAGCCTGGAGTCAAATAGAATGAGGTTCACATCCAGCGGCTGCTGTTCCCCTGCAGCTGACCCTGGGCACAGCACTCCGGCCTCTGAGTGTCAGCTTTGTGAATGGTCTCAGCTTTGTAAATCTATGCATGGGAATCATCCCTCCTGCCTGCAGTCGCTGTGAGGATGAGGTTGACTGATGTCTGTAAAAGGCCAGCGCGCAGATACGTCCTTGTTAACTGGTGACCGTTGTCATGCTGCAGGCTGGCGAGTGCAGAGAGGGGCGAAGTAGGGGCGGCAGTGGGGTGAGTGCCATATTGGAAGCCAAGTCTGGGAAAGGGGAGAAGCTGGGGAGGCCGGGACAGGGAAGGTGCACTTGAGTCAGGGTTCTCCAGAGGGACAGAACGAATAGGCTATATTGTACGTATGAAAGGGAGTTTATTCAGGAGGATGGACTCACACCGTCACAAGGTCAAGCCCCACGACAGACCATCTGCAAGTCAAGGAGCCGGGGAAGCCAGTGGTGGATCAGTCTGAGTCCCCAAACCTCAAAAGTCAGCAAGCCGACAGTGCAGACTTCAGTCTGTGGCCGGAGGTCTAGAGCCCCTGGCAAAACACGGGTGGAAGTCCAAGAGTCCAAAAGCTGAAGAACTTGGAGTCAGATGTTCAAGGGCAGGAAGCATCCAGCACGGGAGAAAGATGAGGCCAGAAGACCCAGCCAGCGTGCTCTTCTACCTTCTCCCACCTGCTTTTTCCAGCTGCGCTGGCAGCAGAGAGGATGGTGCCCACCCAGGTGAGGGGTGGCTCTGCGTCTCCCCCTCCGCTGACTCAAATATTAATCTCCTCTAGCAACACCCTCACAGACACACCCAGAAACAATACTTGGCATCCTTCAATCCAATCAAGTTGACTCTCAATGCTAACCATCACAGCAGGTAAGCAGGCCGACTCTGCAGGTGTGCGTGCAGCCAGCCCTCCCGGGCAGTGCTCAAACCAAAAAAAGAGTCATAACAGAGTGCTGTTGCCCTGGGCAGGCAGAGGAGGACAGAGAGAGGCAGCTTTCAAAGCCTGGGGAAGGCGCCGTGGGGTCCTTGCAGAGACCGGGGGACAGCTGTCCTCCCACACTGCTCCAGAGCAGCCGCAGCAAACAAAGGACATCTTCAAAGAGGCAGAGACCTCCCTGCATTGCCTCCTGGGGAGGGTGCCCACCGCAGACAGGCCACCCTCAGCGTCCGCCTCCTAACGGTCAGGGGCCCTGGGGGCTGGGGGCCTTCTCCTGAGCCCCCTGTGGCCCTCCTCACCTGCCGAAGCTTCGGCGCTCAGTACGTGTCTGCTGAGTGGTCGGGTTTCCAGCAGGTGTTTAAGCGATAGCCGTTCCCTCACCTGCTCAGGTCTGCATCTTGGCATCCTCAGCCTCCCTGGCTGTCCCCTCTTCCCAGTAGGTTCAGCCAGTGGGAAGCCCTTCTGGGGGGCTCAGAAGGCGGGAGGAAGGGAGCAGCGGAGATATTTCTCCCCATCTCCCTCCATTTGCTGGGACATCCCCAGCAACGACTGCGTCTTCTCCGGGCTCTGCCTCCCCTGGGAAGCCCCTCTTCCTCCGTGATCCTGAGCAGCTCCAATTTCTGGTTCCAGTATTGACGCTGGGCATCTCCTACTGTCCTGCCACCCTGAAACGGATGCCAGCTTCTGCTGTGGGTCATCTCTGGATGGTCCCACTATCCCCCGCAAGTCTTCTCAGCTCTTCCATTGCCTGTGTGAGCAAGTCCCAGGATTAAATCACTCCAGTGTGAAAGACCTGCGCGGGGTGGGGGAGGGTGCCCTGTTTCCAGGCGGGGCCGGCTGACACAGTAGCTAATGCTTTCGGTGGATGCATCCTGGACAAACCTGTGCACGCTCAGAAGCCCCATTCCCACCTCGCCTTAATGGGAAGAGCTTTGTTACTCATAGACTAGCGCCCTCTGAACCAGGTTCATGCCTGCGACTTGCATTCTTTCCGGCCACACATTGCTTTCCATCAAGGACCACGTTTGTGAATTCACCCTGCACGCTCACAGTCTCACAGCCCATTTTGTTTGCACATCAGTGCTGCTGCTTCTGAGATAAGCCATTTCATCCCTCTGAGCCTCAGTTTCCCCCTCTGTAAAATGGGGGCAAGGGGGACTAGCACCTACCTCCCCACGATCACTGTGAGGCTTAAATAACATTGCTACTCCCTCACTGATACTCCCAGTCTGATTACTAGAGGGCACTATTTTATGGATCAGGAAACAGAGGCAAGAGAGACTAAGTAACTTGCCCAAGGCTGCAGAGCTCTGTGACTGGTATTGAACTCTGGTATTCCTGCCCTGAAATTTGTACTGAGCGTCTTCAGGCAAATGCAAGAGCCCTGTCCTGGGGGTGGTCTGTAGATTGACCAGCTCCCAACAGTGCCTGGCATGGAACAGCTCCAGAATCGTGAGCTGCAGGGAACTCTGTGACCTTCCTGTCACTCTGCCCCTCAGCGTCTGCTGATTTTCTTTTGCAGAGAGAAGAATTCATGATAAACAGTTCAGTCAGGGCCTCTTCTTTTGCAAGCTGTGTGCTCGCAAAAGTCACTTATTCAGTGCACACTCGAGTAGCTGTCTGTGCCAGGCACCTCTGGGAGCTGAGGATCTGGGGGAACAAGGCCCCATTCCTGCCCCACACACAAGTCATGGGACAGGGATCCCGATGGAAGGCAGCATTGACACCGTGAGCGAGACAGACACAGGCTGAGGAAGGTCCCAAGAGGCGCTGGGTTTTTCTCACACTGAGGGGAATGATCGGTGGCTTCCTGGAGGAGGCGGCATTTGAACCATGCTTTGTCTGTTGGGAATATGAAGCTGAATGCAGCAGCTGCCAGTGCAGTTCAGCAGGCAGACCCCTGGGGTGGTTTGAAGCCCGAGTGAGTGAGTGGCCTTGGCTCACCCCTCATTCCTCCTGAGCTCTGAACCAGGGTCACCGAGAGCAATGGTGCAGGAGGGTTGAGGCACAGGCCCTGGACCAGGCTGCCCACCCCTCACTGACTGGATGGGTAACCTCGGCCGGGACTTGAGTGTCCCGTGCCTCAGTTTCCTCATCTGTAAAAGAGAGAATGACAGTTTCTCCCCCACAGGATTGGTGGGAGGGCTGAACGTGTGAGTTCACATGAAGTTCTTACCCCAGTATATCACCCTTGCTCACCAAACACTGATAAAGAAAAGAATGCCCGGCTGGGCATGGTGGTTCACCCCCTGAAATCCCAGTACTTTGGGAGGCCAAGATGGGCGGATCACCTGAGGTCGGGAAATCGAGACCAGCCTGACCAACACGGTGAAGCCCCCGTCTCTACTAAAAAGACAAAAATTATCAAGGTGTGGTGGCACATGCCTGTAGTCCCAGCTTCTCGGGAGGCTGAGGCAGGAGAATCACTTGAACCTGGGAGGCGGAGGTTACAGTGAGCTGAGATCATGCCATTGCTCTCCAGCCTGGGCAACAAGAGTGAAACTGTCTCAAAAAAAAAAAAAAAAAAAAGAAAGAAAGAAAAGAAAAGAATGCCTTTATGTCATCGGAGACTCTGGTTTTGCCCCCGCAGCTGCCACCTTCATGGAGCACTGGAAGCGGAAGCAGATGAGGCTCAACTACCGCTGGGACCTCACGGGCTTCGAGGAGGAGGAGGTCAGTGGGTTTGACGCCATGCACCTCACACCCTTCCCCCTTTCCCCCTGCCCCAGGACCTCCTTAGGACTCTCACGGAAGCCCGAGGTCAAGAAGCGCCCCCTGGTCCAAGCCGAGGCAAGGGCAACCCCCATCCCACCCCGCTGTCTGCCTCACCACTTATTGCCGTGGCATTCCCAATGCCCTCCGTGGCTGGAGTGACCGTTCCCTGTCTGCTGAAGTGTTTTCATCCCCCATGCTCACATGGACACACCAGCCACCAGCATGGTCTCAGGCTCATGCCAGGGCCCACCACACTGACTTTATTGTGTCTGGGAGCTGCCCAGGCTGTTGGCACCAGCCGTTGGGGTGGAGAGGGAGTGGACACTGCCTATGAATCTCCAAAAGTGGCCGTGAGCACTTGCCTCCTCGACCTTCCCCAGAGCCAGCTCTGTGCCGGCAGCTGGGCATGGCTGACAAGTGGGGGATGGGTCCTTTACTAACGTAAGAGGGAAAGGCAGTGCCAGGCATCTGCCTGCTCCAGAGAGAGGGACGTTCAGTATTACGTGGCCCCTGTGATGCCAGGTGACCCACACTCCCAGGGATCCCAAGTCCAGCAGCAATTCCCTTCAGGGTCGGTGAGAATGAAAAGGAGTAACAGTCCCCACAATCAGCCTTGGAGCACAACAGAGGCGACCCTGTGCACACTCTGTAAGGTGCAACCACGCAGGCCACTATTTAATTTTATAAGCCATGCTACCCCCGTTTTTGGAGACAGGGTCTCCCTCTGTCACCTAAGCTGGAGTGCAATGGCATGACCACAGCTCACTGTGGCCTCGACCTCCCGGGCTCAAACCATCCTCCCACTTCAGCCTCCCAGGTAGCTGGGACCACAGGCACACACAAGCACGCCTGCCTAATTGTTTGATTTTTGGTAAGAGTCAGGGTCTTGCTGCGTTGCCCGGGTTGTATTATACATGCCCCCTTTTAAAAAGAAACTTTCATGCATTCGTATTGCAATGTGGACATTTCCTTTAAAAGATCTTTTTCTTTAAAGAATTTTTTTTCTGTTGTATTTTCTCACGCAACCTGCTCCCTCTCAGACTGAATCCAAGGGTCACTCTTCAGACAAATGTGGCAGCTCTGGGCTGACAATATTGTCCACAGACAAGGGGATTAGAGTTTTCTGGGCGAGGCACAGCAGCTCAGAGAGTACAAGACGGGCCTCTGGGGCCAGGCTGCCTGAGTTCCCCTCCAGATTTGGCACCAGCTTGCTGTGTGACCCCAGGAAAATTGCTTAACATCACTGTACCAAAGTGTCCTCACTTGATAGCATTTGTGGGGTCTCAATGGGTCAATATATATGAAGCACTCAGATCCCGGCCCAGCACAGAGTCAGTGCCCCGTAAACAGCTGCCCGGCTAGTGGCCCCTGGGCCACACCTTTACCCACCCACACAACAGCCTCCCCCGCTCTTCCTCTACCAGTCTCATGATCCTGTCCACAAATGACCAGACAAAGACCAACACAACCTGCCCACGGCACACAGCTCTGCAGGGCGGGGCCGGGACCGAGCCCAGAGCCTTGTCCATGATGGGGCCCTCAGGGTGGTCTCTTTCCTTGCTGTTTCAGTTAGAAAGATTCAAACAGAAAAAAAAAAGCAGTTGTCATCTTGTTCAGAAGTCGATTTCAAATGTCCTTTCTGTGATGTCCCTGTGGCTGGGGAAAATTTGGCGGGGGGGTCCCAGTCTCCTTTGTTCAACTCCTTGGGGTCCCATTCCCTGATCTCCTGACCCCAGTGGCTTGGGAGCTTGATTATGGGGGTGACAACCGAAGTCACTGGGGACACAGTGCCGAGGGTCCTGAACAAATTTCCCAAAGTGAGCCACTCACAGCCCCCAACAGCTGGCCAGGGCCTCCTTTGGGAGTAATAACCTCAGGACACCCCCTCCACACAGCCTGAACCCCAGACTCTGGCACTGAAGCAGAAGGACAGTTGTGTCCCATCATGTGGCCCCTGTGTGCCTCCGCTGAGTTTAAGATGTTTCAAAAAAAAAAAAAAGACATTTCAGTCCAGCACTGAAATTTGGAAATTTGGGGAATGTCCAGAACCATGGGAGCTGCAAAGGCCACAGCCCACAGTGACCCTCAAGCAGCAGTGACCTTTCATGGAACCCAGGGTCCCCACCCATCCTGGCTCACCTGCCCCCATTTACCTCCATCCTAGCTCTTAAGAAAACTGTCTTTAGCAGACAGGCCGTTTCTAAAATAACAACCTAAGTAATGACATCTTTGTGTTTTTGTTTTTACTTTTCTGGTTCCCTGAAGGAGGCTGTCAAGGTTTGGAATTTTTTGTCGCTCCCTCCTCTATCTTCCCACGGCCTGTCTCCCTGGGAGAGGGGCCTTCTCTGGCACCTAATCTCTTTCTCCTGTGCAGTTCCCCCGGTTCCTCCACGCGGCGGGGTCTCTGCTTTCTTCCCACCTCGGTCTCTCCTAACCTGTTCTTCCCTTCCAGCGCCCTTCGCTGACCTGCTCTCAGCTCCCCCAAGGCCTGGCACCTCTGGGCTGCCCGCGCTTGCCAACACTTACTGCGTCTCTTCCGACCCCCACAGCTCCTCCATAGAATGTTCTCAGGGCCAGTTCATGGCTGGGTGTTCGCTGCAGCCTGGCACAGCCTTCTCCACCTCTAAGAGGACACAGAGGCCAGGTTCTGTGGCCCTCCCAATGGGCTGGGGTTCCCAACGAGCGGGATCATCCTGGGTCACCATGCAGACCACAAACGGGGAGAGGCGGGTTATACTGGAAATGTTCTCAGCAGCCAACTATGAACTGGACCCAAAGGGTGCCCGAGGCTAATCCAGGGACTGATTTGCCAAGTGTGCTGACACTGAGGAGCCCAGACTCACAACTAACAAGGCCTCCGTCTCGACTTGGTTTCATTCACAGGATCATCCCAGAGCTGAATACGAAGCCAGAGTCTTGGAGAAGTCTCTGAAGAAAGAATCCAAAAACAAAGAGGTATGGTGGCCACTGCGGGTTCACTTCCCCAGCAATACACTGTGTTCATCAACAGTGTAGACCTGGAATCAGCCCAGATAACAAATACTGTAGGCTCTGTAAGCCTGGCTTGCAGCTGCTCAACTCTGCCATGGTAGCAGCGAAAGGAACCATAGACAGTAGTAAATACATGGGCCTGTGTTCCACACATTGTGTTCCAATAACACTTTATTTGCAAAAACAGACAGGGGGCCAGATTTGGCCAAAGGGCTATAGTTTATCACACCTGCTCCAGATCTCTCGTCTTGATGTGTCCTGAGGGTGACCTGAAATTTCAGCAAACATTTCAACCACAAGAACCGCGTGGCTTTGAAGCCTCAGAGCTTTTTCACAGAACACTCTGCCTGTTCTTTGTTTCACTCAGACTGTGAGAATGAGGGGGAGACGTGTTTTGTGATGGTCTTGAGGCCATTGTCTGTTTGTAATAAGTGCTTTTTCTTTTTACCAAACCTGTCATTTAAATTAAGTCACGTGGCTGGGCACAGTGGCTCACGCCTGTGATCCCAGTACTTTGGGAGGCCAAGGCAGGCAGATCATGAGGTCAGGAGATCAAGACCAGCCTGGCCAACATGGTGAAATCCCGTCTCTACTAAAGATACAAAAAATTAGCCAGGCGTGGTGGCGCGCACCTATAATCCCAGCTACTCAGGAGGCTGAGGCAGGAGAATCACTTGAACCCGGGAGACGGAGGTTGCAGTGAGCTGAGATCGCACTATTGCACTCCAGTCTGGGCGACAGGGCCAGGATGAGACTCCGTCTCAAAAAAACAAAAACCAAATTAAGTCATGTGTGCCGCCAGAACTCTTGCAGACCTCCAGAGGTGCTTGCTGGGTTGGTTGGTTTGCTTGTTGGTTTTTTGAGACAGGGTCTGTCTCTGTCACTCAGACTGGAGTGCAGTGGTGCAGTCTTGGCTCACTGCAACCTCCACCTCCCGGCTTCAAGCAATTCTCGTGCCTCAGCCTTGAAGGCTGGGATTACAGGCACACGCCACCATGCCCAGCTAATTTTTCATATTTCAGTAGAGACGGGGTTTCATGATAGTGCCCAGGCTGGTCTCAAACTCTCGGCCTCAAGAGATCTGCCTGCCTCGGCCTCCCAAAGTTCTGGGATTACACACGTGAGCCACCGTGCCCAGCAAGGCTTTTTTAATGGTGTTTTTCACATGACCTGGGACAAGCAGTCATGGAGCTGCTGGCCTTGTCAGCCTCTAACAGAGCCTGGGGGATGCCCGCACTGGCCCTCGGGGGTGAGGACAGTCGAGGGGAGCTCTCGGCAGGTCCCTACCTTGTGTTCCATCTGCACTTTCAGCCTCGGGGACCGATCAGGACAAACCCCTGGGTTTGTCTTTTCCTTGTCAATGTGTCAGGGGACAGTGCTCACAGGTTGAAAGTGGCGGGAGGTTACACTTGCCAAAATCCCATCTGGAGGGTAAAGTGGGTGCTCTGGAAAGCCTCCTCCCAAGGCCCAGCTCTTCAGATACAATGAGAATCTGGGGGTTCAGCTCGGTCCTCCTCTAGCCAGGAAGGAAGTATGTCTTTCTAAAGACCCCTGAGGATCTGAGTGGGACTCAAAGGTGTGCAGAATACAACCACAAAACCAGGAGTTATCGCCCTAAAATAAAGAGCGTCTGTCCAACCTAACACATCAGACGTGCACACCTGGGTGCACGCTGCCCTCTGCCCCGGCCCTTCAGGCCCTCTGCCCCTCATTCCCTCCTGAAGAAGCAAAAGACCTGGATGCCACCATCTCTAAGACCTTGCAAGCGCCTGGCGTGTTTTCAGGGTGGCGTCCCCAGCCCCCAAGCCTGGCTGGAAATGTGTCAGGAGTGAGTGTCTGGCCCCCAAGACGGCCCACCCTGTGGCTGCGTGGTCAAACCTCTTAGAGTGAGCATGGGTGGGTATTTCATTCCTTCCTAAGGGGGAGAAAGGGGCTTTGTGGCACACACCATGTCCATTTAAGGCAAGGGACTTAACCAAGCCACAACATCAAATCTGGGCAGCGGGTGCCGGAGGAAGCCACCTCTGGGATCCAGGGTCCCTCTGCCTCTGTGGCCCGTGGCTTGGTTTCAGCCCAGGCTCTCTGATGACATGAAAGTGACAGAGGCATGGGGATTTATTTCTGCAGAGCACAGAGGCGCCCCCAGGCCCTGTCTGCGTCTGATAAGACCTTTCCCTTTATTCCTCCCCCATTTCATTTGGCTCCCAGCAGCTGCTCTGTGGTTTTGATTTCTCCCTAGCTGTGGCCCTGAATTCGTTTATTAAAAGAGACCCACCACCTAATTGCCACATGAGCTTGGGCTTCTGGGCATGGCTTCCTTCCTGCTGTCGTAAGATGCTGGTGGTGACCAGCGCCTTTACCTTCTACCTCCCGCTGGAATCCCAGCGCCGTCAGTGAGACGGGGCATCATGTGGTCCAGGGGGAGGGTGCGTGCCGGTCTCTCCTGTCTCCACCACCTTTATTACAGATGTTCCTTCCCAGCCTGGGTCTCTGCCATCTCTTATTTGTTTAAAACGCCCAGAACCCGAATCAGCCTTGGCAGTGAGCTTACGGCTGGCACCAGGAGAGGCCAGCCTGCTGCCAAGATGGGGATGGTTCCCTGGGCCCTGCGGTCTGCGGCACCGCCTCCCGCTTCACCGTGCGGTGCTCTCTTCCCCCACCCGCCCTCAAGAAGCGCCGGCATATCCCAGAGGACTCCACAAACAAATGGAAGCAGAGGGTTAAGACGGCCATGGCGGGGGTGAAATTGGTACTTTTCTGTTTTGCGGGCAACGCAAGTCTTGACTGTTTGTAGACAATCAAAGGCGATCGTGTTTTTCCTCAACAAACTGTTGTATTTTTTTTTAACATTCACATCCGTGTCTCTCTGCCTTCCTTCGGCACCCAGTGAGCCCAGCGTGTAGCGATGGCACTGCATGGCTATGGTGGGTGTGCAGGGGCGGGGGCGGGGCGGGGGGCTCTGGCTTGATTTGGAGCTCGTGATACATGCTTGTCACAACTGCCTGCAAGTGTTCCTTGGTCTTCTCGTTAACACGCATGCCACCCACCCCTGGAATGAGTGGCCTCCTGTGTCATGCCCCTGTCCGCATTCTGTGACCTGATACGTGCATTTTCCCGTTGAAAACTCCATTCGCTTTGAAACATCCCAGGTTAGCGACTGGGGCTTCTCCAGACCCAGCCAGCCTTGGGTTCTGAGAGCCTTCGGGCCGTGTGTCACTGCAGACGACATTTTAACTTGTCATGCTAGATGCTCGTTTCAACTTGCTCTACAAAGGAAAAATAACTGTTATGGTCTGCGTGGCACTGGGAAGACATCTTTGATCTTCTAGACCTAGAAGTGAGACTTTGAGCTGAAGAAATGGACTCCAAGGCCGGGCGCGGTGGCTCACGCCTGTAATCCCAGCACTTTGGGAGGTCGAAGCGGGCGGATCACGAGGTCAGGAGTTCGAGACCAGCCTGGCCAACATGGTGAAACCCCGTCTCTACTAAAAATACAAAAGTTAGCCGGCATAGTAGCAGGTGACTGTAGTCCCAGCTGCTTGGGAGACTGAGGCAGGAGAATCGCTTGAACCCAGGAGGTGGAGGTTGCAGTGAGCCCAGATCACGCCATTGCACTCCATCCTGGGCAAGACTCTGTCTAGCAAGACTCTGTCTCAAAAAAAAAAAAGAAAGAAAGAAAGAAAGAAAAAGAAATGGACTTCAAGTCCACGCTTCTCCCAGACGTGGGTCTAACTGTCTTTAGAAAGGCAGCTGGCATTTACAATGCCCTGTACACCGAGGAATCCCCAGTGTGAAACGGCTCTTACTCCCGTCATCCTGTGACAGAGGCGATAGAGCCCCCAGTACTTCTTGGAACCCTAGGCATTTGCACTGGTTAGTCACCAGGGAGCATTTCTGAAGGTTTTTCTGAGTATTTCTGTTGTTCAAGCTGTCCCTGGGCCCACACACGCACACGCACCCACGCTGGCACACAGACGCGTCTCGCCGTGTTGGTTCCAGCCAGTGACCAGCATCGTTTTTTGTTGTAGACTGACAAAGTGAAGCTGACCTGGAGAGACCGGTTCCCAGCCTACCTCACCAACATGGTCTCCATTATCTTCATGGTAAGTTCCAGAAGGTTAAGGCCGGAGGAGAGGCAGGGGAAACCACAAGGAAATGATTGGTGTCGGCCGGGCGCAGTGGCTCACGCCTGTAATCCCAGCACTTTGGGAGGCCGAGGCGGGCAGATCACTTCAGGTCAGGAGTTGGAGACCAGCCTGGCCTGTATGGTGAAACCCCGTCTCTACTAAAAACACAAAAATTAGCCGGGCGTGGTGGTGGACACCTGTAATCCCAGCTACTCGGGAGGCTGAGGCAGGAGAATCACTTGAACCCAGGAGGCAGACGTTGCGGTGAGCCGAGATCACACCACTGCACTCCAGCCTGGGCGATAGACAGAGACTCTGTTGAAAAAAAAAAAAAAAAAAAAAAAGAAAGAAAAGAAAAGGAAAAAAAAGAAGTGATTGGTGTCCCCCAAGCCCCGGTTCAGCCTTGTGCGCGGTGGTGCAATTGGTCCCGGGGGTACGTTGGCCCCATCTCCTCAGGGCAGTGGGTGGGCGGGGAGAGACCCACCACTACCCCTAAAATGGGAAGAGACCAGGGTTTCAAAGTGACCCCCAGTGGGGGCTCCACACGCCCAGGGAGTACATGAGACTATTTCAGGTGGTCCCTGATACACAGCTTTCATTTTGAGAGACACGATTATTTAAGCATCTGGTAATTCAAGCCTGGGATTCAAAGATGTCATTTAACATGAAACTAAAGACTTTTTCAGAAAACCATTAGATTGGCTGGGCACGGTGGCTCGCACCTATAATTCCAGCACTTGGGGAGGCCGAGGCAGGAGGATTGCTTGAGCTCAGGAGTTTGAGACCAGCCTGGGCAACATGGCAAAACCAAAATACAAAAATTAGCTGGCATGGTGGTGCACGCCTGTGATCGCAGCTATCTGGGAGGCTGTAGTGGGAGGATCGCTAAGAACCCGAGAAGTCGAGGCTGCAGTGAGCTGTGGCCAAGCCACTGCACTCCAGCCTGGGTGACAGAACAGGACCCTGTCTCAAAAAGAAAAGAAAAGAAGGAAACCTGGATATTTTCTGACCAAAACATAACTTGAGTCCTGATACAGGCATCAGCATTAAATTAAGTAAAAACAAATTTTTTAAATTTTAAAAAAGAAAACCACTAAATAAATAACACGCAGATAGTACATGATAGTGCCACTCAGGGGACCGAAAGCCTGTGGCGTGGCTCGTGGGCAAACCGCTTGTGGCTTTTAGGGGATTTCAACCCGGGGACTTCAACCCCAAATGGATTCTGCCTTGGCCGCCTGCTAGCTGAGCTTCCATCACCCGCCAAGTGCTCGGAGCCAGCTGTGGTCCTGTCAGAAATGACCTTGGCCTCATCCAGCCCCACAGCTTGAAGTCAGAGCCTCCTGCAGCCGCCTGGCCCCAAGGCCTAGTACTCAGGGGCCCAGGTTGGCAGCTGTGCACCAAGGGCCGCAGCAGAGCGTCTCGTCAGTCCTTGCTGCTGCCCAGTGCTGGTACTATCCCTCCCGCTGATACAGAAATTGAGGCTGAAGGCTGCAGCCTCTCCTCCGGCGCCAGCCAGGGCAGTGGCTGTGGTCACCTATAGTCACTGGCACACGCCTGCAGAAGCCACGTGTCAGCTGGACTGTCTGCTCCAAGATCCATGCCATTCTGTAGGAACTTGGAGAGACAGAGGCAGGGGGCTGCCTTGGTTCTCTAGGCTGAGTGAGGCGCTGAGGGCCCCGACCGAGTCATGGAAGCAGCGGGAGGATCCAGTGTCCCTTTGTGCTCTCAGGCATAGTAACAGGGACCCCAACCGACATAAAGGTCCAGAGAAGGGTGGCCTCAGTGCTGGGACTTGCTCTCCCCCTTACCTGGAGAAGGGGCTGGGGGCTGTTGTGCTCTCTGGCGACTCAATGGGAGGGCACCTGGGCTTGTGTTAAGGGGATGTGTCCCCTCTGGACAGGCGCCAGGCTAGGGGACTGGGGGGATAACCGGAGCCTCCCCATCGCTCACCCAGCAGAGGCTAGCCTGAGGTTCAGCCACTCCTGCTGCAGACGCGGGCAGCATTGTCGCAGAAGGGCCAGTGAGGGGCTGGGAAGGAGACGGCCCTCTAGCGCTGATCTGGTGACTCCACAATGCCATCGGAGCCACCGGCCTCTCTGACCTTCTGTTCACCTGTCCCAGAAGTGGGTCCCCTCCCAGTCACAACATGGCTGCTGCACCTCCAACATCACTCCCCACCTCCAGGCCAGAAGAAGGGGAAGGGCAGGGGAAGAGATGGGCTGGGGGAGGCAGCCCCTGCCTGAATGTGCTTTCACAGGAGACCCGCCACACCTCTGCTTGCATCTCATGGTCAGAACTGTTTCACCTGGCCACCTCCTCTGCAGGGAGGCTGAGGAATGAGCACACTGCCGTCTCAGCAAGGCAGGATGGTAGAGGAAAGACAGAGGATATTGGATAGGGAACTAGCCGGCTCTTTTCCCAGCCCTTGACATCCTGGTAAGCCCCGGTCACAAGGGCTTCGTAGGGTTGAAGAGGACACAGCTTTGTCCTCAACTTGGGTGTTTCATTCCATGAACAAACATTAGTTGAGGACCTAAGGATGTGCCCCGCATGCTCCTGGTCCTGGAGACGCAGGTTCATTCCAGAGGGGGAGATGGGCTAGGGAGACTGGAAGGGAGCCTGCTGCAGGGCGTGCCTGTCATGGACCAGACTGCCCCGTGGCAGGGCAGGAGACATGCCCACTGGGGTGGAGGGCCTCCCTCACTGAGTCACCCACAGGCCCAGCACTCCACCTGCACCTCCTCACGCTGGCACAGGGACAGACATCCTGGAGGCCTCTTGGCAGGACTGAGGGGTTTTCCAAGGAAAGCCCTGGTTCCCCAGAGTTGGCCAGGGAGTGGTCCCCCACGCCTTGCAGCAGGGCGTGGCGTGGCTGCAGACGTCTTCCTGGGCAGGGTGTGGTCGCCATGTAGTCGCTGGCCTACGCCTACAGAAGCTGGTGGTAACTGCCCAGAACGTGAAATAAGAGCTTTTCTAGATTTCCGAAAGCTGCAGACTCCCTCTGGGGCGAACAGGCCCATCCCAAGCTGCAACTGGGAGACACACAGGTCAGCCCAGGCCTCCTGGACCTGTCTGGGAGCCACCGGTGACCGTGCTAGCAAGGACAGGACCTGCCTTCTGCACCCTTGCATGGGAGCAAATGTGTGATTTCTCGGGACGTGGGGACACAGGGTGACAAGACAGAGCCTGTGTCCTGCGGGCGGATTCACGCCTGGGTGAGGAGCCTGGCTCTGTGTGTACTCCTCCTGCCCAGCCCTCGCTCCGTCCGTCCTCAGTGAGAGCTCAGGATGGGGCCTCCACACCCCTGGGCAGGGCAGGGCAGGGCAGGACGGAGGGAGCCCAGACAGCGGTGTGTGGAACAAACTTGTCATTGTACTCAGCTCCCACCACAGTTTCTCAGGCAACCGCCAGCCCATGTTTCATGGAACATTCTGGTCCCACGGTAGGTTTGGCAAGAGGAGGGCTCACTCTGGTGAGACAGCCGGAAGGGTGCTGCTGGCTTCCGAGCAGACTGCGAGAAGGGACCCAAAGCACCTCCAGCCAGACCCGAAGCCCTGCCCCATCCCAGGCCGCACCCACCTCCTTTACCAGGGGGAGGGTCCCTGGGAGGTGGCTGTGAGGGTGCCACGCCTCAGCCCTGCACAGCATCTGAGGATGTCCCTGAGCTCACCATGGGTTGGGGGGAGTAACCCCCACCCACCGTCCGTCTGCTCTGGGAGAAGCCCCACCCCACAGTCAGCCTGCTGTGGGACCATTACTGGCTTCATGGTCATACTGTGTCCTGGGCTCTGCTTCAAAGGACAGGGCGCTTCGGCTCTGGGAAGATGGGAGCGCAAAGATCTTGTGAACTGCAGGCTTGGGCAGACCTGCCTGGTAAATCCCAGCTCCTGAGCTCGGTGGCCTGGCCTGTCTACGTAATCTCTCTGAACCTCAGTGTCCTCTTCCATGAAACAGAAACCAGCCCCTCGTCCATCTGTCACTGGGGGGTTAGTGCACAGAAAGCCCCTGGCGTTGGCAGGTGCCCATTTCTTGGCACACAGAAGAGCAGGAGGGGTGGGGGACAGCTAGGCTGAGGGGAGTAGACGGGGCAGGTCCAGGAAGGTCCTGGGTGGGTCCCCAACCAAGAGCACCCTTTCCCCCGCTGCAGATTGCGGTAACGTTTGCCATCGTCCTTGGCGTCATCATCTACAGAATCTCCATGGCCGCCGCCTTGGCCATGAACTCCTCCCCCTCTGTGCGGTCCAACATACGGGTCACGGTCACGGCCACCGCGGTCATCATCAATCTAGTGGTCATCATCCTCCTGGACGAGGTGTATGGCTGCATAGCCCGGTGGCTCACCAAGATCGGTGAGTGCCCACGTCCCAGGTGCTCTCGCCCTCGGCTCAGGCAGCCCGAACCACCTCCCTCTTGCTGTGCAAACTTCAGCTTGTGTACCTTCTCTGGACCCTGGCTCCCTGTCTCTGAATGGAGATCCTGAGCACAGGCCCTGGCGCACCTGTGAGAGAACTAAGCGATGGTGCCAGTGGCTGGTGGAGGCTGAAGCAGGCTGCCAGGGCCATCCCAGCCGCTGCCTCAGCAGCATCCTACTCCTCCTTCTAGAGGTTCCAAAGACAGAGAAGAGCTTTGAGGAGAGGCTGATCTTCAAGGCTTTCCTGCTGAAGTTTGTGAACTCT
The DNA here is from genome assembly GCA_036589455.1 of Ateles fusciceps. Lineage (NCBI taxonomy): Eukaryota > Metazoa > Chordata > Mammalia > Primates > Atelidae > Ateles > Ateles fusciceps. The sequence goes on from JAZHEH010002754.1 coordinate 1,556,637, forward strand.
TACACCCCCATCTTCTACGTGGCTTTCTTCAAAGGCCGGTAGGGATGTCTTCAGCCTTTCCCCTACCTCACTTCTCCCAGGTCCGGGGGAGGACTCTCCCTCCCCACGGGTGGGGGGCACCTGGAGCCCAGGGAAGGGCAGACACCGTGGCACCCGCAGCCAATGAGGGTCAGGGGAGAAGGCCTGGGCCCTGCTGAGGCTCCAGAGCAGTGGGACCGTGGGCAGCAGGGAGCCCAGGTGGCAGGGAGCCTGGGCAGTGAGGACCCAGGAGAGAGGGCCCCAGGCAGTGAGGACCCAGGAGTGAGGGCCCCAGGCAGTGAGGACCTTGGGCAGTGAGGACCCAGGAGTGAGGGCCCCAAGTGGTGAGGACCCAGGATTGAGGGCCCCAGGCAGTGAGGACCCAGGAGTGAGGGCCCCAGGTGGTGAGGACCCAGGAGTGAGGGCCCCAGGCAGTGAGGGCCCCAGGCGGTGAGGACCCGGGAGTGAGGACCCTGGGCAGTAAGGACCCAGGAGTGAGGGCCCGGGGACAGTGAGGACGCCAGGCACTGAGGACCCCGGGCAGTGGGGGACCCTGGGCAGTGAGGACCCCGGGCAGTGGGGGACCCCAGTCAGTGGGGACCCCAGGCAGTGAGGACCCCGGGCAGTGAGGACCCTGGGCAGAGGGGACCCTAGGCAGTGAGGACCCTGGGCAGTGGGGGACCCTGGGCAGAGGGGACCCTGGACAGTGGGGTCCCCAGGCAGTGGGGGACCCCAGGAAGGGAGGACCCAGGAGTGAGGACCCTGGGCAGAGGGGACGCTGGGTATTAAGGGCCCTGGGCAGTGAGGACCCTGGGCAGTGAGGACCCTGGGCAGAGGGGACCCCAGGCAGTAAGGACCCCAGGAAGTGAGGATCCTGGGCAGAGTGGACCCCAGGGACTCCAGACAGTGGGAAGCCCCAGCAGCAGGAAGTCCAGGCAGAGAACCCCAGAAGCCAGCTCTAGGCACTCTCAAGACAGGTAGGGAGGAGTCCACAGAGTGGGGACAGGAGAGAGGAGGCATGGAAGTGTGGCTGCTGGCCACCTGAGCCCTGTTCACAGCTCCTGGTGGAGTGAAGCCTTCCACACCTGACCCTCAGGAGCCACACCAGGCTGTGGCGGGGCCTGCGGCCCACCCACAAGACTCCCACCACCACCACTTCTGCAAGAGTCTGGCTGGGCTGATCTCAGAGCCCCCCCCCCCGAAAGGCTGCCTCCTCCGCATCATGTGATTGACCAGTGACATGCCACTGTGGTCATCTTTTAGCAGATGCGGTCGGCAGGGAGAGCCGCCTGCGGATATCCTTGAGGCCCGGCCTGCGGGACTCACATGCCACACAGTCCCCACTTGGGGGGGTCTCTCCCCGAGCCGAGCCAAGGGCTCATCTCTCTAACTACCTCCCCCATCATTTCAGGTTTGTTGGACGCCCGGGAGACTACGTGTACATTTTCCATTCCTTCCGAATGGAAGAGGTAACCGAGATTTTATTCATTTCTGCAGCCCCTTCTGTTCTGCTCACCATTTGTCTACACCATGCGCTTGGGAGAAGCAGTCGCAGCATATTTGTTCAGCAAAGAGCAGTTTCTTTCCATCCTGATAGAACCTTTTCTTTTCTCCTGACATGTCTGGGGCGGGGGAGGGGGGCTTTGATCTTATTCGATGTGTTCATCTAGAATCACCTAGAAGGACAAAGCTGCTGTAGAGTTAAGGAAAGAAAAAAAATGACATCTGGTTTTCTTTTCTTTTTCTGTGAGACTGAATATTTCTCTCTGGTTAAGATGAATTAATGAGTGCTGGCGCAGTGGCTCAGGCCTGTCATCCCAGCACTTTGAGAGGCCGAGGTGAGTGGATCACGTGAGGTCAGGAGTTTGAGAGCAGCCTAGCCAGCATGGTCAAAGGCCCTTGTCTACTAAAAACACAAAAAATTAGCTGGACGTGGTTGTGCACGCCTGTAATCCCAGCTACTCTGGAGGCTGAGGCACAGGAATCACTTGAACCTGAAAAGCGGAGGTTGCAGTGAGCCGAGATTTCACCCCTGCACTCTGTCCTGGGCGACAGAGCAAGGGTCTGGCTCGAAAGAAAAAAAGATGAATTAGTGAGAACAAAACAGAACTCAGCTACCTTTTTTAACTTGAAATTGAAATGCTTATCTCTTTACCTTCAAACACCAGGCTGGTGCCGTTTAGCTTCTGCCCAGCCGTCCTGGCCACAGAAGGTCTGGTTGCGCCAGCCTGGTTTTGCTGCTGTCACGGCCATGGACTTGCTCCACTGTCTGTCCCACGACCAGGGGCTCCATCAGACCAAACCAGGGCTTCAGGGCCTGTCAGAGGTTCCAGTCTCAGCATTTCCAACCCACAGAGTAATTCAGCGTAGCGGAAAATAAGAGAGTGGGTCTTTTGATAAAGACCCTGTGGAACAAGGTATCGAGGATGGGGTGGATATCAGGTACAGGGCGATCTGGCTGTCTGGAGTGCAACCCTAGAGATTCAACTACCTGAATGCAGGCCCCGGGGCAGCCCGAGACATGGGCCTCCTCCAAAGTAACGGGCGTCTGCTCCAAACTTGTGAAAAGCTCTTTCCTTTTTGCATGACATAGATGATCCCCCTGTTACGCTTGTCCCGGGTGAGAGAAGTCATATGTTGGAAATAGGTGCTGGAAATAGATGCTCGGTGCCATAAAGAAAAATCAGCACTGAGACAAAGGATTTGTCAGCAATGCAATTTTTACTTCCTGGACTGCAGAAGGGGTACCCTCACTAGCCATTGTGTCATGAGAGGACAATGAACAAAGGAAAACACACAAATTTATTCCTTAAGCATTTGGGGTCGTCCTTACTGCTGTGTCTCATCTCCGTTGGCTGGAGCCAGACCTCACAATCTAAACTAAAACCCGATTGGCTAACAACTTAAAGCTTTCCTAAACAGGTCAAAGCAATGGAGAGCTGGGACATGCCTGTGAGCACATCCAGCACAGATATCCTGGTGAAAGTACAAGGACATAGAATGTACTACGTGCCTGCAAGCATGGCGTGTCTAACAGCTACATAGGATAGGGCTTCACAAAGAGCTACTAGCACACTTGTTCTTTAACAAGAAAGGAAACTTTAAAAAGGAACCTTTTCCACTTCCCACATTATATAATCAAGCAAATGGTGTAATTGTTTTTTTTGAAAGCATGGCCCTCCAAGACAAGTTTGGAGTATATTAGGTTTTATTTGGAACACAAACACGTTTAATGTGCCCTGGTGTTTCCTTTGCTTGGACAAGTTAAGCTTCCAGCCCACTTAGGTGTCTGACCGTCACCTGCTTGCCAGGTCCCTGGCCTAAGGTGGCATAGGCCCACTGAGTCAGGGGCATTAGGCCTCAGAGGGGGTGGCTGCTGCCTCCCGTGGGGCTTGCCTGCTGCACAGTGGCGGTGCAAAGCCGGTGGATGGTGACTGGTGCATGGGACTGGGCAGCAGCCCTGGGAAAAAGGAAGTGCCCTGCGGCCCCGCCCCACCCCTGCCTGCTCCCTGGCAATGCACTCCCCCATCTCAGCCCCAGCCCCAAGCCCAGCAGTCTGTAGGCGGGGTGTGTCCGTTTCCTGGGGCTGCCGAAACTCAACCCCACAGACTAGGTTGCTTCAAATAACAGAGATTGAGTCTCACCGTCCTGAAGGATGGAAGTGCAACATGAAGGTGTTAGCCAGACTGAGTTCCCTTCACGGGCTCTAGGGGAGGACCCGCCTTGCGTCCCCCCAGCTTCTGGGGACCATGGAAGTCCTCATCGTTCCTTCACTCACCACACCACCCTCTGCCGCCATCTTCACGCGGCCTCTCCTCTCTGTGCCCATGCCTTCTCCTGAGGATACCAGCCCTCGGGTGGGCCCCTACCCTGCCCCAGCATGACCCCACCTTCACTTGGCTACATCTGCAAAGACTCTTTTTGCAAATAAGGCCCCGTTCCCAGGTAGCGGGATTAGGACCCAAGCGTCTTTTTTTGGAGGACACAGGTCAACCCATGGCATGGGGGGTGGGCCTCCCTGCGGGGCTGCGACCCCTCTCCCGGTGTCCCTGCAGCGGGGCTGACGCTGCTTTCTGTACACAGTGCGCGCCAGGGGGCTGCCTCATGGAGCTCTGCATCCAGCTCAGCATCATCATGCTGGGGAAACAGCTGATCCAGAACAACCTGTTCGAGATCGGAATCCCGTGAGTGTGCCGAGGCGGTCAGAACGGCGGAGCGGAGGGCGGGGCAGAGGGGTGTGCCGGTGGCTGCTGCCGTGGTCTGGGTGGACGCGGGGCCTCAACCAAGATGGGGGCGCCAGAAACAGGGAGAGGAGGAGGACACAGAAGGAAGATGGGGCAAAGCCACCCAGGCCAGGCATGGTGGCTGATGCCTGTAATCCCAGCATTTTGGGAGGCAGAGGCGGGCGGATTGCCTGAGCGCAGGAGTTTGAGCCCAGCCTGGGCAACACGGTGAAACCCCATCTCTACTTAAAATACAAAAAGTTAGCTAGGCATGGCGGCATGTGCCTGTAGTCCCAGCTACGCGGGAGGCTGAGGCAGGAGAATTGCTTGAACCCAGGAGGTGGAGGTTGCAGTGAGCTGAGATTGTGCCAATGCCCTCCAGCCTGGGCAACAATAGCAAAAAAAAAAAAAAAAAAAAATCACTGGAGATGCCAGACCCGAGCCCTCAAACTCAGCCTCCTGCAAACCTGACTGTGATGTCGTGTCTCTCAGGAAGATGAAGAAGTTCATCCGCTACCTGAGGCTGAAGCGGCAGAGCCCCGCCCACCACGAGGAGAGCGTGAAGAGGAGGCAGCGGTACGAGGTGGACCACAACCTGGAGCCCTTTGCGGGCCTCACCCCCGAGTACATGGAAATGAGTGAGTGCCGGCCGGGGGCAGGCGGGCCACGTCAGGCTAGAAACAGGCCAGCATGCCAGCTGGAGTGGGGCAGGGCCGCAGGGTGTGATGCCCCCGACCCCGCGGTGCCCAGCATCCCTCCGGAAGCATCAGGTGGGGGAGGAGGGAGATGCAGACCCTGGCATCCAGGTGCTACCCCCTTGGGTCAGTGGGCATGGGGTCCTGTCAGCACAGCCCAACCCAGCCTCTGCTGTGGAGGTCTTCCTTCTCCCTCAGTCTCCCACACCAGCCGAGGGCCCAGCCCTGCTAAGCTGCAAGTTCCTGCCTCACTTGGGATGCTCCCACAATCCGAGGTCCCTCCTCTCAGCCCCAGGGCCCTCAAAGCACCCACTTTGGGTCCGCGAATCATCTCCCCTTCCTGGCGGTAAGCTCCTGAGTTGCAGGAGCCAGGACTTGCTTACCTGCGGGCTGGCTACAGCTCCCCAGCACAGAGCAGGTGCTCAAAGGAGACCCAGGGATCGGGCCTTACCCCCTCAATCGTGTGACCAGCCAGGAGGATGCCGAGGGATGGCACATACCTTTTGAGGGTGGGCAAAGGAGAACCGGGGAAGAGGCCAGGTGTGGCCCGCACTGCTCTGGAGTCTCCCTGACCTGATCACTTACCTCTCCCTCCTGCCTCCTGCACTTGCTCTGGGCGTGCTGGCCTCCTTGCTGCTCCCCCAGCCCCGTGGAGCTCGGGCCACCCCAGGGCCTTTGCACTAAATGTGCCCTGCTGGAAGGCCCTCCCCCCAATACCTGCACGACTCACTCTCTCCCTGCCTCTCATGCTCTATTCAGAATGTACCCCAACAGAGGAGTCTTCCCTGACCACTGTGTTTGAAAGGGGAAGCCCTTCTTCGACACAGCCATGGCCCCCCACCCTCCCCTGCTTGGGGTTTCTGCCCCCCCAGAAGACAGCCTTACCCGCCGTCCCTCTCCTGCTCCCCCTGGTAGGGCGGCAGCCTTGCCCTCTCCTGCTCCTCATGCCCTAACCCTGTCCCTAGAGCAGGTCCAGGTATACAGTGGGAGCTCAATATGTGTTTGCTGACTGACTGGATGAGCAAAGGCAGTCAGGAAGATTTCTGCAGAAGCGGGTCCTAGCGTGCAGTACCCTGGCCACCAAGGTCAACTTCTCTCCAATGCTGGCTCCCAGTCTTCTTCCTGGTCTGTTCCAGGTGAGACCTGGCAGGCGGCATTTTTATTTATTTATTTTTTTTTTTTTTTTTTTTTGAGACAAAGTCTCGCTCTGTCACCCAGCCTGGAGTGCAATGGTACGATCTCAGCTCACTGCAACCTCTACCTCCCAGGTTCAAGCGATTCTCCTGCCTCAGCTTCCCGAGTAGATGGGACTACAGGCACCCACCACCACACCCAGCTAATTTTTGTATTTTTAGTAGAGACGAGGGTTTACCATGTTGGTCAGGCTGGTCTCGAACTCCTGACCTCATGATCCACCCACCTTAGCTTCTCAAAGTGCTGGGGATTACAGGCGTGGGCCACCATACCCAGCCAAGCAGGCCACATTTTTAACAAAGGACTGGGGGTAAGGGCACCTTCCAGGGCAGGGAGCGTTTCTGTTTCATTGCACTGCAGGTGCTGCCCTGTGCCCTCACATTGGCCGAATTGTCCACATATGTCACTCCTGGCTCCCAGACTACACCTTTCGGTTGACTCAGGAGGAGAGGAATCTTAAGCGTGGTGTTCTGTGGCTCCTCTCTGTTTTCTCCTGGAATAAAGTCCACACTGAACCAGGGTCAGGCTGCTGGACAGGCAAGCAGCTCCTAGCTGTTTCACTCAGTGCTGGCCATGTGGCCAGGAGAGCCGGGGTCTGGGAGGTGACCCCCCTCCCTGCAAGGCTGCCCCTTCCACAGGAAACCCTAGATCCCAAGAAACCAGCACAGCCACAAGACTGGCAGCCCCTTCTCAGGATTTATTTTCCTAGTGGCTGGACGTTGCATCCCGAGTTCCTGATAGGATTTCTGGAGCAGGCACCTCCTCCCCCACATATACAGGGAGTGACTCACCCGGGCCCCACCCCTGCCCCCACCCACTAAGGCACATTTCTGCACCCACTGGGTTTCTCCCCCATCCATGGGCTGCCAGTCTCTTCCTCCAAAGAAGGCCCAAGCCACGGATGTGGATAGATGGGGAGAACAAGCCCATCCGGGAATGCCCTACCCCCCGCCCCCCTGCTCCCTCCCTCCCTCCCTAGCACCAGCCCTGGCAGCATCTCCAGCTCCCCGGTCATGCCCTTAGTGCCAGAGTAGGCAGTGCCGCTCGGAAGTGGGGAAGCCCACCCTGGTGAGTGACCCACAGCCTCAGACCTCAGCACAGCACACACCGCCCCACATAAGCAATGCCTCGTCCCCTCCAGGGACCTCAGGCAGAACCAGAGGCCTCCCACTCAGCCCACCTTGCCAGGGAGAGCAGACAGCCCAGGGAGAGAATTTGCAGGGCAACCCCCACGGCCCATCCCACATGCTAACAATGCCCACACTTGGCCCGCCAAGCACACGGTGACATTCTGCCGGCTTCCTTGTTTACCGCCTGGCACCAACGCCCTTGGACTGGGTCCTACTGTGCAGTTCCTGAACCAGCTTTCCTGTTCAGTTCTCCTTAGCAACCTTTTCCTGACCTTCTCCGAGGAGCCCAGCCCCATGCTGGATGCCTAATCCAAAGCCCAAGAAGCCCCAGAGCTGGCTCCTGGATGGGGTGATCCCCAGAGGGGAGGGCCACAGGGCAGAGGCAAGGGACTGTCCTGGGCAGTGGGTGCCCGCCCCGGATCCAGGAGGCCCGATGCCAGGGGAAGTTTGGGGCTCTGGAAGATACAGGCAGGTCCCCCGGGTCTCAGGAGAGCCCCCGTGATGGAAGCAGCAGGGCCACTGCCATGTCCCTTCCCAGCACCAGCAAAGGGATGACCTCAGGCTGGGCCTTTGAGCTCATGATGGTCCTTTTCCTATTGGTGATTTTTAAAATCTGACGTAGGCTGGCAAGCTGGCTCACGCCTGTAATCCCAGCACTTTGGATGATCCCTGAGCTCAGGAGTTTAAGACCAGCCCGGGCAGCATAGCAAAACCCCAGCTCTGTAAAAAAGACAAATTTAAGCCATCATAGCGGTGCATGCCTGTGGTCCCAGCTACTCGGGAGGCCGAGGTAGGAGGACTCACTGAGCCTGGGAGGTTGAGGCTGCAGTGGGCCATGATTGCCCCACTGTACTCCAGCCTGGGTGACAGAGTGAGATTAGCCATAGATGAGTGAGCTTTCCCATTAGGCAAGAGTCCAAAGCTGAGATTCAGAGCAAAATTTGGAATTCCGCCTTGGGCCCACTCCTGGCCTGGAGGTCGCCCAGGGCCATGGAGGGTCCATCCCAACAGGTCCTCTCATGCATCTGCAGGTGGGGGCCGTGAGGCGGGCTCGCTGGAGGGGGGGCAGCCGCCAGACCCGTGCGGCTCAGCACACAGGGCAGCCGAGTGCCCCCGTTCTGGGCTGTGGCTCGCAGGGTGCTGACTGGCACTGGGCTCTCTTTGCAGTCATCCAGTTTGGCTTTGTCACCTTGTTTGTCGCCTCCTTCCCCCTGGCCCCGCTGTTCGCACTGCTGAACAACATCATTGAGATCCGCCTGGACGCCAAGAAGTTTGTCACCGAGCTCCGAAGGCCTGTGGCTGTCAGAGCCAAAGACATCGGTGAGCGACCCCGTGGGCGGGGGGGACCAGTTCCAAGTGTGTGCTGGGTTTGGGGAGGGGGGGTGCTGCTCTCCAGAAGCTAGAGCCAGAGCTGGCCAGGTGTCCCCACTGGGGCTCTTCACTCAGCCTTGCACAGGTGGAGCCTGGAGGCAGGTGACACAAGACCTGGAGGGCTGGCTTAGCCCTGTCCCCACCCTCCCCTCCCAAGATGCATTCGCCACAGAGGACGTTTGCAAAGAGTGAGTCCCAGACATCTGAATGTCTCAACAACCTGCTGCTTTAGGAGGCGCAAGAGACACATTTCCTCTCTGATGGCCGACAGCACCCACCTCTAGCAATCGTGTGACCCCAGAGCCAGGGCGAGAGCAAGGGGAAAGCAGTATTAGCCGTTCAGCAAATGCCCTCCTACGTTGCATGTCACGGCATCATTTAATGTTCACAAAAGAGAAAAGGAAGGGCTGGGTGCAGTGGCTCAAGCCTGTAGTCCCAGCTACTTGGGAGGCTGAGGTGGGAGGATCGCTTGAGTCCAGGAGTTCTGGGCTGTAGTGTGCTATGCCAGTCGGGTGTCCTCATCAATATGGTGACCTCCCAGGAGCGGGGGGACCACCAGGTTGCCTAAGGAGGGGGTGAACTGGCCCAGGTCGGAAATGGAGCAGGTCAAAACTCCCGTGCTGATCAGTAGTGGGATCGCACCTGTGAACAGCCACTGCACTCCAGCCTGGGCAACAAAGCGAGACCCCGTCTCTTAAAAAAAAAAGAGAGAAAAAAAGGAAGGAAGGAAGGAGCCCCCATCTGTAGACAGGGGAGAACAGTCCAAGTCATCGCATGGCTCACTTTGGGGATGAAAGCCAAGACGCAGCTCAACTCCAGCTTGCTGACCCGGTCACTCAGGCACCCTGATGGTGCAGAGGAGAGGACTGCGGTTGGGAGAATGCATATTTAAGGGCAGTGTAAAGGATAACTTTGGGCTGAGCACAGTGGCTCGCTCCTATAATCTCACTGCTTTGGGAGGCCAAGGAGGATGGATAGCTTGGGCTCAGGAGTTGAAGACCAGCCTTGGCAACATGGCAAAACCCTGTCTCTACAAAAATACAAAAATTAGCCAGGCATGATGGTGCGTGCCTGTAGTCCCAGCTACTCAGGAGGCTGAGGTGGGAGGATCAGTGAGCCCAGGAAGGGAAGGCTGCAGTGAGCCGTGCCCATGCCTGGGCAACAGAGTGAGACCCTGTCCCCAAAAAAATAAGTAAAATTAGCTGGATGTGGTGGTGCAGACCTGTGGTCCCAGCTACCTGGGAGGCTGAGACAGGAGGATCATGTGAGCCCAGGAAGGGAAGGCTGCAGTGAGTTATGATTCTGCCACTGCACTCCAGCCTGAGCAAAAAGAGAGAGACCCTGAAAAAAAAATAGAAAAGGAGGGAGGGAGGGAGGGACGGACGGAGGGAGGGAGGGAAGGAAGGAAAAGAAAAAGAATAACTTTGTAATAGTCAGAGGTGTCAAACACACAGCAGACTTTCGTGTGAGTTAGAGAGCTCCCTGTTACCAGAGGCATTTAAGCAGAGACAGGGTGACGCTCTGTCCCGGAGGGTGAGGGACAGGGGAGCCCCACGCAGGCCTCCACCAGAGCCAACCCTCACAGGAAAGGTGAGCCTATCTTATCCTATACTAGGACCCAATTTTCAGGGTGAAAACAAAATTACAAAAACACATACATTTTATCTCAAATTTACCAGTTTTAGTTGGAATAGCACCTTTGTATTAATTACTGGAATAAACAAAAGGTTGAATTATGTACTGGGAATATCACCTTGCTGAAATAAAGATTCCACACCCACGTGATAAGATAGTTTTGGGTGGGGCTTCTGTAGGCCAAACATCATCTTACAAAAATGTGGGAAGCTGGCGGGGCACGGTGGTCACGCCTGTCATCCCAGCACTTTGTGGGGGGCTGAGGCAGGCGGATCACCTGAGGTCAGGAGTTCGAGACCAGCCTGGCCAACATGGTGAAACCCTGTCTCTACTAAAAATACAAAATTAGCCAGGCATGGTGGCAGGCACCTGTAATCCCAGATACTCAGGAGGCTGAGGCAGGAGAATTGCTTGAACCCGGGAGGCGGAGGTTGCAGTGAGCCAAGATCGCACCATTGCACCATTGCACTCCAACCTGGGAGACAGAGCAAAATTCCGTCTCAAAAAAAAAAAAAAAAAAAAAGCCCTGAGCTAACTGACCCTCCAAAGTCCCTGCTAACCACCAGCGTCCCTGTTCTGCCTCTGCTGAAGCCACAGGTGAGCCCCCGCCCTCATATCACAGCCCTACATGGCCACAGGTGGTGCAAGGCTGGGGCGCTGATTTGCTGGTGCTCCAGGTCAGATGTCGGCATTTGTTTTCTGTACAGGGACAGAGAGTGAATGTCTTAGGTTTCGTGGACCTAGAGACGACGTCCTCAAGTCTTAGGCGACGGTTGTAACCCAAAGGCTATGCTTTTCATACATTTTCCATTTCATACTTAAAAGTGTCAAAGGCCAGGGCCAGGCATGATGGCTCACATCTGTAATCCCAGCACTTTAGGAGACCGAGGCAGGTGGATCACCTGAGGTCGAGAGTTTGATACCAGCCTGGCCAATATGGTGAAACCCTGTCTTTACTAAAAATACAAAAATTGGTCTGGCGTGGTGGCACGTGCCTGTAGTCCCAGCTACTCGGGAGGCTGAGGCAGAAGAATTGCTTGAATCTGGGAGGCGGAGTTGCAGTGAGCCGAGATCGCGCCACTGCACTCCAGCCTGGGCAACAGAGCAAGACTCCATACCAAAAAAAAAAAAAAAAAACACAGTGTAAAAGGCCATTTTTAGCTGGTGGGATAGGCGAGAAAGAGGCCACCGAAAACGGGCCACCATGGCCATCTTTGCACGTCTGCTCTCAAGAGCCCGGTGAGACTGCACGCCGGCCGTGCCTAGGCATAGCGCTGCTTTGAAGTTCAGTGCCACAGAGCCACCTCCACATTAACTTTTCTCAGAACCTCAGCCTGTTGTGTCCTCCAGGGAACCCAGGAGGAAGCCTGGGTGAATCCTCCCCAGTCCCACTTTCCCGATCGGAGACCGAGGCTCAGGTGGTAACAGCCGAGCCGGAACCAGAGAGCTGAAGCCCTAGACTATGCATGCACGGTTTTGCCTCTGAAAACCTCATGCTGCATACCAAAGACCCCAAAAGGGGGAGCCCCGGGACAGCTCTCCAGGTGCACCCTGCAGTCCTCAGAAATTCTGCAGCTCTCTGTCCCATGGCAGTACAGAAAAGAGTGGTGGGCCGGGCACGGTGGCTCACGCCTGTAATCCCAGCACTTTAGGAGGCCGAGGTGGGTGAATCACGAGGTCGGGACTTTGAGACCAGCCTGGGCAATATGGTGAAACCACGTCTCTACTAAAAATACAAAAATTAGCTGGGCATGGTGGCATATACCTGTAGTCCCAGCTACTCGGGAGGCTGAGGCAGGAGAATTGCTTGAACCCGGGAGGCGGAGGCTGCAGTGAGTCAAGATCACACCACTGCACTCCAGCCTGGGCAACAGAGTGAGACACTGATTCAAAAAAAAACAAAGCAAGAAAAGAGTGCTGTCCCATTCCAGCAGGTATAGCTAAAGAGAGAAAAGCAGAGTGCAACCCACACTGAGTCCTCACAAAGGCCTGAAGCTCGGGCACCTGACAGTACCCCCTGCCCCTGCCCCTGCCACATCGTGGTGCAACTGTGTTTGCTCTGACACCCTCTGTTTGGAGAAGCTCTGGCTGTCCCCAGATGGTGGCTGGCTGAAGCTTGCAAACCCATCCGGTGAAAGAGCAGCAGTTGGGTGGCCCTGGCTTCCTGCAGCCCCTCTGCAGGCACTGGCATCCCCACCAGCGCACGTGCCTCTTCTGGACTCTGCCCCTGGCTCGCTCTTGCCCAGTTCTCACGGATCAGCTACTCACTTCCTGGTTTCTGTCCAGTTGGTTGAAGGCATAATCTGCCGTCCTTTCACGCCTATGTTTATGGGTTCCTTAACCGTAACCTTTCCTTGAAGAGGCTTTTGTATTCCATCTATGATCCATGCAGGGGCCCCAGGTGAGCTCCTTGAGAGGACAGAGGGCCCCTGTGGCCCTTGTGACCTGTGCCCCTGGGGCTCTGGGTGGCTGGGAGAAGCCGTGCCACAAAGCGCAGGTGCCTTGATCACCCTGCAGTCTGGCAGGTCACAGTGGGGACCCAGCCCATGCGTGGGAGTCTGCTCCAGCTCCCCCAGCTCTGGCTTCGACTTCCTGTTCTCCTCCTGGTTCTTCAGAGCCTGACGGTGGGAAAGCACAGCCTGCATTCCGCTCCCCGGGCACTACGTGTGGGCAGGAGTGGTGGCCTCGCCAAGCACCTGGCTTTATCCAAATACCTCCCGGTCCTGTTCTGGGAAATGGGGCTTAGAGCCCCCTAGAGTGGGGAAAAATGCCTTGGGAAAGAAACCAAGGAATTTACTTGGGGAAGTGAAAATGAGGCAGTTTTCCCCCAGCAGGACTTTAATAAAAGAAGCCCATCCAAAGAGTTTCCAAAAGCAGAGCATCCCCTTTTACTGAGAGATGTCGACAGAAGTCAAACTCTGTAAACTATTTGAAGAGATTTACTCTGAGCCAGATCTGGGTGACCATGGCCCATGCACAGCCCTCAGGGGTCCTGAGAACATGGGCCCAAGGTGGTCAGGGCACAGCTTGGTTTTGTACATTTTAGGGAGACATGAAACATCAATCAGATATGTCTAAGCCACACATTGGTTTGGTCCAGAAAGGCGGAACAGGGGTGGGGTCACTTCCAGGTTATAGGTAAAAATTTTTTTTTGAGACGGAGTTTTGTCTTGTCACTCAGGCTGGAGTGCAGTGGCAAGATGCAGCCTCCACCTCCTGGTTCAAGCGATTCCCCTGCCTCAGCCTCCTGAGTAGCTGGGATGACAGGCATGCACCACTACACTTGGCTAATTTTGTATTTTTAGTAGAGACAGGGTTTCACCATGTTGGCCAGGCTGGTCTCAAACTCCTGACCTCAGGTGATCTGCCTGCCTCAGCCTCCCAAAGTGCTGGGATTACAGTTGTGAGCCACTGCACCAGGCCTATTTTAAAAATTTCTGGTTGTCAGTTGCTTGAAAGAGTTACTATCAATAGAAAGGAAAGTGTGGGCTATGATAAGGGGTTGTGGAAACCAAGGTTTTATGACACAGATGAAGCCTCCAGGTAGCAGGCTTCAGAGAGAGCGGCTGTAAATGTTTAGCAGACTGAAGGTCTGTGTTGATGTTCATGCTGGTCGGCTTTTCCTGAATTCCAAAAGGGAGGACGAGATAATGAGGCCTGTCTGAACCCCCTCACCCCCCCACGCCCCGTCACAGCCTGAACCAGTCTTTAAGGCTAACTTGGGGGTGCCCTGGCCGAGATGATGGATTCCATTGAGATGGTTGGGGGGTGCTTAGAATTTTATTTTTGGTTTACAGAGCTCCTCGGAGCAGTGAGTGTCACCCTGAAGTGTGCGTCGGAATAACTCGGGGTTCCCAGCCCCACCCCAAGAGAGGCGGATTCCGTGGGCTGGGTCTGGGGTCCCGGTTCTTCATTTCTCAAACACACCCTGCAGATGTGCAGGGCCACACGGAAAGCCGTCCGCCTGGATGTAGAAATCCCCCAGACCCCTCAGGACAGGCTCCATCCCGGCCCTCAAGGCAGGAAGACCCCGCTCCCAACTCATCTCATCCCGCCTCATCCCTCCCGTCCCCTGTGGTCTCTCTGGGCCCGTTGAGCTATTACCTGGGCAGAACTCCTTGCCTGCCTGAGTCCTGCCCTTCCACAGCCCCGAGCTCAGGAGCCACCTACCTCGGGAGCCCCACACGCAAAGACCTCAGCCCCCACCCCAGGCCCACCGCACATCAGCACCCCGCCTGGGAGGCCTCAAACTCAGAGCGTCAGGGCCAGGCGGGCCACATGCACATGTGAGACTGAGGCCTGGGATGGTTCTTCATGGCCGCAGACCAGTATGCCCATTCTCACATTTCTTGAAACGTTCAACTCTCTAGTGGGGGGTCTGGGTTTGGATGCGAAGGCAGTCATAACAGGCCCGCTGGTGGTGGGAACTGAGGTCGCTAGGAGGCCCCTGCAGACAGCAGAGCTGCGGTGCATGGCTGGGCCTGCAGGGGGCGCCCCCGGGCACCACAGCCAGTTGCCAAGAAGACTCACCAGCCAGCCTGGACCAGAGCCAAGGAGAGCCTCGGAGTTTTGTTGTTTTGTTTTTTGACAGAGTCTCTCTTTTGCCCAGGCTGGAGTGCAATGGTGTGATCTCGGCTCACTGAAACCTCCGCCCCCCCGAGTTCAAGCGATTCTCCTGCCTCAGCCTCCCGGGACTACAGGCATTCGCCACCACGCCCGGCTAATTTTTGCATTTTTAGTAGAGAAGGGATTTTGTCATGTTGGCCAGGCTGGTCTCGAACTCCTGACCTCAGGTGATCCACCCGCCTCAGCCTCCCAAAGTGCTGGGATTACAGGCATGAGCCACTGCGCCCAGCCTCGATGTTTTAAAATACATTTTCCCAGTTTATAAGCAACAGTCTGTATTTTTAAGCCAGTAGGCAAGCGCAACAAAATGGCCATCCAGCCTCAGCGGGGCCTGCCTGGACTGCTTTGCAGCCTCTGCTCCGGCGCCAGAGTCCGCTTGGAAAGGGCTTCCTGCGCTCATGCAGTCACTCAGCAAACATTTACCCAGCAGCACCTACCCCACGTGTCAGACCCCGAGCTAGACCCAGAAGCTACAAGGATGTGCAACTCGCAGCCTGCCCTAGGAGCTCTGAGTCGGGCCCTCAGCCCCGACACCCGACCAGGAGAAGCTGGGCGGGCAGCGTTTCCACTCCTGAGGGAGCGCTTCACTGCTGACTTTGTAGGGCTGTGCCATCCAACCCTCACTCACCTGAGTTCCCAGCTGCTTTCTTCAGGATGGGGTGGCCCTAGGGCCGCTAGTGCGCAGAGCCCATGTGACTGCCCCGCCACCCACTCCGGCAGAAAAATAAAGTCAGGAGCGCTGCACTCGTGCAAAAGACCACACAGAGCTACAGGAAACTCCTCGTCTGGGATTAGACGATGTCCCCTATGGCCCGAGGACTGGAGAAAGGTGGCAGGGGGTGTGACTGTCACTTCTCCAATTGCCCATCAGCAATGGGTTGCAGTGGGTATTTCTCTCTTTTCTTAAGACAGAGCCTTGCTCTGTCGCCCAGGCTGGAATTCAGTGGTGTGATCTCGGCTCACCACAATCTCCGCCTCCCTGGCTCAAGTGATTCTCGTGCCTCAGCCTTCCGAGTAGCTGGGATTACAGGCGCGCGCCACCACGCCCGGCTAATTTTTGTATTTTTAGTAGAGATGGAGTTTCACCATGTTGGCAAAGCTGGTCTCAAACTCCTGGCCTCAAGTCATCTGCCCACCTCAGCCTCCCAAAATGCTGGGATTACAGGCAAGAGCCACCGCACCCAGCTCACAGTGGGGATCTCTGATTGATGATGATTGTGACTGTGGTCTCTCATTGAATTGGCACTGGCTGGGGCCAGGGGCGAGAGAGCTTGCCTGGGAGATTTCATCTGAGCCCGTGGTTTCTAGCTCTGGGCCACACAGGGGGCCTGAACTCTTGCTGCCTTTGCAGGCCACCAGCATGCACCCCAAAAACGGGGACTGGGGAGGCTCCCCTTGGCTACTAGGGCAGAAGCGCCATGTACAGCTCTCCCTGCAGCCCCCCACACAGGTAGAAGTCCACCTGCCCCATCCTGGCCCTTTCTGATGAGTGCTGGGTATCGCCCATCTCAGAGCCAGCCCAGGGCAAGGAGAGCAGGCCCAGGACAGGCTCCCAACCCCACCGCTGCACGCGGCAGTGCTGGGCATGGGAGGGCGCAATCAGGGTGGGCAGGGGTCAGCCCAGGACACGGGACCATTTCCAGAACTGCAACACTGAGGCCCTGCTTCCTGGGCCAGTGAGGCATCCTTCCTGGGCCCTGCTAGTTCTCATGGCCGCTGGGAAGACGGATGGAGAAGCCACGAGGCCCCGGCGCTGTGTGGTGCTGCTCCTATTCATCTGTGATGTGGTGCAACCCTGTGTCTTTGAGTTAAGGGAGCGAGGAGGTGTCCAGATGGGGAACGGCTCGACCTGCACTGCTGTGGACTCAGTGCCACCAGCCGGGGGCCTGGTACTGTTCTTCAACTGCAAAGCCGTGTCTGGTCTCGCCCTAAATACAGGGATCCTCTGGCAGAGCTGTAGGAGGTCCACCCCAATTGAATCTTTGACACTTTAGGGGGAAAAAAAAAGGTTTCATCTAAGCCAATGAGTATTTAAACAGGTTCATGGGGAGATCCGCAGAACCCCTCAGGGACCAGCTGTTTCTAAGCACCTCTTTTAGAAGCTGGTGAGCTTGTCAGAAAGGGCTGGTACACGCCAGGCCCTGGCACTGCCCTGGCTTCCTCAGGACCTCAGCAAATGATTCTTGGTTGCTGTCAGCCTCTGACTGCCATGAGAAGGAACAAGCCTGGCCCTGAAAGGGTGGTCCCCCTCAGGCTGCTGCCTGATAGCTGCAGTGACTGAGAGTCTCGGGCGCTTTAAAACTGTGACTTCTTCTTCCCACAGGAATCTGGTACAATATCCTCAGAGGCATTGGGAAGCTTGCTGTCATCATCAATGTAAGTGACATCAGGGACCTCGGCAGAATGGAAGTCCTGGCTGAACTGCCAGGCAGCCGGGGGCCCCTTGGAGAAGGAGGTGGGCATAGACTCTCCACCTCCAGCCACGGTTCGGCCCAGGCTGCCGGGATTCTCTAGTTATAAATGTCCCTTGACCACATGGAGTAGGGAGGGTGGGCTCTGGGGAGGCCTAACAAATTCTCTTCAACCTTTTTCTGCAAGTTTTTAATTTTTTTTCTGAGACAGAGTCTCACTCTGTGGTCCAGGCTGCAGCGCAGTGGCGCGATCTCGGCTCACTGCAACCTCTGCCTCCCAAGTAGCTGGGATTACAGGCCCACGCCACCACGCCCAGCTAGCTTTTGTATTTTTAGCAGAGACAGAGTTTTGACATGTTGACCAGGCTGGTCTCGAACTGACATCAGGTGGTCCGCCCTTGGCCTCCCTCCCAAAGTGCTGGGGTGACAGGCATGAGCCACTGCACCCAGCCTTTCTGCAAGCTTTGAGCAAAATTCTTTATCATGCCCACCTTGGCCCCTAAGTCCACTGAGAATAAACAAGAGGCAGAGATAGGAAGGAAGACAGAGAGAGAGGGAGAGAGACACAGAGATTCCTCACTGGTAATCTTTCTGTTCTCTTATTTAAAGAAAACAAAGTTGATTTTTCTTCTTAATCTGAAACATACGGCTGCTGTAGAGAAGGTTTGGGAGATGCTGAAACGGGGTGAGAAGGGAGCGCTCGTCAGCCTCACACACAGCTCTGCTGAGAATCAGTGCTCCAGGCCCCTCAGCCTCCTCCCCAGCCTGGCAGCCCCTTCAGGCCTCTCCTATCCCCAGGCCTGCAGGCTAGAGTGGCCCGGCCCTCGGCCTTCCCCCACTGAGGTCTGCCTGGCTCTGCCCATGGCCTGGATCCCCCTGGGTTTAGCTGTGTCCAGCTGTCCCCAGCACATACTTCAAGCCCAAGGCTGTGTCCCAGGCATGAGAACCCCGGGGCAGCCACAGGGAGTCTGCTGTCCCAGGGCCCCATGGCTCTCGTCCCTTCCACCCTCCTGCTGAACCCAATCATCCCCGCCAAAAGCTGACATCATGCACATGGGGGATGGTGGGGTGGCTCCCCCAGAGCTGACAGTCAACGCCTTTGCAAGGCCAGGATGCCAAGTCAGGGTCTCAGCAGGCCCTGGGACTCAGTCCCCACAGAGTGCAGGGGGTGACACTCAGCCCCGGAGAAGGGCCCCTCAGCCCTCAGACAGTGCCCTTTCCTGGCGTGCAACCCCTTCTGCCAGGCACACGCTCCCACCAGAAAATAGGGAGGCTGCAGGCAGAGTGTGCACGCAGGGACCACTCCTTATCCCACCCAGACAAGGGAGCGCAGGGCCTGAGGCAGGGGCCGCGCTGTGCTGGGGTTTGAGGGCTGGGAACAGAGGTGCATCCTCTCTGCAACAAGTGGGCACCGTGAGCAGCAGGGGCATCTCCTGAGGATAACAGCAGCAGCAACGAGAACAGGCCAGGCGCGGTGCCTCACACCTGTAATCTCCGCACCTTGGGAAGCTGAGGCAGGAGGATCGCTTGAGGCCACAAGTTCAAGACCAGCCTGGCCAACATAATGAAACATAGTGAGACCTAGTCTCAAAAAAAAAAGATAACAGGTGACATTCACGAGGCACCTAGAATGTTCCAGACCCTGCTAAGCTCTTTCCTCATACCAGCCCACTAGTCTGCACACAGCCCTTGAAGGTGGGGACTGTTAGGGCACCAGAGGCACAGATAGGGTAGGTGATTTGCCCAGGGCCACACAGCCACGTGAGAGGCAGCCGCTGGGCCTCCGGTTCCTCTCTTGTAAGGGCACCAGCCAGAGCCGGGGCTCTAATAGAATGAGCTGGGTGAGGACTTGACAGTCTGCAAAGCACTTTCCCTTCCTGCCTCATTCCCTTCTTCAACAAGCCCAGACGCGCGGCACATACATGGTGTGGGTGTTGTTAGCCCTGTTTTGACAAGAAGAATAATGGAGGCACAGAGAGTTTGGGTGATTTGCCAAAGGCTGCACAGCCAGCGAGAGGCTTCCAGCGTCCGCCTGGCACCTTCCCTCCTAGGAGAGCACAGTCCCTGGCCCCCACGTCCAGTGTCCGCCTGGCACCTTCTCTCCTAGGAGTGCGCTGTCGCTGGCCCCCACGTGCTCTCCTTCAGCTGCCAGGGGGCTGAGAGGAGCACCCACGACCCTGCATCCATTCACTCCGCATGCCAAAGCGGTGCGGCTACGGTCCGCTCCAGGGCAGCAGCACGTGGCCAGGGCCCAGTGTGGCTGTGGATGGGTCACCCCAGTTGCGGCCGGCCGTCCGTGCCCAGTCTGGAGGTCCCCCTCACTGCCACGTCCCCCGCGCAGGCCTTCGTGATATCCTTCACGTCCGACTTCATCCCGCGCCTGGTGTACCTGTACATGTACAGTAGGGACGGGACCATGCACGGCTTCGTCAACCACACGCTCTCCTCCTTCAACGTTAGCGACTTCCAGAACGGCACCGCCCCCCAACGACCCCCTGGACCTGGGCTACGAGGTGCAGATCTGCAGGTACTGCTCCCAAACCCCACTCTTTGAAAAGCCACGTTTATTGAGTTTCTGGGAGAGCCCAGGTTTGCGCGGGGCTCAAATCAGGGCAAGTCATGAAACAACTCAAACCTGTTTAAAAAGAAAAAAAAAAGGCTGGTGCAGTGGCTCACACCCGTAATCCCAGCACTTTGGGAGGGTCAGGCAGCAGGATCCCTTGAGCCCAGGAGTTGGAGACCAGCCTGAGCCACATAGTGAGACCCCCATCTCTACAAAAAAACTTTTTTGATAGCCAGAACTTATGGCACACGCCTGTAGTTCTAGCTACCTGGGAGGCTGAGGTGGGAGGATAGATTGAGCCTAGGACTTTGAGGCTACAGTGAGCTACGGTCACAACACTGCACTCCAGCCTGGGCAACAGAGTGAGACCCTACCTATAATTTCAAAAAATTAAAATAAAATAAAATGAATAAAAAGATGCCTGAGGGGGAGGAAATTAGAGGTAACTTACCAGTTCCTATAACTAAGAAGCCCAGGATAGCTTCAGGCATGGCTGGATCCAGGAGCTACAGTTCGCCATCAGGCTCCACTCTGGCACCGCCTCTCCACTTTGATTTCCTCTGTCTGCATTGGTCTCTTGCTGGTGGAAAGGGTCCCCCGCAGCTCCTGGATTACATCCTCTCTGCTCTGCAGCCCCTGTGGAAAGATCTCCTGTTTCCCAATAGTCAGCAAACGTCCAGGGACTGAGTCTTACTGGCCCATCTTGGGTCAGATGTTCATTCCTGAACCAACCACTATTGCCACCAGGAGGAGGGCTCTCCTTGGCTTGGCCTGGGTCAAGTGCCATGGTGTGAAGTCATAGAGGATTGGGGGGTCCTAAGAAAAACTGGGGTGCTGTGACTTGAAGAAGAGGAGACAGATGCCAGCAGACAAAGCCTTGAGCACAGAATGCAGAGGGACGAGCTGGCGCATGTGGCTTCTGACGCTGGGAGGCCAGGGCTGCTCGTCCCCATGGGAAAGCGGGTTATGCAACTTCTGCCTGGCCCAGCCCTATCCTATCTCAGGGGTTGGCAGCACAGTGCTGAACAGGCCCTCGGAGACTCCCATCCAGCTCCCTCCAGAAATCAAGCTCCGTGGGCAAGGGCCCTGTGTGTTGGGCACCCCCCTGAATGCTCCATCCCTGGAGGGGGGTCTGGCACATAGTAGTTGGTCAATAAATGCTTATGACACGAGGAAGTGAGGGAATGTCCAGACTGAGGCCCAGAGAGGTCAAGCGGTTACCCCAGGGAACACACAGCAAAGCAGTAGTTCGAGAGGGCGAGCACTAGGGATGTGGGTCCAGGCCGGGGCTGTGCCTGCAGAGCCAGCTGGTCCCTCCTCGCCTCCCCAACTGACCTTTTAGTGACCACCAGGGGCACACCTGCAGCTCAGCCCCAAAAAACCCTGCCCCTAGTGGGGGCATTTTCTGTCCAACTTTGGGAAGCTTTTCCAATGCAGGGTGGGGATGTCAGCTCCATTCAAGTCGAGTTCCAGCTGATGTGTGGCATCCCCCAGATTTGGGGAACCGTGGGGAGGGAGGGAGGCCCTAGGCGGAGACCTCACTCTGCTCCCATAGACCCTGGGCATCTCTGGGTCTCTGTGAAAAGAGGAAGGGGCTGGGGAGAACCGAAGCACGGTCAGCGGTCATGAACAGAGTGGGAGTCCCGCCTGAGGCTCCGGTCATTTCCATCAAAGAGCCAAGGTCAGTGGCAGGACCTCGGGGGAGGGGCGCAAGTGAGTTTGACTCTCCAAGCCCGGAATCAGTCCGCCACATCTAACTAAAGCTGGTAACTCGAGAACCAGGGCAGCTCAGTGTTCTTTAGAGATAAGGAGGTGAGGCGGTGCAGCAGCCCCGGAAGAGGAGGAGGAAAAGCGGCCCCAGACCCGGGGTGGGGCAGGCCGAGCCGAGCCGGCTGCTTGACAGGCCCCTGCCTGCACCAATGGTATGCTTAGCTTCGTTCTTTCGCAAACGTTTGATAAACTGTTTAAGTTAACTTTGATCGAATGTTCAGGGTTTTGTTTTGTTGGGTTTTTTGGTGTGTTGTTTGGTTTGCATTTTCTTTTTTTCCTTTTTGAAACAGAGTCTCGTTCTGTCGCCCAGGCTAGAGTGCGGTGGTGCAATCTCGGCTCACTACAACCTCCGCCTCCCGGGTTCAAGCAATTCTCCTGCCTCAGCCTCCTGAGTAGCTGGGACTACAGGCGCCTACCACCATACCCAGCTAATTTTTGTATTTTTAGTAGAGACCGTATTGTTCAGGCTGGTCTTGAACTCCTGATCCACCCACCTCAGCCTCCCGAAGTGCTGGGATCACAGGTGTGAGCCACTGCGCCCGGCCGGGTTTGCTTTTTGTAGAGACAGGGTCTCACTTTGTGGCCCAGGCTGAAGAGCAGTGACATGATCAAAGCTCACTGTAGCCTCAACCTCCAGGGCTCAGGTGATCCTCCCACCTCAGCCTCCCAAGTAGCTGGGAATACAGGCGTGCACTGCCATGCCTGGCTAATTGTTGTATTTTTTGTAGAGACAGGGTTCTACTGTGTTGCCCAGACTGATCTCTGACTCCTCAGCCTGAGATGACAGTGCTAAGGTTGCAGGCATGAGCCACCACACCTGGCTGATAAGGTGCTTATGGTTTTTTCTTCAGTAGTTTCCCTCAAAGAGGGGATGGACTGGAGAGGTGGTTTTCAAACTGGGTTCCGTGGAACCCATCCTGGAGTTCTATGGAGCATGGGGGTTGAGTTGAGGTTCTGGGGGTTCAAGCTTGAGGAACCCCCACCACTTCAACCAAGTAGGCTCTGCACTCTTGGGGCCCTACTGGAGTTGCCAGCGAGATTTATTTTAAGAACAAAGGGTCCAGTGCTTTTAAAAGTTTGGAATCGGCCGGGCGCAGTGGCTCACGCCTATAATCCCAGCACTTTGGGAGGCCAAGGCAGGTGGATCACAAGCTCAAGAGTTTGAGACCAGCCTGGCCAATATGGTGAAACCCCGTCTCTACTAAAAAAAAATAAATACAAAAATTAGCCAGGCATGGTGGCAGGCACCTGTAGTCCTAGCTACTCGGGAGGCAGAGGCAGGAGAATCACTTGAACCTGGAAGGTGGAGGTTGCAGTGAGCCGAGATGGTGCCACTACACTCCAGCCTGGGCCACAGAGCGAGACTCTGTCTCAAAAAAAAAAGTTTGGACTCTCCTGGTCCACATGCTCCCCGCCCTTGATTCTGTGAGCCCACGGCTGGGCCTCAGGAATACTTCCTGCCACATGTGTGGTTCTGCCTGGTCAATGCGGGGTCCTGCCCGGTCCATGGGGGGTCCTGCCCACCCCCCCCTCCACTGTGGAGAGAGACTCCCTGGTTGCAGGGCCACGGGCTGCTCGCCCAAGAGAGGGCTGCCCTCCTGGAGGCAGCTGCACACCAAGCTGAGCCTCTCCGAGGCACCCCTCAAGCTGCCTGGCTCTGGCCAGAGCTGAGCCCTGCCGAAGCCCCACCCTCAACTCTGCCACCGTCTTTTGCAGGTACAAAGACTACCGAGAGCCCCCGTGGTCGGAAAACAAGTATGACATCTCCAAGGACTTCTGGGCTGTCCTGGCCGCCCGACTGGCGTTTGTCATCGTCTTCCAGGTGCGGTGGGCCCCTCTGTGTTTCCGGTTTGGGGATGGAGGCACTGAGGGACCACCCTGTGCCCACAGACTGGAAGGCAGGAGCTGCTAGGGCCACGGGTTCAGAGGCTCCTCCAGAGGCTTGGAGAACTTGCTCTGGGACACCCGAGTAGGGGACCTGGCTGGCCGCAGGCCCCTTGCACAGGACAGGGCTCAAGACAGCCTCATGAGAGAGGAAGGCAAAGGGAGGGGCCGGACGAGCGACAGCAGAAGGATTCGCACTCGCTGGTGGGTTTAATCCAGCAGAAGTTTCCTTTTTTTTTTAGATGGAGTGTCACTCTTTGTCGCCCAGGCTGGAGTACAGTAGCACCATCTTGGCTCACTGCAACCTCCACCTCCCGGGTTCAAGCGATTCTCCTGCCTCAGCCTCCCAAGTAGCTGGGATTGCAGGCACCCGCCACCACACCCGGCTAATTGTATTTTTGGTAAAGACAGGGTTTCACAGTGTTGGCCAGGCTGGCCTTGAACTCCTGACCTCAGGTGATCCACCCGCCTCGCCCTCCCAAAGTGCTGGGATTACAGGTGTGCGTCACCGGAATTTTCTTTATTGAAAGAGACAGGGGTCTGTGCAGTGGCTCGCACCTGAATCCCAGTACTTTAGGAGTCCAAGGCAGGCGGATCACCTGAGGTTAGGAGTTCCAGACCAGCCTGGCCAACCTGGTAAAACCCCATCTCTATTAAAAATACAGAAATTAGCTGGGTGTGGTGGTGCACGCCTGTAATTACAGCTACTTGGGAGGCTGAGGCAGGAGGATCACTTGAACCCAGGAGGCAGAGGTTGCAGTGAGCTGAGATCTCGCCACTGCACTCCAGCCTGAGCAACAAGAGTGAAACTCTATCTCAAAAAGAAAGAAAGAGACATGGAGAAAGGGGCCCCCACCTCTGTCCCCCTCTTGTTCTCACACTATGTCTGTGGTAGCAGGCAAAGCCAGGACAGACAGGAGAGCGGTGGGCTCTCAGGTGACCCCAGACATAGCCAGCAGCCAAGGGACCCAGCCTCCACTGACCCAGCCTCTGGGGAAGGATCTGAGCCAACTCTCCGAGACCAGAGGGACTCCCAGTGGAGCAGACCCCAGGCTAGGGTGCCAGCTGTGCAGTGGCGGCTGAGGTCCCAGGGGGGGGCACCCTGGGCTGTGGGTTCTGCTCCCCCGATGTCCCTCTAACCTCGATTAAGTCTATGCTAGGAAGCCAGTAGGGCAAGAGCTCCGATTCTGGAATCCCCAGGACTAGGTTCAAGTCCCAGCTTTGTCACAGGGCAGCCCCTTCCACTCCTCTGAGCTCAGTGGCCTCATCTGTCAGCTTTTCACAGCAAGCAGTGCAAAAGGTGTGTGGGGCTGGGTTCCGCAGACCAGAGCCTGAGAGCTCAGCAAGGAGGGGTCTTGGCCAGAAACAGCCGGGCCTCATCCCAAGGGATACATGGCACCCCAGACCTGGCCTCACCTGGAGGCAAGGCAGCCCCTAAATGGGCCGGTCACTGCTTTGGGCTGTCCAGGCTGGGAAGAGGGAGGTGGGAGGGGGCATAGGTTCTGCAGCTGTAAGCATGAGCAGCTAACCCCAACCACAGCTGGGGCCTGGGAGTGCCAGCCAGGAGAAGACACCATTCGAGGTGGCACAGCACCGCCTGCTCAGCCGGGGATGCTCACACATGCTCGCTGGACAGGCATTCCGCAAACAACAAGATTCAGTTTTTCGGGCGAGGCACAGGGGCTCACGCCTGTAATCCCAGCAGTTTAGGAAGCTGAGGTGGGTGGATCACAAGGTTAGGGGTTCAGGACCAGCCTGGCCAAGATGGCAAAACTCCATCTCTACTAAAAATACAAAAAATTAGCCGGGCATGGTGGCACGAGCCTGTAATCCCAGCTACTCGGGAGGCTGAGGCAGAGAATTGCTAAAACCCAGGAGGCAGAGGTTGCAGTGAGCCGAGATCTCGCCACTGCTCTCCAGCCTGGGCAGCAGAGCGAGACTCCATATTAAAAAAAAAATTAAGTTTTTCCATAAAAACTGACTTATGTTGCCTTCTATCCCACCAGAAAGGTCTCCATGCAGGAGGCAGATGTTCGGGGGACTGTGGGCGGCTTCGCAGACTGTAAAAGTCTGATCCATTTGTGGCTATTTCTAGTTTCATGCTTTTCCCCAAAGCCTCGATGCTTGTTGGATTTGGCAATGCGCGACACATCAGGTCACTTCCTGTGTCTCCTAGTCAAGGAATTCAGAATGACTCAGATAATTTTCCCACAATAACTGAGTTCAGATTTGCTCAAGAAAGTCAGCCAGCATTCCTCAAAGGCCTGCTGGGTGGTTCTGGGCCTCCTCCATACCTGCTGGGAAACTGAGGCCCAGGGAGGTCAAAGGGCCAGGAGGTCACGGGGTGGCGCTCCACCAGGTGGGGGCCAGGCAGAGAGGTGGGGGGCACTTCCCCAGGTGCCATCCTCCTCCCTGCTGCCATGTGCTGCCCCTCCTCCTTCCAGAATCTGGTCATGTTCATGAGCGACTTCGTGGACTGGGTCATCCCGGACATCCCCCAAGGACATCAGCCAGCAGATCCACAAGGAGAAGGTGCTTATGGTGGAGCTGTTCATGCGGGAGGAGCAGGACAAGCAGCAGCTGCTGGACACGTGGATGGAGAAGGAGCGGCAGAAGGACGAGGTGCCATGCAACCACCACAACCCCAAAGCCTGCCCCCCGACAGCCTCGGCAGCCCAGCCCCCAGCCATGCCTACCACGGGGGCGTCCTGTAGCTAACCAGCGGGGCTGGGAAGGCCAGCCGGGCATCCTGACCGACGGGCACCCTCTCCCCAGGACAGGCGGCTTCTGGCTCCCCACCAGGGCCTGGAGGCTCCTGGGTTTTCTGCAAACATGGAGGGCCACTTTCTAATAGGAGATTTTCCTTTCCTCTTTCTGTTTCTTTCCCTTGCACAAAGCCATTAGGCAGGGAATTTTTTTCAATCTGTAGTTTTCAAGGTGAATCAAAATGATGGCTGGTAATAAGGCAATAAAGTAGCAAAGGCAGGTGCTTTGCAGAAAGAATGCTTGGAAACTCGAGTCTCCCCGGCGGTCAATAGCGAGCGGAGGTCCCTAGAAACCCTCCTCCTTTCAGTCCTCCTAATGCCTTAAGATAGATGCGAAATGGTAAGCCAAGGCATCGGGGAAAAGCTCGTGTGAGGCTTCAGGGAAAATGGAAAAACCGAGAAAGAATAATGATGGATTCTGGTTCCAAAAGTGTCACCTGCCTGTTTTCAGAAAAGCTAGACTTTCGATCACCTTTTTCTTCCTCAGTTCAGTGGCTGAGGCACTCTGGGCAGAGGGAGAAGTGTCCCGGCGCTGACCGCACGGGGGCGGGGGAGCATCCCAGCTATTCCTGGAAAGCTAGAAGTGGGCACAGGTGTCCTTGACCGAGCAGGAAGCAGCACCCTTGACGTCCCCCGGCAGGCCTCGCTGTCAGCCACACACCTGCCGCGTGGCACCAAGCTGACCTCAGAGCTGTTCATCTTCCTTATGCAACAAAACCAGTTGACCGAAAATGGGCAGGGAGAGATGACCTCGGAAGCATTTCCACAGATGGCGTCAGGGTTTCGAGAAGTCTTACGGCTTCCCGGGGTCCCCTGGAAGCTCTAGAATATTCATGGTTTTTTTGTTTTTCAAAAATCAATTATGTGGTAGATTGAGGATATTTTTTCTGTAGCTCAAAGGTGGAGGGAGTTTATTAATTAACCAAATATCGTTGAGAGAAATTTAAAATACTGTCACTACCAAAGATTTTTATTAATAAAGGTTCTATTTTGATAACACTTCTCAATATTTTTACTCACAGGAATGTTGCTGTTGACAATTATTTTAAAAGTGTGTAAAACCAATCTCATAAATTACCTGAGTGATCTAAATCTGCAGCAGTGATACTAAACAATCTCTCTGAAATTTCTCAAGCACCAAGAGAAACATCATTTTAGCAAAGGCAAGGAGGAAAAACATAAGCACATTTGACTTGAACACCTCATTGAAGTGATGTTGACACCCCGTTAATCTGCCAGCTGTGATCAGAGTTCGTGGGTGTTGTAGGTTTCCATTATTTGCTAAAATCATGCAATCTGATGCTTCCCTTTTCTGTTGTACAGTAAGTAGTTTGACATGGGTTTTGTACATAAATATTGTATTAAAAAAGTAGGCGATTACCAAAAATCCTTTTATGGAAACCGTTTTTTTAAAAGTGAATGTACACAAACCCACAGAAGACTGTGGCTGGACATTCATCTAAATAAATTTGAGTACACGACACTTTTCTCACTGAATGCTGTCTGTGTGACGTCCTCCCGAGAAACTCACGGGCCGTCCCCGAAGTCCAGTGGATCCTGCAAACTCAGCACCCACTGACAGGCATCTCTTTCCCGTGGTGCCAGCACACGGTGGCTCTGAACGCCCTTGGGACTTCATCTCTCCAGGAGCGTGTGCATTTGTGCTGCACACGTGTGTGCTTATTCATTTACATGTGCTTTGCGTTTATCATATGCACATGTTTGCATTTGCTGTGTGCGTTTGCCTGTGTGTTTACATGTTGGTGTACATCACACGTGTGTATTCATTTGTATTTGCTTGTGTGTGCATATGGGTGCAGGTGTTTGTGCATGTCCACATGTGTGCACATATGCATACATGTACATATGTCTATCTGCGTATGCACGTGTGTATGCAGTGTGTGTGTGCTTGTGAATGCATGTGTTTATGTGTTTGCATGGTCTGTGTGTGTGTGATCCATTCTCACACTGCTGTAAAGAACTACCTGAGACCAGGCGCGGTGGCTCATACCTGTCATCCCAGCACTTTGAGAGGCCAAGGTGGGTGGATCACTGGACTTCAGGAGTTTGAGACCAGCCTGGCCAACATGGAGAAATCCCATCTCTACTAAAAAAAAAAAAAATTAGACAAAAATTATCTAGGCATGACCTGTCATCTCAGCTACTCGGGAGGCTGAGGCAGGAGAATCGCTTGAACCTGGGATGTGGGGGCTGCAGTGAACCGAGATCACGCCACTGCACTCCAACCTGGGCGACAGAGTGACACTCCATCTCAAAAAAATATAAATAAATAAATAGAACTACCTTAGACTGGCTAATTTATGAAGAAAAGAGGTTTAATTGACTCACACCTTTGCATGCTTAACAGGAGGCATGACTGAGAGGCCTCAGGAAACTTAATGATCATGCCTGAAATTGAAGGGGAAGAAAACATGTTTTCACAATGGCGGAGCAGGAGAGAGCAAGGGGGAACGTGCCACACTTCCAAGCCATCAGATCTCATGAGAACTCACCCACTACCACGAGAACAGCATGGGGGGAAATGTGCCCCATGATTCAGTCACCTCCCACCAGGTCCACCCTTGACAACACATGGGGATTACAATTTGACATGACATTTGGGCCTGGCGCCGTGGCTCACGCCTGTAATCCCAGTACTTTGGGAGGCTGAGGCGGGCGGATCACGAGGTCAGGAGTTCAAGACCAGCCTGGCCAACATGGTGAACCCTGTCTCTACTAAAAATACAAAAATTAGTTGGGTGTGGTGGTGCGTTCCTGTAATCCCAGCTACTCAGGAGGCTGAGGCAGGAGAACTGCTTGAACCAGGACCCGGAAGGTGGTGGTTGCAGTGAGCCGAGATCGAGCCACTGCACTCCAGTCTGGGCTACAGAGACTCTGCCTCAAAAAAAAAAAAAAAAAAAAAAAAAGACGTGAGATTTGGGTGTGGACACGGAGCAAAAACATGTCAGTGTGCATCATCTCAGTGTTCACACGTTTGCCTTAGCCTGTGTTTGTATGTGCATATGTGCTGTGTGCGTGCATGTGCTGGTGTGTGTGCACATGTGCTGGTGGGTAGGCATATGTGCTGGTTTGTATGCATCTGTGCTGGTGTGTGTGCACATGTGCTGGTGTGTATGCATCTGTGCTGGTGTGTGTGCACATGTGCTGGTGTGTATGCATCTGTGCTGGTGTGTGTGCACATGTGCTGGTGTGTATGCATCTGTGCTGGTGTGTGTGCACATGTGCTGGTGTGTGTGCATATGGTGTGTGTGCATATGTGCTGGTGTGTGTGTGCATATGTGCTGGTGCGTGTGCATATGTGCTGGTGTGTGTGTGCATATGTCCTGGTTTGTGTGTGCATATGTGCTGGTGTGTGTGCATATGTGCTGTGTGTATGCATATGTGCTGGTGTGTATGTATATGTGTTGGTATATGTGCATATGTGCTGTGTGTATGCATATGTGCTGGTGTATGTGCATATGTGCTGGTGTGTGTGCATATGTGCTGGTGTGTGTGTGCATATGTCCTGGTTTGTGTGTGCATATGTGCTGGTGTGTATGCATATGTGCCGGTGTGTTTACATATGTGCTAGTGTATGTGCATATGTGCTGGTGTGTGTGTATATGTGCTGGTGTGTATGTGCATATGTGCTGGTGTGTGTGTATATGTGCTGGTGTGTATGTGCATATGTGCTGGCATGTGTACACATGTGCTGGTGTGTGTGTATGCACATGTGCTGGTGTGTATGCATATGTGCTGGTGTATGTGCATATGTGCTGCCGTGTGTGTATATGTGCTGGCATGTGTACGTGCATATGTGCTGGCAGGTGTGCATGCATGTGCTGGTATGTGTATACATGTGCTGGTGTGTGTGCATATGTGCTGGTGTGTGTGCATATGTGCTGCTGTGTGTGTATATATGCTGGCGTATGTATGTGCATATGTGCTGGCATGTGTGCACATGTGTGCTGGCATGTGTAAACATGTGCTGGTGTGTGTGCATATGTGCTGGTGTGTGTGCATATGTGCTGGTGTGTGTGCATATGTGCTGCCATGTGTGTATATGTGCTGGCATGTGTATGTGCATATGTGCTTGCATGTGTATACATGTGCTGGTGTGTGTGTGTGCATATGTGCTGGTGTGTGTGCATGTGTGCTGGTGTGTGTGTGTGCTTGTGTGCATGCACACATGTGCCACATACTCCTTCTGTGTGTGGGGGGGAGGATGAGGGACTGTGGTCACACTTTCTCAGCAGGCTCTTCCCAGATCCCCCACGTCTCAAAGTCTAATCCCACAACCCAGCAGACTAGTATTTCGGATTTCATGGACCCCAAATTTCTCCGAAACCTTTCTGGGACCGACCTTGGGTTGCCAATGTTTTCATCTGGGCAAGTGGGGATTTTTTTTAGAAACACCACCTATAATCACTATCACTTCATAAAAGAACATATATTTTTAACACCAAAATGTCAGCAGGGTAGCACAGGGCTTCAGACTGGGGGATGCTGTCCTTGTGCAGCCCTCGGCCTGGCCACCTTCCTCTCGCCGCCGGGACCAGGCAGGGCCTCTTCCCACCTGTGGCAGGTGTCGGGCGCCCCTCATGCTGGCTCTCCTCAGCACAGCACCTGCCACCTTGGTCGGGGCAGCCTCCTAAAGCTTAAGCCCCACTTCCTGGATCCTGCAGGGAGGGCCCCAGGAGAACGGCAGCCCAGGATCGGCACCACAGGAACCCCTTCCCTCTGCCCTCCGGTCTCTGTGGGTCGTCTCAGAGCCTGGGAGGGCACAGGTGGGGACCTTCAGCCACATCTGAGAGATGAAGAAACAGGCTCTTGGTCAAGCGTTAATGCCAAGTCTGAAGGCCAGACCTCATAAACGTGGAACATTCAAGAAACACTTATTGAACTCGTACTGTAGGCCGAGTGCAGTGGCTCATGACTGCAATCCTGGCAGTTTGAGAGGCCCAGGCAAAAACACTGAGTTCCAGACCAGCCTGGGCAACATAGCAAGACCCTGTCTCCACAAAAAATAAAAAACGTAGCCGGGCATGGTGGCAACCACCTGTGGTCCCAGCTACTCGGGAGAGTGAGGTAGGAGAATCGCTTGAGCCCAGGAGGTCAAGGCTGCGGTGAGCTATGATTGCATCACTCCACTCCAGCCTGGGCAAGAGAGCAAGACCCTACCCAAAAAAGTAAATAAAAATTAGACCAGGTGCAGTGGCCCATGCCTGTAATCCCAGCACTTTGTGAGGCCCAGGTGGGTGGATCACTTGAGACCAGGAGTTCGAGACCAGCCTGGCCAACGAAGTGAAATCCAGTCTCTACTAAAAATAGATATACCAAAAAATAAAAATAAAAATAAACTCCACTGTATGTCAGGCACTAGGAAGAGAAGTGTGAAGACCGAGGACACAGCCCCTTCCCCCTCCCAGATGACATTCTCACACAGAAAGTCAACTGCTGAACAGGAAACCCAACAGTGGAAGCAGACAACTCCGGACAAAGGGGTGCTGATGAAAATAGAGCAGGGAGTATGCCTGACTGAGGGTGACGACGCTGTGCCAGAGGCCCCGGACCTGAGCAGCCAGGAGCCAGAAACGCAACAGAGGGTCCCGCAGGTGCAGAGGCCGAGGCAGCACCCGCTGGATGAGCTCCAGCAGCAGAGGGGCAGGGAGGCGGCAGGAGACGCTGGAGAGGGGGCTAGAGCCGACTCACGCAGGGCTCCGGCTGAGTGGACGCTTTGAACTTGGTGGTAGGTGCCATGGGCAGGGCTGGGCAGTGTCTATGAGGGCAGCGATGGGATCTGACCTACACTTGAGGTCATGGCTGCCGTAGGGGTGGAAACTGCAGCCAGTCCCACTATTATACAGACGGGTACAGGAGGCTCGGAGAGGCTCAGGGCTCCACTGCAGCCATCCGCAAGCTGGCGGTACACCATCCCTCAGCCCCAGAAGCCTGGTGCAAAGAGTCTTCTACTACTGGTCCCTGGAGTCGCATGACTGGGCACAGGGTTGGGGGCAAGCTCAGCGGGCCCTGAGGTCTGAAGGCACCAGCTGCACCATGGAGCCCGGCAGGGACACACTGGTGTCCGGCCAGGAGGGTTGTGCTGCTCTCCTCTGAGGGCGGAGGCTGACCATGAACAGCATCCAGCCTAAGACAACCACTGTTTGGTAGGCTTGGCGTTTGTTAACTTCTGAGGTTAATTTAATATATAAAAACCAGGCATTTAAAGCTCACATTTGTGTGTTCTCCTGAGAAATCACACCTGCTGCTGCACAGCCCACAGGTCACATTCTCACATTCGACCAAAGGCCGGTGGGGCCTGCCCTTCCCAAGATGGTGCCTGTGCTCTCCAATCTCCTCACCCTCCCAAACATGCCTGCCCACTGGCTCTAGGGGCAACTGAGGCTGGGGTCTTTCTAGACAAGCCTCAGACCAACGTCCCTGGCTACGGATCTAGGACGAGCAGTGGATTCAGAGCTTGGCCGAAGTAAGTGCTTGGAGCAGGGCTGTCTCCAGCCCAAGGCTGGACTCAGAGCCCTGCCCAAGGCACTCACATCACCAAGTCACACACACACACACTCATCTTCAGGGCTCTAGGAGCCACTCGTGTGCCCCCAAACCTTGGTGATATGTGTCCTCACATGTCAGACAACACTCATTTACCTGCCCAGGTTTTGTAGGAGCCACAGCAAAGAAGAGACGTGCTAACATGTGCCAGAAAACAGGCCAGAAGGAAGTACTGGCACAATGCCAGGCACAGGGAGCCAGCAGAAAGCAGTGAATGGATGAATAAGCAAGTGAGGAATGGAGGAATAGATAAATGCGGGATAGATGGATGAATGTTTGGATGGTGGATGAATGTTTGGATGGTGGATAGATGGATGAGTGGATGGGAGGATGGATGGATGGATGAATGGATGGTTGGATGTGTGGATGGATGGATGAGTGAATGGTGGATGGGTGGATGGATAGATGTCTGGATGGATGGATAAATGGATGGATGGTGGATGGGTGAATGGATGGATGGATGGACTGGGTGGATGGTGGATGGGTGGATGGATAGATGTGTGGATGGATGGATGGGTGAATGGTGGATGGGTGGATGGATAGATGTGTGGATGGATGGATGGTGGATGGGTGAATGGATGGATGGATGGATGGATGGACTGGGTGAATGGTGGATGGGTGGATGGATAGATGTGTGGATGGATGGATAAATGGATGGATGGATGGTGGATGGGTGGGTGGATGGATGGATGGACTGGGTCGATGGTGGATGGGTGGATGGATAGATGTGTGGATGGACGGATGGATGGTGGATGGGTGAATGAATGCATGAATTAGGTGGATGGATGTAGGGGGAGATCCCATAAGTGCCAAGGCAGGAGCAAAAGGCCTCAGCCTATTTCCGTATAAATAATGAAGAAGAAAGTAGCTAAAATATAACCATAGTAGTTATTAGTTATTCATATGCGATCTTAGTTATTCATGGGTGATCTTAATTCTTTTACTAATGCCTCTCAGGTCGGAAGTGTGAACCTGGGGTGACACTGTGAAATGAATGACACTGAGGCAAGATGCTCTAAGCCCTCTGTCACGCCCGCATAAGGGCTGCTGGAGGGCGCCTCAGCTGTGAGGCAGCGCCAGTGCTGGGAAAGCGCCTGCTGTTTAGCCAGCGAAGGAGATGTCCAAGATGACTGAGACGTCTCCTTCCCCCGGAGGAGGGAGGAGAAAACTCTGCTTCTCCAAGCTCTTGTGGTAAGGCCTGATGGCTGTCAGGGAAGCCCGCAGACATCCGGGGGCTTAACTGTCTCTATGTGAGGCTGCGCTTCAGTGGTCACGTTCCATGTCCACTCTCATGTTCTGCTTCTGCACCTGGCTCCTTTTTCTTAGAAAAGATAATCAGTAATGGTAATATAAATCTTAATGTTTTAGTTCTTTCTCGGTAAGTATGGAAAAGGCGCTGATGCATTCTGCTCCTTACCTCACTTCGGGTGCCAGAAATTCCTGAGCCCCACCTGAATGACATGTGATGTACTTGCCCCTATCACTGCCACGCCCTATCTACCCTGCCCCCAGTCTCCAAACACCAAGACCACGCCCTATCTACCCTGCCCCCAGTGTCTAACCACCAAGACCACGCCCTACCTACCCTGCCCCCAGATTTGCAACTCAATAAAAGTAAGAGTGTCCCGGCATTTGGGGTCACTGCTGGTCTCCGCGATTTGGGTAGCAGTGGACCCCTGGGCCCAAACTCTCTTTTCTCCATCTCTGTGTATTGTTTCCTTTATTTCTACAATTTCTTGTCTCCACACCAGCCACTAGGGGCTCACAGAACCCTGTAGGGCTGGAACTTACAGACGGATGGATGGATTGGATGAATAGATGGATGGATGGATGAACAGGTGGGTGGATGTATGATGGACGGATGGATGGCGGATGGGTGGGTGGGTGGGTGGATGGATATGTGGATGGCTGGATTGGGTGGATGGACAGATGGATGGATGGATGGATGAATGTGTGAATGGATGGGTGGGTGGATGGAAGGATGGATTGGTGGATGAATGAGTGAATGGATGGATGTGTGGATGGATGGATGGATTGGATTGGGTGAAATAATGGGTGAATGCAGGGATGTGTGGATGGATGGATGCTGGATGAATGGATGGATGGTGAATGAGTGAGTGGATGTGTGGATGAATGAATGGATGGATTGGGTGGATGGATGGATGGATGAATGGATGCTGGATGGATGGGAGATGGCTGGATGGATGTGTGGATGATTAGATGGTTGGATGGATGGATGGATGGATGGTGGATGGGTGGATGGATGTGTGGATGGATGGATGGATGTGTAGATGGATGGATGGATGTGTAGATGGATGGATGGTTGGGTGGATGGATGGATGGTTGCATGGATGGATGGATGGATGGATGAATGGATGGATTGGGTGGGTGGATGGATGTGTGGACAGATGGATGGATGGTGGATGGGTGGATGGATAGATGGGTGGACGAATGGAAGGATGGATGGATGGGTGTGTGTGTGGGTGGATGAATGCTGGATGAATGGATGGATGGTAGATGAGTGAGTGGATGTGTGGATGAATGAATGGATGGATTGGGTGGGTGGGTGGATGGATGGAGGGATGTGTGGATGCATGGTGGATGGATAGACAGATTAATGGATAGAAGGATGGGTGGATGTGTGGATGGGTAGATGGATGGATGCTGGATGAATGAATTGACAGATGATGAATGGGTGGATGGATATGTGGATGGAGGATGGGTTGTTGGATAGATGGCTGGATGGATGGATATAAGTGTGGATGAATGGATGGGTGGATGGATGGATGGATAGATGGGTGGATAGATGGGTCGATGGATGGAAAATAGACTGACAACTGGGTCTTTTTGCCTCCAAGCTGAGTGGGCCTCAGGATCAAGTTAGCAGGGATGTTCATGGAGGAGGTAAGGGGGTGGTAGGAGGTAAACATGATGCCTTCTGACCTGAAGACATGCTCACAGCAGGCAGTTCACCCCCACTCACTCACACAGCCTTGGCAGAAGAGCAAATGGCAAAGAGACAGCTCACGCCTGGAGACACGGGACCAGTCCAGGCATTTTTGCCTGGCTTCCTCAGTTGGGATGGTGTCTGCTGCCCCTGCCAGAGCCTGCCCAGAATGCAGCCACAGGGCAAAGTCTCAGTAGACACTCAAGTCTGATTTCCTCAGCCCTGCCAAGTAATGTATTCACTGTCTTCCATTTCCCTTCCCCTTCTTCCCCTCTCCACCACACAATTTTCATTAAAGTATAACATACAGAAAATTGCACAAAAGTGTACAGTCAACTTCCACAAAAAAATACACACTTTTTGGGCTGGGCACAGTGGCTCATACCTGTAATCCCAGCACTTTGGGAGGCTGAGGTCAGAGGATCACTTAAGTCCAAGAGTTGGAGACCAACCTGGGCAACATGGCAAGATCCTGTCTCTACAAAAAATAATTAAAAAAAAAAAGCTAAAAATTAGCCAGGTGTGGTAGCAGGTACCTGTAGTCCCAGCTACGTGGGAGGCTGAGGTGAGAGAACGGCTTGAGCCTGAGAGATCGAGGCTGCATGAGCCGTGATTGTGCCGCTGCACCTCAACCTGGGCAACAGAGGAAGAATTTGTCTCCAAAAGAAAAACAAAAACCCACTTCTGTAGCCAGGAGTCAGACACTGAATGTCATCGCCCATCCTAAGTATCCACCCAGACTCCCTTCTCCCAGCTGTTGCCACTTCCAGGACCCGGCCCCAACCTCTGCAGCAGAAAGTCTTTCCCCTGCTTTGGCTTGTTGGTGGCTGCTGCCCTCTGCTGGCTGCCTGCAGGAGCTGCACTCAGGGAAGGGCGAGGCCCCGCACCTGTCACCCACCTTACTTAGTTTTGTTTTTGTTTAAGACAGAGTCTTGCTCTGTCGCCCAGGCTGGAGTGCAGTGGTGCAGTCTCAGCTCACTGCAACCTCTGCCTCCCAGGTTCAAGCAATTCTCCTGCCTCAGCTTCCCGAGAAGCTGGGATTACAGGTACCTGCCACCACGCCCAGCTAATTTTTCTATTTTTAATAGAGACAGGTTTCACTATATCAGCCAGGCTGGTCTCAAACTCCTGACCTTCTGCTCCACTCATGCCAGCCTCCCAAAGTGCCGGGATTCCAGGCATGAGCCACTGCGCCCAGCCAGCCTTAACTTTCTATTAGGTTGGTGCAAAGCCACACTTACATTTGCACCAACCTAAAATATCTGCTGCGGTGGCAAATGAACACCAACTCTGTGGCCCAAAACAACATGAATTTATTCTCTTACCATAGGTCAGGTGCTGGCACAGGTCTCACTGGGGTAAAATCAACCTGCCAGCAAGGCTGGCTGCCTGTGGAAGCTCCAGGGGAGAAGCCATCATGCCCTCTCCAGCATCCAGAGGCCCCAGCCTTCCTGTCTGTGACCCCCTTGCTGGCCACGTCTTCACACTGCCTCTTCTCTGGTTCTTCTTGTACGAGGATTCATGATTAGACTGGGTCTGTGAGGATAAACCAAGAAAGCTCCCATCCCAGAGTTCTGTCTTCATGGCATCTTTTTTTTTTTTTTTTTTTTTTTTTTGAGATGGAATTTCACTCTATCACCCAGGCTGGAGTGCAATGGTGCAGTCTCGGCTCACTGCAACCTCCAACTCTCGAGTTCAAGGGATTCTCCTGCCTCAGCCTCCCAAGTAGCTGGGATTACAGGTGTGCGCCACCACACCCCACTAATTTTTGTATTTTACTAGAGATGGGGTTTAATCATGTTGGCCAGGCTGTTCTTGAACTCCTGACCTCAGGTGATCCACCCACCTCGGCCTTCCAAATTGCTGAGATTACAGGAGTGAGCCACCGCGCCCGACCTCTTCATGGCATCTTAAAGTCTATCTTGCCCTGCAAACATAGGTGCAGGTCTGGGGGATCAGGCTGAGGGCCAGGGGGGATGTGGACATCTGGGGTACTCTGTGGGCATCAGGGGGTGTTCTGCCTACCACATAGCCCACCCCTCAGGAACCAGCCTCTTTTTTTGGAAAAAAACACTACCCCCAAGGAGAGCCAAGGATGCCCGCATACTTAGAATAGCCTTGGACATCAGTGACAAAGACCAAAATGAACAAGAAAAGAAAGAGAAAAACCCAAAGACATAGACAATACAAAGAAAAAGAAGCAGGACCGGGCATGGGGCTCACGCCTGTAATCCCAACACTGAAGGGCCAAGGTGAGCAAATCTCTTAAGCCCAGGAGTTC
This sequence comes from Ateles fusciceps, assembly GCA_036589455.1. Taxonomy (NCBI): domain Eukaryota; kingdom Metazoa; phylum Chordata; class Mammalia; order Primates; family Atelidae; genus Ateles; species Ateles fusciceps. The sequence goes on from JAZHEH010002754.1 coordinate 1,594,717, forward strand.
AAAACCAGCCTGGGAACAAAGGGAGACCCGACTCTACAAAACATGTAAAAAATAAATTAGCTAGATGAGATGGCGCACCAGCCTGGCTAACATGGCGAAACCCCATCTCTACTAAAAATACAATAATTAGCCAAGCGTGGTGGCGGGTGCCTGTAATCCCAGCTACTTGGGATGCTGAGGCAGGAGAATCACCTCAACCTGGGAGGTAGACGTTGCAGTGAGCCAAAATCGCGCCATTACACTCCAGCCTGGGCAACAAGAGCAAAACTCTGTCTCAAAAAAACAAAAAAAATTAGCTGGGCATGGTGGTTTGTGCCTGTGGTCCCAGCTACTCTGGAGGCTGATGTGGAAGAGCTGCTTGAGCCTGGGAGGTCAAGGCTGCAGTGAGCCATGATCATGCCACTGCACTCCAGCCTGGGCAATAGAGTCAGACCCTGTTTCAAGAGAAAGCAAAAGAATTCTGACCATCATCCTCACAAATTAAAGATGAATTTGCTTTCACAAAGCCAGTATAAGATATTGTTTTCTTTCTTTTTTTTTTTTTTGTTTTTTTTTTTGTTTTGATATGGAGTCTCACTCTGTCATCCAGGCTGGAGTGCAGTGAGGACTCACTACAACCTCCCTCTCCCAGGATCAAGCGATTCTCCTGCCTCAGCCTCCCAAGTAGCTAGGACTACACGCACGTGCCACTGCACCCAGCTAATTTTTGTATTTTTAGACAGGATTTCACCATGTTGGCCAGGCTGGTCTCGAACTACTGACCTCATGATCTGCCCACCTCAGCCTCGCAAAGTGCTGGGATTACAAGTGTGAGCCACCTCGCCCAGCCTCTTCTTTCTTTTATTAAGGCACAAGGTTCAGCGAAAGAAAAAATACATAAGCTGGACTTCATCAAATTAAGCATTTTTCTTTTGGCCAGTCACGGTGTCTCACGCCTGTAATCTCAACACTTCGGGAGGCCAAAGCGGGCAGATCACCTGAGGTCAGGAGTCCGAGACCAGCCCGGCTAACATGGTGAAACCCTGTCTCTACTAAAAATACAAAAATTAGCCGGGTGTGGTGGTGGGCACCTGTAGTCCCAGCTACTCAGGAGGCTGAGGCAGGAGAATTGCTTGAACCCAGGAGGCAGGGGTTGCAGTGAGCTGAGATCGCGCCACTGCACTCCAGCCTGGATGACAGAGGGAGACTCCGTCCCCAAAAAAAAAAAAAAAAAAGGCAAAGGACTTGAAAAGACATTTCTCCAAAGAAAATATATAAATGGCAGCTAGACCCACAAAAAGATGCTTAACATCATGAGTCTTTCAGTGCAAATCGGAACCATGAGACACTATCTTACACACCCATTAAGATGGCTACTATCACAAAAAAAAAAATGAAGCTGGGCGCACTGGTTCATACCTGTGAGAGCACTTTGGGAGGCTGAGACAGGTGGTTTGCTTGAGCCCAGGAGTTTGAAATCAGCCTGGGCAACATAATGAGACCACCTCCCATCTCTACAAAAAATGTATAACTTAGCTGGGTGTAGGCCAGGCACAGTGGCTCATGTGGTAGCTCATGTACTTTGAGGGGCTGAGGTGGGCGGATCACATGAGGCCAGGAGTTCGAGACCACCCTAGGCAACATGGTGAAACCCCATCTCTACTAAAAATACAAATAAAGCCAGGTGTGGTGGCGCACGCCATCCCAGCTATTCAGGAGGCTGAGGCACAAGAATTCCTTGAGTCTGGAAGGCAGAGGTTGCAGTGAGCTGAGATCACGCAGCTAGACTCCAGCCTCGGTGACAGAGTGAGACTTTAAAAAAAAAAAATTAGCTGTGTGTGGTGGTGCACACTTGTAGTCCCAGTTACTTGGGAGGCTGATGCGGGAGGATCACTTGAGCCCAGGAGGTTGAGGCTGCAGTGAGCCATGATTACGCCACTGTACTCCAGCCTGGGTGACAGCAAGAGCCCCTGTCTCAAAGAAAAGAAAAGAGAAAACAGAAAGTAATAAGAATTGACAGGGATGTGGAGAAACTGGGACCCTTGCTGGTAGGGATGCAAAATGGTACAGCAGCCACTGTGAAGAGTTTCTTTTCTTTTATTTTTTTTTTTTTCTTTTTTGAGACAGAGTCTCGCTCTGTCACCAGGCTAGAGTGGAGCCGCGATATCTCAGCTCACTGCAAATCTTCCCTTCCCAGGTTCGAGCGATTCTCCTGCCTCAGCCTCCCAAGTAGCTGGGACTACAGGCGCGTGCCACTGTGCCCAGCTAATTTTTGTATTTTTTTTTTAGTAGAGGCAAGGTTTCACCATGTTGTCCAGGATGGTCTCAATCTCTTGACCTGGTGATCCGCCCACCTCAGCCTCCCAAAGTGCTGGGATTACAGGTGTGAGCCACTACACCCGGTCGAGTTCGGTAGTTCCTAAAAAAAACATGAAACATAGAATCAGCACATAATCCAGTAATTCCACATCTGGGTATATCCCCAGAAGAAGTGAAAGCAGGGACTAGAATAGATATTTGCACACCCATGCTCATAGCTGCATCATTCACACAGCTAAAACATGGAAGCAATCCAGGTGTCCATCCATGGACGAACGGATCGACCAAATGTGTTCTATCCATATAATGGAATACAATTCAGCCCTGAAAAGGCAGGCAATTCTGACACACGCTACAGCATGGATGAGCCTCTGAAGACATTATGCTCAGTGAAATAAGCCAGCGCACACTTGCAGTCACAGATACTCAAGAGGCTGAGGCAGAGGCTCACTTGAGCCCAGGAGGTCAAGGCTGCAGTAAGCCATGACTGCACCACTGCACTCCAGCCTGGGCAACAGAACAAGACCCTGTCTCTCTCCTTTTGATTTGGGTAGAAAAAAAGAAAATAATTTTTAAAAAAAATTTTTTTAATTAAAAAAAATTTTTTTAAAAAGACCCCGTCTCTAAAAAATAAAAGATAGGCTGGGCTCGGTGGCTTGGACCTGTAATCCCAGCACTTTGGGAGGCTGAGGCAGGTGGATCACTTGAGGTCACGGTTCAAGGCCAGCCTGACCAATATAGTCTCTACTAAAAACACAAAAATTAGCCGGTGCAGTGGCTTTAAATGGATGCCTTTAATCTCAGCTACTGGGGAAGCTGAGGCGGGAGAATGGCTTGAACCCAGGAGACCGGAGGTTGCAATAAGCCAAGATCGCACCACTGCACTCCAGACTAAGCAACAGAGGGAGACTCCATCTCAAAAAATAAAAATTAATAAATTAATAAAAGATAAAATAATATTAACAAGCCAGTCATGAAAAGACAGAATACTGCAGGATTCCACTTACATGAGGCCCCTAGAGTCATCAAAACCATAGACACAGAAAGTAGAAGGGTGGATGCCAGGGGCTGGGGGGAGGGGATAGGGCATTATTTAATGGGTACGGTTTCAGTTTTGCAAGACAAAGAGGTTTCTGAGATGGGTGGTAGCGATGGATGCAACAATGTGAATGGACTTAACGCCACTGACTTGTTCACTCAAAAAATGGTTAAGATGGTCAATGCATGGTATGTACACTTTATCATAATAAAGAGAAAGGAGGCCGGGCACAGTGGCTCTCGCCTGTCATCCCAGCACTTTAGGAGCCCAAGGTGGCGGGATTACCTGAGGTCAGGAGTTTGAGATCAGCCTGGCCAACATGGTGAAACCCCGTCTCTAGTAAAAATACAAAAATTAGCCGAGCGTGGTGGTGGGCACCCATAATCCCAGCTACTCGGGAGGCTGAGGCAGGAGAATCACTTGAACCCGGGAGGTGTAAGTTGCAGTGAGCTGAGATTGCACCACTGCACTCCAGCCTGGGCTTCAGAGCGAGACTCTGTCTCAAAAAAGAAAAAAAAGGAACCGTCAGAGGCCAGAGCCAGTCCAGGTGGGGGACTCCGGAGGCCAGGTGACCCTCCCCATCACTCAGATGCCCCCCACCGCCCAGGGCTTAGCCCACACACATGCTGGACTGTCAAAGCCCAGTCCCTCTTCCAGCCTGCTCTAGGGTGGCCAGACCTTCCACCTACAGGTGGCTGAGCCAGACTACTGCCCAGCACACGTAGAAAGATGTCCTGGAGGCATGGGGACTCTGCCTGCTGACAATCCTAGACCCGCCTCCCCCAGAACAACCTTCACCGAAGCTGCTGCTGCTGTCATGCATGCGCTGGGTTCCTGTGGCTTCGATTCTCATTGTCTTCCGCCCTCACTGACTTAGAACAGACCCGAAGGCAGCTGAGGCTGTGAACGTGGGGGCCACTGGCCTTCCCAGACAAACCTGAGTTCAAGCCCCCATCACTGGATCCAAAACCAGCAGGCACAGCAGAAGGCACGAGAAGACAGACAGAGAAACAGAAGCAGAGAAAAAAAATAATGGCAGACTTAAGAGGTGACATATTAATAGTTACTTTAAATGAAAAGGCTCTTAGTTCACCAATTAAGTCAGAGATTGCCAGTGTGCATTAAAATACACACACACACACACACACACACACACACACACTTATATGCACGTGCACACACAGAAAACCCAATTTGCTTAGCCAGGCATGGTGGCATGCACCTGTAGTCCCAGCTACTCAGCAGGCTGACGAAAAGGACCCTTTGAACCCGGGAGCTGGAGGCTGTAGTGAGCTATGACAGCGCCACTGCACTCCAGCCTGGGCAAGGCAGCGAGACCCATCTCTTTAAAAATAAATAAATAAATACCCAACCGGGCCAGGCGCCGTGGCTCACACCCATAATCCCAGCACTTTGGGAGGCTGAGGCACGCGGATCACCTGAGATCAGGAGTTTAAGACCAGCCTGGCCAACATAGAGTGAAACACCCCATCTCTCCTAAAAAATACAAATATTAGCTGGGTGTGGTGCCGCATGCCTGTAGTCCCAGCTACTCGGGAGGCTGAGGCAGGAGAATCGCTTGAACCCAGAAGGCAGAGGTTGCAGTGAGCTGAGATTGCTCCACTGCACTCCAGCCAGTCTGTCTCAAAAAGAAAAAAGAAAAGAAAAAAAGTATATATATATATATATATATATAATAAAATACAATTCATATAGCAAGACAGAGGCCCTCGAAGAGCTAAAAGAATCTTGACAAAGCAAAATAAAATGGGAGACATCGCTCTAGCCAGTATTAAGGTTTACTATGTGGCTGCACTAATCAAGAAAAGACCGTATTGGTGCTTTCTCCGCCTCCTTCAGTGGCTTCTCCACATCTCCCAGCCCCTTAAAGGTGGACACCCCGGGGCTCAGCTGTTGGTCATCTTTTTCCTTTTGTTGAGACACATTCTTACTCTGTCACCCAGGCTGGAGTGCAGTGGCATGATCGCAGTTCACTGCAGCCTCAACCTCCTGGGTTCAAGGGATCCTCCCACCCCAGCCTCCCTAGTAGTTGGGACTACAGGCATGCGGCACCCCACCCAGCTAATTTTTTAAATTTTTTGTAGAGGTGAAGTCTTACTACGTTGCCCAGGCTGGTCTCAAACTCCTGAGCTCAAGAGATCCTCCCACATTGGCTTCCCAAAGTGCTGGTATTACAGCAGTGAGCCATCGAGCCCAGCTGGCCATCCAGTCACCTTTTCTGTCCCCTCTTCATAGGTGACTGCACTCTGTTGGTTCTTTAAACACAATCTATCTGCAGGAGACTCTCAAATTCACCAGTTCAACCCAGATCTGTGTCCCAGTCCATCATCCCATGCCCCTCACTGACCAGGCAACATCTCCATCAAAACATCTCATAGGTATCTGTATTAGTTTTCTGTTGCTTATAGCAGAATACATGAAACGGAATAATTTACAAAGAAAAGAAATTTCTTTGTAATAATAATTTACAAAGAAAATAATTTACAAAGAAAGAAATTTTTTTTTTTACAGGGTCTCGTTCTGTCACCAAGCCTGGAGTGCAGAGGCTCAATCTCAGCTCACTGCAATCTCTGCCTCCTAGACTCAAGTGATCCTCCCACCTCAGCCTAGTGAGTATCTGTGACTACAGGTGCACCCTGCTGGCTAATTTCTTTCTGTATTTTTTTGTAGAGACAGGGTTTCTCCATGTCACCTGAGCTGGACTTAAACTCCTCAGCTCAAGCTATCCAACTGCCTCTGCCTCCCAAAGTGCTGGGATTACAGGTGTGAGTCCCCAGACCTGGCCCAGAAATTTCTTTCTTATAGTTATGGAGTCGGAGAAGTCCAAGGTCAAGGGGCCACTTCCGGGAAGGCTCTTTCTGCTGGTGGGGGCTCTCTGTGGGGTCTGCAGAGTTTTGAGGCGATGCAGGGCATCACGTGATGAGGGAGCTGCGTGTGATCCTCCCCCATAATAACCCATCAGTCCATTAACCCATTAACGGAGGAGACAAACTTTCAGACCACAGCAGCATCTCACACTCACACATCCCAAGAGAACCTCGGTCCCCCTCAAGCCCGCCCCACCTGCACCACACCAGGTTCCATCAATGCACACCCCCAGTCTAAAGAAAGCTGCCCCCTCTCACCACCTCCACTGCCACCTGCCCTCTGGTTTGAGTACACTGCCTTTCATTAGGATTATTGCAGTCCTCTGGCTTCTAACCAGCAACCAGCGTGATCTTTAAAAATGTAACTAGAGGTATGAGAATCCCTTGAACCTGGGAGGCGGAGGTTGCAGTGAGCCAAGATCTGACCACTGCGCTCCAGCCTGGGTGACAGAGCAAGACTTCATCTAAAAAAAAAGAAAAAGAAAAAAAAAAGGCTGGGCATGGTGGCTCATACCTGTAATCCCAAAACTTTGGAGACTGAGGCAGGCAGATCACCTGAGGTCAGGAGTTCCAGACCAGCCTGGCCAATGTGGTGAAACCCTGTCTAGTTAGCAGGGTGTGGTGACACATGCCTGTGATCCCAGCTACTCGGGAAGCTGAGGCATGAGAATCTCCTAATCCAGGAGGCAGAGGTTACAACGAGCCAAGACTGTGCCACTGCACTCCAGTCTGGGCAACACAGTGAGACTCAATCTCAAAAAAAAAAAAAAAAAAAAAATGCAATTGAAGAGCAGGCACGGTGGCTCACGCCTGAAATTCCAGCACTTTGGGAGGCTGAGGCCAGTGAATCACTTGAGCCCAGGAGCTCAAGACCGGCCTAGGCAATACAGCAAAACCCTGTCTCTACAAAACAAATACAAAAATTAGCCAGGTGTGGTGGTGTGTGCCTGTCGTCCCAGCTCCTCAGGAAGGTGAGGTGGGAGAATGGCTTGAGTCCGGGAGGTGGAGGCTGCAGTGAGCTATGAGCATGCCACTGCACTCCAGCCTGAGTGACAAAGTAAGACCCTAACTCAATAAATAAATAAAATAAAACTGCAACTCAGCGTTCATAGCAGTATTCACAACAGCCAGAAAGCAGAAACAAAGGAAATGTGCATCCTCTGACGAATGGACAGACAAACTGTGGCACCCAAACACCCATACAGTGGAATATTATTCAATCATAAAAAGAAAGGAGGCCGGCCATGGTGGCTCACACCTGTAATCCCAGCACTTTGGGAGGCTGAGGCAAGGGGATCATGAGGTCAAGAGATCGAGACCATCCTGGCCAACATGGTGAAACCCCCTCTCTACTAAAAATACAAAAATGAGCTTGGCCTGGTGGCACATACCTACAATCCCAGCTACTTGGGAGGCTAGGGCATAAGAGATGAGTCACTTGAGCCTGGCAGGCGGAGGCTGCAGTGAGCCAAGATTGTGCCACTGCACTCCAGCCTGGGCAAAAGGGCACACTATGTCTCAAAAAAAAGGAATGAAGTACTCATATGTTCTGCAACATGGATGAACCTTAAAAATGATGCTGAAAACAGCCAGACACAAAAGACCACATATTGTATGGTTCTGTATACACGGAATGTCCAGAATCAGCAAATCCATAGATTAAGAAAGTAGATTCGGCAGGGCGCAGTGGCTCACGCCTGTAATCCCAGCACTATGGGAGGCTCAGGCTCACTTGAGGTCAGGAGTTCAAGACCAGCCTGGCCAACATGGTGAAACCCTGTCTCTACTAAAATACAAAAATTAGCCAGGCATGCTGGCAGGCACCTGTAATCCCACGTATGCGGGAGGATGAAGCAGGAGAATTGCTTGAACCCAGGAGGCAGAGGTTGCAGTGAGCCGAGATCGCGACACTGCACTCCAGCCTGAGCCACAGAGGAGACTCTGTCTCACAAAAGAAAAAAAAAGAGAGACAATAAAAGTAGATTCACGGTTGGTGGGGGAGGGGGAGGAGCAAATGCTAATGGCTTTCTTCTTAGGATGATGAAAATGTCCTAAAGTAAGACGGTAGTTAAGAGTTCCACAACTGGCCGGGAGTGGTGGCTCACGCCTGTAATCCAAGCACTTTGGAGGCCAAGGCGGGCGGATCACCTGAGGTTGGGAGTTCAAGACCAGCCCGACCAACATGGTGAAACCCCGACTTTAAAAATAATAATAATAATAATAATAATAATAATAGAGTTCCACAACCTCGTTGCTACACTAAAAACCACTGAAGTGTGCACTTCAAAGGAGTGAATTGGGGCCAGGTACGGTGGCTCACGCCTATAATCCCAGCACTTTGGGAGGCCAAGGTGGGCGGGTCACCTGAGCTCAGAAGTTTGAGACCAGCCTGGCCAATATGGTGAAACCCCATCTCTACTAAAAACACAAAAATTAGCTGGGTGTGGTGATCTGTGCCTGTAGTCCCAGCTACTTGGGAGGCTGAGGCAGAAGAATCGCTGGAAGCTGGGAGGCAGAAGTTGCAGTGAGCCGATATCATGGCACTGCACTCCAGCCTAGGCTGGACAGAGCAAGACTCTATGTCAGACAAAAAATAAATAAATAAAAGGTGAATTGTATGGTATGTGAATTATATCTCAATTAAAAAAAAAAAACTCAGCTGGCATCACCCCCTGTTCCCACCTGCAGAAAAGCTGTCCTTGCTGCTGAGGGCTCTCTAGTCTGCACCCCCTCCTCACCTCCAGACCCATGGCCTTGCTGCTCCTGGAACCCCAGCCCTCCCGGTGCCTCTGCTCTTCTGTTTTCTGTGTGCCCAACTCTTCCCCCCACACCTAGGTACACGGCCCCTCACGGCCTTCACCTGCACCTTTACAGAGACCCCATCAGACCACCCGGCCCCCACCCTCCACGTGCCCACCCCATGAACAGCCTCCTTTTTCCCTGGCTCTCCTGAATTTCTGGTATAATATACGATTTCCTTATTTTTACTTATTTTTATTTTTTAATAGAGACAAGGTCTCGCTATGTTGCCCAGGCTGATCTCGAACTCCTGGGCTCAAGCAATCCTGCCTCAGCCTCCCAAAGTGCGGAGATTGCAAGCTGAGCTACCGCGCGCGCCACAACCTTCTCTCCTGGAGAGTGTCGCTTTTGTACTTATGATGTAAACTCCGGGCACGCGGGGACCCTCTCGCTTTGTTCACTCATTTGTCCCTAACCCCTACTACCTGACACCGTAGACGCTCAATGTTGATTGAATAAATGACTGTTACTTTAGAAAGCAAATATTATTTATATCACATTTTTAAACGGAAATAAACTTCTGGGTAGTGTTTTCTGTACACACAAGATGTCTCCAAGGGCACCAAAGAACGCATTTTCCACGTCTGTCCCTAAACGTGAATGCCTAAGTAACGTTAGTCACCAATAGATGTGAGGTCACGTGATGCCCCGGCCGACCCCGCCACGCCACGCCCCGGCCCTGCTCGCACTAGGGCCGCACCGCGGTAGGCAAACAGCTAGACTCCGCAGAGGCGCGACCACCCTCACTGCAGAGAGCTGAGCCACCGGCGGGGTCTCCGGACATTCAGGGCCCCACTTCCCCACCCGGAAAAGAGACGATCCGCTAGGCGCAGGTACAGAGACCGCGCCCATCCGCTGCGCCGCCACCCAGGGCGGAAACGGCTACGGCTTCGCTCGGGGCGCATGCGCGGGTCGCGGAGTTCTCGCGAGATAACGGTCGAAGAGGTGCCACGGTGGATTTCCGGTACTGGATTTGGCACCGGAGTGGAGGGCCCGGGGCGAGCGCGGGCGGAGCCTGAGCCGTGGGCCACTGGGCAAGTGGCGAGACCTGGCCAGGGCCAGCGAGCCGAGGACAGCGGGCGCGCGGAGGATCGGGCGGGGCCGCGCCATGGACCCGTTCCTGGTGCTGCTGCACTCGGTGTCGTCCGGCCTGTCGAGCAGCGAGCTGACCGAGCTCAAGTTCCTGTGCCTCGGGCGCGTGGGCAAGCGCAAGCTGGAGCGCGTGCAGAGCGGCCTGGACCTCTTCTCCGTGCTGCTGGAGCAGAACGACCTGGAGCCCGGGCGCACCGAGCTGCTGCGCGAGCTGCTCGCCTCCCTGCGGCGCCACGACCTGCTGCGGCGCCTGGACGACTTCGAGGCGGGGGCGGCGGCCGGGGCCGCGCCGGGGGAAGAAGGTGGGCGCGGGGCTGGGTGGGGGGAGCCAGGGCCGGATCGCCGGGCTGTAGGTGCTGCGAGGCTCCTCCCCTTGGCCTCCAGGCGCCTCTCCTTTGCCAGGTTTGATTTGCGTGGGTTTTCTCTGTACAGCCCTGGTTTTGCTGATGGGAGAACCAGAACCGCAGTAACGTTAACTTATTCAAGGTTACAGGACGTGGACACGCACAGTGCTTTTTCCTCCACCCCACTCTGTCCGGGTAAATAAGAAAACTCACTTTAGAAAAAGTGAGGAGGAGTCAGAGAAGGTGCGGACAGAGGTTAGATGAGCCTGCTCCCATCATCTCCCTTCTGCCTCGGAATTTGCCCAGCGAATGCCCTTCACGGCTGAGAGTAATACTTCATTCAGTGACTCTTATCCAGGGCTGACAGTGTGCCGCCTACCCTTCCGGCTGTCAAACAGAATCCTTCCCCCACAGCCCTGTGGCTTGGATACTGTTATCTATCCCCTGCTCCCATTTTACAGAGGACAGGACTGTGGCTCAGAGATTAGGTGGCTTGCCGAAATGCGCAGCCGATAATTTAACAGCTAGGCTTGAACCAAGCAGTCCGGCCTCCGGATGGGTGGTGGTAGCCACTGCACTGCCTCTCTGGTCGGGTTCATTGTGGAGTGGCTTCCTGTCCTGCTCTCGGTCACTCCCTCTCCACCCTCGCCTGTGGCTTGCAGCAGCTTCCAGGATGAAAATGAGAAGCCCTGAGTACAGCAGGATTTCTCAGCCCTATCCCCTTGTTCTTAGAGGCAGGGGAAGAGGCTTGGGAGTGGACTGGGGACACCCTTCAGAAGCTTCAAGCTGTGGCCTGCAATCAGCCATTCAGTCACAAACCAGATGGGACATAAATGTGACACCATGGGTTTCACTCTGTAAGGACTGGTGCCTGTTCACGACTAGGTGGACAGAACAGCTCTCTGCCTGAAAGCAGTGAAGTCCAGATTTTAAAAATACATAAACAGTGCTGAACAAACAAAACAGGATGTAGAAAAATCGGGTTTCAAGGATATTTAATATCTGGAAAAGCACTGATAATTTGCATTTTAAAGGCGGCCCACGAAACATAGCTGACATTTGAGATATATGTGTGCTTGGTTTTATTTATGTAGTTACTGTGTATTGGAAAACGTACACCAGAAGGTGAACAGTGGGTGTGGGCAGGTTGATAGTGGGCGACTCTGCCTTCCTCCTTTCCAGAAGTTCAGCATAACGGTTAAGGGTGGCCTCTGGCACCACACTGCCAGGGTTTCAGATCATGCCTCTGTCATCGTATAGCTACACAATCTCAGGAATGTCAGTCAGCTTCCCTGTGCCTCAGTTTCCTTATCTGTACAGTCATGGTGACACAGTGCCCAGCCCACAGCGCTGTCAGAGCTGCGGGAGGTGTCTCAGAACTGCCAGGAGACGTCAAGCCATTTCCTGTCCCTGTCCTGCGTCTCCTATCCTCTTTCCACATTCCAGAAACGGCCTTTTATAGTCCTGTGACCAGCTCCCTGATCTCAGTGGTGACTTCGGCAGATGAGGAGTATGGTAGCCAGGGACGAAAGACTGGTGGTCAGTTAGGGCAGCTTTTAAAATAAGAATTGGGGTGCCTACTAGTTTCCTGTGATTGCCATAACAAATTATCACAAATCTGCTGGCCTAAACCAACAGAAATCTACCCTCAGGCTGGAGGCCAGAAGCCTGAAGCAGCACGATGTCTCAGACCCACACATCCTCTCACACTGAATGCCCTTGGGGAGGACCCTTCCAGGTCTGCTTAGTGGTGGCTCCAGGCATTTCTTGACTGTGGCCGCTTCCCTCCAGGCTCTGCCTCTGCCCTCACCTGGCCTTTCCGGTGTGCTTCCTGCAAGGATATCTGTCCTGGTAGCATCCAGGTAACCCAGGCTGGTCTCTCAAGACCTTCAGCTTGCCTTTGCAAAGACCCTTTTTCCAAATAAGTTAGCATGCATGGTTTCAACGATTTCACATGAACATACCTTTTTGAGGTGACATCATTCAGCCTGCTCTAGGGCAGAAAGTGGGGATCAACCCTATTCCCTCCGACAGCTCCCCAGCCCCTCCATCAGTGTCTCCTGCCCTAGGTAGGTGGCTCCACTACACCTTCCTTTGGCAATTGAGTCTTCATCAGGGCACACCTCCGAGGATAGCATTGGAGAGCAGGGGTTTGGCTGAGGTGGAATCAGGCCACTCTTGGGGTGTTCGGTGACAGCCCCTCTGCTGCCAGGTGACTTTAGCTTCTGCAGAGGACCTCGTGTAGGCACCTCTGTCCACTCAATGTCAGTGGCAAAAAGCCCTGGGGAGGAGTGTGGGGTTGCCTGTCTCCAAACCTCTATAAACCGTTCCGTTCCTTCCCTCCCAGACCTGGGTGCAGCATTTGACCTCATATGTGATCACGTGGGGAAGAGCTGGAGAAGACTCGCTCGTCAGCTCAAAGTCTCAGACGCCAAGATCGACGGCATCGAGGACAGACACCCCCGCAACCTGACGGAGCGCGTGAGGGAGTCGCTGAGAATCTGGAAGAACACAGAGAAGGAGAACGCAACGGTGGCCCACCTGGTGGGGGCTCTCCGGGCCTGCCAGATGAACCTGGTGGCCGACCTTGTGGAAGAGCTTCTGCAGGCCCGGGAGCTCCAGAACAGGAGTGGGGCCATGTCCCTGATGTCATGGAACTCGGACGCATCCACCTCCGAAGCGTCATGACGGGCCGCTGCTCGCCCTGGTGGACCACAGGCATCTGCGCAGCCTGGACTTGGGTCTCCAGGAGGGTATTCCAGCACTGTGAACACCCAAGAAGAAGCCAGGCCAAGGGAGCCACGGACCAGCTGCTTCTGAACTCAAGCCACATCTCTGGATGCCTCTCCCGTGCCAGGCCGGGCTTGGCACTGCACAGATATTTCCATTTATTCCTCACCATCGCTCTGAGCAAGATCCTGTTGTCCCCATTCAGCGAGCTTCTGCGGGAGTAGTGGGAAAGTCGGAACCCTGTCCCGCACAGAGGAGTCTATGCAGATGAGCAGTCATACTGTAGTTACTCCACGGCGGAGGGGGACCAGCTGGGAGGACCAGGAACTGGAGCGAAGCAGAGAGGAGGGGAGAGCTGGGATTCGAACCCCCACCATCCGGCTCCAGCACGCACACTCAGCCACTGTGTCGTTCTGCCCTCGCTGTGGACAGAAAGGGTGATTTGTCCCATTTCCTTGGAGGCCATCGGGGCAGACCTGGACACTAGGATAAGGTCAGGTGGCCTGGTGGGGGAGATGCATTCCTGGGATAGGAGTGGGGAGGCCTGGTTGCCTGTGGTCCAGCTCTTGGCCCCTGCGTGGACTGAGTCTCCTCTGAGACTGCTAAGTAGGGGCAGTGATGGTTGCCAGGACGAATGCAGATAATACCTGTTAGGTGCTCCTGGGAGACTGGCAGCACTCTCTGAATCTTCCTTCTTACGAGGATTATGGCTGCTGTGATTCTACAGTTTCTTACTATTTTGTATCAAATTCACTCTTTCCAATAACAGAATTGTCAAGGCAGCAGGATCTTGTATCTTTAAAGAGCAGGCCTCTTGTTTCTAAGGTAAACCTATTAAAACACGACTTTACAACTTCCGTGTTACAAAGAATTTTCCGTTCCTGTTGGTGATTCTTTCATCTCAGATACACTGGATATTCCCAGCACAGCAGGTTTCAGGGTCCCTGTCAAGGGCTGCAGCCTGGGACGACATGGCCGGATTTCCCGACCGCTCACTGGCCGCTGATGAGCAGCGGCTGCCCGTGGGAAACGGTGGTCTGCTAGGGTAGCTCGTGCCGCTTTTAGAATCTGCCTGCCCCGCCAAGAGTCAGAAAGCCAAGTGGCTATTCTTTGTCCCAGCTCACCAGCTATGACCTTGGGAAAGTCTAAGGTGCCATGCTGTAGATGAGATCTTAGCCAAGGCCACAGGACACTGTCCCCTCTAAGCTGTGGACCCCGGCCTGTGAGCCCCTCCACACCTACACCTGGCATTTCCAGATGCCAGACACCTTGTGAGGTGCAAAGGCCATAGCAGTGAATGAGACAGAACTGTAACCTTGCCCTGTCGGCCTCAGAAACTTAGAAGGAACAGGCTTTAACCGGTTCATCGCTAGCTTGGGGTGCTGCTGTGCAGCTGAGCTGGTTGCTGTCCCCCAGCAGCGTGGCCTGACCTCTTACACACTGTACACCCCACCCGGTGCGTACCCGCTTCTCAAGGCGCAGCTCAGTGCTAGTTCTGTAGAGAACAGAGACATCACCCCTCACCGTCCCTAACCGTGAGAGCAGCTTGGCTTTGGGGAAGAGATTTTCATGGGGTGAGTGGGGAAAGTATTCTTTTTTTTTTTTTTTTTTTTTTTTTTTTAAAGATGGGGTTTCACCATGATGGTCAGGCTGGTCTTGAACTCCTGACCTCAGGTGATCCACCCACCTCAGCCTCCCAAAGTGCTAGGATTACAGGCATGAGCCACCGCGCCCAGCTCTTTTTTTCTTTTTTTTAAGGTGGTGTCTTGCTCTGTTGAACAGGCTGGAGTACAGTGGTGCAATCTTGGCTCACTGCAACCTTCACCTCCCAGGTTCAAAGGATTCTTCTGCCTCAGCCTCCCAAGTAGCTGGGCCTACAAACACACTACCACACCCAGCTAATTTTTTGTATTTTTAATAGAGATGTGATTTCCCCATCTTGGCCAGGCTGTTCTTGAACTCCTGACCTCAGGTGATCCACCCACCTTGGCTTCCCAGAGTGCTGGGATTACAGGTGTGAGCCACCACGCCCGGCCAGTATTCATATTTCTTCATATTTCTTGAACAGAGGCCGCTGTCAGAGGTTCAGTGCTCCCTGCCCAGTGTCTCCCTGAGCGCTTATCACACCTAGAAGGAAACCTTGGCCCTGAACACAAGGTGCTCTGAAGGGCTTTTGAGGGTGTGAGGGGTGCACCTCAAATCTTTCACTGCTTGGGAGCAACTACTAGGCGGGGCCCAGTCCATCGTCTGCCGGCTCACTCACGTGTTCTCCCATCCGGCGCAGATGCTCCAGGATCTCCCCGTACCATTGGGAAAAGAGCTCGGGCCTCAAGACCAGAGTCGGCTCCCAGCCCCTCCCTGAGCCCCCACGTGACTCAGCCTCCCCCGATGAGGCATGGGTTTGGGTTTCCATTCTCAGTAGTCCTGCCCTTCCTCCCTGCTAGGCCACTGCTGTCCATGCCCAGGACAGCGGGGGGGTGACCAGCCCCTGACAGCAAAGCCACAGAGCATGGTGACCTGCAGCGAACTTGCTGCCCCCAGAAGATGGGACTCAGAGCCAGGTGGAAACACTCATTTGTTTAGCCAACCCATCAGTCCATTCACCAAGCAGCTGCCATAACGACGCTGGGCACTGCCCTGAGGCTGAGCAGCAGGAGACGGACAGCCGTCCTCAGGAGACAGAATGTTCTTCCTACAGCAGAAGGGGAAGGTACAGGACACATTCCCGGTGTCCGAAAACGCAAATGCTTCTGCGGCACTGCAGCTAGGCAGACGATGGTGGCCAGTATTTGATCATGGCGATCATTTTCTGGATGATAAGCTATTTATACTTTCTGTACTTTCCACATTTTCTTTTTCTTTTTCTTTTCTTTTTTTTTTTTTTTGGAGGTAGAGTCTCACTCTGTCGCAAAGGCTGGAGTGCACTGGTGCGATCTCGGCTCACCGCAACCTCCACCTCCTGGGTTCAAGCGATTCTCCTGCCTCAACCTCCTGAGTAGCTGGGATTACAGGCATGCACCACCACGAGACCCGGCTAATTTTTGTATTTTTTGTAGAGATGGGTTTCTCCATGTTGATCAACCTCTCAAACTCCTGACCTTGTGATCTGCCCACCTCGGCCTCCCAAAGTTCTGGGATTACAGGCGTGAGCCCCTGCGCCCAGTCCTACTTTCCACATTTTCTATGAAGTATTTTTCATTTTTAAAAAACTGCCAGGTACAGTAGTGGATGTAACCTGGACCATTTGGTGGGGGAGTGTTCCTGGAGATCAGGGAGAACGTGGGTTTCAGTCCTGGCTCAGTCGTTGAGCTCCCCTCCCTCTAAAAGGGGCCACTAGATAAATTTTAACTGCTTGCCAAAATCTGGGCAACTTGCTTCTCAGCCTTAAAAATAAGCAGTGAAGCTGGGCGCAGTGGCTCAACGCCTGTAATCCCAACACTTTGGGAGGCCAAGGTGGGCAGATCACTTGAGGTTAGGAGTTTGAGACCAGCCTGGCCAACATGGTGAAACCCTGTCTCTACTAAAAATACAAAAATCAGCCGGCTGTGGTGGCACATGCCTATAATCCCAGCTATCTGGGAGGCTGAGGCAGGAGAATCGCTTGAACCCAGAGGCAGAGGTTGCAGTGAGCAGAGATCGCACCACTGCACTCGAGCCTGGGCAACAAAGCAAGATTCTATCTCCAAAAAAAATTTAAAAATGAGCAGTGAGATTTCACCCAGAACCCCAGAGGCCAGGCTGCAGGTCGATATGTTGCTTCTCTGGCCCACAGAGCCCCTGGGCCCAGCTTGAGTCTCTGGTCCTGAGATGCTGCCTCTCACCCCCCAGCCTCTGCAGTTGAGACGGGTGAGACAGAGGCAGAGGCAGAGAGTTTCTCTGCCACTGATATGAAAGGCTGCTCCAAGGCGAAGATGTTCTGGATCTTCAGAACCTCTCTGGGACAGGACAGCACCCCACCCCCCAAACCCCAGCCTCCACCTGAAGTAGGAGGCTGCTGCAGTTTTCCGACATGGATTTCTTACAGCAACTTAAATTTAAAAATTCCATGTTGGCCAGGCGGGGTGGCTCACGCCTATAATCCCAGCACTTTGGGAGGCCGAGGTGGGTGGATCACCTGAGGTCAGGAGTTCATGACCAGCCTGGTCATCATGGTGAAACCCCATCTTTAAAAAAAAAAATTCCATGTTCCTCTTTTCTTTTTTATTTTTTGCAATCAGGTAGAATTTGGGTTTCTCGTCTGGGTGCAGTGGCTCACACCTGTAATCCCAGCACTTTGGGAGGCCAAGATGGGCAGATCATGAGGTCAGGAGTTCGAGACCAGCCTCACCAACATGGTGAAACCCTGTCTCTACTAAAAATGCAAAAATTAGCTGGGCGCAGTGGCATGCGTCTGTAATCCCAGGTACTGGGAGATTGAGGCAGGAGAATCACTTGAACCCAGGAGGTGGAGATTGCGGTGAACCGAGATCGCGCCATTGCACCCCAGCCTAGGCGACAGAGCAAGACTCCGTCTCAAAAAAAAAGAGAAGAATTTCTGTTTCTGAAAAAGGTACACATAAATCTTGTGCTTACTTGAAAGCTGAAGGTAACAGCCACCACTTGCTCTCTGAGTCCTTTTTCCCCTGAGAAAGAGAGGGAAGCAAGTCCTAAAGGCTGTGCTTTGTGGGAGACTTAAGGGGAATTTGATCAAAGCGTTTCCTGGAAAAGAGGGTCGACCCCCGATCTTCAGGTTCCCGCAGCCCTCCAGCTGCCTGCCCTTCTGCCTTCTGCTACGCGGTGCCCCTCCACGCCACACGCACACTCCTTCCCGGGTTCTCACGGCCACCCCGCTCTAGGACTCACTCACTGTTGCGCCAGAGACCACACCCTGGCAAGCTGCCCTTGCTGAAGTCACAGGCTGCTGCACCTTTTTTGTTCTGTCTGAATCTGTAGGGCATCTGACACGTTTCCAGACCATTCTCTCCAGGAGCTCTTCTCCCTGGAGGGCTCCCTCCTCTCAGGCCCTCTCACGCCCCCAGCCTCACCCCTCCACTAGGGACCACAGCTTTCTTGGCCTCATCCATCCCAGGTCCCTGGTGCCTGCCAGGTATCTCTCTAGCCAAGATCATTCTCGTGCCCTGCACCCCAGCTGCCTGGGGCACCCTCACAGTGGCTGCTATAGCAAAACTAGCACATATTTACCGGCTTCAGCAGCACAAATTTATCTTACAGTCCTGGAGGTCAGAGGTCTAAAATGGCTCTCCCTGGTCTAAAAATCAGGGGGTCAGCAAGCTGGTTCCTCGCGGAAGACCTAGAAGAGAATCTGTGTCTTGCCTTTTGCAGCTTCTAGAGGCCCCTCCCTCCATCTTCAGGCCCGCAGGTGAGCAGCTCCCATCTCCCTGACTGATTCTCCTGCTTCCCTCTTACAAAAACTCTTGTGACTACATCGGGCACCTGGATAACCCAGGATCATCTCCCCATCTCAACGGCCTTCATTTAAACACATCTGCAGAACTTATTTGCCATGTTAGGGAACGTTTTCACAGGGCCCGAGGATTAGGACATGGGCACTGTCAGAGGAGTGCAAGCCACACCTCAAATTCAGCCTCCCCGAAACCTGTGGCCCATTCCCTGCCTGACACCCAGATCCAGTCAGCTACCCGAGCCACAAACCCTCCTTCCTCTCCCCACTGTCACTCTCTTCCCTCAGTTAAAGCTGAGTACTAGCCCAGGTGCAGCGGCTCTCATCTGTAATCCCAGTGCTTTGGGAGGCTGAGGTGGGAGGATCACTTGAACCCAGGAGTTTAAGGCCGGGTGCAGTGGTTCACGCCTGTAATCCCAGCACTTTGGGAGGCTGAGGTGGGCGGATCACCTGAGGTTGGGAGTTCCAGACCAGCCTGACAGACATGGAGAAACCCCGCCTCTACTAAAAATGCAAAATTAGCCAGGTGTAGCGGCACATGCCTGTGGTCCCAGCTACTTAGGAGGCTGAGGCAAGAGAATCACTTGAACCTGGGAGGTGGGGGTTGTGGTGAGCCAAGATCGTGCCATTGCACTCCAGCCTGGGCAACAAGAGTGAAACTGTCTCAAAATTAATTGATTAATTAATTTAATTAAACCGAGCACCAGGTCCTATACCTTGTAACTCCCAAGTGTCTCTCCCATCCACCTCTTCTGCTCCCCGTTGCCCCCACCCCCGCCAGTGGGACCTCAGCCCTTCCCCTGACAACCACAGTGAGTGACCGCTCAACTCATCTCCCACCTCTGCCCCTGCCTCCTCCACCCTTCCAGCCTGTCTCCGTCAGCAGCCAGAAACAAACTGAGTCATAACACAGTCCCCTGCCTCTTCTTAGAAGCCCCGAGCTCTCTGCCCATACTTTTTGTTTTACATTTTTATTTCCGTGATAATTAATCTGAGTCATCTTGCTGACTGCTTTCTAGCCACACAAATCCTGTGTGAATTGCACTTGGGACCAGACAGGCAAACATGACGTGGGGTAGCATGTGTTCCTGCCAGAGTAACCCGTCCCCAGCGTCTGCTGAGATAAAGGCAGGACTTCTTTTTACAGGGAAATTTGCAATTGAAAGACGCTTCCATCAAAGAAGCCCTTAGTTTCTTGAATAATTTTCTAAATTGAGACCCCATGGCAGGAATCATGGATGCCAACCCCCAATAATGGTCACCAAGGAACAGAGGCCAATTCAATGCATGAATGGGGTCCTCATGGAAAGCCAAATGACATATGATTTCAGTTTTTGAGGTGTGGCTCAAATAGAAAAAGAATATCACGGGCCGTTTGAGTCACCTCAGGCACATGGCAAGTACAAGGCCACCCAAACTCCCACGCCTACCTGGTGACAGTGTAGACACGAGGCTGCCATTTCGTTTCGGCAAAACGGCATCACACATATCGTTTAATGGTTACACGGAATTCGCTTCTGTTTGGCTTGAAGAAAGAATGCTGAGCCAGGCACAGTCGTTCATGCCTGCAATCCCAGCACTTTGGGAGGCTGAGGTGGGAGGATCTCTTGAGGCCAAGAGTCCAAAAGCCTGGGCTACAAAGCAAGATTCCATCTCTAAAACATAAATAATAAAAAATAAATTGTTTTCTGGCTGGAGAAAGCCAGCTACAAAGTCCCTGCGTCCCTCAGGATGGAATCTTTTTTTTTAATAAAGATGGGGTTTCACCATGATGGCCAGGCTGGTTTTGAACTCCTGACCTCAGGTGATCCACCCACCTTGGCCTCCCAAAGTGCTGGGATTACAGGCGTGAGCCACCACGCCCAGCCCAGGATGGAATCTTAATCCACACATCATCGTTCATGAGATGAGGTATACAACCCCACGGAGCCCAGATGGGTGCCACGTTCCCTCCACATCAGGGCCCTCACCTCACCCACCTCCCCCTCCCCCGCAGCCCTGGCCCTGGCTGTTTCCTCCCTACAGCCTTCCTCACTGTCCACCCCAAGTCCCCCCAGCTCAGAAGACGTCCTTCTGATGTCGCCTTGCCCATGCACCCACTGTCACAGTGGGACCCCTGCACCCCCACTCCTGCCCCAGTCCTACCCTTCCCAGCACAGCTCCCTGAGGGCCACTTCCAGCACTTTCCAGCGGCTTCTGAGTGAAGGCTTATTCTGTGTTTGCTGAGTGAATGAATAAGTAAACAGCAGCGATCAAAGGCCCACTAGTGTGGCTCAGAGGCCTGAGTTCCCTGCAAGCAGGAAAGCCAAAGCTGCCTCCGCCCCAGGCCTTCAGAATCCCGGGATCCCCCTTCAGCTTTGCCTTCGGTTGGGCTGGGAGGTCAGTGGGGGCTGTGAAAGCGCCTGCCCCCGGAGTGGGCATGGCAGGGCAAGAGGGCATCTTCTCAGGGGAGCCAGGCATGCACCTTGGTCTGTCACTCATACATCATGCCCCTGTGCCCTGAGCCTCTGCTCCCCACCCCTGGTCCACACCCCTCAGTCCGGTGCCCTTCACTCTGCCCAGGTCCAGTGAGCTCCAGCCAGGAACCCCAGGGAGGAGCCCACACCACCTGAGTCACTGCAGGCCACCCCAGGGGTCCCACCCCCCCAAGAAGGGTGATGCCCACATAAACACACACCTCTGGGCTCCTGGCACTCTGAGCTGTATGCTTCATTCATTGCTTCATTCACCATTCATTCATTCATTCATTTAATCGGTAGATTCTTAGCAAAGGGCTACCAGCTCAGACTGCGAGTGCCTGTGTCTTCTCCCTCACCGATGCTCCCTCTCCCAGGGACGCTGTGAGATTCAACGAGATGTGGTGTGGAGAGGTCTGGGGGAGACAACCCAGTATAAACATCACTAAATGTCATGGTTGTTACTATTCTTGAGGAACTTTCTGTTTTAAAACAAGTGGCCTTAAAATTGAAGTGTTGGTATGGGGCCGGGCACGGTGGCTTACGCCTGTAATCCCAGCACTTTGGGAGGCTGAGGCGGGCAGATCACCTGAGGTTGGGAGTTTG
Source organism: Ateles fusciceps (assembly GCA_036589455.1). Taxonomy (NCBI): domain Eukaryota; kingdom Metazoa; phylum Chordata; class Mammalia; order Primates; family Atelidae; genus Ateles; species Ateles fusciceps. The sequence goes on from JAZHEH010002754.1 coordinate 1,616,370, forward strand.
AGACCAGCCTGGCCCACATGGTGAAACCCTGTCTCTACTAAAAATACAAAAAATCAGCCAAGTGTGGTAGTGGACACCAGCTACTTGGGATGCTGAGGCAGGAGAATCACTTGAACCTGGGAGGCGGAGGTTGCAGTGAGCCAAGATTGCACCACTGCACTCCAGCCAGGGCAACAGAGCAAGACGCCATCTCAAAAACAAAAACAAAACAAACATAGACCAGGCTCAGTAGCTCAGAGCACTTTGGGAGGCTGAGGCCGGTGGATCACTTGAGGTCAGGAGTTCGAGACCAGCCTGGCCAACATGGTGAAACCCTGTCTCTATTAAAAACACAAAACTTAGCCGGGCATGGTGGCAGGCACCTGTAATTCCAGTTACCTGGAAGGCTGAGGCAAGAGAATCGCTTGAACCCGGGAAGCAGAGGTTGCAGTGAGCCAAAACTGAGCCACTGCGCTCCAGCCTGGGTGACAAAACGAGACTCTGTCAAGAAAAAAAAAGCGTTATACACGACAAGCATCCCCAAGGCACGTAGTTACCAGCTTCACCAAGGTCAGTGTGCAAGACAAAAAACTGTAAAGGCAGCTAGACAGAAGCGTCAGGTCACTGACAAAGAGAACTGAATCAAGCTAGAAACAGAGCTTTCAGCACAAACCTTACACACCACAAGAGATTAGGGGCTATTTTCAGCATCCAAAGACAAGAAATTCCAATCATTTCAAGAATTCCAAGAATCTCATATCCCACCCAACTAAGATTCATAAGCAAAGAAGAAATAAAATCTGTATCAGAAAGCAAATGCTAAGGGAATTCATTACCGCTAGACCAGCCTTACAAGAACTCCTTAAGGGAGTGCCAAAAACAGAAACAGAAGAATGATACCAGCCCAGCAAGGTGACTCACGCGTTCATCCCTCCACTTTGGGAATCTCTTGATCCCAGGAGCTGGAGACTAGCCTGGGCAACATAGTGAGACCCCGTCACTACAAAAAATAAAAAAATTATCCAGACATGGTGCTGTGTGCCTGTGGTCCCCGCTACTAGGGAGGCTGAGGCAGGAGTGTTACCTGAAGCCAGGAGGTTGAGGCTGCAGTGAGTTGTGGGTTTTTTTTGTTTGTTTGTTTTGTTTCAATATTTCCAGCTGAGCAGTGAGTTGTATATGATCATGCCAGTGCACTCCACTTTGGGTGACAGAGAGAAACCCTGTCTCTCAAAAAAAAAGAAAGAAAAAATAAATGAGCAGCATCTGCTACCAGAAAAACACACCTAAGCACATAACCCGCAGACACTGTAAAGCAACTACACAATCATGTCTACGAAACAACCAGCTAACAACACGACAGAATGAAAATCCCACCTATCAATACTAACCCTGAATGTCAGCAGTCTAAATGCCCCACTTAAAATGCATAGAGTGCTGGGCGCGGTGGCTCACACCTGTAATCCTAGCACTTTGGGAAGCCGAGGTGGGTGGATCACCTGAGGTCAGGAGTTCAAGACCAGCCTGGCCATCATGGTGAAACCTCATCTTTAAAAAAAAAAAGGCATGGAGTGTGCCTGGCATGGTGGCTCACGCCTGTAATCCTAGCACTTTGGGAGGCTGAGACAGGGCAGATCACCTGAGATTGGGAGTTCAAGACCAGCCTGACCAACATGGAGAAACCCCGTCTCTACTAAAAATACAAAATTAGCTGGGTGTGGTGGCGCATGCCTGTCATCCTAGCCACTCGGGGGGCGGCGGCAGGAGAGTCACCGGAACATGGGAGGCAAATGTTGCAATGAGCCGAGATCACACCATTGCACTCCAGTTTGGGGAACAAGAGTGAAACACTGCCTCAAAAAAAAAAAAAAAGGCATAGAGTGGCAAGCTGGATAAAAGGACAAGGATATACAGAAACAGGAATTCATAACCATGAAAAAAAGAAAAGAAAAATAAAAAAAAAGAAGGAAAGGAAAAAAGAAAAAACAAGAAAAGGACAAGGATAGAGAACCCAGAAATAAAGCCACACACTTATAACCATCTGATCTTCAACAAAGTCAACAAAAACAAGCAATGAGGAAAGAACCCCCTATTCAACACATGGTGCTTGGATAACTGGGTAGGCGCACACAGAAGAATGAAACTGGACCCCTACCTTTTACCACATACAAAAATTAAAACAGACTGAAAATTTAAACATAAGCCCTCAAACTACTAAAATCCTAGAGAAACCCTAAGAAATACCCTTCTCAACATCAGCCTTGGCAAAGAATTTATGGCTAAGTCCTCAAAAGCGATTGCAACAAAAACAAAAATTGACAAGTGGGACCTAATTAAATTAATGAGCTTCTCACAGCAAAGAAACTACTATCAACAGAGTAAACAGACAACCTACAGAATGAGAGAAAATATTTGCAAATTATGCATCCAACAAAGGTCTAATATCCAGTATCGATAAGGAACTTAACAAGCAAAACCAAATAACCCCGTTGAAAAATGGGCAATAGACGTGAACACACTTCTCAAAATAAGACAAATAAGCAGCCAACAAACACATGAAAAAATGCTTATCATCACTAATCATCAGAGAAATTCGAACTGAAACCACAAGGTCCCGTCTCAGGAGGCTGAGGCAAAAGGATCACTTGAGCCCAGGAGGCAGAGGTTGCAGTGAGCCAAGATCACACCACTGCACTCCAGCCTGGGTGACAGCAAGACCCTGTCTAAAAATAAAAAAATAAAATAAAGCAACCCACAATGAGATACCATCTCATACTAGCCAGAATGGCTATTAAAAAAGTCAAAAAAACAACAGATGCTGGCAAGGCTGTGAAGAAAAGGGAACACTTACACACTGCTAATGGGAATGTAAACATGTAAATTAGTTCAACCACTCTGGAAAGCAGTTTGAAGATTTGTCAGAGGAACTTAGAACTAATGGGCCGGGCGCGGTGGCTCACGTCTGTAATCCCAGCATTTTGGAGACTGAGGCAGGCAGATCCCCTGAGGTCGGGAGTTCGAGACCAGCCTGACCAACATGGAGAAACCCCATCTCTACTAAAAATACAAAATTAGCCGGGCGTGGTGGTGCATGCCTGTAATCCTGGCTACTTGGGAGGCTAAGGCAGGAGAATCACTTGAACCCAGGAGGCAGAGGTTGCAATAAGCCGAGATCGCACCATTGCACTCCAGCCTGGACAACAGAGCGAAACTCTGTCTCAAAAACAAAAAACTAAAAATGAGCTGGGCCCGGTGGCTCACGCCTGTAATCCCAGCACTTTGGGAGGCCAAGGCAGGTGGATCACCTGAGGTCAGGAGTTCAAGACCAGCCCGGCCAACATGGCAAAAACCTGTCTCTACTAAAAATACAAAAATTCAGTAGGCGTGGTGGCAGGCACCTGTAATCCCAGCTACTCGGGAAGCTGAGGCAGGAGAATTGCTTGAACCTGGGAGGCAGAGATTGTAGTGAGCAGAGATCACAGCACTGCACTCTAGCCTGGGTGACAAGAGTGAAACACTGTCTCAAAAAAAAAAAAAATTATGTAAACAAATTTAAGAGGCAGATAACCACCTGTGTTCCCATTTTATAGTGAAAAAAACGAAATGTAGATTACATAGCTTCGCCAAATCATTCGTTCATTCACTTTTCAACAAGCATTTATTGAGCACCTACTATGTGATAAACATGGCCAGGACCGGAGGGATGTCCCTGCCTTCCTGGAGTTCCCATTCTAGCAAGAGAGACACACTTAAGTCCACTAATCACACAAGGAGAAGTGATTACACTTGCGGCTATACGGAGCCTGGCCAAGGGTGGGCAAACAAGGACAGATTCTCTGAGGAAAGATGGTGGTACTCAGCCAGTTGGAAAGGGCAGGAATAAAGAGCCTTCTTGGCAGGGGCCAGGCTGTATGGGGGCCAGCCTGTACACAGCCTGGAAGCTAGGGGAAGCAGGGGATCCTTGGAGGAACTGAAGGGCCGAGGTGGCCAGGCCGAGGGCTGGGTGAGGCTTGGGTGGGGCAGCATAGCAGCCGGGTTGGAGGGCAAAGGTCCCTCTGTCATTCTCAGATTTGAAGAAGGAGGGGCCTACCCATCCCCAGAGATGCCCTGCCTGTGTCTAAGAAATGTCCCAGGCTGCAGGCCAACCTTGTGGGCCAGCCTCCTTTGCAGCTTGAGCTGACAGGAGGCCGGGGGGACCCAGACAGGCTTGGTGACGCAAGTAAGCTCGTTGCCCAGGCCGGCAGCAGAGATGTCAGGTTTCTGGACACGCAAAGGTGCTGTGTCGGCATTTGGTGGCCAGCCTCCGTGGCAGAGGCAGCTCACTTGTCCTTCCAAGGCTGCCAGCTGCCCACTGTCCTTGGACCACTTGCTTTTCGGCTGAAACAGCTCCCAGCCCTGTTCTGTGCCGCCTTCTGGTTCTGTTTTGCAGCTGGAGCTGGCATGAGTTTGGTTTTGTCCCAGGGGCCAGGGCAGGGCACTAAACAGGTCCAGGCAGGGAAGTCAGATTTGCGTTTTTCTTTTTTCTTTTTTTTTTTTTTTAATAAAGATGGGGTTTCACCATGTTGGTCAGCCTGGTCTTGAACTCCCGACCTCAGGTGATCCACCCACCTTGGCCTCCCAAAGTGCTTGGATTGCAGGCGTGAGCCACCGTGCCCGGCGCATTTTTCTTTTTTCTTTCTTTCTGTCTTTTTTTTTTTTTTTTTTTTTTTTGAGACAGAGTTTTGCTCTGTTGCCCAGGCTGGAGTGCAATGGTGAGATCTCAGCTCACTGCAACCCCCCTCCGCCTCCCAGATTCAAGCAGTTCTCCTACCTCAGCCTCCTGAGTAGCTGGGATTACAGGCATGCGCCACCATGCCCAGCTAATTTTTGTGTTGTAAGAAGAGACGAGTTTTCACCATGTTGGCCAAGCTGGTCTCAAACTCCTGATCTCGTGATCTGCCTGCCTCGACCTCCCAAAGTGCTGGGATTACAAGCGTGAGCCACCACCAGGCCAAGATTTGCATTTTTCAAGGCTCAGCCACAGGCTAGGCTGCAGGGAGCAAGGGACGATGTGGGAAGCTGAGCTGAGAGGGCGCTGGAATGGCTGGCGCAGGGGGAAGTAGTGGCAGAAGGAGGAGAGTGGGGCAGGGGTGTGGTGAGGGGAGAGGCATGCATTGAGGGGTGTTCGGGCCTTGGCATGGGTGTGGGGCATGAGAGGGTGGGGGTGGCATGAAGAAGGCTGAGAGGACGGGACACAGAGGCCATGTGCAGGGTGACAACGATAGAGCCGCAAAGGCAATGGCCTGGTTTTGATCAACCCTGAATGTGACGTTCCCCGCAGGTGTCTGGGAGCAAGAAGGCGTGTCCTAGGGCCTCAGGGAGGCTACTTGGCCGCCAGCTGTTAAAGCACTGCTAACCCTCCATCTCATCTTCCCAACCACATTGTTCAGGACAGACCATTGTAACTCCTCTTTGATCTCAGACTGCTGGTGAAGAGCAGGTTTTACAGACCGGGGGCCGCAGTGGGGGGGACCTCCTGCAGAGACTCTAAGCCTGCCCCAGCGGCCAGATGACCATCCTCACCCTCCAACCCCCCAGACCTGGATCCCCGAGGGCACACAGTGTGTTTCCGGGGGAAGTGGGTGGTCTGCTGGTGAACTGAATGCCCACAAGAGCTGAGCCCCAGATTTAAAACCTGCCTAGTGGCCAGGCACGCTGGCTCATGCCTATAATCCCAGCACTTTGGGAGGCCAAGGCGGGTGGATCAAGAAGTCAGGAGTTCGAGACCAGCCTGACCAACATGGAGAAACCCCGTCTCTACTAAAAAAACAAAATTATCTGGGAGTGGTGGCGCAAGCCTGTAATCCCAGCTACTCTGGAGGCTGAGGCAGGAGAATCACATGAACCCAGGAGGCGGAGGTTGCCATGAGCTGAGATCGTGCTTTGCACTCCAGCCTGGGTAACAGCAATGAAACTCCATCCCCAAAAAAAACAAAAAACAAAAAATAGCCAGGTATGCTGGCCGGTGCCTGTAGTCTCGGCCTCTCAAGAGGCTGAGGCAGAAGAATCGCTTGAACCCGGGAGGCAGAGGTTGCAGTGAGCTGAGATCACACCACTGCACTTCAGCCTGGGTGACTGAGTGAGACACTGTCTCAACAAAAAAAAAGAAAGAAAAAGAAGGAAGGAAGGGAGGGGAGGGAAGGAGGAAGGTTGACGCGGGGGGTGTCCAGTCTTTGACTTCCCTGGGCCACATTGGAACAATTGTCTTGGGCCACATGTAAAATACACTAACAATAGCTGATGAGGAAAAAAAACATCCCACAAAAAAAATCTCATGATGTTTTGAGAAAGTTTAACAAATTTGTGTTGAGCTGTGTTCAAAGTTGTCCTGGGCCGCATGTGGCCCACAGGCCATCGGTTGGACAAGCTTGATTTACAGTCTATTCTCTCTGAAGCCCAGAGGCTGCATCTGCATGACACTATGGTTTCCACAACCCCCTATCATAACCCAGACATTCCTTTCTAGTGATAATAACTCTTTCAACCAACTGCCAGTCAGAATATGTTTCAATCCGCCTCTGACCTGGACTCTCCTGCGCCTTCGAGTTGTCCGGCCCTTCCAGATCCAACCAACGTGAACCTCACACGTATTAATTGCGGTGTTGTGTCTCCATAAAATGTATAAAAGCAAAAAATACCTTGCCCACCTCGGACCCATGTTGTCAGGACCTCCTGAGGCTGTCACGTGCATGTCCTTAACCTTGGCAAAATAAACTGTCTTTTTTTTTATTTTTTATTTTTAGAGACAGGGTTTCACCATGTTGGCCAAGCTGGTCTCAAACTCCTGGCCTCAAGTGATCCATCCACCTCGGCCTCCCAAAGTGCTGGGATTACAGGCGTGAGCCACCGCGCCCGTCCATAATAAACTTTGTAAACTGATCAAGACCTGCTCAGATACTTTTTGGTTGACAGGTGCTACTTGGCGATTTGAGTTCTTATTATCCTGAGATAGTCACGCAATATCCCTGTTGGAAATGGGTTTATAACGTCGGGAAGAATCCACTGAGAGACAATGGATCTCTCAGAAAGGCTAGCTTACTTCCTGTAGGAAGGGTGCAACTCGCTGCAGTCTCACCACAAGAGCACACCTGAACAAAGGAGATGGGGGACATTTATGACTTTCATAACCTGATGCAATCGCCCCACTGCTGTGTGCAGTTTCCATTGGCCAGAACGGGACCTCACATTCTATGCTTGACCCGATTGGCTAAAAACATGGAAATGTCCTGAATAGATAAGGGGGAGACGAGAGACAAGGAAGAGGAAGCTAGTCACAGAGAAGGTCAGGGAGGGTTTCCAAATAAGGAATGGCATGCTCCAGGGTTTGCAGCTTGCCCAGTTCTGTTCAGACATGGCGGAGTGAGTCAAGGTAGCCGATCTAAGACGTAGCTGACTTAGAGACTGTATATCCATGGGTATATGTTTATGCTAATAGCGGATAATGGCCATAGAGCAGGAGATTGTAACTCCTTATAATGTAGTCTAAGATATAAACTGAAGAACTTTCCCATCTCTCACAATTCCCATGCTTTTAGGGACTAGGGGGGAAGGAGAGGACCGAGGCTGCATTAAATGCAGTTCCAGACCTTAAGGAGTTCCTGATGGAAGAAACAAACAGGGAAATAATTCCACGGGAAAAAAAACTAAGTCCCAAGAGCTGAACTGATTCATCAAGTCACAAGGGGCAGCTAGGACTTCAACCCAAAGCTCCTGGCTCCAGGGCCCATACAGTTTCCAGGACACCAAACCACCTTTCCAGAGAAGGGGCCCTTTGAGTTGGTTCCCTAGGACAAGGGGGAGCTCTTCAGGCGGCAAGCAGCTCAGTCACAGCAAACAGCAAATGCAAAGGCCAAGGGCATGGAATCAGAGGCGTCTTCCAGAGGCAGCAAGCTCTTGGCAAGCCAGTTCCAGGAAGACTCAGGAGAGGGCGTGGAGCCTGGAGGTAGAGAAGGGCCGGGAGTTTATCTTCTGAACACCAAGGAGCCGGCAGGCCGGGTGTGGTGACTCAAGCCGGTAATCCCAACACTTTGAGAGGCGGAGACAAGAGGATTGCTGGATCCGAGGAATCTGAGACAACGTGACACCCTGTCTCTACAAAAAAATTTAAAATTAGTTGGGCGTGGTGGTGCACCCCTGTAGTCCCAGCTACTCAGGAGGCTGAGGCAGGAGGATCACTTGAGCCCAGGAGGTAAGGCTGCAGTGAGCCGTGATCGCGTCACTGCGCTCCAGCCCGCTGACAGAGACCACAAAGAATCTCAGATTTGACCTCGCTTCCTCCTTTGATCCGCCAACACAGATCCTAAGTCCAATCAAGAGCTGCTTCTGGACCTGGAGCGGTGGCTCAGGCCTGTAATTTCAGCACTTTGGGAGGCCAAGGCGGGGGAGGTCACTGGAGGTCGGGAGTTTGAGACCAGCCTGACCAACATGAAGAAACCTCGTCTCTACTAAAAATACAAAATTAGCCAGGTGTGGTGGCACATGCCTGTAATCCCAGCTACTCGGGAGGCAGAGGCAGGAGAATCGCTTGAACCGGGGAGACGGAGATTGCAGGAGCTGAGATTGCACCACTGCACTCCAGCCTGGACAACAAGAGCAAAACTCTATCTCAAAAAAAAAAAAAAAAATCTGCTTTTGATAGGAAAAGAGTTAATGGAGTGCTACTTCTGCCTTTTGTAAATCCTCCAAAGAGGTTTAGGCAACACTGGGTTCCGGACTTCGGGCACTCTCTAACTTAAAGGTACAAAGTCAGGAACAAAATGGGAGACCAGTTTCTTTAAAAAATAAAAATTGGCCAGGCGCGGTGGCTCATGCCTGTAATCCAAGCACTTTGGAGGCCAAGGCGGGCGGATCACCTGAGGTCAGGAGTTCAAGACCAGCCTGACCAACATGGTGAAACCCCGTCCTTAAAAAAAAAAATAAAAAATAAAATAAAATAAAATAAAAAATAAAAATAAAGGAGCAGCCGGGCGCGGTGGCTCACACCTGTAATCCCAGCACTTTTGGAGGCCGAGGCAGGCGGATCATGAGGTCAAGAGATCGAGACCATCCTGACCAACATAGTGAAACATCGTCTCTACTAAAACATAAAAATTAGCTGGGCGTGGTGGCACGCGTCTGTAGTCCCCGCTATTCAGGAGGCTGAGGCAGGAGAATTGCTTGATCCCGGGGGCGGCGGAGGTTGCAGTGAGCTGAGATAGCGCCACTGCACTCCAGCCTGGCGCCTGGCAACAGAACAAGACTCTGTCTCAAAATAAAAATAAAAAAAGGAGCAGCCGGGTGCAGTGGCTCATGCCTGTAATCCCAGCATTTTGGGAGGCCGAGGCAGGCAGATCACGAGGTCAGGAGATAGAGACCAACCTGGCCAACACGATGAAACCCCATCTCTCTTAAAATACAAAAAATTAGCTGGATATAGTGGCACGCACCTGTGGTCCCAGTTAGTCGGGAGGCTGAGGCAGAAGAATCACTTGAACCTGGGAGGCGGAGGTTGCAGTGAGCCGAGATCGCACCACTGCACACCAGACAGAGTGGGTGACAGAGTGAGACTCAGTCTCAAAAGTAAAAAAGAAAAAGAAAAGAAAAAGGAGCCAGCAAAATCCTTTGCACAGGACAATGACATGGTGAAATAGTGTCCCACTTTATTAGACATCCAGAGCATGTGGCTGTTCACTGGAAAATGAGAAAACAAAATAACTAGGTTTCTGAAAGTTGTAGTCCACTTTCCGGCTGTTACCGGGAGCACGTAATAGTAAATCATCACTGAGGAAGAGCGGCGTGCTAGTTAAGGCTGCATAGTAGCTTTGAGTTTCCCCAAAGTTCTTTGAGGGCTATCATCTTGTTTTAGCCTCAGGGGAACTTTGAGCTGTCATTAAGGCAGATTCTGCTTGTCCCATTTTACAGGTTTGGTGATGAGCTCGGGGGTCACCCCCTAGGAAGTGGAGGAGTGAGTGTTGGGGCCCAGATCACCCAGACTTTCTACAGGATGGATGGAGCTGCCTTCCCCCTGCCCAAGCTTCTGCCTCCCAGACGGGCACAGCAGACCCAGAAAGTGGCCCAGCTTGGGCAGGGGCGAAGCCCGTCACAGTCCACAGTACTTGGCGGTTTTCTTTTCTTTTCTTCTTTCTTTTTTTTTTTTTTTTGAGACGAAGTCTCGCTCTGTAGCCAGACTGGAGTGCAATGGTGCGATCTCGGCTCACTGCAACCTCCACCTCCCGAGTTCAAGTGATTCTCCTGCCTCAGCCTCCTGAGTAGCTGCGATTAACAGGCGCATGCCACCACGCCAGGCTAATTTTTATATTTTCAGTAGAGACAGGGTTTCACCACTTTGGTCAGGCTGGTCTCGAACTCCTGACCTCGTGATCCGCCTGACTCAGCCTCCCAAAGTGCTGGAATGACAGGCATGAGCCACCACTCCCAGCTTAGTCCTTGGCAGTTTTCTGTCCCTTTCTGGGGGACTCCCAGGGAAGACTCACCAGCCACTGTCCCCGTCTTACAGCAGGCAGTCACCGGGAGCATGTGGGACTAGGTGACTTCACAGCAGCACGGGAGTGGCCACGAAAGCTAAAACAAGGCTGTGTACACTCCAAAAATACTCCACTGAAAGCGCAGGCCAGCATCGAAAATAAACCTGTCTGCTGGCTGCCCGCCCAGAGAAGTCAGGGTGGGGCCCCCCGAGCCACACTTCCGGCCCCACGCCCTTTTATTTTGGGAAAATCAAACCCTTCCCACCATGAGCTTGCCTCTGGGAGGGGAAGCTGAGGCTGCCATTGTCCTGTCAGATTTTTTTTTTTTTTTGAGACAGAGTCTCACTCTGTCACCCAGGGTGGAGTGCAGTGACGTGATCTTGGCTCACTGTAAACTCCACCTCCCAAATTCAAACGATTCTGCTGCCTCAGCCTTCCAAGTAGCTGGGACTACAGGCACGTGCCACCCGCCAGGCTAATTTTTTGTATTTTTAGAAGAGACGGGGTTTCACCGTGTTAACGAGGATGGTCTCGATCTGACCTCACGATCCGCCCGCCTCAGCCTCCCAAAGTACTTGGATTACAGGCGTGAGCCACCGTGCTTGGCCATCCTGTGAGATTTTGCTGGACAATGCTGAGGCACAGAAGCAGGAGCTGACCCTTCCATTCATTTCTTCATCCACCCGTAGGCACGTGTGCCTCCCTCTGTGTGCCAGGTGCTGTCCATGGCATCAGGGCAGATGGAGCAGGGGCTGCTGGGCTCAGCTTGAATCTGCTGTGCTGTGGACAGGCCTGGAGAGCTCGAGGGGTGCCTTCCCTCTAGGAGATGGGGGGTGGGCTTATTGTGCTGTGAGGGGTTTAGGAAGCAGGGGGAGAACTTGTCTGTGCCAGGCACGTCCTGGGCCCCACGCAGGTGACCAGCCTCATTGGCTTGGCTCGTTATCTGCACTGGCTCATGTAGCCTCACCCGTGTCCGCGGCAGGAGCCCCCGGGCTTTGACATTCCTGCTGCCTCACAGCCCCACCTGCTTCACAGCCTCCACACTCTTCTTAACCCCTGGGCAGACCTGTGACCGCGCCCCCCACCACTGCCGGCCGTGGCCTTGGCTCCCACTTCCAAGACCCCGATAAGCTTTGCTGGGAGGGCCCCATCCCTGCTTTCTTCTCAGAGGAAAGTGCCCCTTCTCACCTCACTCAGCCTCCTGCTACCTGCCTGGCTCACTTCTGGAAGCAGCTCCCACTTCCTCCCAGGCTCCCGGGCCCTGGTCTCCTCCTGATCTGGAGCTGCGTTCTCTCTCTCTCTTTTTTTTTTTTTTTTTTTTTTTGAGACAGAGGGTCTCACTCTGTTGCCCAGGCTGTAGTACAGTGGTGCAATCACAGCTCATGGCAGCCTCGACTTCCCGGGCTCCAGTAATCCTCCCACCTCAGCCTCCAGAGCAGCTGGGACAACAAACGCTACTAATTTTTGTATTTTTGGGAGAGATGGGGTTTCACCATGTTGCCAAGGTTGGTCTGCAACTCCTGAGCTCACACTTGAGCTCCACCTGCCTCAGCCCCCCAGAGTGTCGGGATTACAGGCATGAACCACAGGGCCTGGTGGCACAGATCCCTCTCTACCTGGGGCCAGAGAGCTCCTAAATATAAAACCCGACCCCAGCCCGATCCCTGGGCGAGACGCCTCTTTCGCTTTTCCGTAGTTCATAGCTCGTTTCCCAGAGCTCAGTGATTCCAGGGTCAGCTTGGGGGGCTTTTGCCATAGCCGTGTACTACCTGTCCTTTTATCTACTCAGCTTTTTCTTGAAAGTGACTCTCTCAATTTTAAATTTGTTGTGTCTCTGTCACAAAAAAGAAAGCAGTCTATGGCAGAGATTGCTGGTGTCACCCCATATCTTTTCCTGCCTTCTCGCTTTACATGAGATCCTTAATTTGTAGCTGAGCAGATGGCTGGCAAGAGTCAAGGCCGCATTTCCCAACCTCCCCTGCAGCCAGGTGTGGTCCTTTGACTAAGTTCTGCTTGTGTGCAGAAATGGAGTGTGGAACGTCCTAGAAACAGCCTTAAAAGAGAGAGAGAGGGTTGTGCCCTTCAGCATCCCTTTCTTCCTTCGTTCTGCCTGGAATGCAAGCATGATAGCTGGAGCACAGGCAGCTATGTTGGGTCATGAGGAAGTAACACAACAGGATCGAAGGAGACTGAGTTCTTAATGATTTCAGAGCCTCCCTGCTAGCCCTGGATAGCTTCCATCAGGGCTGCATTTGTATGAGAAAAATAATCGTCTCTCATTAAAGCCACTGTGATTTGGAGACTTCAGACACTTACCACAAAGCTAGCCTTGATTGAAACACAGTACCACTTGGAATAAGCAGGAGGAGGCTATGAAAAGGAATACAATGAAAAAGGGACATTCTGAAACTCGTCATACACACCACTGCCTTCCAGGCTCTCAACCTGAGGGCTGCTTACTTTGGTTTCCTTTTTTAGATGGAGTCTCACTCTGTCACCCAGGCTGCAGGGCAATGGTGTGATCTCAGCTCATTGTAAACTCCGCCTCCCAGGTTCAAGCAATTCTTCTACCTCAGCCTTCTGAGTAGCTGGGATTACAGGTGCATGCCACCATGCCCAGCTAATTTTTTGTATTTTTAGTAGAGACATGGTTTCACCATGTTGGTCAGGCTGGCCTCGAACTCCTGACCTTGTGATCTGCCTGCCTCGGCCTCCCAAAGTGCTGGGATTACAGGCATGCCTGGCCTGCTCACTTGTTAAAGAAGACATTAAGGTCAGGCAAGGTGGCTCACGCCTGTAATCCCAGCACTTTGGAAGGCTAAGGCGGGTGGATCACCTGAGGTCAGGAGTTCAAGACCAGCCTGGCCAAAATGGTGAAACCTCATCTCTACTAAAAAACACAAAAATTAGCCAGGCATGTTGGTGGGCACCTGTAATCCCAGCTACTCGGGAGGCTGAGGCAGAGAGAATTGTTTGAACCCAGGCACAGGTTGCAGTGAGCCGAGATCGTGCCACTGCACTCCAGCCTGGGTGAAAGATTGAGACTCCATTTCAAAAAAAAAAAAAAAAAAAAAAAGAACACATTAGTTATGATAAGCCGAGATGAAATCTCACTTTGTTCAGAGGGACTGACCAATCATTGAAAAGGGAAAGACGTTCTCAGTTCTCACCACATGACTCAGCATGGTTCAGTGCCAAGTTTCTCACCGCACCATTAAGTCATTGACTGTCCACACCTGCAGGCTGAATGCACCGCCTCCAGGATGAAGTGTGAGTTCTCATCATCTTGGGCAGGCTGGTCTTGAACTCCTGACCTCATGATTCACCCAGCTCAGCCTCCCAAAGTACTGGGATTACAGGCGTGAGCCAATGCACCCGGCCGACTTACTGTCTTACTGGCCCCTCTTCCTTACAGCCTGGGGGCCTGCGACATCAGAGAAGCCTATATCCCACTCACCTTTGACCTCTTTTTTTTTTTTTTTTTTGAGACGGAGTCTTGTTCTATTGCCCAGGCTAGAGTACAGTGGCACAATCTCGGCTCACTGCAGCTTCTGCCTCCCAGGTTCAAGTGATTCTCCTCCCTCAGCCTCCCAAGTAGCTAAGATTACAGGCGCCTGCCACCATGCCCAGCTAATTTTTTTTTTTTTTTTTTTTTTCTGAGACAGAATCTTGCTCTGTTTTCCAGGATGGAGTGCAGTGGCGCAATCTCGGCTCACTGCAACCTCCACCTCCTGGGTTCAAGATATTCTCCTGCCTCAGCCTCCCAAGTAGCTGGAATTACAGGCACACACTACCATGCCTGACTAATTTTTGTATTTTTAGTAGAGACGGGGCTTCGCTATGTTGGCCAGGCTGGTCTGGAACTCCTGACCTCAGGAGTGATCCGCCCACCGCACCCTCCCAAAGTGCTGGGATTACAGGCGTGACCTACCACGCCTGGCCACCTTTGACTTCTATGCACCCACAAGGAGCCTAGGCACAGCAGGTGCTTAGGAAACAATACCAATAAAGGAATCCCTGTGAGATACAGTCTGGGTGAAGGGACCGAGGCTTAGTGGCTAAGGAGGCTCAGCTCCCAGAATAGCAGAAGAGTTGGCATGCAAGCCCTGGCCTTCCAAGCCCAGCCTGGCGCTGTCTCTGCTGCATTCATACGAAAAGACTTCAAGGGGCTTTCTTACTGGTACAGGCAAAGTCACTGATGCACTTGTGCGTAAGTTTAGGAGCAAAATGGAGCTCAGACCTTGAAGTCACAGACTGGGGTTAGGTCTACACTCTCCTAGTTATTTACTAGGTGACCTTGGACACATGCACTCCAAATTTACCCTCTAAGCCTCATTTTTCTCACCCAAGAAATGGACTGATGTTCCAATGATCTATTTCTGCATAACAAATCACCCCAAAACGTAGTGACTTCAAACCCCAAACACTCTCTTGTCTCTCAGGCACTCTGTGGGTCAAGAATTCAGGAAGGGCTCCACTGGGTGGTTCTGGCCTGGGCTCGCCAGCTTGGGCTTCCTCCCAACATGGCAGCCTGAGGGCAGCTAAATTGCCCACTTGGTGGCCTGTGAGTCACAAACTCACCCAGGTTCAAAAGGAGGAGAACTCGACTCCAGACTTTTTGTTTTTGTTTTTGCTTTCGAGACAGGGTCTTGCTCTGTCATCCAGGCTGGACTGCAGTGCTGCAGTTTCAGCTCATTGAAACCTCCACCTCCCCACGCCTGGCTAATTTTTGTATTTTTTGGTAGAGATGGGTTTTCACCATATTGGCCAGGCTGTAGACTCTAGACTTTGATGGGGCAGTGGAAAGGTGGGAAATTGGAAAGATACGCAAGCGGAAGAGTGTATGGGACAGGAGATTCTGCTGCAACCACCTTTTGGGAGATACAGTCTGCCACAGATGACAGCTCTCACATCCACTGGGAGGGTTATGGATGTAAAGCAACCGAAATATCTTTTTTTTTTTTTTTTTTAAAGAGATGGGGTCTCGATTTGTCACCCAGGCTGGAGTGCAGTGGTGCAGTCATGGCTCACTGCAGCCTCGACTTCCTGGGCTCAAGCAATCCTCCCTCCTCAGCCTGCCAGATAGCTGGGACTGCAGACTTCAGCCACCACATCTGAGCCAGGAATAGCTTACCTGTCCATAAAGGATCACTGTGGGGGATCACAGCTGCATTATTGCAGGCTGGCTGTCCACATTTGTCCCTTCTCTTCCCATCCCACCTTGGAGCAAGTCATACCCTGTTTCTGGCCTATAGGAATCAACTCACAGGAGACAGTTGGAAAAACCAAGAATCCATTGGTCCACTTGGAGTGGGCAACCATTAGGCAGATATCAGTGAATGGGGCACTTAGCCCAGGACAGGTGCGCAGGGGGGAGGCACCTGGGACCAGCAGAGGATGTAGCCTGGGAGCTGGGCATTCAGAAGGGGTCTCTCCATCAAACCAAGTGAGCCCATGGGGCCACCCTCCCCTATGTTCTCCAGGAGGGAGGGATCCATCATCAGCGTGGAGCCTGGGAATCCTAGCAGCCTCTTCCAGATCCTGGCAGAGCCTGACTACTTGATATCATCCCCCTTCCAAAGTAGTGGCACTTAATTAAGAATTTCTCGGTCAGGCACAGTAGCTCACATCCATCATCCCAGAGCTCCAGGAATCTGAGAAAGAAGAACCACTTGAGGCCAAGAGTTCAAGAATAGCCTGGGCAGCATAATGACACCTGCCTGCCATCTCTACAAAAAAAATATATATATGAGCAGAATGTGGTGGTGTGCACCTGTGGTCCCAGCTACTCGGAGGCTGAGGCAAGAGGATCACCTGTGCCCAGAAGTTGGAGGCTGCAGTAATTTATGATTGCGCCATTGCACTCTAGCTTGGGTGACAGAGCACTATTCTGTCCCTAAAATATAAAATAAAATAAAATAATAAATAAATAATTCGGAAAAGGACTTACTACCTAAGAAATCTTTCTCCTGCACCCCAGGACCCCTGCTTTACTTTCACATCTCAGGAAATAAGAATCAAATAAAAGTCACTTTCCTTGAGTGGAGGGGAGGAAGGGGAGGGAAGGCAGGCCAGACCCTGGGCCTCTGTCTCCTCCCTCCATCTCAGCCATCTGGACAGAAGGGCCTTTATTTAACTGCATGCCTCTTCACAGTCCTGTCACCCAGGGCTGCAAACTTATCCTGTGGTCTCTTGTGGCCTCTAACATGTGGATCAGGATCAGCAGTTCTGAAGCTGATGGTCCCCTTCTTTAAAATTGTGGTAAACACATGTAACATACAAATTACCATCTTGACCTTTTGAAGTGTGTAGTTCAGGGGCCTTAGGAATGTTCAGGCCGGGCAAAGTGGTTCAAGCCTGTGATCCCAGCACTTTGGGAGGCTGAGGCACGTGGATCATCTGAGGTCAGGAGTTCAAGACCAGCCTGGCCAACATAGTGAAACCCGTTTCTACTGAAAATACAAAAATTAGACAGTCGTGGTGGCGTGCATCTGTAATACCAGCTACCCAGGAGGTTGAGGCAGGAGAATTGCTTGAATTCAGTGGGTGGAGGTTGTAGTGAGCTGAGATGGCGCCACTGCACTCTCGCCTGGGTGACAGAGCAAGACTCCCTCTCGAAAAAAAAGGAACATTCACATTGTGGTACAACCATCACCACCATCCATCTCTAGAATTCTTTTCTATCCTCCCAAACTGAAACTCTGTCTCCATTAAACACTAACTCCCTATTCCCCATCCCTGACACTCCCGACAACTACCAGCTACTTTCTGTCTCTGTGAATCCGACTGCTCTGGACACCTCATGTGGGTTGAATCTTACAGCATAGTCAGACTCCCATGTCCATGCATCCCAAATCCATGGATGCAACCACCCACATATTTAAACTATTCCCAGGCCAGCCACGGTGGTGCACGCCTGTAATCCCATGTTGGAAACAGATGCTCAATGCCACAAAGAAAAATCAGCACTGAGACAAAGGATCTCTCAGCAAAGCAATTTTTACTTCCTGGACTGCCGCACGGGAACCCTCGCTAGCCATCTTGCCACAAGAGCACAGTCAACAAAGGAAAACAGACATGTTTATCCCTTACGCTTCCGGGGTGGTCCTTACCGCTGTGTCTGATCTCCGTTGGTGGGGAGCCAGACCTCACAATTTAAACTAAAACCCGACTGGCTAATAACTTAAAGCTTTTCTAAACAGGTCAGAGCAATGGAGGGCTGGGACATGCCTGTGAGCACATCCAGTATGGATACCTTGGTGAAAGTACAAGGACATAAAATGTACTACATGCCTGTAAGCATGGCATGTCTAACAGCTACGTAGGATAGGGCTTCACAAAGAGTTATTAGCACATTTATTCTTTAACAAGAAAGAAAACTTCAAAGAGAAACTTTTCTACTTCCCACACTTTCAGAGGCTAAGGTGGAGGATCACTTGAGCCCAGGAGTTTGAGACCCCTGTCTCTAGAATAAAAAATTACTCTTATTATTATTTTTGAGACAGAATCTTGCTCTGTCTCCCGGGCTGGAGTGCAGTCTCCTGGGTTCAAGCAATTATCCTGCCTCAGCCTCCCGAGTAGCTGGGATTACAGGTGCCCAACCACCATGCCAGACTAATTTTTGTATTTTTAGTAGAGACGGGGTTTCACCATGTTGCCCAGGCTGGTCTTGAACTCCTGACCTCAAGTAATCCGTCTGCCTTGGCCTCCCAAAATGCTGGAGTTACAGGCGGATACATCTGTAGTCCTACCTGGGAGGCTGAGGTTGGAGGATTGCTTGAGCCTGGGAGGTCAAGACTGTAGTGAGCCATGATTGTAGCACTGCACTGCAGCCTGGGTAACAGAGTGCAACCCTGTCTCAAAAATAAATACATAAATTAAGAAAAAACTTTTTACAAAGCTCCACAAAGCAAAACTCGGATTGAACGTGTGCTGGGTATTGCGTTGAATCCATACAAATGAAGTGAGGTGTGCCCACTTTATTAGGGGTTGTGACTCATCCAGAGACGGTGTAGAGTCTACAGGGGGAGCATGTGAGGTTATATGCAAACACTACTCCATTTTCTACAAGTGACTCGAGCATCCGAGGATTTTGGTGCCCACAGGGGGTCCTGGAGTCATCCCTCTGAGGACATGGAGTGACGGGTGCATTGGCCTCTTTGTGTCTGGCTGAATTCACTGAGCATAACATTCTCCAGGTTCGTCCATGGAGTAGAATGTGTAGAATTCTCATGCCCCTTTTTGTAACATACATCTTATACAGCCCTCTTTTTGTTTGTTTGTTTGTTTTTTATTTGTTTAAGGAGCGGAGAGTTGAATAGACAAGAAGGAAGGGAGGATACAGGCAGGAAGAGCTTCCCCATTCAGAGACAGAGGGAGGGGAGGCTCTGAAGCCGAAAGACAAGATCCCCCAGCCCTCTTTACTCTCTCTCCCTTCGGAGCCAGGGTCTTACTCTGTCCTGTAGGTTGGAGGCATTCAATGGCAGGGTCTTGGCTCACTACAACCTTGAACTCACAGGCTCAGGCGATTGTCCCACCTCAGCCTCCCGAATAGCTAGGACTACAGGTGCATGCCACCATGCCCACCTAATTTTTGTGTTTTTTGTAGAGATGGGGGTCTCACTGTGTTGCCCAGGCTGGTCTCAAACTCCCAGCCTCAAGTGATCCTCTTGCCTCAGCCTCCCAAAGGGCAAAGGATTACAGATGTGAGCCAGCGCGTCTGGCCCCTCTTCACTCTCCTGAAATGAAATATCTAGAATGATCCAGAACGCTGCCCTCTGCTCTGCCAGTAGATGTCCAGTAGAACCCACAATCACTAGCAAGTAAGCCCCCATTCCGAATTTCCAAAATGTTCTCTGTCAGGCAGTGTGACCCCCAGACCACACTGAAAACCACTCTCCCCAAGCAAAGTTTTTCCCTAAGGAACCCAGAGTGCTTGTTCCTCATTACTGTCCCAAGTCTTAGGCCCCTGACACCCCTACAGAGAGTCTTCCTTGCCAGCAAATAGCATGTGTAAAGTGATTCCACAGGCAGCCCTCCAGCCTTGGCTTTGGCTCAGCCGGGAACCACCCATAATTTCCCCACTGTCCTCAGTGACCACTCTCATTTCAAAGACATGGAAAGTAAAGCTCAGAGACAGATGAAGACGCTGGGACTGACGGGGTTTCTCCTGCACGCTTTCCAGGTGTGTACACAGTTTGTCTTTACTGCTCCCACCATCCTGGGTAGAGAAGACATCATCCCCTTTTACAGAGATAAAAATTGGGGCGGGGCGCGGTGGCTCACGCCTGGAGTCCCAGCACTTTGGGAAGCCAAGGTGGACGGATCACCTGAGGTCAGGAGTTTAAGACCAGCCTGGCCAACATGGTGAAATCCCATCTCTAGTAAAAATACAAAAAGACCAGCCTGGCCAACATGGTGAAACTCCGCCTCCAGTAAAAACACAAAAGTACAAAAAATAGGTATACACAAAATAGTGGTGGCTGGTGCGGGTAATCCCAGCTACTTGGGAGGCTGAGGCAGGAGAATCGTTTGAACCCAGGAGGCAGAGGTTGCAGTGGGCCAAGACCGCGCCACTGCACTCCAGTCTGGGAGGACAGAATGAGACTCCCTCTCAAAAAAAAAAAAAAATTTGAGTAGCAGGGGCACCAAGGACCCTCACTCTGGGTCACAAAGCTATTGGGAGGCCAAATGAGAACCAGGAGACAGGACCCCTAATTCTAAGCCACTGCGCCGCCTGCCTCTGTGAAGAAGGATACAGGGGCTGGCACCCACTGTTCCACCCAGCAGCTGCAATCGAATCAGAAAGCAGGCTGTGCGTCCGATGCTGTGAGTCAGTGCTCAGAGCAGGAGGAGGCCATGGCACACAGGGCAGTCACTGCAGTCCTGGCACAGCCGGGTCTGTCCGGGCACTGCCACAGCCCACCTGGCTCGCTGAGTGGGCAGGAAAGCATGTTCCTTCCATGAGCAGGAGGTGATTAATGAGCACCGGATGAGGACCAGCAGGTAGAACAAGGTCAGAATCTCAGCAACGCCTTTGAGATGGTGTCAGGCTTGTTTGCCCGCAAAGTCTGGTCTCTGTTCCTCTCTGGGGTGTCAGCTTCCGGAGATGCTCCCCGGTCTCCTGCCTTCCGAGCTCTTGCCAGGCTACTGCTTTCTGCCTGCCTTTCACTGTTGCTACATGCCCACTCCTTAGCCTGGCATTCAAGGCTGCAATACCAACTTCAGCCTCACCTCTGTTTCCTGACACAAACCCTCCACTCTGGCCCCATGGAACAGGCCATGACTTTGCTGCCTCTGAGCCCCTGCCTATGATCCCCTCCACCCCCGCCATGACTGCCCTCTTCACCCGTTTCTCCTGTTAGGCTGACAGGGCAGATTTAAGTCCAATGAACCTGATTCCAATCCCTGACTTTGCCAACTTATCAGCCTGTGCAGCATTGGGCAACCTCCTGAGTCTCTCTGAGCATTTCTTTTCTTTCTTTCTTTTTTTTTTTTTTTTGAGATGGAGTCTTGCTCTGTTGCCTAGGCTGGAGTGCTAGAGTGCAATGGTACGATCTCGGCTTACTGCAACCTCTGCCTCCCAGGTTCAAGCAATTCTCCTGCCTCAGCCTCCTGAGAGGCTGGGATTACAGGCTTATGCCACCATGACCGGCTAATTTTTGTATTTTTAATAGAGATGAGATTTCACTATGTTGGTCAGGCTGGTCTCGAACTCCTGACCTCGTGATCTCCACCTGCCTCAGCCTCCCAAAGTGCTGGGATTATAAGTATGAGCCACCACGCCCAGGCTACTTTTAGATTTTATTAAAATAAAAATTACCAAGGTAATGAGACTTAGGCAGGAAAATATTAATATCTTACTCTGGGGCTTCCTCGAGGATGAAGGGAGGCAACACAGTAAAATGCTTGGTCTGGGGCCAGCCAAGAAGTGCTTAGTCAACTACAGCCACACCAGAATGCCCCTCACCGCCTCTGGAGTCTGATGCTGCCTTCTCTGCTCTGCTAAGGAGCCTCCTCCTGGTCCTCATCCCCTCTGGAGTGTGATGCCGCCTTCTCTGCTCCGCTAAGGAGCCTCCTCCTGCTCCTCACCCCTCTGGAGTGTGATGCCGCCTTCTCTGCTCCACTAAGGAGCTCCTCCTGGTCCTTACCCCCTCCGGAGTCTGATGCCGCCTTCTCTGCTCCACTAAGGAGCCTCCTCCTGGTCCTCACACCCTCTGGAGTCTGATGGCGCCTTTGTTTGTACTATGTCATTCACTCACCTGCCCATCCACCCACCTGTCCTCCATCCACCCACTTACCCCCAGCCAGCACTCATACATTCATCCACTCATTGATTACTTATTGCAAACCATTTTAGTCCATTGTGTGCCAATATAACAGAATAGCATAGACAGGGTAACTTTTTTTTTTTTTTTAAGACAGAGTTTTGCTCTGTTACCCAGGCTGGAGTGCTGGAGTGCAATGATCTTGGCTCACTGCAACCTCTGCCTCCCCGGGTTGAAGCAATTCTCCTGCTTCAGTCTCCTGAGAAGATGGGATTACAGGCGTGTACCACCATACCCAGCTAATTTTTGTAATTTTAGTAGAGATGGGATTTCACCATGTTGGTCAGGCTGGTCTTGAACTCCTGACCTCGTGATCCTCCTGCCTTGGCCTCCCAAAGTGCTGGGATTGTAGGCATGAGCCACCTCGCTGGGCTAGACAGGGTTATTTATTTATTTATTTATTTATTATTGTTTTTAGACGGAGTCTCACTCTGTTGCCCAGGCTGGAGTGCAGTGGCATGATCTCAGCTCACTGCAACCTCCACCTCCTGGATTCAAGCAATTCTCCTGTCTCAGCCTCCCTAGAAGGCAGAATTACAGGCATGTAATTCCAGCTACTAGGGAATCCCACACCCCGCTAATTTTTGTTTTTCTTTTTGTTTTGTTTTTGTTTTTTAGGATGTTTAGACACATAATTTTTGTATTTTTAATAGAAACAAGGTTCCAGCGTGTTGGCCAGGCTTGTCTCAAACTCCTCACCTCAAGTGATCCACCTGCCTCGGCTTCCCGAAGTGCTGGGGTTATAGATGTGGGCCACTGTGCCAGGCCAAGGTAATTTATAATGAAAAGAAATTTATTGGCTTACAGTTCTGGAGGCTGAGAAGTCAAGAGGCCACATCCGGCAAAGGCTTTCTTGCTGGGTCATCCACTGGCAGAAGGGCTGAAAGAGGGTAGGGAGTGGGAGAAGAAGGAGCCAAACTAGTCCTCTTGTAAGGAACCCGCTCTCCAGTAATGGCATTCATCTATTCAGGAAGGCAGTACCCCCAGGACCCAAATACTACCTCCCATAGGCCCCACCTCCCGACGCTGTCACATTGGAGATGGAGTTTCCAACACATGAACTTCAGGGACGCACTGAAACCACGCACACACCTACCACATGTGTTGGAAACAGACGCTCAGTGCCACAAAGAAAAATCAGCCCTGAGACAAAGGATCTTTCAGCATCGCAAGTTTTACCTCCTGGACTGCAGGAAGGGTACCCTCGCTAGCCATCTTGCCACAAGAGTACAATGAACAAAGGAAAACAGACATATGTATCCCTTACACATTTGGGGTCGTCCCTACTGCCGTGTCTGATCTCTGCTGGTGGGAGCCAGACCTCACAATCTAAACTAAAACCTGAGTGGCTAACAACCTAGTACTTTTCTAAACAGGTAAAAGCAATGGAGGGCTGGGACATGCCTGTGAGCACGTCCGGCACAGATATCCTGGTTAAAGTACAAGGACATAGACTATTGCCTGTAGGCACAGCATGTCTAACAGCTCCTGTGTTACTATGCCTCATAGGATAGGGCTTAACAAACAGCTGCTAGCACACTTACGATCTACTCTTTAACAAGAAAGGACACTTTAAAGAGGAACTTTTTACTTCCCACAATGTGCCAGGTCTTCTGCCAGGTGCACAGGAGAGAAAGATAAAACAGTTCCAATCTTTTCCCCTGATAGAGATTTCTGTCAGGTAAGGGAGAGATGCCCCCCGTGGAAAGTATCTGTTACACAATGTGCCAGCTTTGTAGATCACATGCAGAGCACATATGCTCCGTAGGGCAGGTGGCGTGGGCATGGGACTTGCAGAGAAGGGATATCAAGTTGAGACCTGAAGATGGTGCCAGCAGATGAAGGTAGAGGAGAGGTCATTCCGTGGGAAAGGCAGGAGGCGGGGAGCTGTGGACAGAAGATAAGAACAGCTGGAATGTTGGGTTTGATGCTGAGAGCAGTGAGGGCTGGAGAAGTGACCAAGGACCTCCCGGATCGTGTGAGCAATGTGACCCAGGAGCAGGCTCCAGAGGGCTCCCAGCGAGGGAGGGGACATGAGAAAGTCCTGGCGCTGGAGAGAGAACTCTGGCTGCACTGTGGTCACCGGGTTGGAGTGGATGGGATTGGGGTTGGTGGTGATGGTGTGCAGAAGCCAGCGGCAAGCTGGAGCAGAGACTCCCCCAGGTAGCAGGGGCGCTGGGGTCTGCAGCAGAGCAGAGAAGTGGGGAGGAAAGAACGAGGAAGGTCAGAAGATTCCCCTCAACTTTTTACCAGAGAAATTCTTACCCTACTGAAAAGTTGAAAGACCAGCACCACAAACACATTTGCCGCCCTCTAGAGTCAACAATCACTAATATCTCCAGCTTTGCTCTCTCAGGACATAGCAAGGTGGGTGGATTTTCTTTTTCGAACCATTTGAAAGTCAGTTTCTGCCATGGTGATGCTTCACCCGGAGCCCCTCAGCTGCATCTCCTGAGAACAAGGGCATTTTTCTCCTGAATCACAGAACCAGTGTCACACCTCGGAAATCCAATAGGAGTGACATCTGCTGCCCAGTTTGTGTCCAGATTGTCCCGAGCGTTCCAGGATGGCCTTTTATGGTTGGGTTTTGTGTTCTGAGAGCCAGGGTCCCATCAAGATCCCAGCGTTGCATTTGGTTGTTTCTTGGAGTCTCTCCAAGAAAGACTCTGGAGGTGGAATGTGCGGGGCTTGATGAGTCACTGGGTTTCAGGGGTGGAGGGCAGGGAGGATCCGGGTGACGACCGGGTTCTGGTTTGTGCTGCCAGTGGTGCAATCCTCTGGATGAGGAATTCTGGAGAGGGAACAGATCTCAGGGGAGAGTGGGTTTTGGAAGGTCCGAGGGTGAGGAATTGTCTGGCCGGCAGGTGGGAAGCTCAGGAGGTGGTGGCGAGACACAGTGAAAGCTGTGTTCGCTCCTGAGGCTGCCAAACAGATGACCAGAGATGGGGTGGCTTAACGCAACAGAAAACGTGTCTTCTCTTAGCTCTGGAGGCTGGAAGTCCAAAATCCATGTGTCAGCAGAGTCCTGCTTTTCCCAAGGGCTCAAGGGAAGAATCCTTCCTTGTCTCTTCCAGCTCTGGGGGTTTTCGGCAATCCCTGGCGTCGCTGTATTCCCGTCTCTGCCTCGTTTCGGCACACGGTCACCCTTCCTCTTGTGTGTCACGTGGCCCTCTTATAACGACATCCGTCATTAGCTTTAGGGCACACCCTCCTGCACGGTGACCCCATCTTAATTTAACTAATTACATCAGCAAAGATCTTGTTTCCAAATAAGCTCACGTTCCTGGTAGACACCAAATCTGGGGGGCACAGTATCCAACTCAGTATAGGGTCAGCAATATCTAAATGGTGACTGAGACAGCAGGAAAGACTGCGACTGGCCAGGGAGGGAGAGCAGATGGAGGGGGAAGAGGGGGAAGGAGCCCTAGAAAGGAACCAAGGGGCTCAGTCACAGCCTGGAAGGGAAGAGGGCGTGGGCGCCACAGGGTCAAGTGTTGTGGGGTGTGAGGTAGAGAAGGGCTGAGCGGCATGCAGCCTCTGGATTCCACGATGAGCTGGCCGGAGACTTTAGCAACAGCAGCGTCGGGCGACTGCGTGGGAAAAGCCAGGCTGCATGGGATTTTGTTTTTGCATTTCAGACCCCGGCCTCGTAGACCTCTTTTTTTGTTTGTTTTTTGTGACCGAATCTTGCTCTGTCACCCAGGTTGGAGGGCAGTGGCCCCATCTTGGCTCACTGCAACCTCTGTATTTTGGGTTCAAGCAATTCTCCTGTCCCAGTCTTCTAAGTAGCTGGGACTAGAGGGGCGCACCGCCACGCCTGGCTAATTTTTTGTATTTTTAGTAGAAACGGGGTTTCACTATCTTGGCCAGGCTGGTCTCAAACTCCTGGCCTCAAGTGATCCACCGCCTCGGCCTCCCAAAGTGCTGGGATTACAGACATGAGCCACGGTGCTCGGCCCCCGCAGGCCTCTTGAAGGCAAGTGGAATGAGTGGCTTTTCCTACATATTCATGTTGCTGTTGTCCGTTCTTCCGTTCGGGCTGTAAGCCCCTCCAGATTAGGGGCAAATACCTGATTTTATTCCCTGTAACTCTCCCAGACGCTTGTGGGACCCATAGCCTCCTGTGGGCATCAGTACTTACAGCCCAGCACATCTGCCTCAGGGCGGCCATCACCGATGCTGAGAAAGGGTTCCTTATAGGACAGGAAGGTGCCAATTTCAGCTGCAACTATTGACCCCTTCCTGCATGCCTTCACATGCGTGGATCTACTCATTGACCTCCAGGAGTCTGAGAGTACCACAGTACTAAGGTACTGCAGGAATACTATTGTTACTTCAACATAGCAGATTTGGAAAGCAAGGCACAGAGAGGTCAAGTCGCACAGCAGGTGAGGGAGCCAGGATCCAGACTCAGATCTGGCTCCGGAGAGCGCAGTGCCTTGCAGAGCCCATGGCGTCACACTGACCGTTGAATGGGCTCCAGCGTGGTCAGCAGCTCTCAAGCGGACCTGTGGGCGTGCTGCTGGAGCTGCCTGAGTTGTTCTGGATCTGACCTCACCTGGGGCCTGGCTACGCACTTTGTTCTCTACTTCCTGGCATAAAGAACGGACACTGGGTCTGAGCACTGCATGTCCTAAGAAGGGCAGGTGCGGGCCCAGAGCAGGGGGGCTTCCAACCTGATCACGACTGTCGGAAGAGCCCCTGCAGACCGGAGGTGCTGACCCAGCAGGCCACCTGCAGCCTGCCCACCACTTTCCCACCTCACCTTTCATTTCTCACGTGTGCTTCTTTCAGCTGAAAGCCCCAGAGGGGACCATGCCCGGCCCTTCCTGGCTCAGCTGCCCCATCGTGGTGAGGTTTTCTGGTTTATTTTTTCAATTGTTATTAGAGGCCTTCGTTATCTTTCTCGAGAGTGACTAAAGCCTATTATCCCGAGGCAAGTTCCTGCCTGGCCGGTGGGTGGGAGCCTCCCGTGTCTGCATCTTCTCCTACACCCCCACCGCCGGGGGCCTGAGCTTACACACCTGGGGTGCGAAGAACCTGCCTGACGCCCGTGGGAAAGCTGGGAAAGGAGGGGGAGCCTCTCCATGCTGAGGGGCAGCTGCTGTGCCAGCCCAGCCGGGGGCTCTTCTCTGCTGTTCTCTGGGTGTCCTGGAGACCACAGGCTGCTCCCAAGGAGAAAGGGATGGAACAAAGGGATAGCCTTCTTCCCTCTTGCAAAACTTCTTGTATCTGAGACAGAGTAAATCTGAGCGCCCCCCCACTCCCAGATTTTTGGGAAGAGGTAAGGGACCCATGCCAGGCGCAGTGGCTCATGCTTGTAATCCCCACACTTAGGGAGGCTGAGGCAGGCAGATCACTTGAGGTCAGGAGTTCAAGACCAGCTTGGCCAACATGGTGAAACCTCATCTCTACTAAAAATACAAAAATTAGTCAGTTGTGGTGGTGGGCACCTATAATCCAAGCTTCTCAGGAGGCTCAGGCAGAATTGCTTGAACCAGGAGGCAGAGATTGCAGTGAGCTGAGATTGCACCACTGCCCTCCAGCCTGGGCAACAGAGCAAGACTCTGTCTCAAAAAAAAAAAAAAAAAAAGAGAAGAAGAAGTGAAGAAACCCTATATTAGACCGATCTCACACTGCTGTAAAGAACTACTTGAGACTGGGTGATTTATGAAGAAAAGAGGTTTAATTGACTCACAGTTCCACAGGCACACAGGAAGCATGACCGGGAGGCCTCAGAAAACGTACAGCCATGGTGGAAGGTGAAGGGGAAGCAGGCACATCTTCACAAGGTGGCAGGAGAGAGAGACAGAGAGCAAAGGGGGATGTGCCATACACTGTCTAACCATCAGATCTCATGAGAACTCACGCCCTATCATGAGTAAGGCAAAGGGGAGTCCCCCCTCATGACCCAATCACCTCCCACCAGGCCTCTCCCTTGACCCGTGGCATTACAATTTGACATGAGATTTCAGTAGGGACACAGAACCAAACCGTATGAGACCCCCCGGCCTCCGTGGACACCACATGCCTGCCAGCCTTCATGCTTGCTCATCCTCTGCATGGGGCCCTCTCCCCCCACTGGGCTCACGTGACAAGCTCTTACTCATCCTTGCTGTTATACCTTAAAGTCACTCCTTCCAGGAAAACCTCCCTACTTCCCTCATGCTGCCAGAACACCCCGCCCCCTCCCTTCTGTCTTTTTCACCATGGAATGTAGCTTCCTGGAGGGTAGAAGCTGTGTCTTGTTGCCCACCCTGTGTCCTCAGCACCGGGTCTTGCAAAACAGCATAGGTTTGCCACGGTTGAATCGGCAGGTGACCTGGTCATTTTCCTCTCCTTCCCAGGCTCATCTCCTCATGCCTGAGGCTCCTGGCTTCTCCCTCCCCCAAGCGGGACCGAGGCCAGCAGTGAGCAAAGAGTGCAGGAAACAGAAAAAGAGCCAAGCCAGAGGACGGGGGCTCCTTGGCAGGACGACCTCCTGGAAGAGGCAACTTCATGGCCTGAGAGCTCAGTGGCTGCAAGATGTCAGCATCGTGAAGGGCTGGCTCGGAGTGTCCTGGGCAGGGAAAGCAATGAGTGCAAAGGCCCTGGGCCAGGAACCAGCCTGGCAGATCTGAGGGCCACAGAGAAGGCCAGTAAGAGCAGAGCGAACTGTAGACCTACCCCCAGGTGTGTTGGAACCTGAGGAGCTGTGCCGTGGGGAGGTGTCTTGACGCCAGGGTGGCTTCATTAACCAAGGCTGAGGGCCTCCTCACAGCCGCCTCTGCCATCCTGCAGATGCTGGCTAATTGTGTGGAAATATTCACAGAAAACACAGCAAGAAAAGCATCGAGTGTGTGGGGGCAGCGAGAGCCCTTCTCACCTTCCAGTTCCCAGAGTTCATATTAGATGTGAGAAATTGGCCAGAGGCAAAAAGAACCTGTTCTTCAGCCACCCACAGGGATGGAGACAGAAGCTTTATGCGTGTTCCAGTCCCTTCTGGGTTTAAGTTATTTACACAAAGGTATAAGGCATGTCATAAGAAAGTACTGGGTTATATGGGGGGAAAGCCATTCTTCTCTCTTACTGGAAAGGAGCTGAGCTGCAGTAGAGACCAGCTCCTCGCTTGGGTGCTCAGGGACTGATCACGTGTGCCCACCCGGCCGGGTACTGACCTCTCCAGTGCTGAAAGGAGGGACCACCACAGCCCCTCCTTGCTCAGTGAGGAAACTGAGGCTTGGAGAACTTTGGAGACCTGCCTCAGCCACAGGCCAGCACATGCAGAAAGCCAACTCCATGCCTGGCTCAAATCTTGTCCGCTTTTTAAAAACCTTTTATTATGAACAATTTCATTCATTTGCAACAACAGAGGTGATGTTTTGCAAGACGAAAACAATGATCACTTAACAGGGGACACCCCACGCACCACGTTGCTCCCGTCGGTCACGTCACCGCCACTCAGCCCCCAGGTACCTGGGACAACTCTGGATTTTGCTTGTATCTTCCCCTTGCCGGTGCACCTCCTGCTTTCTGCCAACTGCTTTGTGGTTTCTGTTAAAAATGCACGCTTTGAATGAAGAGACCCCCACCCCCCCACCACGGGCTTTGTGTGAGCAGCATGGCTGTTTATTCACCTGGGTGCAGGTGGGCTAAGCCCGAAAAGGGCGTTATCGAAGGGCGGTGGGGATAGGAGTTGGTTTTATAGGTTGGGGCAAATCTCCTGGGGGAGGGGGCAGAGTAAGATCAGTAAGATCAGTAAGATCAGTTACAGTGGTGGGGGTAGGAGCAAGGAGTATACATTACCGTAAGTTCAGTTATAGTGGCGGCTGGGGTAAGGCGTAAGAGTAGTTAAGATGGCAGGGTGGGGTGAGGAGTATTCACATTATCATAATAACAGTTAAGATGGCCGGGTGGGGGTGAGGGGAAGCTTATGTCCGGGGAAGCTCCTGGGCGATCAGAGATAATGGCTAAGGGGGGTTCCGGGTGATGAGCCAAGGCAGGCAGGACTCCAGACTTTCTGGGTCTGGGCTTGCATATGGAGGCCTGACAGTTTCATAATGTACATAGGATATTACTTTGGAGTACTCAATGCAGAAATACATACATTTGTATGAGAGTGTGTTCATTTCCTGGCCAGGTGCGGTGGTTCACGCCTGTAATCCCAGCACTTTGGGAGGCTAAGGTGAGAGGATTGCTTGAGCTCAGGAGTTCAAGACCAGCCTGGTCAACATGGTGAGACCTCATCTCTACGAATATGCAAAAATGAGCGGGGCATGGTGGCGTGCGCCTGTAGTCGCAGCTACTTGGAAGGCTGAGGTGGGAGGATTGCTGGAGCCTGGGAAGTCGAGGCTTCAGTGAGCCATGATTGTGCCACTGCACCCAACCTGGGCAACAGAGCAAGACCCTGTCCAAAAAAGAAGATAGTGTGTTCATTTCCTGGGGCTGCTGTAATAAATGACCACAGACGGAGTAGCTTAAACACAGAAGTGTATTCTCTCACAATTTTGGAGGCTGGAAGTCTGAAGTCAGGGTGTCTACAGAGTGGTTTCCTTCCGAAGCTCTGAGGGTGCATCTGTTCCAGGCTTCTCCCAGCTTCTGGGGGCTGCTGGCACTCCTCAGTCTGCCTCGGCTCCCAGCCACACCCCTCCTGTCTCTGCTTCTGTCTTCTCATGGCCTCGTCCCTGTGTCTCTGTGTCCTTTCTTCTTTTTTTTTTAGGGATGGAGTCTTGCTCTGTCACCCAGGTTGGAGTATAGTGTCATGATCTCAGCTCACTACAACCTCCACCTCCTGGGTTCAACCAATTCTCCTGTCTCAGTCTCCCGAGTAGCTGGGATTACAGGCACATGCCATCATCCCCAGCTAATTTTTGTATTTTTGGTAGAGATGGGGGTGTCACCATATTGGTCAGGCTGGTCTCAAACTCCTGATCTCAGGTGATCCACCCACCTCAGCCTCACAAAGTGCTGGGATTACAGGCATGAGCCTCTGAGCCTGACCTCTGCGTCCTTTCTTCTTCTGATAAGGAAACAGTCGTGTATTTAGGGCCCTCTCTAAATCCAGAAAGGTTTCATCTTGAGATCCCTAAATCAATTACATTTGCAAAGACCCTTATTTTGTGTGTGTGTGTGTGTGTGTGTGTGTGTGTGTGTTTGAGATGGAGTCTCACTCTGTTGCCCAGGCTGGAGTGCAGTGGCACAATCTCAGCTCACTGGAACCTCCACCTCCTGGAATTCAAGCAATTATCCTGTCTCAGCCTCCCTAGTGTAGCTGGGACTACAGGCATATGCCACCATGCCTAGCTAATTTTTTGTATTTTTAATAAAGACAGGGTTTCACCATATTGGTCAGGTGGGTCTTGAACTCTTGACCTCAGGTGATCCACCCACCTTGGCCTCCCAAAGTGCTGGGATTGCAGGAGTGAGCCACCCCACCTGGCCAAAGACCCTTGCTGTACACAAGGTCATATTCACAGGTACCAAGGGTTGGGACATGAACATATCTTTTGGGGGCCACTATTCACCTACTACTCAAAATTTACTTAGTGGTCAGAGTCCTTGATCAAAACTTTAAGGCCCCGTATAGTGTGAGGGGTGTTCATGGTATTGCCTCTGTCTCAGAGCAGGGGCCACATCTCATTCCCCTCCAACCACCAACCCCCCTCAGCTGCTCAGTAGGGCGGAGGAGAGGGGCCTCTGGGCTGTGGCCTCAGTTTGCCGGGGATGCAGCTAAGAATGAGAGTGGGGTGGGGGTCGGGTCTTCCCTCCTGTGCTGCCATCATGGAGCACACTTGCCCACTGCCCTCCCCCATCAGACTAGCTCAGAGCTTGCAGAGTGGTTGGTCCCTGTAGTCAGCTCTTGTCGCACCCTGTCCTTGTGCTGTGGGGCACATCTCACCTAGTAATGAAATAATCCATGGGTGTCGTTGGTGTTTAAGGCTCACCTTCTCCCCAGATCCTGCCCGGCCCAGTTCTTCCTCTGTAGACCCTCAAGACAGCATCGCCACCAAAATGAACGAGGTCCTGCGGGGGTGATCTGGACCCTTCTTGGCCTGGTCCAAAGGATACCACAGGGTGGGCTGCATCACAGTGAGGCGTCCAGCCAGCACAGGAGGAAAGAACTCCCGTAATTCAAGTGGATTTAGTCTGCTTGGCCTATGGAGTGGAGAACATGAAGCAAACAGCTGCCTGGACACCTTGCCTGGGCAGCTAGGAGGCCTCTATGGGCAGCAATTGCCCCAGAATTATGGCCAAGCACCTGTTTCGTGTTGGAGACTGAGACAGGTGGACACACAGGTGGAGGCTCATGGATAGACCACCTCTCCGGCCCCGCCCACAGTGAGGATGAGTCCTGTCTCCTGACCCCACACCACCCCCGCCCTCAGGCCCCTCTGCCACTCTACTTTGGCCCTGGGCTATTTTTTTTTTTTATTTTTTGAGATGGGGTCTCCCTCTATTGCCCAGGCTGCAGTGCAGTGGCGCAATCTCGGCTCACTGCAACCTCCGCCCAAGCAACTCTCCTGCCTCAGCCTCCAGAGTAGCTGGGATTACAGGGACATACCACCACGTGGCCCTGGGCGTGCTCTTTCTTTTCTTTCTTTTCCTTCCTTCCTTTCTTCTTTCCTTCCTTCCTTTCTTTCCTTTCTTTCGTTTTTTTGAGGTGGAGTTTCACTCTTGTTGCCCAGGCTGGAGTGCAATGGCACAATCTCGGCTCACCACAATCTCTGTGTGGGAAGTAGAAATGTTCCTCCTTAAAGTTTTTTTTCTTGTTAAAGAGTAAGTGTGCTAGTAACGTTGTGAAGCCCTATCCTATGTAGCTGTTAGAGATGCCATGCTTACAGGCACGTAGTATATTCTATGTCCTTGTACTTTAACTGAAATATCTGTGCTGGACGTGCTCACAGGCATATCCCAGTTCTCCATTGCTTTTACTTGTTTAGAAAAGTTTTAGGTTGTAGCCAATCAGGTTTTAGTTTAGATTGTGAGGTCTGGCCCCAGCCAATGGAGATCAGACACAGCAGTAAGGACGACCCCAAATGCGTAAGGGATAAGTGTGTTCCTTTATTCTTTGTACTCTCGTGGGAAGATGGCTAGCGAGGGTACCCTTCCCTGCAGCCCAGGAAGTAAAACTTGCGTTGCTGAAAGATCCTTTGTCTCAGTGCTGATTTTTCTTTTCTGCACCAAGGATCTATTTCCAACATCTATTTCCAACACTCCGACTCCCGCGTTCAAGCGATTCTCCTGCCTCAGCCTCCCAAGTAGCTTGGATTACAGGCGTGTGCCACCACATCCAGCTGATTTTGTATTTTTAGGAGAGGCGAGGTTTCTCTGTGTTGGTCAGGCTGGTCTAGAAGTCCCGACCTCAGGTGATCCGGCCTCTGGGCTATTTCTACCTGTGCGCTCAGGCTTGGGCAAGGGCTGGCTTTGTCTGCGGTGGGAAGGATCTACCCTTCAACTTTACCATGTTGGGAAGCAGCTTGAGAATCCTCGTCGTGATTCCCACACGTGTTCATTCCGCCCATGTGAAAAGCCTGGAACCCTCGAGTACAAGGCGCTAACAGGGTCAGGCTCCTCCGGGAGGCGGCGGCGCTCAGGGGATTAGGAGCGCCAGTCTGTGTGTTGGCAGAGCCAGGCCTGGGAGCCCTGCCTGGCTTCTCTTCAAGAATCAGTTCTTGGAAATCTGCCGTGGCAACGCTCCCGGCACAACTATGGGTTCCTTTTGTGTCCTGGTTGGAGCCATCTCAGGAGTGGTATTGGCCGCTGGCTTGAGACGCCGCTTGCGGGCCCCACTCCCCCAGGAGCTCCGTGGCTCCTTCCTGCAGCTC
Organism: Ateles fusciceps; assembly: GCA_036589455.1. Lineage (NCBI taxonomy): Eukaryota > Metazoa > Chordata > Mammalia > Primates > Atelidae > Ateles > Ateles fusciceps. The sequence goes on from JAZHEH010002754.1 coordinate 1,649,979, forward strand.
CGCCTCTCAGAGCGGCTCCTAAACCCCAGGCTCAGGCCTTCTCTGCTCCGTGTTCACAGGTGCAGCCTTCTCTGGCACAAGCCAACCATTACTCAGAGCTGAAGATTTCAATCCAAATTAAAAAGAAAAAAAAATCCCCACCTCCACTGCCCAAGAAACAGGCCTCATTTCTCCTTTGTTCTGAATCACAGCCAGCAGGTTCTCAGAATGCTGGGCTAGAAGAACGATAGGATGTCCTCCATCCATCCTGGCCAAGTTGTGAGCAGTCATTTCGCCATCCCAGGGCGAGGCGAAAGTGCGGAGAGAGAGGCTTCCAGGACCTGAGGCATCAGTGGGGTCCTAGGTGGTGGGGAGCAGGGTCCAGGGAGATGAGGAGGGCGGGCTGGGGGAAGGGCGCTGATGCTGCAGGCAAGGGCAGTTTCCTAAGCCTCCCTTCATGGGACATGTTTCCTTGATATATTAGGACTTTTTTTCTTTTTTGAGATGAGAGTTTCGCTCTGCCGCCCAGGCTGGAGTGCAATGGCACGATCTCCGCTCACTGCAATCTCTGCCTCTAGGGTTCAAGCAATTCTCCAACCTCAGCCTCCGGAGTAGCTGGAATTACAGGTGCCTGCCACCATGGCTGGCTAATTTTTGTATTTTTGTAGGTACGGGGTTTTACCATGTTGGCCAGGCTGGTCTCAAACTCCTGACCTCAGGTGATCCGCCCACCTCCGCCTCCCAAAACGCTGGGATTATAGGCAGGAGCCACTGCACTAGGCTGGTATGTGGGGACTTTTCACATTTGAACAGACCCAACCACCCTAAGTCTACTGCAGCATAAAGCGCAGACGGGTGAAGGTGTGTAAGTCACAGCGAGACGGCAGCTTCCTTCCCAAACACCGTGTGAACACAAAGCGAGGGAAAGAGGACAGCCAGGCTCAAGAACCTGATTCCTGCTACCCGTGAAAGCAAACTGTAGTTAACAATCTACAGCTCCAGCTGGGCGCGAGGGCTCATGCCTGTAACCCCAGCGCTTTGGAAGGCCGAAATGGGTGGATCGCTTGAGCCCAGGAGCTTGGGACCAGCCTGGGCAACATGTCGAAACCCCGTCTCTACTAAAAATACAAAAATTGGCCGGGCGAGGTGGCTCACGCCTGTAATCCCAGCACTTTGGGAGGCCGAGGCGGGTGGATCACAAGGTCAGGAGTTTGAGACTAGCCTGGCTAACATGGTGAAGCCCCATCTCTACTAAAATACAAAAAAAAAAAAATCAGCCGAACGTGGTGGCATGCACCTGTAGTCCCAGCTACTCAGGATTCCCCTGAGGCAGGGGAATCGCTTGAACCTGGGAGGCGGAGGTTGCAGTGAGCCAAGATCGCGCCACTGCACTCCAGCCTGGCAACAGAGCAAAACTCTGTCTCAAAAAAAAAAAAAAAAAAAAAAAAAAAATTAGCTGGGTGGGGTGGCATGTGCCTCTGGTCCCAGCTACTTGGGAGGATGAGGTGAGAGGATTGCCTGAGCGCAGGAGATCAAGGCTGCAGTGAGCCAGGATTGTGACGCTACACGACAGCCTGGGCAATAGAGCAAAAAACTGTCTCAAAATAACAACAAAAATGACGCATGCTGTAAGGGAGTGACTCTCCAATATTCTTCAAGGCATAGCAGTGAAAAATGTCATGTGAAAATAGGGATGTACCCTGACAGGTAACACTCTGATTGCTCGGTCTCTTGGTAAACATGGCATCATCTGCACGGAGGATCTGATTCATGAGATCTATATCACAGGAAAATGCTCCAAAGAAGTAAGTAAAGGCTAGGCGCCGTGGCTCACGCCTGTGATCCCAGCACTTTGGGAGGCCGAGGAGGGTGGATCATCTGAGGTCAGGTGTTCGAGACCAGCCTGGCCAACATGCTGAAGCCCTGTCTCTAACTAAAAGCAGAAAAATTAGCCAGCTGTGGTGGTGGGTACCTGTATTTCTAGCTATTCAGGAGGCTGAGGCAGGAGAATTGCTTGAACCTGGGAGGCGGAGGTTGCAGTGAGCCGAGATTTCGCCACTGCACTTCAGCCTAGGCAATAGAGCAAGACTCTGTCTCAAAAATAAAAATAAAAAACAGAAAGAAGCAAGTAACCTCCCATGGCCCTTCAAATGACCCTGTCCACGAGGTGGACTGAAGAAAAATCCCATGCACCTCACAGAAGGTGGAGCTGCTATCAGCAGGGAAGAGCAGACCAACAGGCCTATCTGAAGAGTGAACTAAGCTGTCTGCATGATGATTCTTGTAATCCGGTCAGTTAATAAACAGTGACTGATCTCAAACTGAAAAAGTGTGTGTTGGGGGCGGTTATTTAGCCTAAGAATCTACTCCCAACTGGGATGTTCTCAGTTTCATATTTATTTATTTATTTTGAGATGGAATCTCACTCTGTCGCCCAGGCTTGAGTGCAGTGGCACGATCTTGGCTCACTGCTGCCTCCGCCTCCCAGGCTGCGGCAATTCTCATGCCTCAGTCTCCCGAGTAGCTGGGACTACAGGCGCGTGCCACCACGCCCGGCTAATTTTTTGTATTTTTAGTAGGGGTGGGGTTTCACCATGTTGGCCAGGCTGATCTTGAACTCTTGACCTCAGGTGATTCACCCACCTCGACCTTTGGAAGTGCTGGGATTGCAGGCATGAGCCACCGTGCCCAGCTTCCTCAGTTTCATTTTTAAAATGAGGCTCTCAATAGGGTAAAACGTATTCAGGGATTTTTGAGTCTCGTCCCTGGCGGTTCTGCCTTAGCCTTGTCAGTTGGCTCGTCTGGAAAATGGAAATGTGCTATCCAGGCGCTGATGCTGACGGTGGGGGAGGAGTCCCATGCGTCTGCACCAGAGATCGCCAAGGACACTGTTGAGGCGAGCTGGTATGGCTCAAACAGAGCCCCCACTTCCTCCACTTCCGAGGTTGAAGCCCTAACCCCCAGTACCCTGGAAGTGGACTGTATTTAGCAATCGGGTCTTTGCAGCGGTGATTAAATTCAAATGAGTCTGTTAGGGTGGGTCTTAATCCCACAGGACAGGTGTCCTTATCAGAAGAGGAGATTAGGACACAGATACACAGAGGGTTGACCTTGTGAGGGCACAGGAAGCAGTCGGCCATCCAGGGAGAGAGGAGCCGACCTTTCGACACCATGATCGCAGAGTTCCGCCCCAGAATGTGAGGATCATTGTCTGTTTAAGCCACCCATCTGGGGCTATTCCCCCGGTGAGTCTGTCTGCCTCTCTGGCTTCTTTTGGTAGAAGCTCTCCCAGCGTTTCCCATGTGGTGGGAGGAGCTGGAGGGCCTCCCTTCTTAGGAGACTGAGCGGAGCTCACAGCCGCAGGGCAAGCTCAACTCTGCCCCTCCATTTAGCAGATCCAATTAACACGCACCCCTTTAAAGAGCTGTCATTGCCCGCAGCACACACCACTTTTCAAACCGGATGCCCATCTTTTTTGCTTCTTCATCTGTGTAGCCGCTGAGAGTACAGATTCTGATGTCTTGATTTATTGCCTATTCTCAGCGCCTGGCCCCGTGCCTGGCACAAAGTGGCTCCACACCAGAATGTCTGTTGGATGAATGAATGAAAAGAATACAATTGCGACATCTAACCGTTGTCACATCCTCTATGAAAAAAAGAGTACTTTTAACAAATTTCCCTGGCCAGGCGTGGTGGCTCACGCCTATAATCCCAGCACTTAGGGGGGCTGAGGTAGGAAGATCGCCTGAGCCCAGAAGTTCAAGACCAGCCTGGGCAACATAGGGAGACCCCCATCTCTACCAAAAGTAAAAAAATAAGCCCAGCCCAGTGGCACATGCTGTAGCCCTAGCACTCAGGAGGTTGAGGCGGGGGGGATCCCTTGAGTCCAGGAGGTCAAGGCTGCAGTAGTCTGAAATCATGCCACTCTACTCCAACCTGGTCAACAGAATGAGCCATCTCAAAAAAAAAAAGTGAAAAGATACTTAAAAAAGAAAAAAAGAGGCCGGGCTTGGTGGCTCATGCCTATAATCCTAGCACTTTCGGACGCCAAGGTGGGTGGATCAACTGAGGTCAGGAGTTCGAGACCAGCCTGGTCAACATGGCGAAACCCCATCTCTAGTAGAAATAGAAAAATTAGCCAGGCGTGGTAGCAGGCGCCTGTAATCCCAGCTATGCTGAAGGCTAAGGCAAGAGACTCACTTGAACCTGGAGGAGGAGGGCGGAGGTTGCAGTGAGCCAAGATCGCAACACTTCACTCCAGCCTGGGTGAAAGACTGAAATTCTGTCTCAGAAAAAAAAAAAGAAAAGAAAAAGAAAAAAGAAGGTAATTTTAAGAAGTGTCTCACCTGTCAAGTTAGCTGATATTAAAGAAAAAAGAAAGAAAAAGCATCACTTGTTGGGCACAATGGCTCACACCTGTAATCTCAGCATTTTGGGAGGCCAAGGTGGGAGGACCGCTTGAGTTCAAGACCAGCCTGGGCAACATAGTGAGGCCCCCCCCACCACCCCCCTTCCCTACTCCCTATCTCTCTACCGAAAAAAAAAAGAAACAGGAAGAAAGGAAAGCTTTTGTGGTTGTACTGCTATTGCCTGCAGCATCAGTCAACTAACCAAAGGTGTGAACACAGACACAGGTGTTTACTATTCACTTAACATGCCTGCAAGGGATGCAGAAAAGGGGGAAGAAGAGGAGGGGAGGGGGAGGAGGGAATGATGGAGGGGAAAGGGGGACAAGGAGGGAGGATGAGGACAGGGAGGGGGGAAGGGGGAGAGGCGAAAGGAGGGAGGAGAGAGGAGGGGAAGGTGGGAGGAAGGAGGAGGGGAGGGAGCGAGGGAGGAGGGGGAGGAGGGGGGGGGGAGGAGGGAGGAGTGGGGGGGGGAGGAGGGGGGAGGAGGGAGGGGGACAGATGGGCTCCCAGTGGGCACAGCCTTCCAGGAGTTTCCAGGCTGGTCTCGAGCTCCTGACCTCAGGTGGTCCATCCGCCTGTGCCTCCCCAAGTGCTGGGATTACAGATGTGAGCCATCTCGCTCAGCCCAATTTTTGATTCCATCCTTCTGCCCCATGCTGTTTTGTCTCAGAATCCTTTCCTTTGCAAAAATAAATCTGTTGCAGGTGTGGAAAAAGAAAAGACATGGGCATGAGAAATCAGAATTCCCCAAACCCCAAGTTGTTTTGTATTTTTTACAAAACATTGTATTTACGTGCTTGTAAATAATGGGTGACCCTAATAAGCAGGTTCAGAGGCTTTCTGTAAAAAAAAATTTTTTTTTAATCAGAAGTGCATGGTTTCTTATTATAAACCAATATATTTTGACAATATTGCCTTTTTTTTTTTTGAGACAGAGCCTTCAGGCTGGAGTGTAGTGGTTTGATCTCACCTCACTGCAACCTCCAACTTCTGGAAGTGATTCTCCTGCCTCAGCCTCCCAAGTAGTTGAGACTACAGTCGTTCACCAACACACCCAGCTAATTTTTGTATTTTTGGTAAAGTCAGGGTTTCACTATGTTGGCCAGGCTGGTCTTCAACTCCTGGCCTCAGGTGATCTGCCCGCCCTGGCCTCCCAAAGTGCTGGGATTACAGGCATGAGCCACTGCGCCAGGCCAGTGTTACATATTTTAATAATATAAAAATCTCCGTCTGATGTAGACGTTTTATAGTAGAAAACATTAAAAGAATATTAGTTAACAGTAAGGGCCAAATTAAAGTGATTTTAAAAATCTTAGAATAATTCCACAAATTCCAACCTTTAAAAGCTTAACTGTCCTGTCTCATAATCCTAATCTTTGTTTCATCAGAAATATTTCAGTTGTGGAAAATTTCTTAGGGCTGTGCCCAAAAGCAGCCTCAAGTTGGGCAATAGGAAGAGTACAGGGTTGCTTGCTTGTTTGTGTGTTTGAGACAAGGTCTTGCTCTGACGCCCAGGCTGGAAGGCAGTGGCACAATCACAGATCACTGCAGCCTCAGACTCCCAGGCAAGTGATCCTCCCACCTCAGCCTCTAGAGTAGCTTGGACTAGAGGCACATGCCACCACCCTCAGCCCTTTTTTTTTTTTTTTTTTTTGAGACGGAGTCTCCCTCTGTCACCCAGGCTGGAGTGCAGTGGTGCAATCTCCACTCACTGCAACCTCCACCTCCTGGGTTCAAGCGATTCTCCTGCCTCAGGCTCCCTAGTAGCTGGGATTACAGATGCTCGCCACTACACCTGGCTAATTTTTGTGTTTTTAGTAGAGACGAGGTTTCACCATATTAGCCAGGCTAGTCTTGAACTCCTGATCTCAGGCAATCTGCTTGCCTCAGCCTCCCAAAGTGCTGGGATTACAGGAGTGAGCCGCTATGTCTGGCCTCATTTTTTATTTTATTTTTTGAGAAGGAGTCTTGCTCTGTTGCCCACGCTGGAGTGCAGTGGCATGACCTCGGCTCACTGTAACATTTGCCTCTCAGGTTCAAGCAATTCTCTTGCCTTGGCCTCCTGAGTAGCTGGGATTACAGGCATGCACCACCACACCTGGCTACTTTTGTATTTTTAGTAGAGACAGGATTTCTCCATGTTGGTCAGGCTGGTCACAAACTCCTGACCTCAGGTGATTTGCCGGCCTCGGCCTCTCAAAGTGCTGGGATTACAGGCGTGAGCCACCGTGCCCAGCCTTAATTTTTTTTTAATTTTATGTTTTCTGAGACAGGATCTCACTCTGTCACCCAGGCTGGAGTGCAGTGGCACAATCACCGCTCACTGCGTGCACAAACTCCTAGACTCAGGTGATCCTCCCACCTCGACCTCCTGAGTAGTTGGGATGACAGACGTGCACCCACCACACCCAGCTAATTTTTTGTATTTTTAGTAGAGATGGGGTTTCACCATGTTGCTCAGGCTGGTCTCGAACTCCCGGGCCCAAGCCATCTGCCCACCTTGGCCTCCCAAAGTGCTGGAATTACAGGCGTGAGCCACCGCACCCAGCCCAGATTACTGCTTTAATGGTGAGACTATTTCATCTACTTCACAAAAAAACTATAGCCCACAGTCAATACTCAGACTTTGGAAAACGCCAGGAAGTACATCGGGTAGAATTCAACTAACATGAACACTTGAGATCTGTCAGGAAGGTTAACGGCTCTAATATGCAGAATCACACCTTGACGTTGCCGGTTTGAGGACTTAGTGCTTATTTTTTAGGATACCACTCATAGGATTTGGATAAAGTATACCATGGGTGTAAACTCAACAACATTTATTTTCAAGAATAGCTCACCGTTTGGCAGAGGCAGGGCCCAGGGCAGGCATACACGACAGGGCACAGCCACAGGCAAGACGGACTGGTTCTTTCCCACACGCTTCCGTCCCGGTTCCAGGAATATTGACCTTCACCTTCAGCTCCATGTGTCAGCGCTTCCTGTCCTAGCTTTTTTTTTTATAACTTTTTTTTTTTATTTTATTTTAAAGATGGGGTTTCACCATGATGGCCAGGCTGGTCTTGAACTCCTGACCTCAGGTGATCCACCCACCTCAGCCTCCCAAAGTGCTAGGATTACAGGCATGAGCCACCGCGCCCGGCTCCTGCCCTAGCTTCTTTTTTTTTTTTTTTGAGAGGGGGTCTCACTCTATCACCCAGGCTGGAGTGCAGTGGCGTGATTACTTCTTTCTTTTTTTTTTTGAGGTGGAGTCTTGCTCTGTTGCCCCAGCTAGAGTGCAGTGGTCCAATCTCGGCTCACTGCAACCTCTGCCTCCTGGGTTCAAGCAATTCTCCTGCCTCAGCCTCCCACATAGCTGGGATTACAGGCATGTGCCATCATGCCCGGCTAATTTTTGTATTTTTAGTAGGGATAGGGTTTTACCATAGGCTAGCCAGGCTCTCTTGAACTCCTGACCTCGGGTGATCCGCTCACCTCAGCCTCACAAAATGCTGGGATTACAGGTGTGAGCCCCCGCGCCCAGCCTGCCCTAGCTTTTGACTTGACATCAGTGCATTCCGTTGAGCCAGTAAGCTCTCTATATTGATTAAGTTTGTTTCTCCATTGAGAATCCTACTTTTCCGCTTTTCTCCGTCTATCAACTAATTTTTTTTTTTTTTTTTGAGATGGAGTTTTGCTCTTGTCACCCCAGCTACAGTGCAATAGTACGACCTTGGCTCACTGCAGCCTCCGCCTCACAGGTTCAAGCAATTCTCCTGCCTCAACCTCCTGAGTAGCTGGGACTACCGGTGACTGCCACCATGCCTGGCTAATTTTTTGTGTCTTTAGTAGAGACAGGGTTTCACCATGTTGGCCAGGCTGGTCTCAAACTCCTGACCTCAGGTGATCCATTCACCTTGGCCCCCCCAAAGTGCTAGGATTTTACATGTGTGAGCCAACGCACCCAGCCTTATTGACTGATTTTTCTTATTATTCAGAATTGGGAAAGGGACCGATTTCCTGTGAGATGGTGGGAAGAATTTTCTGGAAGCATCATGGGCGGAATCTTTCCTGTGGTCTCACAGCAGCTGCCACAGCCCCCAGCCCCAGTCCTCAAGGGCGGAGGCCATGAGGCTTTCTTCTGCTCTCTCTTCATCACAGAGGGAAGTCCCAGGAGTCTCGGCACACTTTCCCTTATGTGTCATGGATGAGAACAGGACCCCAGGCGCACCTCTAGCTTATCAGGGGCAAAAGGGAAGAGGATGCTAGCGGAGTTGGTCCAAGCCTGATTCATGCTGAGGGGATGGGCATGGCCCAAATATAAAGGGCTTCCACCAGCGACAATATTGTTCACGTGGTGTTTCCCAACTCAACCCTCACAGCACTCCCATGAGGCGGTGCTACCATCTTTGCTTTACAAAGGGAAGTGTGGCCCAGAGAGGCCAAGCGGCTTACCTAGGAGTAAACAACCACAGCAAAGAAGCACAGGCAAACCTGACCCCAGCTACCTGGCTCCAGAGTCCGTGTCCACACTCACTGCGCAGAAGTGTCTTCAAAGAGGGCATGGTGACCAGGCAGGCAGCCAGCTGGGGGGCTCTCCACAGTCAACTCTCATTTCCAGCCATAAGAGTCTCACAATGGGCCAGGCATGGTGGCTCATGCCTGTAATCCCAGCGCTTTGGGAGGCCGAGGCGGGTGGATCACAAGGTCAGGAGATAGAGACCATCCTGGCTAACATGGTGAGACCTTGTCTCTATTAAAAATACAAAAAAATTAGCTAGGCATGGTGGCGCGTGCCTGTAGTCCCAGCTACTTGGGAGGCTGAGGCAGGAGAATTGCTTGAACCCAGGAGGCGGAGATTGCAGTGAGCCAAGATCATGCCACTGCACTACAGCCTGGGCGACAGTGTGAGACTCCGCCCCCCCCCCAAAAAAAAAAGGAGTCTCACAATGAATATCGCAGGCTGGTCTGTGGGTGTTATTATCCCCATTTGACAGATGAGGAGATTGAGGCTTCGTAGAGGTTAGTGCCTTGTCCCAGGACAAGGTAAAGAGCTGGGAGTGCAGCTGAGACCTCTGAGAGTTACACTACCTCTGCCTGGGCCCTTCTCCCTATAATAGCGGGCCTTTTTTTTAGACCCTGGAGTTTCACTCTGTTACCAAGGCTGGAGTGCAGTGGCGCGATCTCAGCTCGACGGCAACCTCTGCCTCCCGGGTTCAAGCCATTCTCCTGTCTCAGCCTCCCGAGTAGCTGGGACTACAGGCTCCTGCCACCACACCCAGCTAATTTTTGTATTTTTAATAGAGACAGGGTTTCACCATGTTGGTCAGGATGGTCTTGATCTCTTGATCTCATGATCTGCCCACCTCGTCCTCTCAAAGTGCTGGGATTACAGGCGTGAGCCACTGCGCCCGGCCTTAGAAGGACATTTTTATTAGGTGGCTCTGTCTGATGAACACAATGAGGTTGTCAAGAGAAGCAAGTTGCGAAATGCTTGACTTCCCTTTGAAATATAATTAGACATATGCATTATATTATGAATGAGACAAAGGTCTTCATGTCCACGCAGGAGGTTGTGAGTTGCCCAAAGGGTTGTCGCTGTACCTGTACCTGGTGTTGGGATGGGGCGATGGAGACTATTTCAGACAAGACGGATCGGGGAGACAGATTCATAGACCAGGGCTTGGTACCTTGGTGTCTCATACCTGGTGGAATGGTTTGACCCCACTTTGAAGGCCTGAAGGTATCTTTTGATGTAGCAGCAAGAACGTTGGCTTTGGAGCCAGAGAGTTTCGGGCTAAAGTCACTGTTTCTACCAAATCATAAACTTGGGGTGTAGGTTATGTTATTTAATCTCTCTGGGTCTCAGTATTTTCATCTCTAAAAGGATGTAGGAGGCTGGGCGCGGTGGCTCACACCTGTAATCCCAGCACTTTGGGAGGCCAAGGCGGGTGGATCACGAGGTCAGGAGTTTGAGAGCAGCCTGACCAACATAGTGAAACCCCGTCTCTACTAAAAATGCAAACAGTTAGCCAGGCATGGTGGGAGGCGCCTATAATCCCAGCTACTCTGGAGGCCGAGGCAGGAGAATCACTTGAACCCCGGAGGCGGAGGTTGCAGTGAGCCAAGATGGTGCCACTGCACTCCAGCCCAGGTGACAGTGTGAGACTCTGTCTCGAAAAAAAAAAAAAAAAAAAAAAAAGAAGGTTGTAGGATGTACTTGTGAGGATTTGTGGAGTTATGTGGGTAAAGGGTTTTTTGTAAAATGCTCTGTGATTTTATCACTCCATCCAGAGGTGTCTGTACTCTTTGGACTGATCTGAACAAACCAAGCTCCTCACATAGACGTTTATGGACCAATTTTTTTTTTTTAACGGAGTTTTGCTTTTGTTGCCCAGGCTGGAGTGCAATGGCACGATCTCAGCTCACTGCAACCTCTGCCTTCCAGGTTCAGGCAATTCTCCTGCCTTGGCCTCCTGAGTAGCTAGGATTACAGGCATGCCCACCATGCCCAGCTAATTTTGTATTTTTAGTAGAGACGGGGTTTCTCCATTTTGGTCTGGCTGGTCTTGAACTCCCAACCTCAGGTGATCCGCCTGCCTCGGCCTCCCAAAGTGCTGGGATTACAGTTGTGAGCCACCACACCCGGCTTGATGGACCAATTTTTCATTAATTGATTTACCATGAGGCTTAGAACTGCCATAGAAACCAGAAGACTCAGGCCAATGATCTCCCCCAGCTTAGTGGCCACTAGGGCCTCAGTTTCTTCATCTGCAAAATTGAAAGAAACAGGCATAGCCATGCAGAGAACTATTTTAAGAATGAAATGATGGCTGGACGCGGTGGCTTACGCTTGTAATCCCAGCACTTTGGGAGGTCAAGGTGGGCAGATCAGGGTGAGGTCAGGAGTTCGAGACCAGCCTGACCAATACGGTGAAACCTTGTCTCTACTAAAAACACAAAAATTAGCCAGGCATGGTGGTGCATGCCTGTAATCTCAGCTACTCAGGAGGCTGAGGCAGGAGAATCACTTGAACCTGGGAGGCGGAGGTTGCAGTGAGCTGAGATCGTACCACCGTACTCCAGCCTAGGCGACAGAGTGAGACTTTGTCTCAAAAAAAAAAAAAAAAAGGAATGAAATGAGATGAATAAGTAAAAGGTAGCTCTTGGCCCTGGGAATTGGATTATTTGGGTTGCACTGAAGACCAACTGATAAAATGTTTACTCTTCAGTTATTCCTTAAAGAGGCCACTCCGTGATGACAACATGGGGAGAGGACGGGGAATCCAGAGCCCTGGGTTCACTCAAGGCTCCACTTCCAGCTCTGCCCCAAGCTATCTGAGTATCTCTGGGCCAATCTGTTTTGCATCTCTGGGTTTCAGCTTCCTCCTTTTGAAGGACGGAACACATCCTCCACCATCCACCACCGTAGGGCTCCTCCAGCTCAGACCTTCCCCTGAACTATGTTGTCACAGCACCCATTCATTCGGTGGCTTTACATGTTCTAGGTAGATCTGGGCACATCCTGATCTCTGTGATCGAGGTTGGGCCGCACCCTCATCCCCGCAGGAACCTCCTTCTTGGGCTGCGTGCATCTCTAGAGTGCTGTCCTGGGTGATGCTCATGGCTGACAGCAAACAGCATCAACCAGGCACCTCTAGACAGCAGAGGCTGGCAGACTCTGCGGCAGCCACATTGCAAAATGAAACCCCAGGCACAGTGATACACTCTGCTCCCTCGTCACTCCTACTATCATATTTTCTTTATCAAGCCTTTAACAGAAGTGGAGTGAAAACATTTTTTGTCTTCACTGTTTTCCTGACAGAGCCTTGGGTGACAGACAGCATGCCACCCAGATAATGTTTTCCAGATAAATGCTTCTGGGAAGCAGTTCAGTTGGGGTGGTGTGAGTAACTATATGTAAATGTCCTGTTAGCTTCCTGAAAGCAATGCTCCATGCTTCTCTCTCCTCCAGATTTAATCTTAATGAAGATGTATTGGAGGCTTTCCTAATGATTATAATAATGACGCACATTCATGATAAAGTATTTGGAAAATGAACATTAGCAAAATGAAGGAATGCACCCTTCAACCACAATCCCACTGAAAGATAACCACTGTTGACATTTCTGATGCATCCCCTTCCAGAAAGATACGCACATATATGTACAAGGGAAGAGGGGAAAGATAAAAAAACTAATCGAATACAGCAACAATATTTTCATATGTAGACATATGTTTTTCTTTTATAATTTGAAATTTAAAATTTCTCTTTTCAAAAATATTTCATTTCATATAAAACTCATTTTATTAAAAATTTATCAGCTCAATTAACATTCTGGAGTTATTCATATACAAGATAAATTTTACATAATACATTCTTAATCTAAACACAGACTTTTCTTTTTCAAATTGGGATTCACATTATGTATACTCATTTAAATTTGCTTTTTAAAAAAGTTTTTAAACATGCATAAAAATTAAGGCATACTCTACATATTAATGTACAGTTCTTTGACAAACATGTATAGTAATATAACTACCACCACAATCACGATACAGGTAATTACCTAAATATGACTGTGGGCCAGTGCAGTGGCTCACACCTGTAACCTAGCACTTTGGGAGGCTGAGGCAGACAGATCACCTTAGGTCAGGAGTTCAAAACCAGCCTGTCCAACATGGTGAAAACCTGTCTCTACTAAAAATATGAAAGTTAGCTGGGTGTGGTGGTGGGTGCCTGTAATCCCAGCTACACCGGAGGCTGAGGCAGGAGAATCGCTGGAACCTGGAAGGCAGAGGCTGCAGCAAGCCCAGATCGCGCCAGTGCACTCCGGCCTGGGTGACAGAGCAAGACTCTGTCTCAAAAAAAAAAAAAAAAAATGGCTGTGAATATCACCAAGTTTTCTGTCATTTGGAAGTGCAACAATTTCACCAATCTCGTTTTCTTGGCCATTTAGGTTGTTTACCATTTTCCTTTTACTGATTTTGCAATCTGGGGGAATGAAATAAATGAATTAAAATGAATGAGGGCCATGCGAGGTGGCTCATGCCTGTAATCCAGCACTTTGGGAGGCTGAGGTGGGTGGATTGCTTGAGCTCAGGAGCTTGAGACCATCCTGGGCAACATGGTGAAACCCGGTTCTACCAAAAATACAAAATAATTAGCCAAACATGGTGGTCTGTGGTGGGGGGGGGTGGGGGGCTGCTAAGGTGAGAGGGTTGATTGGGCCTGGGAGGTAGAGGCTGAAGTGCACCATGTTTGAACCACTATACTCCAGCCTAGGTGACTAAGTGAGACCCTGTCTCAAAAAAAAAAAAAGAGAAAAAGAAAGAAGGAAGGAAGGAAGGAGGGAGGTGAGGAGGGAGGGAGGGGAAAGGAAAGGAAAAGAAAGGAAAGGAAGGAAGGAAAGGAAGGGAAGGGAAAGGAAGGAAAGGAAAGGAAAGGAAAGAAAAGGACAGGAAAGGACAGGAAAGGACAGGAAAGGACAGGAAAGGTCAGGAAAGGAATTTGGAATTCTCATTTTCCTGTAGCTATACCAAATGGGTGTCTCCCTCTCTGCTGGAAAAATCTCACATAATTCAAGACCCAGCTTGGATATTGCCTCCTCTGTGAAGTCCCCATGATGCCAGCTGGAGAGTGGGTTCCTCCATTCTGTGATTCCACAGCAGCAAGTCATACACTGTTTATGGGACAGACGTTGCAATAGTCTGTTTCTCTTCTCTCCTCCAGACTGTGAACTCAGACTCAAAGTGATGTCTTAGCTCTGTGTTCCCAAAACCTAAGCCATGTTTGGCTCATACACCCTCCACAAATGTTCATGAAATGAATGAACATTCTACCCTGCTGAACTAAATTCTGATCTTGTGCCGATTTTAGGAAACAGACACTTTATGAACATGGTGCAAACATATGCTGGATACATTCAGCAGGTACCCCTAAGGAGAGCTGGAAATTTGCTGGTTTCAAACAGTGGTTCAGGGGAACTTGGGAGTTGTGAGAATTGCTGGTGTGTGGAGGTACAGGGTACTTGCAGAACGTGTCATCTAAGTGATCATCTTTACAATTTTATTTTTTTATTTTTGAGACAGAGTCTTGCTTTGTCACCCAGGTCGGAGTGCAGTGGCACAATCACAGCTCACTGCAGCCTCGACCTCTCAGCTCAAGCGATCCTTCCACCTCAGCCTTGGCTCACCACGCTGGACTAAGTTTTAATTTTTTGTATAGACACAGGTCTCCCTGTATTGCCTAGGCTCAAGCAATCCTCCCGCATTGGCCTCCCAAAGTGCTGGGATTACCAGACGTGAGCCACTGCACCTGGCCTCAGGCTGGAGTGCAGGGGCGGAGACCTCGCTCACTGCAATCTCGGCCTCCCAGGTTCAAGTGATTCTTCGCCTCAGCTTCCTGAGTAGCTAGGATTACAGATGCCTACCACCACACCCAGCTAATTTTTTTTTTGTATTTTTCGTAGGGACGGGGTTTCACCATGTTGACCAGATAGGTTTTGAACTCCTGACCTTGTGATCACCCGCCTAGGCCTCCCAAAGTGCTGGGATTACAGGCGTGAGCCACTGCACCTGGCCTCACCTGGCCATTACACGTTTAAAATAGCAGAAACTAGGGGCAAAAAGTACAAATTCATGTTTACATGTAGTAAGTCAATAAATATTTATTGAATGAACGAATAAATTAATGGCAGGTGTACCAGACCCTGGTAGGTGAGAAAGTCAGTCAGGAGGTAGTGCTTGTTCTCGGTGTGTTCACACGTGGAATCAAGGGAATTCACCTTGGACGGGCTCATGTCTCCCTCTCCTAGCCCCTATGCAGCCTGTTCTCAGACTTGATTGGTTCTGAAGGGCTCTTGGTTGCCTCACACAAACAGCAGTGGCCAGTGGGAGACCGGCGATGGTCTCCTGACATGTTGGTTTGCGAAGAGCTGCGCTCGAGTCAAATCCTGGGAAGATCGGGAGAGCATCCGCTTTAATTTACTAAATTTATTAGCGGTGTCTCTATTCATCTCCGTATCTGCAACATCCAGCACAGGACCTGGCCCGTGGTAGGTGTCTAAAAACGCTTACGGAAAAAGATGAAATGACCAAGACTCCTGCAATGCCGCCCCGTCAGCTTCTCAACTAGTCGCTCTTTACATCTGATACGTGTCTTAAAGCAGCCTGGCAGGCAGGTCTCCATCATTCTCCCATCCCACATCGGAGGCGCTGACGCCCAGGCGTGTTTCCCGAGTCGCCCGGACCCAGCGGACCCTCGCTGCAGTGTGAAACCACAGCGGCAAAGTCTGCCGCTGGACGCTGCGCCGGGGCGTCCCCAGGTGCGGCAGGTAGCGCTCCGTAAGTGGGTCCTGGCGGGAAGCGCGTCCTTCTGAACCAGATCAGGCCCGGGGAGAGTCTGGGAGCGACGGGGGCAGGCGCGGTCGGGGCCCTAGGCGGTGGCTGAAGCCTTGGCTCGCTCTTCCGCAAGATGCGAATCCAGCACCTCCAGCTCGGGAGGGACCTGACGGTCCGGACTGGTCCGGCTCAGAACCCGAGGCGCGGCGGACTGACGCTCGGCAAAGGCCTCCGGTGTCCCTGCAGCTGTGGGATGAGACTGGGGGACGCCCAGAGGAAAACGCTGACCCGGCGAGCACCTGAGCGCCCACCTGTGGCTCCTCCCGGGGCACCCCCCCCCAACCTGGGCGGGGAATGGGGGGCGGGGCTCCCGTCGCGCTCAGCCAATCAGCGCCCTGAAGCCGCCGGCCGCCCCCTCCTGAGGAGACGGCACTTGCGCACTAGGGCCGCGGGTGCTCCTCGGGCCCCGCCCCCGGGGCAGTGCTGACGCTCGCGCCGACGCGCCCGACGTCGGGCACGTTGACGCCGGCGCCGCGCAGCCGGGCCCGCTCCTCCTCCGCTCCGCCAGTGTCCGGCCGCGGGCCGGCCTTAGTGACTGGGGCGGCGGGCCCCGGAGCCGCGGCGTGGGGCGGGCGGGCTGACGCCGGCCGCGGGCTGCCTTCGTCGGCTCCCAAGCTCGCCCGGAGCGAGCAGCCGCCCGCGAGCCGCCGCGGAGCCTCCTCGCCCGCTCCCGCCGGCGAGCAAGGTAAGGGAGCGGGACACTGAGGCAGGCTCGGGGCCCAGGCGTCCCCGGCGGGTCCCGATCCCCTGGCGGCCGCGCAGCCGATTGGATGTCTTGGCTGGAAGGGGTGCGCTACCGGGGCGGGCGGGGCGAGGCGGTAGGGGAGCGCCGGCGGGACCCCCGCGCCCCGAGGGACGGCTCCGGGGACTGCGGGCCGCCCCTACCCGAGCCCCGCGCTCCGTGACCCTGGCCCTGGGGCGAGGGGCGGGGACCTGCGGCCGCTGAAAGCCCCGGCCCGGGGTGGGCTCCGTTGTCAACGGCCCTCACCCCCGGGGTCCTGGGCTCCCGCCGCATCTGATACAGGAGGGGAAGGAGTGTGCGGCGCGGGCAGGCTGGAGGTTACCATCCCCATCAGGTGCGCCGTCTTGGGCATCCTCCTCTCGGGGGTCCACCGCACCCGGAATACTTCCCTAAAGGCTCAGAAGCGACTTCCCCTTCCCCTCCCACCGTCTTTATATTCCAGACACTTAATAGTCTCTCATAATCTCACCTTTCACTTTCCTTCTTTCCTAGCCGCCCCCGTCTGTATCGACCTGCTATATTTCCATTGTGGAATTTTTTTTTTCGGTTGTAAACTTACGTAATTTAGGTTGACTGACCAACCGTTGCAGCCATTGAAAAACACTTCTACCAGCGTGTAACGAATTCAGTTCCTTTTAGTGCTCACCAGATCCAGCCCAAGAATTCAGGGAGCCGTCCCTTCTTCCCGGGAGCTGACTGCACACATTCCTGCAAGATGCCTGATGGATTTTGTACTTGTCAGTTTTGCTGGCTGTATGCTCCTTCTGTGCTTTTCCTGCAAAATGATTGGGTGACATGTGTTTTGACTTTCTCTCTCCACTGGGAAGTAGAAAAAATAGGTAACAGAAGCACACTTGTTTTTCACGAAAAAGTACAGCTTTGCTAACAGACTGCCCCAGGGTTTGGCTTTTTTTTTTTTTTTTGTGAGGGTAGTCCTCTGGGATCCGGACTCCCTCCTGGATTTTGTCTGTGTTGATGTCTTCATGTTATGTGTTTCTGCACTTAATATATGCCCTGTGTGTGTGTTCCCAGCTTATTTGCATACAAAGCATTAAAGTTCTGAGAATTATGAGGCAGTCCGTGTTTTTAGCTACAGATATTGTGGGAACCTGTATTCGCACTTAGTGACCGTAGCCTGGGGCCTTGATTTCCAGATGATGTGCGAGGTGATGCCGACCATCAGCGAAGCAGAAGGCCCCCCCTGGAGGAAGCGGAAGCCATGGGTCTGGCTCCCCTTCACAGCCAGACGCAGATTCACATTTCGAACAGTTGATGGTCTCCATGCTGGAAGAAGGGACCGTCTTCTTGACACACTGAGAGAGACTCAAGAAACGCTGGCATTAACCCAGGGGAAGTTACACGAGGTTGGTCATGAAAGAGATTCCTTGCAGAGACAGCTCAACACGGCACTTCCGCAGGTATGAGTGCTTTTAACCTGAAACTCTATAGATGTTTTGTTAATGTTTCAGATGAGCATTTTCCGTAACCGTTTGTGAAGTGATGGTTTCTGGTGTTTGTAAGTCAATACAAAGTTCCTAGGGATTAAACCTCTTAGGGAGAACAAACTGTTGTACTCCAAAGTCCTGTGAAAAGACCTCATTATTTTCCTTCCTATCTTTGGGAACTGCCTGGGTTCAGGAAGTTCTCCCGAGTTTTTGAAAAAACGGCTCTGAAGGAGCAATCTATGTGGTGCCTCCGTTCTGTTGTCTGAGCCATTTCTTCCTAAACTTGTACTTCCCATGGATTGTGTCTCATATATTTCCAACTTCCTAGTGAAATTTCATGGACAGATAGGATTGATTTCACAGAAAAAAATATTTTGATAGCCCACCTTTTTCAGAACACCTAGGTTTTTGTAAGTCACATTTGTTTTAGGGGATGAGAAGACTGGAGATTGATTCCTTAGGAACTTTTTCCTTGGCAGATGAGAATTTTAAGCTTAGGCCGAATGTGGTGGCTCATGCCTGTAATCTCAGCACTTTGGGAGACCGAAGCAGGTGGATCACCTGAGATCAGGAGTTCGAGACCAGCCTGGCCAACATGGCAAAACCCAAAATACAAAAATTAGTGGAGTGTGATGGCGCACACCTGTAGTCCCAGCTACTCTTGAGGCTGAGTCATGAGAATTACTTGAACCCGGGAGGCGGAGGTTGCAGTGAGCCAAGATTGCACCACTGCTCTCCAGCCTGGGTGACAGAGCTAGACCCTGTCTCACTGTCTCAAAAAAAAAAAAAAAGGTTTTTAAAGCTTAGAACAACTGAAATTGTTTTCTGAGTATATTACATTTGGACCAGTGTTTGAAAGACGTTGCTCATGGAGTTGAATCAGGATTTATTTAGTGGTAGGTAAACGGAGGAAGTGTAAAAACTAGAAAAGTGTGAGGTGAGTGGCACGGAGCATAGTGGGAGAGAAGTGGGTTACTTAGGTGTTTCAGAGCCATCTAGGTGCCATGTTACTTGTCGTAGGTGCCTTTGTGGTGCATTCAGGTGGACCTACATAATCATACATTTATACTCGCATGGTGGTCTGCAGTGATAAATTAACAACTGAATAATTACTAGCCTTAATGTATTTCTTGGATGTGGTCAGTTCTCCTGAAAGATTGATAAGCCAAATGTGTATTTCCTTTTTTAGCAACAATAATTTGATGTTAGCACTATCCGTTCCTTTTGTTGGCTTAGAGAAATATTAAGATTTTTCTCATTTCAATCTTAGAGATTACCAAGTTTATTTAGGTCAAATTTTATTACTACAAGTTGAAAATAATTAGCCTATTTATGTTTTACTGGGATTTTATTGTATTTGTAATTTAAGGTACATGTATTGAAGTGTATATCAAATACTAATGTGATGACTAAGGGGGGGTTTGGGAAAGAATGGGCACACAGGACATGTCAGGGAAGTGACAGGAGTTTGTACAGTTAGTCTCAGGCTGCGGAGGTTGTCACACTGATGACATGGTTGTTCAGTGATTTGTTCCTGATACTGCTCAGTGTAGTAGCCTGGAAGTGCTTAGTTCTGCGGATAATGCGATGATGCCAGCGGTTCACGTCACCACCTGAGCACCTGATTCAGCCTTTCAAAAATGGAAACTATTAAGTAAATTTGTTTTGGACCCTTCCCTTTCCTGGAATCTGGTTCATCTTTAGCAGCTGGTGGTGTGACCAGATAATGAGTCCAGCAAGTGCGTTTGTGCTCCTGGCACATTGTGGAGGCAAGTCGAGAGTGTACTTAAAAATACATATAACTATAGCATACAGCGGAAAAGTTCTTAGATCATGAGTATGCATCTCAGCGGACTTTTCACAGAGTTAACACACTTGCATAACCACCACCGAGATCAAGAAATGGAACGTGACCAGGCTTCCTAGAAGTCCCCTCCTAACTATTCCCAGTAATTGCCCTTCAAAGCTAACCAAGGTCTTGACCTTCCACCATTGATTACTTTTGCCCGTTCTTGGCTTTAAGTGAAGTAAAATAATATATATGTTTTGTTTATTCATTCTGTCATCAGCATCGTGTTTGTGAGATTCAGGTGTATTCTCTTTTTTCTTTTTTTTGAGACAAAGTCTTGCTCTGTCACCCAGGCTGGAGTGCAATGGCCCAATCTCAGCTCACTGCAACCACTGCTTCCCGGGTTCAAGCAATTCTCCTGCCTCAGCCTCCTGAGTAGCTGGGATTACAGGCATGCACCACAACACCTGGCTAATTTTTGTATTTTTAGTAGAGATGGGTTTCACCATCTTAGGCTGGTCTTGAACTCCTGACCTCATGATCCACCCACCTTGGCCTCCCAAAGTGCCGGGATTACAGGCGTGAGCCACCACGCCCAGCCAAAGATTTAGCTGTATTCTCATACAGCCATGCTCATTCTCACCTGCTCTCTGGTAATCCAGTACACAAATAGACAAGAATTTATCCTTCCTGTTGCTCACAAACATTTGGGATTGTTTCCAGTTTTTACAAATGCTCCCCTAATATTTGTTTTTTTGGTTGCACATGTGTATAAACTTCTTTTTTTTTGAGATAGAGTCTCACTTTGTTGCCCTGGCTAGAGTGCAGTGGCATGACCTCTTGGCTCACTGTAGCCTCAGCCTCCTGGGTTCAAGCGATTCTCCTGCCTCAGCTCCCCAAATAACTGGGAACACAGGCACGCACCACCACCCTCTGCTGATTTTTGTATTTTTTGTAGAGGTGGGGTTTTACCATGTTGCCCAGGCTAGAGGATGTGTATCAACTTCCGCTGGGTTTCTAGAAAGGTGTTGGATGCAGAAATGATGGTGTGTGCATTTGCTCAGCCTCAGGAGATAATGCCAAAAGTGTTGGTTGTGACAATTTGTATTACCCTAGCAATGTATGAGAAGTCAGCTGTTCATATGCTGTTCAGCACTTGGTATTGTTGGGTCTTTTAATTTTAGCTGTTGTGGTGGCTACTGAGTGGTAGGTGGCTCAGTATGCTCTGACTTTGCTACTCCCTGATGGTCAGGAGCATGCAGAGGTAAAACATCTCTGCGTGGGTCACTGGCCACCGGGATGTCTTTTGTGAAAGGGTTATCTTTTGGCCATTTGTTGGTTGGGTTGTCTGTTTTGTTTCTTACTGATTTGCAGGAGTTTTTATATATTCTGAGTACATATGTGCATGACAGATTGTTTTTAGACTCTTGTGTTTGCCTTTTCATGCTCTCAGTGGTATCTTTTGATGCACGGAAGTTTTAAATTTTTAATGTAGCCCAGTTGATCAATCTTTTCAGTAATATTTAATGCCCTTTGTGTCCTATTTAAGAAATCGGCTAAGTCAGATTCATTAAGATAACCTACATTTTCTTCTGAAAACTTTATTTTTTTATCTTCTATCTGAAATTAACTTTGTTTATGGTATGCAGTGGGGTCAAAAGTCTCTTTCTCTCTCTCTTTTTTTTTTTAAAGTGGATGTCTAGTTGACCCTGTATGATTTCTTAAAAAGATCATTCTTTCCCCAGTGTACTACATGGAGTGTCATCTCCGTCATCTTATACCAGTGACTGTAGGGTCTGTTCTTCTGCTTCATTGATCTTTTTGTCATTTTTGCACAAATAGCACAATGTCTAAGTTACCGTCGATACAGTTCATCTTGAGATCTGATAATTTAAATGCTCTACCTTTATTCTTCAAGATCTCCTTAGCTAAACTTGGCCTTTTGCATTTTCAGATATTTTTTAGAATCCACTTGGCAATGTTTCCTACAAAAATGTATAACAGGGATTTTAATTGGGATTGGATTTAATCTATAGGCTAGTGTGGGAGAAATAGTATCTTTTTAATATTGATCTTCTAATCCATTGACACAAAATAGCCATCTTTTTAAATTTAGATCTTTAATTTGTCTTAATATTTTATAGTTTTCTATTTGCAGGTCCTTTTTTTTTTTTTTTTTTTTTGATATGGAGTCTTGCTTTGTGGCCCAGGCTGGCGTGCAGTGGCATGATCTTGGCTCACTGCATCCTCCACCTCCCGGGTTCAAGTGATTCTCCTGCCTCAGCCTCTC
This sequence comes from Ateles fusciceps, assembly GCA_036589455.1. Classification (NCBI taxonomy): domain Eukaryota; kingdom Metazoa; phylum Chordata; class Mammalia; order Primates; family Atelidae; genus Ateles; species Ateles fusciceps. The sequence continues at coordinate 1,672,015 of JAZHEH010002754.1, forward strand.
GAATACCTGGGATTCCAGGTGCTCCCTCCCCAGCCCAATTAATTTTGTATTTTTAGTAGAGATGGGGTTTCATCATGTTGGTCAGGCTGGTCTTGAACTTCTGACCTCAGGTGATCAACCTGCCTCAGCCTCCCAAAGTGCTGGGATTCCAGGCATGAGCCACTGCGCTTGGCCTGTATGTAGGTCTTATACATCTTTTTTTTTTTTTTTTTTTTAAAGGCAGGGTCTCACTGTTGCCCAGGCTGAAGTGTGCAGTGGTGTGATCTCGGCTCACTGCAACCTCCATCTCCTGGGTTTAGGCGATCCTCCTGCCTCAGCCTACCGACTAGCTGGGACTACAGGTGTGCATCACCACATCTGACTAATTTTTTTGGTATTTTTTGATAGAGACATCATGTTGCCCAATCTGGTCTTGAACTCCTGGACTCAAGCGATTTGCCCGCCCTGACCTCCCGAAGTGCTAGAGGCTGGGCGCGGTGGCTCATACCTGTAATCCCAGCACTTTGGAAGGCTGAGGCGGGCAGATCACTTGAGATCAGGAGTTCAAGACCAGCCTGGCCAATATGGCCAAAACCCGTTTCTACTAAAAATACCAAAAAAAAAAAAAGTAGCTGGGCATGGTGGTGAGCACCTGTAATCCCAACTACTCAGGAAATTGGAGGCAGGAGAATCGCTTGAACCCGGGAGGCGGAGGTTGCAGTGAGCTGAGATCGTGCCACTGCACTCCAACCTGGACAACAGTGTGAGGCTCTGTCTCGAAAAAAAAAGAAAGAAAATGTGAATCAAGTGATGCAAACTCCTCAACAATGTAACTCCAGTGTCCTGGCTAACATGGGAAAAGGGGAAATCTTGGAAGGCTCACAAATTTCCCAAGAAATTTGGGAAACAAAGTGCTGGGATTACAGGCATGAGCTACTGTGCCTGACCACATCTTTAATTAGGTTTATTCACACATATTTGATATTTTTAATGCCATTGTAAATTATATCTGTAAGGCTGGGTGCGGTGGCTGAGCCTGTAATCCCAGCACTTTGGGAGGCTGAGGTGGGTGGATCACGAAGTCAGGAGTTTGAGATTAGCCTGGCCAACATGATGAAACCCCATCTCTGCTAAAAATACAGAAAATTAGCTGGGTGTAGTGGTGGGCATCTGTAATCCTAGCTACTCAGGCAGCTGAGGCAGGAGGGCAGGAGAATTGCTTGAACCTGGGAGGCAGAGGTTGCAGTGAGCCAAGATCATGCTATTGCACTCCAGCCCAGGTGACAGAGTGCAACTCCGTCTCAAAAAAAAAAAAATTGCTTCCTTAAAAAACTAAGTTATGTCATTATTACTAGTATGCAGAGAGGGAACTGACTTCATGGCCAGGTGTGGTGGCTCATGCTTATAATCCCAGCACTTAGGGAGGCAAAGGTGGGAGGATGAGTTGAGCCCGGGTGTTCAGGACTGGCCTGGGCAATGTGGTGAAACCCTGTCTCTACAAAACATTGTGGCAGGCACCTGAAGTCCCAGCTACTCGAGATTGAGATGGGAGTATCTATCACCTGAGCCCAGCAGGTTGAGGCTGCAGTGAGCGGTAATTGCACCACCATGCTCCAGCCTGGGCTACGGTGAGACCCTGTCTCAAAAAAAGGAAAAGGTTCTCACTTGGTTGCCCAGGTTAATCTCGAACTCCTGGTCTCAAGCACTCCTCTCAGCTTGGTCTCCCAAAGTGCTGGGATTACCTTTGTGAGCCACCACACCTGGACCTGTAGATATTCTTTATCAAAATGAAAAAAATTCTCCTCTTAGTTTGCTAAGAGTTTTTTAAAAGTCATGAGCAGGTATTGAATTCCTTAACATGGATTTTCTACATCTTTTGAGACAGCTGTGATTTTTCTGTTATTTGGGGATTTAACTGTTTTTATTTGTTTGTTTATTTTTGAGATAGGGTCATGCCTTATTACCTAGGCCTATCACAGCTCTCTGCAGCCTTGAACTCCTGGGCTAAACTGGTCTTCGCACCTCAGCCTCTCAAGTAGCTGGAATTATAGATGCATGCCACTGCGCCTTGCTTTTATTTTTTATTGTTTATTGTTTGTAGCCTGAGGAAACAGTCTCAAGAGCTCCTGAGAAAGTGCACCCCCCTTTTTAAAAAACTTACAATTACAGAATAATTCCAACCTGATCTTGATGTAGTCTCCTTTTGCTGGGTTATATTTGGTAATATTTTGTTTAGGATTATTGCATTTATATTCAGGAGAAAGACGGACTTGTAATTTTACTTTCTTTTGTTGCTCTTGTTGGGATTTGGTGTCAAGGTTATGCTGGTTTCGTAAAACAAGGTAGAATGTATTCTTTCTTTTTCTACTCCCTAGAAGAGTTTCTATGAAATTTATGTTTTCATCCTGAAATGTTTGAAAGAATTATTTGGCAAAACGAGCTGATGTAGGATTTTCCTTGTGAGAAGGGAAAATTTCAGAATTAATTTTGTAGGTAGACATAGGATTTTGAATATTTATTCATGTGTCTATTTAGATAAAGCATTTTAACCCCCTAGAGATTTGTTCAGGCCACCCAAGACTTTCCCATTTGTAAGTTTAAAGTGGTTTGTAATCCTTATTATCTTCAAGATCTGCAGTGATGTCCCTTTTAATAATTCTTTATGTATCTTAATCAGTCTTCCTGGGCGTTGTCAATTTTGCAAGTTCTTTCAAAGAACCAACTTTTGGCTTTACTTTTTTTTCTTCTTAATATTTGTTTTTCTATTTCATTAATTTCTACTTTTTTTTTTACTTTGTTTTTTGTTTGCTATATTTTTCTTTTTTTTTCTTTTTCTTTTCTTTATTTTTATTTTTCTACATGACATACTGTTATCTTAGTTTGCTTTATTTATTTATTTATTTATTTATTTATTATAGATGGGGTTTCTCCATGTTGGTCAGGCTGGTCTTGAACTCCGGCCTCAGGTGATCTGCCCGCCTTGGCCTCCCAAAGTGCTGGGATTACAGGCGTGAGCTACCTTGCCTGGCCACTTGTTTGCTATATTTTTCTAGGGTTTTTTTTTTTTTTTTTGAGACAGTCTCACTGTGTCCCCAGGCTGGAGTGCAGTGGTGTGATCTCGGCTCACTGCAACCTCTGGGTTCAAGCGATTCACCTGCCTCAGCCTCCTGAGTAGCTGGAATTACAGGCACGCACCACCATGCCTAGCTAAGTTTTGTATTTTTAGTAAAGATGGGGTTTTTCCGTATTGGCCAGGTTGGTCTCGAACTATTGGCCTCAAGTGATCCACCACCTCAGCCTCCCAAAGTGTTGGGATTACCGATGTGAGCCATTACACCCGGCCTTTTCTAGTTTCTTGAGTAGATGCTTGTGTTAACTTTTTTTCTTTCTAATATGTGTATTTAAGCCTGTACATTCCTCTCTAAGCACACGTTTAGCTGCATGTCACAAGTTTTGATATGTCGGATTTTCATTGTCTTTTATGTAAAAATATGTTGTAGTTTTCACTGTGGTATGTTTTGTTATTTATACCATTTTTAGAAGTGTATTTCTCAACTTCCCAGTGTTTGTGGGGGGATTTTCTAGGTATCTTTTTATTGATTTCTAGTTTAATTCTATTAAGATCCCTATATATATTCTGCATTATTTAAATCCTTTGAAATGCGTTGAGCTTTTCTAATAGCCCAGCATATACTCAGTTTTGTTAAATGTTTCCCCGGGCACTTGAAAGTAATATATATCGATAGGAATGTAGTGTTCTGTGTATATCAGTTATATCAATTGTGTTAATCATGTAATTCAGATTCTAGTAGCCACATGAACAGATACAGTATACATTTTAAAATTTAAGCCTGATATATTGCTTTAACTACTTCCTACACACTGCTGTTTCCTTAAATACCTGAACTGGATTTAACTGCCTCCTATCTTTTGTGTCATTGTTTTGTATATTTCAGTTTAATTTATTTTTAAAAATAGAGACAGCGTCTTGCTGTATTGCCCGAGCTGGTCTTGAGCGCCTGGCCTTGTGATCTGCCCGCCTCAGCCTCCTGAAGTGCTGGGATTACAGCTGTGAGCCACCATGCCTGACTTGCCTTCACTTTTGAAGAATGATTTTGCTGGCTGTAGAATTCTAGGTTCATGGTCATGTCCTTGCACCATTTTGTAGCAGTGAATTCATCATTTTTTAGCATGCTTTCTTTTTCTTGACAAGTCAGCTTTTGGTGTTATTGTTGTCCCATTTGAAGTAATTCTTTACTTTTTTTCCCCTCTGGTTGCTTTTTTTATTTTTTGGAGAGGATATGAATTTTATTGAGTTTATCCACCAGAGTGGAAATAACGTCTGTGCAAAACCAAATGTTTGTTCCTATAACTCTCCATCGCAATGAAAATCTGAAGTTTTTTAAAACAGTCAACTCAATCAAAACCCACTACTTCAGAATCAATAGCTTCTTTGAAGCCGCAGTGACAAATATGGTTAAGACTTGAATGTAGAAATTTGGTTGGTTGGAAAGCTAGTTAAAAGCCCTTAAGCTACAATACCCATAATAAAAAATGGTAGATTTAAAAAATCCTGTCTAGCTGGGTGTGGTAGTTCACGCCAGTGATCACAGCACTTTGGGAGGCCGAGACACAAGGATCGCTTGAGCCCAGGAGTTTGAGACCAGCCTGGGCAAAAACTTTCAATGTGCTTAAATAGAATTACAGAAAGACAGAATTACGTTTTTTCACAGAGATATAGTTCACTGGAATCAGCAACACTGGACAGCTGGTAGCGTATTTATGGTCCTGAGATAATTAGGAATCCAGGCATCCTTTAGAGTCTGCTGTTGTCCTTTCTTCCCAATTAGAGATTTGTGGGCGTGTGGAATGACACCTTTACCAGCAATTGTAGACTTGATGAGAGTCCAATTCTTTATCTCTCCGAGTAGCAAGTTGCAAGTGATAAGGGATAATATGCTTTACTGTGAAGTCTTTTGGTACGTTTCCTGCCAGTTCAGGTACCTCTGCGGTGAGGTACTCCAGGATGGCTCTGCGGTTCACAGCGGCACTTGCGCCCACACGCCCGGGACTGATTGTCCTAGATTTCAGGTGTCAGTGAATACGGCCCACCAGGAACTGCAAATTGGCTCTCTGCGAGTGGGAAGCTGCCTTTGTTGGCCTTTCTGGAGTCCTTCCCAGCCTTACTGCCAGCCATTTTCAGTTCTACTGAAGCTCAAACAGGCAAGGCAGAGAAAGGACTAATCAGACACACAGGAAGATCCCACCAGCTACTCGTTCCTTGCACCAGGATTTGAAGCTGCTGTTAGCGGCTTTTAACATTTTCTTTGCCTTAGGCATTAGCAAAACTTGCTGTTTGTTGTATTGGTGGCCTGGTTCCGAATCAGTTTTGGAAGTTTTGTGTCTTCTCTCTATAAATATTCCTGTTTTCCACTCATCTTCACTCTGAGGGCCTCCATTTGTGTGTACATTAGGCTTTTTTTTTTTTTTTTTTGAGACAGCACACGTCTGTATTTTCAGTGGAGATGGGGTTTTGCTGTGTTGCTCAGACCAATCTCGAACTCTTGGGCTTAAGCAGTCCACTCACCTCAGTCTCCCAAAGTGTTGGGATTACAGGCATGAGCCAGCATGCCTGGGCCATACGTATATTTAAGAGACAGGTCGCCAGGCACAGTGGCTCATGCCTGTAATCTCAGCATTTTGAGAGGCCAAGGTGGGTGAATCATCTGAGGTCAGGAGTTTGAGACCAGCCTGGCTAACTTGGAGAAACCCCATCCCATCTCTACTAAAAATACAAAAATTAGCCAGGTGTGGTGGCACACACCTATAATCCTAGCTACTCGGGTGGCTGAGGCAGGAGACTTGCTTGAACCCAGGAGGCGGAGGTTGCATGCCAGGATTATGCCTTTGCACTCCAGCCTGGGCGACAAGAGCAAAACTCCATCTCAAAAAAAACAAAGAGAGACAGGCACTCTGTTGTTGCTGAGGTTGGAGTGCAGTGGCACACGTGATCACTGTTCACTGCAACCTCAAACTCCAGGGCTCAAGCAGTCCTTCTGCCTCAGCCTTCTGAGTAGCTGGGACTACAGGCATGTGCCACTATGCCCAACTAACTTTTAAATTTTTTGTAGAGGCAGGGTCTTGCTATTTTGCCCAGGCTGGTCTTAAACTCCTGACCTCAAGCGGTCCTCCCACCTCGACATTTCAGAACGGGATTACAGGCGTGAGCTACTGTGCCCAAAATCTAATGTCAAGATTTTGTTTTACTGACCCATGTTCCACCTCACTCATCCTCTCTTCATTTGTGTCCAACCTGCTGTTTAGCCCATAGATTGAGTTCTTAATCTCAGTTATAATTTTCAGTCCTTGAATCCGCTTAATTCCTTTTACTATTCTAGTTCCCTAGTGAAACTTTGTCCTTTTGTCAAGTATATTTTTGAACAGTTGACACTTGCATCTGATAACGCTATTATATGGGTCACCTCCGAATCTGTTTCTGTTTTTCGTTTTTCTCTTGGTTCATTTGTTGATACGCCCGTTTTTGTTTTTAATTGAGTCAGACATTGTGTCTGAAAAGCTGTAGGAGCACTGACTGATGCTGTCTTCTTTCAGAAAGTTTCCCTCTGTCATCTAGCACGTGCCCAGAGCAGGGACAGATGATTTCAGCTCCGTCAGGGCCTGGGTGACCGGAGGCTGGGATTCAGTAAGCCTCAGTTGCAGTTGCCTTCCCCCAACCCCCTGCTCCCAGTGTGACCATCTGTGGGTTCCATCTGAAACCCTGGAGTGTTTCCCAGGCCCCTCTTTCTTGGCATGTCCTGGAGCCCAAGTTCTGTCTCCCTAACACCATGAGACTACTGAAAGCCCAGCTTCTCAGCCAGGTTTACAGAGTGTTGGGCTCATTTCCTGTGCCTCCCTTTTCTCTGCGATCTTGGCACCTTAAGTACTGGCTGACTGTCAGGCTTGTACTTCTTTTTGTCTTCTGAGCCCCTTGGGGCTTTCTAGAGCTCTTAAACCACTACTTTCTGCTGAGTTTTCTTCTCAGTTTATCGGTGCACTGTCCCCAAATCCTTCCGAATTGTCAAATGCCTGGAGAGGGAGTGGGGGCTCCGAGTACTGGGCTCATGTCAGTGGGCTTCCCTTGTGTTTGGAATGCTGGTCCCTTCAGAGTTGTGACTGCCTTGGCATCTCTTTGAGGCCTGCAAACAGACTTTAAAGTCATACTCACCTTTTCTAGTTCTTGGTGGGATGCCGTGCTGCAGGCCACCATGCATATAACTGAAAGTGGAGCCAGGGCAGGCATGCTCTCCCCCGTCTGCAGCACACACACAGGCTGTAGACATTGGTTATCATTCCTGATAGGGAGCAGGCAGAACCCACTAACCTGGCTTAGTCTACGATGTCCACTTGCTTTATTTTCCTCTCATGACATTGTCCAGTTTCTAATCAGAATTCTTCATTTGCCCCTGCCCAGTCACTTAACCGCTTAAAGACAGTAGGGCAAGTGGCCCGCACAGTGGGAGACACAGCCCTTGGCCTCCAGTTCCTCTCTTGGCCACTGTGTGGGTGGTTCCACCCTGCGCTAGTCTCTCCTCTTCCCCTTGCCCTGTACCAGCCCAAGGGAGGGTTTGTGATGACGTATCTGGCAGTGGCAAAGACGAAGGCTAGGGAGGTGGGAGAGGTTATGTACATGGTGTTTAGTCTTACTTTTGAGATGGGGTCTTGCTGCGTTGCCCAAGGTGGTCACAAACTCCCAGGCTCAAGCAGTCCTTCTGCCTCAGCTTCCTGAGTAGCAACGACTCTAGGCATCAGCCATTGTGCCCAGCTATCTAGTGTTTATTCTATGAATTGATCACATGTGTGTTTACTTTTTGAGTGCCTTTTTTTTTTTTTTAGAAGGTTGGTTCTTGTTGCCCAGGCTGGAGTGCAGTGATGCAGTCTCAGCTCACTGCAACCTCTGCCTCCCAGGTTCCGGTAATTCTCCTGCCTCAGCCTTCTGAGTAGCTGGGACTATAGGCACGTACCACCACACCCCACTTATTTTTGTATTTTCAGTAGAGACAGGTTTCACCATATTGGTAAGGCTGATCTCGAACTTCTGACCTGAGGTGATCTACTCACCTCGGCCTCCCAAAGTGCTGGGATTACAGGCATGAGCCATTGTGCTCAACAGAGTGCTTTTTTTTTTTCTTTATTTTAAACAAATACTGCTTAATTTCACTTTAAAGTTTCAGCTGCATTTTCAAATGCAGATTTTATTTTAAACTTGAGTGCAGTGATTTTTACAGTCTTTTTGAAAGCACAAATGAGATTTTTAGAAGTCCTCTCACCTGAAGAACTCTAATGTATGAAACCTGGAAAAGGGACTGTTCACATTTAATTGCAGGTGAGGTCCCAAATTTACCACTCTCTCTCCCAGTCTGCTAATCCCTGAGGCAGCGGGTACAAAACTCAGAGCACTCTAAGAAATGAGGTTTTCAAATCAAATAAAAACTTAGTGAAAAAGAAGTCTACTTGTGTCAGGTGTGCTTATTGTCAGTGAGATGGGTGAGCTTCAGCTGGTTGCTGTGGAAGGTGGCTGGATGGATTGGGAAGGTGGGAGGGTGCGAGACAGCCTGTTAAGGAGGTGATTCCTGCTGTGTAGGCGTGAAGTGTTATAGCCCAAACTAGGATGCTGAAATACAAGGGTGGCAGGCCGTAGAGAAGGAAAACCTGGCAGAACTGTGCAGGACTCGAGGATGAGAGCTGAGTGACAGATGCCAGGGTAAAGCTTGGTGGGAGATGGGGGAGGGGGTGCAAAGAGGAGACGCTGGTGTTTGGCAGTGTTGAGAGGTATTTGTGGCTGTCACAGCTAGGGGCAGGGATGCTCTGAAACATTCCGCAGTGGAGCCCCCCTCAACAAAGACTTATCTGGCCCCAGGTGTTAGAATTGTCCAGGTTTAGTTGTAAAGAATCAGAAGCTTTTCTCAAGTATTGCTGTTAGATTGGTGCAAAAGTACTTTTTGCATTACTTTTAATGGCAAAAACCGCGTTTTTTTTTTGCTCCAACCTAATAATGATGCAAAGTGGGCCACAACTGTAATTTGTGAAATGCCGCAAACGAGGTGCTTCCCAAGCTTAACTTAGGGAACAAATTAGGAAGGACTGGAATTAGGTAAAACTAGCTAAATGACTCTTCCGCAAGGGTAAATACTAATGACTGCCCCTTCAGGTGGTGCCCCCCACCATGTGCTTTACTGACTGCTTTTTTAGTGGTAGGTGGCAAAACACCTCTTAAAATACCATGCTTGTTTTCATTGTCTTTGGTTTATGAAATAATTGAATATATCCTTTCAGAATAATATTTAGCCATTTACATCTCTCTTTGCACACACTGAATTTGCCATCCTGTCTTCCTGTTTCTACACCTTCCATCGTCGGCAAGCAGACAGAGTTCTCCCTCCTGTTTTGTTGAGCCCTGTGTGAATATTGCTGTTCTAGGCTCCTATAGACAGTGATAGAGACAGACAGCATCTCTGCCTGCAAAGGGCTTTCACAGTCACCCATGCCCAAAGCAGGTGCAGGTTGCGAGACACGTCCAGAGAGAATGAAGTGATTAAGGAGAAATGACCGGCCGGGCGCGGTGGCTCACGCCTGTAATCCCAGCACTCTGGGAGGCCGAGGCGGGCGGATCACCTGAGGTCGGGAGTTCAAGACCAGCCTGACCAACATGGTGAAACCCCGTCTTTATAAAAAAAATAAAATAAAATAAATAAATAAATAAAAAAAAGGAGAAATGACCTTGGTCGAGTGGGGTGGGCTGCCAAGCACACTGTGGTCCAGGAAGGTGAGGCTCTGGAGGGGATTGCTTTGGAGCTGAGAGATGAAGACTGAGAGGAACCAGGTATGAGAGCTTTCTCGGCAGTGGGGCTACTTAAGCAAAGGCCAGAGCAAGGGAGAGCTTAGCACTTAGCTGAGTCAAGGCGGGGGACCGAGGCCATGGTTACTGGGCCTGGAGGGAAGGGAAGAGTGAACAAGGTAAGGTTGGCTAGGTAGGTTAGGATGGGATCAGACTGAGGCAAAGACTTGCTTGTTTTTGTTCTGTTAATTATCTTAGGGCCTCAGTACTTTGTGTGCTTCCTGGCCTCAGGGGAGGGAATGACGTGATTTGGCTGCGTTTTATTTATTTTTATTTATTTATGTATTTATTTAAGATGGAGTCTTCCTCTGTTGCTGAGTCTGTAGTGCAGCGGCACAATCTCGGCTCACTGCAGCCTCCACCTTCTGGGTTCAAGTGATTCTCCTGCTTCAGCCTCCCGAGTAGCTGGGATTACAGGCGCCTGCCACCATGCCTGGCTAACTTTTAGTAGAGACAGGGTGTTTCACCATGTTGCCCAGCCTGATCTTGAACTCCTGACCTCAGGTGATCCTCCCGCCTCAGCCTCCCAAAGTGCTGGGATTACAGGAGTGAGCCACTGCGGCCAGCCTCTGGCTGAGTTCTTAAAAGAGCATGCTATGTGGATAATGAGCTGGGGATGGAGGGAGGAATGGACCCAGAGTAGAAACCACTGGTTAGAGTAGAGGCACTTCAACTGCATGGGTTTCGGCTATAAAGTTCGTGCTGTGGGCCGAAGTTAAAAACCATCTCATAAAGCACAGAATAATGTATACTTTTTAATTATCATACACGTAAATACATACTGTTTTAATGCAGTGTAAATAATGTTTATATATATAATGTATACATTAATGTATTCAGGTATTTTGAGTGTCTGTTATGTGTCAGACACTGTTCTAGGTGCTGAATATTCCATAGGTAAAAAGGGTTATTTAGCCTACATTTTTCTTTCTTTCTTTCTTTTTTTTTTTTTAAAGACAGGGTTTCACCATGTTGGTCAGGCAGGTCTTGAACTCCTGACCTCAGGTGATCCACCCGCCTTGGCCTCCGAAGTGCTTGGATTACAGGCATGAGCCACCACGCCTGGCCTATTTTTTTTTTCTTAACCCCTATTTTTACAGCTCCATAGCCCATAGCCCACATTTTTTTAGTTGTATAAAGAGGGATGGGGAAAACCAAACTTACATAGTTGGGTTTGAGCAAGTTAAATGCATGGATGATGTAATGTGGGAGCACTTTCTGCTTTTCATCTGTGTTTGTGTAGGCGGAACTTAGGGAGGTGGTTTTCCTTGGGAGTTTCAGCTGCCCACTGTGCTCCTTCACTCTCAACAGCTGTGCCTCATAGGTGCCCTGCCTGACTGCCATGCTGTGTCTTTTCATTTGCGTAGACTTTGGGCTCTTTAAATTCAACACTGGCTCAAACCATCTTTACCCCACATCCGTCCCCACTGCTGTGAATGGTAGTTTTCTACCTAGTCAGGAGGTGGCTATGTCTTCTTTTTTTTTTTTGAGACAGAGGCTTGCTGTGTCGCTCAGGCTGGAGTGCAATGGCATGATCTCAGCTCCTTGCAGCCTCCGCCTCCCAGGTTCAAGCAGTTCTCCTGCCTCAGCCTCCTGAATAGCTGGGACTAGAGGCGCCCATCACCACACCCGGCTAATTTTTGTATGTTTGTAGAGACAGGGTTTCACCATGTTGGCCAGGCTGCTCTTGAACTCCTGACCTCAGGTGATCCGCCCGCCTTGGCTTCCCAAAGTGCTGGGATTACAGGCGTGAGCCACCTCACCCAGTCCTATGTCTGTTTTCTGCACTAACCTTATCCTTCTAGTCTCTAGGACCTGTGGGATGGACCTTTCCATCTCTTGGAGGTTACCCCTGAGCCCACTGACTCTCAGACCTGGACCCTTTTGTGTTCGCTGGATTGACTCCTGTGGCCCCTGGCTGTTCTGGAGCTTCACTCCAATTTCTTTTTTTCTTTTTTTTTTTTTTTGAGACAGAGTCTTGCTCTTCTGAAGCTTCAATCCAATTTCTTTTTCTTTTTTTTTGTTTTCTTTCTTTTTTTTTTTTTTTTGAGACAGAGTCTTTCTCTGTTGCCCAGGCTTGAGTGCAATGGTGAGATCTCGGCTCACTTGCAGCCTCCAACTCCTGGGTTCAAGCAATTCTCCTGCCTCAGTCTCCTGAGTGGCTGGGATTACAGGTGTGTGCCACCACACCTAGCTAATTATTTTTGTATTTTTAGTAGAGGCGGGGGGGTTTCAGCGTGTTAGCCAGGATGGTCTCTATCTTCTGACCTTGTAATCTGCCTACTTTGGCCTCCCAAAGTGCTGAGATTACAGGTGTGAGTCACTGCGCCCAGCCCTCTCTGATTTCTTATCCCTCACTGCAGCAAGATCTTCTTTATTTTTTATTTTTATTTTTTGAGACAGGGTCTCACTTTGTCACCCAGGCAGAGTGCGGTGGTGCGATCTTGGCTTGTTTGCAGCATTGCACTCCTGGGCTCAAGCAATCCTTCTGCCTCAGTAAGAAGCTGGGACTCCAGGCATGTGCCACTACACCTGGCTAATTTGTGTGTGTGTGTATGTATATGTATGTATATATATGCATATATTATTATTTTGTAGAGAAGGGGTCTTGCTATGTTGCCTAGACTGGTCTTGAACTCTTGAGTTCAAGTGATCCGCCCACCTCAGCCTCCCAGAGTGCTGGGATTACAGGCGTGAGCCACTGCGCAGGCCAAGGTCTTTCTGAAAGGCATGTACGGCTGCCTTTCCTTCACTCAGAACACTTGAGCTCTCCGTCTCCCCTGGGGCTGAAGACTCCTGTGTCCCCCACATCCGGCCTGGCCCCTCCCGGCTCTCTCAGTGGTGGGTAGCTCCTCACTTGCAGACTCCTTGTTGTTTTTGTACAACTTAGTAAATACGCCCTTCTCTCAGATTAGGCCTTTCTTATCTTCTGCTTGCCAACTTCATTCGAGCTACAACCAAGTAATTTGCCGGTTTTCCCCTGTGTGTACTTATCCTCAAAAATGCCATATTCTGATGCAGTGGTTTGACTTCAGCTAAGGAAATAGTTTTTTTCTTTTTTTTTTGGAGACACAAGAGTCTTTATGTTACCCAGGCAGGTCTCGAACTCCTGGCCTCAAGTAGTCCTCCTGCCTTGGCCTCCGTAAGTGTTGGGATTATAGGCATCAACCACTGCACCCAGCTTTTTTTTTTTGTCTGTTTTTTAAAAAAATTGTTTTTAGAGACGGGGGTCTCACTCTGTTTCTTAGGCTGGAGTGCAGTGACACAGTCACAGCTCCCTGTAGCCTCGACCTCCCTAGCTCAGGTAATCCTCCCACTTCAGCCTGTTGAGTAGCTGGGACCACATGCATGTGCCACCACACCTGGCTAATTGTTTTATTTTTGTAAAGATGAGGTCTCCCTATGTGCCCCAGGCTGGTCTTGAACTCCTGGGCTCAAGTGATCCTCCTACTTGGTCTCCCAAAGTGCTGGGATTACATAATGATGCTGACCCTAACAACTTGTGTAGTTAGATGTTTAAATTCAGACATTTATAAGAGTTAAAGTAGAATGTGTGTAGGTCCCACTGCACGGGGACTTGCCGTCTGTCACTTGCCCTCCAGCCGTGCCTCTTCTCCTCTCTGCATTTTGCATCCCTCCGAGGCTCCCAGCTCCCAAAGGTCTCCTTCTTGGTGGTAGAAAGTGGGGCCACTGCCTGAGGTGTGATTGCACATCACTACTTTGACTCTGTCTTTGCAGTTACTTGTTCTCAGGGGACCTTCAGCCTAATGGTTTTAGTATCCACTGGTGGTCTCTGCTCAAATCATTTCATACCCTGGAAGTTGCAGAGGGGTGATTTTCCCAGCTCTCCGCCCGTGTGCAGTGATGAACAGATATTCCTGTTTGAAGAGGAGCGTTCTCCTTTGTTCACTTTCCAGCTCTCTCCGTCACTGAGGACACTGCGTATTATAGAGTCAGGCATTGTCATTGCTCCTTGGATGCTCGTATTGTCCCCTTCAGATTGGCTCCTGTGTCTTTTTGCCAAGACCCCATTAGTTTTTGAGTGCTTCATTGCTTTCTGGCACAGAAATTTGTCCCAGGCCTACTTTGTACTTTTCCTGCCTCAGATCTGAAATTATTCCTCTCAGGAGCCCTGGTTCCCTTTATTGGGAAATGGTATTTAGAAGTCAGCATTTGGGGCTAAGTATGCTCATTGTCACAGGGGGTAGCATCTTGGTTTGTTTGTTTGAGATGGAGTCTTGCTCTGTTGCCCAAGCTAGAGTGCAGTGGTGCCATCTCAGCTCACTACAACCTCTACCTCCCGGATTCAAGTGATTCTCCTGCCTCAGCCTCCCGAGTAGCTGGGATTACAGGCAAGCACCACCACGTTAAGCTAACTTTTATTGTATTTTTAGTAGAGACAGGGTTTCGCCATGTTGGCCAGGCTGATCTCCTGACCTCAGAACTCCACTTGTCCTGGCCTCTGAAGTGCTGGCATTACAGGCATGAGCCACTGTGCTCAACTGAAGGTAGCATCTTTTATGTCCTTTAACTAGACAGAGCTAGAAAAAAACATTCATTTAAAAAGCCTCCAGGCTGGTCATGGTGGCTATGCTCCAGCACTTTGGGAGGCCGAGGCAGGCAGATCACGAGGTCGGGAGTTTGAGATTAGCCTGACCAACGTGGTGAAACCCCGCCTCTACTAAAAATACGCAAATGAGCCAGATGTGGTGGTGTTTGCCTGTAGTCCCAGCTACTCAGGAGGCTGAGGCAGGAGAATCACTTGAACCCCGGAGGCGGAGGATGGAGTGAGCCGAGATCATGGCACTGTACTCCAGCCTGGGCAGCAGAGCAAGATAACGTTTCAAAAAAAAAAAAAAACCTCCAATTTTCATACTGATTTTGAAAAATAAACATTTTTTCCCTTATTTTATATTTACACATCTTAAACTGATGATTTTGACTTCTAATGATACTAACATTGTTTTCCTTGTCTATGATATACATAAAATGGGTTCAGCATTTTAATACATTGTTCTTATAATCAACCCTTCCAGTGAAGTTTAGGATTACTTTGGCTTTAGAAATAAATACATCTTAAGAATATATAGTTAGAATAATGAGTTTAAAGCAATTCGTTATAACATAACCACACAGGTAAAGTAATTATCAATTTGATAAATAGGTTCATTTGTTCCTATTTATTCTTAATTTCAGACTTTGCATTTTATAACCTTTCTAAGTAGCTGAGGCTGTAGGCATGCACCACCATGTCCAGCTGATTTCTGTATTACTAGTAATGATGGGGTCTCGCCATGTTGCCTAGGCTGGTCTTGAACTCCTGGGCTCAAATGACCTGCCTTGGCCTCCCAGTGTGTTGGGATTACAGGTGTAACTCACTGTGCCCAGCCAAGTTTATTCTTTCTCAAGCCAGGTGCAGTGGCACACGCCTATATTCCGAGCTACTTGAGAGGCTGAGGTGGTAGGGTCACTTGAGACCAGGAGTTCAAGGCCAGCCTGGTTAATAATAGCAAGACCCTGTCTCTCAAAAAAACATTTTTTTTTAAAGTTTATTATTTTTCAGCCAGGTGCAGTGGCTCACGCTTCTAATCCCAGCACTTTGGGAGGCCGAGGCAGGTGGAACACCTCTCGAGCCCAGGTGTCTGAGAGCAGCCTGGGCAACATGTCAAAACCCTGTCTCCACAAAAAAATCTAAAAATTAGCCAGGCTTGGTGGTGCACATCTGTGCCAGCTACTCAGGGACTGAGGCACTAGAATCGCTTGAGCCTGGGAGATGGAGGTAGCGGTGATCCAAGATCATACCACTGCACTCTAGCCTGGGTGATAGAGCAAAACCTTGTGTAAAAAAAAAAGAAAGTTTATTATTTTTCAAATACACAAAACAGTTACATGGTTCAAAAGACCAGAACTGTGTAAAAATGTAAACACAGAGGTCTTGCACCCAGCCCTGTCACACCCACCCCGATAGGTAGGGTGAGTATGTGTTCGGTTTGCATGGAATACTCCCTGTTTTTGCCTGTTACCCTGGAGCAATTAGTGATAGTGCTTTCTTTCACTCAGAAATGAAGCATAGCTAAAGCTTTGTTGGCACCTGCTAATGCTAATTTAGAGATGTGGACAAAATGTTTCCACTTTGTAGATTTTTTTCCCCCTGTAGCTAAAAGTAAGGGCTTGGCTGAATCCTGCAGACTTTTGGATTGAGGTTCTCTTGGCAGGGGAGGTCCACCCATGGAGTTCATATTCTTTTCACAGAGTCTCATTCCCGTTCGGAAGAGGAAATTTCATTTTGCTCTGAAAATAAATTTGGGAGCTTGAAGCATATTGTACATTTCCAAGTTTTTCTGCTTTGCAAAGGGCTAATTATTTCTCCTGCCTATATAGTTGTAAACCTTTGCCAGTACTAATATAAGAATTGATTTCAAGTAGTGACATGCTGAAGTTGTTGAATCATGTATAGAAAAGTTAAAGTTCTACTTGAGATGAATTAGTATTTCTGAGCGATTGATCTCTTGAAATCTTAAGGTGCTGTGAAGAAGCTAGTGCAGCCTCTTCCACCTTAAAAATAATTTATGGGGAAAACATGAATGACTGCCGAGGTCGTAGCATCCTACGTACCCTAAAAGAGAGATGTAGCAGGGGTGAGATTATTTTGAGTAGTCTGAGTATTAATTTGAGTAGTCTGACGCGGTATTTCTCTTCATGCAAATTAAAATCTGAAGAACTTTACTTGTGACTAAACATGAGATCCCATTGATGCAGAAAGGTTTGAAGAAATTCTGAGTAAAATTTAATTAGCTGCCCTTGGCTCAGCCCGTTTTCCGCTCCCATAGACACTGAGGCGTTCACGTTGGAGGGTGATGCCTAGCAGATGGGCGTTGTGCTCTTTGTACTTCTTGGAGGCACTTTTCAAACAGTAGTTCAGTGCCTCTCCCTGCCTCTGTTTCTTTTTGTGATTGATGGAGACCCATTGACTTGAATGAATAGTTTATTTCTTTATTTTTGAGACAGGGTCTCCCTCTGTTACCCAGGCTGGAGTGCAGTGGTGTGATCACAGCTCACCGCAGCCTCAGCCTCTCTGGGCTCAGGGCATCCTCCCATCTCAGCCTCCCGAGGAGCTGGAGCCACAGGCATATGCCATCATGCCTGGCTAATTTTTGTATTTTTTTGTAGAGACAGGGTTTCACCATGTTTCTCAGGCTGGTCTTAAACTCCTAGGCTCAAGTGACCCACCTGCCTAGGCCTCCCACAGTGCTGGGATCACACATGTGAGCCACCACACCCCAAGTGGGGGAGTTTAGAGGCAGGCTGTGTGCCGCGTGCATCCTTTCTGTCTGACTCTGTAGGTAGATTCCACTCCGCCTCCCTTGTGTGGATTCCTGGCTTGGGGTGCGGGCTGGGCGGGTGGCATGGAGAGCTGTAGGTTTGTGAGGAGCATGGGCTTGGAGCCGGCTGGACTTGCATGTCCCCTTTCCCTTATTACCTTTGTCACGCTCCCTCGTCGCTGAGCCTTCTGTTTTCTCACAGCAAATTAGAGATAAAAATCATTTGCTTGTTTTTTAGCAAATATGTATTGTGTGCTCTGTGTAGGTACCATCCAGGGGGCTGGGTGTATGGATGTTTGGGAGACAGAATAAGCTAACAGTGAATGTTTATTGCCTCTAAGCCTCTCTATAGGAATGATCCCACTGAAGCCTCGTAACAGGACTACAAAGCAGAGCACTGTTATGTACCGCATTTTGTAGATGAAGAAATTGAGGCATAGAGATGTTTGGTAACTCACTCAGGATCCTATAGATATTACATGGTAGAGGCTGTATTTGAACCCAAGCAGTCTGACTCCAGAGTTCTTTAACTGTGTGAAAAGACTGGGCACAGCAGTATCCCTCAGCCCCCCTGCCCCCTATAGTATTACTGGAGTGCACATGTTACAGTTCTTTCGTGGAGGGACTTGTCTCTCAGTTAGGTCCCCTGTTCCACGTTTGAGCAGCCAGGGCAGCTGCGTGGGCTTCCCCCTGCCCGGGATGGGAGCCTCATCTGAGCAAGGTACCTGCCCGTGTGGCCTGCCGCCTGCTGCTGTTCTGTTGCCAGTGTTGAGCACAGTCCCTGGCACACTTAGGCACAGTGATGGGTCCTCGAGTGGTGATGACATCATTTCCTACACAGGATCTTTTAACAGTCACCTACCTGCTCCTCAGTGGCTCATGTAGTTCTGTTCCTAGCTCTTCCACGTGGTTAATCCAAGGCATTTAAAGTTTCCGTTTTTTCCCTTTCTTCATTGCTTTTTCCAGAAACTTTTTAGCATGCAGAACAAGGGGGTTTAAGTGTGCTACGTGTTGGCTTCATAGCAAATATGTGACACTGTTGTTTTGTTTCCCCATCAATCAACTCTTGGCCCATCATAAAATTAAAATTTGCTAACCTGCAATTTCATAGTATTTTGATGATAACTTTAAACAAATTACTGGAACAGTAGAGAAGCAAATAAAACAAGGCCACTCCCCTTACCCCCCTGGCTTTGGCAGGTGGGAGCTGTGGGTTGGCAGAGTGCTAGAGCAGCATGCAGCCCAGGGGCCAGCAGTGTCGTCTGGTCTGCCATCGCTGAATCTGCTGGAGCCTTGTGTGACTTCTCTGTAGAACAGAGTGGGTGAACTGGGCCCCGTAGTTTAAATAAAGCTTTCTGAAAGAAGCCAGAAGGGCCTTTTCCATAGGTGTACAATGCAGAGTGGCTCAGGGGAAAGTCAGCTGCCCTGGGAAGCCATTTGCTGACACCCTTAGCCTCTGCTTTACCCTGTCCTCAAACGAATCCTAGGAAGATAGTTGGAAAGCCTTAGGGCTAGTGATTTTGATCCCTTTCAGCTCTCTGATTCTTTAAATGTTCTGTAGTTCCTGCACAGTGCGTTTTCTCTCTCTCCCCACTCCGCTCCCCTCCCCTCCCCTCCCCTCCCCCCTCCCCTCCCCTCTCTCTGCTCTCGCTTCCCCCCCTCCCCTCTCCTTTTCTTTTGACTGGTCTTGCCCTGTTGGCCAGGCTGGAGTGCGGTGAGATCAAGGCTCTCTGCAACCTCGACTTCCTGGGCTGAAGCAGTCCTCCCCCGCTCAGCCTTTTCGCTGGGATCATCAGTGTGCTGTGCACCACCATGCCCAGCTGAG
This sequence comes from Ateles fusciceps, assembly GCA_036589455.1. Taxonomy (NCBI): domain Eukaryota; kingdom Metazoa; phylum Chordata; class Mammalia; order Primates; family Atelidae; genus Ateles; species Ateles fusciceps. The sequence continues at coordinate 1,691,036 of JAZHEH010002754.1, forward strand.
TTCTGTATTTTTTGTAGACACCAGGTTTTGCCATGTTTCCCAGGCTGGTCTCAAACTCCTGGGCTCAAGTGATCCTTCTACCTCAGCCTCCCAAAGTGCTGGGATTACAGGTGCAAGCCACTGCGCCTGGCCTGCACAGTTCCTTTTTGCAAATTGTAGAGAAAGGTTAAACTTTTATTCCATTGTTCACCTGCAGAAGACCTGAGCAAGTGTTTGGAGATGGCGAGGTGATGGAAGTTGGTGAGGGACGGAGAGAGGAACACTGGGAAGGAAATCCAGTGTTCCCGCTAACGGGCTATGTCCATCTCCTTTAGACATGTGACAAAAGCAGGATTTTGGTGCCTTTGAATGGGATGTAACTCCTGCCTTGAGTGTAATGAAGCTTTGCAACAAAGGCAAAGCATCAGAAGGGAAATGGTAAGAATTTTCTTCATCGCATTTGTTTCTGTGTTTATGGAGAGAATTGCTTGTTAATGTGGTGTGATTTTGAGGTCGTGTGTAAGAGCATGGACTTGGGGTCTGGGCTGTCCCCTTAGCTCTCCGCTGCTCACTATGAGACATGTCTCACAGAGTTGTGGTGAAGATAGTTAATTCCCATGAAGCTCTCAGAAGAGAGCCTGGTATTTAATAAGCATTCAGTAAATGTTAGTCATTCTTCTGATAGTCATTATTGAATGGGCTAATGAAGTTTGTTTGGGGAAGAATGCTTTTCCCTGTGAGTCCCGAAGTTAATAGTGATCAATAGAAAACAAAAACGGAGAACCTAGGTGTGGTGGCTCATACCTGTAATTGCAGCACTTTGGAAGGCTGTGGTGGGAGGATCACTTGAGGCCAGGAGTTCGAGACCAGCCTGGGCAACGTAGCAAGACCCTATTTCTAGAAAGACTCAAAAAGCTGTTTGGGTGTGGTGGTGCGTGCCTGTAGTCCCAGCTACCCAGGAGGCTGAGGCAAGAGGATCACCTGAACCCAGTAGGTTAAAGCTGCAGTGAGCTGTGATTGCACCACTGTACTCCAGCCTGGGTGACAGAGCAAGACTTGTCTCTAAAACGAAAAACAGAGAAAAATGAAAAAGGAGGTGTAAACAATATGGAAACGTATGGTGTGTGGTGTATTGTCTGAAGGGTGCATTCATGCTTGAGAAGAATGGATGAAATTCTAAGTTGTGAAAATACAAGTAACTGGTAAAATAAGCCTGCTAATTCAAGGGGCTTGTTACACACTACCTGTGTGATCTGCACAGAAAAATGATTGTCAGGATTTTGACTGGGAGACAGTGTCTCTGGGAAGGTGGAGGACTAGGCCTGGTTTCTCCCCTCATGTCTGTGCTCCGAAGTTGTCATCAGCAGACGCAGGAGAGGCGGAGAGAGTGAGTTTCTGGTGCTTTCAACCACCTTTTTGGGCCACTTGCTATTCCTTAAGAGTGGACCACCTCCCATCCATAGGAAGAGCTCAGATGCTGGATGGCCAGCATGCCTGAAAAATGGCAGTGGCATGACTGAAACCCTTGACAGCTGTGCCTGGAGATCTGGAGACAGCAGTTTAGCGTTTGCTTACATGGTAGTGGTAATGCTCTTTCCCTCTAGAATTATCAAGAAAAAATGCCATGTGATTCTCTCCTCTCTGCTCTGACTTTCCTCTAGAAAGAAAAAGAACACACAGTGAATGAAAATCCAAATTAGGTATTTGGGTTTCCTTCCTTCCATCAACTTTTCTCTTATATCACTGCCCGTATTACTTTTCTTCCTGTTTCTGATTATTCCATTTCAAGGAGAAAGGTTAGGAGAAAGGTTCATAAAAAAGCATTGCCTTCTTGGTTGTGTGTAGTGCGGTGCCTGATGGCAGCTGAGTGGTAGAAAGGTCTGTGGGAAAAAGTAGCGGGAGGGTAGGATAAAGGTTTGACATCGGAAAGAATGTACATTCCAAGGTTGTTTTCTTGTGCAAACCATAGACATACTTGTTCCCGAAACAGTTTAATGATGAATTAGGAGATTGCTTAAAAGCGCATACCTGTAGATAGGGTCTGGGTGCTTTTCATAAACCCATGAATGCCTGGCACTTTCTTTTTTATGTTCTCCAAACTGTATTTTTACTATAAATTGTTATTAAAAGGCCTAGGTGCTTCCAGGAAGTGATACTTTCTAGAGTGTACCTGCAAGTGTTTATTCAAGAACTTGTTTATGAAAAGACTTCCAGGTTGATATATCCCACAGCGCTGGCCTGAGAACATCAGCTGCTGCTCCGAGGGCTTCCCTGGACTCAGGAGAAAACTTCCCTGCCTTCTCACCTTAAGGTGCTGTTCTCCTGTGCTTTGACACAGTATCGGGATTGCTGTTATAAATTCATTTTTATGATTCTCTTATTATTAAAAGTTTACAGTAGCCAGGCATGGTGGCTCACACCTGTAATCCCAGTGCTTTGGGAAGCCGAGGCAGGTGGATCACCTGAGGTCGGGAGTTCGAGACCAGCTTGATCAACATGGAGAAACCCCGTCTCTATTAAAAATACAAAATTAGCCAAACGTGGTGCCTGTAATCCCAGCTACTCAGGAGGCTGAGACAGGAGAATTGCTTGAACCCAGGAGGAGGATGTTGCGGTGAGCTGAGAGAGTGCCATTGCACTCCAGCCTGGGCAAACAAGAGTGAAATTCTGTCTCAAAAAGAAAAAGTTTACATTAATACTACATAACAGTTTTTAAACTGTCAGTAATTTAGAGGGCAAGTGTCTAGATACAGTTATTCTGTCTTCATTAAACAATTTTACCATGTCTTTTTATTTGAAAGAACGGGTTCTGGGCTGGGCGCAGTGGCTCACCGCCTTTAATCTCAGCACTTTGGGAGGTTGAGGCAGGCGGATCACTTGAGCTCAGGAGTTTGAGACCAGCCTGGGCAACACAACAAAACCCTGTGTCTACAAAAAATACAAAAATTAGCCAGGCATGGTGGCGCACACCTGTAGTTGCAGCTATTTGGGAGGCTGAGACAAGAGGATCACTTGAGCCCTAGAGGTTGAGGCTGCAGTGAGCCAAGATTGCACCACTGCATTCCAGCCTGGGCAACAGAGTGAGTCTCTGTCTTAAAAAAAGAAAGAAACAGGTTCTAGGTAGGTTGTTTATTAGCTGCAGCTTTAGAATAAAATGTTTTCTTTTCTTACAGGGGTCAGACACCATAGAATAAAGTGTTAACACCATGCACCTGTTGACATCACTGTTTACTATGCTACACTGGCAGGCGTTAGGGATTTCTTTTTCATGTTAGGTAAACCCCTGTGAATATAATCAAGGGAAAGGTAGCCTTGTTATCCAAAAAGATACTGTTCTCAGACAGTTACTTTCCTCAGGACAAATGCCCTCCTTGGCCCCTCCAGTGGTCTTTATTGCGGGGGACTTCTTCCCTTCCGGATGCTCCTGGGACCTCAGCCCTGTGGTTTGTGATTGTTTCACACGTGTCCATTGGGTGTCCTGCTGTCCCTCCTACCGGAGCTGTGCTCCCATTTCCTTCCAAGTCAGCGTCACCCTCTGCCTCCTGTCCAAGCTTCATTCTTCACCTTTCTGCTCCCCTGCTACCACTCAGAGGCACTGTCAGGGGTTTCTTTTCTGATCCCGCCACACACAACACACACACACACACACACACACACACACACACACACACACACACACACACACACACACACACTCACTCACTCACTCTGCCCTTGGTGTTTTCATCTCAGAGCCATTCCCGGCTGTGCTTGTGGCTCCCCCCTTTCCAGTCTGCTCAGCACACTTGCTACAGCCACTGGCCAAACCTTAGCCATCGCTTTGGGAGGGTTTGTTCGGTGCCTGTCTAGGTGCAGGAACGGAATCTTGACTCACTTAGCCTGGCTACCAACTCTGTGTTTTGGCTCCCTCCATCTGCCCCACAAATCTCCCTCTGTCAGTGCCCCACACTCCAGGATGCCAGCTGTGCCCTCTGCCCTTTCCCATAGGCCTGGGCTCACTGGAATCCCCTCTCCTGAGATCTCCTGCACCCTCCTTTTGTTACCATGCGCCCCTCAAGGCCAAAGTCAAGCCTCCACAGTCTCTTCTCACTCTTCATAGGTGTTCTTTTTCTGCCAGTTCCTATTGGGATTCAGGGGCTTGGGGCTGATTTTACTGTTCATTCCTTTTATCTTTACTCCAGCATTTATTTATTTATTTTTATTTTTTTGAGATGAAGTCTCGCTTTGTCACTCAAGCTGTAGTGCGGTGACCCAGTCCTGGCTCACTGCAACCTCTGCCTCCTGGGTTCAAGCGATTCTCCTGTCTCATCCTCCTGAGTAGCTGGGACTACAGATGCCTGCCTCCATGCCTGGCTAATTTTTGTATTTTTAGTAGAGACAGGGTTTCACCATGCTGGCCACGCTGGCCTTGAACTCCTGACCTCCGATGATCTGCCTGCTGTGGCCTCCCAAAGTGCTGAGTTTACAGGCATGAGCCACCACGCTCGGCCTACTCCAACTTTTAAAATGCTACCAGCTTTAAGAAAACACAGATGAAATGTTAGGATCAAGTGTATATCAAGGTAAGCCTTGAAGGGTAAAGAAACCACAAAAAGACCTCCTGGGAGGTGAGGCCAGCCGCAGTCTCTCCATTTAGGGTCATGGGTTAACTGCGTAAACAGTCCCTTCTTTTTTACTAACTGCTGGAATAGTAGTCTGTTGTTTTCTGCCCAGTCACTCCTTATTCCCTCCATATATACCTGTTACAAGTTTTGGGTCCTCTGCTTACCAATTTTCTGATCTTGGCCAAGATAGTTCACCTCTGACTGTTCTGCCATCTATAAAATAGAGATATTACTTATTGCCTAATATTTATTATAGGCAGACTTAATGAGAACTAACATAAGGCATCTCCCATGTTAGCCTGCACAAAGTGGACATTCATTGGATGTGAGGCATCTGTCTACAAACTGCTCAACACAGCCCCAACACAGGGAAGATGGAGATAATTCAGTTTCTCTGTGCCCTTGGTTTTGGTCCTCATCATGGTCTCTTGCCCCGAAGATAACATCGCGCTGGACTCTGAGTCCCAAGCCACCTGTTAGCTGAGTGACCTTTGTACCTCTCTAATCTGCCTGGGTCTGTATTCTGATTTGTAAAATGAGCTAATTATGAGTGCCTTACTGGGTTACTGAGAGTGAAATGTGATAAAATATATGAAAGTATTTTGAAAATCATAAGACATTAAACAAATATAGTTTCTGCAGTTTATATCTTTTGAGTACCTAACGTAGCACCTTCAAAATATTTTTTTGTTCAGGAAATTATTTGAATTAATAGGAGTACTTGTTCTTAAGCTTGTATTTCTATTTAAGCTTAATAGAACCACAGAGAGGGCCGGGCATGGTGGCTCACGCCTATAATCCCAGCCCTGTGGGAGGCCGAGGCAGGTGGGATCACCTGAGGTTGGGAGTTCGAGACCAGCCTGGCCAACATGGAGAAACCCTGTCTCTACAAAAATACAAAATTAGTGTGGTGGCGCATGCCTGTAATCCCAGCTATTGGGGAGGCTGAGGCAGGAGAATCGCTTGAACCTGGGAGGTGGAGGTTGCGGTGATCCAAGATTGTGCCATTGCACTCCAGCCTGGCCAATAAGAGCAAAAGTGTCTCAAAAAAAAAACCACAGACAGAAAATTCCTAATAAAGGACCTTTGTTTACAGTTGTGTACCTGGACCTTTGGCTCATTTTGAGATGCCTTCTTGTTAGATTAGAGGGTGAAATCATTCATGGAGCTCTCGTCAGACTGCTGTGCCACACATAGTGCGCAGCGCATGAGTGTTTAACGGGACCACCGTGCAGTAATATTAGCTGTCGATATTACTCAGTTATTTGCATATGCACTTACTGTGTGAACACTTCTGCTTTGCTGGGTTCCTTGTTGTGGCGTGGAGTTTTAAAGGGATGGGCACAGCCTTTCACCTGGGAAGCATGGAGTCTAAGTACTCATGCAAGTGCAGTGAAGCAGTGGCTGGCAGAATCTGGTGTAGCACGGGAAAGGAGCTGGCCAGGTGGCCCGCGGAGAGCCAGGAGGGCCTTCCCAGACAGAGCAGGTGGAATGGTTGAGCTGAGGATTGTGAGATCTCATTCAGCATTGAGGGGATGGTGGGGGCTGGGCAGCAGTGGGAAGAAAGGCTCGGTTGGAGGAGGGAGCACCCAACCACTGTGTAGGATGAGGCAGCCACACTGGTCCTTGGGAGCAGTGGGAGAAGGGTGGTTGACCAGGAGAGGGGGCTGTGACCACAGCATGGAGGGCTGTGAGCTCACAGGAAGGTGGATATTCAGGGCTGAAGTGGGTTCTCTGAGAACCTTGTGGGAAGATGGAGATGGGCAATGGAGTCTGGACAGGCAGAGGGAGGGCACTGTGGCAACAGGGCTGGAGACAGGGCACTTGAGATGCTTCCTTGGTTGACAATAAACCCTTTCTTTTTATCATTTCCACCAGTCAGTTATGTTGTTTTCTGGTAGGCAATGCGGTGCTTGGTAAGAAGACTGCCTGAGAGAATTGAAAGCTTTTGCAAGTCCGTTTATATTTATACACGCAGCCGCAGCTACATGGTCTCGAACACTAGAGTGCTGTGTCTTCTGCACTCATCAGCAGGATATCAGGAATGTAAATGTAAATGGAGCCATACATACTCTCAGACAACTTTTTTTTTTTTTAAGGAGCTGCGATCTCACTATGTTGCCCAGGCTGATCTTGAACTCCTGGGCTCAAGCAGTCCTCCTGCCTTGGCGTCCCAAGTAGCTGAGATTACAGACATGCCACCACACCACAGAAGGAAATCTCTAATAAAGTGTCTTTCAGTGACAGCTTTATGCCTAGACCTTTGATTCGTCCTGCAATACCTGTTTATTAAATGAGCGAGCTTCCCATCTCTGACCTGGTGTCTCTAAGACCACGTCACAGACTGAAAGGAAAGTGGCAGCCCAAGTCTTCCTTGGTCTTGTGTAGGCTGAGGCCTGAGTTTTCAGTTATGGTCTCCCGTGTTTGTCAGAATACTGGCCAGCGTTCTCAGTTGGTGTTCCTTGCGTTCTTTCAGCATTGCCTTGTGGTTTTAGACCCCTGTCTGACGCAGTGTTGGGTAGCCCTGCTGCTGTTTGAGTGCTGCTCTTTGGTAGTGCTTGGTCTGGCAGAACACACCAGGGCCTGTTGGCAGAACCTTGACGAGGCTTGGAAAGTGGTCTCAGAGTGCTCACACATGTCTGGGACATTTCTAATTGAATAAATGTCATGGAAAAAGTTTTGCAGATTGTTTAATTACAATTTTAATTACAATTGTGGCTTTCCTTGCTAATATGAGCCTGAAAAATGCTAACTACAATTGTAGTGAAATGAGAGAAACCTTGCGCATACCCTAAGGTTTTTCTGGAGAATTGCTTACCTGTGAACTCTTAAGGCAGTTCCTGAGTAGCGCCAGCATGATACTATAACATGATAAGAAATGTACATTTGATCTGCCTACCTGGCCCCTGGCATAGAGCTCCTCAAACCCCTGGACTCTTTGGAGTGCTGAGAGTTTCCTTATATGCTGATCAGGTGACTGGCCACCCCTAGGTAGCCTTAGGTAAGGACTGGTCACTGGAGGCCGGGCACGGTGGCTCATGCCTGTAATCCCAGTACTTTGGGAGGCCGAGGCAGGCGGATCACTTGAGGTCAGGAGTTCAAGACCAGCCTGGCCAACATGGTGAAACCCCGTCTCTACTAAAAATACAAAAATTAGCCGGGCGTGGTGGCATGTGCCTGTAATCTCAGCTACTCAGGAGGCTGAGGCAGGAGAATTGCTTGAACCTGGGAGGCAGAGGTTGTAGTGAGCTGAGATCACACCACTACACTCCACCCTGGGAGACAGAGTGAGACTCCCATCTCACAAAAAAAAAAAAAAAAAAAAACAAGGAAAAAGGACTGGTCACTGGAAAGACCTAGGCAGGATTAGAGGGTTAGGACTTTCAGCTCCATGCCCTAACTTCTGGTTGAAGCTTGGGTTATCCAGTGGCCAGTGATGTAATCAGTCTGCCTGTGTAATACAGCATAAAACCCTAAAAGGGTAGGATTCTGGGGGCTCTGGGTTCCTGAACATGTAACGATTTCTGGAGGGTGGTGCCCTCAGAGGGCGTGGGAGCTCCGCGCCCCTTCCCGCATACTTTGCCCTGTGCATCTCTCCATGTGCTATTCTTCTGGGTCCTTTGTGACAGCCTTAAAAAAAATTAGAGACAGGATCTCACTATGTTGCCCAGGCTGGTCTCGAATTCCTGGCCTTAAGCGGCCCTCCCGCCTTAGCTCCCTAAAGTGCTGGGATTACAGACATGAGCCCCTATGCTCAGCCTGTGATATCCTTTGTAATAAATGGGTAAATGTAAGTAGAGTGCTTCTCTGAGTTCCGTGAGCTGCTGTAGCAGATTTAATTGAACCTGAGAAGGGCATCATGGGAACCCTGGTTCATAGGTGGTTGGTCAGAAGCCCACGTCACAACCTGGTGCTTGGCACCTGCAAAGGATTGAGGGAGCAGTCTTGTGGGACTGAGCCTCACCCTTTGGGATCGACACACTCTCCAGGTGGACAGTGCGGAATTGCATGGAATTAGAGGACACACAGCTGCAGAATTGCTTTACACGCCGCTACGCCTGGTGTTGGCAGTGGTGGTGTGTGTGGAAGTAGGAAAAACACTTTGGTGTTTCCTATCCTCGTTAGCCAGGGAGGTCAGCACCCCTCATTTTCTAGAGAAGTGGGGTTGTTAATCAAGTGCCTGCCCTTCTCAAGTTCAAGATGCCTGAGACACTGGTGCCCCTCCTGGCACCTGCAGATATTTGCTCCATGTTTTGATTGTCCGATCACTGCCAGCTTTACCAGGAATGACCACTGTGTTCCAGAGCATGGTGGTAGTTTGTGAGTGACAGAGTGGCACCCAGTGGCCTAGTGTCCCGCAGGCAGAGCAGACTGTTTCTCTAAGGCAAGGATGCCAAAAACTGAGTGACAGTTGCCACCGCAAAAAAAGAGGAGACAAGATAGGTTCAGAATTTCCTGGAGATGTTTTAAATGCATGTGCTAGAACTCTAGGTAGGAAATTGGCTTGTTAGATACAGTAAGTTAGCATGCAACTAGAGTAAACAGTTTGACCTAACAAACTTATCGATCCATCTGTTTATTGTACTTTTTCTTTTTTTGAGACAAGGTCTCACTTACCCAAGCTAGAGAGCAGTGGCATGATATCAGCTCACTGTAGCCTCGGCCTCTTGAGCTCAAGCGATCCTCTAACCCCGGCCTCCTAAGTAGATGTGACTGCAGAGACACATCACCATGCCTGACTAATTTTTGTATTTTTTGTAGAGATGGTATTTCACCCCGCTGCCTAGGCTGGTCTCAGCCTCCTGAGTTCAAGCACTCTGCCTGCCTTGGCTCCCAAAGTGTTGGGATTACAGACGTGAGCCCCTGAGGCTGGCCCCCATCTGTCTGTTTTAATAAATACGTAGGACTGAATTTGACTCACTGTTGACTAATTCACGTTGTAAAGTGGCCAGAAAACTTGATTGGTAGTTGCCTTCGTACGAAAATTGAGAAGTTCTTACTCAAAATTGGCTTATATTTGGGCATATGTTAGGATACATGTAATGTTTAAATAAAAGCAAGAATTTGAATATCAAACTAACTAATCATAAGTTTATGGTTATTTATACTGTTAGGTAATAGGGTATTTTAATCTACCCCCTTACTGCCATGGGGAGGTTAAAAAGGCAAAATTCAAAACAGAGAAATTGTGCTGACATTTGAGCAAAATAAATGGATTATTTTCCAAGTAATGTTTTGTTTTTAGAAATAATAAGGACCCTCATTTTGCATGGTACTGTGGACTAGAAAAATGGCCTTTTGGGCTAAACTGGTGCAAAGTGACCTTTTTCTTTTGGAGTTAACATGCACGCCACACACACTTCCCTGCAAAATGATCTTAATCATCAATGGGGAAATCGATTGTTTGTGATCTTTTTTTTGTTAAGGCATAAAAATCTCTCAAAGTAAATTGTACATATAGAGGGGAATGACAAGCAGTAAAACATTTACTAAATACACTGTCATTTATAACATTAAAAACATTGATAGTTAAAGTACATAACCCTTTGACACAGCAGGTTCGTTTCTGGGTGTATAGCTTAGAGCGGTCTGGCGTTTCCCTATAATAGTATTTTAAATTGTAATTTTTATCATAAAATGACATTCATTAAAAAACCCTACCTGAATACATAATTTTAGAAAAATCAATACAGTGCCCCGATTGTAATGTAAAATAAGTAAAAGGAAATCCGTTTACAGTCAGATGTTTTCTTGTATAAATGTCTGGGCATGACAACAGTAGAAAGCATAAGGCCGGATTGGTGTACTTTCTGATAACAGATGTTTGGCTGTCAGAGAAGATTGTCAGAAGCTATTGCAAAGAAGAATGCAGGAACATGAAAGAAGAGGTGACTGCTGTATAAAAATGTGTTAGGATAGGAAAAAGCAGACCAGTCATTTGTATGTAATAAGAGAAAAGATAAATAATTACGTTAGGGATAACATGCCATTCATATTATAGATTGTCACCTGGAGAAAATGAAGTATTACATTCTCACACACACACAAAAAAAACCCTAAGCCTTCTTTGTTTCCAGTGAAATGTCAGAATCATTCCCTGGGTCATGACAGACTCAGAGGAGCAGCAGAGTATCACAGATTGCTTCCCACTCTCCCAGCAGAGGGCCAGGCAAGCACCCAGTCCGGTACGTGAAAAGATTTTGGAGATTCCTGTGTGATAGGCAATGGGGAATGGAGGATGGATCCGAAAAAAAGGAAAATTAACATCGAGGTTTAATAACACACCAGGATGGTCAGGCCGCAGGAAACAAGCATTTTATTATGTTGCTGACCTACTGGGGATGACTTTGCAGTATCTTTTAAATTACAAATATCCTTTGACGCAGAAATGCTAAGATTTTATCTTACTGATATGCTTGGCTCATGAACAGAATGATGTATGTGCAAGGTTATTCGTTGCCATGTTATTTGTAATAGCAAAAGATTCGGAGCAGGAACATAAACCTCATCAGTAGCTGAACAGTTGAATGATGGCATTCATATTCTGTGTATGACAGGAAGCTGTCAAAAGGGAGGAGAATGTTATGAACTGGTATGGAAATAGCCTTAACTGAAGAAAAGCATGGGAAGGAATATATTTGCTTATATATGCATTAAAAAAAAACTCTAGATAAACAGTAAAGGCACAACTTTAGTTACCTACTCTGTGGAAGAGTGAACAGAGCTACAAGAGAGATTTTTCTGTATATATCTTTATTACTGATTCAAAAAAATTAAGTACTTTTTCTAAAGGTGTGTGTAAAAAAAGAAAAAGCTCTGTTAGGCTGTATGTGGTAGCCCCTGTAATCCTAGCACTTTGGGAAGCCATGGCAGGAGGATCCTTTGAGCCAGGAGTTCAGGACCAGCCTGGGCAACATGAGCAGCCCTTATCTCTACAAAAAAATTTTTTTCTTAATTAGCTGGGCATGATGGTGTACACCTGTGGTCCCAGCTACTTAGGAGGCTGAAGTGGGAGGATTACTTGAGTATGGGTGTTCAAGGCTGCAGTGAGCCATGGTTATACCGCTGGACCCCAGCCTGGGCAACATAGCAAGACTTTGTCTCAAAAAGCAAAGAAAAAAGCTCAGTTCTAAGCCCCTTTTCTTGGCTGCGGCTACCATTGTTTTTAAAGCTTGTTAGGGTTAAAATATATTTAGAAATATGGGTTATGCACTGACCTTAGTGATGGCTTTAGAGTTCAAACAGGCATTTTCTGATTTCATGCTTTGAAGACAGTTTATGATTCAATAATTTCTTGGCACATGCATAGGTCTATTAACTATTTGAAATTGAAAAATATTTTATATTCCTGTAAGCATGAACAGTGCCAAAAATCACATATTTGTTCTATTGGGAAGTTTGAAAAATACTATAAATATAAACTGGATGTCATATGTTTGTATTTTGTTATTTTCTAGTGTTTTAAATTTATCCAAAACTCTTTAAAGCTAATATTCTTTTTAAAAATGTGATTGCAGAGGCTGGGCACAGTGGCTCGCCCCTGTAATCCCAGTATTTTGGGAGGTCAAGGTGGGAGTTTCGCTTGAGGCCAGGAGTTCAAGACCAGTCTGGGTAACATAACATCTCTTAACCAAAAAAAAAAAAAAATGCTTGGGCACTGTGGTGCATGTCTGTGGTCCTAGCTTCTTGGGAGGCTGAACCTAGGAGTTGGAGGCTGCGGTGAGCTATGATTGTGCCACTTCACTTCAGCCTGGGTGACAGGGCGAGACTATCTCAAAGAGATAAACAAATATAAGAATCCATAGTGAGTGTAGAAGCTTTCATTTCTGCTGGAATCAAGGGTTTCTGCCCTTTGTTTGTTTGTTTGGTTCTGCCCTTCCCCTCAGGCTAAGTTTAAACAGGTTAATTAGAATGTTTTTCCTGTGAATTTTTTACTTATATATACTTGAATTCTGAAGTATATGACACATACATTCTCAGTAATATTTCAGGTTGTTTTGAAATGTACATGCTAATGTTTTTTATTTTTATTTTTTTGAGACAGAGTTTTGCTCTTGTTGCCCAGGCTGGAGTGCAGTGGTACAATCTACGTATGAACCACCACACCCGTCTAATTTTGTATTTTTAGTAGAGACAGGGTTTCTCCATGTTGGTCAGGCTGGTCTTGATCTCGCGACCTTAGGTAATCTGCCTGCCTCGGCCTCCGAAAGTGCTGGGATTACAGGTGTGAGCCACCACATCCGACCGCTAATACTTCTAATTGTCTTGCTTGCTTATTCTGTGGAATTGTATGTGTTTAAGTATTGAAATGCTAATAACAACCAAAAATAGTTTGGTTTGCTCTTAGCAGAATGATAAAAATACAGGAAGCAAAACTTAGAAACTCCCATGAAGAAATCCCAGTTTTGCCTAAAAGAAAACATTTTCCAAAAAGAAAAAGAAATAAAAAAAGGAGTGAAGCTACTGTTTGCTACAACATATATGACCCTTGAAAATACTATGCCAAGTGAAAGAAGCCAGGCACAAAAGGCCACATAGCGTATGATTCCATTCCTATGACATGTCCAGAACAGGCAGACCCACAGAGACAAAAGGCAAATTGGTGGATGCCTAGGGATGAGGGAAGGGGAGGAAGGGTTGGGGTGATTGCTGATAGATAAGGGGTTTCCTTTTGGGGTGACAAAAATGTGCTGAATTAGATAGTGGTAATGGTAGCACAACATTGTGAATATACCAAAAATATACTAAAAACCACTGAATTGTACACTTGAAATGGTTAAGATGGAGAATTTTATGTGACTTTTATCTCGATAAAAATTTTAAAACATAAAAGCGGTATGGTCATAATATTTTGAATGTGAGTGATGTGAATTTAAAATACTGGTTATGCATCAGTATTTCAGTTACTGTGAAGTTAATGCAGCTCCCTTCAGAGTAAACACAAAGCAAGTTAAATTGTTAAGGATGATACAATTTCAGAGCCAGCAGACCAGCTGGATTCTAGATTGTGTTTATTATATATGGCAGTGCCGCTTCAGCTGGTGAAGAGACCACATCTTAAATTAAGGTTTCTCACGTCTGGCCTTCAGTGATACTGACTTGAAATTTAGAAACACACAAATGCACCCTACTTAGTTGCTAAGCCAGAAGTTAAGAGAGGCACAGTGCATTTTGTTTTTCTTTTGGAGATGGAGTCTCGCTCTGTCACCTAGGCTAGAGTGCAGTGGCGCGATCTTGGCTTGCTGCAACCTCCGCCTCCAGGGTTCAAGCAATTCTCTTGCCTCAGCCTCCTGAGTAGCTGAGAGTACAGGGGCATGCCATCACGCCCGGCTAATTTTTTGTATTTTTAGTAGAGACGAGGTTTCACCATGTTGCCCAGGCTGGTCTTGAACTCCTGAGCTCAGGCAGTCTGCCTGCCTTGGCCTCCCAAAGTGCTAGGATTATAGGCATGAGTCACCGCATCCGGCCACACAGTGCAGTTTTAACCTGTTCATCCATGTACTTTTTTAAAGCACTAAGGGCTTTTTTTTCTTCTAAATGAAAACCACATTCTGGTTTTGGCAGAATAAGTTCAGGCTGCGGTTGGTAGTGGTGGGCTCCTTGTCATTTAACGGAGACTGTGACTGTGAACAAGTTCTGGAAGACAGGACCAGACCTGGGGCCAAGTACTGTTAGCCATCCGTCCACAGGCCAAGGACCCAGTACCGGGAGAGCAGAGGCCAAGGACACACTGGTTCTTAGGGGCGCTCAAGGTTGTTCACCCTTGGGAGCAGTTTGTGAGCAGTAAAGGAGGAAGGCAGGCCATGAGCACCCAGGAAGCGGAGGCAGAGAATGGAGACATTCTTGGACGGTTTTTGTTAGCAAAGATAAGGGCAGGTGCAGGATAGCCTAGAAATCCAAAAGTTGTCTGTCGACCGACAGCGGTGAGGGGCATGTGTGATCATTTTCCATTGCATGTGTCGGAATGCACACAGCTGTTTTCTTCAAACTGTTAACGGTACCACTAAGAACTGAAATCACATTTGAGGTATAAAGTAACTTCATTTTAGTCATGTGGCAAAATCAACCAGTCCATCACGAGCCAAGGATTTGCATGTGAGGAGCAGACAGATAGGAGGTGTTACTGTGGAAGGGATTGTGGGACACCTGTTGAGCTGCTCTCTTGGGTTAGAGGGCTGGTGGCGATGCTGCCTTTCAGTTGAATGGCACGTTTGATGGTTTCTCATTTGATTGTTATGGTTGTGGACTGTGAGTAGAATGTAGCTATCTTTGCACACAGTTTGTAGGTACATAAACCGAGAGATACAACTTAAGTGACATGTTTGAGGTCGGAAGGGTCAGTTCTTTTCAAACACGGAAGGACAACAAATCAGCATTTTTTTTTTTTTTGAGGCAAGATCTCATTTTGTCACCCAGGCCACAGTGCAGTGGTGTGGATACAGCCGCCTGCAGCCTTGACCTCCTGGACTCAAGCAGTCCTCCTACCTCAGCCTCCCAGGCAGCAGGGACTACAGGCATGAACCACTAGGCCTGGCTAATTTCCTTTTTTTTTTTTTTTTTGAAATGGTGGTCTCACTCCGTCACCCAGGCTGGAGTGTAATGGCACGACCTTGGCTCACTGCAACCTCCGCCTCCCGGGTTCAAGCGATTCTCCTGCCTCAGCCTCCTGAGTAGCTGGGGTTATAGGCACGTGCCACCACCCCCGGCTAATTTTTGTATTTTTAGTAGAGATGGGGTTTCACCATGTTGGCCAAGTTGGTCTTAAACCCCTGACATCAGGTGATCCACCCACCTCAGCCTCCCAAAGTGCTGGGATTACAGACATGAGCCACCACGCCCGGCTCATTTTTTTTTTTTTTTTGGAGATGAGGTTTCGCCATGTTGCCCAGGCTGGTCTCAACTCCTGGCCTCAAGTGATCCTGCCCACCTCGGCTTTTCAAAGTACAGTGATTACAAGCGTGAATGAGCATTTTGTTTGTTTTTGTTTTGAGACAGAGTCTCCCTCTGTTGCCCAGGCTGGAGTGCGATAGTGTGATCATGGCTCACTGCAGCCTCGACTTCCTGGGCTCAAGTGAGCCTCCCACCTCAGCCCCCAAAGTAGCTGGGACTACAGGTGCACACCACCACACCCGGTTCGTTTTTGTATTTTTGGTAGAGACAGGGTTTCACCATGTTGCTTGGGTTGGTCTTGAACTCCTGGCCTCAAATGATCCTCACACCTAAGCCTCCCAAAGTGTTGGGATTACAGGCATGAGCCACCGTGCCTGGCTAGTGAATTAGCATTGAAGAAATATGTATTTCCCAGTTCCTCCTACAGAAGTATTGATTCAGGAGGGTGATGCCCAGGAGTCTGCATTTGAATCAGCTCTGCATGTGGTTACTGTGCAGCCAGACTGTACTGCACAGGTCACACCCATGCCACCTAAACACCTAGGAGTCAGTGTGGTTTGCTGACACCAGAGCCCAGGTGTGCAGTGCGTTGTTTTCCTGATGGGCAGCGTTCTGGTTTTGTGAATGGGTGTTCTTTTGGTCTCATTGCCATCATCCGGGCTGTGGACATTGACTGGGTTCCTCCTGTGTGCCCAGCACTTTGGCGCAGATCCGGGCTTCTGCTTTCCAGAGCAGAGTGGGGGAAGACAGCTGGGCATGCAGTCAGGAAGTGAGGAATGCTGGGGCTGGGGGCAGGTGTGACCTCCTAGCAAGTGTACCTGCCCACGTCCACGTGGGAAGTAGAGGAGGCCTCTGCAGGAAATGTCCTCAAGCTGTGAACATCAAGTAAGTGGGAGCTGGTCAGAGGAAGATGGTAGAATCAGAGATCAGAGGGAACAGCGGTGGTGTGGAGGGCCAGCAGAGGAACAGATGGCGTGCTGAGGGAGCTGTAGATTCCATTGTGACGGGCGTGCTGTGAGGCATGAAGTGAGGAGGGAGAAGCAGGGGTCAGAATGGGCAGAGCTGACTTCTGGAGCCACCACTCTCACCCCTCTTCTGTATGTGCCTGGAGTTACCTGATAGCGTTTCAAGGACTGGATGAGACAATCAATGTTAAGTACTTAGAACAATGTCTGGCAGATAGCACAACAGAAGTGTGTGTTGCGACTTCTCATTTGGGTTAAAAGTGATTAGGGGAGCTTTGGGCTTGACTTTAATGGCAGTGGGAAGTTACTGAAGGATTTTAAGCAGGAAAGTCAGAGTCTGATTTGTTTCAGAAAACGTAGAGAATGGATCAGAGCGGAGAAAGATTGGAGGTGGGGGATGAGTTAGGCAGCTTTTGTAGTAGACCAAGGAGACACAGTGGCCTGGATCAAGGAGGCTGGGGCGAGGTAGACTAGTGGGCAGTTCTGGAAGATGTGTGTGTGAGGGTGAATTAGGAGTCCTCAGCAAGTGGTTATTGTGGAGGAGGAGGAGGAGAAGGTGATGTGATGTCTCAGTGTCTGACTTGGACAACTGGATGCTGATGTCCACTGAGTGAGGGCTTAGGAGGAGTTGGGAATTAGAGCAGGAGGAATATGATGAGCTCAGTGTGGGGAAAGGTTTTCCAAACCTCCAAGATATCTTGCCTGTAATCTCAGCACTTTGGGAGGTGGAGGCAGGAGGATCACTTGAACCCAGCAGTTTGAGACCAGCCTGGACAACATGCTAAACCCCCATCTCTCCAGAAAATTGGCTGGGCATGGTGGCGCATGCCTGTGGTACCAGATACTTGGGAGGCCGAGGCCGGAGAATCACCTGAGCCTGGGAAGTTGAGGTTACAGTGAGCTATGATTGCCCCACTGCACTCCAGCCTGGGTCAGAGAGTGAGGCCCTGTCTCAAACAGAAATTTAAAAAGGGGCAGTTGGGCATTTGGCTAGAGTAGGTTCAAGCAGGCACACTGCACAGGGCGAGCAGCAGACCTGGAATCCGGAGCCCTAGGAGCACCGGCCTTCTGTGAATAGACAGAGAGGAAATGCAGAGGTGAAGAGATTCGGGCGAACAGTCAGAGGCTCCCCAGTAGGTGGACTGGAACTGGCTTTTGGGTTTAGCAGAGGAGAGGTCCTGAGTGTCATGGAAACAGCAAACGGTGAGACAGTTGCAGTGGTGAGTAAGGGGGAGGAAACAGACCTGATGACTGAGGGATGCGGGCTACAGATGTGTTTCTAAACAAGTTATATGTCCATGTGGACAACCTGTATTCTGGTCATGTCCTTGGGTTTAGCGTTGTTTAGAAAGACAGAGGAGGGAGGACTGATCTTTTTTGTTTTAAATATTGAGCAATACAGACTTAAAAATTAAAACAAAAAAATAAATTATCTTCCAACCCTCATTCCAACCCTTAACCTGCTATAGTGGGTAACCAGCATCAGCAGCTTGGTGTGTATCTTTCTATGTTTTGTTTTATATATACTTGAAAAATACATACAAGCATGCGTTTGCTTTTAATCAGATAGGATCATATGGAAATGTGGTTCTATATTATGTTTTTTTAACTCAATATTTATTTGGTCACTAAATACTAAGTATGAGCATACATTTGTTAGCATATATTTCTCAAAGAGAAACTGACAGGGAAAAGAAGTAAGATATTGTATTAGTCTGTTCTCACACTGCTGTGAAGAAATACCAAGACTGGGTTATTTATAAAGGAAAGAAGTTTGATTGACTCACAGTTCTGCTTGGCTGGGGAGGCCTCAGGAAAGTTACAATCATGGGGGAAGGCAAAGGAGAAGCAGGCACTTTTTTTCATGGGGCAGCAGGACAGAGTAGTGCATGCAAGCAGGGGAAATGCCAAACTCTTACAAAACCAGCAGATCTTGTGAGACTCACTCACTACCACGAGGACAGCACAGAGGAACCGCCCCCATGATCCAATTAACTCCACCTGGTCCCACCCTCCACACATGGGGATTATGGGGATTACGTTTCAAGATGAGATTTTGGGTGGGTTCACAGCCATTTCAGATATATTGGAACTTTAAAAATGTTTATGTAATCTGTTACATGCAAATAATGTCCAGTGATTGAAAAGTCTGTGCTCTTTCAGTCACAGTGACTTTGAACATGGTTAGAATTCAGTGAGATGAAGAGACCAAATTTTTATAAAATTTCAAATCTTATAAAAGTATGAAGTTTGTGGTTTTCTAGTGTCCTCCTGTCCTCCTTCGTTCACTAGGAGTGGTCCATCCATACATCTCTCTATGGACCGACAGGCGGATAGATATAGATGTTTATTAGCATACTTGTAATCATGGCACTAGGGTTTCAGAACATGATTTGCTCATTCATTTTAATATATAAACTTCCACTTTTCTTTGTTTCAATTTTGACATGCTTTTAAACCTAGATCGAGGTGAGTAGCTTCTCCTCCCTGAAGATCATAGTGTCAGCTCTGCACGTGGGTTTCTCAGGTTCTTATTTGCATTTATTAGACCCCCTTTCGACTGAGAAGACGAAGACTTTTTTTTTTTTGGGTAGTAAAATACACATAATGTAAAAATTACCATCTTAACCATTTTTAAGCACATGGCATTAAGTACGTTCACATTGTTGTGCAACCATTACCACCATGCATTGCCAGAACTTTCTCATCTTCCCAAACTGAAGCTCCATCCCTATTAAACATCAACTCCCTGTCTCACCCTCCCCAACCCAGCATTGCCCAGATACCTACCACTCCATTTTCTGTCTATGAGTTTGACTGCTCTAGAGACCTCATATAAGTGGAATCCTACAGTATTCTGTCTTTTTGTGACTGACTTATTTCACTCAACCTGACGTCCTCAAGGTTCATCCATGTTGTATCATATGTCAGAATTTCCTTCCCTTTTTTTTTTTTTTTTTGAGACGGAGTTTCACTCTTGTTGCCCAGGCTGGAGTGCAGTGGTGCGATCTCGGCTCACTGCAGCCTGTGCCTCCCAGGCCTCAGCCTCCCAAATAGCTAGGATTACAGGCACACACCACCATGCATGGCTAATTTTTGTATTTTTTTTTTATTTTAATTAATTAATTATTTTAGAGACGCGGTCTCGCTATGTTGCCCAGGATGGAGTGCAGTGGCTATTCACAGGTGTGATTCCACTACTGATGAGCACCGGGGCTTTTTGACCTGCTCTGTTTCTGACCTAGGCTGGTTCATCCCTCCTTAGGCAACCTGGTAGCCCCCTGCTCCCGGGAGGTCACCATATTAATGCCCAGCTTAGTGCGGATACCCGATTGGCATAGTGCACTACACCCCAGAACTCCTGGGCTCAAGCGATCCTCCCACCTCAGCCTCCCGAGTAGCTGGGACTACAGGCACACACCACTGCACCCGGCATTTTTGTATTTTTCGTAGAGACAAGGTTTCACCATTTTGGTCAGGCTAGTCTTGCACTCCTTGCCTCAAGCAATCTGCCTGCCTTGGCCTCCCAATGTGCTGGGATTATAGGCGTAAGCCACCACGCTTGGCCTTTCCTTCCTTTTTATGGCCAAATAATAATCCACCCAGTGAAGTTTTATTTCATTTTCAGCAAAAGGTTAGTGAAATAATGAAAAGTAATTAAAAAGTAAAACAGAGCTATTGAAGGAGATTATAGAGATTAAGAGATGTAGAATTATAACTTGTTATGGCCAAGTAAAGAAAACGGGAAGAGGAAAGGGTAAGGGGCGGGACCCAGGGACCCATGTGAGGGTGGGGGCCATGAAGCTCTGCTGCCTCTTTCTCACTGGTGGTGGGGCTGCTGGGAGCCATCCGAATGACAGGAAGAGAAAAGGTGGGTCACTTTTGGGGAATAAATGTTGCATCTAATCTATAGGGCTTAACTTGAAATTGACGTGATTGTGGATTTTGAATAATAATGTCTGGTCTATAATATGAACCTGTTGTCCAAATCTAAACCTTGCATCCAAAAATGATAAATATCAGCATTATCAAGCATTATGTGAAACCAAGTTCTTTAACTGATTTTAGTGGTTAATATTATTTTCTGTCTTCTCAATCTTAGATAATGTCAAATGGAAATACATATTTGTATTCCTCAGACTTATATTTTAGATGAAAATATTCCAGTAATTATTGCATCTATTCAGTTTCAGAAAATACTTGACACTTTAATTATTAAGTAGAATGTCACTTTAAGCTAGCGGTGTGTTTGGCTTACAGTATTTTTAAACTTAACACTTTTTTTCCTAAATAGGAAAAAATGTACACTGACAATTAGATTCCTGTGATGTAGTAAGGTAGATCATTTATTGCACGTATTTGGGGTTCGTACCATTTTTTTCTGCAATAATAATACAAATAGTGCATACAGTAGCGTGCTTTTGGAATCTTTAACTTTGAAATTTCGTGTCTGATGGATATACTTTCTTTTCTTTCTTTCTTTCTTTATTTTTTGAGACAGGGTCTCACGCTGTTGCCCAGACAGGAGTGCAGTGGCGCTATTCAGCTCACTGCCACCTCTGCCTCCCCAGGCTCAAGTGATTCCCCCTGCTTCAGCCTCCCGAGTAGCTGGGATTACAGGTGTGTGCCACCACCACCTGGCTAATGTTTGTATTTTTAGTAGCGGTGGGGTGTCACCATGTTGGCCAGGCTGGTCACGAACTCCTGACCTCAGGTGATTCACCCACCTCGGCCTCCCAGAGTGCTGGGATACAGGCATTAGCCACCATGGCCGGCTGATATATTTTCATTTGTTGGATTCTCCTGAGCAGAGAGAAAGGTTTTTTATGTTTTTATTTTTTTAGTAGAATAATCATCAGCGTCTATAAACTTGTTTTCTACTGGAGCTACAGCAGTATACCATAGAGTAGTGTAGGTAGTTGAATATATTGGGAATACTTACATTTAACCAAAATAATAGGAATTAACCTGTATTCTCTTTGGTTTTAGAGGCAAATCTGAAATCTTGGAAGTTGAATGAGGATAGTTTGGGGCTCTGGGAAGAACCTTAAGGAAACTGTATGAAACAGGAAAAGGCTTGCTGCTGGTGCTGAAAGAGTGACAGCGTGCTGCCGGGGTTTGAGTGGCAGTGAAGGTGGGGCCAGCTGGGAGCCTTCATGTTTCAGGATGGATGGGTCTGTGCAGTAACTCAGGCTATGTAGTTCTTGCATCATCTGAGTAGCGAAGTGCTCTTCCTCCACTTCTAGGTCCTCCTGGTCATGAGAACATACGTACGTTTTGACTAGGTCTTTCATTTAAAGGTGACAAAATTTGTTCATAATGGACTTTAAAAAATAAAACACTGATATTCCACCTTCTTAGGACTGACAGTCCTGGGACCCTGCCACCTTGTCAGGATTCTGCATCTCCCCTTCTGGTCCATTATTACCCTCCCAGGCCTGCCAGCCCTTCAGCTCCCTCGCCTCTTCCACTTCATTGAGTTTACCTGGCAGAAACCACCCCATTCAGTCCATTCTCTGTGCCCTTTCACCTCCACTGACCTGCAGAGGCCCTGAGTCCTGCAGCACCCGTTAGTGCAACCCGCCCTCTCCTGCGTGGCATGCTGCTTACCCATCCTCTTTCTAGGTGCCATTTCATGCCTTCTCCCTGCTGTCTTCCCCAAATGCAAATGCAGAATGATGTCATTGCGTTGTTTTTCTCAGTGAAATTGGAAGAAATCAGAAAAGAACTTGCACCAACTCCCACGACACCTCTGGATCTGTACCTCGTGTAGTTCGCTCTCTTTCCCTTTACTGCAGGTGATCTGTGTGCCCCAGAAAAGGTCAGCCTCTCCTCTTAGCCACTCGACTTATGTGCTTTCAGCTGGACTCTATCAGTTCCCACCTCCCGTCGGATTCTTGCCCTCCCTATGCAAACGTCTGTCTCATCCTGCAAAGGTCCTCCTTGACTTCATGTCTTCTCCAGCCACTGCACTGTTTTTCTTCCCCTTTACTGCATAGTTCCTTGGAGGAATTTTCTGTACTCCCTGCTTTACTTCCTCTCCTCCCATTCTCTTTGAACTCAGTCCAGTGAGGGTTTTGAGCTGCCACTGTAGGGCGCTGCTGTTGTCACAGTCACCATTGATCCCCATTCCAGCAAGTCCTCTTGGAAACGAAACTTCAAGTTCTTAAAGGGTTTCCTGGTTTTCCTCCTGCCTCACTGACTGCTCCTAGCCTCTTTTGCTGATGCCCTTCAATGTGAGACTGTTGGGGGCTTGATCCCCATCTCATCTCCACTAAGGGCCTCACTGCCTTGCAGGGAACAAAATGATTATCCCCCATTTGCAGTCTCCACCAACACTGCCAAGAACCCCAAACTGTGAATTGCACTCGACTGTCTAGTAATCATCTCAAATTTACCCCATACAAACCCAAACTTTTAAATCTTCCCTTCAACACTCTTCCTGCAGTCACTCTCTTCTCAGGAACCAGCAACTCCATCCTTCACTTGCTCCTGCCAGAATCCTTGGAGGCATCCTCAGGCGCTTTTTTCTCTCAGATCTTTGACCTGTCAGGAGCTCCTGCTGGCTCTGCAGTGAACAGGCCTGGAATTCCTGCTTCTCACCACCTGTAGTGTGCCCAACCTGACCCTGCCTGCATAACTGCAGTCATTTCTTACCAATCTCCGCACTTCTTGGCCTCACCTTCTCACAGGCTGTTCTGAACACAGCGTCCAGGGGGAATCCTTTGAAAACTGGTGAAGGGCACAGCTCATGAGAATTCTTAGTCTCTTTTCTCTAATATTGATCTTAATTCAGACCCTCATCTCTCCCTGGGATTACTGCAGTGAACTCATCGCGGATTTCCCCCGCTTAATCTCCTCCTCCAGCCCAAGGTCAGCACTGCTCCCAGGAACCTTTCATTTGCTGGAGCAAACCCATTTTGAGCACATCCCTTCTGCTAATGACTGACTGAGACTTTACCAGTTGTACCCCATTTTGTGTTCAGGCCCTCCAATCTATAAAGGCGGTTTCTGAAGGCTTCAACATGAGATCCAGGCTCCATGCTGTGTCTGTGGTCTCTGAAGGGCTGCCCACTTCTGGCCTCACCTGCTTCCTCCATACACACTGCCCCTGCCCCAGCCCTGCTGAAGCCCTTGCTTATCAGATGCTGCTTTTGTGAAAGAGGCTCTCACTGGCTATAAAGCTTGTTCAGAATTCAGCTCAATTCAAGTGCTGTGTCCTTCGGCAAACCTTCCGAGAAGCACTCCCACTTGCCGTCATGGATGGCTTCCACTCGGCTCCCCGCGGTATTCTGGCACCTCTCACCCAGCGCACTCACTGCTCTGGGGCTCCTGCCAGCTTGTTTCTGTGTTCTTTAAAGCATCTTGAGGAGTGGACAGGCCTTGTTTCTCTGTTGCTGTAGTGACCGACATAGACAAGATACGCACTATTTCTTGAATGAATCGTGACTTCCGATCAAGGCGGAAGCACTCACTTGTGCTTTGATGCATCTCCCCCTCCAAATACAGCAGTGAGAAGGCACAACTTAAACAGAGAAACACACCAAAAAGCATAGCCAGGCCCCCAAGCAAGAGAAATACCCTCAGTACAGAAACAGTCTAGAAACCTAGCATGGTAAGCATGAATTGGCTAGATTTCACTCGCCGCCACGGTGCAAGCTCCAGGCAGGCAGTGTCAGTAGGAAACCTGAGTTCCCACAGGGGTAAGGGTAACGGGGACTCAAGTGTTCAGTGGAATTAGATTTAGATACTTTTTTTTTTTTCACACGGCCTTATCACCTGGGCTGGATGCAGTGGTGTGATCATAGCTCACTGCAGCCTCAACCTTCTGGGCTCAAGCAGTCCTCCTTTCTCAGCCTCCCAAGTAGCTGGGTCTGTGCTACCAGGTCAGCGCATGGTGTGTGTTACCATGCCCGGCCGGTTTTTTATGTTTTGTAGAGATGGGGTCTGACTGCGTTGCCCAAGCTGATCTTGACCTGGGCTCAAGCAGTCCTACACCCTTGGCCTCCCAAAGTGCTGGGATTATAGGTGAGAGCCACCATGCCTGGCCTTAGATAGTTTTTGAAGCTGGGGTTAGAGAAGGTTTCCCTATCTAAGGCAATTCTCCCCGCTATACAGATTGGGACTTTACTGGAAGGTTTGGTCCTAGGGAAGGAGAACGCAAGGCCTGGGCTGAGCCATGCTATTCCATGGTTCCCTAACAGGGTCTGCACTGTTGGTAACATAACCATGCAACAGAATCCTGCTTCACGTGAAAAACCTAGTTCTGGACTGAGGCCTTGGAGCTCGGAGGGCAACAACCACAGAACATGAGTGCTACGGGCTGAATGCTTTTGTGTCCCCCGATCTGCCAAAGTCATACACATGCTCCAATCCCAACCCCCGGCATCCCCTTGGGAGGGGATTAGGTCATGAGGGTGGAGTCCTTGTGAATGGATAAATGTGTTTGGAGAAGACCCCTCAGAAGCTGGCAGTTGGGCCCTCGCCGGACACCGAATCTGCTGATGCCTTGATCTTGAATTTCCAGCCTCGAGAACTGTGAAAAATGAATTTCTGTTGTTTCTAAGGCACTCAGGCAATGAGAGTTTGTTATCGCAGCCTGAACGGACTGAGACACTAGACAGGGAGGAGAGCAGCAGCAACAGAAAACCTTCTGTCGGGATGAGCCCAAGACCCACATTCCTCTCCATACAAAGACTGCTAATACTCACACATCCCCCACAGAGTCGATGCCTTACAGAGCTATGCATTGACTGCATCGGAAATTGAAGGACAGTCTTGCAAAAACTCTCCAAATAAGTCTGTTTAAGATGCTTAAAACAATAAATTATCATCCATGAAAACAAATTTTCCAAAAAGAGAGCAAGAAGGTATGACGAAAGAACAACAACTTGAAATCTAGTAACTGACAAGAATATTAGCCAGGATGATAGACTCTGGACTGGACATAGTCAAAGAGAAAATTAGTGGATTGGCAGTGACTTCACAAAATTGACCCAGATGACAGGCACAAGGTGGAGGGGCACAGTGATAAAATTTGAATTCAAGGTTCTGAATTCAGGCAAGTGTGGAGCTGACTCTACTTCGACTTGACGTTAGGGGCCATAATAATGGCTTTTTCACTGAAGCTGGTTTGAATCTGTTTCCTTTTTGTCTGCAAGACAAATAATCTTTTCTCATTTGAGAGCCCCATAAGATGACACTCTTTCGTTAATATTAGGCATTAGATGATCTGACAGTCAGCTAGAGTTAATTAATTATCAGAGAAGATGTAAATCAGCGTATTTGATATGATTAATATTAGCACATGTAAAACAAATCTCTGAAACTTAGGAAGGAAAGCACACTGGATAGGAGGGCATGGACAGGAGACGGGTCTACTCAGCGGCCCGACTCTGCTCTCCTCCCACACGCTGCCCAGCCCTGAAGCCCATGTGTATTGCGCTGTTCGGCCTCTGAAGAGGTTTCAACACTTGACAGAATCGTTATCAGGTTTTAAGACACATTTGGGTGATGTTAATTAGTGTTGTTGGACTTTCTTTCTGTTTGCAAGTATGCATTGAAATACTGAATTGAATAGCTGTTCATGTTCTTTAGCTAATTTTATGGTCTTAGGAGCAGCCTTGTCTCCGAACTCACTGTATAATATATTTATAATATCTCTATATATTTAATTGCAATAAAATATACCAACATAAAACTTACCAGCTTTAACCAGTTCAGTGAATGCTAGATTCATGTAGTGAAATGTGCTCATGCCGGCCCCCCCCCCCCCCCCCGCCACCACCGCCACTGTGTTGAGCCTCTGCTGTCACGCCCCAGCCAGGCGCAGCTTTGGGCATGCTCACAGTCACCCTGCTGCTCTCCTTCAGTCTCTCTGACCACGCTCAGTTCTGAACCCCACAAATGTTTCTATTGTCTTCAGCAATGGTCTGGGATAATTACAAACTAATTCAGTGAAATTAAGAAACAGTTTCTCAAGTCATTTTAGGAGGTTTGTTCCCACCCTGGAGGGCTCCTGCAGCAAGAATTCTCCAGTTCTCCCTGAGACTAGGCAGCTGCAGTCTAGGCTGTGTCTCCATGAAATCCACATCTCCAGTTGCCTTCACTAGGACCTCCACTATTCCTGGGTTTAAAGAGAGTGCCCTTAGGTTTAAACATCCCCAAACTTGGTTGCAAATGAAGTTAGTGCCTTGGGAAGGGGTTAGGAGCTGTCTCTCTACCTGCTTCTCCCAGACAAACCCTCAGAACCAGGGCTCTGGAGTTGGGAGTGTGGACAGTGGCAAGCTTCTCCCTGAATGATGCCCCTGGTCTTGTGGCGGCAGCCAGGGCCCTCTCAGCTTGTCATTGCAGGGCCAGAGTGCAACCACCACCTCACAGAGCCAGGGCACAGCTGATCAGGGCCCCAGTATTCTCAGCCTGCCACACTTAAAGTTGAGCCTCCATTTTAGAGTGGAGGCTGAACAGAAGTAGGAAGGCGCTCTCCCTGCCCCCAGCCCATGACTTCACTAGCCAGGATGTAGCATCAGCACCAGGTCGCTGGGCTGGGATGGGAAGCACTGAAGTTCTGCCCCTCCTGGGAAGAAAATGTGGTTTGGAGCAGGGGGAGGGCCCTACGTTATCAGCTGCAGTTATCTAGAATGGAGTCTCTGCCTCACTGACCTGGAGGGGAGGCAGGGAGCAGTCTTGGTTCAAATACAGCAGACTCTGGCTATTCTTACTGAATTTTCAGTTGTATGCTGACCCACTTGCCCTTAGAATGATCTCCAGAGGCTTTGAATAGTTGTTTTCTTACAATATTCACCTGTTTTCCATGGAAGCAAGCAGTTCAGTGGAGCTTCTCATGCTGTCATGCCAGAAGTCGATTACCCAAAGTAGGGATTCTTGCAGAAATATTTAGAAGAGAGGCTGGGCACCGTGGCTGAAGCCTGTGGTCTCAGCTACTTGGGAGGCTGAGGCGGGAGAATCACTTGCACTCAGGAGGTCAAAGCTGCAGTGAGCTGTGGTCACACCACTGCACTCTAGCCTGGATGACACAGTGAGACCCCGTCTCAGAAAGAAAAAGGAAGAAAAGGAGGCTAGGACAGGTGGTGGCCTTCTAGGCCTTCTTTCCTCTCTCTCCTGTAACTCTAGATCACATGTCTGTGAGTCATTGAAAAACATCTTCATTCCGTTCATGTCAGGATCCTGTTGAGGAAAATGTTTTGTACTTCTCTGGCTGCCGAGAAGGTGGACTTGGATTCCCTTTCTTCCCCTTCCATCCTGGTGCCAGGCAGGGCCCAGGGATGGAAGGAAGTCAGATGGTCTGAGTCAGTGTTCTGATTTTTTAGGGAATCTGTGTGGTCTTAGGCCAGTCCATTGATCCCCCTCTTTCTGTGGAGGATCATAGAGATCCCTTCCCCATAACTTGGAATGAGGTTGCCTTTGTGTGAAGATGGTGGAGCCTTGATGCAAGTCTTTCTTTGGAGGGTCTGTCTTATTTAATTTTGTTTTGTAATTTTCTAGGAGTTTGCGGCACTTACTAAAGAACTCAATGTATGCAGGGAACAGCTCCTTGAAAGGGAGGAAGAAATTGCTGAACTGAAAGCAGAAAGGAACAACACCAGAGTGAGTGTGACCTTGCTGTTCACCGCCCGCCCCTGGAGCTACTGTCTGTCAGGAGGAGGGTGCTGTCTCAAAACGAAAGGACGACTTACTCTGCCCGACCCACTCTGCTCGGCTTCAAACACATTTCTTACCTTTTCCCACTGAGCGCACTGTAATTAGGTAGCATTATCACACATTAATGTCTTGAAATTTGTGATGAGAATTTATGATATTTTAATACATTTGAGGGAAATGTATCTTTCTACTGGATTGAGGGGGACCTCATTTTAGCATGAGACTGTAAAAGTGTTATTTGCCCCAGATTCAATTATGAAATGAGAAGTGCTCTTTAACAAGTCTTTATTTTGGCCTTTTATTTCAGCTGCTGTTGGAGCATTTGGAATGCCTCGTTTCCAGGCATGAGCGGTCTCTTAGGATGACCGTGGTGAAGAGACAAGCACAGTCTCCAGCAGGCGTGTCCAGCGAAGTGGAGGTGCTGAAGGCCCTGAAGTCGCTATTTGAACACCACAAAGCTCTGGATGAAAAGGTACCTCAGCCACATGAGCCTTGGTTTGTGCACATGCTGTGGATTAGGCCAGCTTCACAAGTGTTGGTGTAACTTACTTTTGAAGCTTCTTGAATTCTTGGAAATAAATTTTCTGTTTAAGAAGACAGGGTTTTGTGCTCGCTTCAGCAGCACATATGTTACAATTGGAACGATGCAGAGAAGATTAGCGTGGCCCCTGCGCAAGGATGACACGCAGATTCGTGAAGCGTTCCATAGTATTTAAGAAGCACAGAGGAAAATATTTCAATAAAGGTCATTTAACAACTGGTGGAAAAAAAAAAGAGGGTTTTATAGGTTTAAAAAGTACTAATTGGCATATATGTCTTAAAATTACTAATGTATATTGATTTGCTGTTACAAATTGGGTAATACTAGATTGTTGCAGAAGTAATTGTGGGCTTTGCTATTACTTTTAATGGCAAAACCCACAATTACTTTTGCAACAACCTAATATTATTTGGGGGGGAGATCTTTCTCAAACTTAATTTAGAACCATTAAGTTTTTTGAAAGTAAGATCAGTGACAGACGTTAATGATATTTTATTATGTTATATTACACTAATATATATAATACACTTAACTATAAAGTAAGAATAAAACAGTGTATACACACACACAAACTCAACCCGTTTTATTTTCAGGTGAGAGAGCGGTTACGAGTAGCGCTTGAAAGATGTAGTTTGTTAGAAGAAGAATTAGGTGCCACACACAAAGAGGTAAGCTTGATACATCGTCATGATAGGGATTGCGAGGTTTTCATTTTTATTTTTTAATTATTAAAGGTAGCATAAGGGCCGGGCACGGTGGTTCATGCCTTTAATCCCAGCACTTTGGGAGGCCGAGGCGGGCAGATCACCTGAGGTGGAGAATTCGAGACCATCCTGGCTAACATGGTGAAACCCTGTCTCTACTAAAAATACAAAAATTAGCCAGGAGTGGTGGTACGTGCCTATAGTCCCAGCTACTCAGGAGGCTGAGATACGAGAATCGCTTGAGCCCGGGAGGCGTGCAGCGAGCTGAGATTTCACCAGTGCACTCCAGCCTGGGCAACAGAGCGAGACTCCGTCTCAAAAAAAAAAAAAAAAAAAAGTGAAGAAAGTATAAAGACAGTAGTTGTGAATATCAGATATTATTTATCTGGGTCATTTTAAGGACTAGAAAACTATGGTTACCTAAGGACTCATTTGACCAGTGGATAACAAATTCCATCTTTAATGATCAGATTGGATAGCATTGCCATATGCTTTCTTTTTTATACTGTGTTAAGCAGTTTATTGTTGTGTTTTTCCAAAAGGAGTTTTACTATCTTACTTCTCTTATGTAAGGTATTTTATACTCATGTTCAATTTTTTGGTTTTAGCTAATGATTCTTAAAGAACAGAATAATCAGAAAAAAACACTAACAGACGGAGTGCTGGACGTAAACCATGAACAAGAAAATACACCAAGCACGAATGGAAAGGCAAGTCTGCAGGCTTTCTCCTTATTCTGTTGGATGTCGTTTGTCCGCAGTATGTGTCGGGTTACGTGGAAAACGGTTGCTAAAGCACCGGCTTAGAGCTGCAGTGGTCATGAAAGTTGTGTAATCCAAAAGATTGCATAAGCCAATTTTGATTTTAGCTGTTTCCCCAGAAGCATTTTTATTTTATAGTTCACCAAACAAGGGTATTTAAGGATTTTTTTCCCCCCCATCAGAGATCTTCTGATGGTTCTTTAAGCCACGAGGAAGACCTTGCTAAAGTAATTGAGCTCCAAGAAATCATAAGTAAACAGTCAAGGGAACAGAGCCAAATGAAGGACCGCCTGGCTTCCCTCTCCAGTCACGTGACAGAGCTGGAAGAGGATCTGGACACCGCCAGAAAAGATCTCATCAAATCTGAAGAAATGAACACAAAACTGCAACGAGATGTCCGTGAAGTGAGTGAGAACAGAAATTGCAGTCTTGTCATGAGGTTGGATGTTTCGGATGTTTTAGTTAAATGATTTTTTTTCTGCTTCTGTCCCTCACTCTCCCAATTACAGTCAGCCTTTGGATTATTGTATAGGTGATACTGAAAAAGAAGGAGTGCTGTGAAACTGTGATAAGCTGCCTCCCCATTTTTGTTGTGAAATCTCCTGTCCCTGAGGTTTTCAAAGTAGAAGAGAACTAGTCCCACTGACTTCCGTGGCCACGGAGCAGATGCCGCACTGGCCCTTCCTACCTGTGTTGCTTTGAGATCTTTTAATGTCCTTGTTTGTAGATTCTTCATCTGTGCAATTTCTAGGCTGTCTTAATTTGTTCTTATGTTCAGATTTCCTTCTGTTGCACACATTCTTAGCAAGCAGATGTTGATCCTGGCTGTGCTACCAGTTCACGTAGGGTGATGTGAGTGTAGTCTGTTAACTGTGGAAGGGGCGTTGCTGGTGGTCTTCTTATTTTCTGACCTGCTCCTTCAAGGAATTCGTGGCATTGATGCTCAGATAAACAATTGAGAGTGGAATTTGCTTCTACATGGGTTATCAGGATTTTATATTAAAAATATGTCACAGTATACTCATTTCTGACAGATATTCATGCCTTTATAACTATGAGGAACTGTTTGATCATACAGCAGTGAGGCCGAGTTCTTTCTCAGGTGCCCTTCCTGTCACTTTCTAACCTGCGCTTTGCCCCTTGTCCGGCGCCTCAAACGTTGAACGTGTGCTTTTCAGTTCGGTAGCTTGACATGAGTAGTTTCCTATAGGAATTCACCACAGGAACAATATTTGCATGCAGTATGTCACCTACTAGGTTATATTGTTTGGCTACAGCAGGAGATTATGTGGCAGAGATTAATATGCAGAGAATTTTGAAATTCTTTTAAGACCTATCACTTTTTTATTTTTTATTTTAAGTTCGGGTACATGTGTAGGTCTGTTACATAGGTAAACTGGTATCATGAGGATTCGTTGTACAGATTATTTTGTCACCCAGGTACCAAGCCTGATACCCATTTGTTGTTTCTCCTGATCCTCTTCTTCCTCCTGCCCTCCACCCTCCACCCTCCACCCTCCACCCTTCAGTAGGCCCCAGTGTGTATTGTTCTCCTCTGTGTGTCCATGTGTTCTCATCATTTAGCTCCCACTTGTAAGTGAGAACATGAGGTATTTTGTTTTTCTGTTCCTGTATTTGCTAAAGATAATGGCCTTCAGCTCCATCCATGTCCCTGCAGAGGACATGATCTCATTCTGTTTTATGGCTGCATACTATTCCATGGTGTATGTACCACATTTTCTTGATCCAGTCTATCACTGATGGACATTTAGGTTGATTCCGTGTCTTTGCTATTGGGAATAGTGCTGCAGTGAACATACATGTGCATATGTCTTTATAATGGAACGATTTATATTCCTTTGGGTATATACCCAGTAATGAGAATTCTGGGTTGATATTTCCATCTTCAGATCTTTGAGGCATCTCCACACTGTCTTCCACAATGGTTGAACTAATTTATACTCCCACCAACAGTAGAAAAATATTCCTTTTTCTCCACAACCTCACCAGCATCTGTTATTTGTTGACTCTTTTGTAATAGCCATTCTGACTGGTGTGAGATGGTGTCTCATTGTGGTTTTGATTCGCATTTCTCTAATCAGTGATGTTGAGCTTTTCTCCCCTATCACTTTTAATATTAAGACTTTCTAACTTCAGTCATTTTATAAATAGGGAACAACCTGAAAATAGTGAATTCTGGGGGTTGAGGACAGGTGTTTCACAAGCAAAAAGTTCTGGTCCTAGCCTTAAGTGTTTGATACTGTATACTATTCATCTTGCAGACTTCAGGTAGTTGCATCCAAGTAAATTAAACTTGTACTTCTCTTTCCATTTGTCAGTATGCCTGAATCTTGTAATTGTATGAGATTTCATCCAACCTTTATCCTAGAAAATGAGACTTGTATCTCACTACTGTATCCATCGAGAGAGGCCACACCCTGTCCTGTATAAGACCATTTGTAGCTTGAGGGAGACACAGACTGTATCTTCTTTGAGAACACTTTCACCTCCTTGAATTCTTGCAGTATTTAGATATTTTAGTGTCCATATTCTTACAGTATTATGTAGAAATGGGAAAGCTGGCAAACTGAGTGGCCATAGTATTAAGAGAGACAAGTCTTTATTAATCGCATATAGGTGAATATTTATGGTATTTGAGGTAGTTACATTTTTATTCACATTTGAGAAAATTGACGTCTTCCATCAATTTAATTTTGAGGACATTACTTTTTTTTTTTTTTGAGACAGGATCTGTCTCTCTCTCTCTCTTACCCAGGCTGGAGTTCAGTGGCACCATCATAGGTCACTGCAGCCTTGAACTCCTGGACTTAAGCAGTTCTCTTGCGTCACCCTCCTAAGTAGCTGGGACTACAGGCACGTGCCACCACACCTGACTAATGTTTGTTTCTTTAAAAAAGTTTTTTGGCCGGGCTCACTGTCTCATCCCTGTAATCCAGCACTTTGGGAGCCCAGAAGGAGGTCAAGGAGGATCTCTTGAGCCCAGAAATTCAAGACCAGCCTGGGCAACATACTAAGACCCCTATCTCCACAAAAAAATTAAAAATTAGCTGGGTATAGTGGTGTGTGCTTGTAGTCCCAGCTGCTGGGAAGGTTGAGGTGGAAGGATCGCTTGAGCCTGGGAAGTCAAGGCTGCAGTGAGGCTTGGTTGTGCCACTGCATTCCAGCCGAGGTGATAGTGTGAGACCCTGTCTCAAGAAATAAAATATTTTTATAGAGACAAGGTCTTGAACTCCTGGTCTCGATACATCCTCTTGCCTTAGCCTCCCAAAGTGCTGTGATTGCAGGAGTAAGCTGCTATATGTGGCCCGAGGACACTAATTTTTAATTTGATTGGAAATTTAGGATTTAGTTCAGTTTTTTTTCTCCTTTAAGTATCTCAATGTGTAATCTGTTAATTACCTACCTTTTTGTCCCCTATGAAATACTTGATTTAGGCCATGGCCCAAAAGGAAGACATGGAAGAGAGAATCACTACTCTTGAAAAACGCTACCTCGCTGCACAGCGTGAAGCCACGTCTGTGCATGACCTCAATGATAAACTTGAAAATGAAATTGCAAATAAAGATTCTATGCATCGACAGGTAATGGATTTTATCAACCTTTATCTGGCTTCAGTTAATTATTAATGAAGTTAAAGACCCTTCTACTCTCACTTTTGAAAATGTTGGAAATCAAGTTCAAATAAAACGTTTTCATGACCTTAGAATATTACGTTCAAGATGTGGGAGTTCAGTTTACCGGTTTTGATTACGTAGGATTTGATTTAACCATTTTGTGGTGCTACCGTCCTCAACTTTTTCCCTTGTTTTAATTAAAAGTTACTGCTTGTTAGCATTTTTACCAAAGGAGCAGAGAGTGGCAAAGAACTACAAGGTAATTGGCTGTTTGTTACTAAGTGGGAACAGCATGCTAAGTGAATAGTACAAGAAATGAAGTCTTGGTCAGGCGCAGTGGCTCACGCCTGTCATCCTAATACTTTGGGAGGCTGAGTGGGGAAGATCGCTTGAGCCCAGGAATGTGAGAACAGCCTGGACAACACAGCAAGACGCTGTCTCTACAGAAAATTTAAAAAGCAGTTAGCTGGGCATGGTGGCATGTGCCTGTAGTCGTAGCTACCCAGGAGGCTAAGGAGGGAGGATGGCTTGAGCCCTGGAGTTCAAGGCTTCAGTGTGCTGTGATCGCACCACTGCCCTCTAGCCCGGACCAGAGAACAAGACCCCATCTCTAAAATAACAAAAGCAATGTGTCTCCTCTGGTTTAGTAAATCATACTGAACTCATGTAAGAGTACCACTATACTCCAGCCTGTGTGACCAAAAGAAAAGCTTCTTAGAAGTTATTTAGGAAAAGCAAATACTTTGACAAGAGGTGTTTTGCACATTGAAATCAAGCCCAGGAAAGTGGGCATGTACTCCTGACAGCAAGTAAAACCTGACCCAGGCCGGGCACAGTGGCACACACCTGTAATTCCAGCACTTTGGGAGGCTGAGGCAGGTGGATCACTTGAGGTTAGGAGTTCAAGACCAGCCTGACCAACATGCTGAAGCCCTGTCTCTAGTAAAAATGCAAAAAATTAGCCAGGCGTGATGGCACACACCTGTAATCACAGCTACTCAGGAGAATTGCTTGAACTCGGGAGGCAGAGGTTGCAGTGAGCTGAGATTGTGCCACTTCGCTCCAGCCTGAGTGACAGAGGGAGACTCTGTCTCAAAAAAAAAAAAAACAAAACAAAAAAAAAACCTGACCCAGAAGCAAATACCAGCACTGTAGCTCTTCTATCATGACTGTCTTACTATACCTGCATTTCGGTTTGTTTCAGTCTATTAAAAACTGATACAGCTAGATGATTAGCTGCATTTTGATGCTTTGCTCTCATTTTATAGACTGAAGATAAAAACCGCCAGTTACAGGAGCGCTTGGAATTGGCAGAGCAAAAGCTGCAACAGACACTGAGGAAGGCGGAGACACTTCCCGAGGTGGAGGCGGAGCTGGCTCAGAGGGTGGCAGCGCTCTCCAAGGTGGTACTCTGAGCTTAGTTCTGGTTCGGCTGCCAGGCCTGTGACTGTGCCTTGTCTGTGTACCTTGTTTGTCACTGTTCTTATGACATCAGTGCACTAAATCCATGGAGAGCACGGATTTGGTTTGAGTGCTCTTTCATCTGAGATTGGAACACTTTGTAAATGCCAGACATGATCCTTTTATCCCAAAGTCTCCCCTTGGTTTTGTCAGGTGTATGCTGTTTGTCCACAGCATGTGTGATCTCAGAGTTTCTGCTTCTTAGAATTTGTTTTAAGTCACCAGCCAAAGCATAGGATGGAAGCCTCTGTAAAAGAAGGGTAGTTTTTCCTCAGAAATAGGAAGATGGCATTTTTTTTAAAACACTGAGATAAATTTTAATAAACACATTTTTAAGTAATTTCATTATTTTGAAATTACTTAAAACTATGTTTTTAAAAGTAGTATTTATTCATTTGTTCAACAACTGTTGGCATATGCAAGACACAGTCCCTCCCAGTTCTCACCATTCATGGGGGAAGAGCTAAAGAGGCAGATGCTGTCATAGGTCCTGGGATCGGTGAGGACCAGGGAGCATAGCACTGGGCAAACCCCCAGCCTTCCCGGGCGTGGGGAGCCTAGCACTGCAGCTCCAGGCAGGTGAGCAGCAGGAGCCAAGGCCCCTCCTGGGCAGTCATCCTGACTCTCCCGGCTCAAGCTTTTCAAGCTGCTGGGGGAGGGCATCCCTGGACCATTCAGATGGTTTGAGGGCTCACAGACCTGTTCCTTCTAGCAAGTTTGTTGCTAACAGCTGTAGAGACCTTTCCTCCCACTTCATGATCTGCTTTTAAAGTCTCAATTTCTTTTCTCCCCTGTTATCTTTCCTGTCCCTTGTCGGCTTTGTAGTCTGACCTTTTGTCTTCTGGGAGCTCTGCTGCTAAGGAAGCTAAACTGTTGGAACTTACTTCCAAGCTTAGGAAGGTAGAATGGGTGCACTGCTCCTTGCTTGTGCTTGCCACTGCTTGCTGCTTTCCATGCTGACTAACCAGAAGCAGTCAAAGGATGGGGAGAATCACGAATCCATTGAGACTGGGCATAGGGGTTGTGGGGAAGCACCCAGTTAGTCGCCAGCAGCAGCCATGCTTCAGAATCACCAACACAAGAGGGCTAGCCACCTCACGGCCCAGCACGTGAAGCCCCATAGGCTTTGTTGATGGATGCGACCCATTTAGTATGGCGGAGCAGTCCTCACGGCCCAGCACGTGAAGCCTGTAGGCTGTGTTGATGGATGCGGCCCATTTAGTATGGCGGAGCAGTCCTCACGGCCCAGCACGTGAAGCCTGTAGGCTGTGTTGATGGATGCGGCCCATTTAGTATGGCGGAGCAGTCCTCACGGCCCAGCACGTGAAGCCTGTAGGCTGTGTTGATGGATGCGAGTAGGTGCTTTCCATTTAGTATGGCGGAGCAGTCCACGCAGAGCATGTTCCGCCTGTTGCCACTGCGGTAGTTTGCAGCATGTCGCCGATGAAGTGTAGGGATAAGGTCAGCTGATGCTGTTTCTGCTGACAGGCTGAAGAGAGACACGGCAACATTGAAGAAAGGTTACGACAGATGGAAGCACAGTTGGAGGAGAAGAATCAAGAACTGCAGCGGGTGAGCATTGAGCCTGGAGGGCGGGAGCACCGAGCTGGGGCTGCAAGGGCATTGCTCAGGCTGTGGGGGAGCTCGGGGCCTCCTACCCCCTACTGAGATGTTGGTTCTCCAGCTCAATTCTGGTTGCGCCCCTCATCTGTGAGTCCTCCGCTCATGCGTACGTCCCCACACAGTGGCAGTTTTCAGTCAGTATTGGAAGCTGCGGAAGAAATTTGAGCTCATAGGCAGTACTTGAGGGGGGTAGATTAGATCCTCGTGTCCAAAACGCTTCTCGCTTGTTAAGTCTAGCAGCCTATCAGGGGAACTGCTCTAAGTACCTGTGGCACCATCATGGGGACCCCCCCCAAAATGTAGAGGCAGGCCCATTGTCCTGGGTGACTAGTCTGCCTCCTTAGAATATGGCACTGAAGTCCCCAATGCAGATCAGAGGCCTGACTTCTGTCCCAAGTTAAAATACTCCAAACATAATGGTGTGTTGGAATGAATATTTCTGAGCAAGAGCAACACTGTAATTGAGCTACAGTAAAAAGCATTAGGAAGGAGTGTGGCAGTAGAGGCTCCTGTCCGTTGAATCTAAGATCGTTTTCCTGGAAGAGTTGGGCAGATGTCAATATGGAACATCCAGGAAAAAGTTATAGCAAGAGCAGTCCCAGGGCCAGCTGGCACCAGGCCTGGGGTTTGGGGTGGATTTCTCTTTAACAAGTAGGTGGAGAAAGGAAGCATGCAGCATCACGTTAGAAGCCTTGCACCCCCACATCAGCCACTTTATAACATTAATTTAAGGCTACTAGATTTTGTTTTCACCAGAAATCTGTATTCTTGGCCATGCCCTGCAGAGAGTCAAATGAGCTTCCGGGGAATGATGATTCTGACTCCCAGTGAGAGGGTCCATGTTAGGAAGTCTCCACTTCCCCTTCTGCAGCGCGCACTCATGCACGCAGGCATAGCACTGAACTTTCAGCTGTGTTCTTTAAAAATTACTTAAATGCTGACAGAAAATAAGCACAAGGCAGGATACTGTATCTTTCCTTAGAAAAGTATGAGATACTCTGTATGCCACATGATGTGCTGGACCCTTTCAGGTAATGATAGTTGCTACATGTTAGACCTTATGAGAAAAGGTGAGGTCACTACCCATGTCTTTCCAGGGCAGAGACTGGCGCACGGGGGTTGAATGCTCTGCTGACTCCTGTGGTGTGGTCTTGTGGCTTTCTCCTCCTGCCTGGGCAGCATGACTCGAGTGCATGTTGTAACCCTGTGTCACCGCCCCTGCCTGGGAGGAACCCCCTGAGTGCTACAAGCGCTCTTGAATGATGAGGGCATGGGGGTGCCACCTGCTACACTTCCTGTCCCCTTCTGCCTATCATTTATGTTCATTCAGGAGCAAGAAACAAAGGTTTTAAATTGTGAACTTGATTATGGTTTTATAAAATACAGACATGTCAGTTTTATTATTACATATTAAAATTACTTAAGGTCATTATTTAAAATTTTTGAATATAAATTTCCATTATGAGAAATTTAAGCAGTATAGAAGTGTAAAGAAAAAATATGAAAGTCTCTCTAGCTCTACTAATTTCTTTTTTCAAAACAAATTTTTAAACTTTTTTGCTTTGTAAATTAAATTCACCCTTCCTCCCCAAATCCAGGCCCAAGCTTTTATTTACACAAAGGGAAATTCCTCTACCAGCATGGAGACAGGCTGATCCCCTTAAATATCTGCTATAAGTCTGATCCCTAAGTCTCTCTGACGGTTAACAACTAGTGACATTCCTGAGGAGTCCTATAGCAGGAGCAGTGGGACCTTCTGGTTAATGATCTCTCCAAGACTTGTCCTGTGTTCCCCCATGTCCGTGAGTCGGTTCTGGTCACCATGCAGAAGTCCACTCAAGATGGCAAACGGGGAGGGGTGGGCACATGGGTTCACGCAGTTGGTTCTTGTGCTTTTAAAATAGTGATCGTGCATTTACGTGAGGTTTGTAAGTCTTTGTTTCTTTTGCTTTAGGCAAGGCAAAGAGAAAAAATGAACGAAGAACATAATAAACGTTTATCAGATACTGTTGACAAGCTGCTTTCAGAATCTAATGAGAGGCTTCAACTTCATCTTAAAGAGAGAATGGCTGCTTTGGAAGATAAGGTAGGATAGATAACATGGACATCCCTGGAGCTTCCCCACCCTCCACCAAAAGATTGCTCATCTGCCCCTGAGCAGGTGTGTGTAGGAATTCCCAAAAATGGGAATTATTCTTTAAAGTGGAAAAGGCACACACAGCTATCCAGTCACTGAATTAACTGATTGTTTGCCATGGCCATGCCCCATTTGCATGTATGGGAAGTTGTTTATCATTCTTACTCTCTAGAATGGGAGTAGGTAAGTGATTTTTATAAAGGGCCAGATAGTAAATATTTTAGGCTTTTAGTAATTATGAGTAATGAAATAATTGTATGCCAGTCAAGTAATTAGCACAAAAGCAGCCATAAGTAACATGTAAATGGACGGGCGTGGTTATGTTCCAATAACATTCATTTGCAGAAACAAGCAGTGGGCTGGATTTGGCTGTCAGGTCCTAGTTTGCCAGCCCCTGCACTAGAATCATTTTTTGGGCCCCACCCTCACCCCTTTATTGTTCATGCATTAGAAGTTAAGTTCTGGCTGGGCGAGGTGACCCACGCCTATAATCCCAGCACTTTGTGAGGCCAAGGCAGGCAGATCAATTCAGGCCAGGAGTTCAGCCTGGCCAATAAGACCAAATCCTGTCTCTACTATTAAAGTACAAAAATTAACGAGGCCTGAGACACCTGCCTGTAGTCCCAGCTACTCAAGAGGCTAAGGCGTGAAAATCCCTTGGAGGTAGAGGTTGCAGTGAGCCAAGATCGTGCCACTGTACTTCAGCCTGTGTGACAAAGCAAGATCCTGTCTCAAAAAAGAAAGAAAAATTTCTGTCTCGTTTATAAACAGGACACTTAGGGAGTATCGTGTACTGGAAAGAGTTCAGTCAACTGAAACCAAATAAATACTCCAACCTCTACCTTCATTCTTTTTCATTTGATTTGGAAAAAGTGTAAGCCTGGACTCTGAGTACTGTCATCATGGAAACAGAGCCAGGGGATATCCTAGAATCTGTGTCAGAGAAGCTCTAATGGGCAGCAGCTGGATTCCAATTTGATAAAGCCTGTCCTGACTGCAGTGTCCCTAGAGATGAGGCCCAGAAACTGCCCTGAGATTGGCTGTTAGGATTGGGGTCCTGCTCATCTCAGAGACTAATGATTCCTGCTCATTGCATGACACATTTATTTACACAGTACTGACCATGGAGGACGTTTCCAGAGACCACATAGTGTCGGTATCCCACTCACCTCCTTAATCAGTGGGTCAGCCTTAAAAGAGCAGTGCTTTTTATCTTTGATTTTAGTTATACATTTGAAACTTAAATTCAGGTTTCCCAAGTGACCAAGGAATTATAAAGCCTAAAAGTTAGTATAAGCCAGTTTAACTGGTTAAAATGAACTTGCACCATGAACTTGACATACCTACATTTAGCAAGTTGAGTCAGTGAGGAGTAGATGTTAGTTAGTAAGACACATGATGAGAAGGGGTTGCAGCCTCACAGTCTAACTCTGGACTATAGCAGTGCTTGCTGGTGTGCTCTTCTGTTCTGTTCCCTTTCTGTGGTACTTTATTTTTATTTTTTAACCAATACAGCTATGCTATGTATTTAAATGGGACATTTTAAAGAAACACTAAAGGACTATCTGTCTTTTTCAGAATTCTCTACTAAGAGAAGTTGAGAATGCAAAAAAGCAATTAGAAGAAACACAACATGATAAGGTACTGAAATCTTCTCTAAATCCATTAAGAGCTGAGCAAACTGAGTTGATGATGATGATAGTTACTATAGGTATCTGGCAGAGTGGATATAAACTTGGTTTGTGGCTCTCAGAGTCCACTGCCATAAGTTTCTAGGCTTGTATATTGATTGCCTTTGTATTTCAGGTGTATTTTGAGTCTGGCTATACATACGGTTCAGAAATTTGGAGTCCTTGCTGGGTTTATTTGAAGCTAAAATATTAGCATCAATGACAGTGCTGTCTACCAGAAATATAACATGAGCTGCATATGTAATGTTTACATTTCTAATAGTCACATTTTAGAAAGTAAAAAAAAAAAAAGGTAAAATCTATTTTAATTCAGTATATCTAAAATGTTATTGTTTCATAATGTGTTAATACAAACATAAATGACCTACTTTACATTCTTTTTCTGCTGTGTATTTCATAGTCACAGCACATCCCCATTTGGACTAACCCGCTACAAGGGCTCAGTAGCCACATGTGGCCAGTATTGAACAGCACAGCTCTAGCAATGAGATCAGTTGTACCCATGACACAGGGATGAGTGCATACTTGATACTTGATGTGAGACAACCACAGTACAGAGACACACAGGAGAAAGTGAATATTGTTTCCCTTGGCCCCTAAAAGAGTCTGCTTCTCTGCAAAACTAATAATTGTTAATAGTTTGGTGTTTATCCTCTTAAAAGCTTTTCTATGACTAAGACACAGCTTTTCATTCATTAGGGCTTGCAAAGTTATTATGGTAGTCTGAGTGTTTATGTTTACTTCAGTACTCTGGGAGAAAATTTTCTCAGAATTAAAATGTTTGGTATTTGTGACTGCTGATTTATCCTCTTATGGTTATGCTCAACATCTGAGCACATTTGAAGCCGGTGGTTTTAAAATCTGAAAGAGAGAGCAATGTGTAAGTTTTTTGCTTTTT
The DNA here is from genome assembly GCA_036589455.1 of Ateles fusciceps. NCBI lineage: Eukaryota > Metazoa > Chordata > Mammalia > Primates > Atelidae > Ateles > Ateles fusciceps. Next base: position 1,732,586 of record JAZHEH010002754.1, read on the forward strand.
TGTAGGATCAGCTTGTCCTAAATATTGAAGCATTGAGGGCCGAACTAGACCAGATGAGACTAAGAGGTGCTTCACTTCATCATGGGTATGGTATTAACCAGTGAGCAGCCGTGTTGTCAGCTCCTGTTGTCTGTATACAAGGGCAGGCCTGTTTCTAGCTGTGTGGGCAGCCTAACTGGATGTGGCTGATGGTGTGACCTCAAGGACCCTGTAGCTTAGTAGGCAGCAAGAGAGAAGAGTCAAATAACCCAAAGCTTAGAGCTTGGTACTGAGGAGACACATCATTGGCAAAACTCAAAAATACGGGCGGAGTTTTGGAAGGTGGGGACTGATGAGCTAATATTTGGATATAGTAATTTAGGTGCCTGGCAGAGTGTGACACTGCTGATGTAAGAGCAGGATGACAGATCCCCAGATCTCACACACACATGGTGGCACGAGTGGACAGTTGCAGAGCAGTTGAGGGCCAGCATTGAAGCGTGGCTGTGTTTTCATCAGCCCTGGAAAGTGGAGCAGAAATGCAGAGCCGGACACCTAGACCCAAGGAGAGGTCTCGGGATCCGGGTTTCTCCCATCCTTGACAGCTGGGCTCCTTGTGGCTCATCTCCATGGCCGTCTGCACAGCTTTTCCTGGAGAGCTTTCCACCTAGTAGAGCTGAGAGAGTAAACTGTTGGCCTGGAGTGGGCAACATGTAGCTCTTGGGGCAGGCAAGAGCCGTGCCCTCCCTGGAGACCTTTTCCAAATGGTTAGCTTCTGCCTTGACTGAGAGTCAGAGTTTACTTCTTTTTCTTCTAATCATGAGCCTTCTTGTCTTTTATGTTTCAGCCGACCCCACTTGGGCAGTGTCCCAGATTTCAGGTTCCCCCATGGCAGACGGCCACACAGACTCCTACAGCAGCAGCTCGGTGCTGCGGCGCCCCCAGAAAGGCCGTCTGGCTGCCCTGCGAGATGAGCCTTCCAAGGCAAGGTCTTTGTGTGGGATCCCTCTGCTTATGTGAATGTTCCCTACTTAACCCTATGCTTTTGAGACAGACTCCTTTGGAATAAAAATGTTGATAGGTCATTGCTTTCTTGCCCTCCCCTCATTTTCTATTTTCTGACTAAGAGTTTAGCTTTTAGAGCATTTTTTTAAAGTAGGGTTTTTTGTTTTTTGGGTTTTTTTTTTTTTTTTTTTTTTTTTGTATTTTTTAAGAGATAGGGTCTCTGTTGCCTAAGCTGGTCCTGAACTCCTGGCCTAGAGCAATCCTCTTGCCTTGGCCTCCCAAAATGCTGGGACTATGGGCATGAGCCACCGTGCCTGGTCTCTGTAGTTTTTTTTCCCCTTTTAATAGAAATTCTTACAAAAATACAATCACTTTTAAATACAATGATAAGTATGGATTTAAAGTAGTGATTAAAAATAAATGAGTAGGCCGGGCACAGGTGGCTCACAGCTGTAATCCCAGCACTTTGGGAGGCTGAGGTGGGTGGATCACCTGAGGTCAGGAGTTTGAGACCAGTGTGGTCAACATGCTGAAACCCCGTTTCTACTAAAAATACAAAAAATTAGCCAGACATGGTGGCAGGTGCCTATAATCCCAGCTATTCGGGAGGCTGAGGCAGGGGAATTGCTTGAACCCTGGAGGTGGAGGTTGCAGTGAGCCTAGAAAGCGCCATTGCCCTTCAGCCTGGGCAACAAGAGTGAAACTCTGTCTCAAAAAATAAAATAAGCAGCTGGGTGCGTTGCCTCACACCTGTAATCCCAGTGCTTCGGGAAGATCACCTGAAGCCAGGAGCTTGAGCCCAGCTTGGGCAACATAGGGAAACCCCTGTCTCTATTTTAAAAAAAAAGGAAAAAAAAATTAGCTGGGTGTGGTACTGTGTGCTTGTAGTCCCAGCTACTCAGGAGGCTGAGGCAGAAGGATCCTTTGAGCCCAGGAGATTGAGACCAGCCTGGGCAACATAGTAGCACCCTGTCTCCACAAATAAAGAAATTAGCAGCTGGGCGGGTGGCTCACGCCTGTAATCCCAGCACTTCGGGAGGCCGAGGCAGGCAGATGACAAGGTCAGGAGTTCAAGACCAGTCTGGCCAACATAGTGACCCCTGTCTCTACTAAAAATATAAAACAGCCAGGAGTGGTGATGTGCTACGCCTGTCATCTCAGCTACTTGGGAGGCTGAGGCAGGAGAATTGCATGAACCTGGGAGGGGGAGGTTGCAGTGAGCCAAGATTGTGCCATTGCACTCCAGCCCAGCAACCTGAGCGAAGGTGCAAGACTCCATCTCAAAAAAAAAAAAAAAAAAAAAAAAAACTGGGCATGGTGGCATGCACCTGTAGTCCCAGGTACTCTGGGGGCTGGGGTCAAAGCATCCATCCTTTGAGCCCGGGGAGTCAAGGCTATGGTGAGCTATGATTGCACCACTGTACTCTAGCTTGGGCAACAGAATAAGACCCTGTTTCTAAAAAATAAAAGAAGTAAATGAATACATATATTCATCATTTAGTGAAAAGAATTCAACTTTGAACGTTTAAATACCTTCTTACTTTGTTCACCTGCATGTGTTTTGAAACGCCTAAGTATAATTTTAGCCCGCATACTCATTGAAGAGCTAGTTTGGTCCAGGCCTCATTACAGAGCTGTATAGACCTAGGGCTGCAGCAGTGTGTGGTAAAACAGGAAGAATACCCTGCATCCCAGAGTTCACAAGCAGTCCACAGATAAAGTCTAGTAGTGTGTCTTTGTTGACTATTTGTATGTAACAAATCACTACGGAGCTCAGTGGCTTAAAACAGTGAACATTTCATAGTTCATAACTCCTGTGAGCCCAGGAGCAGCAGAGCAGGACAGTCCTGGTTCTGTCTGGCAAGGCTGCAGCCGCAGAAAGACCCAACTGGAGCAGGAGGCCTCGGGGCCATCACCCACTTGGACCTGGCCACAGGGCTGCTCGAGGGTCCTTGCATTGTGATACAAGCAGCCCATACTCTAGGAGATGGCGAGAAGAAAGTCCCACAGCCTTTCCAGTCCTGGTCTTAGAATCCACAGCCTTCACTTCCTCTCTATTCTGTTCATTTGAATGAGGTGCTAAGTCTTGCGCACATTCAGGGTTTGGGGCGAGAATCATCCTCCACCTCTTAAAGGGATGAGTGTGTTTGTGGATGTATTTTTAAACCATTCCATTATGTCAGATGGTAATAAGCACAGAAGTGGGACTCGGGGTGTAGAGTAAGGAGGGGAATACAAATTTTAATAGGGAGGCCAAGGAGATGGTATGGGGGAGGGTGACGTCTGAGCAGGGACATGAAGGAGGAAGGAGAAGGAGCACATGGAGAGCATTCAGTGTATTGTTATGGAGCACCAGCAAGACTTACTGAGGGATGGGATCCAGGGTGAGAAGGAAAGAGATGAGTCAGAGGTGACTCCATCGGTTTGGGCTTGAACTGCTGGAAGGATGGAGTCTGTTTCCTGAGATGAGGAAGACTTGGCTTGGGGGAGACTAGGAATTGAGCCAGGGCCGTGTTCAGGTGGACAGGACTATCAGCTGTCTGGGGAGGTGGCAGGTTGGCTGTTGAATATTCCAGTCTGGAACCCAAGAAAGAAACCTAGAACTAGAGTTGAAAATGGAAATTGAAGCATCTTGAGTGTATGGATGGTATTGAGAAACGTGAGACAAGATGACGTCACCCCACAGATGCCTGTGGATGGAGACGAGGCACAAGAATGGAGCTCTGGGGCGCTCCAAGACTATCGGTGGGGGAGACTGGGAAGGAATGAGATGAGGCATGACCAGCGAAGGGTAGGGTCCTGGGACCAAGTGGGCAGAGTGCTCGGGGGAAGAGAGGAGAGCAGCAGAGCCCAACTTGCTGATGGGCCAGGTCAGGTGGGAGACGGGACCAAGGGACAGCTGGTGGCATTAGTAATGGGGAGCGCATTGGAACTGCCATAGAATAGCCCTGCTGGTGGGGAAGTAAGCGCTCAAAGCTGGCCTGCAGCAAGGTCTGGAGAAGTGGGGAGAGGCAGACAGAATGGAGGTGGCTCACTGGGATCTTTTACTCTGGTTGGGAGCAGAGCAGCAGAGGGGTGGGTGAAGAGAGGCCTGGATGGGGTGGGGGGAAAGGCCTTGGTTTCTTCCGTGGTGTTTAAGATGAGATGGGGGGAGAAAATGTCCTTGTGCTAATGGGACGAGCTGGTGGAACTTGCTTACCCAGAGAGGGAGCCGTGATGGCTGGAGATCCGGGTGTAAGCCAGGGCTTGAGGCTGCTGCCCAGCAGGTGGAGCTGGCTTCAGAGAGGAGGAAGGCTGAGTGGAAGCTTTGGTTTTGTCTCCATGAAATGGGAAGGTCACCGGCTGGGAGTGAGAATGGGAGAAGAGGTGTTGAGGGCTTGAAGAGTGAGGCGGCATGAAAGAATCACACGTGGGGGGGATTGCGTAGGTCCCGGCACACACTTTTCCCTGTGCATTCTGATGACACACGTGATGCCTCAGTCAGACATGGTCACTCAGCACAGAGCTGCTCACGCCGCACATGCTGCAGTCCTCGGAGCTTGCCCTCGATTCTCTCTGTTGCTACTGTCCTCCTTTCCTCGTTCGGGCTTGGGAGCGCCAGACTCAGGACGGGCAGGATGTGGACACGCAGGTTGGTTAGAGGGTACTTGGAAACACTTACAAAATTTACAGCAACTGAGTGAAACCAGTCGATACGGATTTAAATATTTTTGTAACTTTCTAGTAGCATGCCTAATTGGAGCACAGAAACATTTTTTATTGATCCATGTTAGATATACATATTTGGGGGAATATATGTGATAATTTGATACATTCATATAATTAAATCAGAGTAATTAGGATACCTATCACCTTACATATTTCTCTCTTCTTTACACTAGGAACATTCACATTATTCTCTTGCAGCTATTTTGAAATGCATACCTATTTTTTTTTTATTTTTTTTGAAGCAGAGTCTCTCTGTCGCCCAGGCTAGAGTGCAGTGGCACAACCTTGGCTCACTGCAACTTCCACCTCCCACGTTCAAGCAGTTCTCCTGCCTCAGCCTCCTGAGTAGCTGGGATTATAGGCATAAGCCACTATGGCTGGCTAATTTTTGTATTTTTAGTAGAGATGGGGTTTTGCCATACTGGCCAGGTTGGTCTCAAACTCCTGACCTCAGGTGATCCACCCACCTCAGCCTCCCAAAATGCTGGGTTTACAGGCATGAGCCGCCACACCCGGCCTGTATCACCTAGTAGTGTTAACTAGTCACCCTGCTATCCAACACCAGGTCTTATTTCTTCTGTGTGTGTGTTTGCAGCCATTGATCAGCCCTTCTTTATCTTCCCCCCTCCCTACCCTTTCTGGCTGGTTTTCGGTTTTTGTTTGTAACTGTCATCTCCCAGTTATGTATTTTGTCATGGGAATGCCATGTGTCCATGTTAGGGTGTTAATATCACAAGGGTCCAAGGAATGGATTGTTGCCCTCCCCAATTTCTTAAATACTGCTTGCTTCGGCTGGGCGTGGTAGCTCAAGCCTATAATCCAAGCACTTTGGAGGCCAAGGTGGGCGGATCACGTGAGGCCGGGAGTACAAGACCAGCCTGACCAACATGGTGAAACCCCATCTTTAAAAAAAAAAAAAAACACTGCTTGCTTCATGTCACTACCTTAAAAGCCTGGCCCATCTTTCTAAAATCTTTTGGCCTGTCATTTAAGTTTCTAAATTTCTGATAAGTTTCTAAATTTAAGTTTCTACAACTAATGTTGTTACTTTGTCTGCTGAGATTTGGTTTTCTTGTTTGTAGGTACAGACTCTTAATGAGCAGGATTGGGAACGTGCCCAGCAAGCTAGTGTCTTGGCAAATGTAGCACAAGCATTTGAGAGTGATGCTGACGTGTCTGATGGTGAAGATGACAGGGACACTCTCCTCAGCTCAGTTGACCTGCTGTCGCCCAGCGGGCAGGCCGACGCACACACGCTAGCCTTGATGCTTCAGGAGCAGCTGGACGCTATCAACAAAGAGATCAGGTGTGTGTGGCTGTGCAGGACACTCTCCACATGCATGGGTGTCTCTGAGGAATCTCATTCTGCCTGGAAAAGCCTGGATCACGTACTGTTAACATTTTCTAAGTGTTCCAAAGTAGTAGAACTTACTTAACTTCTGTTTTAAGAATTTTAAGTTCTGAAATTGCCCTTGAATATAAAATTCAAGGAACCTGGGCACTCTTCCCACAGTCACGGCAGTGGCACCTTTGCGTAGGACATTGTGGGACCTGAGAGGTGTTCAGTCCATCCCCTGAGAACCTCAGCACATAACTGGAGGGCACCAAGGGTCTCTGGGCTGTCCGGCTCCTACTGCTGTCCTGAAAGCTGCACCTGGAAGGCTACATGAGCTGAGCACACATCTGGAGGAGGCTGATGGGCCTGCCTCCCTGACCTGGAGTGCAGATGAAAGGTGCACGGCAGTGGGCTGGGAAGAGATGGCAAAGTGAAGCCTGCCTTGGATGAACAGCAGTGGATGCCTCCACAGGCCAGGGCCACTCACTAGAAAGACCAGCGCTCAGACCACCTGCATGCTTGAGCGGGCGCACTTGGTGGGAAGGGAGAGGAAGGGCTGCTTATCACCACCCTTCTGGCTGAGCGCCCCTCCTTGACCCTGAACCCGGCTATGTGTGCACACCCCTGCACAGAAGAGGCTGTGTATAGTGCATCCATCCGACTCTTACATGCTCGGGTCCTGTCACACAGTGGCCTGGACAGAACACGGGAGTTTTCAGGCGTGCGTGCTCCACCCCGGTGTGCCATTCCCTGTGTGCAGTTAATATGGACAGCCAGTGGTCAAAGAGGGTGTGTTTGAATCTTTTTAGTCTCATCAGTATTTTAAAGGGTTTTTCTTTAGCAACTTTAGCAGTTATAATACAAAATTTACAAAATGGAGCCTACTGTAGAATGGAATCCAAGAATTACCTTTATGTTGATGAAGAGACAGGTAACCCTTGCCCACGCTGGCTTGGCCTAGGGACACAGCAGTGCGAACAGGGGGGTGCCTGGGATCTACCCTCGGGCCCTGGCCTGACGTGGCCCCGTGGCCAGCCTGAATCCAAGTGAGGAGGAGCTGTGTGTATAGAGTCACATGGCGGGTCTGGGTGGGCTGCTGCCAGGATGTGGTTCTGAAGTTTACATGGGTGGAGGTGCCTGTCCTGGTCAGAGAGACAGGAGGTAAAAAAAGACAAGGTTAAGAAAAACATCAACAACAGCTGTATCACTCCAGCTTTGTTTAGATTAAAAGAGAAAAAAATAGGGCTGTACGTTTTGAAGTAAGAAGTTGGTGTACCGCCTATGTTTTTGACTTTATAAACTCACATTTCTTATGCCACGTTTAAAACTGGTGAAGAGGGCCCCTCCCTGCAGCAATCTGTTGCCAAGCATGGGGGTCCTTTTAAGAGGAGATGCAAAATAATGAATGTGATGAGACATTCAGAAAGATAGTCTTTCCTCGTCATCATCAGAGCTGTGAATGGATTATCTACCTTTAGTTCTTATTCTTTATGATGTGTTGCTAGATGAAAGTCCTTTCTCTTTATGCAGAAAGTTGACCTGGTGTAAATGTTCTGTTCACTGACTTGTGGATTTCTTCTGTTAATAATGATCAAAAAGCACTTTTCTTAGAAATGTAAGTAGAACTTTAATTGGAAGGGTTGTTGCAGGGTTTCTATATTTTAATACTAGAATAATTATTATTGGCACAGTCAGATATTGAAACTGCTGTTTAGTGGTCCATGACACTCTAGGATAAAAGAGCATTAATCTTGAATTCCAAATTAATGTAGCATGGCTGGCATGAATACAGAAATTTAGATAAGGATGGTAGAGAATCCCATCACATGATATGCTGGTTCAAATTTAAACTAAAAAACCGACTCAGTATTTTCCTTTTTTTTTTTAAATTTATATATATATATATTACATATATAAATTTAAAAAATTATATATATATAAAAATTCAAAAAAATATTGAACTACAAATATTAAATATATATATTTTATTGCACTTTAGGTTGTGGGGTACATGTGCAGAACATTCAGGATTGTTGCATAGGTATACACAAGGCAATGTGGTTTGCTGCCTCCATCCCCGTCACCTATATCTGGCATTCTCCCCATGTTATCCCTCCCCAACCTCCCTACCCCTCACTGTCCTTCTCCTAGTCCCCACCAACAGACCCCAGTGTGTGATGCTCCCTCTCTGTGTCCATGTGTTCTCACTGTTCAACACCCACCTATGAGCGAGAACACGTGGTGTTTTATTTTCTGTTCTTGTGTCGGTTTGCTGAGAATGATGGTTTCCAGATTCATCCATGTCCCTACAAAGGACACAAATTCATCGTTTTTTATGGCTGCATAGTATTCCATGGTGTATGTGTGCCACATTTTCCTTGTCCAGTCTGTCATCGATGGGCATTTGGGTTGGTGCCAGGTCTTTGCTATTGTAAACAGTGCCGCAGTGAACATACATGTGCATGTGTCTTTATAATAGAATGATTTATAATCCTTTGGTTATATACCCAGTAATGGAATTGCTGGATTAAATGGAATTTCTATTTCTAGGTCCTTGAGGCATCACCACACTGTCTTCCACAATGTTTGAACTAATTTACACTCCCACCAACAGTGTAAAAGTGTTCCTATTTCTCCACATCGTCTCCAGCATCTGTTGTCTCCAGATTTTTTTAAAGATCGCCGTTCTAACTGGCCTGAGATGGCGTCTCAATATGGTTTCGATTTGCCTCTCTAATGGCCAGTGATGATGAGCGTTTTTTCATATGTTTGTTGGCTTCATATATGTGTTCTTTTGAAAAGTGTCTGTTCATGTCCTTTGCCCACTTTTGAATGGGTTTGTTTGTTTGTTTCTCGTAAATCTGTTTTAGTTTTTTGTAGATTCTGGATATTAGCCCTTTGTCAGAGGGGTAGATCGCAAAAATTTTTTCCTATTCTGTTTGTTGCCAGTTCACTCTAACGATTGTTTCTTTTGCTGGGCAGAAGCTCTGGAGTTTAGTTAGATCCCATTTGTCTATTTTGGCTTTTGTTGCCATTGCTTTTGGTGTTTTAGTCATGAAGTTCTTGCCTGTACCGATGTCCTAAATGGTTTTGCCTAGGTTTCCTTCTAGAGTTTTTATGATGTTAGGTCTTAGGTTTAAGTCTTTAATCCATCTGGAGTTAATTTTAGTGTAAGGTGTCAGGAAGGGGTCCAGTTTCTGCTTTCTGCACATGGCTAGTCAGTTTTCCCAACATCATTTATTAAACAGGAAATCCTTTCCCCATTGCTTGTTTTTGTCAGGTTTGTCAAATATCAGATGGTTGTACATGTGTGGTGTTGCCTCTGAGGACTCTGTTCTGTTCCATTGGTGTATATCTCTTGTTTTGGTACCAGTACCATGCTGTTCTGATTACTGTAGCCTTGTAGTATAGTTTGAAGTCAGGTAGCGTGATGCCTCCAGCTTTGTTCTTTTTGCTTAGAATTGACATAGCTATGTGAGCTCTCTTTTGGTTCCATATGAAGATTAAGGTGGTTTTTTTCCAGTTCTGTGAAGAGGGTCATAGGTAGCTTGATGGGGATAGCATTGAATCTATAAATTACTTTGGGCAGTATGGCCATTTTCACAATATTGATTCTTCCTAACCATGAACATGGAATGTTTTCCCATCTGTTTGTGTCCTCTCTTATTTCCTTGAGCAGTGGTTTGTAGTTCTACCTGAAGAGGTCCTTTACATCCTTTGTTAGTTGTATTCCTAGGTATTTTTTATTATTTTTGTAGCAATTGTGAATGGCATTTCATTCTTGATTTGGCTCTCTTTAAGTCTGTTATTGGTGTATAGGAACGCTTGTGATTTCTGCACATTGATTTTGTATGCTGAGACTTTGCTGAAGTTGCTTATGAGTTTGAGGAGATTTTGGGCCGAGACGATGGGGTCTTCTAGATATACAAGCGTGTTGTCTGCAAATAGAGACAATTTGACTTCCTCCTTTCCTAATGGAATACCCTTTATTTCTTTTTCTTTCCTGATTGCTCTGGCTAGAACTTCCAATACTATATTGAATAGGAGTGGTGAGAGAGGGCATCCTTGTCTAGTGTCAGATTTCAAAGGGAATGCTTCTAGCTTTTTTTCCATTCAGTATGATATTGACTGTGGGTTTGTTGTAAATAGCTTTTATTATGAGATACGTTCCTTTGATACCTAATTTTGAGAGTTTTCAGCATAAAGGCTGTTGAATTTTGTCAGAGGCCTTCTCTGCGTCTTTTGAGATAATCATGTGGTTTTTGTCTTTGGTTCTGTTTATGTGGTGAATATTATGCTTATAGACTTTTGTATGTTGAACCAGCCTTGCATCCCTGGGATGAAGCCTACTTGATCATGATGAATCAGCTTTTTGATGTGCTGTTGCAATCAGTTTTCCAATATTTTATTGAAGATTTTTGCATCTATATTCATCATGGATATTGGCCTGAAGTTTTCTTTTCTTGTTGAGTCTCTGCCGGGTTTTGGTATCAGGATGATGTTGGTCTCATAAAATGATTTGGGAAGGATTTCTTCTTTTTTGCATTATTTGGAATAGTTTCAGAAGGAGTAGTACCAGCTTCTCTTTGTATGTCTGGTAGAATTCGGCTGTGAACTCTTCTGGACCTGGGCTGTTTTTGGTTGGTAGGCTCTTAATTGCTGCCTCGACTTCCACCCTTGTTATTGGTCTCTTCAGGGTTTCGACTTCTTCCTGGTTTAGGCTTGGAAGGGTGCAAGTGTCCAGAAATTTATCCATTTCTTCCAGGTTTACTGGTTTATGTGCATAGAGTTGTTTGTAATAATCTCTGATGATGGTTTGTATTTCTGTGGAATCTGTGGTGATATCCCCTTTATCGTTTTTTATTGCGTCTAATTGATTCTTCTCTGTTTTCTTTTTTTATTAATCTGGCTAGGGTCTGTCTATTTTGTTGATCTTTTCAAAAAACCAGCTTCTGGATTTATTGATTTTTTGAAGGGTCTTTTGTGTCTCTGTCTCCTTCAATTCTGCTCTGATTTTAGTTATTTCGTGTCTTCTGCTAGCATTTGAGTTTTTTTGATCTTGCTGCTCTAGCTCTTTCAATTTTGATGATAGGGTGTCGATTTTAGATCTTTCCTTGCTTCTCATGTGGGCATTTATTGCTATAAATTTTCCTCTAGACACTGCTTTAAATGTGTCCCAGAGATTATGGTACGTTGTGTCTTCGTTCTCGTTGGTTTCGAAGAACATCTTTATTTCTGCCTTCATTTCATTGTTTATCCGGTCAACATTCAAGAGCCAGTTGTTCAGTTTCCATGAAGCTTATGAAGCTTAGTTTGGCTGGATATGAAATTCTAGGTTGAAAGTTCTTTTAAGGATGTTGAATATTGGCTCCTACTCTCTTCTGGCTCGTAGGGTTTCTGCCGAGAGATCTGCTGTGAGTCTGATGGGCTTCCCTTTGTGGGTAACCCAGTTTCTCTCTGGCTGCCCTTAGGATTTTTTCCTTCATTTCAACCCTGGTGTATCTGATGATTATGTGCCTTGGGGTTGCTCTCTTGAGAAATATCTTTATGGTGTTCTCTGTATTTCCTGGACTTGAATATTGGCCTGCCTTGCTAGGTTGGGGAAGTTCTTCTGGATAATAGCCTGAAGAGTGTTTTCCAGCTTAGATGCATTCTCTCCGTCACATTCAGATACACCTATTAAACATAGATTCGGTCTTTTCACATAATCTCATGTTTCTTGGAGGCTTTATTCATTTCTTTTTACTCTTTTTTCTCTAATCTTGCCTTCTCATTTTATTTCATAGAGTTGATCTTCAATCTCTGATATCCTTTCTTCTGTTTGGTCGATTCGGCTACTGAAACTTGTGTATGCTTCGCGAAGTTTTCTTGGTGTGTTTTTCAGCTCCATCAATTCATTTATGTTCTTCTCTAAGCTGTTTATTCTCCTAAGCATTTCATCAAACCTTTTCAAGGTTCTTAGTTTCTTTGTATTGGGTTAGAACATGTTGTTTAGCTCAGAGAAGTTTATTATTACCCACTTTCTGAAGCCTGTTTCTGTCAATTCATCAGACTCATTCTCCATCCAGCCTTGTTACCTTGCTGGTGAGGAGTTGTGATCCCTTGGGAGGAGGAGAGGCGTTCTGGTTTTGGGTGTTTTCATCCTTTTTGTGCTGGTTTCTTACCATCTTTGTGGATTTATGTACCTGTGGTCTTTGTAATTGGTGACTTTCGGATGGGCTCTCTGAGTGGATGTCCTTTTTGTTGATGATGAAGTTATTTCTTTCTGTTTTTTAGGTTTCCTTCTAACAGTCAGGCCCCCCTGCTGTAGGACTGCTGGAGGTCCACTCCAGGTCCTGCTTGCCTGGGGGATCACCTGCAGCGGCTGCAGAACAACAGTAAGGGTTGCTGCCAGTTTCTTCTTCTGTTATCTTTGTCCCAGAAGGATACCCACCAGATGTCAGCTTGAGCTCTCCTTTATGATGTGTCTCTTTGGATATACGGGGGGTCAGGGGAACTGCTTGAGGAGATGGTCTGTCCCCTATAGGAGCTCAGGTGCTGAGCTGTGAGCTCCGTTGTTCCGTTCAGAGCTGCTGGGCAGGTGCGTTTAAGTCTGCTGCAGCGGAACTCATAAGTGCTTGTTTTTCCCTGGTGCTCTGTCCTGGGAAGGTGGGGCTTTATTTATTAAGTTTCTGAACATGCTGCTGCCTTTTTCAGAGATGTCCTGCCCAGTGAGGAGGTAGCCTAGTCACAGTCTGCCAGCACAGGTGTTGCTAAGCTGCCATGGGCTCTACCCAGCTGCTGTGTGAACTTCCTTGCAGTTTTGTTTATAGAGGTATAGTTAGAACTGCCTCGGTAATGGTAGACTGCCTTGGTTGTGGTGGACTGCCTCGGTAATGGCAGATGCCCTTCCCCCTACAGAGCTGGACCATCCCAGGTCCAGCTGTGCTTGCTGTGAAACTCTCAATCCAGAGCATTTCAGATTGCTGGTCTTTGTGGGGGTGGGACCCGCCGAGCCAGATCACCTCGCTCCCTATTTCAGCCCCCTTTCTTTCAGTTGAGTGAGTGACTCTGTCTCCCCAGGCGTTCCAGGCGCCATTTGAAACGGCCGCCCAGATTTGTGTGAGTTTTTGTGTGGAGACCCGCTGTGCTGGCTGAAACAGCTGTGCTGGAGACTCGTGACCCTTTTCCACCCAGGAATCTCCTGGTCTGTGGGCAGTGAAAACTCATTTGGAAACGTGGTGATCACTCACCCTCTGTGTTCTTGCTGGGAACTGCACTCCAGAGCTGTTCCTATTCTGCCTTCTTGGATTTTCTCTCAGTATTTTCATTTAGTCTAAACAGTTAAGTGTTTGGAAACTCCTAATTGCTTTGCAGATCTGTTCTTTACATTAGAGTTCTTGATTTCCAGTAGAAGAAATCTATAGAAGTCTATAGCTTTGCTCTAAGAATAGGGGAGATAAGGGTTATACAATTTAAAAATATTGCTTAGTAAGGAAATTATTAATTGCAACCATAGGAAAATTGCCATCCGGCCATCTCCAAAAATTTAGTATAAATAAGTAAAATCAAATATGAATGATTTCCAGAACCAACAGGACACAGTGGAAGATTTCTTTTTGTTGTTCTAAGATGTAGTATATTAAAAAAGATTGAGGCCGGTGTGGTGGCTCATGACAGTAATCCCACCACTTTGGGAGGAGGCTGAGGTTGGAGGATTGCTTGAAGCCAGGAGTTTGAGCCCACCCTTGGCAAAATAGGAGGACCTCATCTCTACAAATACTTTTTTAAAAATGAGCCAGGCGTGGTGGTGTGTACCTATGGCCAGCTACTTGGGAGGCTGAGGCGGGAGGATCTTTTGAGCTTAGGAGTTTGAGCCTGCAGTGAGCTGTGATCACACTCCTGCACCTCAGCCAGGATGACGGAGTGAGACCCTGTCTCAAAAAACATAAAAATTAAAAAACAGTAGAACATTTTTGCTGAAGTGTTCATTGTTTGAACAACTTATTATTGGAGTTAACCCATAGTAATACAGAGTGTAAGCTAGTTTTTTTTTTTCACACAAACACATTACTCTGTTTGCCGACACAGGAGGACTGACTGCTTTTGTTTTATTTTAGGTTGATTCAAGAAGAAAAAGAAAACACAGAGCAGCGGGCAGAGGAGATTGAGAATCGAGTTGGCAGTGGAAGTCTGGACAATCTTGGTTGTTTTAGATCAATGAGCTCCATTCCCCCGTATCCTGCTTCCTCGCTTGCTAGCTCCTCCCCTCCAAGCAGTGGGCGCTCCACTCCACGAAGGATCCCCTCACAGCCCAGCCCGGGAAGTGGACAGACTGGGCGTCATGACCCTTGTACGTATCCGCCCTTTCCCTGCTGTGGCTGCCCCCAGCACACCTGTGTGAGGTCTTGGACACTACACATTTACCCACAAGAAAATCAAGTACATTCGTTTCTCTAAGAGATTCAAGATGATAAAACTGGTTCCTATTTAATCATTTAGTTATGACAAATTAAGTATTTGGGGCCAGGCGTGGTGGCTCACGCCTGTGATCCTCGGACTTTAGGAAATTGAGGGTGGGTAGATTACTTGAGCCCAGGAGGTCAAGACCAGCTGGACAACATGGGAAAACCCCATCTTCACAAAAAGCAACTGGGCGTGTTGGCGTGTGCCTGTAGTCCCAGGTACTCTGGAGGCTGAGGTGGAAGGATCACCTGAGCCCAGGAGGTTGAGGCTATAGTGAGCCATGATTGCATCACTGCCCTCCAGCCTGGGCAGCAGAGTGAAACCCTGTCTCAAACAAAAAAATCCCAAAAGACATAAAGAAATTGTAATATTTGGATGACCAGACTAGCATGCCACCATTTGTTTGTGTGACATTAGGCACAATAGCTATGCAGAGTACAGCAGCCAGAAGGGGAAATGTTTTCTGTTTTCTAGGAAAAAACACTTAGGAAAAGTAAATAAAGGCAGACATCAGAGCATAAGGGAGACTGTACAAAGGGAATCAGTGCATTTCTTTCCTGTAGGAGTGCCGAACTGCACTGCAGGGGCATGCACTACCAAAAAAAACCAGGAAAAAAGCCAGATGGGCTCTGCATGGAAAGCCATGAACAAGCCGGCTGCTGTGCGCCCCTTCACAGCAGCTCAGGGTCACCTCTGATCTGGAAATGCGATGCTTCTGGTGTTTGCTGTTTGCAAAGTGTGCAAATCTGAGGTGTGTTTAAAACTTTCTTGTGGGCCTGGCATGTTGGCTCACGCGCGTAATCCCAGCACTTTGGGAAACCAAGGTGGAAGGATTGCTTGAGCTAGGAGTGAGAGACCAGCCCGGGCAGCATAGTGAAAACCCTCATCTCTATTTTTAAAAAATTAAAATAAAAACCAGACTATCTTGTATATTTAGTCTAGGATTTGTCAGTGTGTTGTCAGTGAAATATTTCATATTTACAACATTCTGCTTTTTAACTGTGCGTCTGTCATATTTTTTTCTCATTACCATCTATTTTCATTTTTAGTTTTGTTGTTAGCCAGCGTGTGATTAAGTCAAGTATGGATCATTTTAGTGGCATATGAGGTAGAACTAGTCTGTTCTGCAGTATTTTGTAATACTGTTTTTGTAATTTACATCATCTACTAATTAGGTAATATTTTAAACTCTTTGGCTGTTTATTTTTGGTTTCATGCTTATTTTTGTTCAGAGAATTTGTAAAAACAGTTGTTTATACATATTTTTTTCATGTTTTATAATTCCATTTGCTGGCTGACAGTCTCTGTGCTTCTGTCATTGGTTTTGATTTCCTGACATCCTTTTGTTTTCTGATTTTAGCCATCTCCAGATTTATTTTTAATCCAGACCTCATATTCCCATCAGTCTGTAGCTTACTCATACACCTCCCCTCCCAGCTCTTCCCCATACTATAATGATTCTTCACAGCATGCTCAGGGAACCACGCAACTGTCTGTTTTTCAATCATGTGTGAGTCTGTGCTGTGATGACTTTATTAATGGGTTGCTGTTTTTTTCCTCAGTTAAAACTATCTGTTTCTCTGGGGCTGGGTGCGATGGCCCACGCCTGTAATCTCAGCGCTTCAGGAGGCTGAGGCCCGGGGGATCACCTGAGGTCAGGAGTTCAAGACTAGCCTGGCCAACATGGTGAATCCCGTCTCTACTAAAAAAATACAAAAATTAAGCCGGTCGTGGTGGCAGGTGCCTGTAATTCCAGCTACCTGGGAGACTGAGGCAGGAGAATCACTTGAACCTAGGAGGCAGAGGTTGCAGTCAGCTGAGATTGCACCACTGCACTCCAGCCTGGGCGATAAGAGCAAAACTCTGTCTCAAAAAAAAAAAAAAAGTGTTTTTCTCAATGGTAATAAATTTAAATTAGTGTACCACTATATAATAAGTTTGGATACAGGCAAGTCATAGTTGTTTTAGAGTGTTTTTACTCAAATTATGTAGGATTTGTGTAATTCATAATTATTTCCTACATAAATAATCTAAGTGTAGAATTAATGGAAGCTGTTTACACAAACAATATGCTTTCTGGTTTTGATGATTGTACTCAAGATGGTAAATTTCATCAGCTTATTGAATCTCAGCTACTATCTCTAATAGACTATTTTTAAATTAAAATACCGTACATGAATCATAGGATGGATGTAAAGGTTCTACCTAATATTATGCTAGCTTTTGTTCTTGTATATTTTCACAGGGTACCTTGCTTTAAGCAATAAATTTATTTTTGAGAAGTGATAAATCATATCTAGGTAAGGATTTTACATTAATGTCCAATAGATAGTTAACTAGCAAGTAGGTTGGTTGAGTTTTATGATCAGTATTGCAGTAACTTCCTCATCAGTTGGAATATTTTAAATTATAGCATGGATTTTATTAAACAAAACTAAGTTATAGACAGGTTTGGCTTAGAAGAGATAGCTGTTAGGGCCTTTTATTATATAGAACGCCACATTTTAATAAAACTCATGACAAAATAGAATTTATCTAGTCATTTGTAGTGTTTAGTGAATCTTGAATAACTTATATTTAAATTTTGTGGTGAAAAAATGTTTTGCATCCAGTTACATTTTCTCTAAATTCTCCGTCCTGTCATTTCCATTTTAATATATTTGCTTATATTGATCCTTGAATTTTTAACTTCAAAGTGTACAGTAAATCTGGTTTCTCTTCATTTCTTTGCATGCATCTATCAGCCTAGTGACTTAAGGAAACATCGTAGAAAGGTAAATTACTTAGTAATTTAATCTATCTTTATATCTCCATAATGTATTGAAGAGTACCTCTTATATTTTACATAAATGTAGCATTATGTAGTTGTATAATAATGAATGGTTGGCATTTTAATGGAAGTGTTTGAAGCGACCCCATCTTACTGATGATCGTTCTATTAGAAATTGGTCATTAGCGGTTTTCATGGAACCCCGGGACAAATGTAAGAGCTTGCCATTCTCTCACCTCTTCAGCCTTCTAATCATTATATGCTTATTCATAGTAGGTGTAGTAGTTTTAAAAATAAGAAATTACTACTGCAAAGATGTAGATTGTAGATTCGGGGGCACATTTTTATAATAATCACAGCTAGCGTTGGGGCTCTTGCTGTACGCTGGGCACTGTGCTGAGTGCGCTTCCAGTCTGCTGCTACAGGCTGAGTGTCTCTGAACTGAGATGCTCAGGGCCAGGGGTATTTCAGATTTGTTTGAATTTTTGAAATATTTGCGTTACACTTACTGGTTGAGCCTCTCAAATCTGAAAATCCAAAATCTGAAATGCTCCATTGACCATTTCCTTCAAGCGTCATGTTAGCACTCAAATTATAGATTTTGGAGCATTTTGAATTGAAGGTTTTTGGATTTGGGATGCTCAGCCTGTATTTAATCCTCATACACATCCCTGTGAGATGTAGGTTACTGTTGTTATCCCATTTTACAGATGTGGAAACTAAAGCTTAGAGAGGCCCCACAGTGCACAGTGCAGATTTGAGTTCAGCTGTGTCTGACTTCAGAACCTGACAGCTGGCCGCTTCACCATGTAGCCTTACTTTTCTCAGAGACTCTGGCCTCCCTGGCAGCATTCCTACAGAGGAGGCCCACGGCCACTTCTCCCTACAGACAACTGTGGATTGGGCCTTCCTGTTCTCACAGGAAGCAGGGTACGTTAGGAGCAGATGTGGTCAGTGGCTGTTCTTTATGTTGACCCAGAATCTGTACCTCATAACTTTCGTGCTCTGGTCTGTATTCTGTACCCCTGTCCAAAACCTGCCTGATGGTGCAGTGACTGGTCAGCTCTTCAGTCTTTTCAGCTTTTCTGGTCCTCAGAAAAGTGTGTGACTTGGTCAGCAGCTGTCTGTGAGCTGCTCTGTTGGGTGATTTCATGAAACTGTTTGGGTTCAGATCCCAGTTCAGTCACTGATGAGTTTGTAACCTGGGGTCTGTTGTGCCTTGGTTTGCTCTCCTGAGAAGTGAAGATAATGATAGAACAGTGCCACTTAAGGTGGCCTTGGACCTGTGCCTGTCTGCGGTGAGACAAGGAGCTTACACCAGCAGCAGCAAGACACAGAGCACGGCCTTCAGTTCAGCTGACTTCCGTTGGATTGTTTTTTCTTTCCTTGTTGATAGAAAGATTTTCTCAGTGAAGGAAGCAGCATGTTGGTTGACATACGCATGATAACCTGGGCCTGTTGGTCACTGGTCACGTCAGCGTGCTGCTTGGTGGCTTTGAGGAGCCTCGTCCTCGGGTGGTTGTGAGGTTAAACCAGGTGTATGTGCAGAGTGCCAGGCCTGGTGCCAGCCCTGGTCCACAGGAGGCTGTCGCCTTCCTCCTCTGCGTCAGTGGTGTTGGTGTACACTGAGAGGACTTCCCTGCGTTCTGGTGAGTCTGAGCCAGGATGGAGGCAGAGGTCTGGCACGTCACCGCACCGCAGCGTGCTGTAGGGGTGCGGAGGGCAGAGCTGGCCGGTCTCGAGGGGCTCTCCCCATGGACCCTGTTATTCATAGTTGACAGCAGGCCATGTCAGCTTGCTCTCTACCCTGTTTCTGGTTTTGTTTTTTTAAACAAATGATTACTTTAATCTGAATTTTGAAACTTAAGCTTCATTTTGATAATTTCTAGCTATGAAAGCTCTTTGTTGTCTTGTGATTGCAATTGGAAATTAGGACATGTTGCAGGATTCATTTGCATTTTAACTGTTAGTATGAGCGCAGCTCCATTTTGCGTGAATGTACTTGGTCTTCACTGAGCTACCGTGGGGCTGTGATAGGATTGATATACTTTACATAGTCCCATTTAAAAAGCAGAAGTTTAAGCTGAGCCCAGTGGTACGTGCTTATAGTCCCACCTGGTACTTTGGAGGCTGAGGCAGAAGGATCACTTGAACCCAGGAGTTTGAGGCTGTAGTGCGCAATGATCACGCCTGCAAATAGCCCCTGCAGTCCAGCCTGGGAATCCTAGCAAGAACCTGTCTCTTAAAAATGTTTTAAATAAAATGTGGTTCACTGTTCAGGTCTTACTGTTCATAGTAATGCTTGCTGAACATGTTTCATGAAATCTAGTCCCATTTAAAACCAGAAAACACAAACGTATAAGCAGGATCTGCCTAGACCCTGAAGAGGTGAGTCTATTCACTGTGTTACCACCATCCTGTTCCCTCAGCACACAGGCATATTCATGTTCCATTGCAAAAACAAAAAACCCTGGGAGTCTGACAGAGATCATCTTTTAATGATAAGCCTGGAAGTATTTTCTTTTAAGCCTTATTGAACAAAAATTTTTAAACTGTATAGAAGTGCTTCAGTTTATAGTGTGCAATCCAAACATTATTGAGGAATACGAGTTATACACGTGTATGGGGGGATCATGGGCTGTTCCTTGTTTATTTTCTTTCCCTTTCAGACAAAAAGGTATTTGACAGTTTTGTCCAAGAGATTTCTGCTCTCTCTGCGGTTGTTTTTTTTTTTTTTTTGAAAGACATCAGGAGATAAACATATTTGTTGCTGGCTCTTCATTTGTCTAACATTTGTAACGGTGTGGTTTATAGGCATTGTTTAGATCTCTGCTGCCCCTTCAGTGACTGTCCTCATAATGTGCCTAGGATTCCAGGGAGGGCAGAATCTTGGGCTGCATGGAGGAGGCTGAGGCTGAGGGGCATCCCTGTGCCCTACTGGGCACCAGTGCACGTAGACTAGCGGCTCTGTGCTTGCTGTGCTGCGTGGCTCCTCAGAATGGTGCCATATTGAAACAGGACTTTCTGTGCTGGCAGAAAGCACAGCAAATCGATTTTTAAGGAAGTTTATGGTTACAATGTAAGGCCTGATTTTTTTTCACAGTCTGCCGTTAACGTGCTTTTCTCACCCCTAGTTGCCAGCTTCCAGAGAAGAGGTACGAGATGACAAGACAACTATCAAGTGTGAAACCTCCCCGCCTTTCCTCCCCAGAGCCCTTCGGTTAGACCGGCTGCACAAAGGGGCACTGCACACCGTCAGCCATGAGGACATCAGGGACCTAAGGAAGTAAGGAGCGTTGCAGAGCCTGCTTGTCCTGTCCTTTCCAGTGTTGAGAAATCTGGGAATCTTTTCTTGAATAAAACAGCGATTTTCTAGAATTACCCGTTAATTCAGATGAGTGTATTTACATGTTACACTTAGAGTGCCTACCATTGCTCTGGGCTTTAGTGAAATCCAGCAGAAGATGCAGATGTGTTTGGGAAAGCTTAGTTTAGAAAGAAAGGAGTTAAATGATACCAGCAAATTTTGGAAAAACTTAACATCTTCAGAGTCTACAAATTGACTACTTTCTATTCTTGATGGAGAGTTTGGCAAGCAGATGACACGCTTGGGATTGGATCCACTCTCTAGGACAACCCGTGCCTCTCAGATGCCCTCTTGTGCCTTTTGTAGGCTGTTGAGAGTTCCGTGTTGTACTTTACCCACTTATTAAGTGTCTCCTCTCAGGACACCCGGCAGCTATTTTGTCACTAGTATGCTGTCTGTTTTTAAACTCTGTTGGCTTTTGGTTCTGTACCAGGCAGTACGCAAGGGGAGGCATGCAAATTCATTTCTGCAGCAGTTAACATTGCCGAGTTTCTCAGCTGAGAAGAGTAATGCTCAGGGCGGTTGTGGGAGCTGCTGGAGGGGAGGAAGGTGGACCACTGGGCTTGGCACCTGATGGCGCAGAGTCAGGGCCTCCCCTAGAGGAGAGGGGGAGCTCCATGTCAGAGAGAGTCTCAGCTGCCCAGAATGGTTCTCCGTGCTGGCCTTGCCGGGAGCCTGCCTTTATCATGCATGTTGTGCTTGGTGAGGAAGATGTGTGCGAAAGAGACTGGAAGTACTCGTAGGGAAGATTGCAACTGTTAACATGTGAAGTATCCTGGTGCGTGTGAGTGGAGTGTTGTTGTAACAAGGGCACATGGTAAAGGTCCATTTTCTTTCCTTGAAGCTCCACAGGCTCCCAGGACGGTCCCGTGAGCAATCCCAGTAGTAGCAACAGTAGCCAGGACTCGCTCCACAAAGCCCCCAAGAAGAAGGGCATTAAGTCCTCCATTGGCCGCTTGTTTGGCAAGAAAGAAAGGGCCGACCTGGACAAACTGGCAAAGAAGCATTAGGACAAGGTTGGTTGGTTTTCCATACCCTTCTCAGCAGCCAGGAGTCGGGGAGGAAGGTACTGCCATCGGTGCCTGGCATGCTTGGCCAGCGGTTCCCACGCGGTGTTCCGGGAGCCGTGCGCTCTCCAGGGGATCCTGTCTTGACCGTTTTTGTCCTGCGCGTTTAGTTGTCTAGTCAGAAGCTTAGCCTTAAAAAATGATTTTGCTCTGAACCTGCAAATATTCATCCCATTTATGAAAACAGAACTCTGGCATGCTGATTTTACTTTTGGGCTGTTCTGCTTCCTCATAGCTGGTGTTTCCGAAATGGATAACTCATCTCAGGATGCCTTGGGACTTAGCAAATTGGGAGGACAGGCTGAAAAAAATCGTAAACTTCAAAAAAAGTAAGCTTTGTATTATTTCTTCATCTCATTGAATGGTTTTCAGTTGTGCCTAAGCTCTAACTAGTTAGTTCGTCAATTATAAATAGCTATGTGTATATACATTATATTCTGAAAACTTTACCTATAGCCTTAATTAAGCCGTACTTTCTGGAAGACTTAGAGTGTTTGTGAATTTTGAAGAAACTCCTGTCACCTTGAAAAGTTGTCCAGCTAGGAGATGGGGTGGGTGAGAGTTGGACTTAGCTGCCTGAGCACTGGAGTCGGTCCTGGCACCTGCCCAGGTTCACTTTGTGACGTCAAGGAAGTGACTTAGCATCTCTGTGCTTCAGTTTTCTGTAAAGTGGGGGATCCTAGTAGTACATACCTTGTATGGCTTTTACGAGAATGAAATGGGACAATGTGCATAAAGTTCTTTAAACAGTGCCAGCAAGTCATAAACAAGCTGTCATGTGGCCGCTACAGCAGTTGCTGCCTGCCAGTGTTCAGGATTTGCTGTTCATACTAGTGATCTGTCTGAAACATTCACGTGTTGCATTTCTTTCTCTTCTGTAGATTTTGTACTTTTATCTCAAATAGACTCCAGATTCTGTAGCCTGTTTGTTAAGTTTTAATTCTAAACTAAATCTGTGTCTGACAAGAAGCTATAATGCTTGGTATGGCTTTCAACAAAGGAGCACAGGCATTGTGATGCCCCAGGGTAAGGGCGTGGAAGAATTGGGGGTTTCTGTCCCTGGGCCTTCTCTGATTCAGGGTGAATTGTGTGTTGGTTGACTATAGATGAACTAGATAGGCTGAGACAATACCCAAGTGAGCTAACAAATGAAGAACAAAGCTAAACCCATTTCTGTAACAAAATAGGCAGTTTGTGTAGTCTATGGGGTAAGAGGTGAGCTTGAGAAATGTAGAAGATGGCAATACAGGCCTTGAGACGGGCTGAAACTTAACGGGCTCTGTGATGACTCTGACTGTGGGAAAAATCATCTGGCCACTTTTAAGTGCCCTGAGAAACCAATACTCATCTGGAACTTGGGGCTCAAAGACACTGGGCCGCAGGTGTTCCAGAGCTTATGTGGACCCTCTGCCCCTACCGGCCCCTTTGCCTTTAGTCCCTAGAGTTGCTGGCTGATTTTTCTGTTGTGAAATATACCTCATTTTAGTTCTGTTTTCAAAGCCATTATAAATACTTTGTTGATTACATTTTAGGTCACATGCTCTTATGTTAACAATACCATAGGAATACTCAGTTTCTTGGTTCCCTGTAAATGGAAATTTATAGAAACCACTTAACAGCAGAAACTGATTTGAACGTTGCTACGTTTGAACCGTGTAAGAATGTTTGAAAATAACTTGGGTAGTTGCCGTTTGGCCCTGTGAAGCTTAATGTTAGAACTAAACTTTCTGCCTCCTGGAACCATGCTAGGAAAATTGCATTCCTTAGGTTTTTGCTAATGTGTTTTATTTCACTTCCTCATACTTACTATAATAAAAACAGTAAGATTTGTGGCAGTGCAGCTTGGTCCAACCACTCCCTTCCCCCAGAAGTTTGTGTTTTATGTAGGAAAAAAAAAATGTAGAAACTGTCCCCCCTCCCTTTTTTTTTTTTTTTGGAGACAGAGTTTCCCTTTTGTTGCCCAGGCTGGAGTTCATTGGCACCATCTTGGCTCACTGCAACCTCCACCTCCCAGGTTCAAGCGACTCTCCTGCCTCAGCCTCTTGAGTAGCTGGGACTACAGGTGCCCACTACCACACCCGGCTAATTTTTTGTATCTTTAGTAGAGACAGGATTTTATTATGTTGGGCAGCCTGGTCTCGAACTCAGGTGATCTTCCCGCTCAGCCTCCCAAAGTGCTGGGATTACAGATATGAGCCACCGTGCCTGGCCCAAGATTTTTTATTCTGTTTTTAAAATTTATTTGGTGATTCCTAGGAGGTATGTTTGAGCACTGGGCTGTTAAGTGGACAACCTTTGTTTTTTGTTGTTGTTTTCTGAGATAGGTCTTGCTCTGTTGCCCAGAGTGCAGTGGCGTGATCTCGGCTTACTGCAGCCTCAACCTCTTGGGCTCAAGCGATCCTCCCACTATATCCTCCCAAGTAGCTAGGACTACAGGCACGTGCCACCTGCCTGGCTAATTTATTTTATTTTTTTTTGTAGAGACATGGTCTCCCTATGTTGCCCAAGCTGGTCTCGAACTCCTGGGCTCATGCAATCCTCCTGCCTTGACCCCTCTAAAGTGCTGAGATTAAAGGCATGAGCCACTGCACTGAGCCTGAGGACAGCCTTTGTGTTACTTGCCCAAGCATGTGATTAAACATCATGCTGGCTCTGTGCACTTGTGTACGTGTGTCGGTGGTAGGTAGGGTTCTGTGGAGCTGTGATGTTCAGATATGTGCTGTGGGCATTGAACATCTGACTCTGCTGTCACGGCTGTAACTGAGTGTCTGAGAGGGGGTCTTTTCTGTCCTTTATGTTGTGCTTGGGATCCATGTGGAAGTCCTGCAATGTACCAGCACCTTAGTACGGAAAATTTCCAGGTACAAAGATTATTTGTCTGCCTGTAAAGGGCAGTTTCGTTTCTTTCACTTCAATTGAGATAAAACTGATTTTAGAAAAGTATTTTATTTATTTATTTATTTTGAGACGGAGTCTCACTCTGTCACCCAGGCTGGAGTGCAATGGCACAATCCTGGCTCACTGCAACCTCCCACCTCCTAGGTTCAAGCGATTCTTCTGCCTCAGTCTCCCAGTAGCTGGGATTACAAGTGCGTGCCACCATGCCCACCTAATTTTTTTGAATTTTTAGTAGAGCTGTGGTTTTACCATGTTGGCCAGGCTGGTTTCGAATTCCTGACCTCAAGTGATCTGCCCACCTCAGCCTCCCAAAGTGCTAGGATTACAGGCGTGAGCCACCGCGCCCAGCCTAAAGTGTTTGTTTATAAATGTGAAAAAAATGTTTGCGTTTTCCAGAAAAAGTATTGTGTGAAGACAGTTTAACATTTATGGCATTCTTGTTTTAAGAATGAAAGTATATTTCTCAGAATTATTTTCTTCTTGTTAACCCCTGATTTAACTCAAAGGTGTGCTTTTAACGGCTACATTTACACAGCCAGTGCTTTCACTTACAGAGACCTTAAGGAACCTGGGGAGTTTGGTGGCAAGCTGATTTCAAGTTTTGTAAGACACGGCATGGTGCGGGCGTTTGGTGCCTGAGATGTATAGTAATGAACCCGCAAGTCGGGGCTGGCTGTCCTAGAGCCATTTGTCAGCTTTGATAGGGCTTTCACAGTCCTCCTGGAATTCCCCAGTATTATTGAAACTCAATCTCTTTAAGTTACCTTGCTTTTAAAGTGTTTCCTTTTTATTTTCTCCTTTTTGTCTTCATAGTACTTTCTCAGGGTAAGCAGATTTGGGAGGCTTGCTGGGCTGAGTGTGGGCAGTCACCAGCCTCAGGCTCTATGCTAAGCTTCGTGAGAGGATCTTTTTATTTTTTTATTTTTGAGACAGGCCCTTGCTGTTTCCCAGGCTGAAGTGCAGTGGCACATTCACCACTCACTGCAGCCTTGACCTTTATTTTTAGTAGAGACAGAGGTCTCACTGTGTTGACCAGGCAGGTCTTGAACTCCTGGCCTCAAGTGATCTTCCCACCTCCGCCTCTCAAAGTGTTGGTATTACAGGCATGAGCCATCACACCCAGCCCAAGCATCTTTTTATTTTTGCATGAGAAATGCTGACTGCATCCATTTCTCATCAGGGTGACCCTACATCTGTCCTCAGGACTCTTGCAGTGTGCCATGGCGGTGGAGCATGGAAGGGACTTTGACTAGGTCACAGAACTGTACTCGTGGTGGTGGTGTTTTGTTGCTGTTTTTTGGAGAGAGTCCTGCTCTGTCACCCAGGCGGCAACTGTACCTGTGACAGCAAGTCTCGTTCACTCTGCAGGGTGCCAGAGGATTGAAAAGGTCCTATGAAAGCAAAGCAATATATTTACTTTGGATAGTGAAGAGAAAGTGCTTCTTCTCTATCCCTTATACTATTTGATCTGCCAAAACTCACACAGGTTTCTCATTATGAAAGACAACCTTATCATTATGTTATGTCCTAATTATAAAATGTGCATCATTCACAAATTGTGTGACCTTTTTGCGTTATAGCATTCTCAGTATCAAGTGAAAGACCCAAGTCTGAGA
Organism: Ateles fusciceps; assembly: GCA_036589455.1. Lineage (NCBI taxonomy): Eukaryota > Metazoa > Chordata > Mammalia > Primates > Atelidae > Ateles > Ateles fusciceps. The sequence continues at coordinate 1,758,777 of JAZHEH010002754.1, forward strand.
TGAAGCGACAAAGGAGGAACGTAGTTGTTCATGTAACTAAACAGCCCAGAGGGCCAGGGTGGCATGGTCTCAGCCACCTCCAGGTTCTGGACTCTGTATCCTCTCAACACAGGGGCCTTCTTCCCACGATTGGACAGCCCCCTCCCCAACACCCCCGCAGAGAAACAGGCTGTAGGGTTCCCACCTGGAGAGCCAGCCCAGGGGTCAGGTCCCATGTTTGACCTTACAGATCATGGACTGGTGTGATAGGGGAGGGGAGCCAGGACACAGACCAAGGCCTGGACCTGCCATCCGACTGGGATCTCCTCTGCCAGCTCCCTAGCTTCCTGTGACTCTTACACACATCCTTCTACCTCCACTGTCTTAACACTGTCTCCACCGTTGCCTCTGAACCCAGAAGCGTCTCCATTCTAAAAAAGACTTTTTATGAAAGCTAGTGATCATTGTCAGGAAGAGAGTGCTGGTGCAGTCCAGGACAGTGTACACCAGTCTCCAAGTAATAGAATTAAAGAATCATTTTTTGACCCCGTATTTTTGTTTATAGTAAGTATCTATTACTTGTTAAAAAATGAAGTCTCTGGCAAACTGCCAAGGCTGAGCCTGGGCTGAAAACCCTCCTGACTTGGCAGTAGTAAAATCCTCCCTTTTCCTTGGCCAGGCCATGGATGCTCAGGGCCTTAACAGTTAACCGTATTGTTAGCATCAGAGCTTTTTCTGTGATCAATGTGGCAGGAATTACCTGTACTACTTCCCAGACCCACCAGTGTGTGATGGAAGCTCTGCTGGCTGTCTTTGAGGAGCATTTGTCCGAAGGGAACAGAAGGCAGGTTTTCAGTCGCCACCTGATGATTGGCGGCAGGCAGCGTGCCCTTCCTCCTGCCCCTTTCATTTGGTGTTGGCATCTTGCCATTCCACTTCATAGTCCTAGGGAAAGTCTGCTGCTATTGAAATACATTCAAGAGCCAATATCAAGTTTTTAGAAATAAGAGATTCTATGGCATGTCTTACAAAAATTATTATAGATAAAATGAACTAAAAGCAGCCTAGGGATGTTTAAATGACCTGGGGATATCCATGGGTGCAAACCAAATGTACATGTCCTCTCTGTTACAATGACACCTTCTCTCTGAGGCTTTTTATGTTTTTAAACAATTAGTCTCTTTGAAAGCCTGGTAGGTAAACGCTTGAGAAATAAGATGAGATTCACCAAGCTTATAGTGTTATTTCTCAAATACCCATGTTAGACAAAATTATGTTAACCTTGGGTATTTAAAAATAAGGCATACAGAATATTTCCGATCACACAAAGAGATGTGTGGCAGGACTGACCCTGCCTGCCTCCTTGTGGTCACCAGTGACACATTCTTGCAGTCAGGCTCCCCCCTGCACTGAGAAAGCTGTTAGCATTTCAAATCTCCTGGGTAGGAAGCCTGTGGAGTAAACCGCAGATGACCCAGTGACTTGATTCAGCAAGTAGTCAGCTAAGTGGCAGTGTAGAGTAGAGACAGCTATCCACTATTTGTCTGCTACATTAGATCATAACATTTTAGTGTTAAAAGTCTGCAGTATGGCCGGGCACGGTGGGTGGCTCATGCCTGTAATTCCAGCACTTTGGGAGGCGGAGGTGGGCGAATCACGAGGTCAGGAGTTCAAGACCAGCCTGGCCAGCATGGTGAAACCCCTTCTCTACTAAAAATAAAAAAATAAAAAAAAAATTAGCCAGGCCGGGTGGTGCACGCCTGTAGTTCCAGCAACTCAAAAGGCTGAGGCGGCCAGGCATGGTGGCTCATGCCTGTAATCCCAGCACTTTGGGAGGCTGAGTGGGGTAGATCATGAGGTCAGGAGATCGATACCTGGCTAACACGGTGAAACCCCGTCTCTACCAAAAGATAGAAAAAATTATCTGGGTGTGGTGGCACTTGTCTGTAGTCCCAGCTGTTCAGGAGCTGGGCAGGAGAATTGCTTGAACCCGGGAGGCAGAGGTTTCAGTGAGCTGAGATCGTGCCACTGCACTCCAGCCTGGGCGACAGACCAAGACTGTGTCTCCAAAAAAAAAAAAAAAAAAAAGCTGAGGCAGAAAAATTGCTTGAACCCACGAGACTCTGTCTCAAAAAAAAAAAAAATCTGCAATATTCTTTTTCCTTCTTCCTTTGGGTAAATGCTGAACATTTTGAAAGATTCTCATTGAGAGAGTCTACTTTGTTTAGACCCAGGCGTGGTTTCCTCTTTCCAGATAGTTGTCTTCCTTGTTTAAAAAGGGAATAGTGATTGTTTTCCTTGGATGTCCTATACCTTGGGTGGGAAGACTGCTGGTGTTTTAAAGTTGGTAATAACTCTTTGATTCTGTGAGGGGACGGGGATTCTATGGAGAATCAGAGGGAGCCAGTCAGTATTTCCTCATTCAGGCACTCTTTGGAGTATACACAGAACTAGTGTGAAATGGATGGTGTTGATAATATTAAAGCTGTAGAAGATTAAAGGAAAATGACGAGAATTTACAGTCGTCTCTCAGGGTCTATGGGAGATTGGTTCCAGGACCCCTCCTAAATACCAAAATTCATGGAAGCGTAAGTCTCCTGTGTAAAATGGCATGGTATTTGCATATAATGTAGGCAGAATCTCCCATAGACTTTAAATCATCTCTAGGTTAACTTATAATACCTAATGCTATGGAAATGCTATGGAAATAGCTGTTGTACTGTATCGTTTTTATTGTTTTTTCCCCCCCCCTGAATATTTTTGATCTGCAGTTGGTTGAATGTGTGGATGTGGAATCTGCAGATACGGAGGGCAGATTGTATACTGTTAGACTTTTGCAAATGCTCATAATTCTTGGTTCACTTCTTATATATATGCATATAATAGTGGTTCCTTGATTTTGGTTTTGTTTTTGCTGGTTTTAATTTTTTTTTTTTTTAGAGATATGGTCTCGCTCTGTTGCCTAGGCTGGAGTGCAGTGGCACAGTCATGGCTTACTGTAGCCTCGACCTCCTGTGCTCAAGCAATCCTTCCACCTCACCCTCCAAGTAGCTGAGAATACAGGCATGTGTCACCATGCCTGGCTAATTTTTTTTTTTTTTTTGTAGAGATGCATCTCATTTTATTGCGTAGGCTGCTGTTAAACTACTGGCCTCAAGCAGTCTCCTGCCTCAGCCTCCCGAGTAGCTGGAACTACAGGTGTGTGCCACCACACCTCGCTAAGTTTTTTTTTGTAGAGATGAGGTCTCGCTATGTGTCTAGGCTGGTCTTGAACTCCTGGGCTTAAGTGATCCTCCCACCCCCGGCCTCCCAAAGAGCTAGGATTATAGGTGTGAGCTACCATGCCTGGCTGATTCTTTGACTTTCAGTGTCTTCTCCTTTGTAGGCATGAATTGCTGGAGGAAGCCCGGAGACAAGGTTTACCTTTTGCCCAATGGGACGGGCCAACGGTGGTGGTGTGGCTGGAGGTACATCCTTCATTTAATCCATAGTTGTGTGGGTTACATTACGTGAACTTGCTGCTGCACCCCGTAGACTGTACCTCACTCTGCTGCCTTCCCCTTTCCGCTTCCAGCTCTGGGTTGGGATGCCAGCCTGGTATGTGGCTGCCTGCCGTGCAAACGTGAAAAGCGGGGCCATCATGTCGGCCCTGTCCGACACAGAGATCCAGCGTGAGATCGGGATCAGCAACCCCCTGCACAGGCTGAAGCTGAGGCTGGCCATCCAGGAGATCATGTCGCTGACCAGCCCGTCTGCCCCACCCACGTCTAGAACGGTACGTTCAGAGACAACCCCTGCATTCTTTGGAAACAGGGAATGCCTCTCTGAAGGTATCACTGCCTGTTTACATTGCTTCTCCAGTTCCTTAACAGCACAGCAAGTGTAATTCTGATTCAAACTTTTAGCACCAAATACATTAGAACTTTTATTTTTGGGGAATTGGATGGTCAAAAGAAACTTTATTAAATGATTTTATGAAAGATTGGCTACAATGGCATCATACTATAAAAATATGAGGTTTTTTTTAAAGATAGGAACGTAGTTATTACAAATGTAAATATGAATTTGTCACATTAAAAAAAAATGGTAGAGATGGGGGGTCTCACTATGTTGCCTAGGCTGGTCGTACACTCCTGGGTTCAAGCAGTCCTCCCACCTCAGCCTTCCAAAGCGTTGGGATTACAGGCATGAGCCACCATGCCCAGCTGAATTTCTCAAAATGGAGTCAATCTAAGGGCCACCTAAAGGAAAAAGATAATATGTTAAGGACACATTTTATAATTAACATTTTTTTAAAAATTAAAAAAAAATTTTTTTCTTCTTTTTCCAATATACAAACCCTGGCAATAATTAAACATTTTTAATTGCATTTCCTATTTCATGATTCAAACTGAATGAGTAATTAACATTTGTACTACATATAAAGACATTTGTTAAGCCAATTATAGTGTATTTTTAAATGTTATTGGAATATAGTATACATATAGAGAAATGCACATATAAGTGAACAGTTAAATGAATTTGTAAAGTCAGCATCATCCCCTGTGTGGTCCAAACCTATGCTGAAAAATGGGATCTGACCAAGGCTCGGAAGGCCCCCTGCTCCTTCTGATTCCCTAGGGGTGAGTGGCTGGCTCCTGACGGCATAGACTGCTCTGTTTGTTTTGTACTTGTATATAAACAAGATCGTGTAGATACTCTTTTGTGTCTGGCTTCTTTCACTTAATGTTATGTCTGCAAATTTATCCATATCATTCCATGTATAAGTAACATCTTAAGGAGTAAGCTACTTGGGAGGCTGAGGCGGGAGAATCGCTTGAACCCAGGAGGTGAAGGTTACAGTGAGCTGAGGCCACACCATTGCACTCCATCCTGGGTGACAGAGTGAGACTATGTCTCAGGAAAACAAAAACAAAAAAATCTGTGTCCAGTTCAGAGTACTGGCTCTTCCAGGCTTCTTAGAAGCACCCATCTATTTACTGATTTATTTAAGTTTTTTATTTTTTAGAGGCTCAGTCATAGTCACTCCAGCCTCAGCCTCCTGGGCTCAAGCAGTCCTCCCACTTCAGCCTCCCAAATAGTTGGGATTACAGGTGTGCATAACCACATCCAGCTAATTTCTAAAAACTTTTTAGAGACAAGGTCTCGCTATGTTGACCAGGCTGGTCTGGAACTCCTGGCCTCAAGCAATCTTACTGCCTCAGCATCCCAGAGTGCTGGGATTATAGGTGTGAGCCCCATGCCCAGCCAGAAGCATCCATTTAAATATAGCTGACATACTACTAAGAGATACTTGTTATCCCATCATCATATCTGATCCCTAAGGAATTTTTGTATTTTTTTGTAGAGATGGATCTCACTGTGTTGCCCAGGCTGGTCTGGAACTCCTGGGCTCAAGCGATCCTTATGCCTCAGTCTCCCAAGTAGCTGTGACTACAGGCATGCACAGCCATGCCTGGAAAAGATCCCTAAAGAATTCTGATTGTCCCTTCCCCATCATTCCAGTTTGTGGACAGATTTTTAAAATAAAAACTAAAGGGGAAAATAAAGATTAGATTACTGGTTGCCTTGTAACCAGTGTTTTACTGTATTTGATTTGTTTGGCCTTTAGGTGTTTTCCATTTGGAAAGCTAAAGACCCTGGGAGCTCAGGATTTCAAGCAGTTCACAAATCTGCAAATGTTCATCAAACATGAGCTGTACTCATACAGTTTTTCTCCATGTGGGAAGTCCTTAAGAAGGGTTATCCTACTGGAAAAAGTTAAGAACTATCTTAATGAAAACATGAATGGTTATTGGGAGACAAGGGCAGGCCAACTTCTGATTTATAAAGTTCAGATTTTTTACATTGGCTGGATTCCTAGTCTCAGCTTTTTGTCTCCTCAGAAGAAAACAAATTTTCTTTTTTTTTTTTTTGAGATGGAGTCTTCCTCTCTCTCAGCCAGTAGCCAAGGCTGGAGTGCAATGGTGCGATCTTGGCTCACCGCAACCTCTGCCTCCCACGTTTAAGCAATTCTCCCGCCTCAGCCTCCTGAGTAGCTGGTTTTATAGGTGGCCACCACCACGCCCGGCTAATTTTTGTAATTTTAGTAGAGACGGGATTTCACCATATTGGTCAGGCTGCTCTCGAACTCCTGACCTTAAGTGATCCACCTGCCTTGGTCTCCCAGAGTCCTGGGATTACAGGCGTGAGCCACTGTGCCCGGCCGAAAACAAATTCTCGTTGAGATTTAAAGCCTCACAGACACACTTCTCCAAGGAGCAGGTCAAGGCTGGATTCAGGGCTCCCAGTTACCTTACAAAAAAGTTTTCATTTATTTATTTTTTCCTTCTTAGTGAAAAAACGGTGGTAATGAACAATAAACCTTGTTCTTTTCTGTTGCTCTAAGAGCTCCTTTCCCATCGCATGCCTTGTGAGCAGTGTCTGATCTCTTCCCCAGTGGTTTCACGTGAGAGTAGCCTTGCTGGAAATGAAGGTGCTAAGTGGTTTCTCCTGTAGTTATACACTGTCTTCCGTAATGACGGAGAACACCTCACATAAGGCAAACTCTTCACACCATGTCAAAGTGCAAGGAAAACATCTCCCTCAAGTAGACACGCATGCCGCTGTGTCTTGTGTCTGGTTCTGATGGCTGCACAGAGCCATCAGCACTGCCTAGCACATCCGTGACCCCTCTGCCCTGTGGCCTGCCTTCAGCCCTTCAGGCCATCACGGAGCATCTGCGGCAGAAAGCCTTCCTGTAGCCAAAGCAAGAGTTTCATAATCTGTTTTAAATATATTGAATCAGTAGTTACTTGAGAATTACTCAGTTTCCAGAAGTACACAACGTGTTTTCTTCTCTTGATATTTCACATACCTCGGGTAAGCATGGCATCTAAAGCTCTGGGCATCGTGTGCCCTTCCTGCTGGTGGTGTGGGCCACACAGTGTTAACCGGGAATGGTTATTCTGTTCGGGCATCTGAACTGAAAAATGAGAAGAGCGAACTTTGCCTCCTCGGCCCCTTCTCTGTGCCTATGGCTTATGTGTGTGCCCCTCTCCTCTTTGTCACTGCTTCCCTTACCCTGGATGTGGTTGGTGCACTGGGGTCACCTTAGACCACAGGAAATGTCTGGTTAACACACGAAGAGATGGAAATGCTCGCAGCCACGCCGCAAACGGTTAGTCACGCGCCTCAGCCTGCTCTCCTCCTGGCACATTCTCCACTTCAGACCCTCTGGGTTCTTTGCCTTTTTGTTGAAAACAAAAATGTTATTTTCCATTCAGTTGTTCCAGATAAGTATTTTCTTTAGTTATTAGTTGAATGTGTAAGTAGAATTTGTATTTTATTTTAGATTTTTTTCCAGGAACTTAAAGTTGGTAGACTCTCTATTTAGAATAGATTGAATCTAGCTCTCCTGTTGGAGAGATCTCAGTTGAGCTCCATGTGATTGTGTGGCCCTTGCTCCTTTCATGGATGTGCTTGGTGTGGAGAGAGTCTGCTCCTTGCATGAGAAATGGAAATTGTTGGTTTTGCATGAGTTGTGCATGATGCTTTGATAGTCTGAACTTCGCTCAGTGAAGCTGCGCCTTCCCTGCAGAGTTGCTTTGCCTGCCTTGCTAAGCTCACCAATACTAATAGTTATGTTCTTTTGCATTCCTAACCACGTAACCCCAGGAAGATGAGGAGGGAAGCTGGGCTCAGGTTGGAGTCTTTAATATATTCTTCACTACATGTACAGCAGCAAAAAGCAATTGGAGTATGAAAACTTGTGTAATTTACTTTTTTTTGATGTTTATGGCATCTTAATTTATTCAGGCTACAGGATTGTTAATGATTTGAAAGCATTGAGCAGGCAGAGCATAGGATTAAAGAGTACGTCTCATGGACAATTTTGAATATTTCTTATATGGCACCATGGCAGTTATTTTTAATTAACATAGATTGCTTTGTTTGACATATGATCTTTTATACAAAGTGGCTTCGGCAGCTTCTGAGATTATGTATGTAATTTCCTGGTAGGGTAACATTATTATTACAAGATATACTGATGGGGAAATTTATATTCTAATAAATTTCCAAACCAAAAAATTGGCATAGTGACTTTTCCTCTGTGTCTTTGTGTTGATATTTTACTAAATACTATCCTAGTACTATGTCCATTTAAAGATTTTCTTACTAATGTAATCCTAAGGAATTAAGCCTCTTTTCAACTACTGTACATTTGGATTTTCAGCTTCTCAATTCTTCAACTCACCAGAAGCTCTCTCCCAACTGTTTTGCATTCTGTACATTCAGACAGCTTGCCTAAATACCAGTGGTTCCTTCAGTGCGATGCCCCCAGCTTTCTGCGTCTGGGTGTGTGTCTCAGTGGCACATCGCAGCCATGAGGCGTGGACTGGCAGCTCTAGAGGCTTTCACAAATGGACTGGTATCTGAGGCCTTCTGAAGAACCATTATATATCTGAAAAAAATCAAAATGATTGTAAATCATAGTTGTCCTGATTACAAGGTGATAGTTGAAGCAGCTGTTTCCTTCTATTTGCACTCCTAAAATGTAGCTGATTATATTGCCCCCACTTTTTTTTTTCCAACAAAATAGCTACAGTGTGACTCTGTGGGCTTTTTTCACCCTTGATTTAAGCATTCTGTGCCTCTCCTCCAGATAAATAACCTTATTAATTATTTAACTTGTTAGATATGTCTTTACAGGACCTGTAATGACCATAAATGAATTATACAGGGTACATTTCATAACGACTTAAATTTCAGTATATTTTCTGCCAAGTAGCAGAACTTTGTTAGGACATCGGCATGGAACTGCCTGAGCCAGAGACATGAAATGTAAATTGAATAGGCTAAACCTTGCTCTTTGCAGTGGAAATAGAAACAAGACCGTGCCGTGCTGATGACTCCAGAACTAGCCGACCTGCAGTCTAGTGGAGGCTTGTATCTCTTTGCCTCCTTCCCCCTCTTCCAGCAGGGACTGCCGCCTGCTGCCAAGGGGCAGCACACAGTGGCCAGCTCTTAAAGCAAAGAGCTTTGAGCTCCCTCTGGACACTCAAGGGAGGAGAGCATCAAGCCATGCTCAGAACCGTTTATACCTCATTTAACAAACAGTAAGCGAGTCTGGCTGTGCGGAGCCTGTGTGAGCAGGACAGCCGTGGTCCCATCATTGGAGCTCCCATTTTTGGAGTTCATAAAGCTGGGTTGTACTTGTGACTATTTCAGTGATGGCAATAAACACTGTGCAGTGGGTCTCTCTTTTAGTTCCGATGTTCTCTTGACTGTGAGCTCACCTGGTAAGTTTTTTTTCTGAAGGCCGCTATGGCAGCCCAGGAGAAGAGGTGAATCTCCCTGGGATGGAACCTGACCCTTCTGGGAGTTTATGTTGTCAGCCACTTCAGGAGGCTGAGCAGAGCATATAATGAGAAAACAGAAACAAGTAGGGTTCTGCTTCCATGCAGTTTTCTATTTAGACAATTCCTTTGTTTACTTTCCCCATTTAAGAATACATCATCAGCAAGCAAGAAAATACTAACAGATATCCATGCTACACATAGCAGGCCTGGCCCAGGCACGGTGGCTCACGCCTGTAATCTCAGCACTTTGGGAGGCCGAGGCAGGTCAATGACTTTGAGCCCAGGAGTTCAAGACCAGCCTGGGCAACAGGGGGAAACCCTGTCTCTACAAAAAATACAAAAATTAGCCAGGCGTTGGTGGCTTGAGACTAGTCTCAGCTACTTGGGAGCCTGAGGCTGGAAAATGGCTTGAGCCTGGAAAGTGGAGGTTGCAGTGAGCTGAGATTGTGCCACTGCACTCCAGCCTGGGTGACAGAGTGAGACCCTGTCTCAAAAAATACATAAATAAGTATCAGGCCTGTAAGATTGAGGTTTAGAAGAGTGAAAAAAGCATGGTGATACTGTTAGATATCTTGATGATGGCCCAAAAATGTTTGGCATATTTCTCACTTTCTTTTTAGAGAAAGTAGTGAAGCATTTTTTTTCTATCTAATATTTAAACATTCTTTGTTAGAATTTTAGTTTTGCTTCTAGCTTGGACCAAATAACAAATGATGCTGGAAGCCATAGTTTCAAGACCAACATGGTGTTAGTTGAGAGTCACTACCAAGATCCCATAAGGTAACTACAGAATTCCTGTGACCCTAACTTAGTCTTCCTCAGCTGGAGACTTCAGGTATCTCAGGTACCTTCCTCCGATATGTGTGTGTACGTAATGTGTTTAGTTCTTTTTCACTGTAGAAATTTTGCATGCATTGTTAGATTTATCCCCTGAGGATTTGATGCCATTGTAAATGGTACTTTTTAAATTTCAATTTTCAGTTCATTGCTAGTATTTAGAAATATAGTTCATTTTTATTGGCCTTTGTATCCTGTAATCTTGCTTAAACCTACTTATTCTGACAAATATTTTGTAGATTTCTTTTCTACATTGAAAATTGTGTCATCTGCAAATAAAGACTTTTTTTTTTTTTTTTTTTTTTTTTTTTTTTTGCAATTTATGTGCTTTTTATTTCTCTTCTTGACCTATTACAGTGGCTAGGATTTCCAGTACAGTGTTGAATGAAAATGGTGAGAGTAGACATCCTTAGTTTGTTCCTTATCTTAGGAGAAACACATTGTCTTTTTTTCTTTTTTAAAGAGATGGGATCTCACTGTGTTGCCCAGGCTGTTCTCAAACTCCCGACCTCAAGTGACCCGCCCACCTCTGCCTCCCAAAGTGCTGGGATTACAGGCAGGAGCCACCATGCCCAGCTGAACATTCAGTTTTTTACACTAGGCATGATGCTGGCTTTAGGGTTTTTGTAGATGCCCTTTATCCAGTTGAGGCACTTTTCTTTCATTTCTGGAATGCTTGAAGTTTCATAAATGATGACAACTCTTGTCAAGTGCCTTTTCTGAATCTTTTGAGATATTATGGTTTTTTCAATCTCTTCATATGGTGAGAGTTTCACTGATTTTTTTTCTTTTCAAATGTTGAATCAACTTATGTTTCTAGAATAAGCCATACTTGTCATGGTATCTTATTCTTTTACTGTATTGTTGACTTGGCAATGTTTTGTTATGTATTTGTGGATCTGTGTCTGAGGTATTGATCTATAGTTTTGTTACGTCTTTGCTTTTGCTCTCAGGGTAATGCTGGCCTCCTAGAATGAGATAAGGTGGTTCAAACTTTTTTGGAAGACTTCATGTAGAATTGTGGTGATTTATTTATTTATTTCGATCAATGTTTGGTAGAATTCACCAGTGAAGCTGTCTTGGGCAGACATTTTTGTATGTTAGAAGATCTGTAATTACAGCCTCAGGCTGTAGTAGAGATATGTGTTACTCGTTTCTCATTAGCTTTGCTAGTTTATTTTTTAAGAAATAGTTGATTTTTTAAGAAATAAGTTGCTTAAAATTGTTCATAGTAGTTCCTTATTCTTTCAGTGTTTGTTGAATCTGTATTGATGTCCCCTCATTTGTTGTTGTTGTTTCGTTTTTGAGACAGGGTCTCACTGTGTTGCCCAGGCTGGTCTCAGACATCTGGGCTCAAGCTATCCTCCCACCTCAGTCTCCTGAGTAGCGGAAGTTACAGGCATGGGCCACCACATCTGGCTTCCATCCTTTACTCCTGCCTGCCTTCCTTCCTTCCCTCCTTCCCTCCTTCCTTCCTTCCCTTTCTTCCCTTTCTTTCCCTCCCTCCCTCCCTTCCTTTCTTTCTTTTTTTTTTTTTTTTTGAAGCAGGGTCTCACTATGTTTCCCAGGCTGGAGTGCAGTGGCACTATCTCGGCTCACTGCAGCCTCCGCCTCCTGGGTTCAAGCAGTTCATGCCTCAGCCTCCCGAGTAGCTGGGATTACAGTCATGTGCCACCACACCTGGCTAATTTTTTTATTTTTAGTAGAGATGAGGTTTCGCCATGTTGGCCAGGCTGGTTCCCTCTTTCATTCTTGGTAGTGGTGATTTATGTCTTCTGTTTTGTCTTATCCAGTCCAGCTAGGGTTTGTTAATTTGATTGATATTTATGAAGTACTTGATTTTCATTTCACTGGCTTATTTGCTATTACTTTTCTGTTTTCTGTTTCATTGATTTCTGCTTTTTTACTTTCTTCCTTCTGCTTGCTCTGGATTTTATTTGTTCTTCTAGTTTAAGTGTTTTTTTTTTTTTTGAGACAGAGTCTGGCTCTATCCCCCAGGCTGGAGTGCAGTGGCACGATCTCAGCTGACTGCAACCTCTGCCTCCCAGATTCAAGCCATCCTCCTGCCTCAGCCTCCTGAGTAGCTGGGACTACAGGCCTGCATGAACATGCCCAGCTAATTTTTGTATTTTTAGTAGAGATGGGGTTTCACTGTGTTGGCCAGGCTGGTCTTGAACTCCTGACCTCATGTCATCCACCTGCCTCGGCCTCCCAGAGTGCTAGGATTACAGGTGTGAGCCACTGTACCTAGCCTAGTTTAAATTTTTAAAAGGAGACTCTTGGATCACTGATTTTCGAGGTCTTTCTGCATTGATAATCCGTTGACATGGTTTTTGCTCTCGGGATACTGCTTTAACTGTTCCTCACAATTTTTGAATATATTGTTTTTATTTTCCTTCAATTAAAAATATATTCTGGCGGGGCCGGTGGCTCATGCCTGTAATTCTAGCAGTTTGGGAGGCCGAGGTGGGTGGATCCCTTGAGGTCAGGAGTTGGAGACCAGCCTGGCCAACCTGGCAAAACCCTGTCTCTTCTAAAAATACAAAAATTAGTCAGGTGTGGTGGCTCATGCCTGTAATCCCAGCTACTTGGGAGACTGAGGCAGGAGAATCACTTGAACCTGGGAGATGAGGTTGAGGTGATCCGAGATCACGCCACTGCACTCCAGCCTGGGAGACAGAGGAAAAACTCCATATCAAAAAAATATATATTTATGTATATGCTAATTTTCAAATATTTAGTGGGGGTTCTAGATAGCTTTTTATTGTTGATTTCTAATTTAATTCTGTTGCAGTCAAGAGAATGTACTTTGATTTCAGTCTCTTTAAATATGTTGAGATTTGTGTGTCTTGATGAAATTCTATACAGACTTTACAAGAATATCTATTCTGTTGTTGAGTGGAGTGTTCTGTAAAGCGTCAGTTAGGTCAGGTTGGTTAAGTCTTGTTTGTTTAGGTTTTCTATATTCTTAGTTTTTTCTCTTTGTGCTTCTTTAATCAATTGCTATGAGAAGTGTTGAATTTTTTCAACTACAATTGTGGATTTGCCTATTTCCCCATTCAGTCCTATTGGTTGTTGCTTTATCTCTTTTCTAAAACTATTTTTTAACACACTTTTACTGATTTTGAAATAGATTCTGTTTAGGAAAACAAAGTGTTAAAAATAAAATGCAGGCCGGGTGTGGTGGCTCATGCCTGTAATCCAAGCACTTTGGAGGCCAAGGTGGGTGGATCACCTGAGGTCGGGAGTTCAAGACCAGCCTGACCAACATGGTGAAACCCCGTCTTAAAATAAAAAAAAAGAAAAAAATAATAAAATAAAATAAAATGCAAACCAATCAGAGATAATCTTTGTAAGTAGAGTCGAATCGAGCCTTCAAACTTGTTCATGAGTCGTGATCGATCTTTGTTCTAATATTATTATATTAAAAACTATTTCAGAGAGGAAATTTGTAGCCAGTTACACTTTTTTTGTAGTTTGATTAAAAAGTTAAATTTATCACAATGAGGCATATATTTTTAATGTTATGATTGCTTTTGTATAAAAATTTTACTAATAAATTTAAAAGGCGAGAAGAGATCACATTATTTTGAAATTATAAAATTATCATTAGTTTGGCCTTTGAGAATATATGTAAGAAATTAAAAATTCATTTTAAAAATTATTTAAACTGCTTTTGAGACTTCCTCCATAAGTGACCTTTTCCGCTTATCAAAAGCAGACACTTGCCTATGGGGGACATGAACCACGAGTGGATTGGCAACGAGTGGCTCCCCCAGCCTGGGCCTCCCGCAGTACCGCAGCTACTTCATGGAGTGCCTTGTGGACGCCAGGATGCTGGACCACTTGACCAAGAAAGACCTTCGAGGGCAGCTGAAAATGGTCGACAGCTTTCACAGGTAACTTAATACAGGCAGTGCTTACTAATTGACTAAGATTTTTCACTGTTACCATCTCTAAATCTGCTCTCTTTTCTTGCAAATAGAAACAGTTTCCAGTGTGGAATTATGTGCCTGAGAAGGTTAAATTATGACCGGAAAGAACTGGAAAGAAAAGAGAAGAAAGTCAGAATGAAATAAAAGGCTAGTACATGACGTTTAATTGATTCCATTCACTCCTACCTGCTGGTGTATTCGCAGCCTCAGTGACTTCCTGTTTTTCAAAAAAACGAAGAAAGGCTTTAAGTGGAAACTAGCCCAGTGCCATTGCAGAGGAGGGCCGGATGCAGATGAGTGCTTTGAGATGCTCTTCCACAGCCAGAGGACTTTTGCCTGTGCTCTCACATGTCAGTCTGGAGGTGAAATGTCTCGGGCTGGTCACTCCCTGTGACGAGAGCTTTCCTTTGTCGTGCCCTATGTACTTCTCTCCGAAATGCTGCTCCACGCTGTTAGATAACAACAGAGCCAAGCTCACTTGATGATGCAAGTGTGAGAAATACGACTGGGGGCTTATTCGGGGGGTCAGGAGCACAAGGGAGGACTGTGCAGTTCTCCCAGGGTGGAAGGAGAGGCAGCATGCGCATTTCAGCCGGTCCTTGGAGGAGGACCAGGAGCTGCCTAGAGTAAGGAAAGGGCATTTCAGTTAGAAAACACAGGCCAGGGAGGCATGAGAGGACGTGGGACGTTCATCCACAGGACATGGTGTTCTCTTCTGTGTTGGAGAGCCCTCACTCAGTGCTCCTCTGTGACCACGGACAGAAATTTATGTATTTTATTAATTTAATGTTTTTCTTTTTTCTTTTTCTTTTTTTTTTTTTTTTTTTTTTGGAGACAGGGTGTTACCCTCTAGCTCAGGCTGGGCTGGTGTATGGTGGTGTGATCACAGCTCACTCACTATAGCCTCGAACTCCTGGGCTCAAGTGCTCTTCCTGCCTTAGCCTCCCTAGTAGCTGCTGGGACTGCAGGTGTGCTCTACTATGCCTGGATTTTTTTTTTTTTTTGGAGAGACGGGGTCTCGCTACGTTGCCTAGGCTGATCTCGAACTTTTGGGCTCAGGACATCCTCCCATCTTGGCCTTCCAAAGTGTTGGGATTACAAGTGTGAGCCACCACACCCAGTCAGAATTTGCTTTTTGAAGTTAGACAGTAAACGTTGAGCTCAGAGTAATGTCTCCCAGAATTCTTGGAATGCAAGGAAATCACTAATAATAATGATAAGAGGTGGCAAGTCTCACTGAACAGGGAGGAGGTGCCAGGTGGCGCTCTCCACAGTCAGGAGTCAGCTTAGTTCATCTTTGCCTTAGCCCTGTCAGTCTGAGTGCTGTTTTCATCCCCAGTTCTTACTAAGAAAGAAACTAAGGATAAAGATACGGCTGGGAGATGGCCCCGTTGAAGGAAAGTCTACTCATGATTGAGTTAATGTGAATCATGAGGAAAATGCTCAGTTGATGTTTGTACAGTGTGTGTATATATGGACTTTATCCAGAACAGGGCATTGGAAATGAAATATGCCCATCTGTTTTCTTTTCTCTGTCTATTTTGCATCTTTTTACAATAGACAGAAACTGTCTTTGGAAGTGATTAGTGATCATTTGCATATATTTTTATAGAGTGGCTATTTTTAGATATAATAGAGCAAAATTAATAATTTATTAATTTGCATAAGATAAGCTATTGTGGCCAGGCCTGGGAGCTCATGCCTGTAATCTCAGCACTTTGGGAGGCCAAGGCAGGAGGAGGATTATCTGAGCCTATGAGTTGGAGACCAACTTGGGCAACATAGTGAGACTGTCGTTACAAAAAATTAGCTGGGCGTAGTGGCACATGGCTGTAGTTCCAGCTCCTAAGGAGGCTGAGGTGAGAAGACCACTTGAGCCCAGGAAGTTAAGGCTACAGTGACCTCTGATGGTACCAGGCTGCACTCCAGCCTGGGCGACAGAGTAGGACCTTGTCAACAAAAGAGAGAGAAAGCCAGGCACGGTGGCTCACGCCTGTAATCCCAGCACTTTGGAAGGCTGAGGCGGGCAGATCACCTGAGGTCAAGAGTTTGAGACCAGCCTGGCCAACATGGTGAAACCCCATCTCTACTAAAAATACAAAAACTAGCTGGGCGTGGTGACGCGCACCTGTAGTCCCAGCTACTCGGGAGGCTGAGGCAGGAGAATCACTTGAACCCGGGAGACGGGTTGCATTGAGCCGAGATCGCGCCCTTGCTCTCCAGCCTGGGCAACAAGAGCAAAAAAACTCCTTCTCAGAAAAAAAAAAAGAGAGAAAAGATTTTCTGCAGAGTCTGTAATAGGCTGGATGATATTTTTAAGTTTGTCTCATTTTAAAATGAGACAGAGACTTCGAGATTAGAAATGAGAGGTTTCTGTTGAATTGAGCAAAGTGTTTATATTGTTATAAAGCCAGCTCCATCCCTGATGAAGTATTTCAGAAGATGCTACAGTCTGTATATGAAGTACATTTATTATGCATGTTAGGTATTCAGGTCCTTGCAGTCCTCTGGCTTCTGATCCCTGGATCCTCATCATTTTCCATTCTCTGGAAATAATAACTTCATTCCTCTTGTGCTCACTGGAAGGATGAGTTCTAATAGGAGAGTTTCCCTGAGAATAGAGCAGCGGCAGGACACCTCTGTGTAAGTGCAGCAAGTGGTTGTCAATCTAGCAGTGTTTCCCAGCACGTCTGTCAGGAGCCGACGGATTAGGAACTATGGTAGGAATCTTCCTCCTGCATTACAGGGTACGTGTGATAAAGATGACCTTCTGAAGCCACTTTTAGACTCGTCTTCATTCTTTTGCAGATGTGCTTGTTTGGAGCAATGACCGAGTGATTCGCTGGATCCTGTCAATTGGCCTTAAAGAATATGCAAACAACCTGCTAGAGAGTGGTGTTCACGGAGCACTTCTGGCCTTAGAGGAGACCTTTGACTTCAGCACCCTGGCCCTGCTGTTACAGATCCCGACACAGAACACACAGGTGACACCAAGCCTGTCCACGTCTCACTCAGTGTTCAGTTGGCGCCCTGACGATAAACAGTTATTCGAATAGAAAGAAAACTTAAAAAAAAAAAAAAAACAAAAACCCTCAGACAACTAGTTTTCTTGTCTATCGTCTTTCCCTTTTCTGTTGGAAGCAAGGAGAGTCCTGCAATAAACCAGATAAGGAGGATCTTTCATTCCAGCCCATGTGCTCAGAAGAATGACATAGATTTTATTTAGTTCTGAAATGGAAGGAGTATTGTTAGGTGTGCCACATGCAGATTTTATTAATTTTGTTTTTATGGGTAATTGCCTTATGTAATTCTTTTTGACTCATGGGCTCATTTGAAAAACAGGGAACCTTTATTCATCCACAGAACATTGAATATGCCAGGCGAGGTGGCTCATAGCCATAATCCCAACACTCTGGGAGGTCCAGGCAGACAGTTTGCTTGAGTCCAGGAGTTCGAGACCAGCCTGGCCATCATGCTAAAGCTCTGCCTCTACAAAAAGCACAAAAAAATTAGCCGGGTGTATTAGCACGTACCTGTAGTCCCAGCTACTTGGGAGGCCAAGGCAGGAGGATCACTTGAGCCCTGGAGGTGGAAGTTGTGATGAGCTGTGATTGCACCACCGCACTCCAGCCTGGGCAACAGAGTGAGACCCCATCCCAGAAGAAAAAAGAAAAAAAAAAGAACATTGAATTTTTTTTGCCGATACCCCTGACCACCCCACACAGCATATCTTTGTTAATCTGACTCCAAGGATTGTGGACCCCTTTCCCCAAAGATCCATCTATAGACTTCACATTAGAAGCCCTGATTTAAAATACTATTATGGTTCAATGTAGTCATAGCAGTGAGGGAGGTGGGGTTTTTTTTTGTTTTTGTTTTGTTTGAGATGAAATTTTGCTCTTGTTGCCCAGGCTGGAGTGCAGTGGCGCGATCTTGGCTCACTGCACCCTCCACTTCCCAGGTTCAAGTGATTTTCCTGCCTCAACCTCCCAAGTAGCTGCCACCATGCCTGGCTAATTTTTGTATTTTCACTAGAGATGGGATTTCACCGTGTTGGCCAGGCTGGTCTCAAACTCCTGACCTCAAGTGATCTGCCCGCCTTGGCCTCCCAAAGTGCTGAGATTACAGGTGTGAGCCACCACGCCCAGACCCTAATTTTTATACCTTTAGTAGAGACAGGGTTTTACCATGTTGACCAGGCTGGTCTTGAACTCTTGACCTCAGGTGGTCTGCCCGCTTCAGCCTCCCCAAGTGCTGGGATTACAGGCATGAGGCACCACACCCAACCAGCAGTGAGGGAGTTTAAGTCTTGGTTTAAAAAACACTTATGATGCTAACACCCTTTAAATTAGATTTGGTGAAAGTTTTATTTGTTATTCTTTGGTTATTTCAGGCTCGTGCTGTCTTGGAAAGAGAATTTAACAACCTTTTGGTCATGGGGACTGATAGAAGGTTTGATGAAGTAAGTTTTTGGCCTGATGTTCTTTAAATGTGTATGAAATGTGTGTAAATGTTTAAATGTGTGTGAAATGTAAGTTGTTATACTTGGGGCATCTTACAGCTAGGCAGTCTCTCTGGATGTTAGAAGTTAGGCTTTACTCTTATAAATTTATTAACATAAGTCTTTAAAAACTAATACCTTAAAGAAGGTAGTTTTGTTTTTATTTTTGCTGTTTAATTTTTGACACATCCCTCAAAAATGGTTCATTGGTTGCAGCTTAGGAACAGAGTCTGTAAGCTGGGTTTGGGGGCCGCTGGATATCCTACTGCAGTCCAGAGTGTGCCTCCCATGCCCCTAGGCATTGGTCGGGATGGCATGTTTCAGAAGTATATTAAAAACACAAAATGTTAGCTTCTCCTTAAACAAAACCATGAGTCATTTGTTCCACACTATTGGGAGTCTCTTAATTGGACCTCAAGAAAACTTGAGTTTGACAAAGAGACTAGAAAGCCACCTCTAAAGATGAAGCACTTGGCCATATCCTGGCATAAGATAGAATTGTTTATAGCTTAAAACTTGTTTTTAGAGCTGCACATGGTGGGGGGCACACTTGTAGTCCCAGCTACTTAGGAGGCTGAGGCAGGAGGATGGCTTGAGCCCAAGAATCTGAGGTTACAGTGAGCTATAATCACACCACTGCATTCCAGCCTGGGCAACAGATCGAGACCCTGTCTGTAAAAAGATAAATAGAAATCAAAAATAAACTTTTTAAGATAAATAAAAATGTATTATGTAGCAAGAAACTGATTCCTGCAATGTAAGAAGTAGAACATGATGCTGGTAGGAGGAGCATCCCCCACGGCCCAGCACCCACCTCACTCAGCCATGATGCTGGTAGGAGGAGTATCCCCACGGCCCAGCACCCACCTCACTCAGCCATGATGCTGGTAGGAGGAGCATCCCCCACGGCCCAGCACCCACCTCACTCAGCCATGATGCTGGTAGGAGGAGCATCCCCACGGCCCAGCACCCACCTCACTCAGCCATGATGCTGGTAGGAGGAGCATCCCCCACGGCCCAGCACCCACCTCACTCAGCCATGATGCTGGTAGGAGGAGCATCCCCCACGGCCCAGCACCCACCTCACTCAGCCATGATGCTGGTAGGAGGAGCATCCCCACGGCCCAGCACCCACCTCACTCAGCTAGTTGAGACACAGCCAGACCATCACCATGCCCCATTTCATGCTGAAGTTCCAGTTTGGGCAGTACAGTGTGTGGTCATAAAGAAGGGATTACATACATGTGAACAAGAAAACATTCTTGAGTTCAGCAGTCATTTTAAAGAACATTTAACTTTCCATCTCTGACCTTTATTTTTTAAATGAACCTTGCTGTTTATTCTTTAATTTACCAGGATGATGATAAAAGCTTTAGGAGAGCACCTTCATGGAGAAAAAAGTTTAGACCAAAGGACATTCGTGGCTTAGCTGCTGGGTCAGCAGAGACGCTCCCTGCAAACTTCCGGGTGACTTCCTCCATGTCTTCCCCCGCTATGCAGCCAAAGAAGATGCAGATGGACGGTATGTGGTGGGCCGTGCTAACCTGCTTCCTGCGGGGAGCGTGAGCAGCTTTTTGTCTGGAACATTAGTCATGGTCTAAAACAGCCTCTTTAATAAGTTACAAGGCGCTTGAGTATGGTTGCATGTCCAAAATAAATGTTTTGAAATTAACTCTAACATTTGTTTACAAAAGTTTAACCATAATAATAGAATTTTTAAACACATTTTGTCTAGTTGAATCTTAGCATATTTTTCCAACTAACGAAGCTCAGTACTCGTCCGTGTTCTAGGGGAGGCTACGTGTATGTGACAGGCCGTGCCGGAGGCTTTCAGGAAACAGTGTAGTAGTAGCTTCCAGCCCACGGAATTGAGTGCTCTCCGCACCGGAGAGAATAACTGAGTACATTTTAAATAACACACAGTTTCCAGCTCAGATAAGCTCTGCCTGCCTCTTCTCCCCTCCCTGCTGCTGTTGTGCAGTCACATGTCTACCTCCAAGTGGAGTGAGGCAGCCACTGAATATACCAGCCAGAGAGAGCATATCACCGCCATGATTTCAAGCGCTGTTTGGATTTTCCCCTTTGACAACCACTTTGATTTGAGGTGAACAGTTGACCACAGCTTCCTGACAGGTCTCTCAGCTCTAATCTTGCACTCACCTAATGAAAGGCAGTGCACAGGTTGAAGAGCCAGGCTGCCTAGGTTGGACTCCAGCTCTGCTGCTAGGAGGTGCATGACCTTGAGCAAGTCATTTAACTACACTGTGCCTCGGTTTCCCCATCTGTCATGGCTGTCATAGTAGTATCTTCCCCATAGAGTGTCTGTGACAGTTAAATGTGGCATTCATAAAGCTGGTGAAGTTCTAAGCCTGCGTCAGTGGCGGCTGCTCGGCAGCCCCTGTGCTCCAGGCAGCTGTCACTCATTCTCAGTGCTGAGGACAGCAAGGAGACTGGAGGAAACGAAGTGGCATTAAAAACTGTGCCAATCTTTGAGGCCAGGAGTTCGAGACCAGGCTGGCCAACAGGGCAAAACGCCATCTCTACAAAAATTAGCCAGGCATGATGGCACACACCTGGAATCCCAGCTACTGAAGAGGCTAAGGCACAAGAATCATTTGGTCCTGGATAGTGGAGGTTGCAGTGAGCCGAGATCGCACCACCGCATTCCAGCCTCAGCAACAGTGAGACTCTGTCTCAAAAAAAAAAAATTTTTTTTAAAGTGCTAATTAGGCATGGTGGCTTATGCCAGTAATCCTAGCACTTTGGGAGGCTGAGGCAGGAGGATCACTTGAGCTCAAGTTTGAGACTAGCATGGGCAACACAGTGAGACCCCATCTCTACAAAATAATAATAATAATTCAAAACCGTGCGAATGAGGGTTTTGCAAAATTTTTTGTTATTAGCCCCTCCTATAAGTAGGTTTATAAATTTTATTCTCTATCACCTGTATAAAAATCAAAAGAAAAATACATTTATATAAAACCTTAGTTAAACTGGACATTTTGGGTGTGAATGGCCTACTTTTGTGGCATTTTTAGTAAAAGGCTGTATTATTTATTTGTTGTTTGCCAGAGTTTGATAATATACTTACGGGGGGGGAAATCCAGTGTTATCTTTTTAACTAGGAACTTTTTAAAAATTACCATTTTTCTTCTAAGAATCATGCATATAATTCTTAGAAAGTGTAACTGTAGCTTGGCCTTCAACTCAAGCTCTGTCACCTGAAGAGTCCACATGAGTGCTTTCTTGTTTTCCTTGTGGCTTTGATTTCAGTTTTCCTTCTGATAAATCACATGCCCCTTGTCAAATGTTAACAGGAATATTAAGAATGAGAATTTGGGTGAATGAAAAGTAAACCTAGGCCGGGTGTGGTGGCTCATGCCTGTAATCCCAGCACTTTGGGAGGCCGAGGTGGGTGGATCACCTGAGGTTAGGAGTTCCAGATCAGCCTGGCCGACATGGCGAAACCTCTAGTAAAAATACAAAACACTTTGCTGGGCATGGTGATATATGCCTATACCCCCAGCTACTTGGGAGGCTGAGGTAGGAGAATGGCTTGAACCTGGGAGGCAGAGGTTACAGTGAGCCAAAATCATGCCACTGCACTCCAGTCTGGCCAACAAGCAAAACTCCATCTCAAAAAAAAAAAAAAAGTAAAGTAAACCTAGGAAAAGGTGTAGGGAATTTATTATAAAGAAGACGACTTTTTACCCTTACATAAATGACTCAGGCACAAGCTGCTAAATGGATGATTATTATTGTGACAGGGTCTTACTCCGTTGCCCAGGTTGGAGTGCAGTGGCTCGGTCTCAGCTTATTGCAACCTCAGCCTCCCAGATAGCTGGGAACTCAGGTGCACACCACCACACCCGGCTAAGTTTTTGAATTTTTTGTAGAGATGGGTTGCACCATGTGGCCCAGGCTGGTCTTGAACTCCTGGGGTCAAGCAATCCTCCTGCGTTGACCTCCCAGATTGCTGGGGTTACAGGTGTGAGCCACTGTCCCCAGCCAAATGGATTGTTTTAATGGCTTTTTAAATAGGGGAATGCGGGGTAACTCCAGCAGGTCTCCCAGGCTCTTAGGGTCAGAGGATTTGTGAAGGTCATCTGTCCTCACCAACAGGCCAACTGTCTTAATGGCTTTGCCGGAACCGTGCAGGATGTTGATGAGTGTTCCTGGTACACCTGTGGGAAAACAAAACACATAACCGGGAGCAGCCAGCACCTGCTTCTGATTTCCTGCTTCCGATGTATAAAAACTTAAAATCCAGGTTGTTCATGGAAATCAGGCTTACTTATGGCCACACAGTGTGTTTCCTGAATAAGGACCCAAAAAATCTGTGGTCTCCATGATGAGTATTTCTGGTAGGAGGTGAGACTCGCCTTCAGTTTCTAGATCAGCCCTCACCCCACTCCCTGGCCAATGCCCCATCCCTGCAGCCAGACCTCTTCACCTGCTCTGCCCTTCCCCTGGGAGAAAAGGGCAGGGCTTTCCAGATACCAAAGCCAGTGCTGGGCAGCAAGGTTCTCTCCCCGTCTTAGACGCGGTCTGCGTCTGCGCTCAGTGGGCTTGGTTGTTTACTTCATACCTGTTAGCGATGGAGCACTTAGGGCAGAGAGACAGCCCCACTGGTCTATGAATGTAGAGCTTAGTAAGAGACAAAGGGATCATTCTGAGTAGGTGTCGTTTACGTAAATGTGCATTTTGAAATTGTTACTGTACCATTTGGTGCTTAGTATTTCGGAGTGGTGTTCCAGAGTCTCCCGGAGCTCCTTGGGAGCTGGGGAGAGCCACCACCGGGTGACACTTGGATCTTTTTCTCTGGCTGCATCGCGCCCACTCAGGCAGCTCCCCCCAGGTCCCTCTGTAGGCGCCGCTGTAGGTGTGAAGATGTGTGTCTACTTGTGCCCCCATGTGATGTTCTAATACTAACTGCACGCTGTGTTTGCACGCTTCCTCTTGTGGCTGTTGAAACAGGCAATGTATCAGGAACACAGAGGTTGGATTCTGCTACAGTCAGGACTTACTCCTGCTAAAGTCTCCTGTTGGTGAGTAGAGAGCACCATAACCCCCAGAGATGGCTCAGAGGCACAGCATGAGTCATCGGGGCTGCAGTGCCAGGCTAGCGGTGTGGGCCATGAAAGCCAATGCAGTGTGTGGGGGAATTTCAAATAGAGAGACAAGCTCTCCGTACCATTAAGATAGTTTCATTGTTACAATTGATCATAAAGAGGTTAGTGTGTCCTCTTGTATTGTCCCCTTTTCCTTAAACCCGAAAATGCTGACTCATTTTAATTGTCTGCGGATGTCTTCGGTGTGGAGCGGGGCAGAGAGCAGAACATGGCAGAGCACGTCAGGAGACAGTCTCCGGCACACTGACCTCATTACGCACACGGTGTAGTTCCTAAGCTTGCTTAAATGAAACAGACCCAAAGTTTTGTGGTTAATTATGTATGAAGTTTCATCAGGCTGTATGAGGGTGTGACACTACAGCCTTCAGCCTTCAGTGTGGGGGAGACTGCTTCCTAACACTGTGGCCTCTGGCTGGTGAGTGGCCTGCTCTCTCCTTGCTGCTCTAAGCAACTTTAAGGTCTCCGCTGGAGTATTTGACTGGTTTGTTCATCTTTTATTTTTAATTGATAACTTGTAGATATAAGCCCAAATGAAGTCAGCCAAGGAGTTGTCTCATTAATGTGCACAGGCTTTGATGTTCTATCCAGTGATTCTCAGCAGCTGTGGCACAGAAAGTGAGGGGTGCCGGGGGAGTCAGTGTTGGGGGGACATGGGGCCCCAGCGTCAGAAGCTCCCGTTCGTTAGTGCAGCCTGGCCTGTAGTAAGAGCGGTTTCCTTGTTTGTGTTTATTTTCCAGTTTACCCACACTACTTCTACAGATGACGACGCAGCATTCTGAATCCAACAAAGACGACATTTTAGAACCCGATGGAATCTTTAATCTGTTAATACTTGTTATATGGACCCTAAGATATTTTATTACAGAGTTTTTAATTAGTGAAAAATTCATGAATACCATAGAGAAAATATTTTAGAATTTAATGTTTCTTATATTTATGTAAACTTATGACTCTTCATTTATATAGTTACTTACTTTTTCATGTATATCCGGGCTATAAATATCCTTTCAAATCATGTTCTTATACCTAATTTTAGTCTTTCAAATGAATGTACTGTAATGCTTGTATGTATAAATCCTATGAACAAATATAGGGCTTTTGTAAATTATGCATTTATTGTAATTATTGTTTAATTTTTTAATGATAAACCATGACAAAGGATTTTACTACGTTTATAAAGTTATGAAAGAAGCAATGTGCATTATCCTTTACAGTTGCAACGTAGCTCTACAGCAATCATTTCAAAATACACATACCTAATTTCAAGCAATTGTTGTATTTTAATGACTGACCTTAAAGTATACTTTTTCTAGCAAGAAATGCTTTATTCCGCAGCGTGAACAGATTTAAAATAGCTGGTGTTAAATACCAGCTTCTAATAAAGTGTGGACTGAAAAGACTATCACGACACTGAGAAACCCCCAGCACTGGCTAACGCTTTCCTAGCCTCGTCTCTGGGTCTGCGGAGCTTGTCTTCAGTGGCTGACAGAGGCTGGGAGCTGGGAGCAGCTCTCTCAGCTGGAGAGACTCGGGATGGGGTCACCTGGGACCAGCCCAGCTCCTGCACCCTCTTCCCTGCCTCTCCTCCTTGGGAGTGGGCGGAGAGACACCCATGGAGCCCGCTTAGGGCCAGTCACCTGGCACCGCTCTCTCATCCTGCAAGTCGGTGCACACAGCAGACAAGGCGGGAGACCCAGAAAACCGTGCAGAGCAACTCTAATAAAGGCCTTATTTTTCTTACGTAAATCATCTTTTTACATTTGTTTGTAAACATGTTTAAAGAATGAACCTAGTGGGACATTTTTAGACTTTGATGATATAGCCATTGTGGATTGTGTAAGTTGCAAATGTGGCTTTTACTTTTTAAGTGGCATATGAAAAGCCAGCAAAGCGTGTCAGACCATGGCGTGGTATTTATTGTGCAGCAGATACAGAGATAGAGGCAGCCTGTCTTTCACATTTGGTTTCTGCTTTTCATTTACTTGTACAATTCATTGTTACTGTTCTGTTTTTCTAATCTTTTGTGAACTTCCTGATTATGTAACAAAGTATGTACAGTCTACTTTTTGAACTATTTTTATCACAGTATTATTTATTGCTTTCTTTCAATAAAGTACTGAAGCATTTTCCACTGCCAGTGAAGAATGCTGAGAAGACGCGTGATTGCATTGAAACTGACCATAGCTGTTTTGGAAGGCAGGGTCGCCATATGAAAATTGTAGTACAGAAGTCAGTCGACAGAATAAAACAGCCAGGAGATGGAAGTGCAGGTTCAGGGCGTCATCCCGCCCACTGCCCTGGAGGTCCCGAGCCTGCGTCAGCGCAGGAGACAGGTGCCTGGTGTCAAATGCAGGTGTGGGGGCTCACATACAGAGTCCGCGGGTAGGGTTGGCTGGAGGCAACCCTGGATCCAGGGCTGAAAGGCAGGGCCTAGGCAGCGGACTGCGCGTGCATGCGCGTCCCTTCCATTTCCCAGCTCCGCTTCCTTCCTCAGCACTGGCTTCACACTCCTGCCGGCTCACGAGGTGGCTCCCAGGGCCGCACCCTTCCACACTGATGGCCTCTGGAAATCAGGAAGCCTGCTTCCCTAACAGCTCACACTCAGTCCTGAGTTGTGAACCAGCCCAGTGTGGCAGAGCGGAGGCGACATGCTGCCCGGCTGGGGGAGTCAGGCAGGGCCCACGCATGGAAGTGGGTAAGCTCAGCCCCCTCAGGCTGCAGGGCTGCAAGCTGATACCCAAGAGGAAAGCCAGGCACCAGCAAATGGCTGGCCCTTCCCCCTCTTCCCGCCTCAGACAGACAGTGTTGCCGTTGAGCCACCACCACCGCACCCGGAGCAGGGGTGAGCGGGCACTGCCGATGCCACCTTGGTCTCCGGTTTCTCGTTCTGTCTCCCAGCTGACGCCTCCTGTGAGTGGCACGTGCTGTCACGTGAGTCAGCATGTCCTGGATCATTTTTCCCGGGCAGCCGTCAGGGGTGTTCTGTGCTCTCCTGTTTAGAACCTGTTTGCTCCTCTTCCCGCTTAATGCAGGGAAAGCCTTGTTTTCTACATTTCCTAGTTACTGAGGTTAAGTGTGAGATTTAAAACATCATGTCGTGCCTCCTGCCTTTTTCCATCTAATAGTTCTTTTTGGCTGAACATAGGCATGCCTCAAGTATCTTAAAACTTCCAGAAAAAAAGGGACTGGGGGCAGTGGCTCACGCCTGTAATCCCAGCACTTTGGGAGGCCGAGCTGGGAAGATCACTTGAGGCCAGGAGTTTGAGACCAGCCCAGGCAACATAGCGAGACCCCCTTTTTACAAAAAAAGGTGAGGATATTTTAAAATAATCAAAACCATACTTGGCATGCAAATAGCGCGGGCATCTAGGACTGTTCATCTTCCAACTTACCTGTGCGAAGCGTCACCTGACAAAAGACGCAGCGCTCGGGGTCCCCTCTCCATTCAGAGCGACTCGGCACTCACTCTCTGAGGAGCTACTCTGTACCAGGCTCCTTTCAGTGCTGGAGAGACCGTGGTAAAACAACATTATTTCACCCTTCTAGTAAAAAGAAGCGTTTCTAATCCTGTGTGCATCCAGGGTGCAGCCCAGGGGTGTGAGTTGCCACACGACACTGGCGTGGAGGGAGGAGATGCGCCTCTAGGGAGGCGTGCATCACACACCAGAAATGCTGAGAACTGTTTCATGTTCACGCCACTTATTTACTGTCGCCTGTGAACAAAACCCCAGACAGGGTTTCAGACAACACCAATGCAAATGGACCTGTGTTAGATCATACGCCCACTTTCTTCATGTGACCTGTCATGCACTGTGGGGGGAGACCCCGCCAGTGCCAAGGCAAGGTTCTGAAGCCTCAGCCTGTTCCCATAGGAATACAGAACTTAGAAAAGAATTAGATAGTTACACAGTTATGCCTACATACCATAAGTAATCAGTTATTCATATATCATCACAGAAACATATACTCAATACAACCTTTTAATTGTACTAATGATTATTGGGTTATGAAGCATGGAACTGAGGTGACGTGGTGAACAAAGTGACCCTAAGGCAAGACTTAGCTCTAAGCCCTCTGTCACGCCCGCGTAAGGGATGCTGGAGGGCGCCTTGGCTGCGTGGCAGCGCCAGGGCTGGGAAAGCGCCCGCTGTTTAGCCAGTTAGGGAAGGAGACGTCCGAGATGTCCAGACGTCTCCTTCCTCAGAGGAGTGAGGAGAAAACTCCGCTCCTCCAAGCTCTTGCGGTGAGAACTGACGGCTGTCAGGGACACACGCAGACATCCGGTGGCTTACCTGTCTCTCTGTGAGGCTGTGCTTCAGCGGTCACGTTCCATGTCCACTTTCATGATCCACTTCTGCACCTGGTTCCTTTTTCTTAGAAGATAAGAGTCAGTAAAAGTAACATGAATCTTAATGTCTTTGTTCTTTCTTGACAAGTATGAGAAAAGTGCTGACACATTAGGTTTTCTCCTTGCCTCGACTACTTGAAAGTCCTGGGCCCCTATCTCCAAGACACGTGATGTACCTGACGCTATCACTCACCACCGGTGCCTCGTCCTACCTGCCCTGCCCCTGCTTTGTACTCAATAAAAGTCAGAGCGTCCAGGCACTCGGGGCCACTGCTGGACTCCGCGCGTTGGCTGCAGTGGAACCCTGGGCCCAAACTCCTCTTCTCTTGATCTCTGTGTCTTGTGTCTTTATTTCCACAGTTTCTCATCTCCGCACCAGCAGAGAGGGGCTCACAGGACCCTGTAGGGCTGGACCCTACAACGCACCAGCTCCTTGTGAATATTTTAAATAGGTTTTGCCAACCGGCCTCAGAAGAAGCCAACAGAGTACAGTTTTTCACTCCTGACGAAGGGCAGTCGACAAGCATGACTCTCTGCCTTACACTACACAGTTCTCATCTTCAAACAGGCCAAAATGTGCTCATTAATCAAAAGCAATCTGACTTAGGAAGGGGAGTGTTACAAAACCTAGAGTTGAATCACCAATTCTCCAGCGCCCTCTTTTCATTTGTAAGTTTTTTGTTACAATCAAAGTAATACCTGCACATCATTCAAAGTAAAAACAAACAAGAACAAAACCAGCAGCCCGTCCATTGTCCTTCCTCTTCCTCCCCCCGCTCCCTAGAACTTGGGGAATGGATTTGGCTATTCCTTCTATTTGCTTTCTTACTCCCAAATGGTATGCGCTCAGTGTGGTCTCCCGCTTTTCCTGCTTCCTCCATGGTGGGCCTTGTCTAGTGGCTTCTCATTGAGACTGATGAGAATTTTAGCACCTGGCACCTCCCATCCCCGCTCCCGGTCTCCTGACTAAGTCAAATTGCTGGGGTCAAATCCATGTTCTCTGTTTTCATTATTGACTGTAAATATTACTTATTGCTGGGTCAAGTGGGATACTTTGATTATAACACAGGGGGCACATGGTAAGACGATATTCCCCAGTATCCACAGCTGAAATAACATGATATCTGGGATTTGCTTTAAAATAATCATATAGGCAGGAGGGATCTGCTTATGGATTAAACACGGACCACGTGGACTGATGATTATTGAAGATGGGTGATGCATTCATGACAGTTTATTAATCCACCTTCACATTTGCGTGAGATTTCCCACAATAAAATTTTTGCTGAGCGCAGTGCTCACACCTGTAATCCCAACACTTTTCGAGGCCAAGGCTGTAGGCATGCTTGAGGCCAGGAGTTCAAGACCAGCCTGGGCAACATGGTGAGGCTCTGCCTCTGCAGTAAATTTAAAATCAGCAGGGTGTGGTGGCACACGCCTGTGGTGTCAGCTATTGTGGAGGCTGAGGTGGGAGGACCCCTTGAGCTCTGGAGGTTGAGGCTGTAGTGAGTTATGACTGTGCCACTGCACTCCAGCCTGGGCAATACAGCAAGACCTTACCTCAAAAACAAAATTCAAAACATTTTTTTTTTTTTTGGCCAACGCTCATTCTGTCACCCAGGCTGGAGTGCAGTGGCGTGATCTCAGCTCACTGCAACCTCTGCTGCCCAGGTTCAAGTGATTCTCCTGCCTCAGCCTCCCAAGAAGTTGGGATTACAAGCACCTGCCACCGCGCCCTGCTAATTTTTGTATTGTTTTTTGTAGAGACGGGGTTTCACCATCTTGGTCAGGCTGGTCTTGAACTCCTGACCTCGTGATCCACCTGCCTCGGCCTCCCAAAGTGCTGGGATTACAGGCGTGAGCCACCCATGCCTGGCCAACAATTTCTAATAGTTGTCTCAGGCAGACCTTCTATGTGATAAACTGTCTTTGTTTTTGGATGTCTGAGAATGCTGCTCTTACCCCTTCACTTCGTTATGGTAATTTTGCCCAGTTTCAAACTCTGACTGCAGCCCACAGCTGAAATATTTTACATCACAACCCAGCACGCCCCATCCACACTACATTTCATCAGTTCTGCTGCTGGAGCAGGAATGACCGCAACCAAACCTCTCCAACACTGACCTGGGAGGGAAGTGGTGATTTATTCGGCCGGGAGCAGCGGCTTACAATCTTAGAAATTACATGTGAAAAGGTCTTGATCCATGAAGCAGACGTGGGGTACGTGACTTAGGTGGGGGTCTGATCGTGTTTAAGCAAAAACAATGCCTTCCGGAAAGATCCCTCCATACCATGCCAGCGATCTCTAGGGGTTAAGGGCGGCCCCAGTCTGCTAGGTTTTACCTTTCCTATTGAAATGCAATGCAGAAGGCTAGGGGGAAGTGGTCTCAGATGCTTAAGAGGATTAAGGGCCTCCTTCCTCACTGTGAACATTTTTTCACATTTTGGCATTTAAATTAATTAGGATGTTTCTTACAAGCAATGATACTGAAGGAAATCAAAAGAATTTACCCCAAGCCAGGCGCAGTGGCTAGGTGGCTCATGCCTGTAATCCCAGCACTTTGGGAGGCCGAGGTGGGTGGATCGCTTGAGCTCATCAGTTCGAGACCAGCCTGGGCAACCTGGCAAAACTCCATCTCTCCAGACAATGCAAAAACTAGCCTGGCGTGCTGGTGTGCGTCTGTAGCCCCAGCTACGCAGGAGAGCCCAGGAGGTGGAGGTTGCAGGGAGCTGTGATTACGCTGCCGCATTCCAGCCTGGGCAACAGAGCCAGACTCTGTCTCAACAACAACAGAAACATTTACCCCAAACTGTATTTCTGACATTATTTTGAAATGGCTCTTACAGGGCCAACACATTAAGTGGCCCTCCCAAGCAGTCTATTGTCAGGGAAATTCACATCTGTAGAGAATCTCCATCAATGCAGCCAGGACTTCCCTGGATCTAGGAGAGGTTAACTGAGCGTAGAACACCTTGAAAGGTCTGAAAAGAGCCATTTATCATCTCTGATGACTTCTACTTGTGAGGTTTCATCTCTGTAACAAGACCCCATTGGCTAGCCAGGTCTCTTCCTCCCACCCTCCCAGAACCTGATTTGCCAGGATCCAAGCCTTCATTCATTCTGTAGCCTCAAGACCTGACGGTGGTGTCCCAGAAGAGAACAGTTGCTGTTTCTCTTAGTTTGTTTCTGGTTGAGACAGTAAAGCCCCTCCCTCATCCCTCTTTTCTATTTATCACTAGAGACAGAAACTAAAAACCATGGCTTTGGGCTGCTAAAAGCCTAAAACAACAGACAACAACAAAATAAGGCAGCTTAGACAAGCCTGGATACACTTCTGTACCTCACCGGGGGGCTCGGTCTCCATTCTGAAGGCTCCTGTGTACACATGATAAATAAATGTGTGTGCCTTTTCTCACACCAGCCAATCTGCCTCACGCCAGTGATTCTTCAGCAAACCTGCAGGGGGCCAAGGGCCTTGGCGTCCACATCTCAGACTTGATGAAATGCACACAGTATACAACAAAACATTGAAGACAGGCTGCAAATTCTCTGCTACTCCTCCCAGTGAAAGGTAAGAGTCTAACTCCCCTCCCCAAACCTGGTCTGGCCTTAGTGACTTGCTCGACCAAAAGAATCTAGCAGACGTAACTTTGAGACCTGGAGCTGGGTCACAGGACAATCTGCAGCTTCTGTCTGGGCTTTGTGGAACTCTTGTTCTGAAACAAACAAGCCACCAAGTAAGAAGTCCTATTACTCCAAGACTGCCATGCTATAAGGATGCTCGCGCTAGCCATGTGGAAGGACTGGAGAGCTGCCTGCCGTCTATCTCCAGCCGTTCCTGCCATCCGATTCTAAGTGCCAGCCATACAAGTGAAGAGGCCAGCCTGGACACGCCAGTCCCCATAGCCATGCCGGGAGACGAAGCCATTCAGACGTATCCAACAGTCAGAAGCAAGGCCCAGACGCAGAGACGCGGTCTTCACGGCAGCCATAGCCGACTGGATAAGCCCTCCCAGTGGAGACGGTTGGAATGAAGACGAGCCGCCCCATGGGCCCTGTCTGAACTTCTGACTCACAAAATCATGAGCATGATGAAAGGTTTCACCAGTAGACACCACCACCTTTTATGGTTTATTACGTTACAGGAAAGGAGTCCCGATCCAGACCCCAAGAGAAGGTTTTGGATCTTGCGCAAGAAAGAATTCAGGGCGAGTCCATAGAGTAAAGTGAAAGCAAGTTTATTAAGAAAGTAAAGGAATAAAAGAATGGCTACTTGGCTGGGCGTGGCGGCTCACGCCTGTAATCCAAGCACTTTGGAGGCCAAGGCGGGCGGATCACCTGAGGTCGGGAGTTCATGACCAGCCTGACCAACATGGTGAAACCGTGTCTTTAAAAAAAAAAAGAATGGCTACTCCATAGACAGAGCAGCCCTGAGAGCTGCGGGCTGCCCATTGTTATGGTTATTTCTTGATGATACACTAAACAAGGGGTGGATTATTCATGCCGTCCCCTTTTAGACAATATAGGCTAACCTCTCGACATTGCCTTGGCATCTGTGAACTGTCATGGCGCTGGCAGGAGTGCAGCAGTGAGGACGACCAGAGGACACTCTCATCGCCATCTTGGTTTTGGTGGGTTTCAGTCGGCTTCTTTACTGTAAGCTGTTTTATCAGCAAGGTGTTTATGACCTGTATTTTGTGCTAAACGCCTATGACTCAGAATTCCTTAAGGGTTTGGGAATGCAGCCCAGTAGGTTTCAGCCTCATTTTTACCCAGCTCCTGTTCAAGAAGTTGCTCTGGTTCACATGCCTCTGACAATTACACAGCCATAGATTCTGTACATAAACCAAAAGTAAGACTATAAGCCCCGCCAACCAACTAACAGACCCTTCCCCTTGGCCAAGAAGATTTCAAAGAAATCTAAAAAATGGCTGGGTGCAGCGGCTCACGCCTGTAATCCCAGCACTTTGGGAGGCAAAGGTGGGTAGATCACGAGGTCAGGAGATCAAGACCATCCTGGCCAAGACAGTGAAACACTGTCTCTACTAAAAATTAGCTGGGCATGGCGGCAGGCACCTGTAGTCTCAGGTACTTGGGAGGCTGAGGCAGAAGAATCGCTTAAACCCGGGAGGCGGAGGTTGCAGTGAGCCAAGATTGCAGCACTGCAGTCCAGCGTGGGCCACAAGAGCAAAACTCTGTTTCAGAAAGAAAAACAAAAAAAAAAAGAAACCTGAAGAAGTAGTTCAGACCATTATGTGGGTCCGAGGTGCCTAACTCTATCCTCGTCCCGTTGGAGTTCAGGCACAGCTGATCAGCACTGACATCTTAAGAGAGCCAAACAGACTCTTTGTAGCTCCCAAACCCCAACCTGATTCTGGGATACCATCACATGCCAGCAGACCCTGAAAGAAATCAAAGTCTTTTACCCCCAATAGATTTCTTTGACATATTGTGAAACAACTCTGCAAAGCTTTCTCTGTTAGGGGAGATCTACATTCTGTACAATCTACACTCTGTCCCCAGGCTGCAGCACAATCCCCAACCTTTTTAGCACCAGGGGCTGGTTTTATGGAAAAAAGTTTTTCGATGGACAGGGTGGGGGTGGTTTCCAGAGGAGGCTGTTCCACCTCAGATCATCAGGCATTAGATTCTCAGAAGGAGGGTGCAATCTAGGTTCCCCACATGTGCAGTTCACAACAGGGTTTGCACTTAGGAGACTCTAATGTCACCTCGGATCTGACAGGAGGCAGAGCTCAGGTGGTAATGCTCACTCACCGGCCACTCGCCTCCTGTTGTGTGGCCTGGTTCCTAACAGGCCACAGACCGGTCCTGGCACCATGGCCCAGGGGTTGGGGACCTCTACTGTAGAGAATCCCCTTTCCCTTTCCAGGTCTTTCTGCTCCCGAAGCGATGAGCTGAACCTTTTTCAGTTCCCCTGCTGCAGGACCTTTCCTGCCTCAGGACCTTGGAACCTGTTGACTTCCCTGCCTGGAAACTTCTTCCCTCCTTACCTTTACTCCTATGGGGCTGTCACAGCTTGGCTAATATGGGAGTCGCCCAAAGAAACCTCTGGTCTCCCAGATAGGTTCGGGTCTGGGGGTGGTGCACGGGGTTGGGGGCAGGGGAGTGGTGCATGGGGCTGGGGGTGGGGGGTGATGCACAGAGCTGGGGCTGGGAGTGGTACCTGAGGTTGGGGTCTGGGGTGGTGCACGGGGTTGGGGGCAGGGGTCCTGGTACCGTGGCCCAAGGGTTGGGGACCTCTGTCATAGAGAATTCCCTTTCCCTTTCCAGGTCTTTTTCTGCTCCTGAAGAGATGAGCTGAGAGCACCTCTGAAAGGTCTGAATAGGAAACATTTGCCATCTATAGCCTCTAAAGGTGGCCAACTATGAGACTTCATCTACATAATAAGAACCTTCGTCTCCACAACCCCTTATCTTAACCCTGACACTCCTTTCTACCTATTTCAGGTCTTCACATAATAACGCATTCAACCACTGCCAATCAGAAAATCTGAGTCCACTGATACCCTGTAAGCCCCCGCTTTGAGTTTCCCGCCTTTCCAGACAGAACCGATGTATACCTCACAGGTATTGGTTGACGTCTTATGTCTCCCTACAACATAGAAACCAAGCTGTAACTCAATTGCCTTGGGCACATATTCTCAGGAGTTCCTGTGGCTGTGCCACGGGTCATGGCCCTCCATTTAGCTCAGAAGAAATCTCTTCAAATACTTTACAGAGTTTGGCATTTTTTTGTCAATATGCATATGAAACATACTCTGATGTTTTCTCTTGTCTAGCATTTTCTACGCTGTCCCCCACTCCCACCCCACGATCATCTGCTAAATTTTCTTATCTGTTGCTGCATAAAACCAAAATGTAACGGTAAAAAACAACCAAGATTTATTGCTTCTTTTGATTCAGTGGGTTGGGAATCTGGGGTGACTTTTTTCCTTTTTTTTTTTTTTTTAGATGGAGTTTCATTATTGTCACCCAGGCTGGAGTACAATGGCACAATCCTGGCTCACTGCAACCTCCGTCTCCTGGGTTCAAGTGATTCTCCCGCCTCAGCCTTCCAAGTAGCTGGCATTAAAGGTGCCCACCACCATGCCTGGTTCATTTTTGTATTTTTAGTACAGACAGGGTTTCACCATATTGTCCACACTGGTCTCGAACTCCTGACGTCAGGTGGTCCGCCCGGCCTTGGCCTCCTAAAGTGCTGGGATTACAGGCGTGAGCCACCGTGCTCAGCTCCCCCACCGTTTTTTTTAAGTCAGGGTCTCACTCTGTCACGCAGGCTGGAGTGTGCTGGCATGACTACAGCTCACTGCACCCCTGAACTCCTAACACCTGGGCTCAGGGGATCCTCCCGCCTCAGCCTTCTGAGTAGCGGGGACTACAGGCATGCGCTACACGGGCCTGGCTCCAAACATACGTATTTGAAAATCGTTCTATGTTCTACATATATAATTCAACTTTAGTAATTCATGTTCCCATTGCTCACTGTATTGGCTTTCCTATTTATTTTACATTTTGAGACAGGGTCTCCCTCTATCATTCAGGCTGGAGTGCAGTGGTGAAATCACGGTTCACTGCAGCCTTGACCTCCTGGGCTCAGCTGATCTGCTTGCCTCAGTCTCCCAGGCAGCTGGGACTACAGGCACAGGCCACCAACTGGGCTAATTTTTTAACGTTTTGTAGACGCAGGGTCTCACTACATTGCCCAGGCTGGTCTTGAACTCCTGAGCTCAAGCAATCCGCCTGCCTCGGCCTCCCAAGGTGCTGGGATTACAGGCATGAGCCACTGTGCCCGGCCTTTGGCTTTCTTATTTAGTATTAGTGTTTACAATTGCTTTGGAACTTATATTCTAGGTTTGTTTTAAGTAGGAAATGTTTCTTTTTTTTTTTTTTTCAGAGACGCTATGTTGCCCAGGCTGGTCTTGAACTCCTGGGCTCAAGCAATCCTCTGGCCTTGCCTCTCAAAGGGCTGGGATTACAAGCCTGGCCAATAATCTTTGTCCACAGAAAATGCAAATTAGCTGTGTCCAGTTAAATGCAACTGACCATTATACTCGAGATAGACTAGCTTTTGCAAACTCATTTCAGCATTCTTTTGACATCTTTGGGTTTTCTGGTTTCGTTTTTTGTTTTTGTTTTTGTTTAAAACAGGGTCTCTGTTGCCCATGCTGGAGTGATCCTTTTGCCTCAGACTCCAGAGTAGCTGGGAGCACAGGTATACGCCACCATGCCTGGCTAATTTTTTTCTTTAAAATTTTTTTTTTTTTTTCTGTGGAGACAGAGTCTTGCCATGCTGCCCAGGCTGGTCTCAAACTCCTGACCTCCAGCAATCCTCCTGCCTTGGCCTCCCAAAGTGCTGAGATTACAGGCGTGAGCCACTACATCTGGCCAAATTCTTTAAACAATTCGTAAAATCTTATGATGCATTCGTTGAGTTAAATATTTGACATATTCACTTTACATGTGTATGAAAGTCATTACTTTATCTTTAAAAAATGGTCAACATCTGACATTTCCTTCCGCCATCTGCACTCCCATCCCATCCTCACAGGTGACAGACAGTTTAGCTCTCTACATGCCTCCTGCATCCATCCACTTCTCCCCATCTTACCTGCTGTCAGAGGGTTGCACGAATTGGGCACATTAGGCTCTACCTGGCCCTCCTCCCATCCATTCCCCACACAGCAGACAGAGTGATCTCATTACAATTCAAACTTCATGATGTATTTATCTATTTAGAGACTGGGAGGGGGAGAGAGGCTCACTATGCTGACCAGACTGATCTCAAACTCCTGGCCTCAGGGGGATCCTTCCATCTCAGCCTCCGAAAGTGCTGGAATTACAGGCGTGAGCCACCGCGCCTGGCACAAACTTCACTGATGTCTCTTACCCTGTTTAACTTCCTCCCAAGAACTTTCCATGACTCCCAGAATAAAGACCGAGGTCCTCGCTCTACTCCTTCAGCCTCTGCATGACCCGGCCCCTCTCACACCAGGGCTCGGCTGCACAACCAGCCCTCTGCCAAGCTGAGCCGAGCCTCCTTCAGTTCCCCCTGCTGCACGACCTTTCCTGCCTCGGAGCCTCAGAACCTGCCGATTTTCCGCCTGGAAAGTTCTTCCCTCCTTACCTTTACTCCTATGGGGCCGTCACATCTTGGCTAACATGTGAACTGCCCGAAGAAACCTCTGGTCTCCCATATGGGTTCGGGTCCTAGCTGCTTCTCTCCAGGACGATGTCATGAAACTCTCACTTTTTGGCATTTATCTCATCTCCCAGGTGAGTACCCATGCGGTTTAACGCTTGACTCACCTTCCAGGCTGCTAGGTCCCTGCGGCCCGGGCTCGCGTCCCCCGACACGCATGCGGCCCTTTCTGCATGGGTGCATCGTGGGCGGGCGGACGAGGACCGCTGGGTGCGCGCGATGGAGCGACGCTGGGGCTGAGCGGAGGGAAGGTGGAGACATGCTGAAGGGGCTCGCCGCCCCGGGCTGGCTTCCTTCCCCTGTCCCCGGGAAGCGCTGCGGATCCTCAGCCCCCGCAGCGGGCTGTGTGCTTCTCGGCGCCCCTCTTCTGCGCGCGCGATGCTACTTTCCGGCGCGCCCTGCAGGCTCGCCACGGGCCGAGCTCGCGCTTCGCAGGCTGCGGGCGGAACCCTGGGGTCGTGCGGGCCGGGACGCGGGAGCGGGCTGGGGGCGGCCGCGAGGGGGACCCGGATGCTGCCCCGCCCCCCGCCCGCGGAACCGGAAGTGGAGCCTGGCGCCTGGGAGCGGAGGGCGCGGCGGGAGGCCAGGGCCGACCCGGGCCGGACCGAACCCTGGCGGAGGTGAGCGAGCGCGGCGTCCGCCTGGGCGGCGGCCTCGCTCTGCTGCCCCCCTCCTGGGGCGTCGCCGGGCCGCAAAAGGGGAAGGAAGCGACGGCCGCAGCGGTCTCACCGCTCTTCCGCTCGCGGTTTAGGGAGCTAGGGCAGAGCGCCCAGCCTTTCCCGGCCTGGGGCGGGGCCGGGCGAAGGCCGGGGGTCCGCGAGGGCCACGAGGTCAGGTCTGGGCCCGAGGGTCCGGGCAGGGGGCGAGGAGGGCTCGGGGCTGGAGTCCGCGGAGAAAGGTTAGAGAGGGGCCAAACGGGGGTCCCAGCTGTGCGGGGAGGGTCGCTGGACCCCGAGGGCTTCAGGGCAGGAGAGGGGCCAGGCTGGGAGGGGTCGTGGGTCCAGGGGGAATAGGAGAGGGGGGATGGGCTCCGAGCGGGAGGGGTTTGGGGCCTGAGGGAGAAGAGTTGGGCCTGTGGGGTTCGGGAATCCGAGCGGAGGGGGCCGGGTTTCCAGGGGCCATGGAAGGTGAGGGAGGCGTCTTAGGGAAAGGGCGAGGGGTCTGAGAGAAAGGGGTCCGAGGGGAGGGGATTGGGGTCTGCCGAGGAGGGTCCCAGGGAAGGGAATTGGGGTTCGAGGGGAAGGGGTCCGCGGCTCTCGGGGGCTCGCTGTGGGACGAGGCGGAGCAGCTGGGGATCCTCCCGGCCCGCACCTGAGCGGAGGTTTTGCAATCAGGTCAGTGGAGGCAGCGAGGCGCGGCTGCAGCTAGTCGTGAGGCTCTAAATTTGGAACCGTCCCTCCTTCGGGGTGTATTTGAAATCACCAGAAAGGTTCTTTGGGGCTTTTTATTTCTTGCGTTTCCATCATCTGGATAGTCTAACGGATGCCTGATCCCCCAGCGCTGGAAGGCCTCGGGTGAGAAGGGACAGGGCTTCCTCCCACTGGAATCTGTGGACGTGTCTGGCCCCTTAGGAAGGAATCATTTTCTGCTGGAGGAAGCCCCGCAGGCATCCGATGAGCGCTCCCCTGGAATCCCATGCGCTCCCTTTGGGCTCAGTGTTGACTTGGCTGCACAGGCTCTGTTGGGGGGGGACTTACCCACTAGGTCCTTAGAGGCGTGATCCATACCGCGAGCCCTCAAGGCTGTGGCGCAGGAGGGCGCCTGCCCGGTCTCCAGTCCCGTGTTTGACCGTGTGGGTGAGTCACCGGCTCCAGAGCACTGAGTCCGTGCCTATTTCTCCTCTGGTTAGAAAGTATTCGCCAGATACTCAAGGAACAAGGAAGAGTCTTTGAAGTGGGGAATCAAGGACCTATGAGAATAAAAAGTTGGGGAGGCAGGGTTGTTTTGATATCAGGTCCCCTGGAACTGGAAGCTAACCCTCTGCTAAAGCTTACTGAAAAGTTCTTTTGGCCTGGGGCGGGGATGCAGTGGCTCACACCTGTAATCCCAGCACTTTGGGAGTCTAAAGTGAGAGGATTATCTGAGGCCAGGAGTTCCAGACCAGCCTGGGCAACATAAGGAGACCTTGTGTCTACCAAAAAAAACAAAGATGCGCCAGGCGTGGTGGCGGGCACCTGTAGTCCAAGGTACTCGGGAGGCTGAGGCAGAGGATCTCTTGAGCCCAGGAGTTGGCAGCTGCAGTGAGCTATGGTTGCGCCACTGTACTCCAGCTTGGGTGACAGAGGAAGACCCTGTCCCCAGGCTGGAGGGCAGTGGCTCTTCACAGGTGCCATCTAGCGCACTGCAACCTTAAACTGCTGACGTTAAGTGATCTTCCCACCTCAGCCTCCCAGGTAGCTGGGACAGCAGGCCCAGCTAAGGTTGCCTTTTTTTTTTTTTTTTTTGAGACATAGTCTCGCTCTGTTGCCCAGGCTGGAGTGCAATGGCGCACTGTCGGCTCACTGCAACCTCCGCTCCCGGGTTCAAGCAATTCTCCTGCCTCAGCCTCCCAAATAGCTGGGATTACAGGTGTGCACCACCACGGCCGGCTAATTTCTGTACTTTCAAGTAGAGACTGGGTTTCATCATGTTGGTCAGGCTGGTCTCAAACCTCTGACCTGTGATCCGCCCGCCTCAGCCTCCCAAAGTACTGGGATTACAGGTGTGAGCCGCCGCGCCTGGCTTAAAGCTGACTTTTAATTGTAGCATTTTGATGGACTTGTTTTTAAAACACTTTTAAAATGACAGTGCACATAGTTGGCAATTCAGATCTTCAGTCTGTGCCACATAGTAGGTGCTCAGAAAAAGGTGTCCTTCAGAGTGAATTGTTGTGAGTGCTGGCTACGGCCTTGTGTTGCAGTATTCCCATGGCCTGGGACAGCGAAGAGCAGGGAACTGTGCTCTGTGAGCAGGCTTGGCTTTCGCTGTGGCCCAGGCCCACCCCATCTGCTCATGCATTGCTTTGTGTAAATGGTAGAAGTGCTGGGGATGAGAATGGGTGGGGTTTCCCTTGAGTAAGTGTGGTATAGGGAATGTGTCTGTGATCGCGGCCTTTTTGTTTCCTTTCTCCTGCTCTGCCGAAGGTGCTGAGGCTAATGGAAAGCTGGTACTGGACAGATAGTTCTGTCCCGTCATGTATAACATTCTTCAGCCGGGCTTGGTGGCTTACACCAGTAATCCCAGCACTTTGAGAGGCCAAGGCAGGTGGATTGCTTGAGCCCAGGAGTTTCGAGATCAGCCTGGGCAACATGGAGAAACCCCATCTCTATTAAAAATAAAAAAATTGGCTGGGGGTGGTGGTACATGCCTGTAGTCCCAGCTACTCGGGAGGCTGAGGTGGGAGTATCACCTGAACCTGGGACGCAGCAGTTACATTGAGCTGAGATTGTGACTGTGCATTCCAGCCTGGGTCACAGTGCAAGACCCTGTCTCAAAAAAAAAAAAAAAGCTGCTGTGTGGGTGCTGCTGAGTGTGGTGGCTTGTGCCTGTAATCCTGGCGCTTTGGGAGGCTGAGGAGGGCAAATCACTTGAGGCCAGGAGTTGGAGATCAGCTGGGTCAACATAACGAAACCCCGTCTCTACTAAAAATATAAAACATTAGCTGGGTGTGGTGGCGCATGTCTGTAATCCCAGCTACTTGGGACGCGGAGGCAGGAGAATCGCTTGAACCCAGGAGACAGAGGTTTCAGTGAGCCGAGATAGCACCACTGCACTCCAGTCTGGGCAACAGAGCAAGACTCTGTCTGAAAAAGAAAAAAAAAAAACAGGAAATTTCCCACTCTGTTTAGACAGAGCAAGACTACTTCGTGTTTGTGCAGTCTTGATTTGTATACTGACGTTTTGCAAGGAAGGTTTAATATTAATGAGGTTGGACAGAGTCATTATCTTCTTTTGAACAGTTTTTTTTTTTTTTTTGAGGTGGAGTTTTGCTCTGTTGCCCAGGCTGGAGTGTAGTAGGCAGCTGCTCAGGCAGTCCACGCACCTTGGCCTCCCAAAGTGCTAGGACTGCGGGCGTGAGCCACTGTGCCCAGCCATCTTTTGAACAGTATTTTTGTAACGGCTTTATTGAGATGTAATTCACATACTGTACAGTGCACCTGTTTAATGTGTACTATCCACTGGTTTTTAGTATCTTCATGGAGTTGCACAGCTATCGCCGCCATGATTTTATCACCCCAGAAAGAAACCCTGTACCCTTTAGCCATGACCTCCCGATCCCCAGCACCACCACCACCACTGTCCGCGCAGCCCTGGGCAACCAGTAATGTATCTTTGTCCCTGTAGATTTGCCAGCTCCAGACATTCCATAGAAATTGAATCATATGTTATGTGGTGAGTCTTGTGTGTGGTTTTACTTTGCCTAACGTGTTTGAGGTTCGTCCACGCTGTAGCAGATGTGAGTGCTGTATTCCTCTTGGTGGCGGAATGAAACACCTTTGCGTTAGGTAGGCCACATGATATGTGTCTGTTTATCAGTCGGTGGGCTTCTGGAGTGTTTCTTGTTTTTGACTGCTATGAATATTGCTGTTCTGAACACTCAGGTACAAGTTTTATGTGCTTCTACTTTCATTTGTCTTGGGTGTGGACCTAGGAGTGGAGTTGCTGAGTCATATGGTACCTGCATTTAACCTTCCGAGGAGCTGCCAGACCTTTTCCGTTTCCCATTCCCATCAGCCATCTGTGAGGGTCCGTTTCTCCACACCAGTGCTGAGACTTGCCATTGTGTGTTTTATTTTAGCCATCCTAGTGCGTGTGGGGTGGGCTGTCGCTGTGGTTTTGCTTTGCATTGTCCTGATGGTTAATGACATTGAACAAACTTTTCCTGAGCTTGCTGGCAATTTGTGTATCTCCTCTGAAGAAATGTCTCTTCAGGTCCTTCACCCATTTTTAAATGGGGTTATTTGCCCTTTTGATTGTTGAATTATAAGAGTTCTGTATATATTCTGGATGTATGATTCCAAACAGTTTTCTCTCGGGGGTTGTCTTGTCACCTTCATGAAGCACAAAGTTTTTAATTTTGTACAATTTATTTTTTTTCTGTTACAGTTTTGGTGTCATATCTAAGAAGCTATTGCCAAATTCAGAGTCACAAAAATTTACACCTTTTTAGGATTTTAGTTCATTTTTGAGTTAACATTTCTGGACTGTTTTGAGGTAGGGGTCTAGAGGCATTATCTTTGGATCCACAAAACAGTCAAGCTTATTTTCTATTGGTTATTTTTGCGACTTTTTAAAATTTCAAATATTTAGGGGATAAAATTGTAGATTTGAGCCTATCCTTAGCTGCACATGAGTAGATTTTTAGTTTTTACATTATGATTTATTTATTTTTCAGACAGGGTCTCTCTCTGTCTCCCAAGCTGGAGTGCAATGGTGTGATCATGGCTCACTGCACCCTTGAGCTCCTGGGCTCAGCAATTCCCCCATCTCAGCCTCCTGAGTAACTGGGACTACAGGTATACACCACCATGCCTGGCTAATTTTTTAGGCAGAGTTGTATAGATGCTTGCTGATTACGCTAACAACTGCAGTAAGAGAAATGTACCAAGCATTGTAGAAGTTAGGATTGCCAAAGGGAATTGGGGAGAGAGACAGAGCAAATAGTTGGGTCAGGAACCAGGTAGGAAATTAATTAATTACCAGGAGGGCCAGCCAAGTGCCATCCCCTGGTTCCTAATGCATGAGAAACCGCTCTGCCTGACACCGGCTTATTCCTAGGGACAAAGGGATTTCATTTGTCAGTGTGTGGTGTCCAGTTGAGGCTGATGTGTGGTCCCAGGGAAGGGGTCATGTACCTGGCTGCCCTCAGGGGAACTGGAGTCTTGCTCCCTGCACCGGAACTGTACACACGCGTTAGAATACAACCTACTTCTCGGCTCTCCAGCTGCCGCGCTCACGTCTTCGTAGATGTCGTCGTACTGGTTTTTCCTCCCAGCCATATCATGATCCTCTCAAGGAGTGCTTCTCTTATATTATTCTTGTAAAAAGCTCGCAGTAACTATTTTATTTTAGTGTCATTAATTAGTATAAATAAAAAGCGAAAACTTGTAAGAATTATAGCAGTCAATGCGTACTAGCAATCGAGGCAATAATTTCTGTTTGCATTAATAAGAAACATCGTGTAGTTAGAAATCTTTTAAAACTTAATTCTTTAGTTTCTCTGTGTTGAACTTTTTCATTAGTAAAATGCAGATCTTCCCATCCTCCTTTGAGATTTCATTAACAAAACCTTGTTACGCGTTTGGGAGGATTTTTCTCGAAGTATTCTAAAAAGATCTCTACACAGCAGGGTTTGCCCAGGGAGCCGGTCAGTAGACAGCCTTCTGAGCTTTTTACTGTTAATCTTTTTACAGACGAAAGCATTCCCCCAATGCCTGGAAATTCCTCGTTGAATTGCCGTGTTTTAAACAGAGTTTTGTGAACAGCCTTTTATCTCCAAGCGGAAAGAAAGGTACTTGTGTCTTGT
Organism: Ateles fusciceps; assembly: GCA_036589455.1. Taxonomy (NCBI): domain Eukaryota; kingdom Metazoa; phylum Chordata; class Mammalia; order Primates; family Atelidae; genus Ateles; species Ateles fusciceps. The sequence continues at coordinate 1,802,576 of JAZHEH010002754.1, forward strand.
GAACATCCTGACATTCTTTCTTGTGGATGGTAAGGGCAGAAATCCATTGACAGGACACGGGAGGTTGCTGTTTCTGTGGGTTTACTGGGAGAGCGATAATATTCTGAGAGGAAATTTCATTGTTTAAAAAACAGTCAGGTTGCTGTTGCATATGACTTAGAGGAGACAGTTGCAGAAAACTCTGGAATTGAGGAACAGAACGCATTCCTGTCTTCCCTGAGGGGAAATCTGGCCCTTCCCCACCCCATGAAAGTGGGTGGGGCCCCCAGGCATGGGACTGTGAAGCTTGCAGTGCCCACCCCGCCCCCGGGTGAAGCTGCCATCCTGGAAGATGAATGGAGACTGCTCTGCTAATCTTTCCCTGATGAGTCTGAAAAAGTCACAGGCAAAGACCTGCTTTCTTTCACCTTTGACTTGGGGGTGAAGGTTGACCTTGTCAGCCCTGCAGAGACTCCCGTCCTCTTTCCCACGGCCACTTCCTCAGGGCTTGGAACCGTAGGCAGCCTGAAGCCCTGTGGACGGGCAGCCCCTTGGCCCGAGCAGCATGGTGCCATGGGGCAACTGGAGACCGAGCATATCATTTCTCTTTCCTGCAGCCTTTTTCTTCATTTATAGATGGGGCGTTGGGACTAGACTGACTGGTTGTGCCCTTGTGCCTTTCAGTTCTTTTTTTTTTTTTTTTCTTTTTGAGATGGAGTCTCGCGCTGTTGCCCAGACTGCAGTGCAGTAGCACAATCTCAGCTCACTGCAACCTCCGCCTCCCGGATTCAAGCGATTCTCCTGCCTCAGCCTCCCGAGTAGCTGGGACTACAGGTGCCTGCCACCATGCCAGGCTAATTTTTTTGTGTTTTTAGTAGAGACGGGGTTTCACCATGTTGGCCAGGCTAGTCTTGAACTCCTGACCTTGTGATCTGCCCACCTTGGCCTCCCAAAGTGCTGGGATTACAGGTGTGAGCCACCACGCCGGGCCGTGCCTTTCAGTTCTAAGATTCTAGTTCGTCTGTTCTCTAAAATCCTCTCAAAAGCAGATCTCTCTGGAAATTCTTGCTGTGCTTTGGGCATCGACATGAGGTGCCAGGGGCATTGTTGGTCCTGCCCCACCCCTTTGCAGACAGTTCTTGCCCCGAGAGACAAAGTTGCATTAGAAATTTAAGAGCACAGTGTCCTGATTGGCCCCTCACTGACACTTTTTATTTGGACTTGAGACCCAGCCAGGCTGGAGGGGGAGGAGCCAGATGGGACATTCTCAGACTGCAAAGGACTTTTGTCCTGTCCTGATCCCAGGCACTCTGGTCCCAACATGGTGCCTGAGAAAAGTGAATTGGACGTCCTGGGTTCAGACCCCTGGCCACTGCTTCTGGTTGTTTGATTTAAAATAATCTCTCAGTTGTTTTGTGGCCGATGTGAAATTGTATTACTATTTCTGTGGAAAAGGAATCAGTTCTTTTAATACATAGTTTAAAAAAAAAACCCTTGAAAGTTTAGATTTTACCACTGCAATTACAGAAAGAATTATCTTGTTAGGGTTCACAGGTGTGCCATTGTTCTCTGTGACAGAGGAAACCTTCCAAGTCTTAAAAGTGCTGAGGCGGGAAGGGACTGCCCACTTGCAGAGCGGCCTCATAGAGGGGAAGGTGGCATTTTATATTCCTGTTTCCACCCAAGTAGAGAGTGAAGCAGTTCTCCAGTAAACCACTTGAAACCTTTATTACACTGTCAGTCTGAATTAAGAAAATTACTGTTACAATTTCAGTAAGCACTTGAAATCAAAATGAATGCTGTTTTTTAAAAAATTGTGATAAAAATACACATACCATGAGATTGACCATTAGTAACATTTAGTGTATTTATAATTTGCAACCCAAAATGGTGCTTTTATTTTTGCTTGGAAACAGAGTCATCATGATTTAGCAGAACAGGCATATGTTCTTAATAAATAAAGTAAGTGCACACCCGACTTTTTTATTTTCCAGAAATTTTCTCACTTTAGTTGAAGCCAAAGAGTATTTCCAGTGTATTTCTGACGCAGCTGACGGCAGTGTTAGAACCCCCGAGGTGAAGTTTCTTTCACTCCCGTGGTTGTCATTCCGGCTTAGGGATCATGAAGGATTGGCTGGTCTTGCAGCCTCATCCTCCTGGGTTACCTAGAATTTCGGTAGCTTTGACCAGAGGGCTCATCTGCTGGCCTCTGTGGATGGCGCCCCTGAGGCCTTCGTAACCTCCCCTGGCTGCTCTTTCAGATGTGGAAAGCTTCGGCAGGCCACGCCGTGTCCATCACCCAGGATGATGCGGGAGCCGACGACTGGGGAGACCGACCCCGACTTTGTGGTAGGAGCCGCCAGCCTTTGCTTTCCTTTTTCAGCAAGTGGAAGTGGCTCTCCTGGGTTTTTCTCTGACGGGGTGGTGCTTTGTCTGTGTCACAATCCGGGCTGTGGGGTTTACCGGCCATTTTTCTTTTCAGAATGATGTGAGTGAGAAGGAGCAACGATGGGGTGCCAAGACCGTGCAGGGCTCGGGGCACCAGGAACACATCAAGTAAGAGTCATCGCCACCACCTCCTGAGGGCCCCTCTGCGGGGAGGAGTCTGGGCGCAGCAGGGCCTTTAGCCATGGTCGCCTGTGGAGGGGACAGCCTGGGTGGAAACTGCTTTTATCTTCTTGACCTGACACCCGTGCAGTAGATCAATATAAGGCACACACACGTATGCGTATGTACATAACGTGGGTGTTTATATGTGTACATGTAGATACTTACGTGCTCAGTAATTTTTAAATTCCCGTTGCAAACAATTTCCATACTTTATAATTTTAGAGCATCTGCTTTTCAGTATTGTGGCTTTTATCAGGGAACACGTTTTCCCTAAGCTCTCCCTTACAAGTGCGAGGTTTCTGAAGTATGGGATGTCGGAATCACTTAGACCTTAAAATGTCCCCGCCCTTTTTAATCCTCTGGAAATGATCGTGTTTAGTAGTGAGGTCCTGTGAGCTCTGTGTTCCTGTCACACGCCCAGGGTAGAGTCGGGAGCTGAGTGAACCCTGCCATTCTTTCCCACTTGGCACTATCTAAAATGCCAGCTCTTGGGGCCGTTTTTCCGTCAGGAAATGTAGATAAAAGGAACTTATAAAATGTGCTCAGACTTTTATTTTAGGCCATGCTGGGTTCAGAGTGTATCCTCCTTTTCCCTGGCTGTGAAGGCAGCACCACTGACCTGGTGACCACCTCAGTACCCTGGGAAGACTGTCTGGCTTGGCCATGGTCCCTTTAGCTGAGAAAGTTTCAGTCAGTCATCCAGAAAAGAAGGCACGGTCCTCGCAGTGGCTTTTTATTTTATTTTTAAAGGTTATTTATTTGTTTATTTTGAGACAGGATCTCACTGTCACCCAGGCTGGAGTGCAGGAATGCAGTCATAGCTCACTGCAGCACTGACTTCCTGGGTTCAAGCAGTCCTCTTGCCTCAGCCTCCCGAGTAGCTGGGACCATGGGTATGTGCCACCGTGGCCAGCTGAGTTCTTTTATTTCTTGTAAAGACGGGGTCTTGCTTTATTGCTCAGGCTGGTCTTGAACTCCTGGGCTCAAGTGATCTTCCTGCCGCAGCCTCCCAAAGCGCTGGGATCGTGGATGTGAGCCTCTGCACCTGGCCCACAGTGGCTTTTCTGTTGTTGTTGTCAGAGTTTCACTCTTGTGCCCAGGCTGGAGTACAATGGCGCGATCTCAGCTCACTGCAACCTCCACCTCCCGGGTTCAAGTGATTCTCCTGCCTCGTCCTCCCGAGTAGCTGGGATTACAGGCGCCTGTAACCACACCTGGCTAATTTTTTTGCAGTTTTAGTAGAGATGGGGTTTCACCATATTGGCTAGACTGGTCTCAAACTCCTGAGCTCAGGTGATCCTCCCGCCTCAGCCTCCCAAAGTGCTGGGATTACAGGTGTGAGCCACTGCGCCCGGCCACACTGGCTTTTTATACACAAGTTTTAGTCCTTCCCTGGCTTGCTCAGCACACTGCCTTCCACAGAAGCAGCTTCAGAACTCCAGGGGCCATGCGGCTGCCCAGGACAAGAGACTGGAATGGGACTGACTTAGGAGTCCACTGTGGCCTTGGGTATTTGCTGTGGGGTTAGGCAGACGCCTGAATTCGTTGAGTGATCATACCTCTTCTCATCTCTTCTGTTCCCTGTGGCTTCAAAATGTGTCTTGGAGGGTGGCTTGGAGAGAAAACAGCTGTCCAGTACAAAAGCCTCTGGATTGGTTAGGATTCAGAGAGGAACACGTGGGGAATAAGACCGTGTTTCATGCTCTGGGGGCCTTCCCAGGTTTTAGAAGTGGTGTCTTTCTTTCCCCTGCTTGTAAGGGTACTGGGTGGTTTCCAAGCCTGGTTTGTATTTCATCCTCAATTCTAGGATTATTGTCCAGATGTCAGAGGTGGCGGCCTGGTGTCTCCTGGGCAGAAAGTCTGAATGCGAAAGTGGCCTTCGTACCTCTGTGGGGTCTTACAGTGACAGCTGTGTCTGGCCTGCCAGATTTTGACCACATCTTTTGATCTGTTTCATTATCGGCTATATTAAAAATTTTTTAATGGTGTTTAGATGTTGAATTTGGAACCACTTACCTCATCTTTGAATGTATGAAAAGCTAGAGTACTTCAAGTAAAGACAAACCATGTAGATGTTCAGCACCAGTGGACTTCTGCCAGTGGCTAGAGAAGGGGGAGCTCAGCCTCTGTTGCCCCTCTACCTCTGGATGATTACAGGCTAGCTTTCCTATTTTCCCTGTGTGAAATAAAGCTCAGGTTTCAGAAGAGCCATCTTTAGCGGGGATTTGGTATGATCCCACTGTGCTCAGATTCGTGTTCCTTCTACGGAGCATGCGTCTCACCCTGAGGGCTGCCGAAGTGGGTATGCCAGCCGGCAGGATAGTCAGGAAAGCATGGTGCAGGGAGAGAACTGGTGAACAAGCAGATTTCCAGATTTACAAAGACAGTGTCACCTGTTCTTATTTATCATATCAGGAGGCAAAGATGCACCTCTTTTATTGATTTGTTCCCATTTTCCTCTTTTCCTTCCTTCAAGCATACACAAGTTGAGAGAGAATGTTTTTCAAGAACATCAGACCCTTAAGGAGAAGGAACTTGAAACAGGACCAAAAGCCTCCCACGGCTACGGAGGGAAATTTGGCGTGGAGCAGGACCGAATGGACAAGGTGAGTGGCCAGCGGCCACCTGTGCCCACTCCTCATGTGCTCGGACCATGCGTCCGGTTCGGCACAGCTGTCCCCTCACGCTTTCCTTCCATCAGCAGTTTTGAGTCCGTCTGCTGAGGTTGAAATTCGCCCTGAGGCGTCCCTGTGGATTGGACTTGCCCATGAAGTACTCTAGCTTTCCTTAAAGCTCTGTAAGAACCCGCAGAGGTGCTGGAGCGTGAGTGTCACACAGGGAGGCCAAGAGGGAGACGGGGTCCCCAGAGGCGGCTTTGTGATCAGGACAGAAGTCCAGAAGCATGCTGTCTCCAGGTGTTGTCATTATCAATGCCTGCGGTTCCAGCTTGCAGCCTAAGTCATGCTGATCCGGAGACCAAAATCAAATCGTAGGCTCCCGTGGTTGACAACACACATGGACATTCAGCTGAAGGCCTGGCTAAAGTCCTTCATGCGTTTAGTGGCCTTCAGAGCAGTCTGTCCCCTGGTGTCAAGTCGGCACCCACGAGGCTGGGGGAAGCTCACTCTGTTGGAGAGGTGTGGGCGAGCCTCTCGGGAGCCGTCGTTGACAGATGCAGACCTCCGTGCCAACGTGGATCGAGGCCGTTGGCTAAATGCATCCGGCTCCACTCGTACTTGAGGTCCTCTCTACCCTATGAGAGGGAGCAACGTTAGCTCAGGAGAGCTACCTTCTCCTTCCTGGAGAGAAGGTGGAAGAGATTGCAGTGTGTCTGCGTGTTTCTTCAGGAAACAGGGCTCTACATTCTGCAGACATCCTGGAGGTGAACTGTGGAGTCTGAGCAACATAAGATTGTTGTGCCTGACGGATGTTTGCCTTTACTCTGTGGAAAGAAGTATGTCAGCCGGTGTTGGGTTCCGGTTGGTAATTCCATTCCTCTCCCACCTGGTGTACTGGTCGGATAAACACTTTGAGCTGGGCACGGATGACCTTGCTGTGTCACAGTGAACTGCACCTTGCTGTGTCCCCTGCAGAGCAGATGATGTGGTGGGCCGGCAGGGCACCCAGACCACGACCGTAAATAGCCTGGGGGAAGAGTGGGGTGGGGGCCATCTGCAGGAAAGAGACACGGATGTTGCTGTGTCACTACCACAGAGTTGTCCTGACACCGAGAAGAGCAGCGTGTGCAGAATACTTATCTTTGAAGTCAGAAAAAAAAGCCTGGTAGCTTTTAGGAGTGCAGACGGGCAGACAGACCCGTGTTCCATGCAGTCAGCGAAGCACTGGTTGGAGAGACAGATCCCATGTGTTCAGTGCAGTGAGCCAAGCCAGTAGGTAGAAGCCTTTTTCTACCAACTTGGGGCTTGTGGGGGAGTTAGCACAGAGAGAAATTTATTCTAAAAATGGGGCTTCCTACTCTGGGCTGGGAAGATTACACATTGGGGGAGAGAAGGAGATGTGTCAAGGGAGAGCCTGGTAGGGAAGCTGCTGTAGTTGGCTTCTCTGCTGCTGCTTGGACTGTACCGATCTCAGCCCAAATCTCGCTCACCCTGGAACCTGCCGCTCAGGCCCTCTCGGGTGCCAGGAGCTCTCTGGGAGAGCCCTCACTTCCCTATCCCCTGTGCCGTCTCCATGGCAGCTGACCTTCCCAGTGAGACTCCCCCTCTGGGCTGGACTTTTCAAGGATTGGGACTTGTCATCCTCACCTCATGCCTGGCCCAGCGCCACGAGCCCCACCTCTTAGGCCGACGCGCTGGTGGAGCCCAGGAGGCTTGTGGAGCCTTGCTGTCACCTGTCAGCCAGCATGCTGGAGAGCTGTCCTGGCAGGGCGAGGCCAGCACGGGGCGCTGCTGCTGCTTGGTCCTGGCCGACATCTGGGCAAGGTTAGCTCCCAGCTCAGGTGAGCACCATGGGGCAGATCTATTGTCAAAAATAACTCAGGGCCAGCTACCGGGACTCACACCTGTAATCTCAGCATCGTGGGAGGCCAAGGCTGGAGGATTGCATGAGCCCAGGAGTTTGAGATCAGCCTGGGCAACATAGCAAGACCTTGTCTCTACAAAAAAATAATTAATTGGGCATGGTGGTGCACACCTGTAGTCCCAGTGGCTTTGGAGGCTAAGGCAGGAGGATTACTTGAGATGGAGGCTGCAGTGACTTACGATCGCACCACTGCGGACCAGCCTTTGCAACAGAGAGAAACTCTGCCTCAGGAAATAAATAGATTAAACTCAGATTCCAAACTGAAAGGAAAATGGCTTAAGTTATTTGTAAGCTTGCCCACACCAGAAGTTGAAAAAAATAAAAAATTGAAATCCCTGTGTTAAGACTTGAGGAATATGTGCTGGAGACGTCCAAAAAAAAAGAACCCATTGAGGACAAGCACACATGAGAAGAGTCTGGCCAGGGCTGTCGGGATTCTGTTTACACTAGGGCTTCAGTGCACTGCACCCTTCCGTTGGGGCCGACGGTGGCTGTGTCCATCACGCACTGCTCTCTTCCCCCGGGACCGGCGGTGGCTGCGTCCATCACGCACTTCTCTCTTCCCCCTGGGGCCGGCGGTGGCTGCGTCCATCACGCACTGCTCTCTTCCCCCTGGGACCGGCGGTGGCTGCGTCCATCACGCACTGCTCTCTTCCCTTGGGACCGGCGGTGGCTGCGTCCATCACGCACTGCTCTCTTCCCTTGGGACCGGCGGTGGCTGCGTCCATCACGCACTGCTCTCTTCCCCCTGGGACCGACGGTGGCTGCGTCCATCACGCACTGCTCTCTTCCCTTGGGACCGGCGGTGGCTGCGTCCATCACGCACTGCTCTCTTCCCTTGGGACCGGCGGTGGCTGCGTCCATCACGCACTGCTCTCTTCCCCTGGGACCGGCGGTGGCTGCGTCCATCACGCACTGCTCTCTTCCCCTGGGACCGGCGGTGGCTGCGTCCATCACGCACTGCTCTCTTCCCCTGGGACCGGCGGTGGCTGCGTCCATCACGCACTGCTCTCTTCCCTTGGGACCGGCGGTGGCTGCGTCCATCACGCACTGCTCTCTTCCCCTGGGACCGGCGGTGGCTGCGTCCATCACGCACTGCTCTCTTCCCCTGGGACCGGCGGTGGCTGCGTCCATCACGCACTGCTCTCTTCCCCTGGGACCGGCGGTGGCTGCGTCCATCACGCACTGCTCTCTTCCCCCTGGGACCGGCGGTGGCTGCGTCCATCACGCACTGCTCTCTTCCCTTGGGACCGGCGGTGGCTGCGTCCATCACGCACTGCTCTCTTCCCTTGGGACCGGCGGTGGCTGCGTCCATCACGCACTGCTCTCTTCCCCTGGGACCGGCGGTGGCTGCGTCCATCACGCACTGCTCTCTTCCCCCTGGGACCGGCGGTGGCTGCGTCCATCACGCACTGCTCTCTTCCCCTGGGACCGGCGGTGGCTGCGTCCATCACGCACTGCTCTCTTCCCCTGGGACCGGCGGTGGCTGCGTCCATCACGCACTGCTCTCTTCCCCCTGGGACCGGCGGTGGCTGCGTCCATCACGCACTGCTCTCTTCCCCCTGGGACCGGCGGTGGCTGCGTCCATCACGCACTGCTCTCTTCCCCTGGGACCGGCGGTGGCTGCGTCCATCACGCACTGCTCTCTTCCCCTGGGACCGGCGGTGGCTGCGTCCATCACGCACTGCTCTCTTCCCCTGGGACCGGCGGTGGCTGCGTCCATCACGCACTGCTCTCTTCCCCTGGGACCGGCGGTGGCTGCGTCCATCACGCACTGCTCTCTTCCCCTGGGACCGGCGGTGGCTGCGTCCATCACGCACTGCTCTCTTCCCCCTGGGACCGGCGGTGGCTGCGTCCATCACGCACTGCTCTCTTCCCTTGGGACCGGCGGTGGCTGCGTCCATCACGCACTGCTCTCTTCCCTTGGGACCGACGGTGGCTGCGTCCATCACGCACTGCTCTCTTCCCTTGGGACCGGCGGTGGCTGCGTCCATCACGCACTGCTCTCTTCCCCTGGGACCGGCGGTGGCTGCGTCCATCACGCACTGCTCTCTTCCCCTGGGACCGGCGGTGGCTGCGTCCATCACGCACTGCTCTCTTCCCCTGGGACCGGCGGTGGCTGCGTCCATCACGCACTGCTCTCTTCCCCTGGGACCGGCGGTGGCTGCGTCCATCACGCACTGCTCTCTTCCCCTGGGACCGGCGGTGGCTGCGTCCATCACGCACTGCTCTCTTCCCTTGGGACCGGCGGTGGCTGCGTCCATCACGCACTGCTCTCTTACCCTGGGACCGGCGGTGGCTGCGTCCATCACGCACTGCTCTCTTACCCTGGGACCGGCGGTGGCTGCGTCCATCACGCACTGCTCTCTTACCCTGGGACCGGCGGTGGCTGCGTCCATCACGCACTGCTCTCTTCCCCTGGGACCGGCGGTGGCTGCGTCCATCACGCACTGCTCTCTTCCCCTGGGACCGGCGGTGGCTGCGTCCATCACGCACTGCTCTCTTCCCCCTGGGACCGGCGGTGGCTGCGTCCATCACGCACTGCTCTCTTCCCCTGGGACCGGCGGTGGCTGCGTCCATCACGCACTGCTCTCTTCCCCTGGGACCGGCGGTGGCTGCGTCCATCACGCACTGCTCTCTTCCCCTGGGACCGGCGGTGGCTGCGTCCATCACGCACTGCTCTCTTCCCCTGGGACCGGCGGTGGCTGCGTCCATCACGCACTGCTCTCTTCCCCTGGGACCGGCGGTGGCTGCGTCCATCACGCACTGCTCTCTTCCCCTGGGACCGGCGGTGGCTGCGTCCATCACGCACTGCTCTCTTCCCCTGGGACCGGCGGTGGCTGCGTCCATCACGCACTGCTCTCTTCCCTTGGGACCGGCGGTGGCTGCGTCCATCACGCACTGCTCTCTTCCCTTGGGACCGGCGGTGGCTGCGTCCATCACGCACTGCTCTCTTCCCCTGGGGCCGGCGGTGGCTGCGTCCATCACGTACTGCTCTCTTCCCTTGGGACCGGCGGTGGCTGCGTCCATCACGCACTGCTCTCTTCCCCCTGGGGCCGGCGGTGGCTGCGTCCATCACGCACTGCTCTCTTCCCTTGGGACCGATGGTGGCTGCGTCCATCACGCACTGCTCTCTTCCCCCTGGGACCGGCGGTGGCTGCGTCCATCACGCACTGCTCTCTTCCCCTGGGGCCGGCGGTGGCTGCGTCCATCACGCACTGCTCTCTTCCCCTGGGAACGGCGGTGGCTGCGTCCATCACGTACTGCTCTCTTCCCCTGGGGCCGGCGGTGGCTGCGTCCATCACGCACTGCTCTCTTCCCCTGGGAACGGCGGTGACTGCGTCCATCACACACTGCTCTCTTCTCTTGGGGCCGGCGTCCATCGCATGGAGCCAGCTTCCTTCTTGCTCCCTTGTCTCCTTGCATCCCGGAGCCCTGAGTCTACGCATTCAGGCTTCAAGACGGTCTTCCCTGTGTGACTGTTTCATAAGATGTGATCTTGTCAATGTAAGATCAGAAAGCTGGAAGCTTTGCCTAGCTGTCATACTTCCTTCTGATAAAAATTCATGCTGGGGGAATCCCTTTGACAAGTCTGCCTCTGCCACCCCTTCATGTCTGTTTTTCTGAGTGAGACCCCGGGGACATGATGGGCCGTGTCTGCTACAGAGGGTTTGGAGGTGACGGCTCATGTGGATGGGGAGTCAGTTGCTGACCTCAGAGCAACATGGGAAGAAGAGGGCGCAGCGCAGGCCCTAGGCTTAGGGCAAAACCTGCCTTTCATTAGGGAAAAGAGTGGACGCTGTGAGTTGCCAGCCGTATGTCAGCACCGCTGTGACATGCTGCTTGGGTTAGAATGAGGGGCTCCACATACGAGAGGGAGTAAGAAGAGGGGGTCCCGATGTGCTGTGGGCTTTCTCCATGCCCTCTGCTGGGCCATGTGCCCACACTGTTTGTGAAGGAGCCCTTGACCCGGGTCTGCTGTGAGGAGGGAGCCCGGAACCCTGGGGCCTCGGTGGGGCTGGCAGGGCTGGGCGGGGCTGGTGCTTTGAGGTAGGAGATCTTTTCCACTTTGTGCACCAGAGGGTCTCTCTTCGAAACTGCCAAACACAAAAGCAGCAGCTATGGACAGCACGCTGGTGAATGTGTGTGGCCGTGTCCCAGAGGTGTTATTTATAGAAAGAGCTGGGCACGGGGTCTGAAAAGCCTGGGGAACCCTGGGCTTACCTGCTGGCTTTGGGGGAACAGAAGGTCCTCAAACCTGTGTGCACTGGCGGGAGCTGAGGACATTAATGCTCCTGAAATGAGCTGACCCGGTGGCCGGCACCTGGCTCCCGCCTGAACGGGGTGCTGCTCAAATCAAATGTGAGTCTGTTCTGCATACGATTTTTGTTTATAGTCTGTCAGAACAGAATTGTTCATTTGCAGACTGTTTGTTGTGCTGAATCTTGGGTTATGTGACTTGCAGAGGCCCCACTTCAGTAGAGGCCAGCAGCATCCACACCAGTGGGTCTCACGAATCCTGCTGCAGGCTGCCGGCCCTGTGCCCTTCTTCATGCCCAGTCATGTCAGAAGTCCCCACTGGTGGCCCTGACCTGTGGCCAGGCTTCATGTGCAGCTTCCAGGAGCCCAGGGGCTGGGGTGGCCATGTAAACCTGCAGCAAGGACCCGGGTGTCCCGGGCGTCGGGGTCCCCCTCGTTGGCTCCCCAGTTGGGAGTGCTGACATAAGGTTTCCCCTGCACTGACCAGGAGGCGGCTTCCCCCGGCCCTGCTCTGGGGGCACGTGAGGCGCTGCAGTGTCGTCAGTGTCTGATGCTTTGTGTTTGGACCCTGTTCCAGTCAGCTGTTGGCCACGAATATCAGTCGAAACTTTCCAAGCACTGCTCGCAGGTGGACTCGGTCCGTGGCTTCGGAGGCAAGTTCGGTGTCCAGATGGACAGAGTTGACCAGGTGAGTGACGTGGCTCTGGGACGAGGGCTGGTTGGGTCAAGGGGGGTGTTCCCCGTGGATCTCAGCCCCGTTGGGCCATTGGTAGTAGCAGGCAGGTGGCCTCCAGCTCTGGGGGACTGCAGAGAAGGGCAGCTCCCTCTCGGGATGCTCTAAGAGCCTGGGCCCACCGGGGGAGGAGGCGGGGACACAGTGGGCTTGCTGTAGCAGTCCCTGCGGCCACTCTTCTCTACATGCCCCAGTACTGGACGGCGCTGTGTCTGTCCAGATGTGCCAGCAGGGACCAGTTCCACCCATGTTTCTCGTGTGTGTTACTGTGACAGAGTGACATCAGAGCCTGTACCGGGGAGCAGGAGGCACTCCTTGGGTGCAGGACTCAGGCTTTGTGTCTGGGTATCGCAGTCATCCTGGGCCTGAGCCTCTTCTCTGATTCTCTTCGGCTCGGGGCTGTTGGCTCCTTTGTTTCATAGTGGAGCTATCAGGAGCCTGGAGGGAGCCGATGCCAGTGGCAGACTGTGGCCTTGTGACATGTTAGCCACGGTTCAAAATTGATGTGTCTGTGAAATGAGGGGGAGGATCACATCTGTCTCATGGGCGTGTGCTCAGATGCCCATCGCAGTGCCCGGCTGGCAGGGGTACACCCCAGTGGCCACTGCTGTTCTTGTTATTAATATTAATGTTCTCAGCATGGCTTATTTGAAAAGCAAGTTTTTGTGAAACCCATGGAATGAATCAGCTGAGCACACCCTGCCGCCGTGTGCTGGGGAGGCCAGGTCCCCATGGATCCAGCTTGGCCGCCGTGTGCTGGGGGAGGGCAGATCACTGTGGATCCAGCTTGGCCGCCATGTGCTGAGGAGAGGAGGTCCCCGTGGATCCAGCTCGGCCCCCTTGCTCACTGGGCCCTGTGGAATGTTCACTGGCCTGTCCGCTTAGGACGCCAGAGCTCTTGCTTTACTATCACCTGCACTTGGCTTAGGACCTAGAGGTCACAACGACGCGTTTCATGGTTTTTAAAATTTCCTATGTCTTGAATTTGGAGAGATTGGTTTGGGGACATTGAAAAAATGTATTTCTCCCCATGTTTCAATGTGTTTTTGATCATCACAGTCTGCCGTAGGCTTTGAATACCAGGGGAAGACTGAGAAGCACGCCTCCCAGAAAGGTAAGATGCGAAAAGCACAGAAAGAAGCTGATGCTCCAGGGACCCTGATGGGGAGGGTAGCTGCTGCCCGGAGCTGTGTCCCGGGTGGTGGCTGTTGCATAAGGAGGATTCTGCTCTGCTCTTCATGTTTCGGGGATTGTCCGGATGCCATATGACGGATGCATTCCCCATTACACAGCCCCCTCGGAGCAGCCCCCGCGGAGCCCTGGTATCTGGTGTCATGGTGGGGCCTCCCCCTTGTAGCGGAAGCCACCTTCCCTTCATCTGGGCTGTGCTGCTCCTGGAAAAGAGAGTTCTCAGATTTATTGGCAAAAAGCTAACTCCCTGCCCCCCAACCCCAGGATAGAAACCAGAGTTGTTAAATTCTTGTTTTCATTATGCACATACGGTCTTACTGTGCTGGGGATTAATCTTCATTACATCATACTGGTCTCATGTTTGAAAGACCAAGGCATGTTGTTACCTTAAATTTCTCAGCTTATTTTTTACAAGCTTATTTCATTCTTCCTCTTTCGTGGCCTTGCATCATCCGGGAAAAGCTCTCAGTCCTGAAACAGTCTAGGTGCAGTCTGGGTGTAGGTAGCTGTGGGGTGGGCAGGCGGAGGATCAGTGTCTTATCTGCAGTGTTCAGCTGTGTGGCTTCAGATGAGGCTTTCTCTTTTTTTTTTTTGGTTTTTGGTTTTTGTGTGTGTGTGTGTGACAGAGGCTTGCTCTGTTGCCCAGGTTGGAGTGCAGTGGTGCAATCTCAGCTCACTGCAACCTGTGCCTCGTGGGTTCAGACAGTTCTCTTGCCTCAACCTCCCAAGTAGATGGGATTACAGGTGTGCGCCACCACCCCTGGCTAATTTTTCTATTTTTCAGTAAAGATGGGGTTTCATCATTTTGGGTGGGCTCCTGGCCCCAAGTGATCTGCCGGCTTCAGCCTCCTAAAGTGCTGGTTCTTCGTATGAGGCTTTCTAACTTTTACACAAGCAGCTGATTTTCAAAGTGGGCACGCGGCTTCATTTCAGACAACACAGAGAAGCTGCCGTTTGACAGCTGACAGGGCCCAGAACCCCACCACACCCATTGTGAAATGTGTCCAGCGCCACCCGTATGGAGCAGCGGGTGGCTCATTGTGTGTTTTAAAATGTGTGCTTGATCCGTTTGTGAGTTATAACCCCTACACGCTTTTGCTTAGTTTAACAAAAGGGACAGTCCAGTTTGTCATCAGGCCCACGTGCTAACCGCTGCCCCGTCTCTTAGACTACTCCAGTGGTTTTGGCGGCAAGTATGGCGTGCAGGCCGACCGTGTAGACAAGAGCGCTGTGGGCTTCGACTACCAGGGCAAGACGGAGAAGCACGAGTCACAGAGAGGTGGGTGGCCTCCCAGTCCTTGTAGTCATGCGTTCACCCACGGAAACACTCACAAGGGCATTTTCTCTCCGTACACATGAATTGTTGTATTTTTTTAACTTAAAGTGTTTGGTGTTCTTTTTGTACCAGTGTATTTGGTGTTCTTTTTGTACCAGTGTATTTGGGCTTTTCCTCATTCGAATGGCTGCACCGTATGGGGATTCCGTAGTCCACATAACCATTCCTCATTTGAATGTGGAATTTAGTTGCGTTCTTTTTCTTTTTTTTTTTTTTTTGGTAGAGATGGGCTCTTGCCATGTTACCCAGACTGGTCTTGAACTCCTGGTCTCAAGCAGTTCTCCCACCTTGGTCTCTATAAGTGCTGGGATTACAGGCGTGACCTGTAAAATATTTTTTCTTTTCTTCTTCTTTTAGACAGAGTCTCTCTCTGTCGCCCAGGCTGGAGTGTAGTGGTATGATCTGGGCTCACTGCAGCCTCCTCCTCCCTGGTTCAAGTGATTTTTGTGCCTCAGCCTCCTGGGTAGCTGGGATTACAGGTGCATGCCACCACACCTGGCTGATTTTTATATTTTTAGTAGAGATGGGGTTTTACCATGTTGCCCAGGCTGGTCTCGAATTCCTGACCTCAGGTGATTGATCTGCCTTGGCCTCCCAAAGTGCTGGGATTATAGGCATGAGCCACTGCACCTGGCCAAAAATTGAATGAAGGGAACATCTTGTACCTGTGTCTCATACACGAGTGATTATTCAGAAGAATCAGCTCCTAGACGTGGAAGTGCTGGGTTGAAGGCTATGAAATGTAGTTTCCCTAGATGCTGCTACATTGTCCATGGAGGCTGTGCTGACTTCTTGGCCACTGACTGCATGCCCCGTACACATTGCTCACCCGGCGCTCCCGGCGCTGCAGAGGGTGCGGCTGTTGGCTTCCCTGCACCTCTCTTGTTTGGCCTGCACATTTACATTTTTAAAAAATATTTGCCCACATTTGAAAACTGAGAGCTTGACTATTTAAAAACTCAGATTTCTTTGAAAAATAAATACCCCAAACCAAGAACACCACTGGAGTATCCAGCCGCGCTGGCTTGGCGTTTCCCTGAGGACAGTGCCCGTGGCCTGAAGGGCAGCTCGGCTTGCAGCAGTGTGTCCCAGCCTTGCCTGGCCTCAGAACGGGCTTCTCTGGGCTCCCTCTACGGCTCCGGCGTTGGCAGGCCCTGCCTGTTGTACCGGGCTGCTTTCCTTCCTCCCTCTCTCTCCCCCTTTCCTGGGAACAATGCGTTCCTCGTGTTCCTGACGCCACACAGTCCTGAGCAGCGCATGCTCCAAGAAGCCACATGAATGTGTGACTCCAGGGAGCCTGGGCACACGGGCCGAGTGCCTGGGCAGACGTAGGGCTCCTAGGATGCCTCAGGCCTCGAGCCTCTGCATTTATGTTTTTAATGGATCCACGAGAGGGTCATGTTTTGGTATCAAAGTGACTTGCTCAATGGCTTCATTTTGAGTAGAACTGATGTTTCTGGAAGATGCTCTGTGTTGTGTCCTATTTCCTGGCGTCCCTCTGCTTGCTTCAGTTGGTGAAACAGAGTGGCCTTTGAAAGCCTTGCCCCTGGGCCTCCTCCTCCGCTTAGAGTGGTCTCAAACTCCTGACCCCAGGTGATCCACCCACCTCGGCCTCCCGAAGTGCTGTGATTCCAGGCATCAGCCACCGTGCCTGGCGTGTTTTTTAATTTATAGTTAATGATTAAACTTGGAGATGGAGTCTTGCCGTGTTGCTCAGGATGGACAGCCTCCTCCCTTCTTAGCCTCCTGAGTAGCTGGGCTCTAGGCACATGCCCCCATGTCTGCTTACCAGTCTTTATGTTTCTGTTATTACACATAAGTAGCACGTTTAAATATTGTCTGTATTATTCAGTGGTGCCACAGGGGACCTGAGGGATTTTTGTGTTTTTTTAAATTGAATGATAAAATACTTTGTTAAGGACTGCTGAGACCCTTGCATGTCTACTGATTTCATTGCTCCTTTTTAAGTCACTCTTTTTTTTGTTTGTTTTTAGATTACTCCAGAGGTTTCGGTGGCAAATACGGTATTGACAAGGACAAAGTGGACAAGAGCGCCGTCGGCTTTGAGTATCAAGGCAAAACGGAGAAGCACGAGTCCCAGAAAGGTGTCTTCAGCTTTATCTTACTCTCTAGGCAGCAGCTGTTAATGTGGCAGGAAGAAAAAACATTGCTGACAGTCCCTAACATGGATGGCAAATCCAGAAACGCGCTGCTGAAGCAGAACTCGGAGCCTTAGCGTGGTTGACGCTCCAGCCCAGCAGCGTTGCTTATCATGGCGGCCGCCACCCGCACGTCTGTGTTGTGCGTGTGAGCCTGTGCTGCCGCGTGGTGCGGGGCAGGAGCTGCATGCGTGGGGGCTTCGTGCGGTCCTGTCTGCCTTAGTCACAAGGCTGAGGTCACAGACCAGGTTATTTTCTGCCACTCTCCAAGGAGGGCCTCTTCATGCATGTTATCTAAAGTATGACCAGGGATCCAGAAGGCCAGGGTCGATTGAGTGAATCGTGTGTATTTAACTATTGAAAACGTACTTTTACCTGTGACCCACGCTACCTGTTAATGATGGGTTCTGGCCTTTTGTTGTGCATGTAGACTATGTGAAAGGGTTTGGAGGAAAATTTGGTGTACAGACAGACAGACAAGACAAATGTGCCCTTGGCTGGGATCACCAGGAGAAATTGCAGCTGCATGAATCCCCAAAAAGGTACATTGACTCTGCCCGTCCTGGAGATGGTTTTGGAAGCCTGTTTTGTTCCTGCTGGGTCAGTTGGTGTGTGTTGTGTCTGCGTGTGCCTGCTGCACGTTGTTTTGTCTTCACTGTTTGAAGTTGTCCTGTGTGCCCCCCACAGCCCTCCAGTTCCAAAAACCCTCCAGCTAGGGTGGTCACGACCCCTCCCCCACTGACGGCGGTGGTGCCCAGGGGAGCTGGGTTTACCTAGGGTTGGGAAGCACGGGTCAAGCCTGCAGCAGGAGGCTGGGTTTCCCCGGGAGTGGGGACATGGGTCAAGCCTGCAGCAGGGGGCTGGGTTTAGCTGGGGAGTAGGGGCATGGGTCAAGCCTGCAGCAGGGGACTGGGTTTAGCTGGGGAGTGGGGACATGGGTCAAGCCTGCAGCAGGGGGCTGGGTTTAGCTGGGGAGTAGAGGCATGGGTCAAGCCTGCAGCAGGGGGCTGGGTTTAGCTGGGGAGTAGAGGCATGGGTCAAGCCTGCAGCAGGGGACTGGGTTTAGCTGGGGAGTGGGGACATGGGTCAAGCCTGCAGCAGGGGGCTGGGTTTAGCTGGGGAGTGGGGACATGGGTCAAGCCTGCAGCAGGGGGCTGGGTTTAGCTGGGGAGTGGGGACATGGGTCAAGCCTTCAGTGCTTCTGGGATGTGCTTGTCTTCTGCCTTCAGGAGGTGCAAGAGAAACGGTGCTCCTAGTCCAGGTTTCTTGTCTGTAAAGTGGGCCGCAGTTTTTGGCGGAAGATACTTACTTTGAACCGAAGTGTTTTCTTGTCAGGTCCCCCATCCCTAGGAAAAGGAGCCTAAGTGGGCTGAAACCCTCTCAGTATGAGCCAGCCCCAGACAGGCAGGAGCAGGGCTGAGGCGGCTGAGGCGCCCCTCCACGTCCGCAGGGGCCCTCCTCCCATGGATGCAGATGCACGCTCGTCTGTGGGTAGGACCCTCGGAATGAGCCGCACAGCCTGGAGTGCCTTTACTGCATTATTTGAAGTACAGTTCTTAGCCTGTTTCCGCATCTTGGCTGAGTGTTTGGATTTTCAGTTCATTGTTTAACGTTGACCTTTGAGCCAGCACGAGCCTGGGGGTTGGATCTTGAAGGCCGTGAGCTCCGGAGAGCCCTTGCTGTCCGGAAACAGTGTTTGCTTCTGCACATGCTCATGTAACTCTAACCCAACTGTGTTTTCTCTCTCGGTTGTTTTCCCCACTGTTGCTTGTGGATTTTCAGATTATAAGACTGGTTTTGGAGGCAAATTCGGTGTTCAGTCGGAGAGGCAGGACTCTGCTGCTGTGGGGTTTGATTACAAGGAGAAGCTGGCCAAGCACGAGTCCCAGCAAGGCACAGTTGCCACTAGCCTCCTACCTCCCCCTCCCCCTCCCCCTCCCCCTCCTGTGCAGCCATTTCTAGCACAGACTTCAGGGCTCACCATCAGCACCTGCAACACGGTCCTCCTGTGTCACCAGCTGTCAGCTGTCAGGCCATTGGGCACTTAAACCCACGTCTGTTAGAGCGACACTGATTTTGAGCTGTTCCCTTCTCTCTCTTCCCTGTGAGCTTGCGATCTGGGCATGGCAGGAAGCGCCAGTTAGTGAGTGGCTGCTGTCTTTCTAACCCTGTGACTCATCCAGTCTGTGGACCAGGCATCTCTGCTGTCCAGTGGCATCCTGCCGGAGGCTGTTCTGCCGTTAATGTGACTGCTGTGAGCCATTGAGTCAGGCCTTCCTGCCTTCCAGATGACAGAGAGGTGTTTGCTCCAACCAAGCCACTGGCCATTTGACCAGGGGCTTCGTAGCAGCAAGGCCCAGGAGACAGGCATGTCCTGTGTGGTCTCTGTGTGTCATTTGTGGTGGTGTTTTTGGCCAGGGGCGGGAGGTTTCTCGTTTGTTCCGTTTGATGACACCGTGTGCGTGACATCTCCACACAGAGCCACACAGTGTGTGGCTTCACACAGCGTGAAGCCAGCTCCGCACCCTTCGTTAGAGCAGTTATTTTGTTACCTTCGGAATCTGGACTTGCTTGTTAGAGCCTGAACACGTAATTGGAAAAACAATCATTCCCTAACTCTGCAGGGCAGATTCTAGGCTTCCCACCTGCGGCGTTAGAAACGCACAGCAGTGTTGAGGCCTGGGCAGGTAAACACCCGGGTGGTCCCACAGACTGCATGGAGATGGCGGTGGCTCTCCGTGGCCTCACTCTGCATGACGGTGTGACTTTCATGTGGATCTGTGTTGCTGTCACAGAAGTGTTTGGCTGGTAGAGTTTCCACATGGATTTTTTTTTTTCTTTCAAAAAGCAAGAGAACAAACTGCGATTGAGCCTCTTTAGCGCTCAGTAGAGCAGGAGCACAGGAAGCAGATGAGAATAAGCCCGTGCTGGTGCGGAAGACTGTGCTATTGAAGTGGCGCGCTGCAAAGGCCTGTCCCTGCCCTCTTTCCTCGGCTTAGCTCCCTCAGCCTGCCGCCCGCCGCCCCCTCCTGCCCCTCCTGCCCCTCCCCCTGCTCGGCTTCCCCCTGCCTGCGTCGCATGCCCTTGGGTGGAAGCAAAGCTTGCCTTGCAAGTAAAGCCTCGCTTGGTTGTCGCTTCTCCCACTCTGATGCACTTTCTTGGGCTGTCCCTGGATCTGTCTGCATGCACCTGCGGTGAGCCCCACGCTCGCCTCCACCTCACAGTAAGTGTTGTGTTTGCCACGTTTCAGACTACTCCAAAGGATTCGGCGGGAAGTATGGGTACAGAAGGATCGGATGGATAAGGTAAATATTCAGACCCGGAGCTTGGTGTCTTCTTGGGTGGGCGTGGCTCACAGTGCTGGCCGCCATCTATGCACGTGATTTCTGTCCTGGTGGTGGCGGCGGGCAGCGATGACTGACTCGGACAGTCCTGTGCTCCTCATGGCCACGCTGTGGGATAGGATTGGCACTGGCCTACCTCCTAGTTGGGGGCCGCAGGCCAGGCAGGCTCAGCACCTGGCTGCGGCACAGCAGTTGTTGGCTGGGCTGCCACGAGAACCCAGGAGTTTAACATGAGCGGTGAGGGCTTCGAGGGCTCACGTCCATTTGAACTTAAATTCTTAACAGTAAATGAGGTTGGAACCTGAGTGTGTTAGACTGCGTGTGGGGCTGCTCCGCTGGCGGCCGGTGCTGCCTGTGCGACGATGCCTTGTCTCCTGCCTTTAGCCTTACAGAGACTCAGACTCCACACTGCCTGCTCCTGTGCGTGGCTGTCGGTCACGGGTGGCAGGGTCAGTCCTTGCCTTGCAGCTGACCGCACACGGCACCATTCAGGGGCTCCTGATGTGGGCTCGGGGGTGTGGGCAGGCAGAGCGGGTGTTTGGGCTGGGGTCCCCAGGGAGCAGTCGCTAGGGCTTATTTCTGAGGACAGCCGGGAGTTCACCAGGAGCGAAGAGCTCAGGAGACCACAGAAGGGCGAGGCGTGGGCCCAGGTGGGACTGGAGTCACAGCAGGTTCTCAAGGAGCTGAGCTGCAGAGGGAGGGTGGGGAGGAGGGCTGGAGCCAGCCCTGGAGAGTGTCGAATGCTACAAAGCGTTCTGCACGTCATTATGTGACATGCTCGACCCTGAAAAGTTTAGCAGGCAAGGGACAGTGCGGGGGATCTGCTTTGGGTGGATGTGGGGTGGACGTGGGGCCAACTGTGGAGCTGGAGAACTGGGAGGAGCAGATATGGGTGTCAGCGAGAGACAGCTTGGGTAGGGCCGGGGCTGGGCCCGCTCTGCGTGCAGAGTGGGGAGGAGGGAGTAGGCACGCAGTCAGAGGACACTGGGCAGGGGACCCAGAGGTGGCAGGGGCCTTGCAAGGCACTGGGACGACTGGAGGGAATGAGCTCCCCCTGTGGGTGGGCCACAGGTTGTGGGTTTGAGGGTGGAACCTGAAGGGCTGCCTGTGCTGTGGGTGTCTGTGGTCAGCATTGATGGTTTGGCAGTGACCGCTTGTGAGCACATGGGGAGGCAGCATGGGGGTGCTGCCTTTTGGTTCTTGTCTTTAATCCAGGAGGGGGTGGTGCTTCTCTCTTTCGGTTTGCTGTGCAGTTGAGCCCCAGGCTTAGAGAGGGTGACGTAACTGCCCGGGTCCCAATACATCGTGGCGTTGGGGCTACAACCCAGGCTGTGAGGTGAGGTCGTCCCTGAGGGCGAGGCGATGTCTCCAGTGGTTCTGGTGGGTGAGAGGACCCAGTAAGGCCGATGGCCTTGCCTTTGAACAGGTGTGAGCGGCTCAGGGGTTGTGGAGTGGACCCTGGAGCTGACCGACAGGAGGAGGGAGCAGGGTCCGAGGAAGGAGGGGCGGGCCAGGAACAGGTGCGAGCAGGAGGTGCTGGGCAGAAAGGGCCGTGGGGTGAGGGCTCTGGTGGCTTCTGAGTCTCAGGGCTTCTCATCAGAGGTGGTGAAACCTGCAGTGAACCTGGGCATGGCCGCTGGTCTCCACGAGCCCTGCCAGTCTGTGCCCGAGTCAGCACTTAAGAGTCATTGCCATAATTTGCTCAGATCAGAGTTGCATCCCCTGCAAAGCAGAAAGGTGTGATTGCACCACTGGGAAGTGTGGAGGACGGGCCACCAGAGGCTTGCGTGTGTCCCCCAGCGTCTTCTGCTTCCTGTACACGCTCACACCTCTCTCTGGGTGGCGAGGGAGGGTGGGGAAGGCTTGAAGCTGATCCCAGAATTGGTTTATGATAGAGCAGATGGAGATACATTTCTTATGCTAATGCTGACTCATGATCACCTGCAAATGTGCTTGGTAGTATTTTTCATGCCTTAGATAATGTACAAAACCGAGAGGCCTCGATGAGCGCTCTGGGCTATGTGGCTGGGCCTTTGGGAAGATCTGGGGAAGGCATTTGCATCTGGTAGGAGCCATCACAGGGCATGGAGGAAAGGGAAAAGTGCTTTCCTGACGCCTACTTCCTGTATCCACAGAATGCATCAACCTTTGAGGATGTCACCCAGGTGTCCTCTGCCTACCAGAAGACGGTACCTGTTGAAGCTGGTGAGTCCCCGGGCTGATCCCAGGAGCACCGTGTGGCTTCCCAAGAAAACACTGAGAGGAAGGACAGTTGTGAAACAGAGCCAGGAGCAGACTCACCACTAGTAGAAAGCGTGGTTATTGCTATGTATTTTTGGGAAATGATCTTTTGATGAAGATCCTCTTTCACCTGCAGAGGTTTAGAGTACCTTTCAGACGCAGCGTGGCGTACAGCTCTTTCCGTGAAGTCCATTTCGAGGGACTTTTCCCAAAGCAAGGAGGGGGGGGGTTAAGTGCACACCACAAGGGTCCAGCTTCCAGGAGCAGCTGGGGCCTGCACCGCTCGGTCACAGCTGTGACAGGAGGAGGATGTCATGATGTCTCTGCAGGTGATAGCAGACGTTGTCTCCACTGCTGGTTCTTGGGCCCTTGACGAGGTAGCTAGAAACCTGCCTTTTCTGCGCTGGGCACACACACGATGGCGTCTGAGGTGGGCCATGCCCGGGAGAATCAGGTAGTTGGGGAATATTATACGTGAAAGCAAGAGCTAAATTCAACCCAGGACGTAGAGAGCCACCACTGCCTGACTGTGGGGGCCGTGGGATCCACAGTTCTCGGAGTCCGAGGGCCCAGGACACTTTGACACTTTGGCTTCTAGTGAGAACCCCCAAGACGTTGATGTATTTGATGGCACTAGCTATATTAGAAATTAGAGGAACGTTTTATTTATTTATCTTTTTTTGAGATAGGGTCTTGTTCTGTCATCCAGGAGGACTGCAGCCTCGGTCTCCTGGGCTCCAGCAGTCCTCTCGCCTCAGCCTCCGAGTAGCTGGAACTATAAGCGCATGCCCAGTTAATTTTTTTTATTTTTAGTAGAGACGAGATCTCACTAAAAGAGAGAGACCTGGTCTTGAACCCCTGGGCTCAAGTGATCCACCTGCCTCAGCCTCCCAAAGTGCTGGGATTACAGGCATGAGACACCACACCCATTGGAAAGTTATAAATCAATTTACTGAAAAATAATAAAACTAAGGCCAGGCACAGTGGCTCACGGCTGTAATCCGAGCACTTTGGGAGGTCAAGGCAGGTGGATCACCTAAGGTCAGGAGTTTGAACCGGGCCTGGCCAACATGGTGAAACCCTGTCTCTACTAAAAACATAAAAATTAGCTGGGCGTGGTGGCGTGTGCCTGTAATCCCAGCTACTCAGGAGGCTGAGACAGGAGAATTGCTTGAACCCAGGAGGTGGAGGTTGCAGTCAGCCAAGATTGTGCCACTGCACTCCAGCCTGGGTGACAAGAGCAAAACTCCTCAAAAAATAATACAACTGGCCGTGCACAGTGGCTCGTGCCTATAATCCCAGCACTTAGTGAGAAGAGTGGCACGGTTTGGTTTTTGTCAATCTCCTTAAGAGAGGACAGCTGCGTTCTCACATCTGCCTCTGCAGTCTGTCGATGTTACGTTTAGGGAGAACATGTGGAATCACCTAGGAAGGCGACTGGGAAAGGGAGGGGCATCTGTAGCCTTGAGGGCAGTGAGGGTGTCCTGCGGTGCCGCCCAGGCTTGGCAGATGGTAGTCTTCCTGCAGGCCGGCACCTTTGGCCCTGTGAAGGGCTCGCTTCCCCAGCGTGCTCGGGCAGCACCGTGTGCTGGTCATTTGGAAGGTGCTGGACCTCTTGAGTTACGCTCATGTTCCAGTTGCGGACACTTCTCTCGTGACACAGTACCAAAACAATCACACTTGCTGTCACCGTCAACCTCGTCGGCAGAGGCTAAGTGGAAATTGTCATGTGCGTGTGGCAGCTTCCCATTTTTCAAAATTCTTTTACTTGAAAGCTGGTGTCTTCCCACCGGCGACAAACACTACAATAACTTTTCCTGACACAGTAGGCTTAGTTCATTCACTTGGGAGAAAACTGCTGCCACATACCCAGGTTCGCATGACCGTGGTTTAACTGTCAGTTGTTACTCCGTGAGAAAACAGTCACCTTGCAGCCCTGACAGTTGCATCTGTGTACCTTGAGACGGGCAACAGCCCCCACAGTCCTGTACACAGCAGGGGTGGTTCATGTGACTTTCCCACTTTTGACTTAAATTTTCATTATTTTTTTTAATAGATCTGGGGATCTCACTGTGCTTCCCAGGCTGGTCTCAAACTCCTGGGCTCAGGCAGTCTTCCTGCCTCAACCTCCCAAAGTGTGGGATTACAGGCATGAGCCACTGCCCTCTTGTCCATTTTTGTCACGCAGAATATCAAAAAATATACTCAGTGGTTGAGATTTACTATATTCAATATACATCAATTTCAGTATACATTGGTACCTTTAACTGCTTTATCAAGGTCACACGTCTTTAAGGGAAATCGGCTGTTTTTATTGAAAATTGTGAGTGTGGCGGTAAAGATGCCGTCTTGTTAGAGATCTTCCTGGTGCCAAGCTTAGGGGGGTCGCCAGTCGCACCAGGTGCTCAGTGCCCTGTGGCAGGCGCCCAGTGCTGGCTCCAGGCCAGTGAGCTGAGCCTGCAGCTGCAAGAGCCTTCCCTCCTTGGGGGGTCAGGGGAAATGACTGGTTCTGGGGAGGTGGCCTGGTGTGGGGCTCTTGTCCAGGAGCCGTGTTTTTGGTGTGCTGAAGCCACACGTCCTCCCTCCTTCCTCTATAGTGACCAGCAAAACAAGTAACATCCGAGCTAACTTTGAAAACCTTGCTAAGGAGAAAGAGCAGGAGGACCGGCGGAAGGCGGAAGCGGAGAGAGCTCAGCGGATGGCTAAGGAGCGGCAGGAGCAGGAAGAGGCCAGGAGGAAGCTGGAGGTGAGCGGTGAGGAGTTGGCTGGACCGCGCGCTCTCTCAGACCAGAGCTGAGGGGATTGAGGGCTCTGGGGCCTGGGCAGGGTCTGTTTTTTCTTGGTCAGGCCAGGTTTTCCTTGGAATGCATGCTTAACTCTCTTTAGGCCCTCCTTTAAGGCACTTGTAACTTGCAGCCACATATAAGCTGAATCTCTGGCCAAGATGCTCCAGGCAGCCGGCTAGCCCCACCCTGGCCTTGCTGGCCCAGCCCCAGGACCCGCCAGCCTGCCCTGCCCTCTGTCCCCAAGCTGACAGCAGAGTCACGTTGGCTTCCTCCTCCATGGAGCGCCTGTCCAGATGTCAGCCTGAGTCTCTTCTCACACCTCCCTCTCCAGAAGCCCCTCCTTTCCCAGGTGGAGTTTTGGGGTTTGGAGGGGACTCTGCAGAGGCACCCTGCTCTCTGGGCCCGGCTTCTGCTCAGCCAGCACAGCCCCCCACTCACCCAGGCCCCTGTGCTGCGGAGAAGCGCCCCCAGAGGAAGATGCCAGAAGTGCACCCCTGGTGGGGGCAGAGCACAAGCCTGTCTCTGGGTGCTTTGGGTCTAGCCTGGGTGGCTTGCCACCGGCAAAGAATTTCCTTGTGCTCAGTGGGATTTGGGGGCTGTGAATAGAGCCTGGGGCCTACAGATGTGTGTGTGTAGTTACCAAGCGTGGTTCTGCAGCTGGGGCCTCTGCCAGCCTGTCTGCAAGCCTGGGCTTCTGCCCACCCCAGGCCCTGCTGCCACGGGGCCACACAGGACGTGGTACTTCATGTGTTTAACCTGTGGATGGCACCAGGTAACATGGGAATTTACAACTGTCCTGTTGGGGTCAGGCAAGGCCATAGATGACAGGAACCGTGCGAGGATCTCGAGACCAGGGGGTGGTTTTTTCTTCAACAAGACAAGACAGCACTACCATTGTTCCCGTTAGAGTGAGGCAGCCAGCAGAGGCAGAGGAGGGAGGAGGTTTGGAGTGGACACACGGGGTTCAGATCCTGCCTGGGCGTCTGCCTAGCCAGGGTGCCTGTGCCTGCCATCTCGCCCTCGGACTCAGCTTCGGGCACTGGAGCCCGTAGGCTGTCAGTGAGTTTCCTGTTACTGCTGTAGACACCACCGCACAGACAGCACACCTCTAGTGTCTACAGCTCTGGAAGCCAGAAGTCCTCAGAGATGTCAGCAGGGCTGTGTTCCTCCTGGCGGCCCGGCGGCCCCATTCTTCCATCTCCAGCCTCTGCTTTCATCGTCACCGCCCCCGTCTGTTCTCACGCTCCTGCCCCCGCTCCTCGAGGGACCTTTGATTATATTGGGTCCACCCAGACAGTCCAGAGATCTCCCCCTCACAGAACCTATAGTTTCATCACACACACGAGTCCCTCCCCATGGGGTCTGAGGGGTGGGATGTCAGCAGCTTTGAGAGGCCATTATTCTACCCCAGTTCATCCTTCAGCCCCTAAAGATTCATGTCCATCCCATATGCAGACACACTCAGCCCATTATAAGGTCCCCAAAATCTCAACCCATTGCAGCATCAACTCAGGCTCCCAAATCTGCCTAACTTGTTTAATCGTGTGTGGGTGAGACATGAGCCGTGGCCCAGTCCTGGCACTGTCACGTCACTGTCTGTGTGATCTCAGCCTCAGAGCACAGTTGCCCCTCGGATCCTGCCTGGGTGCTGATGGGATCTAAGCCTTGGTTCCCTGACTCAGCCTTGGGCTTGGGTGCTGATGGGATCTGAGGCTTGGGGCTCCAGCTCAGCCTTGGGCCTGGGTGCTGACGGGATCTGAGGCTTGGTGCCCTGGCTCAGCCTTGGGCCTTGGTGCTGATGGGATCTAAGGCTTGGGTGCTGATGGGATCTGAGGCTTGGTGCCCTGGCTCAGCCTGGGGCCTGGGTGCTGACGGGATCTGAGGCTTGGTGCCCTGGCTCAGCCTGGGGCCTGGGTGCTGACAGGATCTGAGGCTTGGTGCCCCGGCTCAGCCTTGGGCCTGGGTGCTGACAGGATCTGAGGCTTGGTGCCCCGGCTCAGCCTTGGGCCTGAGTACTGATGGGATCTGAGGCTTGGTGCTCTGGCTCAGCCTTGTGCCTAGGTGCCGACGGGATCAAGCCTTGGTGCTTTGGCTCAGCCGTGGGCCTGGGTGCTGACGGGATCTGAGGCTTGGTGCTTTGGCTCAGCCTTGGGCCTGGGTACTGATGGGATCTGAGGCTTGGGGCTCCAGCTCAGCCTTGGGCCTGGATACTGATGGGATCTGAGGCTTGGTGCTCTGGCTCAGCCTTGTGCCTGGGTGCTGATGGGAACAAGGCTTGGTGCTGTGGCTCAGTCTTGGGCCTGGGTGCTGACAGGATCTGAGGCTTGGTGCTTCAGCTCAGCCGTGGGCCTGGGTGCTGATGGGATCTGAGGCTTGGTGCTTTGGCTCAGCCTTGGGCCTGGGTACTGATGGGATCTGAGGCTTGGGGCTCCAGCTCAGCCTTGGGCCTGGGTACTGATGGGATCTGAGGCTTGGTGCTCTGGCTCAGCCTTGTGCCTGGGTGCTGATGGGATCAAGGCTTGGTGCTGCGGCTCAGTCTTGGGCCTGGGTGCTGACAGGATCTGAGGCTTGGTGCTTTGGCTCAACCTTGGGCCTGGGTACTGGTGGGATCTGAGGCTTGGGGCTCCAGCTCAGCCTTGGGCCTGGGTACTGATAGGATCTGAGGCTTGGTGCTCTGGCTCAGCCTTGGTGTGGGTATTTTCCGCTCCTTCCCCCAGAGTGTGTCTAGATCTTGGGCTCAGTCTTTTGAAACATGGCAGGTGTGACAATGCAGAGCGGCCTGGCAGCATTTTGATTGCCTGTTTGTTTTCACAGGAGCAAGCCAGAGCCAAAATACAGACGCCCTCTTCGTCACCCCCACCTCAGCCGGCTGAGGAGAGGCTGCCTACGAGCCCCGTCTATGAGGTTGGTGTCTTTGGTGTCTGAAGCGGCGTGACTTACTGCCAGAGACCAGGTCCCGTTTGTGTAGCGGAGGAAGCTCTTGAGGCTGGCAGTGCCGCTTCGGCGTTGAGAGTATCGCGGCGTTCCGGGCCATAGCGGGGTGGGCCGGCATTGCCTGGGGGGTGGGCAGCGTGCCCTGGTGCTGTCGGGACAGTTGTGCAGGCCCCTGTGCTGTGCTCTCACCCCTCTGTAGCCTGCTGTCATCTGGCTACTTCACTGCAGTCCCCGCTGGGGTCATCTGCTGCCGGATAATAAGATGGGGGGGTCTTCACCCCACTTTCTCTCTGCTGTGCTGGATGCCGCTGCCCTCCCTTGGCACTGAGCTCCTGCCTTCCGAGCGATCTGCCTTCTATGCCTGCCCTGTTCAGCTCTCCCACCTTGCAGCCCCTCCTGAGTGTGTCTGCAGACGTGCTGTCTGGCCCTCCCTATACTGCTGACCCCCTCACGGGTCCCTCGTCCCTGAGTTACCGAGCTGCCTGCTGATGCCCCACCTGACCCTGACTTCGGGCCCCTCCCTGCCAGCATCTCTGTGCTAACCACCACCTCACCTGACCTTGGCCCTGCCCCTCTCCATCCCGTGGCCATCATCCTGGTCTGTGGATTCATCGGTCCTCGCCCAGGAGCCAGTGAGTTACAGGGGCACACACTCCAGTCTGTGGCAGTTCAGGAGCCCAGAGAGAGCCCTGGAGGCGGGCAGGGTCTGGGACCTGGGCCTTGCTGGCCGTGGCCTCATCTCCACCCGACTGTCCCTCTTTGGCTGTGCTGCTGCTGCCTTCTGCCCTTACTGCTAGGGCCTGGGGGGATGTGGTGGGCCAAGCCTTGGAGCCTGTCAGGAATTGGCCCCCTCTAGATCCTCCCCTCGGCAGCCAGGGCTATCTGCCATAAGAGAGCTCTGGCAGCCTGCCCCTCCCGCGCAGCTCAGCCCTTGTGTGGTTCCCGGTGCCTGCGCTGAGGGTGGAATTGCTGTCCCTGCCTAGTTACTCTCCCTGGCGAGCCAGCTCTCGGCCACCAGCTCTTACCAGAGGTCCTGGGTGCACGGTTCTGAGCTGTCTGCATTGCTTTCTGTCACTTACTGCCGGCGACATCAGGTGGACTCTGATCAGAAACATTGATTAAAGCCACCATGAGTGATAAGCGGTTCAGAAATTTCGTTAGGGCTGAGAAGCTGCAGTAACGGTTATGAATAAAGAGGCGTTCCACTGCGCACCTTTGTAGCTGGAT
Organism: Ateles fusciceps; assembly: GCA_036589455.1. NCBI lineage: Eukaryota > Metazoa > Chordata > Mammalia > Primates > Atelidae > Ateles > Ateles fusciceps. The sequence goes on from JAZHEH010002754.1 coordinate 1,831,918, forward strand.
GTGATTCTTTGGTGATGCCCTTACGGGACTCTGCAGAGAGGATTTGTTCAGGGCAGAGCCCTGTCTGCAGGCTCGGCTGCTCTGGAGCCATGTGGTGAAGCTGCTGTCAGGCAGGGCCAGGGCCGGGCAGCACAGGACACAAGGGTGGCCGTCAGCCCAAGGGTGCCATGTGTGGCCTTGGAGATGGAGGCCTAAAACAGAAATGAGCCAAATTAACCCGACAAAGACAGGCTCTACCCCCCAAGCAACAGCACAGGCAGGAGCGTGTCTCCCAACATGCTGCGTGGATGTGGTCACTGCAGGACTGGGAGTGTTACAGGAGTGAGGACTGGATCATCCGGAAGGAAATGCATGGTCCTCCCAGCACTCGCTGCCATGGTGAACATGCTGGCCAGCCTGGCCTTCCTCTCCTGGGTCTATTTCTCAGTCTTGGCTGGGGCTGAGAATGAGATGGCACATGGGTTTCTGCTGGCTGTGACAATGCAGCTGCTGCTCTCTAGAAGCCAGCAGGGGCCCCGCGCCATGTGCGTGTGACCCTTCCTTCCCCAGGACGCGGCTTCCTTCAAGGCAGAGATGAGCTACAGAGGTCCTGTGAGCGGGCCAGAGCCACAGCCCGTGTATAGCGTGGAGGCCGCTGACTACCGAGAGGCCGGCAGCCAGCAGGGCCTGGCCTACACCACAGAGGCTGTCTACGAGAGCGCAGAGGCCCCGGGGCCGCTATCCTGCAGGTACTGGGCCCCCACCTGCAGCTCTCTTCCCAGGGCGGGAGGAGCCTGGGTTTTTCGCCTGCTTGCAGGGTCTTCCTGCCCTGGCTGAGAAGTGCTCTAGACACATTTGGGGCGGCAGTCCTGTACTGGGTCCCAGGAAGATCCCCATTGTGCCGGGGACTGGTGGGCAGGGGCAGAGAAAGGGAGGGCTTCGGCTGCCATCCTGTGTTCTTGGGACAGAATCTTAGGGAGTGTTGTCTAAAGCTTGAGAACGCTGGGACCGGTATGGGACTTGGTGTTGCTCAGCTCTGTCCTGGCTTTCTTTTAGAGGACAGCACCTACGACGAGTACGAGAACGACCTGGGAATCACAGCCGTCGCCCTGTACGACTACCAGGCTGGTGAGTGGCTCGAGCTCGGAGGGGGAGGCCCAGGTGGCGGCGCCCACCTCTGCTTGTTTCGGAGAATCGCTTCTCCAGCACTGTTTTGACTATTAGGAATAATTTACATTGACATGATTTCAGAGGTATAGAAAAGTTGCGGGTGTACTACCAAGAACACTCATGTCCCTCACCCGGATTCCATCTCTGCACACACACAGCCCCGTTATCCTTAGTATTCTCAGAATCCTGGGAGAGCTGCAGGGGTGCCTGCCACCCCCAAAGACTTCAGCATGTTTCCCAAGCCAAGGACGCTGTCCCATAGGGACGCCCCACCCTCAAGGTGAGGGGCCATGCAGATGCCTTGGTTTTTGAGACCACGTTCATGCCTGTCCTGCCCGGCAGCCAGCTCCTGCTGTGGCCCGCTTGTTCCCAAGTTCCTTTTGAGGCCTTGGTGGTTTAACAGCAGCCTCAGTTCTGTGCTGGCCTCATCCGCCCGCCCTGTGTTTCCTCAGGACCAGGCTGAGCCATGCTCTGGTGGCAGTGAGGTCGTGGAGACCACCTGTCCCTCTGTCCACAAAGTCACCACCACCCCTCTGCAGTTGACAAGCATCTTATGGGTGGCGTGGGATTCCCCAGAACCCCTGGCAGCTGCCTCCAAGCGCTTCCCATTTCTTTCTGTCAGCACGAAAGCTGGCCTTCTACCGTGAGCGAGCACTGACCGTCTGCGTTCAGTCCCTTCTGCACATGTGTGTTCACGTGCACGCATGTCAGTGTGTCTGGCGTCTCGGCACCTGTGTGTGGATTCTCATCACCTGGCTCTCGCCCTCCATTCCCATCTTAGCCATCACCTTGGGCTTCTCTCCGGGCGTCCCCTGCCCCCTCCACGGACGTGTCTGCCAGGGGAGAGAAGGGATGGGAGGGCGGGTTGGGGTGGAGTGATGTGGTGGAGCCTGCTCCTGAGGAAGGGGGCTGGGTGGGTTGGTGTTCTGTGTGAAGGGCTCTGTGACTTTGTAGTCTCTTGGCTCATGGCGGCCCAGGAGAGGCAGTAGGAGCCTCCGCAGTGCTGGCATCTCCGCAGGGGGCATCTCTGAGCAGGCTGCCTGGGAGCTCAGTCTAGTTCGCGCCCGTTTTTTCCAGCAGGCCAGGAAACGCTTGCCCTCAGCATCTTTCTCTGTGTTCCTCTCCCCGCAGCGGGTGATGATGAGATCTCGTTTGACCCCCGACGACATCATCACCAACATCGAGATGATCGATGACGGCTGGTGGCGTGGGGTGTGCAAGGGCCGGTACGGGCTCTTCCCGGCCAACTACGTGGAGCTGCGGCAGTAGGGCCACCCCTGGAGCTGTGCCCCGGGTCCTCACACTACAGATCAGGCCTTCGTCGGTTCTTAGGTTTTGGGTTTTTCTTTCTTTTTTTGTTTTTTTTTTGTTGTTGTTGTTGCTGTTTTTCCTGGAAGGTGGGGGAGGGGAATATACACATTGCTTTTATATTTAATACTTTTGCTGATGCTTTATGCCACAGAATTTGCTAATATATTGTAATCACGTTCTTTAGGAGGACTTTGGTCATTGGTTTTATGCATCGATTTTTTTTTTTTTTGGCCAAATTGACCGTCACACACGGCAGCTTCAGGGAGCTCACATTCTCTTGAGTGCGTGTCCCCCCTCATGCCCGTCAAGTGCAGTCAGGACCTCCCAGGACAAGCACAAGACCTCAGGTCGGCCCTGCGGCGGGCAGGAACCACTGTCCCAGACAAGGTGGTTGCTCTAGAGTCTTGGTGTTTTAAGAGGAGAGGGGGAGGGTCTGATGGAAGTTAGCACAGAACTAAGTCACCCACAGCACAGGAGTCGCCACGTCAGACGGGAAATCCTATCTGTGTCATACCGTGACAGCCCGCAGGATCAGGTGACTGCTAGCGGAGACCCTGGTTTTTCTCCTGTGCCCATTCCCTGATGCCCAGGTCACCAGGAGGGCTTCTGGGAGCGCCTCCTGTCCCCGCCACGCAGTGTCACTGAGTCCTGGAAATCCTCCCTGCCCCGCTTGTCTCTGGTTTGGGACTCATGGTGCAGTTGAGGTCTTCGTCCGCCCTGGCTTTTCATACAGGCTGATGCTTGACCATCACCCAGATGGTCTCTGGGCCACCGGGCAGCCTGGGGCAGTACGTGTGCCATGTCGCAGCACGGCCTCTCCCGCCTTGGGAGGAAAGGCAGCACCTGCTCTGCTGTGAGCCGCCAGGAACACTCCTCCCATCAATGGGGGTGGAGTATTTTTGCCAAAATATCCTGTTCAATTACGGTAGTGTTTGGTCAGTTGAAGGCTAGACAGTGTGAAGTGCAGATGAGGGAGTGTTCCTCCCAGGCTCCCCCAGCTCTGGGACGCCGCTGTCCTGGCATTTGTGGCCACTCATCTTATGGGAAACTCACCTCCTTCCTGAGTTGCCGGGAGGCTGGACCAGTCCCGTCATGCTGTCGGGTGGGCAGTGCGTCTTCCAGAGGGTCACGTGGAAATGTCTCGGGGCTTGGGTCGCAGAGCGCTCGTGAAGCGTGTGTTTTTGCTCCTGAGGTGCATTTCTCATCATCCTTGCTTTACCACGATGAGCAGTGAGGTCGGGTTTTATATGCAACTTAACTGTATCCGAATTCCTGTAGCACACCTCACAGGTATGATTTTTTTAATTAAAGAATTCAGAATAAACTTTTTTTGATCCCCTTGCGTGATTTGCTCTGGTCTGTGGTCACCCCCTTCTGCAGTGGAAGCCGTGTCGACACTGTTGGCGCCCTGCGCCCCGCGTCCCAGACCTGGCCTGGCGGAGGCCCTCCTGCCGTCCTGTGCGTCACACATTCCGTTCTGGGTTTAGACCCCGCTGCACCTTTCCTTTCAGTGTTCCTTAAAAGGTGCTGCTTCTGAAGTGAAATGTATTTACTCTCACAGATCATCCAGTTTTCTGCACAAAGGTTCCAGGCAAGCAAAGTAAAACATTCTGTGCCTAAAAGGCATTTCTGGGCTGGGCACGGTGGGTCACGCCTCTAATCCCAGCACTTAGGGAGGCCAGGGCAGGCAGATCACAAGGTCAGGAGATCAAGACCGTCCTGGCCAACATGGTGAAACCCCATCTCTACTAAAAATACAAAAATTAGTCGGGTGTGGTGGCACATGCCTGTAATCCCAGCTGCTGAGGAGGCTGAGGCAGGAGAATCACTTGAACCTGAGAGGCAGAGGTTGCAGTGAGCCAGGATTGTGCCACTGCACTCCAGCCTGGCAACAGAGCGAGACTCCATCTTAAACAAAACAAGTCATTTCTGAATTATAATTCTCATATCATGAGGGGGATTTTGCTCCCAGTCTCGTTTAGCTCAGAGGCACCGGAAGTTAAAGTCTGAGGGGGAACAGTGGCACTCAGGGAGCAGGGGGTGCTGGGGAGCCGGCCTCCAGCTCACACCTCCTGCCTGTCAGGCGCTCTCCCAGGGAGCTTGCGGGCTATATGACATGCCTGCTACTTCCAGCCTGGGTGGTGATGGGCCCCTGGGGCACTGCCTCCTCCCTTGGGCCATCCCCACACCTGCCTCTGGTTTAGTAAACAGTGCCTGTGCCAGTTCTGCTCACAGGATCCAAACGTGAGAGCGCCCCGCCCTCCTCCCACGACTCTGCTGCCGTGGGTCCTGCATCACAGGGTCGGAGCCCTCACAGTGAGGCCTGTCTGCCGGGTGAGGTCGCAGCCGCCTGCAGGGAGCTAGGTCCTGAAGGAAGGAGGCTTCTGAACCAGGGGAAAGGCCCAGCAGGGTGGGCAACAGAGTCAGGGGGCTGGAGGACCGTGTGGCGGAGGGAGGGGGTTGTACAGAAAGGGACCCTGCTGGCCCACCCTCTGCTCAGTCTGGCTCTGCCTGTGCCACCTGCAGGTGAGCGTGGCAGGGACTCACCAGGAGCGGGACCCATCTTGAGCGGGTCTATGTTTCTGTTCTGTTGGTGGCCGAGCATGGACCAGCAGCCCGTGCACCTGTAGCCAACCACCTGAATCTTAGCCGCTTTCTCTTAAGATGTGGTTGGGGTTTTTTGTTTTGTTTTTTGAGACAGGATTTTGCTGTGTCACCCAGGCTGGAGTGCAGTGGTATGATCTCAGCTCATGCAACCTGGGCACCCGCGGTCAGGAGATCCTCCCACCTCAGCCTCCCGAGTAGCTGGGACTACAGGCGCCTGCTACACACCTGGCTACTTTTTGTATTTTTAGTAGGGCTGGGGTTTTACCATGTTGCCCAGGCTGGTCTAGAACTTCTAACCTCAAGTGATTCTCCCGCCTCAGCCCCCAAAGTGCTGGAATTACAGGCGTGAGTCGCCATGCCTGTCCTAGATGTGGTGGTTTTAATGTCAGCTCACTGTACCTTCCGTCTCAAAGTTGGATTCACTCCCCCAGGTCCCCTCTGGCCTGAGGAACAGCCTGGGACCTGGCTTTCCGGGCAGCAGCTTGGTCTCAGCTCGCTGGAGGAGGGGAGTGCAAGAGGTGGACGTGCTTTTGTCTCTTGATGCCCAGATGTGGGAAATGATTTTGTGTCACATAGGGAGCCACTGCAGCCACTGCTGGCCACTTCGGGCACTCAGATGTGGGCACAGAATGGAGAGTGCTCACTTCGCTCCTGGAAGAGCTGCCCTCTAATGCTTCTTCAACCCAGGATGTTCAGAGGGGCTGACATGGTATTAACTGTGTTCAACTGGCTTTAAATACGGAGATTATCTTCAGCACACGGCACTGGGAACGTGCAAGAGAGTGATGTTGGTCCCTCACCTTTCACCAGACAGAAAAATTAACTCAAAATAGATTAAAGACCTAAACACAAGACCTAAGTCTTTAAAACTCTTAGAGGTAAATAGGGAAAGCTTCATGACAGACATTCGTGATTTGGCAATGATTTCCTAGATACGGAATCAAAAGCACAGACAGCAGAAGTAAAAATAGGTAAGTTGGGCCGGGCGCGAGTGGCTCACGCCTGCAATCCCAGCACTTTGGGAGGCCGAGGCAGGCAGATCACTTGAGGTCAGGAGTTCAAGAGCAGCCTGGCCAACATGGCGAAACCCTGTCTCTACTAAAAATACAAAAATTAACCAGGCATGGTGGCACGTGCCTATAAACTCAGCTACTTGGGAGGCTGAGGCACAAGAATTGCTTGAACCTGGAAGGCAGAGGTTGCAGTGAGCCGAGATCACTCCACTGCACTCCAGCCTGGGCAACAGAGTGGTACACCATCTAAAAAAAATAATAGGTAAGTTGGATGTCATAAAAAACAGCATTGAAGGATATAACAATGAAAAGGCAACCTAGAGAGTGGGAAAAAATATTTGCAAGTCATATGTCTGATAAAGGGATAATGTCCATAATATGTAAGGAACTATAGCTAAACAACAAATAATTTACAAACAAGCAAAGGATTTGACTAGATGTCTCGAAGATACACAGATGGACAATGAGCAGGAGAAAGGAATCCCAGCACCACCTATCACTGGGGAAATGCAAATCAAAACCGCATGGAGGCTGGGCACGGTGGCTCATGCCTGTAATCCCAGCGTGTTTGCGAGGCTGAGGCAGGAGGCTCACTTGGAGCCCAGAAGTTTGAAACCAGCCTGGGCAATATAGGAAGACCTTGTTTCTACAAAAAATAAAAAATCAGCCGAGCATGGTGGCACGTGCCTTAGTCCCAGTTACTCAGGAGGCTGAGGCAGGAGGACAGCTTGAGCCCAGGAGGTCGAGGCTGCTGTGGGCTGTGATGGCAACACGTCACTCCAGCCTGGGGAACACAGCCAAGACATTGCAGTCACGTCTCCCACCCATGAGGGTGACTACCATGAAGAAAACAACGACGGGAGTTGGTGAGGATGTGGAGAAATCGGGCCCTCCACGCGTGTTGGTGAGAAGGTAAACTGGTGCAGGTGCTGCGGAGAACAGTAAGCAAATCCTAAAAACAGATAAAATACCGTATGACGCAGCAATGCCTCTTCTGGGCATATACCCCAGATAATTGAATACAAGGTCTCAAAGAGGTATTTCCACACCCGTATTCTTAGCAGCGGCATTATTCTCTGGCCAAAAGGTGGAAGCAACTCACTGTCTGTCTGTGGGTGAGTGGACAAACAAAACGTGGTTAATGCAGAGGGTGGAATATTACTCCGCCTTTGAAAGGCAGGGTAATCCTAGCTATTCAGGAGGCTGAGTTGGGAGGACCCTTTGAGGCCAGGAGTTCAAGGTTACTGTGAGCTTAGTCCCACCGCTGCACTCCAGCCTAGGCAAGAGTGAGGCCTTGTCTCTCAAAAAAAAAAAAAAAAAAGTAAAGGAAATCCTGACATGCTACAACACGGAGGAACCTTGAAGACATTCGACTAAGTGAAAGAAACCAGTCACAAAAAGACGAATGCAGTGTGATCCCACTAGTGTGAGGTCCCTATTAGCAGTCAAATTCCCAGAGATGGAGAAGGCGGCTGCCAGCGGCTGGGTGGGGAGTGGGAGCTCATGTTTCACGGGCACAGTTTCCATTTGGGAATATGTCTTAGTCTCTGTGTTGCTATAAAGGAATACCTGAGGCTGGGTAATTTCTGAAGGAAAGAGGTTTGGCTCAGGCCTCTGCAGGCTGTACAAGGAGCATGACACCTGTGTCTGCTCCTGGGGGAGGCCTCAGCTGCTTCCACTCATGGGGGAGGAGCAGGGGAGCCCGTGTGTGCTCAGACCTCGTGCGGAGAGGAAGCAAGGCGCAGGTGCAGGCTCTTGAACAACCAGCTCTCACAAGAACTAACAACTCCCTCCCGCCCCCGGGAAGGGCATTAATCTATTCATGAGGGATTCCCCCCACCCCAGTGACACAAGAGCCTTCACTGGGCCTCACTTTCAATATATGGGATCAATTCCAACGTGAGGTTCGGAGGAGTCAGACAATCCCTCTCGAACCCCAGTGGAAGATGCAAACATTCTGGAGCTGGGTGGCGGCGGCTAAAACCATTGACCTATTCATGGAAAAATGGTTAAAATGGTGATTTTTATGCTTTGTATATTTTACCACATTTTTTTTTTTTTTAAAGATTCATTTTGATCATCTGAGTGAGGCCAGTGCAATCTGAAGAGTCCCTACAGAGGTGGAAGCGGCAGGAGCCAGGATCCCAGGAACACCGAGGCCTCTGGAAGCCAGGCCGGGAAAGCAAGTGGACCCCCCCGTGAGCCTCCAGCAGGAAGGAAGCCCCGAGGATGCCCTAACTTCAGCCCAGCAGACCTGCTCAGACTTCCAGCCTGCAGCTCTGTAAGGGGAAACGTTTGTGTTGGTGGAGGCCACCGAGCCTGGTCGTCTGTGCCGGCAGCCGCAGGAGCCCAGGTCACCGTTCCCACGAGATCCGCGTGCTGTGACGTCTGCCCGGGCATTCTGCACAGGGACTTTATTATTTTCTCTTCCCCTCTTCTGCAAGGTTAGTCCCGGGGGTTCAGAAAGTGCTTGATGAATGATCTGCAGCTGATTGAGCTGAGCCCATTGGCTTCATTAGTGCCATACGCGCTGCTTTTCAAATTAAAGCTCTGTGCCTCTCGGTTAAGCAACTCTGAGAGCCGAGATCCCCACCCTTCTGTCCGCCTCGTGGTGGGATTTGTACCCGACTGCTCGCCAGAGCAGAAAGCCACGAATAGGATTTGATTTTAGGAAAAGAAGACCAGGAGACTCAGCTCAGGGGTTCAAATCCTGGCCCCACGCTTTCTGCTTTATCACCCTGGGCATGTGATTTAATTCTTGGTTCTTGTACATTTGGGTGGAAACTAACAACTGCCGGCCGTGGGGAGGACCAGTTTGCCCGCCTTCTGCACCGTGGCTGGCACTGCTCATTAGCAGGTGAAAACAGCTTTGCCAATAGGTGTCTCATATTGTGGTTCTGATGCACCTTTCATTGTGAGTAACAGCTTTGCATTTGTTTAGGAAAGGTTTGTATTTGTCTGTGTGCTGTTTATAATATTTGCCTACCTGTACCCCCTATTTTTCCATTTGTCTTTTACTTTGTTTACGGTAGGATTTTTTTTCCTGCAGAATTGTAGAATTTTGACGTGGCTTAATTAATCTGCAGTGCAGGGGGGGCTCAGAATTCATCTTCCCATGGAAACAACAGTCTAAGTCATGATTTGATTCCAGACTAACTCACTGAAACTGATTTCATTCTCTGATGCAAACCCCATACACGTATACGGTGAGGACTTCAATCCGACCCTGAATGAGATGGGAGCCACTCCAGGGTTCACAGCCAAGCAGGGAGATGCATTTGTGTTCAAAAGATCTTTAGGGGGGGCACAGGAGGAGGAAGAAACCGCAGTTAAGAGGTCAGTTCAGTAACCCAGGCAAGAGGTGTGGAGGCTTAGACAGGGGTGGCGTCAGTGGAGCAGAAGACTCGGGGCTCAGCATTTGGCTGAGCTTTAATGATAGACCCAGCAGGAAATGCTAGCAGATTAGACAGAGCAAGAGGAAAAGAAAGTAGTCAGGATGATTCCAAGGTTTTTGGTGCCTGCAGCAGGAAGTATGGAGTTGCCTTTCATTGAAGCAGGAGGGACTGAGGGAGGTGTCTTGGCTGTCCATTAGACGTCCAAGCACCTGCTGGAATCCCGTGTGGGGCTCAGGGATGAGACCCAACTGGGAACGTAAGTGTTAGAATTGTAAGCACGAGTTAGAACCGTGGATTGGATTAAACCCCCAGATAGGGATATTTGCAGACTGAGAAGATGGCCAAGGGTGAAACCCCAGGGCACCCCAGGATTTAGAGGTCAGGGAGAAGAGAAGAGACCCCTAAAGAAGACCCAGAAACAACTGGCAGTGATAGGATGATGGGATCCTGGGAGCCGGTGGCCAGGACATCCCAAAGAGGAGGTGCGGCCGCCGCATCAGAGGCTGCGGCAGACACAGGGGAGATGAAAATCTGACCCCTGCTTCAGCATCGGGGCCACAGGGACCTTGAGCAGGAGACTGGTGTGGCAGAGGGAGGGGGAAAGCTGGTGGGTGCAGCCCCCAGGGAAAATGGGAGGCGCATAGTCCTAAAGGAATGCAAGAGTATTTCTCAAATCCAGCATCCCAGCCCCAGCAATTACAGCCAAAGAAAGGAATTCAGAAGCTGCATTTCTCTTGAGTGTTGCACCTTCAGAGCCTGGGATGGGGGAGCAGGAGGGTGTGGTGCAGTCTGAGGGAGGCCTCTAAGCAAATGTCAGCCCTCTTCATTTATTTTACTGTTACTTTTTTGAATGAACATATTTAATATAAAAATATGAGTTCAAAAGGAATCCAGACAGTACAGATCAGAGTAATGTGAAAAAAATAAAGCCTTCTTCCTCTTTTCTCTCCTTTTACCCTTCCTAGAGGTGACTTTGTCAATAATTTATGGGTGATTTTATAGAAGTTTCCTCTGCATGTGGGAGCATGTATGTATAGTACAGAAATTCCTTTTTATGTGCTAAGGGATCATACTATACTTCGTCTTCTACAACCTACTTTTTGAATGTGATATATTTTGCCCATTTTTTTTTTTTTGAGATGGAATTTCACTCATTGCCCAGGCTTGAGTGCTGTGGCGTGATCTTGGCTCATTGTAACCTCCACCTCCTGGGTTCAAGTGATTGTCCTGCTTCAGCCTCCCGAGTAGCTGGGATTACAGGTGCCCGCCACCACGCCTGGCTAATTTTTTGTATTTTTAGTAGAGATGGGATTTCACCATGCTGGCCAGGCTGGCCTCGAACTCCTGACCTCAGGTGATCCGCCCGCCTCAGCCTCCCAAAGTGCTGGGATTACAGGTGTGCGTCACCACGTCCAGCTTGCCCATCTCTCTCTCTCTCATTCTTCTCATACTCTGAGAAAAGAATTTTGTTTGTGTGTGAAGGTCAGGTCAGCCTCATCAAGAGATACTTACTTGCTGTCCGCGTCTTTCTGATCCCACGGCGCTGTCCTGAGTCTGGAGGGTGAATGTTCAGCAGTGGGATTGCCCAGTGTAACTCTGACACCCAATATGCCTTCCCTGCTTTCTTCTTTGTTACAGTCTCAGTTTTCTTCAGCATAGACTACAATTGTCTGTCACTTGTCATGTGATTTAGCCCTGTGACTGTTCTGGAAGCAAAAGTCAATTGTGGAAGATTTCTGGGACTGGTCATTAGGAGGACAGACAGCTGGAGTATCCTTTGAACTCGCCACTCTGCCTGTTTCTCCTTTCTACTCTCTGGAACGTGGGTGTGATGACTGACGGCTGGAGCTCTGCCAGCCATTTTTGACCATGAAGGGACCTTAAGCTCTGCCAGCCATTTCAACCACAAGGCATCCTGAAAGATTTTGGATTGATGTTTGCATCCTGGAGCTGTCACAGTGGTCTTGCCTGCTTTAGGTCTTCTTTTTTTCCTTTGAGACATGGTCTCGTTCTGTCACCAAAGCTGGAATGCAGTGGCGAGGGCTCAAGCCATTCTCCCACCTCAGCTTCTCGAGTAGATGGGACCACAGGTGTGTGCCAGCACGCCTGGCTGACTTTTGTTTCATTATTATTTGTAGAGATGGGGCTTGCTATGTTGCTCAGGCTGGTCTTGGATGCTGGGCTCAAGCGATCCTCCCACTTCAGCCCCCCAAAGTGCTGGGATTACAGACGTGAGCCACCGCTGCCAATGTGCTTTAGGACCTTTTTAAAAAATGAGACAGAGAAGTAAACTTTTATTTTATCTAAACCATTGTGATTTCTAGTCTCTGAGTCCAAATACAAATCCCAACTGGTCCACCAAGTCAGTGAGTACAGAATTTCCCTCTAGCATGCTTGGCACTCGTTTACATGCAAGAACATGCTTTTTCTTATTTTTGTAGAATTCAAGTATAAAAATTCTAGGCTGGACATGGTGGTTCAGACCTGTAATCCCAGTATTTTGGGAGGACAAGCTGGGAGGATCGCTTGAGGCCAGGAATTCAAGACCAGCCTGGGCAACATAGTATGACCCCATCTTTATGAATAATAATAATAGCAACAAATTAAGCTGGGCGTGGTGGTGTGTGCTTCTGGTCCCAGCTACTTGGGAGACTAAGGTGGGAGAATCGCTTGGGCCCAGGTGGTCAAGGCTGCAGTCAGCCATGATCGTGCCACTGCACTCCAGCCTGGGTGACAGAGCGAGACCCTGTCTCAAAAAAAAAAAAAAAAGAGAAAACCTTCTGCCAATCATACGAGGTCAAAGTGTGTATTATTTTTGTTGCTCATCTTTAATTCTACTTCCAACCAATGGGTCCCTCTTCCCTCCTCCTCTTTTTTATTTTCTGTTTGCTTCCTTTCTTGCAAATATGCAAGTGATTCATTACGTGCTCGTGGTGAATTCAAACAAGGACTTTCAGTTCTGGAAGTATTTTTAACTAGACATGAAAACCCTTCCCATACAACACCAAAAGTGGTAGATAAATTGTAATAACTATCTTTTAAATGTAAAGTTGAGTTTGCAAAAAGCTCAAGAAAATCTTCAGGGGGAAAACAAAAACAGGAAGCAAGAACACAGAACGAAAGGCTAGCCCTGAAGTCTTGATCACCCCGAGACCATCCCGGCATTTTTCTGGATGTCAAACAGTAACAATGCACTGGAACTTTGAGCCTTGGGGTTTAACAGACGTGTGGGGCAGGAGTGCGCATTTGGAAAGAGTACCTGAATAAGGCTTGGTCCAGAAAGGGATCTGACCTCAGGGAAAGGGCGGGAGAGTGAAAAATCTGTGGTCAAAGAGTGATACTGACATAATTTGTCTAGTCCTCTGATCTGGGTGGGGAAAAAGTTGTTGTGTGATATTTGACCAAGATTTTGCCTAAAGGAGATTAATGACTGGTGAAAGGAAATACAGAGGGCTTGCTGAACCAGGATCCCCCTATGGGGCTGGAGCGACCTGAGAAGGGGAAGAGAGATTGAGTGACATTTCCCACACTAGCTGCTAGGTTGGGTCATTAACTGAGGACAGCTTGGTTGCCCTTTCATTGTGCAAACTGGATTTCCCACTCTATTCCTATCTCTTTGCTAAAGAATTGGTGATGTAAAGATAAAAGAGACAGTCTCAGTAAATCCAGAGACAGAAATCAGACTAGTGGTTGTCAGGGATTGGGGGAAGAACAGAATGGGGAATGACCGCTAATGGGTACAGGGTTTCCTTTTGGGGGTGATAGGAATGTTCTGGAACTAGAGGGCACACACTGTAAATGTACTAAATGTTGAATTGTATACTTAAAATGGTTAATTTTTTAAAAAAGCAAATAGAGAATGATTCAGTCTTGAAGTTTGTAATTTAGTGAAAAAGACAATTTTGATACTACATGCAAGGTACAGAGGCCACAGTCACTCAGAAGGAGGAGGGCGGATTCAGGGGAAAGATTCTGGGAGGAGGTGAGGTGTGCGCTGTCTGGAAGAACAGGTTCAAGTAAACCAGGAGATGCAGAGGAGTGTGAGTAGCAGGAGAGGCACAGGCTGAGATGTGTGTGTGTGTGAACAAGGGCTCTGATGCAGCTGAGGCGTCCGGCACATGCGGAGAATAGAGACACAGGCAGAGACCGATCAAGAAAGGTTCATAGGTCACCTCAAGACAATTGGATTTAATTTTAAATGCAGCAAGGACTGAATTTTAAGCACAGAAGTGACCCGACCTGTATTTTTTAAGGACTATTCTGGCACTGATGTGGACAAAGATTTAGAGGACACAAAAACTGGAACAGCCCTATGCAGGGGCTTCTGCAGGATCGGAGGGGGTATTCTACTGGCAATGTGGGGGCCACGCTGCTGTTTAAGATCATGCATTTATACAATAAATCCTCACTTAATGTCATTGAGAGCTTCTTGGAAACTGACTTTAAGCAAAACGACTTACTATATGCTGTAAGAACTTGTGTTAATATCAGTCTATGGTAAATTGGTTTTGTTATACAGACCATTATTTCACTTAAAGTCAGTTTCCAGGAACCTATCAACTATGTCAGGTGAAAACTTACTGTGATTTCAGTCTGTACTTGTTTATTGCTGGTATTTGGGAAGGTGAGTGGCTTTCGTATATTAACTTTGTGTCCTGCAACCTTGGATAATTGCTTATTAGCTTCAGGAATAGATTATACATTTATAGTGGCGTTAGTTTGTATGGTGGTGTGATTTTTCTGGTGTAACCGGGACTCAGGACTTGGCAAGGTGAGGGAGTAGGGGGTGAAGAGCACACGTGACTTTTTAGCCTTCCAGGTGTAAGTGGGGGATCTGCACATTCAGGGGAGTGACCAAGGCAGTGCTGCAATATGACCCTAAAAATGGATGTCTGTGCCATCGAAACAGGCAGCACTAGGCTGGGCCTCTCTGAGGCCTCGTGGTTATGTGGGCCAGCTGTGATAGCATTCTGTCTCTCGTTGAATTCACTGTATCTTTTCTGTGAACATCCTCGGAGCCTCAGGCTGATCCACACTAGAGAAAGCTTAACTTCCTGCATCAGACAGGAAATGAGTGATGAAAATTGCAATCAAACTGGCTGAGGCAAAGAAGGGAATTTGTTGGCTTGCGTATTGGAAGGCCAGAGGTACATCTAACTTTAGGTAGGATTGGATCCAGGATCTCTGCTGTGTTCTCAGGCCTTGGTCTCTTTATTTCCTGGGTCTGTTTTGCCCTGTGTTGCTTCATTCTAAGGCAGAGTCTCCTCATGAAGGGACAGGCAACGCCTAGTGGTCCATAGCACGGCACCCCATCAGCAAGAGCCCTTCCCAGTCCAGTTGTTCCAGGGCAGATCTCCGGATTTGGACTCATTGGTTTGACTTGAGTCATGCACCCATTCACTATAGCCAGGGGTGGAAGATACTGGCCAGGCCAGGTCACATGGCCACCCCTAGAACTGGGGGCTGATTATGGGGGAGGGGCTTCCACAAAGGAAAGCCAGTGTGGTCTTAGCGGAGGGGAGGTGCCCGACAGGCAGGCAAAGCACCAGGGCCCTCTCCCCTTGTTCTGGGCAGTCCTGTTAGGTTATAATTTCATTATCCTCAGGAGTTGCTTTGCATGTGGCCAGCTGTGGCTATCCTGGCATTCATATGCTTACAGCAAAGGTCAGAACTTTGCTATGACCAGGACCCGCATCCACTTCGTCCCATACTCTCACCAACTGAAAGATGGTGGTGTAGAAATAGTGACCAGGCAGTGGCTCATGTCTGTTCTCCCAGCATCTTCGGAGGCTGACACAGGATGATTGCTTGAGGCTTGGAGTTTGAGACTAGTCTGGGCAACATAGCAAGACTTCGTCTCTGTAAAAATAAAAACATTAACTGGGTGTGGTGGTGTGCACCTGTAGTCCCAGCTACTCAGGAGGCTGAGGGGAGAGGATCACTTCAGTCTGGGGGTGTTGAGGCTGCAGTGAGCTATGATCGCACCACTGCACACCAGCCTGGGTGACAGAGTGAGACTGTCTCTAAAGAAAAAAAAAATAATGTAGATTTTTTTTTTTTTTTGAGATAGGAACTCATCTGTTGCCCAGGCTGGAGTACAGTGGTGTGATCTCAGCTCACTACAACCTCTGCCTCCTAGGTTCAAGCAATTCTCCTGCCCCAGCCTACCGAGTAGCTGGGATTATAGATGCCCACCACCACTCCAGGCTAATTTTTGTATTTTTAGTAGAGATGGGATTTCACCATGTTGGCCAGGCTGGTCTTGAACTCCTGACCTTGAGTGATCCACTCACTCGGCCTCCCAAAGTGCTGGGATGACAGGCGTGAGCCACCGTGCCTGGCCTGTGGGGTATTTTTTTTTTTCACTTTCAGTAAATGAAATAAGAGGACCCCCCTTTTTCTATAGCATACACAAAGTGAATGGGTAGTACCCCTTGAAATACAAAGGATTAAATTCTAAAAATTTAGTTTTATTGATGATATTCATATTTAAGGACTTTGCTCCTGAGAAGCACAGCACTGATGTCCCGGGGGGAACTCCCTGTGGGTTCGGGGGCTGAGGACTGTCCAGCGAGCTCCTGGCTCCCAGCTGCACTACTTCAGCTCATTCAGAGCGTGACATTGACGAGGCGGGGCTGTGTGTGGGAAGCCCGTGGTGCCAACGAAGAACCCACACGGATAGAGGAGCTGCCCACTGTGCTCTACTAGGGGCTGAGATTGTAGTATCATTTTTATTTACTTATTTATTTATATTTTTTCTTTTTTTCTCATTCAACACCTTCGGTATGGTGTCATTCTTAGTTTTATTTATTTATTTTTTTGAGACAGGGCCTTGCTCTGTCACCCAGGCTAGAGTGCAGTGGCACAATCACAGCTTGCTGTACCCTCGACCTCCCAGGCTTAAGCGATCCACCCACTTCAGCTTCCCAAGTAGCTGGGACTACAGGTGTGAGCCACCAGACCTGGCTGATTAAAAAATAAAATTGGCTAAGCGCGGTAATCCCAGCACTTTGGGAGGCCAAAGCAGGCGGATGACAAGGTCAGGAGATGGAGACCAGCCTGGCCATGGTGAAACCCCATCTCTACTAAAATACAAAAAATTAGCCGGGCATGGTCTCGTGTGCCTGTAGTACCAGCTACTCGGGAGGCTGAGGCAGGGGAATCGCTTGAACCTGGGAGACAGAGGTTGCAGTGAGCCAAGATCGTGCCACCGCACTCCAGCCTGGCGACAGAGCAAGACTCCATCTCCAAAAAAAAAAAAAAAAAAAAAAGAAAAGAAAATTTTGGGGCTAGGTGTGGTGGCTCATGCCTGTAATCCCAGCATGTTGGGAGGCCGAGGTGGGCAGATCACCTGAGGTCAGGAGTTTGAGATCAGCCTGGCCAACATGGTGAAACCCCAACTCTACTAAAAATACAAAATTAGCTGGGCGAGGTGGTGTACACCTGTAGTTCCAGCTGCTCAGGAGGCTGAGGCAGGAGAATTGCTTCAACCCAGGAGGTAGAGGTTACAGTGTACTGAGATCATGCCTCTGCAGTCCACCCTGGGTGACAGAGTGAGACTCTGTCTTAATAATAATTCAAAAAATAGATAGAATAAAATAGAATTTTGTAGAAGGGGGGTGTCCCTGTGTTGCCCAGGCTGGTCTCGAACTCCTGGGCTCAAGTGGTCCTCCCTTCTTGGTCTCCGAAAGTGCTGGGATTACTGGTATGAGCCCCCTCACCAGGCCTTAGGTTTTTTTTTTATAGCAAATTTTTTAGAAAGTTTCTTGGTAGATTTCTTGGGATTTTCTACATAGGCAATCATGTCATCTGCAAACGGACGGTTTCAGTTCTTCCTTTTCAACGTGTATCTTTCTGATCATCTTCTTCTCCTTATTCTAGTGGCTGGCACCCTAGCACTGTGTCGAGTAAGTGTGATGAGAGTGAACACATTTGTTCTCATTCTTAGGAAGAAAGCATGCAATTTTTCACGCTTATGCATATATTACCTATGGGGTTTTGTAGATGGTTTCTTTTTTTTCTGAGACAGAGTCTCACTCTGTCACCCAGGCTGGAGTACAATGGCAGACTCTCAGCTCAGTGCAACCTCCACCTCCTGAGCTCCAGTGATTCTCCTGCCTCAGCCTCCCAAGTAGATGGGACCACAGGTATGTGCCGCCATGCCTGGCTAATTTTTGTAGAGATAGGGTTTCACTGTGCTGCCTAGGCTGGTCTTGAACTCCTGGACTCAAGCAATCTGCCCACCTCGGCCTCCCAAAGTGCTGGGATCACAAGTATGAGCCACCGCGCCCGGCCTGCCTGATCGTCTTAGATCATTAGCTCCTCGAGAAGCCAGTGCTCTGTCACAAGGGCACTCAAGCGGCCGTGTGGAGAGGTCAGCGTGGCGAGGAACTGAGGCCCCAGGCTGCTACCCCGGTGAGTAAGCTGCTTTGGAAACAAATCCTCCATCTCCAGCGGTCTCTTCATCCCCTCCATCTCCTCTCTCATAAGAAAGTCCGCCAGGCTCACTCTCATGAATCATGACTTTCTGTTAATTCATCTCAGCTGAAACCTCATGAGACCCTAAGTCAAAACCACCCAGGTGAGCTTCTCGCCAATGCCTGACCCTCAGAAACAGCAGAAAATAATACGCATTTAGGGCTGTTTTAGGCTACTACCTTTTGGCATAGTTTAGAAAGCACTGTGGGGGAGCCAGAGGTCACCTCCAGCCGCACCGTAAGTTTAGTGGGCTCTTCAGCCAGCTCTAGAAACTAGGTAACATCAGGCGGACCAACAGGTGGAAAGCACACATACTTGACGAGTTTTGCATGCTCGCGGGATCTTTGAAGATGCAGCCCAAGTGACATGCTTTTCCTTTATTTTTGTCCTTTTTGTTTTTTGGAGATGGAGTCTCGCTCTGTCACCTAGGCTGGAGTGCAGTGGTGCAATCTTGGCTCCCTGAAAACTTCGCCTCCCAGGTTCAAGTGATTCTCCTGCCTCAGCCTCCCAAGTAGCTGAGATTACAGGTGTGCGCCACCACCTCCGGCTAATTTTCTTTTTGTATTTTTAAGAGATTCGCCATGTTGGCCAGGCTGGTCTTGAACTCCCGACCTCAGGTGTTCTACCCACCTCATCTTCCCAAAGTGCTGGGATTACAGGCCTGAGCCACCATACCTGGCCTCCTTTTCTTTCTTTTTTTTGCAGACCCACCTGAGAATATAAAGATGCTTTTATGTTTTTTAGGCAAAAAATGACAAATTTGACAAGAAACACAGCACAAAAAAAAATCTGGCTGGGGCAGTCAGTTTTCTCGGGGAGTCACTAGGAGATGCACGGGGGCATGTAAAGCAGGTAGAAGATGAGGGCTTCTCCGTTACATATGTTTATTCAGGCCCATTGCAGCCCCCCCATGTCTGGTCTCTGGTGATAAGGTCTGCTTTCTTACCCTGGCATGGAAAGGGGACCCCCTCCCAGAGGCATCCTTATGGCTCCTTGCGTGTAGGAGATGACAGGTCACCTCACCCTTTCCGAAACTACTGGTGATGGTTCCCAGGCATCATTTCTCCAGTTTTCAGTTTCAACATGAAATAGTTGAAAACCAGAAAGTGTCTGAGACAGGCCTCAGTCCATTGATAAGTTAATTTTGCCAAGGTTAAGGATGCGTGCCCAGGAGACAGCCCTGTGCCCTTCTCTAAAGGTGATTTTGACAGCTTCCGTTTTTAAAGGGGAAAAGCAGGCTGGAGGGGAAAGAGGGAGGGATGGTCACATTAGGGGAACTCACATGCTGCAAGAGAAAAGAAGCAGCAGGGGGAATAGTCAGTTACGTATTCGTTACAGAAGGTCCAGTGAACAGAGTGGAGACATTTCAGCTATCATCCGTCACTCTCTGCTAGGAAACAAAAGGAAAGGCAGCTTGTTGCACGACTCAGCTCTCAGTTTTTTCCTTTAGGGTCGTGAGTTTTTCTTTTCCTTTCACATAATCAATATACCAATCTGGCTTACTGGGGGATGGCGTGTCCTTCACTCCTTCACCAGCAATCGGTAACTATCAGAGATGTTTGCATTTCTTATTTGGATCCAGCAAAAAAATGGACATGGGTTGGGCACGCCCTGATACCATCTGGGAGGGGGTACCAATTACATATGCCCTTTAGCTTGTAGTTCAGCTTCTAAGAATTTATCCTTGCTACAGGAGCATGTTCATAAAGGAGACAACTTAACTGCCCGTCCACAGGTGCTGCATCCATACTCTGTGGAACAGAAAGAACAATGATGCCTGGGAACCATTGTCAGGCTACACTGTTGACTAACAAAGGCACGGCCCTGCAGGGAACAATCAGTCATTTCCGCAGTGTTGGAGATGACTCAGCAGTTCCATTCCTGCACCAGCTCCCTGAGTTGCTCTAATACACGTGCACTCAGGCGTTCATCACAGCATTGCTTTTTAATAAATTTTTAATTTTGGGAATAATTTCAGATTTACAGAGAAGTTGCAAATCCAATACAGAGAATTCTTGTGTACTACCCCGCTCGGTTTTCCCCTACAACATCTGACTTAATCATGATACGTTTATGAAAACCAAGAAATTAACATTGGTAGAATGTTATTAATTAAATGACAGATTTTATTTGGATTTCATCAATTTTTCCACAAATGTTCTTTTTCTGTTTCAGGATCCAATCTAGGATCCCACATTACATTTAGAAAAGCATTGGTTTTGGCTTTCTTAAAAGATAGATTTATTGAGATAATTTGCATACCATATAATTTACCTATTTAGACAGTACAATCTAATGGTTTTTAGTGTAGTGACAGAATTATGGAAATAACACTAATTCCAGGAAAATTTTCATCACCCCCGAGGACAGGCCCTGCCCACTTAGCAGTCACTGCCCATCCTCCTCCCACCGCCCCACACCCCTGGCAGCCACTCGTCTGCTTTCTATCTCTATGGATTTGCTTGTTCTGGTCATTTCGTGTCCATGGAATCATATTATATGTGGTCATTTGTGACTGGCTTCTTTCATTTAGCATAATGTAGAAAATCAATGTTTTGAAATTTTTTTTAATTTTTTTTTTTTTTTTTTTGATAGAGTCTCCCTGTTTTGCCATGCTGGAGTGCAGTGGTGTGATTTCAGCTCACTGCAACCTCCACCTTCTGGGTTCAAGTGATCCTCCTGCCTCAGCCTCTAAGTAGCTGGGACTACAGGCGTGCGCCACCATGCTCAGCTAATTTTTATATTTTTAGTAGAGACAGGGTTTTCTCATGTTGGCCAAGCTGGTCTCGAACTCCTGACCTCAAGTGATCCTCCTGCCTTGGCCTCTCAAAGTGCTGGGATTACAGGCATGAGCCACTGCACCGGCCAAGACTAATTTTTTTTTTTTTTTAGCATTTTTAAGTTCACAGTAAAACTGAGTAGAAAGTACAGAGATATCCCATATATTCCCGGCCCTGCACACAGCAGCCTCTCCAGTGTCAACGTTCCCCACCAGAGTGGTCCATTTCCTATAATCAGCGAACCCACCTGGAAACGTCACCATCACCCAACTGCCCATAGCTTATGCTAGGGTGCACTGTTGGTGGTATGCATTCTATGGGTTTGGACAAATGAATAATGACATGTATCATACGGGATAGTTTCATATGGGATAGTTTCACTGCCTTAAAAATCCTCTGTGCTCGGGCCGGGTGCAGTGGCTCAAGCCTGTAATCCAAGCACTTTGGAGGCCAAGGCGGGTGGATCACCTGAGGTCGGGAGTTCAAGACCAGCCTGACCAACATGGTGAAACCCCGTCTTAAAAAAAAAAAAAAAAAATCCTCTGTGTTCCACCTAGCCATCCCTCTCCCTCAAAATAGCATTGTTTTTAATAGCGAAAGATTGGAAATAATCTGGAGATCTGTTAACAGATGAATAGCTAAATAATTTTGATATATTCACAGAATAAAATACTATTCAAATGATTTAAGACTACATCTGTCAGCTTGGATGGATCTCAAAATACTACTGAACAAAATAAGCCAGCTGCAGAAGGCTTCATGATTGCCAGTAACTATAATATCAATGGTAATTGTGGCCAACACTTAATTGAGTGATGACTATGTCCTGGGCATGGTTCTCTTCATAAGGATTGCTAATTTATTATGCATGAGGTAGAGGCCATTTATATAAGGTTTTAAAATGAGCACAATAATACGTATTGTTTATAGAAGCATACATATGCAATAAACACATGAAAACAGGCACAGAAACGATGAACGCCAAGTTCAGAGCAGTGGTTACTTCTGGGGTGGGAGGAAGAGGGTGGAATCTGGACGATGTGAAGGACTTGTGTTGTACCTGTAGTGTTTGATGCTGAAGCTGGGTGGTGGGCATGGCTGGCTGTTATTCTCCGTCCTTTCAGTATGCCTGATACATTTCATAATAATGTAAAAAAGAACAAGACTACTGCAGAACAATGCACAGAGTGAGCTCCATTTGGGTTTTTAAAACGATTCCTACGTCTACGCTTGCAGATGTGAGCACCAGCCCTGGAAGCCATTGCAAAGGATTCTTAGTGGACCCAAGCTTTGAAAGGGGTCCTGGGGACTAGGGGAGCTGAGGTGGAGAGGAGACATGCTTTTTCCTGCTGCCTGTTGAATTTTGTATCACACGTATTATTACTTCTTAATTAAATAATAATCCAAACTAGCCAGGCGTGGTGGCACATGCCTCCAGTCTCAGCTACATGGAAGCGTGAGGCAGGTGGATCACTTGAGCCCACGTGGTCGAGGCCAGCCTGGGCAACATAGTGAGACCCTGTCTTTTTAGAAAAAACAAAAACAAAAGAATTCAACCTCTATTCATATATTTCCTTTTGCTTTGCCAGGTAATTTCCTACCCAGGACCTCATTTGCACTCACAAAGGCCCTGAGGTTCCAGCAACTGTCAGCCCCTTTCAGATGAGAAGGCAGAGGAGCAGACAGGTTCCTTGCTTCCTTGGTCAGTGGTTGGTGCAGGCTTGGAACCTAGGTGGCTGGTTCCCAGCTGACGTTCCTCCCACCCTGGACGGTGGAGCTCAGTGGGAGGGGTACCCTGGGCCAGTGCACAGCATCAGAGGCCACAGTGCCCTCCCTCTGGTGTTCTCTGTGACCAGATGAGCTGCCGCAGAGGTGTCCACAGGCAGAGCTTGGGCAGTGCTGTGGTGTGGCCTTTTCCTAATGAGGTGGCCACTGCCTCTGGGACTGTGGGGCATGTGCTTGGTGCTCCATGGCCATATGGGACACCAGGGTGGCTTCAGTGGTCCCCCTTGTCCCTAATGTCCCACAGCTGGAGGTTTGGGGGTAGGTCTATTCTGCAGGAATGAAGGTTTTTATGTGCTCAGACTTAAGCACGGGTGGGAGCACCTGGAGGGCTTGCTAACACACAGCTCACTGGGCTGTGCCCAGAGTTTCTGATTGCACGTGTGCATGTGTGTGTGTTGGGGGTCAAGGGAACTTGCATTTCTTTTTTTTTTTAAGAAAGAAAAAAAGAAAGAAGGAAAAAAGAGAATGAAACAAAGGGAAAAAGAAGAAGAAAAAGAGGGAGAGAGAACAGGAACCTTGCTCTATTACTCAGGCTAGAATGCAGTCTAAAAATGGGTATTGAAAAGCTCTTTTATACTAATAATTGTGTTATACAATGGAGACAGGAAGGAATAAGGGAGGAAAATAACAAACAGCCAACCAATATTTCATTTAAACCTATGAAATGCTATGCAGTTGCTGGGGAGTGATTTACTCCCAACCATGTGGTCACTTTTTGAATAGATGTAATGTGTTACTGAAGAAAATGTATATTTTGTGGATTTGGAGTAGAGAGTTCTGTAAATGTTTATTAAGTTTACTTGTTCAAGGTCTAAGTTCAAGTCCCGGGTATCCTTGTTAACCTTCTGGCTCATTGATCTGTCCAATATTGACAATGTAGTGTTAAAGTCTCCCACTACTATTGTGTGGGAGTCCAAGTCTCTTTGTAAGTCACCAAGAAGTTGCCCCTATGTATCTGGGTGCTCCTATATTGGGTGTGCATAGACTTAGGATCGTTAGCTCTTCCC
This sequence comes from Ateles fusciceps, assembly GCA_036589455.1. Lineage (NCBI taxonomy): Eukaryota > Metazoa > Chordata > Mammalia > Primates > Atelidae > Ateles > Ateles fusciceps. The sequence goes on from JAZHEH010002754.1 coordinate 1,855,443, forward strand.
ATTATATTGATCCCTCTACCATTATACAATGTCCTTCTTATCTCTTTTGGTTTTTATTACTTTAAAGTCTATTTTATCAGAGACGAGAATTGCAATTCCTGCTTTTTTTTTTTCTCTCGATTTGGTTGGCAAATTTTCCTCCATCCCTTTGTTTTGAGTCTCTGTATATCCTTGCATGTGAGATGGGTCTGGATGCAGCTTACCGATGGGTTTTTTGGAATGGCTAATACTGGTTGTTCCTTTCTGTATATAGTGCCTCTTTCAGAAGCTCTTGTAAAGCAGGCCTGGTGGTAATGAAATCTCTGAGTACTTGCTTGTTCGTAAAAAATTTTATTTTTCCTTCACTTATGAAACTTAGTTTGGCTGGATATGAAATTCTGGGTTGAAAGTTCTTTGCTTTAAGGATGTTGAATATTGGCCCCCACTCTCTTCTGGCTTGTAGGGTTTCTGCTGAGAGATCTGCTGTGAGTCTGATAGGCTTCCCCTTGTGGGTAACCTGACCTTTCTCTGGCCGCCCGTAGTATTTTCTCCTTCGTTTCAACCCTGATGAATCTAATGATTATGTGCCTTGGGGTTGCTCTTTTTGAGGAATATCTTTGTGGTGTTCTCTTGTATTACCTGGAGTTGAGTATTGTCCTGCCTTGCTAGGTTGGGAAAGTTTTCCTGGATAATATCCTGAAGAATATTTTCCAGCTTGGATTCATTCTCTTCGTCACATTCAGGTACACCTATCAAACGTAGATTAGGTCTTTTCACATAGTCCCATATTTCTTGGAGACTTTGCTCATTCCTTTTTACCCTTTTTTCTCTAATCTTGTCTTCTCGTTTTATTTCCTTAAGTTGGTCTTCGACCTCTGAAATCCTTTCTTCTGCTTGATCAATTCGACTGTTAAAACTTGTACATACTTTGCGAAGTTTTCGCATTGTGTTTTTCAGCTCCATTAATTCACTTATATTCCTCTCTAAATTGTCCATTCTCCTTAACATTTCATCAAACCTTTTTTCAATGTTCTTAGTTTTCCTGCATTGGGCTAGAACATGTTCTTTTAGCTCACAGAAGTTTCTCATTATCCACCTTCTGAAGCCTGATTCTGTTGATTCCTCACATTCATTCTCTATCAGGACTTGTTCAATTGGTGATGAGGAACTGCAATCCTCTGTAGCAGGAAAGGCATTCTGATTTCGGGGTGTTTTCAGGCTTTTTGCCCTGGTTTCTTCCCATCTTTGTGCATTTATCCACCTGTTGTCTGTGTAATTGCTGACTTTCAGATTAGGTCTCTGAGTGGACGTCCAGCTTGTTGGTGGTAAAGTTTTTTCTATTTCTTAGTTTTCCTTCGGCGGACGCCCCCCCCCTCCCCCACAGAGCTGGACCTTCCCTGGTTCAGCTGTACTTGCTGTGACACTCTCAATCCTCAGCAGCTCCGATTGCTGTTTTTGTGTGTGTGTGTGTGGCGGGGGTGCGGGGTGGGGGAACCAGCCTTCCCCTGCGATGACCCACTACGCTGGCTGAAACAGCAGCGTTAAGATTCATGGCGCTTTTGTGCCCGGGAATCTCCCGGTCTGGTTCCCCCACTTCAGTCCGCTTTTCAATCAGCTGAACGGGAGACTCTGCCTTCCTGGAGCTCCAACGCCAACCAAAAGGGTACTCAGTCCTGTATACTCCGCACTGAGAACCGCCGCGCCGGGGGCGTCTGCAAAACGGCCGCGCGGGCCAAGAGTCGTGCTGGCAACCCGTGGGGTTCCTCCGCCGGGAATCTCTTGGTCCATGGGCAATAAAAATGCGTCTGAAAATGTGGCGTCCACTCACTGTCTGCGCTTTCAGTGGGAGCTACAATCCTGAGCTGCTGCTAATCGGCCATCTTGGATCTCTCTCCGGGAACTTGCATTTCTAACCAGCTCTCAGGTGATCTGATCCTGCTGCGGCCAGTACAGGGACCACACCCTGAGAACCACTGCCTTGGAGTCACCTCCTCTGTAAACCAGGGGCTGATGGAGCCAGAGGTGACTACACACGCAGCATATATACAAGCTGCCCTGCCACTAAGTCACCTGTGCGCCCTGCACTCTGAGGCCTGTGGCTGTAGCACTGCTGTCCGTTACCCACCCCCTGGCCCGAGTCAATGGAGGATGGGGTTATGTGGAGCAGTTTCTCCAACTTCCCATCAGACTCCCCCTGTAGCCTGTTGAAAGGAGATTTCCAGGCTTCCTTCCTACTGAACCTGAGTTCCCAGAGGAGGCCGGGGAATCCCGTTCACAAGTGCCCCCTGCTATGCTCAGGGCAGTAGGATGCAGGGATGCAGACCCAGCCTCACCAGCAGTGCCTGGTATGTGTAGGAGACGCAGAGTCTCTGACTCTCAAATCCCCGGTGCTTGTGCTGCACACAGGAGTGTGACATGGATAGAGCTCGGCCCCTCCCCAGCTCAAACGTAACTCCGCCGGAGAGGTGCAGCAGACAGAAGTGGGAGCCCCCCACGCACTCCAGTGGGGATGCCAAATGGTGCCGCCATTGCGGAAAACAGTTTGGCAGTTCCTCAACAAGTTCGACATTGAAATACCACAGGACAGTTCTACTTTTCAGTATACACCCCCCAAAATTGAAAATAGGTGTTCAAACAAAAACTCACGCACAAATGTTCACAGCAGCCCTATCCACGATAGCTGAAAGGTGGGAAAAAACCCAGTATTCATCAACTGACAAGTGAATAACAAAATATGGTCTACTCATAAAGTGAAATATTCAGCCATAATAAAGAGCAAATTTCTGACACCTGCCATTACTTGGATGAATCTTGAAACATTACAGTAGGTAAAATAAGCCAGTGACGCAAGGACAAATATTTCCCGATTCTGTTTATACGAAATGCTCAGAATAGGTAAATCCATAGTGATGTTGAGTAGATTCGCGGTTGCCAGTGGCTGGGGGATGGGGCGGTGGCCGGAACAAGGAGTGACTGCTCACTGAGTACGGGACTTCTGTTTAGGGCGATGGAACTAGATGGTGGTGATGGCTGCATGACATTGTGAATTTATCTAATGCCAATGAATTGTACACTTAAACATGATCAGTGAGGACACTCCACCTGAACCCATTGTTGCCAGCATCTGCCACGTGCCCACATTCTCCATTCCCCTTCTGCCTTGTTAACATTTTGTCCTCCACCCCACCTACCCCATTTTGTTCCTGGCAGCACAGTGCCAAGCTAACTACTTGCTCTGCCAGTCTGCCTTGCTTGTAGTTTGCCGCGGACACCATTGCGACTGATGTGTTGGTAGATGCTTCTGGGAAAGCATTGACTTTTCTGTTAAAAGAGATGGACTTGGCTGTCATGGTCTTGTCCCTTCTTCATGCCTTGGAAGAGAATGTGGTGTGTGGAGTGGCAGCAGCCTTTGGATGCTGTGAGGTGGTAAGTTTGAGGGCAAGGCTGAGGGAATCTGAGACTTGACACTGTTGAGCTGTCAGACCAAAGCCGGGAACCACCCACCTCTTCTGCTCATACTTACTGAGAAAATCCTATTTTAGGTGCTGGGGCAGTGAACAAGACTGACAGATCCAGGCCCTTCTGGAGCTTACATTTTTGTGTGTTATGAAAAGAATAAATCACTACTTAAGTTGCTTTTAATTGGAGTTTCTGTTATTTGCAGCCAAACATGATTTCAACTGACACAACTGTTTACTTCAATTGATCTACTTCCAGGGGTTACAGTGAAAATGTTCACATCTGTGTTAAGGTGCCCTGGCCACATAGCTAACAAGCTCCCGAACTTGATGTGGACAAGAGTTCTTTGAGGCTGGGGCCCAGACTCTGTTTCACACGTGTCTTTTTTATGTCTGTTCCACCCTTCCGCACAGATCTTACCCACGGTCTGTCTTGTTGGTTGAAGCGTATGCAGCAGCACCGTAGTGATGTGAACGCCACACCTTCAGAGAACTGGATGTAAGATGTGCTGTAATAGCGAAAAGGGGACATTATCACTATACCACTCAATGGGATCTCACAGCACCATTTCCATGAAGGGCTGGGTGCTGACAGCCGTGCAGGCAAGGTTTAGGGGCTAAAGGGAAGCCAGGGAAGCGGGAGTGGAGGTGGAGGTGCGTCATGAGTCAACGCAGGTAGGAGAAAGTGGGTGTCAGGGCTGGAGGTAACTTGGATGCCTGGATACAAAGTCAGCGTGGTGGCAGGGCTGTGGCAATTCTCCATTTTCCAGTGTGTGCCTAATGTGGTTACATGGCTTTGAAATTCAAAACCATAACTCAAAAAAACAAACCTGAGGGCGGGTGCTGTGGCTCACACCTGTAATCCCAGCACTTTGGGAGGCCGAGGCAGGTGGATCACAAGGTCAGGAGATTGAGACCATCCTGGCTAATACCGTGAAACCCCGTCTCTACTAAAAAACAAAAATACAAAAAAACAAACCTGAAACACGTGCACCTCCACATGGAAGGAGGGGGTGCCTCACTGCTCCCTCAGGCGGATGCAGCCATTTAAAGGGACATCACTATCCCGACTCCCTCCCAGGAAACCTGCCTCATCTGCGGCTCCGTCTCCTGGTCCCCCGGGATTGGCTGATAGATGCTCCTCCTACTCCAGCCCAGCCAATCATGAATCCCCCACTCTTTGCCAGTGATTGGTCCATGCGGGGCATGTGACCAGTGGGCCCAGCGTCCTCTGCGTGCCTTGTTTAAAGACCGGAGTTGCGTGCTGGGCAGGCCCAGAGGGCGGGATGGGGGTCACGAGGGGCTGCAGCTGGGCTGGGACCTGGCTGAGGGGGCGCGGGAGTTGTGGGGAAGGTGGTCGAGGCTTCGGCCCCTGCCAGAGCGCGGGCCCCAGTAACGAATCTGCGCCCTGTCCTGCGGCCCTCGGCCTTACCCAGAGCCATGGCCGGGGAGCCCGGGGCTGCTGGCCCGCCAGGAGGGGCGAAGGCCGCGCCGCTGCAGCGTGAGGATGGCTTCGCGCGCGGGAGCAGGCCTGGCGCCCCGGAGCTCGGCGGCCTTCGCGTGTTGAGAGGAGAACCAGGGTGAGTAGGGGCGGCGGTGGGTGTGGATTCTGCAAACTCTCCCGACGGCTCTCGGGTCCCGGAAGGAGACGCCGGGTGCGCGACGCCAGGGTCACGGAGGTGCCCGACCACCCCGAGAGGGCTTCAAGGAACGGGCCGGCCGGTGCGGCTGGAGCAGCGGTTCCCGGCAGCCCTGCCCGTCCTCGGGCTGGACGTTTGAGGGGCCGGGGGTCTCGGGGTGGCGGCCTGGCGCGGTCAGTGTCGGCTGGTCTTTTGCTAACGGGGGAGGGGCGGGTGAGCCGTGGGGTTGGAGGGGCTGCCGTGTCTGTGGGCCGGGTTAAGCCTAGTCCCGGGAGGGCTCCGAGGCACCCGGCTGGCGTCGGGCTGGGGCTGGAATCCTTGTGGTCACGCAGGGGCGGCTTCGCGGTCTTTGAAGCCATGTGGGGCGCCGAGGGCAGACAGCGCGTCTTCTTCCGGAAGCTGGGGGTTGCGATGTGCGGCCCCAGACACCTGGTTCTGGGAGAATGGCTGCGCTCCCAGCCCCTCCACTGTGGGCCTCGGTGCCGTGAGTCCCGCACCCTCCCAGCGTCCCCTCGGTACCCCAAAGAGCTGTGGGACTTTCCACGCACCGAAACGGGGCCAGTCAGTACAAGCGTCTTTCCCCTTGTGGACGCCTGCCCCGTGCGCCAGAAAATAGACTCGTGGGGTCTGGGGGTTTCAGCCCAAGCGTCTGCGCAGGACACAGTTGCTTCTCCTGTGGCCGCCGATGAGGACTGGGGAAGTGTTCCTTTCCACACCCTGCGACAGGACGGGTGAAGCCTGTGGCTCTGGTGGGCTGGGGGGAGCAGGGCAGGTGGAGGTCTCCCAGGCACTTGCCAGGCAGGGGACTAGGAGGCCCAGTGCAGGGGCTGGCGGTGCTCAGGAGGAGTCTCCGGGCCTTTGGGTTAGCCCCCTCTTCCTTACCAGGTGTCTGAGGACCAGATGGAAGCTGCGGGGAGTGGCAGCACGAGCCGTGTGGGCACCGCTGCAGTGGGCGGCGGGTGAGGGGCCTCCAAGAGGGGCTGTGCCTGCAGGCCTTGGCTGCGCCAGGGCTACAGCAGTGTGTGAAACAGGCTGTGCACCTCCCACGGGTTTGTCTTCCAGAGGCGTGTGTGGGCGGGGTGAGGCGGTGGGCAGTCATCAGAGCAAATAAGTAAAGCAAGGAGCCAGTGAAGGTGGCAGCAAGTGTGCTGTGGGGACGTGGGGGGCTGCTGATTGCAGTGAGTCCCATTCTAAATCTGGTGGTCTGGGAAGCCATACAGGTACCGGGGAAGAACATCCCAGGTACGGGGAGCCTGCAGGGAGGCGGCCCTGAAGTGGCAGTGTGGCTGGAGGAAGCCCGAAGAGGAGGGCGGGTAGGCCCGGGACAGAGTGGCTGAGCTGAGGTCAGTGTGGCTGTCTCCGGGTCACTGCTGTGAATGCACAGTGGCTTGTGTGTCCTATTTCTAGGCCTCTCTTCTTGTGGTCTCCTCCTTCCCACCTCACTCTCCACTTAGCCCTCCTGGGGGGCTGCTGGAGAAAGCTGGTCTCATGCCTATCGGTGAGGAAGGCATCTTTCCCGGCAAGTGTGCTGGGTGCTAAAGGTCTCAGGCTGTGTGGTTTTCCCTGGAGCCTCGATGTCTCTATCAGGACTTTGTATTCACCTTGTATAAACTCCCACTTGTGAAGATGGAGCCTTTCTTAGCTCTCCCACGTGGCTCCAAGGCCAGGAGGGCAGCTCACCATGCCCTTGGCATTAAGTGGAGCGTCACAGCTGCGTGGGGCTGGTAAGCCGCCTCCAGGCTCTCTGGGTAGCTGTGAGACCCCCTCTCATCCTTCATTAGCTCGGCCTTTCTCTTCTGCCAATGGGAGTGACAGTGGAGGGAGAGGAAGGGGCTGCCCAGTTCTGACTGGCAGAGGGAGGCCGTGGGCTGTGGTAGAAAACACATGGGGGCTAGGAGCTATATCACATGGTGATTGCACGCAATAGAAATGGGCTCCGGCAGGCTGAGGCCACAGAGGTGCGTGTTGGGAGTGCTCTGGGCAGTTCATAGCCACGAGAGGAAGGCTTCACGGAGGACCTGAGAAGGACTGGCCTCGGGCAACTCTGACCCCGTGGTGAGGGTTTACAGTCTGGAGATAACTTGTGTAGCTGCCTGGAGGCCATGGGCAGTGGCAACGAAACTGGTTCTCTGAGCCTCAGTGTCCTCGTGAGAAAAGGGGACAGTCACCTTGATGATACTTACCTCATGGGATTCTTGTGGGAATTAAAGTGGATCCATGTGTCACAGGCCCGACTTCACAGATGTTGAGTCCTTTTTCTGAAAAACAGGTGTTCCTAGGTCTTGATTCTCTTGATCCTAGTGGAGTGAATTAAGGTAACCAGATTGCCACCGAATTCAGTCTCCCGTTTCCACAACCCTGAGGTGATTCAGCTGGAAGGAGCTCCCCCCCTTGCCCTACCTCCTGGATTCTTGGCCCTGCCCACATGACATCAGAGGGGGCAGGGAGAAGCAGCACCCTGTGGGTGGGGCAGATTCTGAGCCAGCAGTGGTTCCCAAGGCCCCGGGCTGGGTTCTCTTGCCTGTAGATAGACTTGGGAAGCCGCACACCAACCTCTGCTTCTCCACTTGCTGTGGACATCAGCAAGACTTGTTTCCTCATCTGGGAAATGGGGCCTTAGTTGCTATGTCACAAGGCTGTTAGACACTTGGTGGGTACAGTGCTCTGAACGGTGCCCAGCCCAGAGAGCACTGGGTACGCTGAGTGTTGTTTCCACCCTGTACTGCCTCTTGGCTACACACGGAACGCTCGTGCTTGTGGCCACCTCCATGGGACTTCAAGGGCTACGTGTTCTTCCTACTCTCTGGGTTCTAGTTTGGAGAACACGCTTAATTCTATTTTTGTAGTCATCTTGGGCAGAGATTACCACAGGTGGGCGATGGCAGGATGTTTTGCCTTCCAGGAGCACTGTGCCAGAAGTGTGGGCCCCCAGATGCAGGTGGCTGGTGAGGGGTCTCCACACTCAGTCCTGTGAGCCCAGCCACTTCTGTGGTCCCCATCTCACAGGGGTGTAAGGCCTGGCTGCCAGGTCTTATCCAGTGGCTGCGGGCAGTGCCAGGGCCCCTCCTTTGGCTCTCAGACACATGCTTGGTACTTGGAGTGGAGGCAGCAGCACATGTGGAGCAGCGTGGCTGAGAAGCTGTGGCCGCCTCTCCCTGACCACTTTGCAGGCTCTGGATTGACTGGCTGCGTTGTTGCCTGAAACTACACAATCTGGATTCCAGTGGTCTTCTTCTGGCTGGTAAATGGCTGCACCAGTAATAGTCTGTGAGCTCAGCGGGCACAGTGGGGAGTTCTGGATCTGGATCCTTGCTCCCTTGAGAGATGTGTATGGCAGGACAGCCCATGGCAGTACCCTGCCTCCAGAACCTCTGTGGCCTACTTGCGGGGGTCCCCCAAGAAGATGGGGCGGCTGCCGCTCCCATCTGGCTGGAGTCCCACAAACGCTCACTGTTGCTGTGACTATTCTGGCCCTGCAGGCAGACGGCAGCCCTAATATGCTCACTCCACCCCAGGCCCATCCTCTAGAAAGGCAGAGGCTGCCCAGGGAAGCTTTGCACTTCAAGCAAATGGAGCACCGTAGCATCGAGACAGGAATGACACTGATGGACCTCTCACATCGTTTTTCTGTGGAAAGAAAACCACACGTTGCCACTTTCACTTGTGAAAAATGGAAACAGTTTTCCTGCCATGAGTGGCCTCCCTCACTAAAAATGAATTTGTGTATATTTATAACAAAATGTCGAGATGATTGATATTGTGGCTTCGATAAGCATTACCAAAGAATACCACCAGGGGGCGGCACAGCACAATGGGAAGAGGTTGGAGAGCCCAGGGCTCCCTTAACCTGTCTTTTCTCCTTTCCGTGAAAATCCTCAGATACATTTTGTATTTTAGTTAAATGAAAATACTGAAAATGATACAGTAGAGAGCACTTTTAATGGAAAATTAATTGATAACACAATCTTATTTCAATTTGCTTTTTATTTTTAACTTAAACGACTGTGTATTTTCCACAGTCTTATGATGAGAAAGGCTCCAGAATCACGTGTAGGTGTCCTCAACATTTCATAGCTCGAACCGCTCTTTCTTTACGTTGTGCATTGATATGGGCTTCTTAGTTCAGAAAACAAGGCACTATAACTATTTTATCAGCTACATTAATACATTGAAGATATATTTATCCTTTCATTAAAGATACAGCATTTGAATACAATATGGTTTTATGCAGATCAGGTTCAAAACACCCAAGGCACACACTTTATTTTTTTCCTTTTTTTTCTTTTCTGTGTTTATTTGAAGGCTCATATTAAAGTTTCAAAATCGCCATGAACAAAGAGTTCCAGAGTGGAAGAAATGGACAGGGATTGTTGTAATTTTGAACATAAAACGGTAAAGACTGTGGAATGTAAAACAAGTTACAGGAACGATAAACAAACTCACCAATACAGCATGGATTAGAAATCAAAGTGATCGGATCTGTGGAAGTCTGAGAAACAAGTCTGGAAATCTCTGATTCCCCACAAAGCATGGGCAGTCCTGTCTGCGTGCAGCTGCTGTGGTCACCCAGCCACTGTGGAATGTTCACCTACTTGCATGGGTACATGGTGTCTACAGATACAGAAACACATTCCAGTTTTCCAGTTACTAAAATGCCTCCAATTTCAAGTAAAAGAAAAAATCTTCCAATAAGTTTCCTAGTAAGATAAACTAATATATTCATCTAGGAAAAGCGGTCTGGAAGAAACCATTGGAAGCAAAATCTAAGGGGATGCCAAGGTTTAGGAGAAGCTATTGGATGGTGAAGCGGGAGAGCTTGAGGGTGAACTACGAAAGATATGAGGACTGGGATTTTTCATGAACATGGAAGCATAGTGGCTGCTGCTCAGTTGGAGAATGTGCCAAAGTAGAAGAAACTTTAGGAACTAAAGACAACAAACAAGTTTCACTGGTGAGGCCAAAGAAGAGGTTCAGCGTTTAGGTTTAAAATATGATTCCCTAAAGTGGAGGGATGGCCCATGTCTTCCTGGCTTAGTTCTTTGCCAACAGACACAAGTTCTCTCTTGCTCCAAGCCTTAGCATGTGGTTTGCTTGTCAACCAGAGAGGTGGCCCAGTTCTGCCACTCCCATGGCCTTATGGCTAGAAAACACCCCGCTGGGGTGTGGGGGAGACTGGACCCTGAGGGGAGGGGTCCAGATCTGGCTGGCCCTCCACAGCACCCCCTGCTTCCACCCAGAACAAAAGGAAAACCCGAGCCTTAGTTCCACACCTATGGCAGTGGCCACAGAAGCAGATTTTGATGTTTTTGCATAATTCTGAAATAACATACATGTTTCCATTGATAAATTGAGACAAATTAGCTCAGTGACAGGAGCCTTTTTACTCGATGAGAGAGATTTTCTGGTCAGTTTTAGAGAGGCAGAGCTGGCCACAATACTTGAGATAACCTACATTAGATTGCAAGTTGGGCAGCTTTTTGTTTAATTCAGACAGTGTTCACTGTTTGCAATCAGAACCACACCCTTAGTGCAATCGTATATTTATTTTTTTACAGTAATTTTGGTTGCCATACAAGAGATTTAAGGATTGGGAGAAAGTGCAAATTACAGGAGCTTTTTTTTTTTTTTATGAAGTCTAAAAAGAATAAAAGCACAAAAGTAACAGCAACATAGATAATGCGAACACGTGTCGTTACACAAACTATAGTGTGAAACATATTTGTATCTAAAAAACAAAAAAAAAATTGTTATGGGAAAATCAATATTGTGGCCTACACACAAAAAGTCATTGCCAGATCAACTGGGTAATGCTTGCTTGTTCAATAACTGAGAAAAAAAATTACCATTTTATTAACTAAAGTATCACAAATAATTCACTTTGTGATATGTAAAGTTCATCAAATCAACAGTCACATTGAGTCATTTTTATATTATGCGAATTAACTTAAAATGTGCGCAGACACCCTGGAAAAGGTGTCTTGGCAGGTATACATAATTTACATTTTGAGAGATTTGGGTTTTGTATACACAATATTACAGAAACTAGGCATGTAAATGCAGTTTATTATTTAAATTACAGTATGTAACAAAAGTTGATCTTAAAACTTGGAATAATATCAACATGATCTTTAGATGAGCAGTTTAACATTTGTTCCACCATTAAAGAAGGGCATGGAATAGGGCCTGGTCCTAACATGTCCCAAAGGGAGAGAACAGTGGGTGGTGATTTGAATGAGGAACTATTGCTTTCAGTAGCAAAATAAGCAAATAGAGATAGGGACCGATTTATCTTGGTGACATGTGTTTATTTGTTGGTAAGTGCAGGTTCTGATGGGTCTATTACTTCTCTATAGTAAGACGATGTAAAAATAAACTGTGTTATCAGCTCTTGACTCTTACAGCCAGCTTGCTTGTGGTTAGTGGCATGTGGCTTGGAGTCTGTTTAGGAAAGGGAATAACATCTGGTCCTCACCAACTGGCTGCCGAAGTTCAACAGACTGAAGTCACCGAGTTGTGACTGGTTATCGTCTGCCAGTGGTTTACTCTCTGAGCTAGTGTTTTGCCTGGCCCTGAGCACAGAGGTAATACCAACTGTGGGCCCAGGGAAAGCGCCATGGCAAAGGGATGGACTCACGGAATTTTGCAGTATCATCAAATGGAAGACAAATTAATGGCCAGACCACCATTTTTACATTTTTTAAAATACAGGGCAGCCTCAGCAGGCCACCTGTAGTATCCTGTCTTGACGTTTCTCTAGAGTAATACTCATTCATCTCACAATGGAAAAACTGAAAGCACACGGAAGCAAAGTGCCTTAATACTCAATTGATTTCAAGTTGGATTGGATCATTTCAAATATAAAGATTGATCTGCAAAAGGTTTTGGAACAGAAGGTCCAAAAACTTGGTTTCCAAATCGGGTGTGTGGCTGGAAAAGCACGTGTGTGTGGTGTGTATTTTGTTTTTGTTTTTGGGAGAAACTGCTGCATTGTGAATTGTAACCACTTTGAAGAAACTGTCCTTCAATGACGAAGTTCTAGCAAAGGTAGAAAATATAACACAGCTCTGCTGGTTCAGATGCATCCAAATAAGGTTGATTTAAAAAGGTCATACTTTTATAATTATTCCACAGAAATAGTATTATTAAATCACAAAAGTTTTTTTCTTTAACTTTCTAGCACTGAAGTGGCACAAAGGCTGCCTAGTAGACCAGCCACTTTTTTTTCTTAAAATATTGTGCTTATAAACTATCTGTACACTATTTAAACTTGCAGTAAAGAAAGAGATTTTAAATTGCTAAATTTTATGTGTTCATTCTAGAGCTGTTCCAGACCTAATCAAGAAAAAAAGGAAAAAAAAACATGTTTTATAATTAGAGATGGGCTGAGCTAGTTCTGAAATCATAATAAAACCAAAAACCTGACATTCGAGTATCCTCCAAATGGGGGAGAATGTGCTGGAAGCCTGACTGGGTGTTTTGCGGCCCATGTGCATCTGGTGACCTCTTTTGGAAATTCGAGGTATTGTTATGGGGTGGAGGGACTCCGGGGGAAAGAAAGGGGCAGGGCTCAAGAAAGCCTTGCCAGAGAGGCTGGCCTGGCAGCCCAGGAGATCTCCCTGTTTTCCTCTCCTCACGCCTCTGCTTTCACTCTGATCCTGCCGCCTACCTTCTGTTCTCAACCCTGGGATCTGTCTATACTCCATACCCGCTGGGTCCTCAAAGAAGCTGTTGTACTGTTAAGACAAACTGGTGGGATTCCTGGACACCCAGAGCAATAGGGGAAAGCCTCTAAGTACCATCTTCCCTGGCCTCCGAGAGCAAAAGGACTGTCTCAGCAGAGATGCTCACCCTTGGCTGGACACAGAACTGAGGATGCTGTGCCTGCCCAGCTCCCAGCGGAGACACTGTCTCACTGGCAGTCGCAATGTGCCTGCCATGAGCTGTGTGTCTTCTTGTCCTTCATGTCAAAGTGGATGCTCACCTGCTCTGATCTTTGCAGAGCTCAAGACATCTCCAATTAAAAAGAATTCTGGGAGGCAGAGAAGCCCTTGCTCTCCATCCTGGATGGGTGCTCCTGGCAGACAACTGCTCTCTTGTCCTGGAGACCTGGAGCGTGGGCAGCTGCACACTGGCTGGCTCCTACGGCCAGGTCTCCCCTTCATTGTGGAATCGTGACTTTGTGCTTTGACTAACTCCATGCGACAAATGTTTGGCCACCTTGGAATTATGTTAATAAATTTGCAGAAATAAATAAAGCAAGTTTAGCAAAGCTGGGCACGATCCCATCCAAACTCCCAGCACTGCCAGGAACCTCATGGCCAAGGAGCCATGAATGCAAAACACAGGAGGAGTGGGGAAAAGAATCTGTGTAGGAAAAAGTTTCTCTACCTCTCAGGCCCAAGGCAGGGCACGGGACAAATGCGTCTGGGAGCATCTCACTGCAAGCTGAGTGCAGGAGAGGGAGGGGCAGGTGAGCATCAGGTGTCCTCCGAGAGGCCACAGGACTGAGGAAAGGCCTTGTGCCGGGGCCTGGGGTGGTGAGAGCTGCCCGGAAAGCATAGGACGGAGGTCTCAGGAGGTATCTAGAGTGCACTGGTGTCTGCCTATAAGAGCTAGGATCCCGTGCAAAATCGACGGGGAGCCTCTCGGACCCAGCAAAGCGAGGCCACCTGCATGCTGGGCGGCAGGCTGGGAATCTCGTTCCATGTTAGAAAAACACTTCCCCTTGTCCCATGTTTGACAGAAACTGCCCCAGACACCCACATGGCGACCAGGGTCTTAGGACCCAGCCATGCTGTGGACACAACTCAGTATTTCTTTGGGTACCAGGAGACAAACCCATGGAGTGGGGTTGACGCTCACAGACTTCGCTTGGCATTCAGATGTTTCAGCACGAGCCCATCTCTACTTATAACAAGAGCAGTCTGCGAGGTGGAGAGCGGCCGTCCTTATCTGTCCAGCAGCTGTTTCAAAGCCCTTTCTATGTTCATTCTGTGCCCCGACTCGAGTCACCCCAAGGTCGATGAGGTCCTCCTTCTGCAGGTTTGGTAAGTGACTGCCATCGATCTCATTGTCCATGAAGGCCTCTTTATGTTCACCCAAGTTTAGACTTTCCAGCCAATCGGCCACGTCTGGTTTAGTCCACAGGTGGACAGGTTTAGTTGTAAAAGGCTTATTAGAGATTGGCTGTTGCAGTATCGAGGGGGGATGGCGACCTACTGCGTCCCGCTGGGTTCAAGCCAAATAGGTCCCCAGAAGGGGGCTGGCTTGGAAGGCTAAAGACATCTGAGAGAGTGGGAGAAGGAGAGGCGGCGGCAGCAGACAGGGGGCGGGCAGGATCTCTTTGTTCATCTCTGTTGGCGAGACCACAGGGCTTGGGGCACGTCTTGTTCCTGAGGTCCTGCTTTCATAGTCGGGGGCCGGCTCTGCAGGGTGATGGGCTGGGAGGTGCCGGGGCGAACAGTGAAGGTGACCGTCGTGCTCCGTGTACCTGAGATGGTGCTCATGATCTCCGGGCTTCTGAAACAGCAACAGCAGAGAAAACCATCACAAGACAGGTCACCGAGTCAGGGCAGCTGGTGCAGATTACCAAGGAAGGCAAGGGAGACGCCTAAACCATGCCAGAGTGTCTAGTGGCAGATGCACTGGCAGTGAACAAATAAATGATTTGCCATGCCAGAGTGGCGGAGGGGGAAGGAGCCAGAGCAGAGTTTGAGGCACCAGAGCACACCACATCAGCCCACTTACTTGAACCGGGACAGAGGAGCTGGGGGACCTGCCTGTGCTAGGAGGCAGGGCCGGGGGCCCTCAGGAGGGTGGCCACTGAGGCACTTGGAACGGGTCCCTCAAAGAGGGCATGGAGACAGGGCCAGCATGGAGTCCTGTCTCCTGGGTGGAACATGCTGGGTAACATCACCAGTGGCTCCACTTCAGGTGGGAGGGAACACACCTGGAGGAGAGGACCCTCTCAGCTACCTGGCAGCCTTTGGGTTTTTGGGCAAATGGACAAGAGCAGGGCAGGATCCTCCCCAGGTGGCACCTTTTCAATAACTGGTTTGAGATCACTTGGAAACCCAGATAGCAGGGTGTGGCTTGTGTGGCCAGCGTGGGCTGTGCTCATCTTCCTGAGGTGACACCGTCCAGCACCCACCAAGTGGAGGTTTTGTTGCAGAAGGAGCTGGGGTGCACTGCGTTATTTTTAGCCCCTTTCATGTGAGAGGCTCACTGGTATGACATACGGTCCTTACTGAAAAGCAGAATGGGCAAGCCGCCCCGTCTTCCCAGGGTGGCCATGGGCATCCCCCAAGGGACTCCTGTGCCTTGCTGTTCTGGCTGGGCAGGTGAAGCCCTCAGAGCTCAGGTCAGGCAGGATGACTTTTCCAGCTCCAACCTTTACTGGTCCCAGGGAGGTGGCCAGATGACTCTCATGGGCAGGAGGTCCCATCTCAGTGCCAGAGAAGTCCCAGTGCTCACGCTTGCCCACATGGAGGTGGCATTTCACACGCCGCACCCTCACAGGCTTTGGCCAAGGCCTGTGGCAGGCGCACTCCACACCTAGAGAACAACTGCCTCTCTGGGCCTGGTGCATGTTTTGCTGTCCCCCACCTGAAGGCCCGTTCATCCCACTGCTCCTGGGAAAGCTGCAGCCACTGGGGAGGGGCAAGAGGTGTGGGTCTCTCGCTTTCTGGGCTCATTCACGTAGATGTGGATGGCCACCCACTGCTTCTGGAAAGATCCATCCTACCACAGTTCTCTCCTCGAGACCTGGACTTGAGAGATGTCTGCTGGACCCCTGGCTCTGCCAGATGCCAGCTTGGGTGTATTCTTCTCCCGTCTTCATCGCTTCCCACGTGAAGTGGGCTCCTCTCCCTCCTATGTGGTGGGTTACCCTGGGTGCAGGGGCTCTGGAGGGTGGGAGGCGTGCACTGGTGTGACATTGTGACCGTGAATGGTAGTGGGCTGCAGCATCTCAGTGAAAGCGTCACGGGCGAGATGGGGAGAGCTGCTGCCATGTGGGAGACTCCCTGGAGGGCAAGACTCAAGCCCCTGCCTGTCCGCTGGGGGCTAGTTCATCCACTTGCATTGGGGCCATCTTTGGAGCTCAGTGGCTCACCACTTAGAACAGCGCTTCCAAAGAGGAGCCCACAGACCTGTCATAGAAACCACCTGGGACACTGGTAGGCAGTGAGCACTCCTGAGCTTGTCTCAAAGGTGTGGAAGCAGGAGTGCTGTGCGTGGGGACCAGGTGTCTGCAGTTAACAGTCTCCCCGGACACTGAGAGACACTGAACCTTAGAGGTCACTTGGTTAGGCCTTGGTTTTCATTCCAGGGCGTGCACAAAGCTAATGGCCCCGAACCCTCCAGAGCTAAAAGCAAAGGGAGTGAGCGGGAGATGGCCCTGCTTCTGGTCCAGTCAGTCTCGTCTTTCTTTTCCCTTTCTTTACCATGGATATATATTTGGGTGAAACCACCCGTCAGTTACCTAGGTGCCCCTAAGCTGTAGGACACTGCCCCACTTGATGTTAGTCACTGTTACACAGAGGGTGGACTAGCCCATAGTGAGAAAGCAGTTGCAAATCTGAAAGGGGCGGGTGCTGTGGACTTGGGCTTCAGTCCAGCTGTGAGAAGTGTTTGCAGGGGCTGGTGGTGCACTGCTGGGCCAGGGACCCTGTCCACCCATAGGGTGTTCACGTGCCATTTTCCAGAGGGCTGGGCGCCCCTGAGTGGGAGATATTACACACCAGGCATCCCCATGTAGAGCCTGCCCCCACCCCCCCCATGGTGGCTTGCTGGTCTTGGTTGTACTGATTACACCAACAGGCATAAGGCAGGTGAGACTTTCCTCCACTGTGTCTGGGCCCAGTTACTCACAATCAAGAAATCAGAGCCCAGCGGGGCTTCACAGCAGGGGAGAGGGGCCAGCACCCTCTAGTATCAGTTTAGATTCTCAACAGAGAGGTGGGCTGTGGACATAGGATACACGAAGAAACCTGCAAATTCCCCCCCTCTGGTACTCAAGCAGGGTGGAAGGACCAGCTCCAGGTCCAACATGAGCAACTTAAAACTGGAGGTGCTGTGGTCTCTTCCTCTGTGTTTGTTCCAGACTCACAAGTACACATGTTTTGGGGAAGGCTTACTTGTCCATGTTGATAAAACAATTAAGCCAAGATGATTTAAATCAAATAATGGGTAAGTTGAAAGCCATTGCATTCAGAGGTGATTTGGGGTGTTAATTAGGGCCAAGGACCTTGGGGCACAGGGAGTGTTTTCTATAAAATGGGAAAACATCTTACAAGATGACACGTGCCCACAGCAGACTAGAGGAGGAGGAGGAGGTAGCTGAGGTAAAGTTCTGGTTTCCATGTGCTTTTGCTAAAGCTGACTGCATGGGGACTGCGCCTGCAGCCCTGACTCCGGGCAGCACCACCATGGCAGCACGGCTGGTTTCTGGCCTTGGTGCTCACCAGGCCCGTGAAGCAGAGGCAAGTGATTCCCCCAGAGTGAGAGCCCCTGCTTCACACCTGGGTGGTATTTGAGGGTCACCTTAACGCCGCCCTCACTGGGAAAATACCCAGCTGCTCCCAGGTAGTTGGGATTGATCTTAGTTTTTGTAAGGAAAGGCTGTGCAGGCAGCTGTGTGTGTGGTTAGGAAGCGAAGAGGAGGCTCTGCAAACACCCCAGTGGGCAGTGGGAGCGTGAGAGTGGCACACACGGGGTCACGCGGCAGCATCAGGTGGCACTTACTTCCATTCAGCACGACCCTCTTCTGTTAACACCGGTCATGGGAGCAAATGAAAATGACAAATGGAATGACTTGAGACAACACTGCAAAATTAATGAACAAGAAAGGAAGAAACAGAAAGAAGCTGCTTTCGACAGACGAAATGAAGGCAGTGGGGCAGACTCTGGCTGAGAGCCCATCCGTGGTGGTCCCTCCGGCCGCCACAGCCTGCCCAGAGCTGAAACATCAACGTGGCATCACTTTCATAGGGAGCATGGAAACGCACAACCTTGCCTTCTTCTTTGGCTTGGGATAATGTAACCACTTATAAAGAAGAAATATAACCAGGAAAAATGAATGAAAATAGTGGCCCTGGAGTGAAGTTTGCCTGCCTGAAGCCCACTGAGAAGCAGCTTATTGCTCATTTCCTACCTCAGGTGCCTGAGCTGTCTTTCCTGCGGCTTAGGGAGGATGAACGCACATTCCTGGTGGGGGAGGGCGCCCCAACAGGACGAGTGCTTTGCTTCAAGTCTGCATCATGAGATGACAGTCCAGTGGCTAATCATGAGGGTGTCAGATGTGGGCATGTGCCTGGGCCTGCCAGTGCCCTGCCCAACATCACTATAGAAAATAATAGCCCGGGGAGTGTGAGACGAAGGGTGAAGGCCGCCCTGGGCTGCCCGCCCCGCCCTCCTCAGCAGCTTGACTCTATTGGTTAATCACATTGATGATATTCACTGGATCTTCCTGGTTGCACAGATGGTTATGTTGCTAAGCAACCGCTGGGTTCCCGGTGGGAATACACAGGAATCTGCTGCCCTGATTTAGAACACAGACACATATATACAGTCACACCCAACTCCCCACCAGGTCACCTCTCTCTACCCTGCCTGTGAGAATTAAGAAAACCTCAAGGTAGTTGAGACACTCAAAGAGGCGCTGTTATTTCATCAGTCGGTACAAGTTAATTGGGTGGAGGAAGGGAAAATGCAAGTGGCTTTTTCACTGTTTACAAATTCAATTTGGCTTTTTTTTTTGGAGACAGGGTCATGCTGCAGTCATAGCTCACTGCAGCCTTGACCTCAAGTGATCCTCCCGCCTCAGCCTCTGGCATAGCTGGGGTCATTTGCTGTTTAACTGTAGCTGAACATGGGCCAGAGGCTGGTCAGTGACGCTGATTAGACATGCTGGTTCTGTCCTTCCCACCAGCCGCCTGTCAAGGGCCTGCTGGGTCTGGCCAGTGCTGGGGCTGGGCTGGGAGCCTGTCAACACATGTTCTCTCCAGCACACCGCACACCTCTGCATTTTAGAGATGAGCCCCCATCTTGCATGAAAATAGCACTGATATCCAGACTGCTTTATTTATCCCACCTTTATAGCCTCCTGATAAGCAGGGCATTGAAAAGACAGAACTGGGGGCACCAAGTCCTTACCTAGCTTCCCCAAGGCCTGGGTGTGGGGACTGGAGCCCACACTGCTCACCTGTGCCATGCTTTGTGTGTCTCAGCAGCTGCCAGGCCTCCACCTCACCCACGGCTCTGAGTGCCACGAGCGGGGTCCTGGTCAAGTTTCAGTCCTTGAGGCCTGGCCCAGAACAGGGGGTGCAATAAATGATTGTTGACTGAACTGTTGATGGATAATACATCCTTTCCCCAGATCGGGAAGTTAAGTGACTTGACCGAGTTACATAGCCAGACCTGGGAGGCAGGCAGGCAGCCTGAGGCTCTGCCACAGTTCCACCAGGAATCCAGGTCTTCACACCGGAAGGTTTGCAGCTAAGATCAAGAAGGTGCCCAGCTCTTGGGAAGAGAGACTCACCCTGTGATATGCTCTTGCCAAAGGGGCCTCATGTCCACATGAGGAGAAAGACTCTGGCTTCAGATCTGCCCGTTGATGGGCAAGGACGAGGCACTCCCATTCATCCTCGCCCAACTCCCACAAGTACCAGCCCCTCCGTGGATGCACAACTTGACTAGTGCTCCAGTCATCCACAGTCTCATTTGCTGACATCACCTTCACATTTCCATCAGGGCCTGGAAACCCTCAAACCACCCTGGTGGCGCTGAGATGCTGAAAACCCTGTGAGGCCACTTCTAGTACCGAGTCAGTTTTGAAGCAGTCTGTGCTCTGGGATCAGCTGGGAAGAGCTAATTTCTAGCAACCCAAAGTGATTTATTTGAAAATCAAGATGCTGTCAGGATAATACTGCAGAGAGCCCAGGAAGGACTGGAGGCCTTGGCAAGGGGAGACAGGTGCTATGAGGCAGCGGGCGGGGCCTCGGGAGGAAAGCCGCAGCGTGAGTGCTCACCTGAGCTCACATCCCAGATAGGCTGAACCCCCTCAGAGGCCTCTGGGACCTGGTGTTTCACAGGACACATCTCCCTCAAGCCCATCCATCCCATGGGGAAATGAAGGCCAATCTTGAGGTCCCTTCTGGACCCCCTCACTGCAAAGGGCTTGCGACCTAGAGGGGACTTTGGGGAACTTTCATGGGCCATGCCCTCTAACAGAAGCCATGGGGGGACCCCCAGAGGCACACACTGACTGCTCTGTTGCCCCACATACAAAGAATGAATGTGAAGCTGACCTCTGCCATGGAAGTGATGGTAAAGAACATCAGATTTATCTGGCTTTACAATCGGCGCCTGGTGTGTGTCAGTTATCTCTCAGTGAAGCTGGGGAGGGGGGGGGCAAATGACACCTGGGGCTCCTGGGTCATAGCAAGTTTGTTTTGGATCAAAGCATGTAAGTTAGGCAAGCTGCTGTGTCTTCCTTGGTTCCTTAGGCACTTACTCCTGAGTCTACCTGTTTGTCTCCAGAGTGCAGGCCCCTACACTCCCACAGCAGCCTCCCTGTGTCACCATTGGATTCAGCTGGTCACACAGCTGCCTGGGCCATCTTCAGGAAACAAAGTCTAGTCATGCTGAGCCTTTGCTGAAGCCCTCTGCAGAGAGCTGTATGTGGAACTCCATCTAGCTCATGCCCATGCTCTGCAAGCCCCTTGTAACTTGGCTGTGGTTTAATGAGCATGGAAGGTACTTTCTGGCCTCAGGGCCTTGTACCCTGTCCCATGCCTGGGATGCTCCACTCCTGGTTGCACACTGGCTCCTTTTTAAATTTCTGGTCGTTCAAATGCCATTTCCTTGCAGAGTGTCAGTCCCTTTCTGTACGTGGTCACTGTAACCTGCTACTATACCTTGGCTCTCTTCTGCAGATGGTCACTGTGACCTGTTAGTGCGTCATAACCAGCCCTTTCTGCACTGGTCACTCTTAACCTGTTAGCATGCCGTGGTTCCTTTGTGGCATTTGTCACACTTTGGTGTTGTCCATTTCTCTTGAGAATTTGAGCTCCCCAAAAGGAGGGGGGACCTGGGATGTTTTCTTGTTCAGTGATAAATCCTGGGCACAGCATGGTGCCTGGCACATAAAGGCAATCCCTAGTTGTTGAGTGAATGATT
Source organism: Ateles fusciceps (assembly GCA_036589455.1). Taxonomy (NCBI): domain Eukaryota; kingdom Metazoa; phylum Chordata; class Mammalia; order Primates; family Atelidae; genus Ateles; species Ateles fusciceps. The sequence goes on from JAZHEH010002754.1 coordinate 1,876,699, forward strand.
AGTGACAGAATTGCTGCCCCACTCTGAGGGCCCAGGCATCCTTGTTGGTGTATTTCTCATTATTCTCTCGCCTCAGACTGGTATTAGGCTTGTAGAAAGTAGCTCAGTGAACTCCTGACGAGTGAACTCAGGAGACTGTGGGGCTGGGCCGTGATTCCAAGCCTGAATGTCCAGTCACTCTCCTGGGCCTGCAACTGAGGAGCTTCCGGCTCCAAGCTTCTGCAGCCTTTGGCTCCTGTGCTGGGACCCCCAGTGTGCGGCGCTGTCAGGTGAGGAAGCCCCTGGGCCGGCAGCTGTTGGCTTGGCATCCTGCTGAGGAGGGACCACTGACTCTTCATGGAGACTCGCTCACTCTTCCTTCCCCAAACCAGAGTTTCCCTCACTTAATTCAGTTTGAGATCAAAGATGAGATTACCTCCTGGAATAATTAGGCCAGGTGGTCCCCCGAACACTTTTCTCAGAATTGACACCTCCATTCTTGGCAGGGTGTTTTCAGATCAGGCCCGAGAGATGCCTCTAACATGATACACGTTTTCTCTTTTAACATTATGTGCTACAGAGAACTACTTAATCATCTTTCTTTCGTCAGTGTATTTGTAATTAAGATGCCTGCAAATTCCATGTCATCCTTGATTTCAGGGATGAGCTTTACAGCAGCAGGGACTCATTCATGGCTAAAGTTCAGTCACACATACCCAAGGAAAACAAGGACCTAGTCATTTAATCTGCTGCTGCTTCCTTTGATCCCTTCCTGGATTCTTGCAAGAAGGGAAAAGAAAACAAGCTTACCTCAGTTGTTCAGGAAGAATCCAAAGACGGGAGGAACTTTAAAAGAGTCCAGTTCAGCTGAGGTTTCTGCCCATTTCATGAATGAATGTTTGAGGAACAGCTCTAAAAATTGTACCTTTCTTGGGCAATCAAAACTTGTTTCTATGGAAATGGGATTTTTGCACCACTGCTTATCTGTCATTTCAAAAAGCATGGCCGGTTTTCAGTTTTCCCTAGAAAAACCATTTCCTTTTCCTCAGTAGGAATTCCCTTCATCCAATTTCGTGCCTCGTTTTGCTCAGGGCCACCACAGCTCTTAATTTTAGATGCATTTAAAAGTGGTGGTGAGTCACCCAGGCAGGTGAGCCCCGGTGAGAGTTCTGAAGGCTCCCTCTGATCCTCAGATAATCAAATGCCCAGGGCCCATCAATGAAGGCTGCACCCAGCAAAGGAGACGTGCCCAGAGAGAGGTCTGTGGTTGTGAGGAGACAGCCCTTAGGCAAGGGGGACAGCTTTGTTGCCCTGGCAGCTTTGTCCTGGGCCCCCCCCCCCAGTGGTGGTCCTGACTGCCCCCCTTGTCCTTGTCAGTGTGTTCCGTGGCCGTGGCACACCTCCACGGGGGCTTTGCCCCAAGTGCTCAGCCTGGTGAGGTCATTAGATCTGAGAAGCAAGGGCAAGGGAGAGAGTTGAGCCTAGTTTAGTGCCTACAGCAATGCCCTGCATCTTTGTCCTCTGGCCATCCTGCTTCTAGTCCAACTCTGAGTGTAATCCTTGGGCAGGAGCAGGAAGGACAGACATGGCCTCTGGGAGCTTGGCAGTGCCAGTGAACCCCTAGTGACTAAGCCTGCTGTTACCAACTGCAGGGTGACCTCCTAGTGACTAAGCCTGCTGTTACCAGCCTCATGGTGACCAAAGAGCTTGGCCTAAGGCGAGTCGGAAGCCTGAGAGCAGCCCTGCCTGGGGCAGTCTCAGCCTTGCAGGTGTTGGGTTTGCTAGTTGGCTATTCCTTCCAGGGGAATCCCTCGCTCCTACGAGGTCGGGGAGTCAAACCCTGAGCCAGCTCCATGGGTTGGAGGTCTAGTTTCACAGCTTCCTGTGAAGTACCCTCGGCTCAGTAGCTTCACTGCTCTGCCTTCGGGTTCCTTGTTTGCACAATGGGAATAATTACAGCCCCTGGCTCAGGGGTGACATGGAGTGCAGTGCCTGGTGTTTGGTGAATGTTTTGGGTCATAGGTGTGGGCTCCTGTTCTTACTGTAAGAGAGCAGGACTATAAATAACAACACAGCTGGGAGGCGGCTGTTCTTGGCACCCACTTGTGGGTTGGTGGTAGTGTGCAGCTGCTTTCCTTCAGAGTCCAGCAGGATTCTGCCTTGAGGTCTGCTTTGAGCCAGCCCCCACCCAGGGTCACCCTGGAGAAATGCAGAGCAGAGAAACCCTAGAGACACTGCAAGTTGGAGTTCCATTCCCCTGTGGGCACCCCAGGAGCTCACCCAGCCTGAGGAGTAGATAGGATGAGCTGTCCAGCTGCCATTCAGGAAGAGGTCCCCATGGACGAGGTACCTGGACTAAGGGTGGAGTGCTCAGGGGAGCATGGCTTGGTGCAGGATGCCCCACTGGCCTCAACATTGGATTCCTGCCTCCAGCTCTAGAGCCATTCCCTTCCAGCTCCTTTCTTACTGTAGACATTGCTAACAAGGGGAAGTGAGGGTCAGGAAACCCCAGCCTGTGTCCCAGATCTGTCTCCTGCTGGCCGTGCATGTGGACAAACCACTTAGCCTCTTAAAAATGTGTGTGGCTTATACCTACTCCCAGGTGTCATAAAAATTACCCACCTGTGTGAAAGTGTTTTGTAAAAATGTGAAACCCTAAGATAAGGCCTCTTAATTGTTGCTTACACATAGAGTAATAATGGAAGACCCACATTATTATGTAATGGGGAATAGTAAAACTAGTCAGTTTTTAAGATTTTTGGCTGGGTGCAGTGGCTCATGCCTGTAATCCCAGCACTTTGGGAGGCTGAGGTGGGATTACAGGTATGAGCCACTGCACCTGGGAGGTTTGCTTGAGCCCAGGAGACTGAGACCAGCCTGGGATACATGGCGAGACTCCATCTCTAGCAAAAAAACTTAGCTGGGTGTGGTGGCATGTGCCTGTAGTCCTAGCTACTTAGGAGGCTAGGTGAGGTGCGGGGAGTGCTTACGCCCAGGAAGTGTAGGCTGCAGTGAGCTGAGGTCACATCACAGCACTGCAGCCTGGGTGGCAAAGCAGCACCCTTTCTGAAAAGAACAATTCCTTGAGGCTGTTGAGTGTACTTGTAGGTATATATGTACATAATTCTTAAAGGCTTTCTCCTTGACTGGAGGCACTGTCTGAATGTCTGCAGTGTCACTGTGCTTCTGTCTTCCAATGCCAGCCTATCGGTACTCCTCTAGAGTAATGTGTAGCATCTGAGTAATTTATTTACATCCACCCTGAAAAATAACTGGGGGAAATTGTGGCTCTCAGTCTGCATCTCCAGCCCCAGCTGCATGTGATGTCACTGATTAATGCACTGAGCGGCTTAGACGCCGGCCCAGCAGGGGTATGGAGAGAGGCTTCATCAGTCAAAATGATGAAACTCGAGATCAAATACCAGTGGGAGAGACTGAAGATGCTGCTGCCTGGGGAACAGCAAAATGGTGCACGCTACAGGGAAGGAGAACCAAGAACCATGAGCCATTGCAGGAGCCAGTGGGGCTCCCAAAAGCCACAGACCACTGAGGGGCCCTGATACGGTTTGGATCTGTGTTACCACCCAAATCTCACATGTGAAATTGCAATCCCCAGTGTTGGAGGAGGTGCCTGGTGGGGAGGTGATCAGATCATGGTGGGGAGAGTTCTCATGAATGGTTTAGCATCATCCCCACTGGGTACTGTATATAGTTTAGTGAGTTCTCATATAGTGAGATCAGGTTGTTTAAAGAGAGTGTGGTACCTTCCCCCATTCTCCCTTGCTCCCCTTCGCCTTCCATGATCATTGGAAGTTTCTTGAGGCTTCTCCAGAAGCCGAGCAGATGCCAGCATCATGCTTCCCATACAGCCTGCAGAACTGTGAGCCAATGAAACCTCTTTTCTTTATAAATTACCCAGTCTCGGGTATTTCTTTCTAACAGTGCAAGCACGATCAAATATAGGCTCCTTCCAGACAGCCTCAGACAGAACCCTCTGGTTGCGTCTAGAAATGACTCCTGACTTATTTTAGCTTCAGTTCCATTGGAAATAACGTAAACCCTGCACGATACTGTGAAGGGCCGATGTGGACACAGCTGGAGGCTTCTGCCCCAGGACAGGGTGGGCTGGCGGGAAAGAAAGAATGTATTTCACTTGGAGTTCACCAGTACAGCCATGACCCAGTGCCTCCCTAGCCTGCAGACCTGGTAGTGATGGGATGGGGAGAAGAACCCATATGTGCAATCAGACACCTGCACCTGCCGCCCACCCACACGCTGCCCTCTTGGGGCAGCTAGTCTCCTGCAACCAACTTCAAGCTTGGTTTGGGCTTTGGCGAGGCTCTAAATGGCCTTCTAGGTGGTCCTGGCAGAGATCTGGAGGGCACAGAGGAGAGAGTGGAGCTTCTATTTGGAAGCCAAGGTGGGGAGGGCTTCCAGCAGCCTCATTTCATTACAAGTCTTTATGAGGGAGTGCTGTGTCCCACCAGGATGGCTGTGTTCATTACTTGGCTGTCCCGGAGTCCAGGAGCATGAGAAAAAGAAGTGTTGTTATTGCATTAACAGACGTGGCCCACACAGGCTTTACGAATTCCCCTTGTGTTCGGCAGGGCTGTTCCCCGAGGGCCTTTCCTGGTCAGCAGGGACAGTACACATGGAGCGGTGTGCACCTGCACCAACCGCAGACTTACCTTGGAGCGAGGCTGGCGGACTTGGCTCCCGTTGGTGAATCCAGTCCTTCCCCTGGCTTTGCTGATTTCTCTCGGTTCATTTGCTGTAGGATAGAGTTCAATTCACTAATCACATTTGCCTTTGGGCCTGAGAGAATCGGGCTTTTGATCTCTGTGATGTCACCCCACAACTTGGAGGTCCTTGGCTGGAGAACCTTGGCCATCCCAGGCTGGGCACTGCCTGGCGGGGGCGGGGGAGCGGGCGGGGGGGATAACAAAGCTATCTACATCCTCTTCCACGAGTGCGTCTTGATAAAGTGCATTGCTTTTGTGAATGATGGGCTTCATTTTTGGCTTAGGAGGTACTGGGGGTTTGTCAACCATAAATGCTTGCCCATCTGCATAGACTGTGCAGGTGTCCACGTTCTCTCCACCTTCGGAAGACAGGGTGGAGATGCTAGACACGGTGGAGATAGTGCTGGTCGTCTCGAGGTGGTGGTCGCTGCTACTCCGGCTGTCCACCTCCTCGATCCCAGAGTCGGCGACGGCATCAAAGCTTTCAGGGGGTGGCAGGAATGAGGCAGGCAGACAGTTTGAAAGACTGGCTGGCTTCTTGCTGTCTGCAGAGTTGGTTGGTTGGCTGGAGTTCAACGAAGGGGACTGAGGGGGTGTCGTTTTTCTTCTGTTTCACTAAGTCTGTGAGAGCCGGGACAGAAGCTGCCCCGGTCATCGGGGATATCAAAACTATTTGCAAATTCCAGGGGAGGAGGCAATGGCTCTGTAAAAATAAAATCCTCATCCAAGTCCACGGATGCCAGAGGAGGGGGAGGGATGCGGAATGGCAAAATCACCGCCTCTTCCATGGAGCCCACCGCCACAATGGTTCTGCCGGGCACGGTGGTGGGCTCGGGGGCAGCGGAGATCTGTAAAGCACCTTCGGTTTCGGAAACACCTTCTGGCACCTCGGACAACGAGCTGTCCGGCTTCATCTCCACATCTGCCTTCTCGTCCTCTTCCTGCAGGGCGTTGTCCAGCTTGGCGGCATCCACAGTGTGGACCATTAGCAGGCCAGCCGACTTCTGCTGGGACGTGTCCATGATGTCGATCAGCATGTTCTTCTTGTCGTCACCCTTCCGGTCCCGGCCCAGGTCAGTCTCATACTTGTTCTCTGTCTCCTGCCGCCTCAGGGGCCCCCCGGGTGTTCTGCCTGGCGGCTGTAGGGAAGCCCGGCATCCAGGCTGGGCCGCATTTTGGTATCAATGTAAAGAGGTTTGTTGAGGTCGGCCTTGGGGGCCTCCCCTTTGGGTCCCTGCTGAGACTCCTTCATGGCTCGGTCCCTTGCGGAGAGTGCCAGGGCCAGCGGGGGAGCTGGGATCGAGCAGCCGCCCTGTGAGCGGGTGGACGTAATTCCCCGGGGCTGGCTGTGCCACCACTTGTCGGGGGCACCACTGGGCTGCTCTCAGGCCCCTGGGCTTTGGACGTGGAATTCAGTGCCCTCCCAGCCTCACTCTGAGCACTGGCCTCGGTGCCACCCATGAAATGGTCTTCGGGCTCCCTGGGCGCGGCGCCTGGCATGGGGGACGACAGCTGCTCAGTGCCGTCCTCGTCAGCAAAACTCTCCTCCTCGGGGAACATGGAGGGCCGTGTCCTGGGGGCAGGCAGCCCCAGGCCCACGTCCTCGTCCCCCAGGTCTGTGGAGAGGAAGGCCGGGGGAGTTCCTCCTGGCTTCCAGCCGCTTCTCCCTGTCGCGGACGGCTCCGGCGATGGCGGCGGCAAAGGGGCTGCTGACGGTCAGGCTTTCGTCGGGCCGCAGCTGGCCTGGTGGCTCCGGGGCCTGGGGGTCGATCTCCATGCTGCTGCCCTGGCTGCTCTTGCCGCTGCTGCTGGTGGACGGCTCCTTCACGATGATGGTGGGGGATGGGGATGGAGCACGTCTTCTCGGGGCTGTCCTCCACGTTGGACTGCTTCACCAGCATCCCCTTCCGCCTGGCGGGCTTGGCGGGGACATAAACGGCTTTGCTGGCGATCTCCCCACCTCTGAGTACGGGTTTTCGGGCATCTGGCCCCTCTTGTTGCGGAAGTTGGCCTGCGGGCCAGCGTTCCGATTGTAGAGGTCTTCAGAATCCAGGGAGTAGCGGTCCAGCTCTCTCCTGAAGTACATCCCCTTCTCCCTCATCATGGTGGCCACCGTGTCGGACCTGGTGGCGGGGGACATCTTGGCAGCAGAATTCTGATCGAACGCAGGCTTAATCGTCCCGTAGACTCTTGGCGTTGGGGACTTGGGGCAGTTGTAAGTGGTGGGGGAAGGTGGTGGTGGGGACGGGGGCACAGACTGCGGCGGAGGGGGGGATGTCCTCAGAGGTGTCCGGCATGGACAGGCTTCTGGTGAACTTCAGCACTGGAGGAGCCAGAAACTGCCGCTCTTCCTCTGTTATTCCTGCAAGTAGAAGACAGGTTTAGCTTTAGGTCTCAACAGTAACAAAGCCTATGTTCCTAGGAACGTGCGATATGCTACGTCTCCACAAACTCACAGAGTCAGATGATGAACAGGTGTTCATGAAACACAGCACAAGCCACAATGTCGCGTGGTTAGTCACATGGCCCGCCGTGAGCCAAAGGACAAGAAAGGGAAGGACAGAAAGGCACTGGGGTGCTGTGAGTGAGCTGCTGTGGGGCCTCTGGTGCAGGCTGCAGCGCGGAGCTGTGTGAGGCCAGGGCAGGAGGGCACCTGCCGTGGAGCTGCGTGCCACTCTGCAGGCCAAGTGGGCAGCTCGCCTGGGGCTGCACGTGCATGTGTGCGTGCGCACGTGTGCTTGTGCTCGCACTGGGGCTGGGTTGGGTAGACCAAGAGGTATCCTTCCGCCATGCCCCCTTCAGGTGTGGTAAGGGCCCCTTGGGGGTGTTTTAGGGCAGGGGCTTAAGGCTGTCACCTGTCCATCTGAAATGAGAGCAAAGGGTTGCCGGTGTGTTTACTGCTGTGTTGATGTGGCAGGGATGGTGTGCAGTCCACTGTCCAGATGGCACTTGAGCCCTGCGGCTGCCCAGATGTACAGGGAGGCGTCTGGCACCCTGAGTGCAGCCATCTGCCCACAGTTGGCCCTGTGTTTGCTGGAAGGAGGTGCTTTCCTTCTAGGGTCACGTGAATCCTTTTGTTGCCTGACTTCACTGGGCCCCACTAAGGGTTCTGTGTGTCCTGGAGTTCTCTGGACCTGCAGAGAGATGGGTGGCTAGGGGTTGCCAGCTCAGAGGAGGGGCCGTGTGGTCTCTGGAGCCTGCACCTGAGGGGGAGAGCCCAGGTTCTTTTAAAGACCCTGGCCTGAGCCGGGCCTCAGCGAGCCCCTTCTGCATCCCCCCACGGCAGCCCTGGAACTAGTCCTGCCCCGAGACCCTCTGGAGCAGGGGCTGAGGGCCCAGTGGCCCACCATGATCGTGACTAACCAGGCTTCAAGTGTGGCTGACCTGGCACAAAGTCCAAGTCGTGTTCCATGAGTTGACCTAATGAAAGTACGTGAATGTTGAGTGTGGGGGGGATGTGGCTGAGGTACTACGACAGCCAGCAGCGGGGCCTGGGAGTTCTCTGGGTGTGTTGCCTGAGTGTGACTTTATAAACTGTTCAGCAGCTCAAGACACAGAAATGTCAACAGGAGCACTGGGGGGAGAAGGGAAGCAAGACACGCACACACGCACCGACAGATGCACGGCACAGGGGACCTCATGTCGGGGGCATGCAGGGTTTTCAAAGAGGTAGCAAAATAAATTACTTAAATGAAAAAAATTCCTAGGACAAACTACAATAATTTATTCCAATGAAAACTTCCATTCGATAAGGGTATTCGAAATTTAACATACTCCTTGTGGGAGGACATTTTGGCATTGCAAAGATGGGTCATTCAAGGCATTCTCCATTGACCAGTCACTACGAGTTGGTTGCCTGGCAATTATGTTCCCAAGGAGTACTAATTTAAGAATACACCTTATAAAGTAAACTGGGTTACATTCAGATTACAGATTCCAAACCATAAGGGTTCACTGACCTGATAGAAAGATTCTGCTGTCTGACAGGAGGAAATCAGCTGTTATTAACCAGTAACCGCAAGACAAACACGCAGCTCTCCCCCGAGTCTGCTGGAGCGGGGGAGCTTTAAATGCAGCAGACGCCACCTCCACAGCCACTTACTGCCTAGTGACTGCCTACAGCCATCCACCTCAGACTCACAAGCACGCTGCGCTTTCACACAGCAGCCCAGAGGCATTTCCAGAACACACAGGACGGTGCCCCTGGGGTGGGGTGGGCATTCCAGAGTCCCGGGGCTGCCCCCACAACTCTCACAGGGCAGGGGCCTTAGTTTCTAACAGAATGGACACAGTAAAGGCAGTGCAGAATTATCTCACAAAGGACTGTCTCAAAGGGTCAAGTGTGACCTTGTCTCAAGGTCAAGTATACCTTTGCCTGCAACAGAGTCAATAGGAATAGTTGTAACATTAAGAAGAAAGGAAGGCAGTTTTCTGCAACACACAGTACATTATTTCATTAGAATTCGAGACCCTGACCTGACCACCCTTGGAAGTGTATCTGCTGAGCTCATACTCCTGGCCTGGCGGTGGCTGGGGAACACAGGGAACCGACTCACCCTTCCCCACCCTGAGCAGGGCAGGGTGGAGCAGGGGGGCTAGCCCAGACCACCCCACCCACCCTCCCCCTTTACCCTGCTGGAATTATCACAGATACTGGGCTTCGAGATTATACAAGCCACCCTGGAGTTTGTATCCTTCGGGGTGGATAAGTTCATGCCGCTCAGGTGTTCCAGTGGCTCCCTGGTGGGCAAAGTCAGGTTTCTGCCCTCTGGTGGGTGGGCTGGCAGGGCATTGCTGGGGTGGGATGCCAAGAAAGCTGTGGCAGGCCTGGGGGGGTGGGCCAGAACTCCCGAAGGGCTCTAAGGCCGTGTTTGAAAGCCCAGGGCAACTTCTGTGGGTGAGTGCCACACTTCTTACCTATTGATTTCTGCCTTCGCATCGTACCTCGAGGGAGGCCCAGAAACGGGGCTTTTGGGCTTCCAGGAACAGTAGGTGTCATCACGGCGATCCCTTGGCGTTCATACACAGACTGCAAACCAGAGAGCCCAGGGTGAGACGCAGCCCTGGCCAGCCCCCTCCCACGGTCACAGGCCCCAGAGGCCACAAGGGAACTTCTGCCGCTGCAGCTCCCACAAGCTGCTTCTGGAGCCACCTCAAGTCTACAGGGAGGCTGGTGAGAATCACAGCACTGAGCACCCAGGAAGGGCCCTCTGTCGGCACCTTTCCTATTGGCTGCAGTGCTGTTGGCCTCTGACCCTGTGAGAACGGCAGCACGCCCTGCTCTATGGAGATGTGGTCTGCTGCGACGCCATTTGCCAAAGCAGCTGGACAGACATGTCTCTCTGAGAGAGGGGCCAGGCTGGATGTCCTGCGGGAGAGGGCACAGAGTGGTAGGCAGTGGGAGTCTGGCCTGTGTCCATACCCCACTCCCTGTGTGCCATGTGACCATCAAGTCCTTACACAGGAGCCAGCATTTTCTCTTTCATAAAATGGGCTCATGACACTAGCCCCATAGTGTGTGCAAAGGCCAACTAGGTGCCGTTGCCGTGTGGGTGAGCGTGATGTGCCGGCTAGCTTGAGTGAGCCCCGGGGCTGTTCGGGGTTACAGCTGGAGTCTGCAGCAGCAGGTTGTCCCCAGCTTCCTCCCTCCTCGGCCTGTTCCAGGAGGAGCCCAGAGCTCCCCCTCCTCCACCTTGGAAGCAGAGTCCTGGTGCTGGCCACTCTTTTGCTGCCCCAGGCTGCTGATTTGTCTGCCAAGTTGAGATGGCTCAGGGCCCCATACCCGTAGTTTTGGAGGGCAACCCAGGAAAATATCAGATGTAGATACTCGATGGAAATGTTGGTGTGCAAGCTTTCATTACTCCAGCTTGGAGATGCTGTTTCCATGCGTCTGCAGCCTCTGTCTCACTGTGTGGCCCTGAGGCTGGGGAGGAAAGTGGGACCCTTTGGGGAGGTCAAGGGTACTTGTCTCAGACACCCCCCCAACAAGGTGGGGCACATGGGCGCTGCAAAGGACTGGGAATAAAATGGGAGGCAAGGACGGGCAGGCCTGGAGGGGCAGGCGCTTGTGGAGTTCAGAGGGGATAGGAGGAGGGGTGAAGGCAGATGTTTTCATTTTAATCATTAACAGTTATTCAATGCACATTACAGAAAAGCCTCATGGTAAATTTATAATATTTCTGGGTGTTATTGTTCAAGAAAAGGCACAGTGAGTTAGTTTGATACTGGTTCAAAGAGAATAGTAAATTAGGTAAGAAATCAGGACAGGTAGGCAGTGCCGGAATCCAACATCAGGCTCAAATGGCTGCCTCTGGAAAACCGAGAAGCAATCCAGGGGTCCAGGAGGCCAGGCCTTGCCCAGGACGTGCCCAGGATGGGGGGAATCGAGCAGCCTCTGCCCCAGGCCCTTCTCTAGCTGTGTCCCCTCCTGACTGCCCAGGGAAGGTGACCATGGCACGGGCAGTCTGCTCTGAGTCGAACACCCACTGCACCTAGCACACACTGAAGCCCTTCATGGCACTTCTGGCTCCGAGGACAGGTGTTGCCCGGGATCTCGGAGCATCTGGGCTTGGGGGACTGCCACATGGGATGTGGGACAGATGGCCTCTTCCAGGCCGGAGCATTTCTGTGCTCTGGGTGGACTAGGAGCCGAGATTCCCTCTGTCTGAAGAGCGCTTCAAGGCCCCTCACATCTGTCTGCTCACAGGTCCTCAGCCAAGTATGATGGGGGATGCCTTCGAGGCTCAGGGTACTGAGTGGGCGGAGGCAGACAGTGTGGTAAGGGAGCGGCAGGGCTTGGGTGCAGCCTGTTCTGTCCCCCGACTGTGAGTCTGCATGGACCCGGCTGCTCGTCCTATGGCCACTTAGATTTGGGCCCCATCTCTGGACAGCATGAAGCAGACATGAGAGCGTGTGCATCTCAGCTGCTGAGACAGCCCACCCACTTCCTGGGTCACTGCCCATCTCCCCACTGCGTGGTCCCAGGGCACGGCCACTCACGTTCATGTCCGAGCCCGCCGGGAAGCACCGGCTGCTGGGCCGCTGCTTGATGGTCGCCACCCTCGGCTCCACGGCCATGTTGTCAGCAGCACGGGAGGGCTTGGAGGCCGGGACTATCTCCTCGGGTTTATCTGCAACACAACCACGAGGATTGGAGCAGCAACACCGGCAGGGGAAGCGCGGTGTAGGTAGGAGAGCGCACAGGTGCAGCAGCCACTCCGCCATCCAAAACTGTGCGGGGGCTGTTTGTCGTTGCTGTGGGGGAGCATGCGTATGCCTCTGCCACATGCATTCCCACCAAGGCCTGGGCTCCTTCCCCAGACCTTGCCCTCAGGCATGTGGAGGGACACAGAAAAGACCCTCCACAGCTCGGCTGCCTCCTTGGAAGTGCTCAGCCCACCAAGGGCTCCTCAAGCTTTTTAGACCATTTATTTCTTTTCTGAGACAGAGTCTCACTCTGTTGGCCAGGTTGGAGTGCAGTGGCATGATCTTGGCTCACTGTAACCTCTGCCTCCCAGGTTCAAGCGATTCTCTTGCCTCAGCCTCCCGAGTAGCTGGGATTATAAGCGCATGCCACCACGCCCGGCTAATTTTTGTATTTTTAGTAGAGACAGGGTTTCACTATGTTGGCCAGGCTGGTCTCAAACTCCTGACCTCAGTGATCCACCCACCTCGGCCTCTAAAGATGCTGGGATTACAGGCATTTGGGCCATTTCTTTAGTGGAATTACTTTATTCTTACTAATGGGATTTATTCTTTTGAGGGTTGACTAAACCAATTTTTTGAAGTTTTTTTTTTTTTTTTTTAAGAGACTCAGAAATGTGGTTTCTTTGTAACTGTGATCACCAAGACATGAGGACCTGCCACCCAAGGCAGTGTGGGTGTTTAAGAGGCCAGGGCGCTAGGGGCCCCCATATGTTAGTAAGTGTTGCAGAGGGGAGTCTCCATTTATTTTCGCCGAAGCAGAACCTTCCCATTTCCTTAAAAAAAAAAAAAAAAAAAAAAAAAAGCCAAAGTTCAGTTATAAGGGATCCTTAGCAATTAACAAGTTTTTAAAAAAGGACATTTACACCATTTTTTTAACTTGAAAACTGAAGCACATCCTGGAGGTATCCTGATGCCTTAGCTTTATCTCGGGGTGTTCGGGATGGCATAAGGGTGTGTCTAGGGCTGTTAAAATGCAAGCGCCTGGGCTACTGAGACCTGTAGAGTTGGTCTTCCAGTCCCAATGTGCATTCTGGAAAAGGTGACCCCAGCTGCACTTCTGGGATGTCACTGGGTTGGGACAAAGCCAGTGTGGTGCCTGGTGGGTTCACCCCATTCTAAGCCTTTGAGACAGCACTGGCCTTACTCCCCAGGAGAAGCAGGCCATCTAGAACATTCTGCCTTCTCCTGGTCATCCTAAGCCCACTCTTGGGGTCTGGTGGCCCCCCACGAAGTGTATGCTAGGGTCTTGCCCAGACTTTGAGCCCTAAGGCCATTGTGAGAGTCAGAGCTGACGAGAATGCAGGGAGGAAGGCCCACATCTCCAAGTTGTTCTTCAAGATGAGGTGAAGTTCCCCTGTCATGGCAGCTTCTCATGGGGAGCCGACCCACAGGCAAAGCTCCCAGAGCCACGGCATTGCTCAGGGTTGTCCAACGTGAAGGCACCCGCCTCCTGACGAAAGCCCAGACCAGAGGTCCCCACAAGAGGAAGTCTGGGGTAGGAAATGGGGGTGTGCCTGTATCTCGGAGCATCTAGGCATAGGGGACTGCCACATGGGATGTCCTCCGAGCTGGGCGCCCTGTGATGGCCGCTCAACCTGATGAGCAGCTGAGACGTACATGACTCCGACACCTGTGGACGCTGTCACAGTAGAGTCGGATGAGGGGCCTGGTCCCAGTCCTGCCCCCACCAGGCCAGAACCTCAGGGCAGTCTATACTTTTTCTTCTTTTTTAAGATGAAGTCTCACTGTCACCCAGGCTGGAGTGCAATGGTGTGATCGGCTCACTGCAGCCTCCCCTTCCTGGCCTCAAGTAATTCTCAAGCCTCGGCCTCCTGAGTAGCTGGGATTACAGGCGTGTGCCACCATACCCAGCTAATTTTCATATTTTTAGTAGGGACCAGGTTTCACCATGTTGGCCAGGCTGATGTCGAACTCCTGACCTCAAGTGATCTGCCTGTCTCGGCCTCCCAAAGTGCTGGCATTATAGGTGTGAGCTACCACACCCGGCCATACACTTCTAAAGAGTCTTCAGACAAAGCGGGGGAAGCAAAGGAAGAAGAACGTGCAGCAGAAGTTATATGGCTGCCACGCCCAGCATGCTTACCATCCGGCCCTTCAGGGAGGTGTTTGCAGACATCTGGCCTAGACCATGTTTCCAGTTGTCAGCAAAATGCCAAGTGTTCACACAAAGCAAGAAAGCCCTTGCCCCATGGTGTCCAGGCAGCCAAATTTCTCCCTGTAGCACTCTCTCCCTTCATGGCCAAGTCCAGTTGATCAGGCCTGCAGGCTCACTGGGCCCAGTGCTGCGTCCCTGCTCACGCGTTCTCTCTGTGATTCCTGGACCCACAAGCCCTCCTGGCTCTTTGACGAGGGTCATGCCCCTAGTGGATGCTAAGCACCTGCTCCTCAGGGAACTAGTCAGGCACGGTAAGAAACCCCTGACTCTCATCTCACTTGGCAGTGGGGACATTCTGGCTGGACGTGTGACCCAGTCCAGAGCCGTGCTGTCCTCGCCTGCGTTCAAGGCCCTCCTCTCCTGCCCTCAGCCCAGCAACTCCGGCTGCAGCAGGTGCTGTGTGGCTGTCTTGTCTCACATTCCTTTTTGCTGGGGTCCCTGTCAGTCTCCCTGGGCTGCAAGTGCTGGGTCGACCTGCTATGGTCCCAGCAATTTGCTTCCTCCAAGGAGCCTTTCCCCTCCAAGGGCTGGGCTGGGACTCCTTGGAGGGCTGGGGTCGAATTTGTTTCTGTGCCGGTCTCTCCACCTTGGCTACTCCCCCTTGACTCAGGATCAGGTGACACTTGGGTGATCTGCTCTGGCCGGCTGTGACTTGGAGCTGCAGCTTGGTCTGGCCCTAGAAGCGGGGGTGCTGGGCAGTGGCTGTGCAGCTTTACCTCAGGTGAGATGTGGCCACCAGTGGCCCCTAGAGTATTTTTCTCCAATGAAACGGGGGTTGAGATGTGTCTCTGGCATCGGGGAGTTATGTCCCACAACTGTGGTGAGCCAGGGCACCGCAGGGTGGGACACCCCTGGACATGCTTCCCGACAGTGCTGGCCTGGGGCCCTCCTCTGACCCCAGTGGAGGGTGAGGTCTGGGCGGGGTGCAGCAGCATGTGCCTTCATGAGCATGACCAGAATGGGTGCCACCAAGTTAGGTGAAGAGTGGCTGGGGCCTAACAAAACATCCCACGGGGGCATTCCAGGTGGTGAGCTCTGGGGGCGTCCGCAGAATCCAGCTCGCCTGATACTGTGCACAGCTGCAGACAGGGAAGGGTGCCTTCCTGGCTGCCACCTGCCTGTGCTCAGGTCTGGACCCATGGAGATGCAGGAAGGCCCATCCCAGGTGGGAAGCCCTGGGCATCCCTCCTGGCTGGACTTCCAGGCTATGATAAGCTCCGAGGCTAAGGTGGCAGCCGGGGCTGAAAAGCCAAGGTGAGGGGAAAGTTGTTGGCGCTGAACACTGACAGAGGGGTCAGACCCAGAAGATGCAGGAGGGCCGAGGCCCTGCAGGGGAAGGCCTGGGCACAGGTGGGTGTGGGAAGGCTTTGGCCAGGCTCCACTGTGCTGTTAGGCCATGTATGGGCACATCAAGGAGGGAGGGACTCTTGAGCATAAAAGCTTTCCTGGGATTACAATTTAAATGAGCCGAATCTTCGAGAAGCTCCCCCTTTCCAGCTGGGCCCTTCCAGAAGCCACGCATCTGTTTCTTCTGTGTTAACAAACCCCACAGCTGATGGGGCTGGTTCTCTTCCATCCACTACACATTGAGGGTTCACTGCCAGGCCTCCGGGGCACCGCCTCGAATCCTCATGTGCCCAGAATGAACAGGCTGCAGACTGCGATTTTAAGACCTCAGGGCCTGCGGCAGGCATCCTGCCAACACCACCTCATGTAACTGTGTGCCCAGGGTGAAGGAAAGGTGTCCTGGTCAGTAATGACAACCATCCTTGAATCAGGTGGAAGTTGGGGCCCATCATCTCGTTTCTCATCCTAATGAGAAGCTGGCTGTAGTAGAGGGATTGTTCCCACGTTGAAAGGAAAACATTTCAGGTCTGAGATGCATAAGGCCATACAGGGGCAAACCATGGAACCAGGTGGGAGTTGGGGCTGGTGTTGGGGTCCCCCCCCCCAAGCTTTGTGTCTGCCATGTGGATGTGCTGCTCAGCCCTGGGCCCTGGTGGGCAGCAGCAGTAGGAGGCTTCTTTGGCAATGACTGGATCTCCTGGATGTGCCTCGTCCAGGAGAAGCACGCGGTGGGGCGGGCACCCTTCCCATTCTCCTAGTCGCCTCATTGGAGGGTGGGGTTGGTCATGTCATTGAAGGTGCATCCCTCCAGCTGTGGCCACGTTGACTGTGGACATCTGGTCTGTTTTAAACCTTTCCCTTCTTGCTTCCAGCCCCCCAAACAAACAAATGTTCTTTTGAACCAGAACATGTGAGAGTAACTGGGCTTGTTGGGCTGGTAGGGTCAGGGGCTAGCATTCCTTTTTAAGTTAAGAGTTAGTGTAATTCAAATGAAAAGAGGGAAAATCCTGCATTGCTCCCTCACGGGGGTGTGGGTCCCCTCCTGGCCCTTGCTTCTTGGGGATGTGGCCAGTGGGAGCGAGCTGGCCTGACTTGCTCAGTACCTGTCTTGGAGAGCTTATACCAGGATATGGAGACTTTTCAGAAAAGCCACAGGACTGCAGATTCCTGCTTCTCATTCTGGGCTCCTAAGGATTATGCTTAAGTTATAAAAGCTCAGAACCAGGTCTTTATTCAGGGACTCTGGATGAAGGGGATTAGTGAATCCGGCCCCCGGCAGTCTTAGAATGAAGTGCTCAGTGTCTGAAAATGATCCTCAGACAGATTTGAAACTGTCAAATCCCAAAACACTCTAGTGAGAAGCTGATGGAGATGCTCCAGCACTCACCCGTGTTTCAGCCGTCTGAGCAAGCATGCATTTGCTCTAGAGGACACGCGTGATGCTGACCAGACACTGGAAGAGTGTGCTCTGGGAGGGGAAGTGGTAGGTTTGTCACTTGCCTGCCCTGCCTGTCACCAGGGCCCCCTAGCCTGTGAGCTGACTCTGGACCATGAGCTGAATTCAGCACAGGTTCCCCTGAGAGGGGGCAGGAAGCAACGTGCCCTGTGCTAGAGAAATCTTGCCACTGTCCTGTATCCACAGCGAGTCACAAGGGAGTCACCAAATCAAGGAGTAACACAACCCCAGCGTCCATACTGAGGCCGGGAGGCCCAGGACCACATGGGCACCTGGTGGCTGAGTCTCCTGGTTCCCCAGGTAGGAAATGGGCGCTGGACTGAAATAATGCTAGGTCCATTGTCCAGGGAGTTCCTTTGCCTGTGGCAATGCAGCAGGCTCAGAGCCTGGGAGCCAGCCCCATTGAGGAGCAGAATGCCCAGCTGTTTCTCCATCGACTCTTCAGAACCTTCTGGGGGGAGAGCAGCAGACCAGACCCTGTTGAGGACTGCGTGGGGCTGCTGCAGCTCTTCAGCATCCCTAGGACCCAATTCATCCTCCAAGATGATCCAGGGACCCTGTTGGTTCTCAGTCACTGCTCTCTCCCCTTGTGTGAGCTTGAAGTAGTTTGTCCACCTCTCTGGAGGTGCAGTGCCATTGGGTCCTGTCTCTGGGTGAAAGAGTACAAATGTCACTCCACTTCCAAAAGGAAAACACACACATCTGCAGCACCAAATGTTAGAGGACAGAGCCACATGTGTTAGAAGCAGCAGCTGGTGCCAGCTGGCCAGCCTCTTGGTTTAATCTTCCAACAAGGCAGTGAAGGGTGGCAGTGTGTGCTTGGACCCTGGTGGACTGGTCCTGGCCCACAGGCTCTGAGTCACATGCTTTCCAAGGGCTGGAGGCTGGAGGTGTAGCCAGAGGTGTCTGGTAGGGTGGAGGCCACAGTCCCCTTCATGTGCCCTGGGGGCAGAGGCCCATTCTACCCCCTGCCTGACAGCCGGCTTCTGCCTGAGCCCAGCACAGGGTCTGGGAGCTAGGGCAGGTGCTTGGAGAACACTCAAAGAACTAAACAAGGATTTTACAGATGGAGAACTGAAAACCTGGGATCACTAAGCAGGGTAAAGCTAGCGGGGGGCAGAGCTGGGATTTGAGGTGCTTTGCCAGGGCTGTCAAGACAAATGACCACACACCGGGGATCTTAAAACAATGGAAACGTCTCCCTGCACGGCTCTGGAGGCCGCAAGTCCAAGGTTAGGCTCCTCCAGAGGGTCTGAGGAGGATCTTTCCTGCCTCTCCCCCACTGCTGGGGCTGTTTCTTGGGCTTGTTCCTTCCTTCTTTACAAGGACACATCACTGGATGTAGACCCCCCACCCCCCACCCGGTCCGGCATGCTCTCTTCTTGATTACATCTGCAAGGATCCTATTTCCAAGTAAGGTCCCATTCGCAGAACTTTGAGGGCCACGTTTTTCAACCCAATACAACTGCAAAGCTTGAATTTTGTTCCACATAGCCTTTCTGGAGTGTGACGAGTGCTTTTTCCAAGGTGAGGTCAGTCTTCCTAGAGACAGGTGGAGGCAGCATGAGGGGCCTGGCGCATTTGCCACGTACCTACTTTGTGCCCCGCACATCACATGTGTACCCTTGGGATGTGCTCATGGTCTGGGAGGCAGGGACTCTCAGCATCCCTCAGTGTATTCAGTCCCCAGCAGGATCCTCCAGTGTGACCAGGCTGGGTCATGGCTGCTGGTCCCTTTGGGGTCCTCCTGCCCATACCCTGACCCCGTTATATCTGGGGTTGGGGCTCCGGGGCATTTAAGCTCAAATTTGTAGCCAGTTTCTCTTGCTCAGATGGGAGGTAGATCTCTCTCTGGGGCTCCTGCCCGTGCTCTGCATGAACTCTGCCTGGCCGTGCAGGCTGTGACTCTTTTCCTTCGATACCACCCTGAGGTAGGAGGGTGGGATGGACGGGGCCAGGTCCCAGCAGGCCACAGGCACCCACAGCGGCTCAGCCACCTGAGTCCTGAGCTGTTCTCCCTGACAAGGGACTTTTGAGGTAGGAGGGTGGGATGGACGGGGCCAGGTCCCAGCAGGCCACAGGCACCCACAGCGGCTCAGCCACCTGAGTCCTGAGCTGTTCTCCCTGACAAGGGACTTTTGTTGTCCCTCGCTGTTCTGGCAACTGGGTTCCTGGGCACCCAGGGTAGGGCATCTTCATCAGGTAGGTGATGAATAGAGGGCCATTCCCGCAAGCTGGGGTTTGGCCTTGGATTGAAGGGGCATTCACATAGAAATGTAATTGCACAACATAGAAGAGTATTCTGTACCCTGTGTGTCCACCGCATCCTCGGTGCAGCAATGGGGCCTAGAAAGCCCACTGGGGTTTTCTGGGCAGCTGCAGAATGCTGGTGTAGGCCCTGGGCTGCTGCACAGAGGTTGCTGGGATGACACAGGCGGGGGCAGTGGGCAGGGACAGCCAGGGGAGGAGGCAGTGATGGTTCTGTGCCCACTTCAGGATCCATTCCCAACTAACGTGATTGGGACACTGTTAAGATGTGCCTTAGGGCCAGTGCCTCTGGCCAGGTGCTAGGGTCCCCCCAACTCCAAGAGATTTGTGGCTGGAAGTGCTTTTTTTTTTTTTTTTTTGAGACAGGGTTTCACCATGTTGGTCTTGAACTCCTGACCTCAGGCAGTCCTCCTGCCTCGGCCTCCCAAAATGCTGGGATTCCAGGTGTGAGCCACCACGCCCAGCCGGGAGTGCTGCTTTTAATTGTTGGGGGAGCTGCATCCAGCAGGAGGTGAGCAGTACCCCTGGATGTGCTTGCTGCTGTGGAAGGGGGAGCGAGTCTCTGGGACTCTGAGCCCCAGTGATACTGCTCCCTTCTCCGCCCAATGCCAGGCACAGGGCAGCCTCTTGGGGAATGGGTGATTTCTGGGCATTAAAGGGAGGCAGTCCCTGCCCACCACAAAGGGGGCGTGAGGGTCAGGAATGCAGCCAGGGGCTCTGCTCACCCGCAAACCACCCATCCAGGCAGCCCTATGTGACTCAGTCCCCTGGGAGGCCTCACAGACAGAGCTTGGAGGCCACCTGGCCGAGACAGGCTCAGCTGAGACCAAACAGGGGTCCCACCAGCCTCATGGTCATGACAGTGTGGACACAGCACAGCTCAGGGAAGACACACAGGACACGCTGGGGAAACACAGACAGGAGAAGCCAAGCAGAAAGGACAGACAGACGGATGTGCTCCAGGGCAGGGGCTCCTTGGGCAGGACCCGGCATGGAGAAGACAACACAAGGCTTTGTGGCACACTTGAGACTTCACGGCGTCACAAAGGAGGTTTCTGTTCCACGGGGGGGTGATGGGCAGGGGGCTGAGACAGACACTGGGCCTCCCTTACCCTTCTTCTTCCGGACCGAGGCTTGCAAACAGAAAGGGGAGCGCCGTGAGCCACCAGGATGCAGCGTCCGCCCGCAGCCTAAACTCGGGCCTTGTTAGCTCAGGGCGCCTCAGGAGCAGGCTGGGCTGGCACCAGGGCGGCGGGCAGGGAGCAGGGGCCGTCTGGAGCGCTGCAAACGCAGGCTGCGCTATCCATGGAGAAGCTTTCCCCAGACCTTGGCTGCCTGCACAACTGTCCTGTCTGCCCTGCTCATTAACTTACTGCCTGGCAGTGGAAAGGGGCTTTCCTTCTTCCTCAGTGCCCCTCGTCTCACCAGCACCCTGCCAAAGTTGGGGATGAGTTCTCAGAGCAGACTTGAGCAGAGGCGGCGGGGATCAGCCTTTGGAGCACACCTATGGCCCTTCTTGCCTCATTCCTTTGTCTCTCAGCTGAGCTCAGGGGAGCACCCCTTAGAAAGATGAGAGTTGTTGGGCTTGTCCCTTTGGGGGAGTCCTGGGACGGGCCCCTGTGGAGAGGGCCTGGAGGCCGGCCATCTCCTCCCTCGCCTGTGAGGCTGGGGCACATGGAAGTGGGTTTCCCATGCAGGATACTGCTGGTTCTGGGTAGGTCTGGGTGGGTAGGGCAGTGCCACTGCAGGGCTGCTGTTTTGTAGAAGACCAAGGCCTCATGCTCATCCTGACTCCAGCCCCACAACCTCGTGAGAGGCGGCCTGGCCAGTGTCAGTGCCCTGGGCCGAGGAGGGATGCACCGCTGCTTTACTGCTGTCGCAACACTTGCTAGACCCCTCTCAGGAAAGCTGCCTGTGCCAGGAGTGCAGGGAGGATGGGGCCTGTGAGTAAAAGCACTGGGGGGGGCACTGCGCTCTCAACCCCCCGGGCCAGCTGGACTGGACGGCGGGCCTCGGGCAGGGGCTCATTTCTGTGCCCACGTAAGCTGCCTTCACCAGCTCCACTTTGTGCTCCAGTGGAGCAAGCGTTTCCACCCACATGCCATCTCTGTGCGTTTCAGAGCCACCCTCTTTCCAAAGGTGTCCCTGGGCTTCATGGTGACTCCCCTGAACAGGGTCCTGCGCGGCCAGCGTGATCCACGTGGCTGGTAGTCACCCTTTCCCAGTCTACAAGATGGAGTCAGAGGGCCGGAGCCTGTCTCTGTTCCTTGTAGACCCTTTACAAAGGGGCCAGGAGTTCCTAAGTCTGCTGTGCAGACCAGACTGCTTTGCCAAGCCCACGCTATCTACACAGATCCCCCGGGGGCTGGAGCCTTCTGGTCTGAGCCATGTGGGGGAGTGGCTCCCGCAGGCCTCCAAGGCCTGGGCCGAGGTGGATGTCGGTGGTGTGCCCTAGACAGCAGGGGGAGCTGCTTTGGGTACCTGGTGGTGCTGCTTACCTTTATCCACTAGTGAGAGGCCCAAAAATTCAAAACAAAACAATGTTAGATAAACAGAAAAGAGGAAAGGAAGGACTAGCAACAACTCCCCGCGAGGCTCCATGGGAGGTGCACACGTGGGGCTGCTGGGCATGCAGGGGCATTTCCTGATGCACGTCTGGGTGCAGGGGCAAGAAGGGGGTAGCGAGCAAGCATGGGCTCATGCACAGCCTGATGCTTTGCGAAGGGCAGCTCAGGGACAGGCATGGCGACGGTATGGGGCTGGGCCGGGCCGGGTGTGTGACTTACCAAGCTCCTCCAGCTCCGAGGTCATGGACTTGGAGCGCAGGGTGAGGGCTGTGGTCGGTGCTCGCTTTGGAGGCGGGGGAGCTAGAGGGCAGAGGAGAGATGGTGTGAGACCTCAGCCCATATTTCCAGACATGGGAATAAGGCCGGTGGTGGCCCTGTAGGCTGGCAGGTGGGTTTGTGGGCTGTTCGGCTGTGGTGGTCAGGGGCTGTGCAGGTGGGCTTAGGATGAGAAAGGACAGGTGCTCAGGAGGGTCTTGCCGTATCCCTGAACTGCAGTGCAGAGCCTACCCTCTCATGGGTGGGCCTGGGCAGGCGGAGGGAGGGGACGGGACACCGACTAGGAAGCCAGTGGAAACCTGCAAAAGGGACGCCTGCTGGTGACTAACAGGGCATGCCTGGTGGGGCACGATGGTTCTGGCAGCCTGCGAGCCCCAAGTCAATGTCATGGGCTCTGATGGCAAATTCCACCAGCCTTGCCCCTGTGCCTGGGCTCTCAGAAGTGTGGGCTCAGCTGGAGAGAGGGCCCACCAGCTGTCCTGCCCACCCCTACCCACCCCCCAGTAGGGCCCCAGGCTGGAGCCGGGCAGTGTGGGGTGGGTACCTTCTTCCTGGCGGTGTCGTCGGGGTCCAGATTCCTGGTTACCGTGACCACCTTAAGGACCAGGTGATTCCCTCCCTGTCGGATCATGTTCACCACCTGCCTGTGGCCGACTTTGACAACATTCTCATTGTTAACCTGTGGGAAGGCGGGGGAGCATGGTGTCAGTGGAGAGCCAGCGGAGAGGAAGATAGCTGGCACCCACCCAAGGCAGAGACATGTGGGCTCCTGAAAGGGGGCAAATGCAGGGAAGCGAAGGGAGTGAGACTGTCATCTTTTTGGAAACAAAGGTGCTTTTGGGGAAACCAGAATGAATGTTGCTGTGATTGTGGAGGTCTCTTAACTGTGGCTCAGGAGGCTGGGGCAGGCCCGTTGGGGCGGGGAGGCCTTCCTCTGACACTACAGCGGTCCATGAGTCCTCCGCAGCTGATGCTGAGGAATGGCTGATTCCTATTTAACCTGAGCATCCTTAAGTGCTCACTTTTACAGGCCTGGGGCAATTTTCACAGCCACCGAAAAGGCAGAAGAGCCTAACAGGCAAGTTCCCTGGCTGGGCTGCACCAGGCTCTGCATCCTCACAGGAGGAGGAAACGTGGTGCTTAATTGCTTCTCATGTATTCTGGGAATACACATCACACTGACACGGCCCCTTTCCTCCCACTCCCTCCCTGCTCTCCCGCTCCAGAGGCCTGAGAAAGCAGAGAAGCCTGGCCCAACAGGGCACTCACTGAGTGGGGGCCCTGACCCATGTCAGGGGCCAGCTGCCCAGTGCCCCTGGGATGGTGGGTGGTAGGCTGGGGATCCCTAAGGCTGCCACGCTGTGGCCTCTGCCCTGTGGTCCTTTCAGGGGCCCGTTAACTCCCCTGCCCCATTTGTCCTCACTGTGGCAACGCACCAAGCACGGAAGCAGGAATGGACTCAGGGTGCCATCACACAGGCAGAGGCGGGGCTGGGCCCTGGCCCCTCTGCTGTCCACTCCTCTCACCTCCCTGAGCAACGCTGAGCAGCAGATGGCCTTGTTCTCTGCCTCCCAAGCCCATGCCACTTCCAGAGGAAACCCAAGTGACAGAGACTGGAACTGGGCAGATGACTGCGCCGACGCTGCCCACCCTGGCTACTGCAGGAATAACCCTTAGTGGTTTTCAGATGTTGCTGTGAAAAGGCCCCCGGGTTCACCCCTGCCCACGCAATTGAGCTCCACAGGGGGCCTCCGGCACCATCATCCCAGCAGCTCCTGAATGGGAGCACAGCCCAAGGGCCGCTGCCTCTAGGTGGCAGCAGGGAGGAGGAAGCCCGGAAGGTGAAGTTCACAGCTACTTTACACACCATCATCTTCGAACAAAGAAAAGCACCCTGATTGTAGACAACAGACAAGAAGCCTTGAAGCCATGCCCTTCACCAGCCACACTGCTGCACGCATATTCTCCTCCTGCTGTGCATCCTTCAAAAGCTGAGCATCTGGTGTACCCACAAACAGAACACTTATCAAAGCCTGTGTGCTGCTTGGTGGATTTTCACAAATCCAATACCTGTGCAAGAGCTGGATAGAAGCAGGTACCGCCCAGCTCCCCCGTACTGTTGACAGGCCCAGGACGTGCCAGTTTCGGTCACTTCTGAGACGGCTGCTCCAGGCAGAGCTGTGAGAAGCCCAGGGAGGACACAGTGGGGCCAGGGCAGTCCCCACGCAGCTGCTCTGCACTCTCTGCTGTGGAACTAGCCCATTCCCATGCACCTGCCAGGCCTGCCCTGTTTCAGCAGTGAGTATCCAGTGTCCTGGGAACATCCTCGGTCCTGGGCCCACTGGACAGCTGGTCATCCTGCATAGCCCCGAAGATGTAGTCTTGGGAGCAGGACCATCCTAGGTGGGCCTTGGGAGAGAGGCCCACCTCCAGCGGCAGTGGTCTTTGAAAGGTGACTCCTGGGGGCTGTCCCTTTCACTGAGGCTCTCCGAGTGTAATTAGGAAAGCAGATGGCTTTACAAAGTAAAGGAGCCGGAACAAGGAAGACAGTGCTGAGATCCTCGGAGGGCAGACAGCTTGCAGGACCCTCGCTGCTCTGGCTCGGACAGGCAACAGAACACAAGCCACAAGCTATCAGTTCTCTCCCCTCCAATCAGCACGCCCAGGCGGCAGCTGTTTTTCAGAAATACATTCATTCATTCATTCATTCCAGTGTTTCTGTTCCCAGTGCCACTAGAAGCCATGAGGCACAGGCAGTTCAGCTGTCCCTGCCTCCATCTGTGGGAAGTTTGAGACCTCATTAGGGAGTTTTGGCTGACACACAGAAGCGCACACATACCTTCAGGTGGCTGAGTACCGCTTTAGAAGGCAGAGCTGAGTAAGAGAGGGGGACAGAGGCCTCAACCCACCAGAGAGGAGCAGTGTGGGCAGAGGATGTGTGTTTGCAGGACAGCAGGTGAACTGGTGGCCGGAGTAGAGTGGGCAAGGAAGTGGTAAGGGGTGGGGGCCTTGGATGAGAGCAGGGCCTTGGATGCCAGGAAGTGCTGAGGTCTGGTGCAGAGATGCCTCATCTCTGTATACCGTGAGTATGAGCTACCACACAGACACAGGGGCCACCGAGACACTGGGCTCTCAGACAGGTGGAGGGGGCAGGCTGCCCAGGCTCGGGAGCCACTAGGCCAGTGCATGAGGCCTTGGTGAGAAGACCCAGCAGGAGGGAGCCCCCAGTTGCCTGGCACTGGATCCCTGGGGGTCATCCCTTGGAAGGCTGTGGGTAGAGAGGGGGAAGACTTGACCCCACCTTGAGATGGGCTGGGACCAGCTGCTTTGCTCTGGGCAGGCCCCCAGTGCCAGGCATTGAGGCTCCAACCAAGAAAGTGGGCATTAGTACCTGCTTGCTCCTGCCACCCCTGTTTGGCATTCTCTGGATCTGATGCTTGGGGAGACTATGGCACTGGCACAGGGATGGGCCACCAGTCACTGGGGAGGTCAGGCGCAAGTCGGGCCTCCTGAGGGCTCGTGGGGGACACTAGCAGCCCGGCTGCTTGGGCAGGGAGGGTCTGGGGACATGGCTCCGACTGTGGCCTGCTGACCGTCACAGCCGTGGGCTCACTCCCTAGAATCCACGTCCTCTAGAATCTCCTGGAGTGCATTTATGGTGGCTGGATGCTGTCCTTCCATGACCTCGGCCGCTTAGGGAGAAGTTTGTTTCTGTGCCTTGGGAGGGTCAAGGGGCTGGAGCGCCGTTTTCCTCGAAGTGTCAGAGGCAGGCATTACTCTTCTCTGGGCGGGGGAGACTGTTTTAGGAAAAGGGCCTCTCAGGGAGTGAGCCACTCATGGGGGATTCTCAGGAAGCTTGGCTGCAGGGCTTGGTGTCCCCTGCACCTTCCTTGTCTGCAGCTGATAGCCTGGGTGCATGTTCTGGTGGCACCTCCACACAGTCACACTGCCCCAGCCAGAGGTGCTCCTGCATGGGGGCAAGCTGGCTGCCCAGATGTCATGTCTCGTATCTGAGCTTGCAGAAGCTGCTGTTCCCACCTGACTCCTAATCAGCAGGGCCCCCTGATTCCAGATTCTGTCCCCTATATTCCTCATAGACCTGCTGCCCGCAGCAGACTGCAGCAAATGGCAGGAGCTGCTGAGGAGAGCTCAGAGGAAATGAGGCTCCCATGGGCCCTGGAAATGCCATTTGGCCTTCTCCGAAAGCTGATGACAAAGAGACAGGACTTACAGGGATGGAACTAGGTTTGGAATCAGTTCTTGGGCATCTGACTCCCCCTCTGACTTCTGAAATCTGTCTCCCCCCAGGTCTTCCTGGGTCATGAGCCACTTCTAAACAAAGTTGCTTTGGATGAGCTCCCCCTGCAGGCCCAGCCCCACCTGGAGGGCCCTCCCTCCCGCTCACGGACGGATGGCGTCTGGAGGCCTGGTCCTGGTGGGCCTGCACCCCTCTGGAGTCAGCATATTGTGGGGTCCAGAGCCTGCGGGGGACCCTGCTGCTTGCTGGGTGCCCGTGGGCAGGACGCCTGCCTCTCTAGCGGGGCGTCCTCAGTAAACAGCATGGCTCCTGCCCTGGCAAGCACTTGGGGGGCAGGGATGCGGCACCAACAGGGCCTCAAATCATCCACAGACATCCTAGGATGTTCCCTTTGGTCCCCATCCAGCGATTACCAGGGGTCACATCCCACCCACACAGTGCCTCAATCAGTTTTGACTTAGCTGTCACAATTTAAAAAGTATAAGAGCTTTGCATAAAACGTCTAGAATTTCAGTTTCCATTGAAAAATCAGAACCCTGGCACTAGGGGAGCTGGGCCTTCCACTTGCAAGCAGCATCCTCCCCTGCTGTTAGCTGGGCTGTGAGTGCTGCTGTGCCTGCCTGCCCCAGCCTCCCGGGCCCTGACGTCACCTTCTCGGCTTGAGGGAGGGGGCACTGGATTTGTGGCTCTTGCCAGCCACCAGTGAAACAGAACACTGCTATCACTGCCTTTGATGCCATCTGCGTTTAGACTTTTGGGAAGGGACAGATTGAACTCTGCACATTGCTGGTCTCAAACTCAGTCCAGGTGACATTCATGAAACTGATTTCTATTTCCTAGGGAACTTGCAGGTGACTGGTGAGCCTTGTATCATCTAAGCTTCCCAGGTCAGTCTCCTGTGCCAGAGCTCGGATCTCAAAAAGCATTAACCTTGTGCCCAAAGTCTTTCCTCTGCAGAGGAAGAGGGGGATGTCTGCAAGGGGCCTGCAACAGCCTCCATCAGCATGAGGAGGAGGCATGTCATGTGGGCCCTGGGGCAGAGGCAGGCGGCCACCCTCTCTATCACCATTCTTGAGTTACACTGAACCCTAGATGCACGCCCAGTGGACAGACACGGACATGAGATCTGGAGGGGCCTGTGGGGGACCCCAACTCAAACCTGGGCTTGCAAAAGCCAGGTAAGTGGCTCCGATCTCGCACTTAATATAGAAACCACGTCGTTCCCATCAATGAAGAGCCGGTTCCATCATCAAGCATGTGGTCCCAGTGATGTGCGTTTGCAATTAGACTCTAAATACCATCAAGGCACTAACAATGCCGACTTCCCCAAAGCAGCTGGGCCTGGGAGGCACACGCAGGAGTGGGCTTGCAATTTTTCAGGGTGTTTAGCGGCTCTGCAAATGAACTCAGACCGGTAGTAACTCCTGCAACGCACACTTGTTCTGCGCCTCTCCAGGATGTGGTTTAGATTCTGTCCAGAGGGCACAGCCATGAGAATATGCTACAGGGACCTCCATCATACGGTCCCAGGATACGAGGCCCCCCTGGTGAGAACCTGGCTACACTGACGGCCTGTGCCCAGCTCTGACCTTGGGCAATGAGAACCTGTCCACCGGGAGCACCACAGAGTGCCAGGGCTCATGGGGGTGGATGGTGCCCACGTGCTGCTGGGCACACAACTGCCTTGTCCCCCTCAGCTGAGCACAGAGAATCCATCCTGACCCTCTGCCCACACTGACCATTCCCAACAGAACGCTCAGCATCCCTCCCCACCATCCCATCCCTCCAGTTGCCCCTAAGGGCAGGGCTAAGTCCTGGGGCAGGGCAGAGTCTGCCCCCTGCCCTACCCTGCCTGCTGATGCATCATCTCTGTGTCCCCAGATACTTGTTCTGGACAGAACTGTGTCCTGCCCAAATTTATATGTTGGAATCATCAAAATATGACCAGTATGTCAAAATATGATCTTATTTGGAAAGAGAATCTTTGCAGATACAGTCAAGTTAAAAAGAGGCCATCAGGGAGAGCCTAACACAGGTGACTAGTGTTCTTACGAAAAGGGGAAATTTGGGCTGGGCACGGTGGCTCACATCTGTAATTCCAGCACTCTGGGAGGTTGAGGTGGGTGGGTTGCTCAAGCACAGGAGTTTCAGACCAGCCTGCGCAACAGAGTGAGACCCCATGTCTACAAAAAATACAAGTTAGGTGTACTGGTGTATGCCTGTGGACCCACCTACTTGGGAGGCTAAGGCAGGAGGATCACCTGAGCTCTGGAGGTGGAGACTGCAATGAGCCATGATTGTGCTACTGCACTCCAGTCTGGGCAACAGAGTGAGACCCTGTCTCAAAGGGGGTCGGGGGAGTCTGGATATAGAGACATGCACACAGGGAGAAGGTGCCATGAAGGCTGAGATCAGGGCGATGCTTCTGTAAGCCAGGACATGCTAGAGGTTGCCAGGAAACCGCCAGCTGCTGTGGAGGAGGCCTGGAGATTTTCCCTCACAGCCTTAGAGGGAACCCATGCTACTGCCACCTTGATCTCAAACTTCTGGCCTCCAGGGCTGTGGGAGAGCCCCTGTCTAGCTAAAGGTGCCCACCTGCAGTGCTTGGTCACCAGGCCTGTGCCTTGTCCGGACTTCGTGGCCATCACCCTGAGGACTGCTCTGTCATAGCCCTCCACCCCAGGGCGTCTCTGTCCACTGCCTGCCGAGGCTCACCTGCCCCTGCAGCACAACTGGTGCCCATGCAGTGGCATAGGTCTCCAGCCCTTGGCCGATGTGAGTGAGTGGACACTGGACCACAGCCTTGTCTCTTGGTTGCACAAACTCCCCCCAGGGGCCCAGTGTGGGGACACTGGCTATTGGCCTTAGAGTAAAAATGGCCCCAAGTTCCATTTATCCTGTTGAGAAGGGGCTCTCAGCACAGAGCTCTGCACTCTTCCTTGCAGGAGCTCAGAACGCGGCCATCTGGCATGTAGCTCTGGGTCTGAAGCGTTGGTGTGGCCTTTGGGTCAGCTTTGCTCAGCTCCCCCGCCCCCTCACCCTGTCTTTCAGCTCTGACTCAGCCCACCCTACTGGCCACGACTTGAAGCTGAGGACCTGCAGTGGCGGCATGTCTGTGTCCCCCCCAGTCCATGTGTAAAACCCTCACTGCCAGTGTGATGGAGTTGGGAGGCTGGGACTCTGGGAAGTGATTACATCATGAAGTGGAGCCTTCGTGAATGGGATTAGTGCCCTTATAAAAGGGATCCTGGAGCAACCCTTTGCCCTTTCTATCCTTTGAGGAGAAGCTGGCTTTCAGCAAACCACGGAGCTGGCCAGTGCCACGATCTTGGACTTGTGGTCTCCAGAGCTGGGAGAAATAAGTGCTGTTTAAACCACCTGATCTGTATATTCTGTTGCAGCAGCCCAGATGGACTAAGAACTCAAGTGACAATGGCTGTGCCTACTTACCCAGGACCCTGGCCAGAGCCCCTCCCTTGAGATCTTAGGGACTGGCCTCCTGTCTCCCATCCTCTGCAGATACATATATTGTACCAGGCTTGAGATGGGGAGGGAGGAGGTGTCTTGGCCAGCAGGTGACCCAGGAGTGACTGGTCTTAGTTAAAGGGAAGCTGGGAGGCTGGACTCTGACCCTGGGGCCGCAGTCCACCCAGACCTGCAAAGATGATGAAGGTAGCTCTGGCATGTAAAGATCACAGCCCCCAAGTGCTGCTGCTGCTGCTGTTAGCAGACCCATGGCCTGGGTTGCTAGGTTGGTGGCTGGGGCCTCCTGGAGGTCCTGGGGGGAGAGGGTGTTGTGAGTGGGAACTTAGAGGCATTGCCATGGAAAATGACTGCAGCAGCCCTGGGAGGAAGTAGGCAGTGCAGGCTGGAGGCCATGGCCCTCCCGCGGTCATGCTTGTAACAGAGCGCCTGCCCTTCCCCACCCCACAGAGGTCCTATCAAAACTGTCTCCTTTAGCAGGGCTAACTGGGGAATGTGGTTCCCTGAGAAGAGACTATCTGTCCTGTCTCTGCCAGCCCCCACACCCCCAAGTTTCTGCCACTAAACCCAGCTGTCTGTGAGGCCTCTGGATACAAATCCTGTCCCCTCCCTTCCCTGCACCTCCCTCCTCTGTCCAGGGGCTGAGGGAACCCGTCTATAGGAAGAGGGTGTCCTCCAGAATGGGTCCATGTTACTGTCTTCTGCCTTTAGGGGAAGTGTCTCTGCCTTGTACGAGTCATGGCACAGTGAGTCCTAGAGCTTACTGGAGTCCTCCCTGAGCTGAGCACACAAAGGGTGGAGCCCATGCTCCAAGCTGCCTTCGCCTTTCCTGGTGAAGAGGAAGTGTGACTCCATTTTCCGGACCGAAGCTACACAGCCACATGAAGTAGCAGCACCTGCTCTTTGCTGCCTCAGAGCCAGCCCCAAGCAAAGAGGCTGCTTCAACCTCCCCCTCGACCATGCTGGCCTTAAGTTCTCATCCTGTTCTGCGAAGTAAACAAGTTTTAGATGAAGACCTTTCCCAAAAGTAAGAAACATACCAAGGTCAAAGCTGTGCACTGTGTGGCTTTCGGCTTCTGTGCACCTGCTCCCTGTGTGAAGGTGAGCACTTTAACAAGGCACGAGGATGCCGATAGAGTGTGCTCCAACACCCATCGACACTTCTGTGGGAAGAGTGGGACAGAGGCCTGGCTGGCAGCTCAACTCAATGTGAAATTAATTGACAAGATCAGCATGCAACAAGGCAGGACTGGAAAATTCAGTTACATTTCCCTACCCAGTTCAACAGAGACAGAGGAAAAAAGAGCTTTAGGATCTTTAGACTTTCCCAGCCTTTAAACAAACCTATAATCAGTTTAACCTGCAATGAGACGTTGGAACCAGCTACAGTCCTTAAAACAGATGCCAGAAATTGCTCATGTGGTGACACACTGCAGAGACAGAAACGGCAGAATAGGTGAAATGCTTGCTGTTTCCTCATATGCTCAGGTTGGCATTTTAAACTTGCGTGGGGTTTCAGTGCCCCTCAAAAAACCTGGACCTGCAAATCTGGAATGCTGCCACCAGGGAAAGGTATGGCTTGATCACTTGCCAGATTTATAGAAGGCTCAGATAAGTACTGAGTCTCTTGGGATAACTGCCTCGGAGTAGAGAGAAACTGTTCAGAAATCATGGATCCAGGTAACTCCAAGAAAAGAGTAATGTGCCTATCCATGTATCACCCTTACATACAGACATGGAGACATTTACAGAGGGAGTGAATCGCAGCCACATCCAGGTAGATGGCAAGAACCCAAGCTTGTCATCAGCCACAGTCCAGGGAATTTCTGTGAAGAATGGCATACCTGCCTTCCTTTGTAAATGATTCTCTTCTTTCACTTAAATTGTTAATTAAAATATCAAAGCTGTACATACACATACACACAGTTTACAGAAACAGAGTCCCACAGGGTTGTTACAGTGACACCACATCACCCAGCCTTACTTCTCACTCCGAGCCTTCAGCTACTTAATTTTATATCTATCACTCCATCTCTGAACACCTATTTTTGCTACTTGATATTTACATTTTTGATACTATCTGCTGACACACTGTGATGGAAAAGGATGACTTGGCTCGGAGTTTCTGAACAGTGGCACTATGGTGATTTTGGACCAATTAATTCTTTGTTGTGGGTGTACATTGTAGGATGTTAAGCAGTGTTCCTAAATTCTACCTGCCACCTGCCACCTGCCAGCAACAGTCTCCACCCTCCCAAGCACGAAAACCAAGATTGTTTCCAGATACTGCCAGATGTCCTATGGAAGGTCAAGACACCATCAGTCGAGAACCACTAATTTAGCTATTTTTTAAAATGTCCACCCTCCCCGCTGTTTTCCCAGTCCCACCATCCTCTGAATGTATTTATATCAAAATTTTAACTAGAGTGCCATTCAGGGTTTACATCATGACTATGTGAAATCTATTCATAGCTAAACTATATCGTATACTATGATTACCTTGTCTTTTCCTGTACGTTTTGTTCTCCCTAGAGCAAAATAATTTTGTTTATTGGTTTTTCTATGTACTTAACAGTAATTCAAATCCAAATGCTTACCTAATTATGTAAATCTCTTCTCACAATCTTCAAATACATTATCCATTTTAAGTTTGTCTTCCTGAAGAAATATTTCCTGAAGACTTTTGATCTGCACTGAACAACCAGGATTAAGTGTTTCTAGCAGCTGCTCCCATTACTGTAATCCTCAGGATTCCTTTGATTATTTCTTTCCTGTGTTGGATCTCCTGAATTCCTGTATTTGTTTATTTGGTTCAAAAACCTCATGTTTTATAAAGGACATCCTCCAGTATCTTCCCCCCCGAAAGGAGTTTGGAGGTAATTTGTTTGAGACATTGACTATTTGAAAATAGCTTTATCTGTACATTTAATTGGTAGTTTGACTGGGTATAAAATTTGAGGTTAGAGAATAGGGTAAAGTAAGTTCCTAAGATTAACTCTTCTGCAGGTAACAGCTATAAAATCTGGACAGAGTATGATCCCTACCCCCCAAACCAACAAATGAATTCTCTGAAGGTTCTGGAGAGTGAACAAAGACAGGCATATTTTAGATGAGAGCTGAAAATTAGAAGCTTTATGCAATGGATGCAGTATGGTGTGAATCACCTGCAGTTTAAAAAAAAAACTTTTATTTAATCCAGATCCTGCACAAACATGCAGTTCTGATAGAAATCAGAGGACACAGCTCAGGGTGGACACAGCTGCTAAAGTGAGGGGGAGAACTCCAGAAAGAGAGAGCCAGAGAAGGGTCATTTCATGTTGTGTGTGTAAACTTTTCCTAGGTCTTTGGTTGATGTCTGAGCTGTGTGTGCCTAGGGAAGACGCAGATAAGCTTGCTGAAAGGCTAATATACCTGAACTGAAATTTGAGCTGCTGCCACTGCAGGGCAGACAAAGATTGCAATTTGAGTCTAACCAGGTCATGATCAGCTAAAACAAAAACAGCAACACCCATCAAAGGCATGTAATATAATCCAGAGTTGCCACAGCATAACATTCACGATATTTGGTATACAACTCAAACTTAGCAAACCGAGAGATGACAGATGTTGGAATTACCAGATAAGGACTTTAAAAAAAAAACAGCTACTGTAACAATACCCAACTAAGTAAAGGAAAATGGGCTTACAGTGAATACAACAGGAAATCCCAAGGATATTTTAAGAATTATATGGAATTGTTAAAACTAACAAATATCTGAAACTAAAAAAATGCATCAGATGGGTTTAACATCAGCATGGATATATATGACACAGCGAATAGTTAGTGAATTTGAAGACACACCAAGAGAACATATCCAATCCAAAGGAGAGAGAGAGAAAAAGATTTTAAAAAGTAGAACAGATGATTAAGGATCAGAAGGTCTAAAAAGTAGAACAGATTATTAAGGATCAAAACGAGAGTCCCAGAAGGGGGAGAAAATTAGAGTCAAAGAAGACAGAGAAAATGAGTCAAAAATTTTTTTGAAAAAATCATGACCAAGGACTTCCCCAATTAGGTGAAGGACATAAATTTATAGATTCAGGAAGCTTGTGAATCCCAAAAAGGATGCATATAAAAAAAAGTCATGCCTAGGCACACTGTAAGTCAGTTCTACTCAAAGTCAAAGACACAGTGAGAATCTTAAGGCAGCCTGAGAAATTATTTACATTATTCACCCTCCGCAGAAAAGTGACTGAATAATTGCAGACTTCGCATCAGAAACCACGGAGAGGAACTTCTTGTAGAAGGCTGCGGAACAACCTCTTTAATAGGTGAAAGTAGAAAAACTCAACTAGAATTCCATTTCTGGTGAAAATTCTTTAAATAATGAAGGCAAAATGAAGACCTTTATAAAGAAATGAAAACAAAGTTATTTGTTGCCAGAAGCCTGCACTATAAGAAATGCTAAAGAATATTTTTCAAGCTGAAGGGAAGTGGGACTGGATCTATGGAGGCACAAAGGGTACCACAAATGAAAAACACCTGGATAAAAAATACAAGATGATTTTCCTTCTTAACTTTAAAAGTAGATATGACTGTTTCAGGCAAAAATAATACTGGTTTTGGGGTTTACAAGTGTGTACATGTGACACACATGACAATTATAGAATAAGGTGAGGCGAGAGTGAAGATGATGTACCCGTATGTTTGCCAGGTGGTTATATTTTACATGAAGTGTACGATTTGGACTCTAAGTAGGCTATGGAAAGCTAAAAATGTATACTGTAATCCTTGAGCCACTGCTAGAAGAATGTGAACAGGTACAGCATAAAGCCAATGCATCAATTAAGGGGCTCTAAGAATAGTCAGATAATCCAAAATAAGGCAGAAAAAGGGAGAAAGAAAACAAACCACAGAGATAAACTGAAGACAGACTCGTGAACCTGGACGGAACAATGTGAACAATTCTATTAAATGTTAAATAGAATAAAACTCCAATTAAACACCAGGCCTTAGCAAGTGGATTAAAAGAAGACCTGATTATGCTGTCCATACACTTTCAATACAAAGACACTGAAAGGCTGAGAGTGAATACATGGGAAAAGTAGTTCCTAGGCGGAATGGCTGTTAATGTCAGACAAAATAGATTTCAACCACTTGAAAAACAGTTTGGCAATTCCTCAAAATGTAAACACAGAGTTACCATATGACCCAGAAATTCCACGCTTAGTTATACAGCCAAGAGTGGTGAAAACATCATATGTCCACACAAAAACCTGTACATGACAGTTCATAGCAGCTTTTACTCCTAATAGTCAGAAAGCAGGGGGTGGGCTGAATGGGGAATGACTGCTAATGGGTATGAGGTTTTTCTGGGGGGTGGTGACACAGTGTTCTAAAAATAGATTGTGCTAATGGTTACACAACTGAATTAACTGTTCACTGGATTGTGCACTTTAAAAGCTTAAGTTTTTTGGTGAGTTATATCTCAGTAAAGCTGTTACTAAAAAGCATACTTCAAGAAAAAGTATTACCAGAAATGAAGAGGCATATTTCATAATGATAAAAAAGGCAATTTATAAGGAAGAGATAACAATCATAAATGTTTCCACAATGAATAACAGCTTCAGTGTAATGAGGCAACATTTGACAGAATAAGAGGGAGAAATAGAGAACTCCACAAACATAGAAGGAAATTTCAGTACCGCTTTCTCAAATTGACAAAACAGGCCCCCCGCCAAAAAAAAAAAAAAAAATCAATAAAGACAAATGATCTGAACCACCACCTTAACCTTTTTTTTTTTTTTTGGTAGCTTAGTGCATTTTATTGGTTTTCTTTCAGAGTCATTCTACAAAAGAGCAAAGCTAAAAACCAAGGCCCTGGCATGAGGGTTTAAACCTTCCTCATTCTAGGAGGCGCCCCTAACTCCTCCGTGTCCCCAGCTGTGTCACTGCTGCAGTTTATGGGGGTGGAGGGCTTGCTATGTTTGCCCCCCACCAAACTCAAAAAGGGAAAGATCTACCACCTAGAAATGCCTTCCCCTCACCCCAATCTCCCTCACGTTGATCCTTGTTACAGAAGGCCAGGGCAAGAACTGTTGGGGTCCTGCAGGAGTTCTGAACCCCAGAAGGTCACGGCCAGGGCACTGTTTGTGAAGAACACATTGTAATTATCTGGCTCAGCACCCCTTAGGAACGATGCTGGGCCCGGCATCTCACTCCCTGAGGCCAGGTGCACTCTCTCAGGCCAGGGAGGACTGGAGGTCAGGGCCTTAGCTGGGAGCTGATGCAGGCAGATACATTCAGATTTGAAGGGGCAGCGGCCATTCCCTTGCATGAAGAACCGGATACTTCTAGACCACAACACCCAATAACTTCAGAGTATACATTCTTTTCAAGTGTGCATGGAACAGTCTCCAAAATGAATGCTATACTGGTCCATACACTTCTAGGTTGGAAACACTTCCAGAATCTTGAAGGCTATGCTTCGCCTGGCTTCAGGTGTGCTGTGAGGGACCAGATGCCATTCCCGTTTTGATCTTTTGTAAGGAGTGTGCCTCCCTGTCTGCTGCCTGCCTCCTCCCTACTGGAAGGCCCCCGTGACATACTCTCTTTGTTCCAAATTTTCTGAAATGTATTGATGTGCCTTGGTGTGTCTCTTTTCACTTACACTGGGTGCTTACTGATCCTCTTCTATCAGGAAACTCAGTTCTACAAACTTTTTTTCCTTTTTCTAATTCAGAGGCAGGGTCCTGCTGTGTTGCCCAGGCTGGAGTGCAGCCTGGCACAATCGTAGCTTACCTGTAGCCTTGAACTCCTGGGCTCAAGTCATCCTCCTGCCTCAGCCTCCTGAAGAGCTGGGACTACAGATGCATGCCATGTGCCACTATGTCTGGTTAATTTATTTTCTTTTTGTGGAGTCTTGCTGCAACTCCTAGCCTCAAGTGGTCCTCCCACCTTGGCCTCCCAGAGCGCTGTGATTACAGGCATGAGCCACCATGCCCAGCTTAAAGTTTTCTTAAATTATCTTTAAAAATAATTTTTTTTTTTTGACATAGGGTCTTGCCGTGTAACCCAGGGTGGAGTTCAGTGGTGTGATCATGGCTCACTGCGGCTTTGACTTCCCAGGCTCAGGTGATTCTCCCACCTCAGCCTCCCAAGTAGCTGAGACTACAGATGCATGCCACCTTGCCTGGCTAATGATTTTGTATTCTGTGTAGAAACAGGATTTCACCATGTTGCCCAGGCTGGTCTCAAACTCTTGGGTTCAAGTGATCTGCCCACCTTGGCCTCCCAAAGTGCTGGGACTATAGGCATGAGCCACTGTGCCCAGCCATATCTGTCTTTTTTTCTGAGAAATTCTTCTCAATTTTATCTTTCAATCCATCTTTCAAAATTTTAATACCAGCCAGGAGCAGTGGCTAGTGCCTACAATCCCAGCACTCTGGGAAGCTGAGGTGGGAGACCTGCTCGAAGGCAGGGGTTTGAGACCAGCTGGACAGCATAGTGAGACCTCGTTCCTCCACAAAAACTTTTAAAAATTAGCCAAGCATGGTGGCACGTGGCTGTGGTTCCAGCTAGTCGAGGCTGAGGTGGGAGGGTCCCTTGAAGCTGAGGCTGCAGCGAGCCATGATCACACCACTGCATTCCAGCCTGAGCAACAGAGCGAGACCTGTCTCAAAATTTTTTCCATGCCTGCTATAATATTTTTAATTTTCAGGAACTCTTATTTTGTTCTCTGAATGATCATTTCAGAAAGAACATTTTACTTTTATTTAAAGGATGCAATATTTTCTTTGATCTCACTGAGCATATTAATAATACATTTCTTAATCTTACTTTTCCTGCTTATTAGTTCCTTCAGTTTTTTTCACCGTGTGTTTGTTTTGGGCTGTATTGCATATTATTTCATCAAGTGTCTGATGTTCCTTGGAAGGCACCTCATATTTCAGAGTAGCCCCTAAAAGTCTAAGTTTGGCCAGTTATTTTGTGAATACTGACATACTGATCCTAAAGTTTATATGGAAAGGTAAGAGGCCCAAATTAGCCAACACAGTATTGAAGGAGGACAAAGTCACAGGGCTGACACTCCCCCAACTTCAAGAGTTACTATACAGCTACAGTAATCAAGGCAGCGGGGTACTGGCGAAAGAATAGACAAATAGACCAATGATCAGAATAGAAAGCCCAGAAATAGACCCACACAAATAGAGTCAACTGATCTTTGACAAAGGAGCAAAGACGGTTCCATGGAGAAAGGACAGTCTTTTCAACAAACCATGCTGACATCCACATGCAAAAAATGAATGTAGAGATAGACCTGAAATCTTTCACAAAAATTAACCCCTAGTGGATCATGGACTCAAATGTAAAAAGCAAAACTGTGACACTTCCAGAAGGTCTAGGTGACCTTGAGTTTGGTGACGATTTTTTAGATAAAACACCAAAAGCATAATCTATAAAAGACAGAATTGGTATTGGACTTCCTTAAATCAAAAACTCTGCAAAATGCACTCTGAAGAGAATAAAAGGATAAACCACAGACTGGGGGAAATTCTTGGCAAAATACATAACAGATAAAGGACTGG
Source organism: Ateles fusciceps (assembly GCA_036589455.1). Taxonomy (NCBI): domain Eukaryota; kingdom Metazoa; phylum Chordata; class Mammalia; order Primates; family Atelidae; genus Ateles; species Ateles fusciceps. The sequence continues at coordinate 1,915,025 of JAZHEH010002754.1, forward strand.
TATTTGAAATACAAAAAGAAGTCTTACCTCTCAACAGTAGGAAAACATCTGAATTAAAAAATGGGGCTGGGCGTGGTGGCTCATGCCTGTAATCCCAGCACTTTGGGAGGCCGAGGCAGGTGGATCACCTGAGGTCAGGAGTTTGAGACCAGCCTGGCCAACATGGTGAAACCCTGCCTCTACTAAAAGTACAAAAATCAGCCAGGCATGGTGGCACACGTCTGTAATCCCAGCTACTTGGCTGGGAGGCTGAGGAAGGAGAATTGCTTGAACATGGGAAGCAGAGGTTGCAGTGAGTCAAGATTGCACCATTTGCACTCCAGCCTGTGCAACAGAGTGAGACTCTGTCTCAAAAAGTGGGGGAGGGGCAAAATACCTGAATAGACAACTCACCAACGTACACAGATGGCAAATAAATGCTCTGCGTCATGTGGAATAAAGGAGCAAATCAAGCCAACAGTGAGACACCACTACACACCTATTAAAATGGCCAGAATTCCAAATGCTGACCACACCAAATGCTGGTGAGGATATGCAGCAACCGGAACGCTTATCATTGCTGGCGGGAACGCAAAATAACCCAGGCACTTTGGAAGACGGTTTGGCAGTTTCTTGTAAGACAACACATGTTTACCCTATGATCCAGCAACTGTGCTCCTTGGTATTTACCCACATGAGCTGAGAACAGGTCCATACAGAAGCCTGCATGCAGATGTTTGTAGCAGCTTTATTCATAACTGCTAAACCTGGAAGGAAGTTTGATGTGCCCTGGGTGCCGAAAGATACCCAGATGTCTTTTGGGAGGCGAGTGGACAAACACACTGGTCCATCTAAAAACCAGAATATTAGTTGGCACTAAAAAAATGAGCTACAGAGCCATGGAAAGGCCTGGAGGAAGCTTACATACATGTTGCTAAGTGAAAGAAGCCAATCTGAAAAGGCTGTACCCTTATGATTCCAACTGCGTGGCATTCTAGAAAAGGCAAACTATGGAGAAGGTACAGAGATCAGTGGTTGCCAGGGGCTCAGGGGGAGGGAAGGTGGAACGGAAGCACAGAGGAACGTTCTTTAGGGCAGTGAGGCTATTCTGTTTGTTACTATCATGGTATGTACAGGGTATTATACGTTGGCAAAACCCATAGAATGTACAGCACCAAGAGTGAATCCTCACGTGGACTATGGACTTTAGTCAATAATGCTGTATGAACAATATTGGCTTGTCAGTTGTACCAAATGTCCCACACTAAGGCAAGATGTGAAACATAGGGATGGCCTGGTGCAGTGGCTCACGTCTATAATCCCAGCACTTTGTGAGGCTGAGGCAGGCGGATCACCTGAGGTTGGGGGTTTGAGACCAGTCTGACCAACGTGGAGAAACCCTGTCTCTAAAAATACAAAATTAGTCAGGTGTGGTGGGCGCATGGCTGTAATCCCAGCTACTCGGGAGGTTGAAGCAGGAGAATTGTTTGAACCCGGGAGGTGGAGGTTGCGATGAGCCGAGATTGCGCCATTGCACTCCAGCCTGGGCAACAAGAGCAAAACTCTGTCTCAGAGAGAGAGAGAGAAAAAAGGAAAAATAGGGAAAACGGGGAGAGATACAAGGGGGCATGTGGCAACTCGGCACTTTTCACTCATTTTTCCCCAGAAACTAGAACTCCTCAAAATATAAAGTTTACTAATTAAAAGAGGCTAATTTCGATCAGTTTTTATTATGGAAGAAGCCCAATGGTACATGACAGCAGAGAGATGCGTACACCAAGCCACTGCTGTCCCTTCAGCCAGGGTCAGCCATTACTGCCTCTGAGAGCACCCACCCAGCCCCTGGGATTATCATATCCCTCTGCGTTTCCTGGAAGTGGCTCAGGGCATGCTTTCTATTAAAAGACAAAGACTCTTAATAAGAAAAAACAACTGAGATGGGAGGATGGCTTCAGCCCGGGAGGTTGAGGCTGCCATTAGCCAGGATCACACCACTGTATTCCAGCCTGAGTGACAGAGTGAGATCGTCTCAAACAAAACAAAAAACCACTATGCCATTCTCATGCCTAAAAAGCAGCTCTGCATTCCTGGTCTCATGAGGCAACCCATCATGGCTCAGGCTCCCTGAGTGTACAGCTGGTGTACCTGACTCATGAGCAAGATGCATACGTCACATCTGGCTGGCACATCTCTAGGCTTTCCCCGCCATTCCTCTTTTAGTTCATTTGCTGAACAAAGCGAGTCAATTGCATCCTGCGTCATTGCTTCAATTAGTGGTGGTCCGAGGCGGGATCGTGCCCAGGTGTACTTTGCAGGTGGTGCTGGGCACGCCCACGCCAGGATCCCCGGCACAGCGGCTTGGATCTTTCTGTGAGGAGATGGCACCAGTGGGTCAGGCACCCTCAGCCTGGCCCACTTCTCATCAGCTTGCCACTTAGTGTTTTTAGCAGCCACTGGTAGATGCCATGCCCAGATCCTTGACCTCCTGGGAGGGGGCGGAACACCGATGTTCGGCTTCTATTGCTCCTTCTCCACTTATTAGTTGGAATAACTTTTAATTTTTGGAGACAGGGTCTTGCTCTGTCACCCAGGCTGGAATGCAGTGGCATGATCTCAGCTCACTGCAGCCTCGACCTCCTGGGGTCAAGTGATCCTTCCACCTCAGCCTCTCAAGTATCTGAAACCATAGGTGTGTGCCACCACATAGGGCTGATTTTTGTATTTTTTGTAGACATGGGGTCTTCCTGTCTGGTCTTGAATTCCTGGGCTCAAGTGATCCATCCGAGCCTCCCAAAGTGCTAGGATCACAGGCATGACCCATTGCGCCCGGCCACAAGCATTTTTAAGAAGAAACTTTCCCTTTTCAACACTTTGATGACCCTGAGGCTGAATGCTCTCCTTTCATCAGTTTTCATATGAATAAGTTGCTTTCTTCAAGTGACCAGTTCTTAAAAAAGTACCATTATGAAGTCAGGGATATTTATAAGAACATATTTGATAAAAGTTTGAACCCACTATAATTACTATTCTTTGTTTTTATTTTTTTGAGACAGGGTCTTACTCTGTTACCCAGGCTGGAGTGCAGTGGCATGATCTCAGCTCACTGCAGCCTTGATCTCCTAGGCTCAAGTGATTCTCTCATCTTGGCTTCCCAAGTAGCTGGGACCACAGGTGTGCACCACCATGCCTGGGTAATTTTTGTCGAGGTCTCGCCTTGTTGCCCAGGCTGGTCTTGAACTCCTGGGCTCAAGCAATCTACCCGCCTCAGCCTCCCAAAGTGTTGGGATGATAGGTGTAAGCCACCATTCCTGGTCTGTTCCTTGTTTTTAAACAACTCTTTTATTTTAGAACAGTTTTGGATTTAGAACATTGTGAAGATAGTGTCTGGAATTCCCACACACTCCACGCCATTTCCCCTATTATTAACATCTCACACTGGCACGGGACATTTGTCACAATTAATAAAGCAGTATTGACACATTATCATTAACTAAAGCCCCATGTTTTATTCAGATTAATCTTTACCCGAGGTCCCTTGTCTGTCCCAGGACCTGTCCAGAATGCCACATCCCGTTTATTCACCGCATCTCTAGGCTCTGCGTGCTGGGGAAGGTTTTGTAGACTTTGTTTTGTTGACTGTGACAGTTCTGGCTGCTGGTTGGTCTTTGTATGATCCCTGAATTCAGATTTTTTTTCTCATTATTAGACTTGAGGTGCATATGGGTATTCAGGAGGTAAAGAGCCATTCCTGTCACGTCGTATCGAGGGCACGCACTGTCACCAAGACTTACGCTCTGGCCGCCTGGCCAAGGGGAGGGGCTCGCTGGGCTCCCCCACCTTGAACTCACTCTCGTCTCCCTGCTTTCTGCGCTGTGCTCTCGGGAGGAAGTCGCTGCGCACTGCCCACACCGCTAAGGGGTGGGGAGTTACCTACTACTTCTTTGAGGACAGAGTATCTTTGCAGATTTTAGGGAAGATTTTCTATTCCTCCCTCTATTTTTCAGTTGTTTATTTATATCAGTGTGGACTCATGGATACTCATTTTGTACTCTGAATGATAACCCAATGTGACTTTATTTTCTAGCTCAAATTGTCCCAGCCTTGGCCTTTGGGAGCTCCCTGGGGTCCGCCCCAGCCTTCTGTTTTTGACCAAGTCCTTCCTTTCTGGTTCTGCAGGATGCTCCAGGCTGCTACCTTCTGCTGCTCTTTCGAATCCTCCACTGTGCTGTATCAGCAGCCCTCCCTCACGCTGGCACCTGAGCCCGTCACAGTGATGTGTCTTCAATACCTTCCTTGCTTGCTTTCCAGTGTGACAAAATATTTTACACTCTTCGTGAGATGATACTGATAGTTTCAATAGAAAGTTAGGGTGATGTTGTTTTTACTTGTTTTCTTTTATTTTGGTGTCTCTCTTTGCTGAAAAATCTAGGTTCCTAATGATTGACGTTAAGGTCATGGTCTGTTTGCTCTATTATTTATTAAGCAATCATGAATCAGTCTATCAACACCACCAGTGTCACCACTAATAACAGGACTACTGAAAAGAGGTTATGATTTCTTCGCAGTTTGCATTGACATGCAAATTGCCACTTGACATAATTTGTTAATGCCATTAATTTAATTAGCAGTTATGTTCATTTCTATCATTTTGTTTCGGATTTTGAGCTTTTCCAAATTTTGACTTGTGTTTTACAATTATGTGAAACATTTACTCAGTTCCGAAATGGAACTGCTGCTCCTTCTCTTACACTCCCTCTTCTTGTATTCTCGCTCCTGAGGCAGTGTTGGATTAAAACAAGTCACTTTGGTGGATCATCCTTCCATTAAAAAGAAGTAATGAGTAAATACCTGTGTGCTTCTGCATGTGCACGTGTGTGCATGTGTGTGCGCGTGCGCGTGTGTGTGTGCGCGTGTGTGTGCATGTGTGTGCGTGTGCGCATGTGAGTGCATGTGTGCGCGTGCGCATGTGTGTGCGCGTGCGCATGTGTGTGCATGTGTGCATGTGCGCATGTGAGTGTGTGCGTGTGCGTGTGCGCATGTGTGTGCGTGTGCGCGTGCGCATGTGTGAGTGTGCGTGTGTGCGCGTGCGCATGTGTGTGTGCGTGTGTGTGCGTGTGCGCGTGCGCATGAGTGTGCATGTGTGCGCGTGTGCATGTGTGCGTGTGCGCATGTGTGTGTGCATGCGTGTGCGCGTGTGTGTGTGCATGTGTGCGTGTGCGCATGTGAGTGTGCGTGTGTGCGCGTGCGCATGTGTGTGTGCGTGTGTGTGCGCGTGCGCATGTGAGTGTGTGCATGTGTGCGCGTGCGCATGAGTGCGTGTGCGCATGTGTGTGTGCACGTGCGCATGTGTGAGTGCGTGTGCATGTGTGCACACGCGTGCACATGTGCATGTGTGCACGCGAGTGTGAGTGTGTGCGTGCATGTGCATCCCCTCCCCACTTTCCTTGGGTAAACAGCAGCATGTGTTCACGTTCTTCTAGCCTTGCCTTTCCCACATAACACACCCTGGAGACAGTGCCACGGCGGCACTCGGAGACGCTGCTCCCGCCTGGCTGTGGCACGTGCCCTCCCCACAAGGCTGCTCCGCCGTGCACACTGCAGGTTCCTACTGGTGGGTCTGGTGCTTAGTGTTCTGCACTCCACACACAGCTGGAAACAGCCACGTGCGTGCTTGTTCTCCTAATTTTCTGAGTGCAGCTTTGGGCTAAGTTCACATCCATGGGGTTGCTGGCTGTCACAGTTTCTTATCAAGTTACCCATCAGCCTTAGCCCAGATTACCTCCACCTCCTGGGCAGAGGCCACTGTTGTGCTTCTGCCACGTGGTTCTGACTCCACTGGCTTTCCCCATCACAGCCCCAGCTCCAGCTTTCTGAGTCTCTGAGTCCACTTGCCGTGCAGCTTCCAAACCGTTAAGCCGCCATTGCCCTTTCTGCTTGGTCCTTGACGGTCTCTGCCTCTTTAAGGATGGCTTTCCTGCTGCGTACATGGCTGAATGCACAGCTTAACCTCTATCTAGATTTGATTGGCAATGTCCCTCTCTTGGTGGACATTGCCAGGCAAATCTCTAAAAAATTCATTTATTCTTGAAAAAGATACAAGACGATACCAAAGGGGCGGCCGCACCATGGTTGTCCAGGCAATGGTGCCCCCTGCAACCGGCCGGCCAGGGCAGCCACTCTTATGCACGTGTGCGGGTTGTCATTCTTAGCTTGTCTCCAGCCATGGTCTATTCAAACTGGATCTTACTTCCTCCTTCGGCCAGAAAGCTCTCTGATGGGACCCCTCTATCGTCTCTCATCCTACCCAGGGGCTCTGAGTCCCCGCAGGCTTGGGCTTTGAAAGGCCAGGCCCCTTACTGGCTCCAGCTCCACAGGCTGGCCGGCCACCTGCTCCTGCTGCTTTTCCAAGGCTGTCCATGGCCTTTCATTGCCATCCATTCGGACCGGGTCCTAGCCTCTCAGTGACTGCCGCTGTCAGAGGGGGAGATGAAAGGAGGAGGAGAAGGGCACTGCCCCCACCTCCAGCCAGGTGGCATCATTTCTGAGACTCATGCAGAAGGGAAGCCACCCCCAACCCCAAGCCAGCCAGGCACTTGGGCCCCTAAAGCCACAGCTCCTTTCTTAGCAGCCACAGTTGCCCCTGGCAACGTGCGGCAGTGGGCAGGCTGCCTTCACTGAGGCCTCGGTCCAGATCTGCAGATTCAATCCACACCCGCTTTGAAAAGTGTTTACATACAGTGCCGGGAGGTCTCCGACAGAGGGCCTGTGGTGCAAGGAAACCCCGCAGGCCCACACCTGCAGCGCTGGCGTGGGTGTGGAGGGGCGGCTGTTTGTCTCCTGCCCCTCTCTGAGCATCACGGCAGGTGGGTGGCACAGCAGAGTGTGCTTCTGCGTCCGCCTGGGCCAGCTGGCTGCCGTGTGCACACCGGGAGGCCTCTCCGTCCAGAGCCCAGGAGGAGGCTGGTCTCACACCTCAGCATGCGGCTGGTTAGAAATGCAGATTCCCGGCCCTCACAGCAGCAGGTGCTCTGTAAATACTCTCCAGCGGTTCTCTTCAGGACTGTGGCAGAACACAGTGGGGTGGGAACACCTGGGTTCAAGTCTCAGCTCCCCCCACGCCAGGTGAGTGTGACCTTAAAGCAGGGCTCTGGCCCTCATCACCTGTCTGCTCCGGGGGGGAGCAGCCCAGCAGTGTCTCCATGAGAACGCAGGGGACAGTGTGTGACGTGACGGAGAGGCCCTGCTCTGCTGGGAGGGCCCCCGTGCTGCCCGAAGCCCTGTGCCGCAGGCTGGCTTTCCCACTTCAGCAGCCTTTTTCCGTGGTCCTGCCTCCTCCCCAGCTGTCCTTCCCATGCACCCTGTGCGGCTGGTCCTGGAGGGCAGCATTCACTGCTTCCTGTGTCAGGGGGAGCTCTCTAGCTGGGGCTGGGCTGTGCACGAATCAGGGGCTGCAGGGGATTCGCAGTCCACTATCTTGTTCTCAATAAGAATATCCACAATTTCAGTTCACAGCAGTGGAAAAGCATCACTCAGAGACAGAGTTGGAGAGCAGGGTGGCGTCCTCTGAGAGCACCCTTCATCTTGCTGTGTCCTTTAGTCGTCGTCCTTCCTCCCGTGTGCTCTGGCTCTGCATGGCCACTGTGCTGGCCTCAAGGCCCCTGTAGGAGTCGGGGCCCAGGCTGAGTACCTGGAACATGACGGGGGTGCCTGGCCCTGTCTGCAGTGTGACTAGCAAGGCAATCTTAAGAGCCAGTGCCAACTGAGCACTGATGATGTGGCTGTCCCTGTGCTAAAGACTTTACGTGTTATGCCATTCACTCCTCACGAGCACCCTGTGGACCAGGTGGCGACTGGATCCCATTTTACAGATAAGGGATGGAAGCCACAGTGGGATCCCTGGGTCATCCCCTCTCTACCAGGAGAGCAACCTAGAGCTGTCCCGCCTCCCCAGGGGCAGTACAGCCGTGAGCGCCACCATCGGAGACAGGAAAGCACCGGGGTGGCTGTGCCGCTCACATCCATGCTGGCCTTACCAGCGTGGGTGGCACAGACTCTCAGGGAGCTTGGAGAAGCATACGGACTATCTTCAGCTTAACCTGGTGGTGACACCCACTGGCGTTACTGTTCCCAATGTGCTGTCTTTACTGGAGCAAGTTGGTACAACCCAGACACCCGGAGGCAGCTATGACCTTGTGAATTCCTTTGCTCCATGTTGATTTTCGAGGAGTACCAGCAGCAGTCTGCTTTCACCTGGCAGCGCCACTGGTCCATGTGCACAGCCCGGCCTCAAGCTACCCCGAGCCTCCTGCTCTCTGCCATCCCAGGGCCCTCAGAGACCCATTAGCTCAGCTTTCCAGAAAACATGAGGCTGTCCACTACACTGATGACATCACGGTAACTAGATCATGAGCAGGAAGTCGCACACGCTTCGGATGCCTTCTGTGCAAACCACAGGGTGGGGGGAGGAAGCCCATGGGGAGGAAGCCCACGGGGATGCAGGGGCTGCCGGTTCAGCGCGGGTTCTGGTTCCTCAGTGCTCCGGAACATGTGGAGATAGCCCCTCCGAGGGGAGGACACGCTGCTGCCTCACGCACACTTGCTCACACGCACACTCGCTCACACGCACACTCGCTCACACGCACACAGGCGTGACGCTTGGCAGGCCTCTGTGGAGGCAGCACAGGCCACATTTGAACACTTTTTCCAGCCCATCTAGAAAGTCCTCTGTAAGCCTGCCCACTTCGAGTGGGGACCAGAGGAAGATAAGGTTCTGTGCAGGTCCCAGCTGTGGCACAGGCCCCGTTGCCCTGCCGCCCTGCTACCCTGCCAATCGGCCTGACAGCCCAGCAGCTTCAGCGACACTTGCAGTGCCCATGGCAAGCAGGGACGCTGCGTGGAGGCTCTTGCCAGCACCAGTGACAGAATCCCAGTGCAGGCTCGAGGGCCTGCAGGTAACTCTTCTCCATCTGGGAACCGTGTCTCTGGCTTACTCCTGGGCCGTGGTGTTTTCCTGCCCAAGGCTTGTCCAGCTAGGTCGCTTCTGTTAGCTTTGTGCACCAGCCCCCAAGATCTGCCAAGGAACGGCTGCTGTGGATGGCAGCCCCGCTCCAAGAGCTAAGGACAGCAGCCCCTAACGTCCAGGACGGCTCATCCCACGTCTGTGAACCCCAGCCAGCAGGCCCAGGGGTGGGCAGGGGATGGTGGCTCTTTTTCCTTTTTCTGTCTTCTGCTTGGAGCACGAGACAGACTAAGAGAGGCGCCAGAGAAATGGGTATTTGGAAACGAGCCTGGGGGGTAGGGGAGAAAACAGACTCTTCTGCTTGAAACGCCAGGGTTGGCAGCCACAGAACAGGAGCAGGCAGGGTCCTAGCACTGTCCACCCTCCCAGGGAAGCACCCTGATAAGCACACACACCAAGTCCTGGATGGGACTGAGCCACCACTCTGCCCTCTGAACAGCACGTTCAGAAGGGGGTCTCTGCTCTGCAGCTCACCCACTCTCAGCCCCCAGGAATGTGGCTCCTTTGGTTTTGCGGAGGTGAGGTGATGGGGGGAAGTCCTGCTCTCAGAAGCTTCCTCCCTGCTCCCCACTCTGTGACTCCTATCCCCTCTGCTGGACTTCCCCACCTTAGTCTCGGTGGCCTGGGGGGACAACTGTCCATCATTCCCAGCCAGCAGGCCTCTCTCAGAACGACAGGCCTGGCATACCCCCCCCAACCCCGACCACGTTTGCAGTTCAGACACAACTGGCCAGCACTCACATTAAAACAGAGATCTGGAGACGGATGGAATGGACTCCTGGTAGCAGTAAGATACTAAACTATAAACAAGACCTGAGGCTGTGCCAGGTAAAGTGAAGTCAGGCGCTCTAAAGCTAGAGAATAAGGTGGGTTCTGGCTGCCACAAGGCTTTTCTGTTTCTCCAGCAGCTAAGCAAGTGCTGGCCTTGGGATAAGCAACATTAAAACAATTACAGCTTATCCACCTCCGGACGCTGACAGCTGACCCCCGTTCCACCAGCCACAACAGCTGTGACTGGACCAGAGACTGATTTCAGGGACTTTCTCCTGACAAGAGACCATCGGCCGTGGGCTGGCTCTGGCCGGTTCACAGAGGCTGCACTGAGCGCCTTTGAGACCCTGCTTCACTTTGACAGGTAGGACCTGACTGCAGCGCCTTTAAATGTGAAGTCTCTGCCCCTAGGTGACCACGGGAAGCATGCAGCGTGCACGTGTGCTCAGCGCGCATGCGTCAGGACCCCCGTGTGACTCCTCACGGCTCCTCCCATAACCTGCTGAGTTGCTCAGCCAGCGCAGGCTCACGGCAGCCTCCCCCTCCGAGAAGTGCCTGCTTCCAGCTTCTGCCGGTGGCTACGCTTCCCAGCTGGTCCTAGTGCCACCTTGCCGCAGGCTTAACCCTTTATAAAATAAAGTCTCCTTTCGAAATTTTACGATTTTGTGGTTTCTTTTCAGTGGACACCGCTCCTCCCCCTCCCCTACTGTGAGGCAAGAAGGACCCCCTCCCTCCCTCTCCCCTGAACTGCCCCCACCACGTGCTACCGACCTCTGCAGGCCTGGCCCTCTCGGCACATCCCAGGGAGCCCCTCTGAACCCCTCGCCTCGCTGTGCCTGCCCCATCCGGCCACCCCCTTAGGAGCATCTCTGCCCCCATCTCAAGGTGTGCCGACTGCCCAGGTCACCTCGGTTGCCAACCTCATGCTCCCGGTCCTCAGCGCTTCCCACAGGACCACACCCAGACCCTCCTCACACGACCACACCCAGACCCTCCCCACATGACCACACCCCAGACCCTCCCCACACGACCACACCCCAGACCCTCCCCACACGACCACACCCCAGACCCTCCTCACACGACCACACCCCAGACCCTCCTCACACGACCACACCCAGACCCTCCCCCACACGACCACACCCAGACCCTCCCCACACGACCACACCCCAGACCCTCCTCACACGACCACACCCCAGACCCTCCCCACACGACCACACCCCAGACCCTCCCCACACGACCACACCCAGACCCTCCCCACACGACCACACCCAGACCCTCCTCACACGACCACACCCAGACCCTCCCCACACTGCCCCTTCTCCGATCCTGGCCTCCGGACCTCTTCCACATCACGCTGGTGTTGTGACCTACACACACCTCCGATTCCACAGCTGTGGTCGGGGCGGCCCCCGTGTTGGGAGGCAGAGCCCAGAGACCTGGTCCTTCATTGACCAGACGCTCCTGAACGTTCTGCCTAGGCCATGCCCCTGTCCCCACCCTGGGACTCCTGTAGTTAAAGCCTCCTGGGGGAGGGTGTGGTGCCGGCCTGGCTACGGGGTTGTGTGGAGCCGGGCTGGGCTGACCCTCATCCTGTTCCTCTTGGGTGGAGCTTGCAGCCGCCAGGAGCTCATTCTAGAACCACCCCCATGGTCCCGGCTTCCCAGTGGGCTCTGGGGAATATTGTGGGTTCAGGCAGGGCCTGATTCAAGTTGGGGGAATCCTAGAGCAGCATGGCTTCCTGGTGTGTTTAAAATACTCATTTACTCTTCACTCAGAAGGGCAATTGCTATAAATGGCCTCTAGCAGCCTGGAGATGGCACTGCTGGTGTCATCAGCCAGCCCAGGCCTGCGGAGGTGCCTCCTCCCTGGAGCCACCGTGGGCTGGGTCCCCAAATCTCCCCCAGCCATTCATGTGGTCCCGCAGGGGACGTGGTGGTGACTCAGACTTGGAAGCTGTGGAGAAGGCCCCTCTGATGAGCTGAGCTACGAATGTGCCCGCCCCTCCAGGAGGTTCCTCCCGGGTTCCTGCAGGTGCTGCGCTTCTCCCAGCTTGCCAGCCACCATGTGCCCCTTCACCCTCCCCCGCTCAACATAGGTGACGTCCCTTGCAGGTCCTGAGGATGCCTGCTTCCTTCCACGCCCCTGCTCATCAGGGCATAGTAAAGAATTGCCCAGGAGAGACCCCCTTCTGCCCTCAGCCCCAGGCTCTGCCAGGCCTGCTTCTGCCCAGGCCTTCTCCTGCCCATGCTCCTTCACCAGGCGACCCAGACCTTGCCAGGGCCTGTCCCTGTCCCCACCCCTGGGACTCAGGTGCCTCAGGTGTCTCAGCGGTAAATCGGGATGGTAGCGGGGAGGTGGAGGCCTAAGCGCATGCTAAGGACCTGGAGAGCTGTGGGCGCACCAGTAGCAAATGGACAGGCAGCACTGCTCATTACCATCCTCACACGCCCCGGGGGGATCCAGACCCGGAGGACAAGGTCGGGGGGAGCAGGAGGTGGAAGCCAGGATGGCAGCGCAGAAACCAACTGAGCGTCATGTGCACCTGGGCGAGATGCTGCCAGCCCCAGCTGAGGACCTGGCAGGCCAAGAGGCTGAGACCCTGTCCCCAGGTGTCCCTGAGGTCTGAGGGTCAGGTTGCCAATGTGTGGGATGAACGTGGCTCTCGGGCTGCGGTGGTGCCTAGTGTCCAGTGGCAGCAGGAGGGTTTGGCAGGTCCTCGGCAGGGGTGCAGCCTCCCGGGCTGACACAAAGCTCCTTGCCAGTGCCTCAAAGTGCAATGCCGGTGCCACCTGGTGCCCACGGGACCCTGGAAAGGGGCTCCAGGATCCACAGAACACCCCAGTTCATGGTCCTTTATGGCACCCATGGGAGGGGCTGGACGGGGCTCTTTCCTGTTTACCATGTGGTGTCCAAGTCGCCCAGAGCTCCCTTCACCTGCCCCGGTCAGCCAGCGTGGGGGACAGCAGAACTCCATGGGGGCTCCCACATCCTGGTGAAGGCCTGGGCAGAAGCAGGCCTGGCAGAGCCTGGGGCTGAGGGCTGAAGGGGGTCTCTCCTGGGCAGTTCTTTACTATGCCCTGACAAGCAGGTCAAGACTCAGGCTCCCCCAGGGGCGTGGAAGGAAGCACCCAGCCCTCCCAGAAGCCCTGTCAGCAGGCACTATTATCATCCCCATCTTCCAGAGGTGAGACTGGGCCCAGAGAAGGCAAGCGACTTGCTCAAGGCCACACAGCTGGTCCTGGTGGCTGGTGCAGCGGAAATGGGTAGTCAGACTTCAGCGCACGGGCTCCCCACTACCACCCAGTACTCCCCCACAAGGTGCTGTGGGATGTGGGCTGCAGTGGGGCGGATGCAGACTCTGGGTTGTTTTAGAACAGCCTGGAAGGTCCTCCTCTCCTGACAGGGATTCCAAGATCTATGAGCCTTAGCATTGTGGTAAAATACACGCGCCATGACACTGACCACTGACAACATTCAGTTCTGTCCCAGCACTTTGCAACCACCACGTCTGTCTCATTCCAGAACGTTTTTATCGCCCAGAAGGAAACCCTGCACTCATGAGCAGTCGCTCCCCTCCTGTGCCCACTGGCCTCCTCCCCCGTCTCTATGGATTTGCCTCTTCTGGGCATTTCATATGAAAGGAATCAGACACCGTCTGGCCTTTCGTGTCTGGCTCTTTCACCTGGCCTTATGTTTTCAGGGTTCACAACGTTGGACCAGACATCAGTCTTCTGTTCCTCTTCATGGCTGAGTAATATTCCACTGTGTGGACTGACCACAGCTGGTTTTCTTGCTTACCAGTTGCGAGCATGTGTGGTTTGGGTTGTGGGGGATGTGGAATGGTACAGCTGCTGTGAAGAGTGTGGCATTCCTCAAAACACTGAACAGGGTTACCACATAATCCAGCAATTCCATTTATGGATACAGAACAAAAGAAAAGAATGCAGGGACTCAAGCAGATAGTTGCTTGCCATGTTCACAGCAGTATCATTCACAATAACCAAGAGGTGGGTGCAACCCAAATGGCCCTTGATGGATGAATGGATAAACAAAATGTGTTTCTCCATGCACTGGAATATTACTCAGCCTTGAAAAGGAGGAGGTCAGGCAGTGGCTCATGCCTGCAATCTCTGCACTATGTTGCCTAGGCTGGTCTCGAACTCCCGGACTGAAGCAATTCTCCCACCCAGGAGTTCAAAACCAGCCTGGGCAACATGGTGAGACACCGTTTCTACAAAAAATTTAAAAATTAGCCGGGTGTGGTGACGTGTGCCTGTAGTCCCAGCTAATCGGGAGGCTGAGGTGGGAGGATCGCTTGAGCCTGGGAATTTGAGGCTGCAGTGAGCCAGGATCACACCACTGCACTCCAGCCTGGGCGACAGAGCAAGACCTGGACCTTGTGTCAAAAAAATTTAAAAACAAAAAAGGAAGGACATCTGACACATACCACACCATGGATAAGCCTTGAGGACAGTATGCTCTGTGAAACAAGCCAGACACGAAAGGACTAATACTGCATGATTCCATTTATCTGAGGTCCCTCAAGTAGCCAAATCCATAGAGACAGAAAGTAGAACAGTGGGTGCCTGGGGCTGGGAGAGGAGAGAATAAAGAGCTGGTGTTTACTGGGGACAGAGTTCAGTTTGGGAAGATGGAAAGTTCTGGAGATGGATGGTGGTGGCGACCGCACAACAACGTAAGTATACGAAGTGTATGCTTAAAAATGGCTAAGATTGTGGCCGGGCACGGTGGCTCATGCTTGGAATCCCAGCACTTTGGGAGGCCGAGGCGGGCGGATCATTTGAGGCCAGGTGGTTGAGACCAGTCTGGACAACATAGTAAAACCCCATCTCCACTAAAAATCCAAAAAATAAAAAATAAAACATTAGTCGGGCTTGGTGGCACAAGTCTGTAATCCCAGCTACTTGGTGGCTGAGGCGTGAGTCACCCGAACCTGGGAAACGAAGGTTGCAGTGAGTGAAGATGGCGCCACCGCGCTCCAGCCTGGGCAACAGAGCAAGACTGTCTCAAGGAAACAAAAACAAAACCAAAAAACACTCAAAAAGGCTAAGACTAGATTTTACATGGACTTACTATGACTGAAAATAAGTTTTTAAAAGGGACGGGCATGGCCCAGGCACCTCAGCTGCCAGCACCAAGAGTGGCCCTCTGGGCCTCTGCATCCATCTGTGCGGGGCTGGTGGTGGGGTCGCTCTTCGGGGTCTCAGAGGATCAAACACAAACGCACCGAGGTGCCCGGCCTGAGCCTGGGGTGTGCGCTTGGCGGAGGCGAGCTGTGGTTTTCCTTCTCCCATGCTAGCCTGACTGGCCCGTGTGTGGACTGTTCCCAGGACACGGTTGAGGGTGAGGCCCCAGGGAGGCCTGGGACCGTGCCAGGGCCGGCCGGGTTCCTGTGGCACGCAGCAGGGCTTTGAGGATGAGTCTAGGGCTGAGGTCCCATCTCAGTGTCCCCAGGCCCTGCTGTGTGGCCACAGGCACTCTGCTGCACCTCTGTGTCCTAGGAGTGGGACAAGCAGCACCTCGGGGCAGGCGTGGGGACTGGGTAGGAGCACAGAGACCCTGGGGGCCTGGGGAAGTCCTGGGCCTGCCCGTCACTTGGGGGCTGGAAGTGGCTTCTCCATACCTGGTCACTTGCTGGCTGGCCCCACACTGATGGGACAGAGTCCTTGCAGCCCCGCTGCCCCACCCCCCGCTGCCACCCGCCATGCACCTCTTGCCTGCCTCACAGCTGTGGGTGCTGGGCCTGCCTCTACCAACCCTTCTCAGAGCTGACAGGAGGGACCAGATCTCTGCTTGTCTGCCTGGACCACGGCGTGTGGTGACAGTTCTGGGACAGATGCCCTTCTCTAGGACAGAAGCTGCGCACTGAGCTCCTAGCATTTTCCTCCAACCTGGGCTTCCTCCCTCTGGCTCACTGCACCTGGGCAGAAAGGCCCAAGGAAATGGTCTCCTCAATTTTTCTGCCTGTCATTGAGAAGCTGGGTATGCTGAGCTAAATTCCTGTGGCGGCAGCTGTTCTCAGGAACATGTCCGTTCCATAAAGCCAGGCCCCCCACACTGTGCAAGATAAATGTGTTTCCGGGGATCAGCAGGCAGGGCTGCCCTGGACAGCTGTGTAGGTTGTTCACTGCACAAGGGCGTCTGCTGGGGGTGGTGTTCAAGTCCAGTCTGTGTTCTGCTTCCCCATGCTGTGCACAGCTGCTGGCATGCCCGCCCAGAGTGGGGGAGCTTCTCATATTTGCACAGAGGTATTGTGGGGCTCACAGAGGTGGCCCAGCAGCAAACACCTCAAGTCTGGGCAAAACTGTGAGTCTGTGTGCATTTTCCTATAGGGAGGGCCCCTGGTGCCCGCCAGACTCTAAAATGGAGTCCCAACCCAGAAAGAGGCCCAGAGCCCCTTTTCCAGGGAAGCAGGCCCAGCACGGTGAAGCCAGCTCCCGATACAGTCCACTGTCCGTGGAAAAGAGGAGCATTCAGTGGGAATGCAAAATGGTAAAGTTGCTGTGAAAAAGAGTTCGAAAGTTTCCTCAAAGAGTTAAACACAGACACCCAATGTCCCAGCAGTTCCATGGCTACTTATAACCCCAGAATAATTCAGAGCAGGGTCTCAGACCGATACGTGCAGATCGGCGTCCACAGCGGCACTGCTCAGTAGCCGAAAGATGGACGCAACCCGGTGTCTGTGGACAGAGGAATGAATAAACCCTCTGTGGTCTAGCCACACGGTGCAGCGCTCACAGAAAGCAAGGAACGCGGACGCGTGCTGCGGCAGTGGGGAGCTGAGAGACACGATGCACAGTGAAGGAAGCCACGAAGCACCACACTTGCGCGGTTCCACGTAGCGTCAGAGCAGCCAAATTCATAGGCGCGGAAAGCAGGCGCTGCCAGAGGCTGGGGGTGGGGAATGGGAGTGGAGGCTCATGGCGACGGGGTTCCTTCTGCGGCGACGGAAATCTCCAGGAATTGGAAAAAGCTGATGGTTGCATGACCCTGTGAATGTGTCAAATATCACTGTATACTTTAAAATGGTAAATCTTATGTTACGTGTATTTTATGAACATTTTACATTTTTAGACTTTTATTTTTGTAGATATGGGGTCTTGCTGTGTTGTCTAGGCTGGTCTCAAACTCCTGGGCTCAAGCGAGCCTCCTACCTTGGCCTCCCAAAGTGTAGGAATTACAGGTGTGAGCCACTGTGCCCCGCCTTACCACCACTTAAAAAAAAGACAATCAGTCCAAGGCCTCAAATACAGAGACTCCCAGGTACAAATTCTACATCCTCATTCCAGTGTCAGAACTGCTGAGAATGTCCAGCCTAGCTCCACAACCAGGTCTGTGCCATCTGGCCCCTCCTCCTGCTTGTCCGGCATTCCCTCCGCCGCAGCCATGCTGGGCGCCCCTCTGTTCCCCCAATGCCTGGCTGCCATCAGCTTCTCTGGGGGATATGTATGTATTTTTTTAATTGAGATGAGCTTATATAATGTACAATTCACACTTTTAAAGTGTGGGGTGCTATGGCCTTTAGTATGTTCAGTGTTGTGCAAGCACTACCTTTAGTTCACCTCCCACAAAGAAACCCCCTACCCATTAGCAGTCAGTCCCTACTCTCCCCTTCCCCAGCCACAGGCAAGCACCAGTCACCCTGGACATTTCATGAAATGGAACAGTGCACCATGCCGCCTTTTATGTCTGCTTCTTTCCGTCAGTGTCACGCCTTCCATGCTCACACACAAGGTGGCATGGCTCAACGCTTTCTTCCTTTTTATGGGCAAGTAGTGTTCCACTGCATGGGCGCCCACTCTCCAAGAGCTGTGCTGCGTGGCTGCTCTCAGCCTGTCCCAGCCCAGTGTCTCTTGGTGAAGGAGGAATGAAGGCCTGCATCTGCGGGGCGCTGTCCTAGAGGGCCAGTATATTAGTCCATTCTCCTGCAGCTGTTAAGAACTTACTCAAGACTGGGTAATTTTTTTTGAGATGGAGTGTCACTCCTGCTGCCCAGGCTGAAGTGCAATGGCACCATCTCAGCTCACCACAACTTCCACCTCCCAGGTTCAAGCGATTCTCCTCCCTCAGCCTCCTGAGTAGCTGGGATTACAGGCATGCGCCACCATGCCCAGCTAATTTTGTATTTTTAGTAGAGATGGGGTTTCTCCACGTTGGTCAGGCTGGTCTTGAACTCCCAACCTCAAGCGATCCACCTGCCTTGGCCTCCCAAAGTGCTGGGATTATAGGTGTGAGCCACCGTGCCTGGCAGGTAGTTTATAAAGGAAAGAGGTTTAATTGACTCACGGTTCTGCATGGCTGGGGAGGCCTCAGGAAACTTACAATCATGGCAGAAGGGGAAGCAAACATGTCCTTCCTCACATGGCAACAAGAGAGAGAAGTGCTGAGTAAAAGGGGAAAAACCCCTTATAAAACCATCAGATCTTGTGAAAACTCACTCACTATCATGAGAACAGCATGAGGGTAACCACCCCCCGATCCAATTACTTCCCACTGGGTCCCTCCCATGATACATGGGAATTATGGGAACTACAATTCAAGATGAGATTTGGGTGGGGACACAGCCAAACCATATCAGGCGGTAATTCACTAAGTCCTCACTCAGCCCTGGGCAGCAGGTGCT
The DNA here is from genome assembly GCA_036589455.1 of Ateles fusciceps. NCBI lineage: Eukaryota > Metazoa > Chordata > Mammalia > Primates > Atelidae > Ateles > Ateles fusciceps. Next base: position 1,933,438 of record JAZHEH010002754.1, read on the forward strand.
GTTACTGTCCCCCATTCACAGACAGAAGCCACCATGGAGGGCCCAGGGCAGGACACGGGGCTGGGACGAAGCCCCAGGTGTACTGGTCGGCAGTCTGTGCTCTTGCCCCTGAGCCAGGCTGGCTTCAAAAATTGCTAGCTGGATGAAAGAATGACAGTGTCCTAAGACTGCTGGGGAGTCCAAACTGGTGGCTTCACTCTAGCATGTCACTTCCTTCCTCCTGTAAATGACAGTGACATAGCACATCAGTTCAGGTGACCCCTCAGACACTACAGACAGCACAGACCCAGGAGTGGAGACGACAGTATGAGGGGGGGACCCACGATCTGCATGACGGCCTCTCCCCTGACTCACTGCCTCACTGAGGTTGCGGTCAGGCCATGAAGCTGCTTCGGCCCAACAGAGACAAAGATCGTCAAGTTCGTTAGCTATGCAGGGGCAGGAGGCAGGTGGACGGTGTCTCTGGCTAGGGAAACACTGACAAAGGAGCCATGGCTCTGGGACCCTGGGCAGGGTGCTTCTGGGCTCTCACACCCCACTTCCCACCCACGTTGAACAGGGCAGAGCTGACCTGGAGGGGAAGATTGGCTTTGGGGCAGGTGAGGCAGTATCTGAAGTGGTGCCCATGACCAGGGCTGGTTCCACGAACACCTTCCTCCCTGCCACCCTCCATTATCCATTTTCCATCCATCCACTCACCTAATCCATCCTCCATCACATCAGGCCATCCATGACTCTATCCATCCATCTGTCCATCACTCCATCCATCCTTCTATCCATCCACTCCATCCATCTGTCCTTCCATCCGTCCTCTCTCCTGTCAGTCCACCCATCTCTCCATCCATCCATTCTTCCACTCATCTGTCCATCCATCTATCCTTCCTTCCATCCATCCATCCATACTCCCACCCATCCATCCATCTACCCACCCACCTACCCACTCATCCATCCATCCATCCATCCATCCATCAGTCCGTCCATTTTCCATCCATCTATCCATCCATCCATCTATCCATCCATCCGTCCGCCATCATCCATCAGTCCATCCATCCTCCATCCATCTATCCATCCATCAGTCCATTCATCCATCTGTTCGTCCATCCCCCCATCCTTCTGTCTGCTTGTGCATCTGATGTCCGTCAGGTTGACTCTGTGAGGTCAAGCATTGTGCTAGATGCTGGGAATGAGTAACTCCTGGCCCCATCTTTCAGGGCTGCACAGTTCGGCAGGAGGATGGCCACCCGGGCCACCTGGCAGCACTGTGGGAACTTCCTGTGCTCCACAGGGCAGGAGAGGTTCAGGTGGGCCATTTGCTGGCAGTGAGAGCACTTGGGGAGCTTGGGAGCCTGAGAAGAATGGAGCAGGGCCCTCAGGCCCTGGTAAGCTGTTAGGGAAGTAGTGACTGGCCAGGGACCCCAGGAAAGGCACATAGCTCAGAATGGACATGTATTTCACCTGGGGCTGCGTGACTGTGGGGGCTGCGTGGGGGCTGGGCCTGAAGCCAGCAGCCCCACAGGGCCCAACACTGTGCAGGTGCACATACTACCAGCGAGGCATGTGGACATGCCCGCATCCCCCAGGCCTAGGCCACCGACAGCACCATGCCTGCCCCCGGGGGCCCACACCCTGGGCTGAAGCCCACAAAGGCCTGCTGGAGACACCAACCCAGGAGACCTCCTGCCCCTGGCCTTGCTGCCTGGCTCTGTGCTGAGCCTGCCCCTGTGGTCTGAGCGGAGCTCACAGCGCCACGGGCTGGGCTGGCTGTAACTGGCAGGGCGCGGCGGGCTCGTCACGCCTGTCGTTTGTTAAAGTTCAAGTCCGTTGGACCAAGCTGAGCATGAGGCTTGGTCTAAAATAAAACCGGAGCTGCGTCAGCGTGTGGGCCGGCTCTGTAGGCTGCAGGACACTCCACGGCCAGCAAAGCGCGGCTGTGCTCCCCCGGGGCTGTCCCCACCCGGGCTGGCGAGCTGTCCTCATGAAGCTGAGCTGAGGTCTCTGGTGAACCTGAGAGGCAGAACGGCTGGCCGATCCTGAAGCTGTGTCTGCACCCACATGACTGCGGTGAGCACAGGGCCCATTGCTAGGGGCCTGATTCCCACACTCAGCGTCTCCCATGAGCTCCTGGGGTTCAGGCCTGCTGCTCCCCTCAGCTGGCTTGGGGTCAGATATCCCAGGCTTGGCTCTCACTTCTTGAGCCAGAGAATCATGGGGTGAGAACAGAGCAGAGGACCCTTTTACTCCAGGAAACAAACCCAGCATTTGCTAAGCCACGTTGAGTGTTGGGCTTTGTGTCGTATGTCGGCTAGATGAGGGGTTCCCCAGATGAGGCTGGGGAGGGGTGGGCGCATGGCCTGCCCATTCTCCTTCTCTCCCTCGGGGCCTCCCCAACACTGAGATCCTAGGGACGCAGTTTGAAAACGTCTGGATTCTAGAAGCCCAGTGGAGCAGCTACTGCCAGGCACCTCTTGATGTCAAGCCTCCCATTCTGCCTTACTATGAGCTTGGTGTTACTTGGGGTTCTGGCGTTCCCAGAGTCTACATGACACGGTTCTAACCAGTGAGATGCAGATGTAAATCCACTGGGAATTTCCAGTAAAGTTGGATTTTTCTAATACAAGTGCCAACCTGTCACTTCCTTTGGCCTTTTTGCCTGGGATATGAATGTGAAGGCCGGATCTTCAGCAGCCATCCTGTGACAGTAATGTTATGGACAAGAGAATTTAAGCTATAGAAGCACTGACCTGCTGAGCTGATGCCTGCAACTATCTGCTCTGGATTTAAAGATAAAATAACCTCTAACGTTTTAAAAAGTTGCTGTTTACTTAGGTTATCTTGAGAGCAGAAGCCAGTCCCTAATTGATACACTTGGTAAGGTCCCACCTGGCTCAGAGGGCCGACATTCCTATGTCCTTGGATTCTGTTCTGTTTCACTATCCCCCACAGCTCTGGGAAAGAGTTGGGCGATCAACCGCTAACGTCCCGGCTCAGGGCCGGTGGAGAACATGCTGGAAGCCAGGGCTGTCTGTCCACATCTGTCTCCCCCTTCACCTCCATTGGGAAAACCAAACCATCCTGTGTGGACACGTCTCCCTTCCCCTGCAGCCCCGAGCGTGTGCTGGCACAGTGGGGCCAGGACACATCACGCTGAATGTGTTTGTGGGGTGAGTGTCAGCCGGCTGGGAGGGGCTGCTCACTGCATGGTACCAGGGCACGGGGAGGGGATTCGCCCAGGTATCTGGGACCAGGGAAGGTGATGAAGACACAGAGGCCAGAGGGGCAGGGCACGGGGGAGGGTAGGGGAGTGCCCTGGGTGAGGGGAGCAGTCGCCCATGGTAGAATTGCAGGCGTGGGCGCAAGGGCTTAGAGAGCCTGGCGGCACAGCAGAGCCAGTGCTAGGACCTCTGTGCTGCATGGGTGAGCATGGACTTGCCCTGTGCGTGGTGGGCAGATGGGGAGGGTTTCCAGGGCAGACAGGGTGACAGCTAAGTGGATGAGCAGGGAGAATGAGGCTAGGGTGATAGCAGGCATCCAGGAGAGGACTGTAGCTAGCTTTCATCTCATTCAAACCTCCCCAGCCTCAGCAGTGGGCTGAGCCTGCTCTGCGAAGTCCCCTGAGAGTCCCCCTCTCAAGTCCACTGCAGGGGTGTCCCCCGACAGCCCCCCCCACCCCCCAGGGTTTAGGCCTGAGAAGCAGAGGAGGCAAGCCTGCCCCCCCCAGGACGCCCGTTAGGAAAGAAGGCCCCAGGGCCAGCATGGCAGCCCCCAAAAGATACGTCCTAGCCCCCCCGAACCTGTGAATATGACTGTCTGGAAAAAGTCTTTGCAAATGTAATTATGTTTCTCAATAGGAGATGCCCCGGGATTTATGGTGGTTTTAAATCCAGTGACAAGTGTCCTGGTAAGAGATATTAGAGGAGACACAGCCGGGAGAGGCCATGTGGAGAGGAAGGCAGAGAGAGGAGAGAAACAGCCACAGTCAGGGAGCGCCGGGATCCCCCAGAAGCTAGAAGTGGCAGGAGGCCGCCTCCCCAGAGCCTTGGGAGGGCACGGGCCCTGGCAGTGCTTGGCTGCAGCCCTGTGAGGCTGCTGTCTGACTCCTGGCTCCCGGGACTGTGGGGGAACACAGTCCTTTTGCTTGAAGCTGCCCTGTTTGTCACCACTTGTGGCAAGCTCAGGACACTCAGACACTCCCAGACAAAGAACTAGGTGGCTGGGCCCTGCCTCGGTCCTGCAGAGGTGCTCGGCCAGCTCCACAGAGGACACCCTCGAGACCACCGGCCACAGGGACTGTGTGTGCGGGTCCAGGGCTGGTGCAGCTGACATCAGCCCTGCAGCAGGTCGCGGAGGCCCGTGGGGGGCTCTTCCCAGAGGCATTTTATGGGGCACTTGTCCTGAGCAACTCCCTGGCCAGTTACCTGCCCTAGTTGGTTTTTACATTGAGAGGACAGCGAAGGACACCAAGAGAATCACAGAAAAGTGATCTCAAAGTTGCTCACTCACTTGCAGAGGGGCGTTGCCCTCAGTCGTGGCCATCCTGGGCCCAGCGCACCCCTGGGAAGTAGTGAGCGGTAAGGATGAGGGGCAGAGACCAGTGGAGATTCAGGCTGGGCCAAGCATGCATAAGGGAGCGGACGCTGCCCGCTGGGCCTCTTGTGGACCGTGTACTGAGCCTCTGTGCCAGGCCCTGGATGGGGCAAAATCACAGGGTGGCACACGGCTCATACGGTGTTCAGGGGTGCATCCTCACCCTGAGCCCCTGAGCTGGTGCTATGGAGGTGGCTCCCACTGTCCCATGCAGTGTCCTGGCCCCTGGTCAGAGTGGAGCTCTGGTCAGGAGGAAGGAGCAGGATGACCTGGGGGGGCCCTGTCTGCTGCAGGAAGTGCATGGCGGAGGAGGCGGCTGTCACTCTTGCTCCGGCAGTGGTGGAGTCCGTGTGGTTCCCTGGGGCTCTGCCTGCTCCAGGGGGAGATGAAACCCGCCAGCCAGGGGGACAGAGCCTCCAGGGAACAGCCCCATTCCACACAGAGAAGCCCTGGGTGGGGCAGTCTGAGTGTCAGGGGCAGCCCTGAGTGCTGTCTCAGGGGCACCCCAAGTCCCACTATGAATCATTCCCCTGTCATCCGTGGCTACTGAGACGCAGCCTAGGACGTAGGCTAGGAAACCTCCTGGGCCATCCCGTCGGCCATCATAAGCCTGGCACCCAGACACCTGACTTGCAGAACTACTCTCCCCCTCGCTGGAGGCCAATGTGCGGATTTACTTTTACCTTACGCAGAGTTCTCACAGGCTCGCTAACTGGGTCCACTGCACACGGGATCAGGGTCAGGAAGTCAGAGAAGTTAGGTGGGCTGCAGAGGCAGGCCCACGCACACAGAGGGAGAGGCCAGATGGCCAAGCGCGCACAGCCCACCCCAGGATGCAACAGCAATGAATGCCACCGCCACAGAGGGCAGGCAGTGCCACACGCGGCCCAGCCCGGCTCCGCGCCCAAACGCAGCTGGAAGGACGGCCTTGGAGGACTGGTCATGAATGATGTTCTCCATGTAGACAGAGCAGAGCCAATGAAGAACATTTTAGAACATTCCATCCCGAATGAGGGCCAGCCTCCGCGTCGGGGTGCCCAACAGATCTGAGGGGGGAAAGGTGCTGGGGTTAGACCACGCAGAAAGCTCCCTCACCACGCTCACTCATGAGGGGAACCAGCAGCACGGGTAGCCCCACAGGCTGGCAGCAACTCTGGCGCTCTTATCTACCCAGCTTCTCCCTGCCCAGGCTCTGCTGTGGGGACCAGGAGGTAATCTGGGCGCTGACCACATCCGCCCTCTCCTCGTTAGCTAGGATGAGCCATGACCCAGCAGGCTGGGGTTTCTAGGGAGCGCCTTCTTCTCCCCGGGGCAGCTGTAGCAAAGGGCCTGGGCACCTGAACCACAGACATTCATTTGCCCACAGTCCTGGAGGTGAAGTCCAAGATCGAGGTGTGGGCAGGGTGGGTTCCTCTGGGGACTGCAAGGCGGCTTCTGTTCCAGGCATTTCTGTGCCCCTGGTGGCAGCTGGCAGGCCGTGGTGTCCCTGGCTTGGAGGAGCACCACCCCTCTCTGTCTCCATCTTCGTCCAGCCTTCCCGCAGCGTGCCTGTCTGGACCCAGACTTCCCTCTTCTTACAAGGACGTGGGCCAGTAGATCAGGGGCCGTCCTACCCACGTGACCCCATCTTAACCAGTCACCTGCAATGTCCAGATTCCTAAGCAAGGTCTCGCTCTGACGTGACGGGGGTTAGGGCTTCAACGTAAGAATCTGGGGGAACACGATACACACCACAGCCGTGAGTTATGGGCATGCCTGTCTCACACCCCTCCCCCAGGCCAGTGTCGCGGAGGGCAGGGGCGGGGCTCGCCTGTCTCTGCAAGAAGAAGAACAGAACCAGCTAGTGGGGCACCCGAGAGGGCAGATCAAGGGGACGGCATCTGAGAAACCCAGGCAGGCTGGAGTCCCCTCTCTCCTGCGGAGTCGGGATGATGAGGACCCTTCTCATCCTACCCGCTCCTCCCTCACGTCCAGCCTGACACACACCCACAGCTGCAGCTTCACCATTAGCGATGGGGGGAGCTGACTCCATGGAGGCTGGAGACTCCCCGCCGGCCCCACCTAGGGCTGCGTCTTTTTAATTTTTTTTTTTTTTTTGAGACAGAGTCTTGATCTGTTGCCAGGCTGCTGGAGTGCAATGGCATGATCTGGGCTCACTGCAACCTCTGCCTCCGGGGTTCAAGTGATTCTCCTGCCTCAGCCTCCTAAGAAGCTGGGATTACAGCACGCCCCACCATGCCCAGCTAATTTTTATATTTTTAGTAGAGATAGGGTTTCACTATGTTGGTCAGGATGGTCTTGATCTCCTGACCTCGTGATCCACCCATCTCGGCCTCCCAAAGTGCTGGGATTACAGGTGTGAGCCACCACACCCGGCCTATACTTTAAATTTTTAATTGTGGTAAAATCCATATAACATAAAACTTACCATGGTAACCCCTGTTAGTGCACAATTCGGTGTGTTGAACACATTCACAGTGTCCAGGACATTCTCACCTTCCCGAATGAGCCTGTCCCTATGAACCTCTTACTCCCCCACTCCTTCCCAGCCCCTGGCACTCCCCATCCGACTTTCTGTCTCCATGGACTTGGCTACTCGAGAAGCGTTATATCAGTGGGAGGGAGCAGTGCTGAGCTTGTCTCCCGTGACTGGCTGGCTTCACCTGGCATAATACCCTCCAGGCTCCTCCGTAGGAGGCCTTTGTAGCTGGTGTTGGTTTTCCTTCCTTCCTGAGATGGAATGAGGTTCCCCATTCTGTATACACCACATCTGCCTTCCTCTTGCACCCATGATGGACACCTGGGCTGGGTCTTTCACCCAAGAACACCCGTCCTTCCCGGTCAGCCCGGCGGCACCTTGAAGCCTCCCCTACTCATCAGCCTGGTGGGAAAAGCAGGACTAGCTACTGGCCCCCCCACCAACCGTCCTCAGCTTCATCAAGAAAATGGGCAGCTAGCTGTGCCAGCTGGGTGGCTCCCTGGTGTGGCCTCCCAGCCAGTTACCTCGCATGCAGGTGGGCCGGCAGGCATGAGCCAGCTAGGACAGGGTGGGTGATGACCAGTGTGTAGGTGACTCCGGGCCTCGCTGAGATCTCCCGGGCAGGCAGGGGTGAGGCCAGCAGGCACTGACAGATGTGGGGCGTGGAGCCTGCTATCCAAAGTGGCTTTGAGAGCCCCATTTACAGCCTAAGGCAGTGGTTTTCAAGTGGGGGCAACAGTGCCCCCCACAAAGGACATTCAGCCATATTGGGAGATATTTCTGGTTGTCACAACTGATGCTGCTACTGGCTTCTTGTGGGTGGAGACCAAGGAAGCACAGGACAGCCCCCACAACAGAGCATTGTGGAATCCCAGGTGCCCCGAGTGCCAGGGCTGACCCTGCCCTAAGGCTGAGGGCAGCCATCTTGGAAGGCACCCTGCAGTTCCCGAGGCAGCTGGCACAGAGTGGGGCCCATGCAGGTCAGGGAGCTCCTCATTCAGAAGCTTCTGCACACCCCGTGACAGTGGCTAGAGACGGTTCACTGCCCTGGATCCCCAATACTCCTCTGTGCACGGGCCACTGAGTGTGCAGTAGGGGCACGGGCAGCCTCCCCTGGTGACTGGGCAAATGCTGAGTGCCTGCTGTGTGCTATGCTTGAGTTATTGCAGGGAGGTTACAAAACAGACGACACAGTGAGCTGAACGGTGACCCCCCGAAAAACATGGCCATGCCCCGACCTTATTTGGAAACGGGGTCTTTGTAGGTATAGTTAAAGATCTCAAGATGGGTTCATCCTGGGTTACTGAGGTGAGCCCTGAATCCAATGAGGGGGTGCTCTTATGAGGGATGAGAAGGGAGAGGAGGAGGAGGCTGTGTGATGACAGAGACACAGGTTGGCGCCATGTGGCCACCAGCCAAGGAATACCAGGAGCCCCAGAGCTGGAGGAAGCAAGAAGGACCCTCCCCCAGAGCCTAGAGTTGCTCCTGGCTTTGCCCACACCTTGATTTTGGAATTGTGGCCGCCAAACCGTGAGCAAATCCATGTGTGTCGCTTGCAGTGCAGCCCCTAGAGATGCATGTGAGCTCTGCTCAGCCCTGCTCAGGCGACTCGGCTGCAGGCTCCTGACCCTCACTAGGCAGGGCTCTGGGACTCTCTCCAATGCCTCCACTCTAACCAGCTGGCCCTCTGGTGCTCCCTGGAGCACACACCCAGTAGCCCAGGAAGGTCTGGCAATGACTCAGAACTCATGTGGGCCTCAGGGGCTACTCCTGGAAGCTGGTTCCTCAAGAAGCTGTGCACACGTAGGTTTACTGCAGCACTGTTCACAATAGCAAAGGCTTGGAACCAGCCCAAATGCCCCTCGATGATAGACTGGATAAAGAAAACGTGGCACATATACACCATGGAATACTATGCAGCCATAAAAAAGGATGAGTTCGTGTCCTTTGCAGGGACATGGATGAATCTGGAAACCATCATTCTCAGCAAACTGACACAGGAACAGAAAATCAAACACCACATGTTCTCACTCATAAGTGGGTGTTGAACAATCAGAACACATGGACACAGGGAGAGGAACATCACACACCTGGGCCTGCAGGGGGTGGGGAGCTAGGGGAGGGATAGCAGGGGGTGAGGGGATAGGAGAGGGGAGAGCATTAGGAGAAATGCCTAATGTAGATGATGGGGTGATGGATGTAGCAAACCACCATGGCACGTGTATACCCATGTAACAACCTGCACACACTGCACATGTACCCAGAACTTTAAGTATTTAAAAAAAAAAGGAGCTGTTTCACAAGATGACCTGATCACGCAGCTTCCTGCACCCCAGCGGGGTTTCCAAGAAGCCTCCTAACTCCCGGGCACCATAGCCTCAGTTTCCCCCACTGCCATGAGGAGAGGCAGGGGTTTTCTCCAGTACCTGAAGGGCTGACTGTCTCTCATTTGGAGATCTCAGCAGGAAGGAGGCTGCCCCGGGGCGGCTGACCAATCCCACACTTGAGAACTTGAACTGAGTAAGTAGGTAGGGGAGGGGCAGGGGCAGCCCGTGCTGGGTGAGGAGGCAGAGCCCTCCACCATCCTGGCACGGGTGGCAGCTGAGCTCCCCAGGTGCTTTCTGGAACTGCAGTTTAATGGCTGGGCACATTTTAGAACAGAGGATGCTCTGTTAGAGAAAGGTGTGGAGGAACTACAGGCAGCCTGATTGTGAAATGGGTACTTGGTTTCCTCTCTTTACTGATATATGGCTCCTAAAATCTAGGAATCTCCAGAATGCTGAGTGTCTCTGTATGCTAATGAGATTACTGGTGGCTGGGGGTCCCTAGGTAGCTTCAGAATGGGGGCTGGTTACCAGGAGAACGAATTCCAAGATTAGAGGGCTGAAATTTTCAGCTCTGCCCCCCCAGACTCCAGGGAGGAGTAGAGGGGCTGAAGGGTGAGTTGATCACCAATGGCCAATGATTTAATCAATCATGTCTGCATAATGAAACTTCCATAAAAACCCCAAAAGGACACGGTTTGGAGGAACTTCTGAATAGATGAACACGTGGAGGTTCGTGGGGGGTGGTGCACCTGGGGAGGGCATGAAAGCTGCACGCCCACCCCTGAACCTCACCCATCACTCCATTTGTAACATCCTTTAAAAGAAAACAGCAAGACCGGGTGCCATGGCTCATGTCTGTAATCCCAGCGCTTTGGGAGGCCGAGGAGGGCAGATCGCCTGAGCTCAGGAGTTCGAAACCAGCCTGGGCAACACGGTGAAACCCCATCTCTACTAAAACACAAAAAATTGGCCCGGCATGGCGGCATGCACCTGTAGTCCCAACTACTTGGGAGGGTGAGGCAGAAGAATTGCTTGAATCTGGGAGGCGGAGGTTGCACTGAGCTGAGATTGAGCCACTGCACTCCAGCCCGGATGACGGAGCAAGCTTCCGTCTCAAAAAAAAAAAAAAAAAACACAAAAAACAGCAAATGTATTTCCCTCCATTCTGTGAGCTGCTCTAGCAAATTAATCCAACCTGAGAAGGGCACCATGGGGACTCCGATTCATAGCTGGTCGGTCGGAGGCACAGGCCATAACCTGGGGCTTGTGCTTGGCACCTGCAAAGGATGGGGGGCCTGTCCTGTGGAACTGAGCCTCACCCTGTGTGATCGACACACTCTCCAGGTGGACAGTGCAGAACTGAACTGAATGAGGGAACCGACTGCTTGCTTGCCGTGTGTGGGAAACCCACTTATCTGGCCACCGAGTGCTCTGTGTGGACTGCGTTGAGAGAGCATAGTGGGAAGAAACTGAGTTTGCTTTTTCCTATAGCCTCACAGTCCCCCCCAAATTTTGCCTCAACTAGAGGCTGTTAGCAGACATGTCCCCATTTCTTAAGGCAAAGCTCTAGAAGCCAGGAAACAGCCTATTTGGAAAATCCAACCTTGACCTTCCACCCTGTACCTCTCTCTCCCTGGGGATGACAGGTCTGGTTCAGACCTCCACTCTCCACACTCAGGAGAGAGTCCTGGGGCCACAGAACCTCTCCAGCCCCCGGCCTGCCCACTCTGGGCCTCAGTGTCCTCATCTGGAAAATGGACCAGTCCCAGCTCCTCCCCCATAGCTGCTGTGAAGATAAAATGAGCCCCTAAAGGTGCAGCCCCACGCGTGGGACCTTCCAGACCAGCTGGTAGCACTTGTCATTATTTAGCCTGGGGTTTGGAGGGGACAAGGCTACTGCCCCATCTGACCCTGTGAAACCACAAGAGAGTGACGGACGAATCCCATTGTGGGCCATGCAGTGTGTACAGTTCCCCAGCGTCCAAATGCCTGCCCAGGAGAGTCACTCGGCAGGGTCAGGATGGGACATACCGCCCTCAGCTCACAGCAGACACTGTCCCGTCCCAACACCCGCTTCCTGCCTGAACCAGTAGATGGACCTGGGACCAGGAGTGGGCTGGCCACCTCTGCAGGGATGCGGGTCTTCCATCTGGTAGGAGACAAACGGCTGCCGTGACCTGAAATCAGTCTCACTAGGACGACCCAGGTGAGACCTCAGCCCACTCTCAGGCTTCTCCGGCCAAAAAGGAGCAAAGGGGCTGTCCTGGGTGAGGCACCAGTGTCGCCGTCCAGGGGCCCTTCAGGGACTGCATCCTCTGAGCCCACGTGAGCCCCAAGGACACCATCGCAGGATCACATGGGGCTGCGGCCTCTGGGGCTGGTCCGGCTGCTGTGTCTCCTGCTGGGGTCGCGGTGGACCCCAGAGGAAGGCTGCAAGGCCTGGGGAGCTTCTCCCACAAGCCTAGCGCGGGCACAGGATAGCCTCTTGGAGGAGGATGGGCCAGTGGCAAGAACCCAGGCCAGGGCAGGCAAGGGCCATTGGGGCCTGGGAGGGGTGGCGCTGTGATCCCCTGTTCACCACCCTGGCCCTGACGCGGGCGTCTGTTTTTGCCTGGGAACAGATGGAAGTGGCTCCCGCAGTCCCAGGCACCCGCTGCGCTGTCTGAGCTCCTAATCCGGCTGGCCGGAGGTGGCCTTTTACATTGCTAATCAGCTCCTCTGTGTGTGAGTCTCGTCCTCCTGACCAGCTCCCAGCTCCCACCCGGCTGCAGCTCCTGCTTCAGAGGCATTTGGGGCCCTGAGTCACTGCAGCCTTGGCTGGCCCTGGGGCTGGGCTCCCAGGGAGGACTGGTCAAGCAGGGGAGTTAGGGCAGCTCTGGGAAGCCCAACACACCACACGCTCTCTCCTGGATGGTGCCCGCCATGGCGCCCACTGCAGAGCTGAGGTCCTCACCTCAGAGACTTGGTTTCCTCCCTGAGAGCGGCTCAGTGACAGCACCGTCTTCCTAAGGCCGTCAGGATGGGGGGGATTCACGCAAACCCTCGTACGGCGCCTGCACACAGTAAGTGCTCATTAAACAGCTGGTGTTATATATTTTTCTGACACCAAATGCATCATTCCAACTTCAACCAGTTCTCTAATCCCCACCAGCTGGGTGTCCTCCTGCTCAGTTCAATTCTGACTGTACCTCCCAGAGTCAGCACAGACCCCGCGGTGAGGGACCCAGTCCCACAGGACTCCCCCGGCCTTGGACGCCAGTCACCAAGCAGTGGATCCCCAGACCACCCACACTTCTGCACAGCTGACGAGTCAGAGCTCCCATAACCCTTGCTCAGGTCTGAGATCTGCTACAACCATTCAGCATCCTTGGGAACACGTGTCACTTATGGCAACTGGTTTACTATGGAGGCTGCACCTCCGAACAGCCCACAGGGAAGAGAAGCTGGCGGGAAATGGTAGGAAACACCCTCTGGGTACCCCCAGCTCGGAAGTGCCACAGCCTGGATGTTTTTTTTAAATTCATTTATTTATTTAAAAATGTTTTTTGTAGAGATGGGGTCTCCCTATGCTGTCCCGGCTGGTCTTGAACTCCTGAGCTCAAGCAATCTGCCCGCCTCAGCCTCCCAAAGTGCTGGGATCACAGGTGTGAGCCATGGTGCCCAGAGTTTTAATAGAGGTTCTAATACATAGGCACAGCTGATTAATCACTGGTCAATGGCAACTGAGCTCAGCCTCCAGCCCCTCTTCCTGAACCTTCTACTCCTCTAGAATCAGGCGGTTGGGTCTCCTGGTGACCAGCCCCTGACATCCTGAAGCTTTCTCAGCCTCCGCCTCCCCCAAGTGTCATCTCATTAAGATATAAAAGACAGGAAATTCCAAGGCTTTAGGTCTGTGCCAGGAACTAGGCACAGAGACCCGATGCATGCTGTTTTATTATTCTGAGTCGTCGTGAGCCCAGGCTCCTGCCTCACTGCAGCTTTTCCTTAAGAACAAGACCCTGCCAGCTTCCCGGACCCTCATGCTATGGCCTAGCCCTGCCTCTCCCTGCTGACTGGGCTGGTGCAGACTCCTGGTGGACCTTGGTGGGAGGGTGTCCACTTCCTGCTGGCCTTGGCAGATGCTGGGCTGTCCTGGTCCCCCTCCCTGGGAACGGTCAAGGGGGGCAGAAGGCGTCCACTCCCTGCTGGCCCTGGGTGTCTCCAGCGCGTCAGGCCCTCGAGGTCCCTCCAGCTGCAGAAAGTTCTGGGGGGTGTCCTGCCTTGGCCAGCTCTGTGCTTGCCAAGGGGATGAGGAAGACTCTTTGCTTCACCGGGCTCCGTGGCCTTCTCCTGAGTCCGTCTGTGCACTTCCATATCAAATCCAACTTCAGCAAGAACCCTGCCAAGAGGGTGTAGCAAAACCCTCGGAACCCGGATATCTGATCAGGCTCCGCAGCCCCCACGCCACCCGGGATGTCTGCTCACCCCAGCCTGCCTGCGGCAAGAATCCTGTTAGGCTGGTTTAGTCAGAATCTCCCGCACCCTTGATGCTTCCACTCAGGAACTTTCCATCCTCTCATGCCCACCCTGCTCCTGGGCCCTAAATCCCCGCTGGCCGGGTAGTATGACCCTCCCACCAAGGTCCACCAGGGCCCTGCCTGTACTGAGTCTCCTCCCTGTTCAATATTCATCTGCTCCCCCTACTGCAGTAGTCTAGATGAAATCTGCATTTATTGCTTTAACTCCTTTTTTTTTTTTTTGAGGCAAAGTCTTGCTCTGTTGCCAGGCTGGAGTGCAGCGGTGTGATCTCAGCTCACTGTAACCTCTCCCTCCTGGGTTCAAGTGATTCTCCTGCCTCAGCCTCCTGAGTAGCTGGGACTACAGGTGCCTGCCACCATGCCCGGCTAATTTTTGTGTTTTTAGTAGAGAGAGGATTTCACCAAGTTGGCCAGGCTGGTCTCGAACTCCTGACCTCAAGTGATCCGCCCACCTCGGCCTCCCAAAGTGCCGCACTAGGCCTATTGCTTTAACTTCTGCTCAATTGTCATCACACAGTCCAGCACAGAGCAGGTGCCTGTAACCCCAGCTGCAGGGCATGTCCAGGCGTCAAACAGCTATTCCTCAGTCTTGAGGAAGGCACAGACCCACCTTGAAAAGAAAAACGACTTTCTGGGACCCCCGTTTGAATAACTGACTTGAAAGGCTGAGCTCTACTCTGTGTCTTCCAAGTGCAAATTAACTTGGCGAAGGAATCCTTGGTCCCCATAACCATTTAGACACAATCGAGACGGATAATTTCAGCATCCTTGGCAAGTTCTTGGCAAGCCCCTGCAAGCCCGAGGTTGAGCTTCATGGCAGCAGAGTGGAGATAAGTTTGTTATCAGCTCACTGAGTTTCAACTAGAACTGGAAACATCCTGTCTCCCTGCTAGCCACACAAAATGCCCTAGAAGGCTGTGGATGTGGCTGGCATGAGCAGCCTGGCCTGGCCTGGATCAGCCTCCTGGGCGAAGGAGGTGCTGACATATGTGGCCTGTCCTGGACAGATCGGAGCCACTGCCCTCTCACTCTGCCCTCCTTCCCACGGAGGGCAAGCAGGGGTTGCCAGCGTCCCGGGTGGGCTGTGTCCAGACACTGGCCACCCCTGGAGTGGATGGCTGCTCTCCCCACTCAGCTGCCCCCTGCCTGAATAGACACTTCCAGTTTTCTCCTGTGACTTCACTCTTTCTGAAAAGCGGACACAGACATGCACACACAGCCTTCTCTAGCAATCGACGGATGGCTGGATTTCTCTTCCTCCTGGGACTGCCCTGATCCAAGGTGGGGGAGACTCTGTTTCTAGGACCTTCCAGCCCCAGTCCCGTTCTGTTCTCCGACCACTTCCCTGCTCCTGACCTCAGCCCGCCTGCTGCTGGGCTCTGTCCTCAGGGCAGTACCTAGAGCTTGGTGGGAGGCTGGCCAGTGCTCGTTCCTGGACATGGCACCCACTCTGCTGTGGCTGTGTGCACACCTGCTCCCTCCCCTTCCAAAGTCCCCAGGGATGAGCATAGAGCCTGTCACTTCTCCCCTAGGATGCAGGTGTGGTATATAGGAGAGGGTGCCCCGTGTGAGTGCTGAACCCTGGCAGTTGGGATCACGGGTGGCTGTGGGCTGAGAAGTGTTACCCCCAAATCTACACCCATGTCCTAACCCTCGGAGCCTGTGAGTGTGACCTTATTTGGAGACAGGGTCTTTGTAGATGTCATCAAATTCAGATGAGGTCATGAGGGTAGATCCTCATCTGGTCACTAGTGTTCCCAAAAAGAGGAAAATGTGGACACGCCTGGTGGGAAGGAGGCCAGGTGAGGACAGGTGCAGGGATGGAGGCTGCTGCCACAAGCCAAGGGGCACCAGGGGTTCCGAGACCAGGGCTGGCCGAGACCTCTCCACGCACATAGCACTGTCCTGTAGCCTCCCCAGTGCCCCAGAACAACCCCGCTGGCTTGGCTGCCACCCCAGATGCCAGGAAGCCAGGAGCAGCTTGGGCCCACCAGCCCCCGCCTGGCTCCTCTTCCTACTCCTGCCTGGGGTTCCTGTATCCCTGAGGCAGGGAGGCACCAACCCGCCCCCTGTGCCCACCCAGCAGCCCAACTGCTTTGCTGTAGACCCATTCCCAGCAGTGCCTCTGTGAGGGGACAGATCTTGCTATGAATAAGCTCAGCCCCCTGAGAGCCCTCTCCCCTTGTCTGTTAGGCAGAGGAGACCCTCCCTACCCGGAGGGTGGGCAGGAACACAGCTGGCCTTGGAGCAGACGCCACCCCTCCCTGCTGGGCCTGCTGCACTCTCCAGTCTCCGGCAAATGCTGCATTCTACAGCCCCGGCCCTGCTTCTCCTCACTATACACACCAGGGTCCTTCTACTCAAGGCCAAAGTCATTCCCACTGCCGCTGCCGCTCAGTGAAAACCTCCTCTGCTGCTGAGGCCTCCGTTCAGGAGGAAAACCCACATCCCTGGGGCTGGCTCAAGTTTGGTCCCGGGTCCTTGCGGGTGGGCTAGGATCTGAGTGATGCTGTTAGCGAGGGTCCCAAGTGAGGGAGAACCCCGGGGAGGGGTGCGGCGGGGGAAGAGGGTACACCCTGTAGGCACAGCACCCAAAGCTTCCTCTGTCCTGGGCCCTGGGGGCTGGGAGGCGGTCAGCAGCTGGACCTCAGGGCAGAACACGTTTCAGGAGGACCTGAGGTGGTGGGAATGTGAGTCCAGCCTCCCGGCCTCCATGGAGCTGGCCTAAGAAACACTGAGGTGTGCACCGACAGCTCCAGGGAGGCCATTTGTCTAGCCTCACTGAGCACACACGTGTGGACCCACACAGCCGCCCCGGGTGACAAGCGCTCTCTGGGAAGGTCTAGGCACACTGAGAAGGCGATGCCCCCTAAGGGCCGAGCGTGGAGGGCCGAGGGGCTCCAGTGACCCCTCCCACTCCCCCGGGACCTCATCCCTGCTCTTTCTGGGGGTGTCACCGGGGGTCTGCATTTTTAACATATGTTCACTCTGCTTGTGTCAGCTGCAGCAAATGTTCTTCTTGAGGAAGAAAACAAACACATCTAGAAAGTTCCCTTGGTGTTGCTACGATGTGGCTTTTTCAGCTTCAAAGAAGTGTCTGAGGCTCTTTCCCAAGGCCTTGGGAGGGGAGGCCGGAGACTCACGGAGCCTTTGCTCTGCCCCCTGCCCGCTGCCCGCTGCCCCTCTCCCAGCTGGGGTGTGGAGCCCGACCTCTTATTTTAAATTCATGGGCAGAATTCTCAAAAAATTCCTACAGCATGCAGAATGCCCGCACGTGACTTCGCCCCAGCATCTGGGCTCTGATGGCGGCCACATGCCCGGCATCTCCCCCGGGACACGGCAGCCCCGGCAGCCCCTGCATGATGCTTGCCATGGCCCATGCTCCAGGCAGGCGCCGCTTCCTCAGGCTGACTCAGTGGGTTTTTTTTCACTCAAATTCCCAAGCCTCCACGAAGCAGGAGCATGAATAGAGCTTTAATTCTACAACGACGCACTAGTTATGTCTCTGTACCAACACACTCAAACACGCTCCCTCGACACGACGCACAGCCCCGCCCCATGTCCCACTCAGTCACAGCTGCGGGCCCCACCTGGGGACGTGGCGTCTCTGCTCGTCCACCTGGCCCCTGGCCTGGAGTGATGCTAAACCCCTGCAGGCCTGGACTGTGGGTTCTGTGAGTGGGCACAGTCAGGACTGCCAGCCTGGGACCTCTCGGTATGGCCTTGAGGCCAGTGGGCTGGGGAGTGAGACCCTCTATTCACCAAGGCTGTGCTGCCAGCTTCCCAGCCCGAGGCCTGGGGGAAGCCGGTGGGGGCCTGGGCTTCCCCCATCCTGGAGTCTACACATTTTATTGGAGAGCATGGACGAAGCTTAAGTGCGATGAGTAATTCCAGGCACTTCCTGAGACCACATTTACCAGTGACAATGCCTGAGGTCAGGGTGATTCCCAGGAGGGCTGCACAGAGGAGCAGGCCTTGACCTTGGCTTCAAAGAACCATATGAGCAGGTGAGGTGACAGTTGGAAGGGGGCAGGCGGCATTTCCCAGGTACCGCCAGGCTGCTGTGAACACACGCACAGACAGGCCAGCAGCGGGTGGCCTTTCCTGGGAGGAGAGACCCAAGAGAACGCCTGGGCGCCTCCAGCCCAGCCAAGCCTCGGGAGGTGGGTGCTCCCCCGTGCCAGCCCAGTAGGGCCCTGGAACACTCCGCGCGACAAGCTCGGGGGAGATTTATAGCTCAATTTAGTTCCTGCATGTCCCACGTCATGGCAAGTCATTTATCGAGTGCTTCAACTTGACAACAACTGAAAAATTAATCCCAGCAGCAAGCGATTAACTCTGCGAGGGGGATCAGATGCCTCATTTCCCAGGCTCTGATCTCCAGGCATCATCTAGGAAGCAATCCGTCACTTCCACCCAGGGTGACACAGGCGGAGGCTGACCCTGGGCAAGCCGCGGGGCTCCGTGGGCTGCCTCCGGAGCTCGTTGCTGGGCATCATTAAACCCGCAGCTCAAGAGTTCTCCGAGGCGCAGGTGGCCAGTGATGGACACAGCCCGGGGGAGCAAGGGAGTCGCCGCAGCCAGCTGCATCCGGACGTTTTGCTTACGTGCGTGTCTGAGGATGGAGGGGGACTCTGGTGCCCACCTGGCCTCTAAGCTGGACCCAGTTCCAGAAGCCTCTAAGTTGCCAGCTGGGGCTGCCCTAACAAGAACACAAAGATGGGGTGGCCTAAACCACAGAACAGGCTGGAGGCCGAGGTCCAAGAGCAAGGTGTCTCAGCGCTGGCTCCTCCTGAGGGCCCTCGCCTTGGAGGCATGGGCCGTGTGTTCTCATGGTTGCCCCTCTGTGCCTGTCTGTGTCCTAATCCCCTCTTAAGGACATAGTGATTTGGGATTAGGGCCCACCCTAATGGCCTCACTTACTTTGATAATTTCCTTTTTTTTTTAAGACGGTCTTGCTCTGTCACCCAGGCTGGAGTGCAGCAGTACAATAGCGTCTCACTGCAACCTCTGTCTCCCAGGTTCAAGCAACTCTCCTGCCTCAGCCTCCCAAGAAGCTGGGACTACAGGCGCCCACCACCATGCCAGGCTCATTTTTTTGTATTTTTAGTAGAGACGGGGTTTCACCATGTTGGTCAGGCTGGTCTCGAGCTCCTCACCTCAAATGATCCGCCTGCCTCGGCCTCCCAAAGTGCTGGGATTACAGGCATGAGCCACTGCACACAGCCTGACCTTAATCTTCTCTTTAAAGACCTTGTCTTTAAATACAGTCACATTTGAAGTACCGGGGATTGGGACTTCAACACATGGATTTTGGAGGGGACACAACTCAGCTGTGACCATCCCCAGCAGCCCCGCCATTCCCAGCTCCTGTCCTGACTGCTCTGTCACTGGAGCGCTCGGTCACTGGAGTGCTTGGTCACTGGAGCACTCAGCCACGTGAGGTGCCGCAGTGGGGTGCACGTCCATTCAGGGTCAGGACCCCAGCACCCGGGCCCTTTCACCAAGGGCTGTGCGACCTTCAGCAAGACGCTTCCCCCTCTCTGGGGAACACACAGCAGAACCAGACAGTACTGGAGGTTTGCTTCTGCTCTGCCACTTGGGCTTCCAGTGACGATCTGCATGGCAGGGTTGAAGTCAGAATGTGTGGTACACCCCTGCATTAGCTGACACCCCCTTAGTGAATAAGAGCCCAGTCATGTCAGAAGTCACTTCCTATCCAGACAGGATCTGGATCAGCTCACTCCCAACTGGTGATTCCGGGGTGGCTGTGCCGCAGAAGAGGCTACAGGCCTGGTGGACAGGAAGCCAGCAGCAATCTGAATCAAGGCATGGAAGAGAACTGGAAATGGCCTGGGGTGGCAGCCTGGATGGGATCACTGGCTGCAGAAAGTCCCAGTTTAGGTTAGCTTCTTTTGCTTAATGATTTAAGTTTCCTCCATGTCTTTTGTGGCTCAATACCTCATTTATGGCTTGATAGCTCACTTCTTTTCATTGCTGAATACTGAGGGTGAAAGCCTTGCCTGGCCTTCTCCTCTGGGCAAGGCAGCAGGGAGGAGCAGCCTGTGCTGATGGGGGAGGAAATCCCAAGTCCAGCCCCTGTCCCCAGAACTGCACGGGGGAAAAAACACTGTGTTGGCAACTCTCCCTCCTGATAGGAAATCACACGCACCTCCTTGACCCTCCAAC
The DNA here is from genome assembly GCA_036589455.1 of Ateles fusciceps. Lineage (NCBI taxonomy): Eukaryota > Metazoa > Chordata > Mammalia > Primates > Atelidae > Ateles > Ateles fusciceps. Next base: position 1,953,534 of record JAZHEH010002754.1, read on the forward strand.
CACTTCTAGAATGTTCCATGCACCTCCTAAGAGCCTGGCTTTGATGGGCCCTAAAGGGGGTCCAGTCTCAAATGTCCTCAAAAGTCAATGGGTGCTCGGACCGTCACCCACAGTGGAGCTTCAGGGAGGGTTCTAGAGCGGCCTAACACCTGTTCCATCCTCTCGGATAACGGGTTCCCCTGTTATCCTGTATTCCACCATGAGTCAAAACTTGCAAGGACGTACCTCATCATATTTTAACCAAGACTTTTTATCTTGGAACATTTTTTGATTTACAGAAAAACCACACAGAAAGTTCAGAGTTCCCATATTCCCTCTCCTCACCCTTCCCCCAGGCTCCTGTTAGTAATACCTAGCATTAGTCGGCTCATTTATTGCAATTCAGGAACCGGTACTGACACATTATGATTAACTAAATCCACAGTCATCATTGGTCTCCCTCTTGGTATTCTATATTGGTTGGTTTTAGCGTATTTATAATACCCTGTACCCCCTCCAGTGCCATACAGAAGATCGCCACTGCCCAGCAATGCCTGTGCCCCGCCTTTCACCCCCCTCCCTGCCCACAATCCCGGGCAACTGCTGATTTTCACTATCTCCATAGTTTTGGCTTTTTTTTTTTTTTTTTGAGAATGTCATATACAGGCACACCTCACTTCATTGCACTTGCACTGCACTAACATTGCCTTTTTTTTTTTTTTTTTTTTTTGAGACAGAGTTTCACTCTTGTCATCCAGGCTGGAGTGCAATGGCGTGATCTCGGCTCACCGCAACCTCCGTGGGTTCAAGCGATTCTCCTGCCTCCGCCTCCTGAGAACTGGGATTACTGGTGTGCACCATCACACCTGGCTAATTTTGTATTTTTAGTAGAGACAGGGTTTTTCCATGTTGGACAGGCTGGTCTCAAACTCCCGACCTCAGGTGATCCACCTGCCTCGGCCTCCCAAAGTGCTGCGATTACAGGAATGAGCCACCGCACCCGGATGCTTTTTTTTTTTTTTTAAACAAATTGAAGGTCTGCAGCAACCCCGCGTGGAGTCAGCCCATCAGCACCATTTTCCCTATGGCACATATGCTCACTTTGTCTCTGTGTCACATGTCAGATAATTCCCACAATATTCCACACTTTCTGTTATGATGATCTGTGATTCATACTTTTTGAAGCCACTACTGGAATTGTTTTTGGGGTGCCATAAAACACACTCAAATAAGATGGCGAATGTAACTGATAAATGTTGTGTGTTCTCACTGCTCCACCGACCGTCCACGCCTCCATCTCTCTCCCTCTGCGTGGGCCTCCTTCTTCCCTGAGACACAGCACGATTTAAATGAGGCCAATTAATAACCCTACAATGGCCTGTAAGTGTTCAAGTGAAAGAAGGAGTCACACAGCTTTCACTTTAAATCAAAAGCTAGAAAAGTTGAAGCTTAGTGAGGAAGGCATGCTCAAAGCCGAGGCATGCTGAAAGCCGAGACAGGCTGAAAGCAAGGCTTTTGTGCCAAAGAGAACCAAGTTGTGAATGTAAAGGAAAAGATCTTGAAGGAAATTAAAAGTGCTACTCTGGGCTGGGCGAGGTGGGAGGATCGCTTGAGCCCTGGAGTTTGAGAGCAGCCTGGGCAATATAGTGAGACCCCATCTATACAAAAATAAATAAATAAATAAATTAGCTGACACGGTGGTGTGTGCTTGCAGTCCCAGCTGCTCCAGAGGCTGAGGCAGTGGATCACTCCAGGGCAGGAGCCTGAGGCTGCAGAGAGCTATGAACATGCTGCCGCACTCCAGCCTGGGTGACACAGTGAGACCCTGTTTCAAAAAAAAAAAAAAAGAAAAGGCGCTACTCCAGTGAACATACAAATTATAAGAAAGCAAAGCATCCTCATTGCTGAAATGGAGAAAGTTTCAGTGGTCTGGAGAGAAAATCAAGCTGGTCACAACATTCCCTTAAGCCAAAGCCTAACCCACGGCAACACGCTAACTCCCTTCAAGTCTGTGAAGGCTGAGAGAGGTGAGGAAGCTGCAGACGAAAAGCCTGAGGCCAGCCGAGGCTGTTCACGAGGTTTAAGGAAAGAAGCCATCTCCGTAACCTAAAATAAAAGTACAAGGTGAAGCAGCAGGTGCCGATGGAGAAGCTGCAGCGGGTGCCCCGGATGCTCCGGGTGATCCAGCTGAGCTCACGGATGAAGGCGGCTGCCCTCAACCACAGGTGTTCAGCGCAGCCTGCTTAGGCTAACTCCTTTTGCTTAATGATACGAACTGAAGTTTCCTCCATGTCTTTTGTGGCGCAATACCTCATTTCTTTTTTATGGCTTCAGAGCTCATCTCTTTTCATTGCTAAATACTATTTCATTGTCTGAATGTCACAGTTTGTTTGACCAGTCACGCGTCCAGGTTGCATCCAGTTTTTGGCCATTATGCATAAAGCAGCTATAAGCACTTACGTGCAGGCTGATCTCTTTGTTCTCTCTCTCTTTCTTTTCTCTTGCTCTGTTGCCCAGACTGGCTCAAGTGATCCTCCTGCCTTAGCCTCCTGAATGGCAGAGATTACAGGCATGCACCACCACACCCAGCTAATTTTTTTTTTTTTTTTTTTTTGACAGAGTCTTACTGTGTCACCCAGCCTGGAGTGCAGTGGTGTGATCTCAGTGCATTGGAGTCTTGGCCTCCCGGGCTCAAGCAATTCTCATGCCTCAGCCTCCTGAGTATCTGGGATTACAGGCATGTGTTCCCACGCCTGGCTAATTTTTGTATCTTTAGCAGAGATGGGGTTTCGCCATGTTGACCAGGCTGGTTTCTAACCCCTGACCTCAAGTGATTTGCCCACCTTGGCCTCCCAAAGTGCTGGGATGACAGGCGTGAGCCACCTCGCCCAGCCCAGAGACTGTTTTTAAGAACACTTTTAGCTTTACCAAAAGAAACAATGCGGAGAGCATTCAGAAAGTTTCCCTACCCTACACCACGCTGCTGCTGCTTCCACAAACAGCAACACAGTTAACATGCTGTCAGCTCCTGGCTTTTTTCACCTCAAATCACTTACTTAGGAGATCGTTCCATAGCAGGACACCCAGAGCCGCCTCAGCTTTCTGACAGCGGCATGGCACTCCCTGCACCGGTGCTCCATGGCCCACCTGACCCTGGGGACACACCTGGACAAGTGGAGCTGTGGGGTCAAGTCCTGGAAGCACAGAGGCTGAGCCAGAGGGCATCTGCATTGATCATTTTTATAGGAACTGATGAGCTGTCCTCCAAGGAGGACATACAATGTAACCTCTCCCCAAAACAGAAGACAGTGCCCACTGCCCAGTCCACTCCTGCCCAGATGGTAGATGATCAGACTCAAAAACAGGAGTCCTCACACAAAACAGACCTTCTCTCTTCCCAGGCCACCGATATTCTGGGGGTTGCTCCTTTTTTTTTTTTTTTTTTTTTTTTGAGACAGAGTCTCACTCTGTTGCCCAGGCTGGAGTATAGTGGCGTAACTGCACAATCTCAGCTCACTGCAGCCTCCACCTCCTGTGTTCAAGCAATTCTCTTGCCTCAGCCTCCCGAGCAGCTGGGACTACAGGTGTGCACCACCACGTCCAGCTAATTTTTGTATTTTTAGTAGAGATGGGGTTTCACCATGTTGACCAGGCTGGTCTCGAACTCCTGACCTCAAGTGACCCACCCGCTTCAGACTCCCAAAGTGCCCGGATCACAGGCGTGACCCACTCAGCTTGGGGTTGCAATTCAAGTGGACCAGAATGTCCTGGATCCCCTGGACACCCCAGAGGGTAATTCTATATATTAGCAAAAAGTGATCACAAACAGAAATTCAAAAATACCTCTACCATATCTTCAAAAAATATAAACTAGGAATAAATATAATGAAAGATTTGCAAGACCTGTGCACTGAAAGCATTAAAACATGGCTGAGAGAAATGGAAGAGGAAGATCTCAATAAATGAAGAGGTTTCAGATTTTCTGGTGGAAGATTCAGTCTCTCCCAATTGCTCTATAGAGTCAAGTGCCTGTAGTCCCAGCTACTCGGGAGGCTGAGGCAGGAGAACTGCTTGAACCCAGGAGGTGGAGGTTGCAGTGAGCTGAGATTGCACCATTGCACTCCAGCCTGGGCAAGAGAGGGGGAGACTCCATCTCAAAAAAAAAAAAAAAAAGGTCTCACTCCACCTGATTCCAACACTTATTATAAAGATACAGTAATCAAACAGTGGCACCAAGCCAGACAAGTAGATAACCGAACAGAAGAGAGAGTTCAGAGACAGCTCCCCTGACCCACATGTGAACAGTAGGCTTCTGATAAAGGGCAAAGGCAATTCAACGGAGCGGGAATCTGCAGTGTTCCTCCTCTCTCATTTCTGCTATAGGTTATGTGCCTTCTCTTCTCTCCTCCTGCATCTGCCTGGCTAGAGGTTTCTCCATTCATTCATTCATTCATTCATTCATTCATTCATTCATTCAGAGATACAGTCTCACTCTGTCACCCAGGTTGGAGTACACCGGTGTGATCACAGCTCACTGGAGCCTTGACCTCTGAGGCTCAATCCATCTTCCTGCTTCAGTAGCTGGGACTACAGGCATATGCCACCATGCATGGCTAATTTTTGTATTTTAGTAGAGACAAGGTTTTGCCATGTTGCCCAGGCTGGTCTCAAACTCCTGAGCTCAAGCGATCTGCCCAGCTTGGTCTCCCAAAGTGCATCCATTTTATTGATGTTGCCAAAGAACCAGCTTCTGATTTCTCCATTTTCCTTGATTGTTTTTCTATTTTCTGTTTCACTGATTGCTGTGATCTTATTTCCTTTCTTCTGCTTCCTTGTTATTGAGACAGGGTTTTACTCTGTTGCCCAGACTGGAGTGCAGTGGTGCAATCCTAACTCACTGCAGCTTCGAACTCCTGGGCTCAAGTGAAGTTCCCGCTTCACCCTTCTGAGTAGCTAGAACTGCAGATGTGCACCATCACACCCAGCTACTTTTTAACTTTTGTAGAGATGGAGGTCTCACTATATTGCCCAGCCTGGTCTTGACCTCCTGGCCTCAGGTGAGCCTCCCGCCTTGGTCTCCCAAAGTGCTGGGATTACAGGTGTGAACCGTCATACTCGGTCTTACGTTGGTTTTAATTTGCTCTTTGTTTTTTAGATCCTAAAGGTAGAGGCTGAAGCACTGGTTTGAGGCCTTTCTTCTTTTCTAGCATGGGCATTTAGTGCTAGAAATGTTCCCTTACAGACACTTGAGTTGCATCCCACGCATTTTGATATGTTGTACTTTCATTTTCGTTTGGTTCAAATATTTTCTTTTCTTTTTGAGACAGAGTCTCGCTCTGTCCCCAGGCTGGAGTGCAGTGGCGTGATCCCGGCTAACTTCGACCTCCGCCTCCCGGGTTCAAGTGATTCTCCAGCCTCCAGAGTAGCTGGGACTACAGGCGCCCGCCACCACACCTGGCTAATTTTTTTGTATTTTTAGTAGGTACAGGGTTTCACTATGTTAGCCGGGCTGGTCTCGAACTCCTGACCTCGTGATCCACCCACCTCGGCCTCCCAAAGTGCTGGGATTATAGGCATGAGCCACCGCGCCTGGCCCTTGGGTTGATAATTGCTTATGATTCCATTCTATTTCCTCTGTCACCTTATCAGCTGTTATTCTTTGTTTTGTTATTTCAGCAGTTGCTTTAGAATTTATATTCATAGCAGACACCCTTAACTGATCACTGCTTATAATGAGTGATGTCCTACCACTTCATGGACAGTACAAGACCTTGCACCAGGACCCTTGCCTCTTCCCCTCCCAGACTGTGTGCCACTGTTACCACACCGATCATCTCTCCACATCATAACCCCCAAACGACATGGAGTTTTCTGTCTCAAGGCAGTTATCTTCTGAAGGGATTAAACAAAACGAATTTTACATATATGGCCATACAGCGAAGTCCTTCGCTCCTTGGTGTATTGCCATCTGTGGTCGCTTCCTTCTTTGTTTTTTTGAGACAGAGTCTCACTCTGCCACCCAGGCTGGGGTGCAGGGGTGCGATCTCGGCTCACCACTGCAATCTCCGCCTCCCGAGTTCCAGCGATTCCCCTGCCTCAGCCTCCCTCGCTGGGACTACAGGCATGCGCCACCACGCCCGGCTAATTTTTGTGTTTTGAGTAGAGACGGGGTTTCACCATGTTGGTCAGGATGGTCTCATCTCTTGACCTTGTGATCTCCCCCGCCTCTGCCTCCCAAAGTGCTGGGATTACAGGCATGAGCCACCGTGCCCAACCCACTTTCTTTTTATCTGAAAGACGACCTTTCACATTCCTTATAGTGTACCTAATCTGCCGGTGACAAATGATTAAAGCTTTTGTATTTTTCAGAAGTCTTTATTTCACCTTTGTTGAAATAATTGTTTGAATAATTCTGTTGGAATGCTACTGAAATAATTCTGTTGAATCATTCTGTTTTTTCGTCTCTTTCAATACTTTAAGGGTATTTGTCCACGATCTTCTCGCTCGCATGGTTTCTGACAATCTGCCTGCTGTCATCTTTCCCTTTCACCTTCATGTGTCATGTGTCCTTCTATCCCCACGGGACTATGTGTCATGTGTCATGTGCCTGTCCCCATGGGACTGTGTCATGTGTCATGTGTCTGTCCCCCACGGGACTATGTGTCATGTATCATGTGTCCTATCCCCCACGGGACTGTGTCATGTGTCATGTGTCTGTCCCCCACAGGACTATGTGTCATGTATCATGTGTCCTTCTATCCCCACGGGACTATGTGTCATGTGCCTGTCCCCCACGGGACTATGTGTCATGTGTCATGTGTCCTATCCCCCACAGGACTATGTTTCATGTGTCATGTGTCCTTCTATCCCCACGGGACTATGTGTCATGTGTCATGTGTCCTATCCCCCACGGGACTATGTGTCATGTCATGTGTCCTTCTATCCCCCACGGGACTATGTGTCGTGTCCTATCCCCACCGGACTATGTGTCATGTGCCTGTCCCCCACGGGACTACTATGTGTCATGTGTCATGTGCCTGTCCCCCACAGGACTACTTTGAACATATTTGTCCTTATCTCTGGTTCTGAGCAATTTGAATACTGTGCCCCTGGGTGTGTTTCTGTCTAGAAAAAGTTACATCATTATTACTTCGAATATTTTCCCTTTTTTTTTTTTTTTTTTTTTTGTGGGATGGAGTCTCACTCTGTTGCCCAGGCTGGAGTGCAGTGGCACAATCTTGGCTCACTGCAACCTCTGCCTCCCAAGTTCAAAAGATTCTCCTGCCTCGGCCTCCCAAGTAGCTAAGACTACAGGCACCTGCCACCATGCCCGGCTAATTTTTTGTATTTTGAGTAGAGACGGGATTTCACCATGCTGGCCAGGCTGGTCTCAAATTCCTGACCTCAACTGATCTGCCCGCCTTGGCCTCCTAAAGTGCTGGGATTACAGGCGTGCACCACTGCACCCGGCCTTCAAATATTTTTTCTACCCTCCCCCTACAACCACTCCCACTTCAGGGACTCCTCTCACATGTATATTGGGCTGTTGGAAGCTGTCTTGCAGTAGTTCCAGCTACTTGGGAGGCTGAGGCAGGGAGAATCGCTTGAGCCTGGGAGGCAGATTGCGCCATTGCGCTTCAGCCTAGGCGACAGAGACTGCCTCTCAAAAAAAAATATATATATTTTTCTCTGTGTTTCACTCAGGATAGTTTCTATTGCGACTTCTCTGAGTTCACTACTCCTTTCTCCTGTAACGTTGAATCTACCCTCAATCTCATCCTGTGTATCTGTCACCTCAAACGTTGTGATTTTCATCCCTGGAAGTTTGATTTGGGTTAAAATGTGAGGAAATGCTTTCTGTTAACATACACACAACAAAATTTGTCATTTTAACCATTGAAAAATGTACATTCCAGTGGGCTTTAAAACGTCTTCCGTGTTTATATTTAACTTTTTGGACATATGGAATACAGTTTTAATGATTCTTTTAATATCCTTTTCTGCTAACTCTAACATCTGTGTTAATCCCCCAGTCAATTTCGATAATGGATTTCTCTCTTCCTCACAGGCTGTATTTTCCTGCTTCTTTGCAAGACTGGGAATTTCTGAATGGATGCCAGACATCATAATTTGTACTTGTTGGGGTGCTGGGTCGTTCTGTCTTCTGGTCTTGAGCTTTGCTCTGGGTGTAGTTAAGTCACCTGAAAGCGGTTTGATCCTTTCATATCTTTCCTTCCCTTCCTTCCCTTCCTTCCCCTCCTTCCCTCCCTCCTTCCCTTCCTCCCTCCCTCCCTTCCTTCCTTTCTTGACAGAGTCTTGCTTTGCCGCCCAGGCTGGAGTACAGTGGCATAGTCTCGGCTCACTGCAACCTCTACTTCCTGGGTTCAAGCAATTCTCCTGGCTCAGCCTCCCAAGTAGCTGGGATTACAGGCGCCCAGCCACTATTCCCTGCTAATTTTTGTATTTCTTAGTACAGATGGGTTTCACCATGTTGGCCAGGCTGGTCTTGAACTCCTAGCCTTGTGATCCGCCTGCCTTGGCCTCCCAAAGTGCTGAGACTACAGGTGTATTTTTTGAGATGGAATCTCGCTCTGTTGCTCTGGCTGGAGTACAATGGGACAATCTGAGCTCACTGCAACCTCAGCTTCCCAGGTTCAGGCAATTCTCACTCCTCAGCCTCCCGAGTAGCTGGGACTACAGGCACATATCATCATGCCTGGTTAATTTTTTTTTTTTTTTTTTTTTTTGTATTTTTAGTAGAGATGGGGTTTCACCGTGTTGGCCAGGCTGGTCTCACTCCTGACCTCAAGTGATCTGCTTGCCTTGGCCTCACAAAGTGCCAGAGTTACAGACATGAACCACTGTGCCTGGCCCCCCTTCCATATCTTAAAAAAAAAAAAAAAAAGATTTGTTAGGTTGGACCCAAGTCATTTTTAGGCTGGGACCGATTGTTCCACTCCACAGAGGCAAGGCCCTTCTGAATAATACTCTACGCTACACTCCATGAATTCCAAGGCTTTTTTCAGCCTGGTGGGTGGAAAAAGGCAGCACCCCAGCCCTGTGGAGGTGGAGACACTGGCTTCTTCTCTCCCATGCACCGACCAGCCCTCGTCGGAAACTTGCAGGGTGTCTGCAGTTACCCAGGCTTCTCTGTGTGCAGCTGTTTCCTCTCTCCTGTGAAATCTGGCTGCCCAGGCCTCCCGGACTCTTTCAGCTCAATTTCCTTCTTCCCTTTTTTTTTTTTTTTTTTTTGAGATGGAGTCTTGCTGGTGATGCTGGAGTGCAATGGCATGACCTCAGCTCACTGCAACCTCCACTTCCTGGGTGTAAGCAAGTCTCCTGTCTCAGCCTCCCGAATAGCTGGGACTACAGGTGCCTGCCAACACGCCCAGCTAATTTTTGTAATTTTTTTTTTTTTTTTTTTTTTTTTTGAGACAGAGTCTCACTCCGTCACCAGGCGCCAGGCTGGACTGCAGTGGCGCGACCTCGGCTCACTGCAACCTCCGCTGCCCAGGTTCAAGCATTCTCCTGCCTCAGCCTCCCGAGTAGCTGGGACTACAGGCGCGCGCCACCACGCCCAGCTAATTTTTTTTTTTTGTATTTTTAGTGGAGACGGGGTTTCACCTTGTTGATCAGGACGGTCTCGATCTCTTGACCTCGTGATCCGCCCGCCTCGGCCTCCCAAAGTGCTGGGATTACAGGCGTGAGTAATTTTTGTAATTTTTCTGAGATGGAGTCTTGCTCTGTCGCCCAGGCTAGAGTTAGTGGCGTGATCTCGACTCACTGCAACCTCTGCCTCCAGGGTTCAAGCGATTCTCCTGCTACACGTAGCCTCTCGAGTCGCTGGGACTACAGGTGCCGGCCACCACGCCTGGCTAATTTTTGTATTTTTAGTAGAGATGGGGTTTCACCATAATGGCCAGGCTGGTCTCTAACTCCTGACCTCAAGTGATCTTCCTGCCTTGGCCTCTCAAAGTGCTGGGATTACAGGTGTGTGCCACCATGCCCGGCCTCAGTTTCTTCCAGTTTCTGCCTGGGTTCCCTCTCCCTGCCCCACAACCTGGAAATGCTCAGTGCATGAAGCTGGGTCAAGTATAGGGCTCATCCCATCTGTTTCTCCTGCTTTAGCGATCACTTTCATTTATTACCCGGTGTCTGGTTGTAAAACCTATTGCTTTATGTATTTTGTCTGATCTTTTGGTTGTTTCTTGAGGAAAGGTAAATCCGGTCTCTGTTTCTCCGTCTTGGCCACAAGGAGAAGTTGAAGCAGAAGTAGGCATTATCATATATTTGTAAAATGTTCAAGTTTCTTTTCTCATGGAAAATTGCAAACAGAAAGCAATGTAAAGAGGAGTACTGCATTAGTCGGTTTTCACGCTGCTGATAAAGACATACCCAAGACTGGGTAGTTTACAAAGAAAAGAGGTTTAATTGACTCACAGCTCCATGTGGCTGGGGAGGCCTCACAATCATGACGGAAGGCAAAAGGCATGTCTTACATGGCGGCAGGCAAGAGAGAATGTGAGCCAAGCTGAAGGGGTTTCCCCTTATAAAACCATCAGATCTGAGACTTGTTCACTACCACGAGAACAGTATGGGGGAGACCACACCCATGTTTCAGTTATCTTCCACGGGGTCCCTCCCACAACACATGGGAATTGTGGGAGCTACAATTCAAGATGAGATGTGGGTGGGGACACAGCTAAGCCATATCAAATACCATGACGAGCTCCATGATCTACCCCAAAGCTTCCTCAGTCGTCCATCTCATAGCATTATTTTCAGTAAGATGAAAACCACACTTCCCTGGGTTTAATTCTACACCACCTCCCTTCTCATGGATGCTGTTAACACTTGACCCCAAATGGGAATGGAAAAGTGACGCCGCACGCTCCCAGGACAGGAACAGCACCCCTCATCAAATCCAGGGCTGGAACCACAGTCCCCAGTCCCCAGGCTCACTCACAGGAGCACGGCTCCCACAGCCCGAACCCCAATGTGGATGCCAAGACTTTCCAGTATGAGTCCTTCTGGAAGTTTGCAGTCACAACTGACAATATACGGGTGATTACTGATCCTGAAAAGAAATTGCGGTGTTTCTGAGAGTGAAATTTACCCCACCCTGCCCTTCCCCTCCCGTGTTTGATGGCGAGTGTACCCCCAGCAGCTATCCCGGCTTGCACAGACATTACCAGATCAGACATGGGTGGTTAACAAGTAATTCATTTAGTCTCCATCATAACCACTTAGCAATCTGTTTCCTCTCTATTTCCTGTTCGGAGACCTTTGGATGTGCCAATCTGAATAATTGATTGCAGCAGAAAAGCCTCAAGCCTTTGAAGTCCCTCATTAATTACCTGGACAGGAAGAAGGAAGGATCTCTACTCAGCCACAAAGCGGCTAAACATGATCAAAGAAGCCCTGCCTGGCTTTGATGGGTCCCTCCATTAGCCAGAGGCACCGTTTCCCCTAGCTGCTGGAGGAATGCTTCTGGAACCTTCTGAGCTGCTGCTGAATGCCACCACCACTGTAACTGGGTGGTGCCACCACCTACCTAAGTCAAACACACTGGGCTATGACTGATGGAAGGGTGTCTGCAGAAGCTGTTATCAGCTAAACTGTGTCCCTCTTAACTCCTATGCTGAAGTCCTAACCTCCAGTACTCAAGAGTGTGACTCTATATAGAGACAGGGCCTGTCCAGAGGTAAGTAAGTGAAAATGACATCATGAGGAAAAGCCCTAATCCCATCTGACTGTTGTCCTTATAAGAACCTGAGATGAAGCTGGGTGCAGTGGCTCACGCCTGTAATCCCAGCACTTTGGGAGGCCGAGGTGGGTGGATCACCTGAGGTCAGGAGTTCGAAACCAGCCTGGCCAACATGGTGAAACCCCATCTCTACTAAAAATACAAAAAGGAGCTGGGCGCAGTGGTGGGCACCTGTAATTCCAGCTACTTGGGAGGCTGAGGCAGGAGAATTCCTTGAACCTGGGAAACGGTGGTTCAGTGAGCAGAGATCGTGCCATTGCACTCCAGCCTGAGTGTCAAAAAAAAAGAACTGGAGGTGAGGACGCACATAAACGGATGACCACAGGAGAAGCCAGGGAGAAGGCGGCACCTACAAGCCATGGAAGGGAGCTCCAGGAGGACCCAGGCCTGAGACACCTTGATCTTGGACTTCTGGACTCCAGAATTGTGAGAGTCAACATCTTTTGTCCCAGCCACCCTGTTGGGGTGCTTTGCTGTGGCAGCCGGAACTCAGACAGATGCCGCGCCCTGAGCTAGCTGCAGAGCTGGGAGGGAGGCTGCAGGTGCTTGTATGTATTCGTCCAACCCAAACACTTCAAATGGACTGAGCTATTCAAACCAGAACTCAGCGAGGAGATGGCCACAAAAGAGTAAATGGGGAGAATGGAAGTGAGATGGGTGTGGGCTGTCAGCTGATGGCGAATACTGCAGGCCAGGTGCAAAAGGGCCGTGAGGCCAGCAGGAGGTGGCGGAGTCTGACTCTGCCTGCGATGGATCCCGTGAAGGGGTCAGAGCAGAGCTTCCAACACGGAGAACCTAGAAAGCAGCTGCAGCTGCTGCCTCTTCCAGGAGACTTAACAGCTGGGGAGGCTGGAGCCGGGGGATCCTTCGAGGGGTGGGGCTGTCTCCAGCACCAGGAAGAGTCTTCACTTCCTCTTTGAAACGGTCCTGGAAGTGCGCTTAAGGGCAGAGCTCGGGCAAGGCACTGCCTTGAAAGAAAACACGGCCAGTGAAGCCTCCTCCCTCCCTCACGGCTCCCTGAAAGCTCCTTCTAGAGAGCTTCTCTGTTCAATTAACCTTGGAAATGCTTTCAAAATGAGTCCGAGGAACTCATTTAATGGATTCTTGGAGGCGGCTGCAATCCTCAGAGCTCTGTGAAGCTGGGGAACTTATTCTTGGTAGAACCTCCAGCTGGAGAGAAACTGTTTGAATTTCCCCCAAAGCCAATTCGAGTTGCTGTTCCTCCTGGGAGGATGATTCTCCTGGCATCTCCCCGTCTCCCAGGCGGGCAGTGGATTGCTGCTGCCTGCCCACTTCTCCTGGCCGGGAGCTGTTCTTTTCAGCAAGCGGGCAGGGTAGCCTGGCCAGGCACGGTCCACCTGGGAGGAGCTGGGCTCTGGGAGCAATTCTCCCAGATAAACCACCCTCTGGCGGGCGTGGCTCCAAGGCCACCGTGGCTAGAACGGCCCCTCCTCCTTCCTGACAGAGGACTTGAATCCTTGCCACTGCAACCCAGCTGTTTACAGATGGTGGAGAAGCCTGCCTGTGTCCAGCAAGAGCGCAGCTGTGTGGCCAGTGGACTCAGCGTCCACAGCGCAGCGACCGCTCACATTCTCTGAAGGTGCTCGAGGCTGCCATGCGCCCTTTCCCCGTCTTCAGGCACGAGCATGCAGGCTCCACTCCCGCCGCTGGACTTACAGTGAACGGAGCCAGGAGAGGAGTCTGCCCGGCCTCACCCTAGATTCTGTAGGAAGGTCCCACCCGAACCACCTCAGTCCCACGGAGAGGGAGATCCTCTGTGCTCTCAGTGCCAATCGGACTGAGGATGGTCCCAAACCTTCCAGCAGCCCGAGCCCAAGTGCACAGTGACCCCAGGGGAGGCTGGTGGCCAAGCCATGCTGCCGGGGTCCTGTGGGTCGGGCTTGGCAGTGCCCAGGGTGCTCCTGCTCATGCCCCTGGTGGACCCATCTTGCCCTGGTTTCCAGCTGTAGGGGAGCAGGGGAGCAGCTCCGGGGCTGGCCGAGTGAGCAGGATCTGGGTCCCCAGGGGGAAGGCGGCTCCTGCGCTGTTGTGCTGGGCAGAGGGTGGGCAGCAGGGCTGACCCGTGACGAGGCCCCAGGAGGAGAGGCATGGGTGGTGCTGCCGGCCACGACCCATCTCACCTCTGCTGGTGCCGCAGCCCTTTCCTTTCTGTGGCCGCCCCCCACGTGGAGGATACCGAGGAGCCTCGGCCAGCCCTCAGGCTCAGGAGTGCCCAGTGACCCTGTTCCCCGGGCCACAGTGATTGGTTGAGGGATGGTCATCCAGGCCAATCAGAATCCTGCCTGGGTTTTTCCTCTACATCTGCTGGGGAAGATGCTCTGTTGGGGGCTGTGATGCTGGCCGATGTGTGAGCAGGGAGGGGGCTTCTCAGCCGGGGGAAAGGCTGAGGCCAGCACAGGAAAGAAGCAAGGGCAGGAGGCCAGTCCGAGGAGACGGGGACGGTGGTACCGAGCGAGAAAGAGACACTCACCGAGACAGAGACACAGAGACAAACACAGAGAGAGACAGAGAGCAGAGTGAGAGGCAGAGAAAGACAGAGATAAACAGGTACAGAACAAGACAGAGAGACACACAGGAGAGAGGGATGGAGAGATAAACACAGAAAGACAGAGACACACAGAAAAAGACAGAGACAGAGACACAGAGAGGAGAGAGAGAGAGAGGAGGCAGAATGAGAGACACAGAGAGACAGAGAGGAGAGTGAGAGACAGAGAGAGAAAGAGATAAATAGGTACAGAGAGAGACAGACAGAGAAGAGAGTCACAGAGAGAGACAGAGAGAGGGATGGAGACATAAAGACTGAGAGACAAAGACAGATACACAGAGAGAGGAGAGATACAGAGAGGGGAAACACAGAGAGGGAGACAGAGACAGAGACACAAAGAGACAGAGAGACAGTCGGGCGCCCAGCACCCCTGTGGCCTCCTGCATCCAGCTGTTCAGTTCCCTGCACATTACTTACCTAGGAAACTTCAGCAGTCAGGTTGGGCCTTATAAGCTGTCGCTACCTGACTGTTTTCTGACCTATAAAAATGGCAACTTCACAAGGCTTGACTATTCAAGACAAGAGGGAGCCTCTATGGCTCGCAGTCGAGTGTGTCCTGGAGAACGTGGGTTTGACTGGCGGCCACACTGACCTGCAGGAGCCCTGCCCCTTTGAAGCCCTTCCTGCTTTTAGATCTGCTGGGTTGACAAGGGGCCCAGATCGCTCCTGTTCTTGATGATTAATTTTCTAAAAATGGTATTTCTAATTCCTGAGGGTGGAACTTCAGGCCCCAGCGCCTCCCCCGGGGTGTATGCTTGGGAGTTTGTGGTCAAAGGTACCCCCACCTGCTGCAGGACAAGGACCGGGGTCTCATCGCCAGGCTTCCTATGGAGGCCTTGCCCTGAAAGGGGCCCTGGGCAGCTCACGCTGCGCACTCCTCCGCTGGACAGGGCTGGTCCCTCATCTGCTCTGCTGTAGGCCCAGGGCTGCCTCCACAGCTGCTACCTCCAGTGGTGTGTGTGGGCTGCAGCTTCAGACAGGACCCCCTCCAGGATCACTGCAGCCCAGCTGGCTCCATGAGAGGAAGCTTCAAGGAGCTGGAGGATGTGGGTGTACCTCAGTGGGGGAGTGGGGTGCTGTAGGCTGACACCCTCCAAGATCAGTGCCCACTCACCCCCTGGGGCCCACACCCTCCAGGGCCTGACAGTGAGCCCCTTTTGGAGCTATGGGTGCAGTTCCAGGATGTACACTGCTTGCCACCCAACTGGAGATGTGTGTGGGGCTCTGAGAGTGGACAGCTTTCATCAATCCTGTAGTTACCTCATGCAGAACACACCCACGCTGCATCTTGTGGGTCAAAGCACTCCTGTGCACTGGTGTTCATGGGGTAAGCATTCTTCCTTCTGAAGCAATCCAGGAGGCTCAGAAAACCACAGCAGTTGGGCCCTGGAGGTAGATGCTAGGAAATGACTCCCCCCTGGCTTCCCCCAAGCCTCTCTGACCCTGTCCAGCCTCTCCCCCACACCCACTGGAGGTCAGGAGTGTCCACTCTGGGGTCAAGGCCAGGCTCTGCCTCTGCACCCATGTTTGTGACTCCCTACTGCCCTGCAGAAGATGGCGTCTAATCCTGCCAGCTGCGTGCCAAGGACAGTGTTGTGAGGATGAAATAAGCTTCAAACACCTTGCAGATATTCACCTTAGAGGCTGAGTGACCTCCTGTGATCCACAGCCCAAAATGGAAGGGCGGAGAATCAACGGCAGGCTGTCGGCGAGGCCACTGGGCCCAGCCAGGCCCTCTTCAGAGAAAGGGCATGGTGGCAGGTCCTGGATACTTGGATACCATCATGCTCCTTTTCCTTTGAAATAAAATGTTCATTTTCCAATATGAAAGTCTAGATGCTACCCCCTACCATGTGCTCACTCCCAGCTGAGCTGGAGCGGCCCCAACCCCGCAGGCTGACCAGTGGCCTCGGGTCTAGGGAGGAGAGGTGAGCTGAGCCTAGCAGAGTCTGTCCTTGGGGAAGAACCAGGGGATGCCGCTCTCTGTGCAGGGTGCACAGTTGGAGGTCCCTACAGGCAAGGGCAGAGATCCATGTAGAGGAGCAAGCAAAGGAGGGTGGTGTGTGCAGGGAGAAGTGGTGAGGCCTGTGGAGAGGAAGGGACGAGGCAGTAGTGGCCCCAAGGAGGAGTGGAGGCGAGGGGGAGAGGGAATGGAAAGGAGGAGGGGAGGGCTGGGTGCTGTGGGCTGAATGTCTGTGTCTCTGCGACATTCCTGGGTAGGACCCTAACCTCCAATGGCATGGTGTTAGGGGTGGGGCCTCTGGGAGGAGATTAGGTTGGGAGGGTGGAGCCCTCACAAAAGGGACCCCAGAGAGCTCACTTACAGTCTCTCCCTCTGCCAGGTAAGCACGCAAGAAGGCAGCTGTTTGCACACCAGGGATGGGCCCATGCCAGAACCCGGCCCTGCCGGCATGCTGCTCTCTGGCTTCAGCCTCCAGAACTGGGAGAAAATCAACCCCTGTTGGTTTTGTTTTTTTTTTTTTTGAGACGGAGTCTTACTCTGTCGCCCAGGCTGGAGTGCAAGTGGCGTGGTCTGGGTTCACTGCAACCTCTGCCTCCTGGGTTCAAGCCATTCTCCTGCCTCAGCCTCCTGAGCAGCTGAGATTACAGGTCCCACCACCACGCCTGGCTAATTTTTGTATTTTTAATAGAGATGGGGTTTTGCCAGGTTGGCCAGGCTGGTCTCGAACTCCTGACCTCAAGTGATCCTCCCGCCTCATCCTCCCAAAGTGCTGGGATTACAGGCGCGAGCCACTGTGCCTGGCCATCCCTGCTGTTTTGAAGCCCCACAGTCTAGGGTACTTTTGCCCAGCGGGTTTAGCTGACTCAGACAGAAGGGAAGGGATGGGAACTAAGGGAGGAGAGAGAAGACGGAAACAAGGGGAGAAAGCCCTCTGTTCCCCATGACGTTCCAGTTCTGGCTTCACAGAAGAAGACACAGGGATGGCCGGTAAGAATAGAGATGCCCAGCATCAGGGGTCTCCAGGGAAATGTGAGCTAAAGTCACAATGAGACGCCGCCTCACACTGTTCCCAATGAAAAAGATGGCCCAGGCCAGGTGCAGTGGCTCACGCCTGTAATCCCAGCATTTTGGGAGGCCTAGGCGGACGGATCATGAGGTCAGGAGTTCGAGACCAGCCTGACCAACATGGCGAAACCCTGTCTGTACTAAAAATACAAAAATTACCTGGGCATGGTGGCATGCACCTGTAATGCCACTTATGTGGGAGGCTGAGGCAGGAGAATTGCTTGAACCCAGGAGGCAGAGGTTTCAGTGAGCCAAGATCGCACCACTGCACTCCAGCCTGAGGCAACAGAGTGAGACTCCGTCTCAAAAAAAAGAAAAAAAGATGGCACACACCAAGTGACAGTGAGGCCCTGGAGAGGCTGGACCTCCACACGCAGCTGGCAGGGGTACAAGATGACACGGCTGCTTTGGAAGACCACTTGGTCATCTCCTAAAGTCACACATCCGTCTACCATCTGGCCCAGCCCTTCCTCTTCTGAGTATCCAAGAGAAATGAAGGCACCCGTCTACCCCAAGTCCAGTGCACGTACACTCATAGCAACGTCATGTGTGGTAGGTCTGAAGTGGGTGCAACCGAGCACCCATCAACCGAGACCATCACTAAAGTGTGGGCCATCCGCACAGTGAAGGCCCCTCACTCAGCAACGTGAAGGAACGGGCTGCCGGTACACACATGCCTCAGAGTAATCATGCTGCCTGAGAGGAA
This sequence comes from Ateles fusciceps, assembly GCA_036589455.1. Taxonomy (NCBI): domain Eukaryota; kingdom Metazoa; phylum Chordata; class Mammalia; order Primates; family Atelidae; genus Ateles; species Ateles fusciceps. The sequence continues at coordinate 1,971,580 of JAZHEH010002754.1, forward strand.
CCAACCCAAAAAATAGCATCGACTGCGTGACTCCATTTTAACTGAAATTCTAGAGGATGCAGACAGCTGTGATGTGAGGGAGCCGGGCAGTCACTGCAGCGGTGGTGGTGGGGTGGGGGCGGGGGTGGGGCGGAGCGGGGTGGGAGCTAGCCAGCTGGTGGATGGCCTTACCACCTTGACCTTGGCAATGGTTTCCCAAGAATACACACATCCGAAAACGTATGGAATTGCACACTTTAAATATGTGAAGTTGATGGTACATTGATGATGCCCCAATAGTTTGTAAGTATATCAGGAGAGTACCGATACCACAGGGGAGGTTGCCCCATGTGTCTGTGTGCGTGGGGGATGTGGCATTTGATATAAAGAAAATAGGAGTTACCGGGACCAAGACATGAAGATGACCCCAGGGGCCCCTGCTACGCTGACGAGGTCAAGTCTCAGGTTTTGGAAGAGAGCTGGAGTCCATGTCCCACGCAAGTCCCCAGCTGCCCCTGAGGGTGCGGAGGAGAAATGGGGCGCCAACTGATGCTCTGCACCCCCAACCCCACTCCTCACTTTGGCAATCAGCCACTTTCATGCTCTATCTGACTTAGAGTCTGCAAAGTGCTTCTCACACTGAGGACTTCAGGCCACACCTACCATCCTGGCGACAGCGGAGCCTGCTGGGGGCCCTGAAAGGCCTGGGCCGACTTGGTCCTGGGCTCCACACCCTGTCCCAGGGGCAGATGACACTATGCCAGGTTCTCTCCAGCCGCCAAGACCCATGTTCCCCGCCCCCAGCCCCAGTCCTTCTCCAAACACAAACGGTTCTCACGGAAGTCTGGTCTCCTGCCAGCGCCGAGGGGTGGCCAAGCCCCCAGCATGGTGCTGATGGAGAACTCGGCCAGTGCCTCTTGTCTATGACCACAGGGCTCACAGCACTCATGGCAGCCCCTGCCCAATCTCTCTTAGACCTGCCTCAGTTTACCCTGCTGATCAATCTCCAGGTGAGCCGACACAGACTTCGGAGGTCTGGCCCAAAGGCAGAGCCAGCCCGTGCTTGTTTGGGGCCTCTCTTTGAGCTTCCCCCACCTTCGCCACAGCCTGCTGGGAACTCATACCACAGGGTTACTCAATTCCCCATCTCCCCCACCGGGAAAGGCAACATCAGGGTTGGGGGGTGGTTTTGGAGGCAGGAGAACAGGCTGGCTTGATGCCTGCTTCTGCTGCGTCCCAGCACGGCAACTGTGACTGATCACTTAATATCTCCCATTCATTCATTCACTCACTCACTCACCCACTCACTCACTCACTCACTCACCCACTCACTCACTCACTCATTCACTCACCCACCCACTCACTCACTCAGTCACTCATTCACTCACCCACTCAGTCACTCATTCACTCACCCACTCACTCACTCACTCATTCACTCACCCACTCAGTCACTCACTCACCCACTCACTCACTCACTCATTCACTCACCCACTCAGTCACTCACCCACTCACCCACTAACTCACTCACTCACTCACCTTCTCAGTCACTCAGTCACTCACTCACTCATTCACTCAGTCACTCATTCACTCACTCAGTCACTCAGTCACTCACTCACTCATTCAGTCACTCACTCACTGACTTACTCATTCACTCATTCACTCACCCATGCAGTCACTCATTCACTCACTCACTCATTCACTCACTCACTCACTTACCCACTCATTCACTCACTCACTCATTCACTTACTCACTCACCCACTCAATCACTCATTCACTCAGTCACTCACTCAGTCACTCACTTATTCATTCACTCACTCACTCACCCACTCAGTCACTCACTCAGTCACTCATTCACTCACTCAGTCACTCACTCACTCATTCACTCACCCACTCACTGACTTACTCACTCAGTCACTCATTCACTCACTCACCCACTCAGTCACTCATTCACTTACTCAACCACTCACTCATTCACTCACTCACTTACCCACTCACTCATTCACTCATTCACTCACTCACTCATTCACTCACCCACTCAGTCACTCATTCACTCACTCATTCACTCACTCATTCACTCACTCATGCAGTCATTCACTCACTCATTCACTCACTCAGTCACTCAGTCACTCACTCACCCACTCATTCACTCACCCACTCACTCACTGACTTACTCATTCACTCATTCACTCACTCATTCATTCACTCACTCATTCACTCACTCACTCAGTCACTCATTCATTCACTCAGTCACTCACTCATTCACTCAGTCACTCAGTCACTCACTCACTGAGTCACTCACTCATTCACTCACTCAGTCACTTACTCAATCACACTCACTCAGTCACTCAGTCACTCAGTCAGTCACTCAGTCACTCACCTGACTCTGGGGCCATGGCTTCTCCCATTTTTCACACCTTTGGACTTTGCCAGGGGACTTTTAGTGAGTGTCCTTCTGCCCATGAGAGTGGCCTAAAGGGCCCCCCCTCCCCGTCTCTGACTCTGCCTGCAATCCTGGACCCACCACGGAGCAGGAAGAGAAAGAGGGGCTGGCTCTGATGGAATCCACCCTGTGCACTGGGACGAAGCTGTTCTGCAGCTGGGGAGCACAGACCCAGGGGGTCAGCCTGCGGACTGGGGGATTATGTCACATCTGCCATAGTGCTGGGACAGCCAGGACATGGAAACCCCTCTGAAACCATTATGGTTGGCAGCCTTATATAAGAAACTCCAACCAGAAACCTCACTGCCCTGAAAGTTTTCTTTCCTTTCCTTCCCCATCCTCCTCATTTTGCCATGATACCCTGAGGCTGAGCAGAAAGGCCCCCGCGATGAGTCCCACCTGCCCTCCAGGCCCCACCCAGCCATCCCCATCCCCATCCCCCACACTCACACACAGAAAGCCACATGCACAAAGGGCACGTTTCGGTTTTAAAACCTTCATCGCCCCAGATCCTCCATGGTGCATTCAAGCTGGGCCCTCCTTCTTCCCTGCTCCGGGTGGGGGACAAGGACAGTACATTGACTGGGAAGGACACTGGGGCCCAGGCCAAGTCACCGAGGCGGGCAGCAGAGGGACGGTCACCCACCCAATGTGACTGTGAAAGTACAAAAGCTGGCCAGGTGCAGCAGGTCACGACTGTAATCCCAGCACTTTGGGAGGCCAAGGTCAGGAGTTCGAGACCAGCCTGGCCAACATGGCAAAACCCATCTCTACTAAAAATACAAAAAAATCAGCTGGGCATAGTGGTGCACACCTGTAATCCCAGCTACCCGGGAGGCTGAGGTCAGGAGAATCGCTTGAACCCGCCAGGCAGAGGTTGCAGTGAGCCAAGATCACACCACTGCACTCCAGCCTGGGCAACAGAATGAGACTCTGTCTTAAAAACAAACAAACAAACAAACAAACAAAAGGCCAACAGAGTCAGCCCAAAGCAGGGAAATGGAGTCCCCTGGGGTGGGGATAAGACACCAGGCTTCTCTTTACAGTTCCCTCTCCCTCCACCTTTGGCATTTCCACATATTTTGCAATGTGTGCACACTTTACAGAGTGGTGGGGGGGCGAGGGATGAGAGAGGGCTATATGGTGACTGCTGACAGGCTTCTGCGTAGCCCCAGCACATGGTGGGTGATGGGGTGGAGAACTTTGTGTGGGTGGGCTGGACAGAGTGGAGGATGCCGAGCTCCTGTGAGGCTCATGGGAGCTAGGCTGGGGTGCTTGTTGGTTTTCATTCCTTACCGCAGAATCCCCTGGGCTTTGCTGCAGCCTGGCAGTGTCAAGGGCTCTGTAATTATTTGCTGGTGGAGTCAACTGAGTGTTGAGAGTCATGAGTGAGCTTCTGTATGCTGCATCTCCCGTTTCCCCAGAGTGGGAAATGTGTCTCCCACCCCCCACCCAGAGCATCTCATGGGTTTGAATTCTGGCAGACAGATTCCTGGAATGTGAGCACCAGGACATTCGTGTCTATGGGGAACTATCTGTCCCTCAGCACTTCTTACGAGCACTTTGTTTTCACAGGTGCTGGGATGCAGGCAAGGACAGGAGAGACTGGGGGTGCAGGGGGGACAGAGGCACGGAAGCTGCAGGCGAAGATGTGGCACCGAGCCCCTCCTGCAAGGGCTCCCTGGGATCCCATGCACCTCCTGGGGGAAGCAGCTGTGCCAGCAGGGAGCACTGGACTCAGAGTCAAAAAACCCACACTCCCAGCCCTAACTCTGCCCTTACCAGCCTGAAGAAGTTACCTGGCTCTTTTGGAGCCTCCTTTTCCCCATCAGTAAGACCCATCTGGGATGCTCAGGACAGCTGTGAGGCAATGAAAGTTTCCTGCAAACAGGTTTCATCCTCTCCTTATCCCTCACTTTTCTCCCCTGCTAAATAGGGCAGTAGTGTCACCAACCCCGAGGGACCATGAGGGGCCATGAGGTCAGCACCGAGGACAGAGCAGGCAGGTGGTCAACGCCTGGGGGAGTGCCGGTGGCTCTCTAGAAATAATGAGTATCACACAGTTAATGGAAGGGGTGGCCAGGACACCGTGGGAGCCCAGGAGAGTGCCAGTCCTGCACCTGCCACAGAGGCCACCGCCACTGCCTCCCTCCCCGGGGGATGAGCTCCCCTAGCGCCCCTGGCCCCGCATCACCAGGTGCCAGCCTCTTCCCTCAGTCTGCATACGGTGACACAGACATGACACCATGGAGCCCAGACACCCTCAGGAGGACTTGTGATCCCCCGCGCAGAGAGAGGAAGGAGGACTGACTCAGAGCCGCGCCTTTCTGGAAAGCATAATAAGGGATCATCAGTGTCAAAACCCCGAGCTCCGGGGCAGGGGCCATGATCACTCCAGCGACCCCAAGACCACCAGGAATGACCCAACCACGTGGACAGTGAGGAGGCCACACCTGTCTCCTTGGTGGAGCTGCTTCATGGCACCCACGGACCACGAGACACCTGTGGGCTGGAGAGAGTCACATGATTCCCAGAGCCTCAGTTCCAGTGCACGTGGGGGACCAAAAAGCCACAGGCGGGTTTGCAGAATTGAGCCAGGTAATGGGCGTGGGGTCCAGGCCAGTGACCGTCCGCAGGCCCACGGGCACTGCTGCTGCTTTTCTCACAGGGGGAATCAGCCTTTCCCGATGTCCGTGAAATAGACAAGGCAACAGATTGATTTGAGGGGCCAGGACCGGCTCCATGCCCAGGCCCACCACCACTGGAGCATTCAGGGACTGGACTCACAGCTCCTTGCCCTGGTCACACTGCACCCCACAGCCTGGGTGGGCTGATAAACAGAGGCAAACTCTGCACCCCCATTCCTAAAGTCCTGACCTTCCCATAACCTCAGAACCCGACTGTATTTTCGGATAGGGCCTTTAAACAGCTGATTAAATTACGATGAGGCCACCAGGGTGGGCCCTAATCTAGTGGGACTGGTGTCCTTTAGGGAGATAACACACCAGAGGGGGACAACCTGTGAGGGCACAGGGAGAAGGTGGCTGAACACAACCCCAGGAGAGAGGCCGCAGGAGGAACCAGCCCTGTGCAGCTTGATCTTGCGCTCCAGCCGTCAGAACGTGAGCCCACCAACGTCCCGTGTAAGCCCCCAGTCTATGGGGCGCTGTGGTCAGTCTGAGCTGACTCAGACACACAAAGACACACTGACTTAGTACAGTGCTGTGGCGGTTCTTACACAGTACTCTTGTCACTGCACAGACAGAAAAGCGGCTCACACGAACGGCGCCTGTCCAAGGCTGGACTTGAACCCCGGCCGGAGGCCTGCAGAGTGCGGTCTACGTCCCAGAACCACAACAGGTTGAGGAAATGGATGCTCCTGCCCCCCGAAAATGGGAGGAATGCAGATTGCTTTATTCCAGCCCTACAAGAGCGGGTTTCAGGAACAGCACCTTCCCTGCTCACCTGAGGATGGTGATATTGTCGGTGCAGAAGGCGAGGTCTCACGGAGGACACGCCCACGACAGGACTCACAGCCTTCCCATCCTGGATCACAGCATTGCGTGGCCCAAGTGCTCATGGCCACGACGGCTCTGGAGGCCAACAGCCTTTATTTGCACTAATCTGGCACTGACAGTGGTTCCTCCTCCGTGAAGTAGACAGCGTGTCCCTGAGAAGGTGGGGGCCCTGGGGCACGTCTCAGAAGCAGAACCTTCATCTCACACCGCCACTAACCTGCCAGGTGCCTGGCCTTGCGCTTGGTGACATAGAATCTGCTAGTTTACATGAACTGGAGCAACAGGATGGCCTACAGAAGGGTTTAGCCAGTTCAGAGATAACCAAGACACCAGTTTTCTTCTCAAAGGATGATTATTTTCTCCTTGAAAATGTTACTTATTCGTGATGGTTTTGCTGCCAGGGATGCCATGAGCCCAGAGATCATCTTGCTCAGCTGCTCTTAGTCCTTCCCTGGCCTCCCCACAGGACGGGTGGCCTCCCCTTACAGACCAGCCCCACGCACCACAGCATCAGCGGGGCTGCCCCGTCTGCCCATGAGGCAAAGCCTAGTCCTGGATGATGGCATAAATGTAAGACAGGCATGGGCTGAGCTGGGCCCCAGGTGGCATCTCCTGGTCTGGGCTGGATCCTAGGACCCCAGGTGTCCCCAGGACCCATCCTGTGCAGGTCAGCCTACTGTGGTCAGCAGGGCCATGGCCCCCAGATGTCCATGTCCTAATCCCCGGGACCTGTGACTATGTGACCATAAGTGGCAAAAGGGACTTTGCAGATGTGATGAAGACCTTGAGATGGGGAGATAGCCCTGAAGTTCAGTGTCATCACAAGGGTCCTGATAAGTGCAGGAGGAGCCAGGAGGAGCAGAGCTGGGGAGGTGAGGATGGAAGCAGAGGTCAGAGGGATGAACTGCTGGCTGGAGATGGAGTAGGGGCCACAAGCCAAGGAACACAGGCAGCCTCTAGAAGGTAGAAAAGGCAAGGAAACAGGCTGTCCCGGGGGCTCCAGCAGAACCCAGCCCTGACCACACCTTGACTTTAGCCCAGTGAGCCTGTGTCGCACGTCTGGCTTCCAGAACGCTAAGATAATAAGCACGTGTTGTTTGAGGCCACCAGGTTCACGGTGACTTGCTGCTCCTGCCTCAGCCACAGGAAGTGCACAGCTGACTTCTGCAGAGGCTGAGGGACATCAGAAAGCTGTGGACATCCATGGGGCTGCTGCGAGGGGGCGCTTTGCAGACCAACCCCTCCCTTTTAGTCATTAATAAACAGGAGCTGGGCTGAGGTGCGGTGCAGGCTTGCTGGCTACATTTTGCAACTGAAGACCCTGTCATAGCCACAAGGTGGGAGCTCAGCCCTGCACCCCAAATGGCCCCGGTGTTCGGGGGTCCACCAGCAGGCTGTCTCTGAATGTCCCTTTGTCACTGCAGACCACGCCGCCTCCAGAACACTCCATCGCATCCCTCGCCCACCTGCAAGATGAAATCGGGCCGCCAATGAGTGGGCTGCTAGGGACCCAGCCTTGTCCAGGCAGTCTGGGTTTGATCGGTGTTGCCAGAGGAACGCGTGGGCAGCTGGTGGCACCCACAGGGGCTCAAGTGAAGGAAGAGGGAACAGTGTTCTGCCAGGACCAAGGACAGCGCCGTGGTGTTGGCTCCTCCCACTCTTCAGGCCTGAGGCCGCTGCCCCACTGGTGGCTGCCTGGCCAGGGCCAAGGCTGGGGCAGGCGGGAACGGCGAGGCCAGCGGCCCGGCTCACAGGCACATCTTCATGCCAACCTGAGACCTCAAGGCCTGTGCTGCTCTCAGAGGCCAAAGCTGGTTTGGCTGCGGAGGGACCTGAGGGGTTCACCTGCTGTTCCCTCTGTGGGCCCCAGGTCCTGCTGTACACGTGTGGGCATACACACCACACCCTCCGTGGCTCTGCCCTGACCCAGAGCCCACCAGGTCTAGGGGCTCTCAAAGTTCTGGCCCTTCCCCGTCATCAGCACCTAAGTGTTTGTTATCTCAAGGCCTTCTGAGGAGTAGCTGGGGAGGGAAGATGCCAGATCTAGGGACCAGAGGTGCCCGGATTGAGAATGGATAAAGGTTCATGGCACTCCCTTCTCCAGAAGTCACCATGAGGATCTCCGTAGGGACAACGGCAAAGGAAGTCTAGCGTTTGGAGGACGGGGGAAGGAAAGCCCTCGTGGTCACTGAAATGAAACTCCAAACCCGACCGGCTGCTCCAGTCACCAAGGAGAGGCCTCCGTCTTCCTCCAAGGCGGCATCTTTCTATTGGAATGGCAAATCCTGTGTTATACCGAGGTTGATGGTGCTTCATTTCTTGTGATGTTACTGTTTTTTCGCTTCTCACTAACTCCGTAACTCACTGTACTTTAAGGCTGCCCAGGCCAGGTGCAGTGGCTCACGTCTGTAACCCCAGCACTTTGGGGGGCCGAAGAGGGCAGATCACCCAAGGTCGGGAGTTTGAGACCAGCCTGGCCAACATGGTGAAACCCAATCTCTACTAAAAATACAAAAATTAACCGGGTGTGGTGGTGGTGGGTGCCTGTAATCCCAGCTGCTTGGGAGGCTGAGGCAGGAGAATTGCTTGAACTGAGGAGGCAGTGAGCTGAGATCATACTACTGCACTTCAGCCTGGCGACAGAGCAAGACTCTGTCTCAAAATAAATAGATAGGCAAGTAAGTAAGTAAATACGTAAAGCTAGCTGAAGGCAAAGATTGACGCCGGGGCCTGGGGCACACAGCGGCATTCTATGAGTATAGAGAGCCCAGGCCTGGAACCAGAGGAACCCACCCCAGGCCTTGCTCTGCCAGCTCTCAGCTGTGTGAGCTGCGTGGCACCTGCAAAACCACTTAATCTCTCTGGACTCCAATTTAATCTCCTGTAGAGCAAAGCTCCTGATCTCCTCTCTCGGGCACATGAGGGTTGGGGCCGGAAATGTCTGCCAGCCCTGCCCCGAGGCTGATGCCCACAGAGGCCACCCTGCCTCCCCCGGGAGCTGCTGGTCAATGGGAGAGGCCAGGCCCAGGCTCCCTTTCCTGCCAAAGAGCTGAGGCCAGAGGAGGGGTCAGCTCCGGGAGAGAGCAGGTAGACTCAGGGTGGAGAGTCACAGGGGCCGTCAGCCAGAGAAGGCCTCGGAAAGAAAACAGAGAGGGGCTCCACCCCAGGGGGCCAATGCCACCATCCTCATGACGAGAAGGGGCCTGGCATGGGCACCAGCCGAAAGGACGCCTCACTGTCCCCACACATCCGGGGCCTCCAAGCCCCTAACTCTATTACTGCTGACTGACGCATGGAGGCCGCCAGTCCCAGCCGGATCCAATTAGCTCACGCACACATGTCTGCAAGTGATGGGGAGGGCTGGGGTGAGATGCTCTGTGCTCGGCCTGCTCAGCAGATGGGACCTGCTCAGCCTCCCTTGGTGTCCCTGAGCCAGTGTGTCCCTCTGAGCTCCCTACAGAGGCAGCAGGCAGCAGGTACATGCTCAGGCCCATATCCGTCTGACCAGCACGCATAGGCTGGGGTGGTAGGAGGACATGCAAACTCTACCCTAGTTCACTGAGGGTGGCCCTGGAGTGATGGGCCTTCTCAGGTCCCGGTGGGCACCCAGTTGGGTGCGGGGATGCAGTGTCTCACTTAGGATGCTGCTGGGTCCCTGAAGGGGCCTTAGCCCAGAGATGACAGCCAAAAACCAGATGTGCCACAGGTGGCATCCATGTGTGCTATGCGGGTGTTCCAGAAGCTGGTGGAGCTTCAGAAGTGTCTGGGGAGCTTTGGACAAATGCAGGCCCTGGGCCTTCTCCCTGGCAATCTGAGTCAGCTGGTCTGGGCTGGGGGTGGGGGTGGGGTCTGCGTGTCTGAGGAGCAGGACCTCCAGGTGTCGGTGAGGTGCAGGAGCTCACTCTCCTGAGGCTCGCAGCAGCCTCGTGGGCCCAGGGTGCTGCCCTGTGGACGGGGGCACAGCTCAGTGCTCCGACAGCCACATGGAGCCAGGAACAGCATGAGGATTGGGGGAGAATCTGCAGGGTGCCTGGCCCCAGGGCAGGAGCACTGGGCTCTGGCTGAGAACATGTAAGGGAGCCATGGAGGCCAGAGGGTGGATTCCATTGTCTACCTGCGGGGTCAGGAGTGTCTCCATAGATGGGGGATTCTCAGGCTGCCTCCGGGAGGCCTAGCAGCATCTCCCCAACTGATGCAAGAGGTGTGAGAAGGCCTTGCTGGCAGAGGGAGCACGCGGCGAGAAGGTGAGCTGGAGGGCAAGGGGACAAGGCCAGGAGCGAGCTGGAAGATTCAGCTGCAGAACAGGGGCCACCATGTGATGGGAGCATCCATAGTGCCCGGACCTCTGGGGCTGTGGCACAGGCAGAGTGGGTCCAGCCCTGCCCCGCACCTACAGCACAGAGAGCACTCGGTAAATACTGGCAGGTGCAATTTCCATGAGCTCTGATTCTTGCAAAGGGCTGGCTGACTTCTGGCTCCAAGGAGGGCAGTGTCAGGAAAGCGCAGCTAAATGCCAGCTGCCCAGATGGCATGGAAAGCATGTGCTCTGAGTCACCGAATCCCAAATTCACTGGGGTTGAGCCCCCTCCAGCTTGAGTGGCTCAGGATGAAAACCTGGAGCCGGTCCACCCCACACTCACAGTCAGGAGCCCGCTAATGACCCACCGAGGCTGCCCATCCCCTCTGCAGTCTTCTGTCACCTCAGCAGCCAGAGCGATCCTCATTCTCTGTAACTCCAAAGATCTCACCACCATCCATGGCATAACGCCTGCGGGCTGCCCGCTCCTCACGGGGTAAAAGCCAGTACAGCCCGGTGGCCGTTCCCATGGCCTGGGCCAGCCACGCCTCTCCTCTCACCCCTGCCATGCTCAGCCCAGCTGCAGAGCCCTTCTGCTTTCCTCCAACCTCCAGGCACCCTCCCGCCCAGAATGTTCTTCTCCAGACCACGTGGCTCCTCCTCACCTCCACCACGTTTTCCCTGAAGCTGCCCTGACCACCACGCATGACTCTGCAGCCATCCCGAGCAGGCTCCTCAAGGCCTCATCCCCGGCCGACCCCTGGAATCATTCACTTCTCGGCCGTGACTGTTGCCTATGACTTGGGTCTGCCTGCTAGCGTGTTGGCTCCACTCTACCCTTGGCTGGCCCCTGATGTGTCCCCAGCCCTCAGAGTGGGGCCTGGCTCAAGGGCACATTTGCAAGTCCAGTGAGTCCGAAGGTAGGAGGTGGTCACTAAGCCAGGCATCCTGGCGTTCCAGTCATGTGCTGGGCTGAGTCTGCGTTCTGATCCCGTGTGACGGGTCTATCATCTGATCCTTTCTGATGCTCTGGCATCCGGGGTTTTGCTGACCCTGGAGGGATGGCCCCTCCAGAGTCAGGTGATTCTTAGAGATAGTAAACAACTTCCCTAAGAGCTAGACTTTCAAATGCCAACTGACCAAAGCAGAGACCACCCCCACCCCCTCCTCTATCCGGCTTCCACACTCCCAGACACTGTCCCTGCCCTTACCGTCCCAGGGCCGGGTTCCAGACCACCAGGGACAGGCCTTAGGCCCCAGAGCTCTGAAGCTATTCCAGCTGCCAACCTGAAACCCACTTACATTGCCTGCCTTGCCCGCTCCTTCCTGCAGAAATCACGATAAACCTCCTGTCCACACGTCTCCCCTCCCTCCCTCTGCCTTCTCATGGACCTGGTACTTCCCTGGGTGGCCCCCAAGGCATGGCCTTTAGCAGCTGTTTCCTGACTCCACTGGCCTCGCCCTACTTGCTAATAATAAAACCTACATTTTAAAACATTGGGGTACACAGGACCCACCTGACAAAGGACCCAGGAAAGCAAGTCTCTGAAGGCGGTTGCTTTGTGTCATTCCACTAAATGTTCCGAAAGAGGAAGGGGCAGTGCTGGCACAGCCTGGTGCATACTGGTGCCTAAAGTGGTCAGAGGAGGCACAGAGGGTTAAGGGTTGTAGGACAAGCCCCCTGAGCTCTGTGGCTACCACCCCAGAGGCTTGGGTGCACTGGATTTTGTGAAGGGGGCATAGTGGGCAGCCTCTCTGAGCTGGCACAGCTCAGGCCTTAGCACTCCCACTCTGGCTCAAGGGAAACGTACCATGCTCTGTGCCTTGGGAGACAAACTGACGCAAGAGTGGGCACCTGATCACAGGTGGTCCATCCATTGGCTGGCAGGGGCTAAAGCTAAGAGCTGATGCAAAGGGCACTGCCAGTGGGGCAGGGATGACCAGCAGAGCCAGCTGGATGGGCTGCTTTGGGAAACAGAGAATTTGGGACTAGTGACGACAGAACAGACTGGCAGAGTGGGGCAGGGACAGCATGAGGAAAGGGTGGGGGAAGCAGCCAGTTGGTAAAGCTTCCCCAGGTCCTCACAGCTCTAGGTCCCAGGCCACACTGCCCTGTGATACTCTCCAATCTCACCCGGCATTTAACACAAATTGATCAGAACCCTTCCCTGTTCTTTGTTCCTAGTAAGGACAGGCTTGCTTTTATCTATCCATCCATCCATCCATCATCCATCCACTCATTCATCCATGTATTCACCCATTCATCCATCTCCCCCTGCCATGTGTTAATCTACCCACCTATCCCCTCCATCCATTCATCCACCCACCTAACTACCCACTCATCCGTCCATTTGCCTACCCATTCACCCACCCATTCATCCATCAAACTAGCCATCCATCCATCCATCCATGGACCCACCCATCCTCCATTCACCCATCCGCTTGACTACCCACCCACTCACCCATCCAGTTGCTCACCCACCCACCCACTCATTTGTCCATCCAATTAGCCATCCATCCACCCATCAATTCCTTCATCTATTCATACATCCATCTATTCATGCATGCATGCATCCGTCCGTCCATCCATCCATCCATCTAACAGCTATCTGAACTGTTTAATACAACCTTCCATAGGGAGACAGCTGGGAAAAAGACAGACTCAACCCTGACCCTGTGGAGTTTGCAACCTGGAGGCGACAACTGAACAAGCAGCCATGAGTGTGAAGATTCTTGCACCAGGTGAATTGCACAGGTGCCTATGCTGGGTTGTGTAATATGGTGGAGGCTATTCTGATTAGGGGGAAGGTCAGGGAAGCCTTCTCTAGGCTGTGACTGTCAGGCCCGAATGGTGCCCAGGAGTCAGACAGGGAGGGAGGAGTGCTTGAGGCGAGAGAGCTGGGAGGTGGGCAGTGGGGGGCAGTTCAGGAAGATGGAAATGGGGCGCCTCCTGAGGGACCCTCTGGAGGAATTCTTTCAAAAGCCAGGCACAAGAATCACTTGCGCCTTAGAGGCGATCACCTTAGAATGCTCACTGTGGGCAGGGGTGGCAGGTGCAAGTGAGGCAGGTGCTGGAGCAGGGCCACCTATCGGCTTGTTTCTTTTAAGGCACAGCTGGGGCTACTGGCACAGGGAGTCTCAAGGCATTGTGTGGCTTGTCACTCAGAGCTGGGCACACGGCTCTTCACAGCGGCCTTGGAAGCCAACTCCGAGGCAGCCCCTGCATGGCTGGCCAAGGGGCACACGCTGCGACGCAGACTCAGTACCAATCGCCAGCCTCCGGCACTGTCTCCATAGAAACCAACTGGCAATGAGGGATTCGGCAATTTGAAAAAGCGTTTCCTCCCCTTATTTATATCTCTTGACCCTTCTCCTAGGGGGAATGGCGAGGGCAGCATAGCTCGCAGCTGGAGCCGGGAGTGGGCAGGTGTCCCGCAGGCACCGCTCCCGGGAACAGCGATGGCCACCAGTACCTCACCCCCCCCGAGTGGGCAGGGCCTAGAGACGCCGGCTCAGAATACATTGCTCCTGGGAAAGATGAAAATAACGCAGAAAAGGCAAAGTCTCCCTCTCCCTCCCCCCACCTCACTCCCCCTCCCAGGGACGACCTCAAACATCACCCCAGGGAGCTATTCCAGACCCTTCTCTGTGCACTGCTGGGCACGCGTAGGAATACAGACACACGCTGGTGCTCTTGTTGAACAAAATGAGGTGACGCTCTAGCCCACGGCTCGTCTACAGCTCGCTCCCTTTGCCGAGGGCCTGTGCGGCTCTCCTGGCCACATCACTGGGGTGGTTGCCTCACTTCCACCGCAGCAGAGTTTGGCGGCAACCTGGGCCAGGCTTTATGAAAACAATTCCCTCCGATGTCCAGGGATGCCACGCCACATGAATCACCAAGAAATAAAGCAATGCACGTGGCCGGTCCCTCCTCTAAATGCTTTCCCTAAAGGCAAGCTGGCCAATAGGAACCCTATGTAGGCAGGCTCTAATGGGGCAGAGGGGGAGACACGGGAAAGTGACCCTGAGAAAGGCGCCTGTCAAGCCCGGTGCCACCACAGGAACGTCTGTAAACGTGAGAGTCAGGGAAACGCGAAATCTGATGGGAAAAAATATCCCCCACATGTTCAGAAAAAAAGAGGTTACAGAACAGTGTGGAACACTGAGTCCGATTTTCAGAGAAAAGGCGTAAAAAAAGACACAGAGGTATATCTTGGTTTATCACCCCATGTTTGATTGCGCTTCGTGGATACTACATTTGTTACGAACCGAAGGCTTGTGGCAACCCAGCGTTGAGCACGTGTAGTTTTTGGTTGTGTGATTTTTTTTTTTTTATAAGCAATAGGGTCTCGCTCTGTCACCCAGGCTGGAGTGCGGTGGCGAGATCATAGCTCACTGCAGCCTCAAACTCTTGGCCTCAAGGGCACCTCCCACCTCGACCTCCCAAAGTGCTGGGATTACGGGTATGAGCCACTGTGCCTGGCCTGAGCCAAGCACATCTGTTGGCATCATTTTTCCAGTAGCCTGTGTTCACTACTTCATGTCTCTGGGTCACACTCTGGCGATTCTCCTAATATGTCAAACTTCGTTAGCATGACATCCGTCAGGGTGATCTATGGTCACGGATCTTTGGTGTTACTAGTGTAATTGTTTTGGGATACCACGAACTACACCCATGTAAGACAGAGAACTTAACTGATAAACGCTGGGTGTTCTGACTGATCTACCAACTGGCTGGCCCCTCGTCTCTCCCCATCTCCTTGGGCCTCCCTATTCCCTGAGACACCACAATATTGAAATTACGCTGATTCTAGCTCTTACTTCACATGCCAAGGGAATAAAAAAAGAAATTAGGCCAATTAATAATCCTACAATGGCCTCTAAGTGTTTGAGGGAAAGGAAGAATCACACATCTTCTGCTTTAGATCAAAAGCCAGAAATGATTAAGCTTAGCGAGGAAGGCATGTCAAAAGCTGAGATCAGCTGAAAGCTGAGACAGGCCTCTTGCACGAGTTAGCCAAGCTGTGAATGCAAAGGGAAAGCTCTTGAAAGAAATTAGAAGTGCTACTGCAGTGAACACACAACTGATAAGAAACTGGAACAGCCATATCGCTGATAGGGAGAAAGCTTTACTGGTCTGGATAGAAAATCAAATTGGCCACAACATTCCCTTAAGCCAAAGCCTCATCTAGAGCAAAGCCCTCACTCCCTGCAATTTTATGAAGATGGAGGAGCTGAGGAAGTTGCAGGAAAAAAGTTGGAGGTTAGCAACTTCCATAAAGTTTAAGAAAACAAGCTGTGTCTGTAACATAAACATGCAAGGCAAAGCAGCAAGTGCTGATGGAGAAGCTGCAGCACGTTCTCAGGAAAATCTAAAGATCATTGAGGAAGGTGGATACAGTCAACAACAGATTTTCAGTCAAGACAAGACAGCCTTGCCATCTATTGGAAGAAGGTGCCATCTAGGATTTTCATAGCTAGAGAGGAGAAATAGATGTCTGCTTTCAAAGCTTCAAAGGATAGGCTGACTCCCCCTGTGAGGGGCTAATGCAGCTGGTGACTTTAAGTTGAAGTCAATGTTCATTTCCCATTCTGAAAATGCTAAGGTCTTAAGAATGATGCTACATCTACTCTGCCTGGGCTCTAAAAACAGCAACAAAGCCTGGATGACAGCACGTCATCCATCCATCCATCCATCTGTTCAACAGCTATTTGCATTGTTTAATGACAACCTTCCATAGGGAGACAGCTGGGGAAAAAGATTCAACCCTGACCCTGTGGAGTTTGCAACCTGGAGGTGACAACTGAACAAACAGCCAAGAGTGTGGTGAAGATTCTTGCACCAGGTGAATTGCACGGGTGCCTATGCTGGGTTGTGTAATATGGTGGAGGCTATTCTGATTAGGGGGGAAGGCCAGGGAAGCCTTCCCTGGGATCTGTTTACAGCATGGTTTACTGAATATTTTAAGCCCATGGTTGAGAACTACTGCTCAGACAAAAAGAGATTTCATTCAAAATGTTACTGCTCACTGACAATGCCTCAGAGGAGATTCATGCTGTCTTCATGCCTGCTGACCCAACAGCCATTTGCAGTCTAAGCATCAAGGAATAATTTTGACTTTCAAGCCCTAATATTTAAGAAACACATTTTGTGAGGCTATGGCTGCCATAGTGATTCCTCTGATGGATCTGGGCAGTCAACTGAAAACCTTCTAGAAAGGGTTCGCCATTCTAGGGGCCATGAAGCACATCTGTGATTCATGGGAGGAGGGCAGCATGCCAACAAGAGCAGGAGCTGAGAAGAAGTTGATCCCAACCCTCATGGATGGCTTTGAGGGGCACCAGCCTGCAGGGGAAGAAGTCACTGCAGATGTGGTGGAAACAGCAAGAGAACTGGAATTAGAAGTGGAGCTGAACCAGCACTTTGGGAGGCCGAGGGGGCGGATCACGAGGTCAAGAGATTGAGATCATCCTGGCCAACATGGTGAAACTCCATCTCTACTAAAAAAATTTAGCCAGGCATGGTGACACATGCCTGTAACCTCAGCTACTCAGGAGGCTGAGGCAGGAGAATAGCTTGAACCAGACAGACAGGGGTTGCAGTGAGCTGAGATCGCACCACTGCACACTCTAGCCTGGCAACAGAGTGAGACTCCATCTCAAAATAAATAAATAAATAAATAAAAAAGAAGCGGAGCTGAAGATGGGATTGAAATGCTGCAATCTCATGAGAAAACCTGAATGGATGAGGAGCTGCTTCTTAGGGATAAGCAAAGAAAGTGATTTCTCGAGATGGAATCAACTCCTGGTAAAGATGCTGCAAACGTTGTTAACATGGTAACAAAGGATTGAGAGTGTTCTGAAAGCCTAGCTCATAAAGCAGCAGCAGGGTTTCAGAGAAAAGACTCCAGTTCGGAGATGTTCTGCTGTGGGTGAAACGCTATCAAACAGCACTGCATGCTACACAGACATCCTTCATGAAAGGAAGAGTCAATGGATGTGGCAAACCTCACTGTTGTCTTATTTTCAGAAATTGCCACAGTCGCCCCAGCCTTCAGCAACCACTACTCTAACCAGTCAGCAGCCATCAACACTGAAGCAAGACCCTCCAACACCAAAATGACTGTGACTCACCGAAGGCCCTGGTGATTGCTAGCATTTCTCAGCAATAAGGTATTTTAAATTAAGATACGCACACTGCTTAGACCTGATGCTATTGCACGCTTCACAGACGACAGGACAAACATAACTTTTCTATGCACTGGGAAACCAAAAAAATGTGTGCATCTCGCTTTTCTGCAGTATTTGCTTGACTGTGGTGGTCTGGGGCTAACCCGCAAGTATCTCCAAGGCCTGCCTGTGCAGAAAACAAGAGCTGAGAGGCATCCTGGAGTTAACAAGGCTTCTCTTGGGGCCAAGACCTTTGTGACTGGCAGATTAATTGCTCTTGTAATTAGTATCCATGTCCCCCAGTAGATGTTATTTTTTAAAAAAGGGAAAGACAAAGAAATGGAGGGAAATGGAAGGCCTAGAAATGGTTCAGAAAAAGGAAGGCAGAAGCTGTGCATGGTGGCTCACGCATGTCATCCCAGAATTTTGGAAGGCCGAGGTGGGCGGATCACTTGAGGTCAGGAGTTCGAGGCCAGCATGGTGAAATCCCATCTCTACTAAAAATACAAAAATTAGCCAGGCGTGGTGGTGGGTGCCTGTAATCCCAGCTACTCGGGGAGACTGAGGCAGGAGAATTGCTTGAACCTGGGAGGCAAAGGTTACAGTGAGCAGAGATCATGCCATTGCACTCCAGCCTGGGCTACAAAGGGAGACTCTGTCTCAAAAAAAAAAAAAAAAGAAAAGAAAAGAAAAGAAAAAGGAAGGTAGAAAAGATAGAAGCAAAAGATGGAAGAAGGAATCAGAATCCACAGAGCCAGTTCGTGCAGATAAATTGGAAGAGTAAACGCACTGCCCTGCACTCAACGCTGTCAACTTCTGGAGATACATTTGCTTTTTTTTTAAAAAAAGAAAAAAAGCATAGCTTCATTTTTGTCTTCTCCAAGAAAACAACACATTTTAACAACTTAGAAAGGGACAGGAAGATCATGTGAAAACATCCTGAAATAGTGTTTTCTCTCAAGGGCAGACCTGGGCTACACTCATCTGAAATGTTTTTAAAAATGCAGAGATGTAAGCCGAGCGCAGTGGCCTCACCCGTCATCCCAGCACTTTGGGAGGCCAAGGCGGGTGGCTCACTCGAGGTCAGGAGTTCGAGACCAGACTAGCCAACAGAGTGAAACCGCACCTCTACTAAAAATACATGAAATTAGTTGGGCGTGGTGGCATGCACCTGTAATTCCAGCTACTCAGGAGGCTGGGGCAGGAGAATTGCTGCAACCTGGGAGGTGGAGGTTGCGGTGAGCCGAGATTGCGCCGTTGCACTCCAGTCTGGGCAACAGAGCAAGATTCTGTCTCAAAAAAAAAAAAAGCAGAGATGTGGAGACTACATTTAAACAGGGCGTACAGGAAGCCCAGTCCCCGTCAGGTCTCCAATACTCTCCTGTGGCTTGGGCTGTGAATTGATGTGTGCAGACTGCCGGCCACCTCATTCTATCTGCTCCATCTTCCCTCTCCAGGCAGGGGACAGGGGGAAAGACAGAGGCAGCTGTCGCTGCCACCCCAAGGGAGAGCCAGGGGGAGATGAGGACGGGGTCCTGCCTGAGGAGGCTGGCACTTTCTTTGGGTCCGTCCGAGAGGGGGAAACAGTCTGCTCGCACTTGGAGTGAGAGGCACTATTTCTGCTGACCTGGGTGGGGCTTCCGTGCAGGCTTAGGGTGGGAAGTGGCCGCCAATCTGATGCAGTCACCACAGACGTAAGCACCTTGCATACACCCGACTCTGCATCTCGTCACCTCACCTCCAGCCACAGCCGGGGGAATCTCTGGCCGTGTAGCATCTTGGTGCCCCCGTTCTGCCTAATGGGGGTCTTGGGCAGCGCCGGTCCTCTGTCTGCACCCCAGCAGAGAACGATGGTTGCTGTCCTGGTCCTGGCTTGCTTCACATCTTAGAACAAGGGCTGTGCTGTTAGGCCATTCTGGCTTCCAGCATCTGTCACAGCAAGCAAGTTCAGCTTCTTCCTCTGTGGAATGGGGCAATGACCGAGCATAAGGATGCGGTGAGGTTGGAAGGGAGGGGTGCAGGTGGACTCGGGGCTCAGTGCCTGGTGACCACGGTGGTATGCTTCTCCCAGTCATCTCGAGTCCCAGACGCTGCTCAAGGGCCGGACACCCCCTCTCGGAGGGCTGGGGTGGCGCCATTCATTATTGCCACGGGGACAGGGTTCCCTTCTTCCCCCTTCCTGGCTCCAGACACAGAGAGAGTGATTTATTTTTATTTTTATTTTTTGACACAGAGTCTTACTCTGTTTCCCAGGCTGAAGTGCTGTGGCACGATCTCAGCTCACCGCAACCTCCACCTCCCGGGTTCAAGAGATTCTCCTGCCTCAGCCTCCTGAGTAGCTGGGACTACAGGCGCACGCCACCACGCCTGGCTAATTTTTGTATTTTGAGTAGAGACGGGGTTTCACCATGTTGGCCAGGCTGGTCTCAATCTCTTGACCTCATGATCCGCCCGCCTTGGCCTCCCAATGTGCTGGGATTATAGGGGTGAGCCACCGTGCCTGGCTGAGAGTGATTTTTTTTTTGCCAGGGCACAGCTCCACCCTGAGCTCATGCTCCCTGCCAGGCCCTTTGCAGACCCAACCTCGAGGGTTTGTCTCCACTGTTGAGAAGGGGACTCACCAGCAAGGTAAGCTAGCTCGTCCAAGGCCATGCAGGTCACCAGGGCAGGGCTATGGACCTGGGATTAGTCAGCCTGGGCTGCCATAATCAGGACCACAGCCCAGGGGCTTAAACAACAGGCACTGATCTTCTCACTGCTCTAGAGGTGGTAGGTCCCGCATGGTCGTGTTCCGGTGAGGATCCTCTTCCTGGCTTGCAGATGGCGCCTTCTCACCGTGGCCACCCATGGCAGAGCCAGTGCTCTGGCGTCTCATCTTTTAAGGGCACAACAGCCTCCATGACCTCAAGTAAACTG
Source organism: Ateles fusciceps (assembly GCA_036589455.1). NCBI lineage: Eukaryota > Metazoa > Chordata > Mammalia > Primates > Atelidae > Ateles > Ateles fusciceps. The sequence goes on from JAZHEH010002754.1 coordinate 1,991,901, forward strand.
AAATGACCTCTCCAAGGCACCATCTCCAAATACGGCTATTGGGGGGTCAGGCTTCAGGGTGCGAATCTGAGATGCTATCTGTCCAGAGCACACCTCAAGGCTCCTCCCTCTGTCACATCACGCCTTCTCTACCGAAGACACTGTCCTGTGCTCACGGGCTTGCTCCTCTGTCACCGCTGCTGGGAGTGAGTCTCATCCCACACTCCAGCCCTGGGCACGGCCGGGCCCCGGGGACACAGGAAATGCCTGCTGAGCTGTGGAAGGTGTCTCTTCCCCCGTGTGATCCACAGGCCTGCATCTATGAAGATACTTCTGGGGCCGGGATCTCTGCCTGCCTCAGGATGGGGGTAAGGCATGGGCTGGACAAGGAGGGAAGAAGGGCTGGTGCTAGGTGGAGGGTGGCCACTCTGCTGCAGGGTGTGAACCGGGATCCACCAGTGGTGGGCGGCCCCCGAGGCTGGGAGTCTGCCTGCCCTGGCGGAAAGCTGTTTGCACTGTAGCCTGGACAGCTGGACGAGCTCCTCATCCTGTTTCTCTCGGCCCCACAAGTCCCTCCTCCAGCCCCCTCCCATTTCTGCCCATCGTGTAAGCAACAGTGGCTGCATCTGCCCTTTTGCTGTGGCCCAAGGCAGCTGCTGATTCTACCCCCACCCCACCGCGCTCCTTCAGCCCAGGCCCCTCAGAACTGCGTGGAGACTGCTGAGAAGTTACAGGCCGTCCTGAGTAGAGGAGCCACACTTTGCTGAAAATGCCACCAAAGTCCTGCGCGTGCCGGGACAGCGTGTGTTCATGCTGGAAACAGTGCAGGGAGGGCCTCAGCAGTGAGCAGGGACAGCCTGCTCCACAACCAACTCCTGCTGAGTGAATGAATGGACGAGTGAACCTTCAGGGACCACATGTCCAGCAGAAGACACCCAGATATCCTCGCCTCACCTGGGGTAGTCCTGGAGGAGGCTGGCATCATCTCACCAGCCTGAGCCTCAGTTTCCCAGCCTGGGCATGGTGGCCACCTCGCCTGCCTGCCCCACGGGACATCTGAGCAGGTGCATCAGAAAATACCAGAGTGGTAGGAAGGCACCTCCACACCCACAACACCCCCATGGAGCTCTGTCTACAACCAATTCCTGTTCAGTGAATGAATGGACGAGTGAACCTTCAGGGACCCCATGTCCAGAAGAGGACACCCAGACAACCCTGCTTTGCCTGGGGTAGCACTGTGCGTTTCCAGCATCCTCCGCCCTACCCCCCAGGTCTGTCATCTGCATGTCCAGCAAACCCTCTCTGAAAGGAGGGACTCAGGAGGGGAGCCTGCAGCTGGGGGAGGGGTGGGTCTCAGCCCCGGCCCTGTATGGCAAACTCCCAAGCCCAGCATGATGAGTGGCATCCTCCTGTCCAGCCCCATAGCTCAGGGGGGCCTGAGGCTGTCCCTGCTCACTGCTGAGGCCCTCCCTGCACCATTTCCAGCATGAACACACGCTGTCCCAGCACGAACACACGCTGTCCCAGCACGCACAGGACTTTGGTGGCATTCTCGGCGAAGTGTGGCTCCTCTACTCAGGACGGCCTGTAACTTCTCAGCAGTCTCCACACAGCTCTGAGAACTCTTGCCATGTTGAGAAAATCGAACCTATAGCCTGTTTTTAGATGAATGTTGCATTTAACGGAGAATGAAGGTAGGATACAGTAATTAAATATTTACTCATCTGAACATTCTTGCTGCCTTTACTTATTCCGGAGCTGTGAAATGTTGTTTCTAGATATGGCTCCTGGAAATCTCAAGAGCTTTTATCCCAAAGTGGTCCTGGAGGAGGCTGGCGCCATCTCACCAGCCTGAGCCTCAGTTTCCCTGCCTGGGCATGGTGGCCGTCTCACCTGCCTGCCCCACGGGACGTCTGAGCAGGTGTGTCAGAAAATACCAGAGTGGCAGGAAGGCACCCCCCGCACCCACAACACCCCCAGGGAGCTCTGTCCACAGTCAACTCCTGTTGAATGAATGAATGGACGAGTGAAGAGTGAGCTAATGGGTGTTCAGTGTCAAGAAGCCTGGGGCAGGGTTGGGGTGTGTTACATTCCTGACTTTGTGGGCAAGTGAGGAGTGTTCACCTTCTCGAGTGACAAGGACCCCAATCTTGACCCCTTTGGCCTCAGCTGGAGGGACCATGAAGCTGTTATCATTAGTTCATTCATTCATTCATTCATTCATTCACTGAATTGCCACATTCCAGACACTGTTCTAGGCTCTGGTGATACAATGGTGACTGAGGCCTGCGTACATGAGACCTGCTGGTGTCAGACAGGGAGTGAACCCACTTGGAGGGTGTGAGGAAGGGATGCAAGTGCCGGGGAGGGGCTCGATGAAAGAAGGGTGGACCAGCTGTCCTCCAGGACCTCTTCCTGGGCACTGTCACGCTGGAGCTGCCCAATTCATAAATCACTGCTTGCTCAGATCAACTCTTTAAAATTTTACTGTGCCTTGGCTGATCTTACAAACAACGCCCATCCAGGTGAATGAGTAAACCGCTGTGGTCTATCCATACCATGGTGTACGAATGGGAAGGACCGCCGCACAGCACGCCGGGGTGTAGAGGAGAGACTGTGTTACACGAATCCACACATGGCCACCCTCTGCGCACTCAGGAGATCGGTCCCAGGACCCGAGTGCAGACCCAAATCCAAGAATACTCAAGTCCCACAGCCGGCCCCTAGGAACACACGCATATGAAAAGCTGGCCTTCTTTCTCTGTGGGGTAGGTTTTGCATTCTACGAATACTGTAGTTTTGATCCATGTGTGGTTGGAAAGAATCTGCGTGAGGTCAACCTGTGCAGTTTGAATGTGAGCTGTGTGTGAAAAGCCTGGACAGATGCACGATAGAGGAAAAGTAGCTCTGGGGTTGCCAGGCTGAGGGCGGGCGAGGGCAACAGGGCGCGGGGTGCTGGATGGGTCCAGGGTTTCATTGTGGGGTGAGGAAAATGACCGGGCGGTGGTGGAACAACACTGTGAACCTCGAAATGTCACTGATTGTACGCTTCAAAGTGGTTCATTTTGTCTCAGTAAAATTTCAAAAAAAGTAACCTTGAATGAACGGTGAGAAGGGTCTCAGGGCTGGGAGCTGGGTCTCTTAGATCCCATTTCCTGGCGGGTTCCATGTCTGGGTGGGCCTCATGTTTCCCCCACTCCCCCAGGGCAGTTTCTGAAGCCTGCAGGACCCCCCACCTCTCAGCCCTCACCTGCCAGCAGGCCGAAGGCTTGCTGTCAGCCAAGGCACAAGAAAAACCCAGGCCGGCCCCTCCCATCAGCCACTGGATGGAGTGGGTGTGGCCCTCCAGGGAGCAGTGGCCAGGAGGGCAGGTGGAGGGCCGCAGCCCGGCCGGCCGCCCCGGCCCCCTCCCAGGAAGCTCTGGTGCCAGCGCCATCCTCCACGCACCCCCTCGCAGCCAGCCGAGGCCGCTGCGTTTGTTAAAATACGCAGCACCATCTGCAGCAACTTGGAATTTAATAAATTTATTTATAAAGCGACTGAGGCTTCTTTTAAAGTTGAGCTTTTATCTCTGAGATGAGGCTTCTGAGGCCTACGAGGCTCACCCAGGTTGGCTGGGAGCCGCTGTCTCTGGGAACCACACACAGGCCCAGATAACCCTCTGCAAAGGCCGGGGAGAAGAGCGTGGCCTGGAGCCCAGCCTGCAGCCCGTGTTGCGGGAGAGGTGGGGGAAAGGTGGGGAGCCACGGGGCTTCTGTGGCTCAGGTTCCTCGGACCGTGTTGAGTGGTATCTGCCCCAAATCTGCCAGCCCTTCCCCAGCTGCTGGGAGGCACACCCTCTGGGTAGCAGCGGGAGTGGGGTGTGGCGGGGGGCGGAGAGTGAGGCCCACCCAGAAATGGCTGAGAGACCCAGCTCCCAGCCACAAAGCCCTTCTCTGAAACTGTGGATTGTGGCCTGATGTAGACACAGGATCTCTGCAGATGCAGTTAAGGTGAGGTCACGCTGGATTAGGGTAGGACTTTATTGCAGCAGCTGGTGTCCTCGTAAGAGAAAGAGAGGGGGTTTGAGTTGCTAACACAGAGGAGAACGTCGTGAGGATGAAGCAGAGATTGCGGCGACCATCTCCATGCCAAGGCACCTGGGGCACCATGCCAGGATCCAGGAAGGGCAGGTAGGCCCCCCTCCCTAAGAGCCTCTAGAGGGAGCCCACCCCGCTGACACCTTGGGTGGGGATTCTGGCCTCCAGAGCGGCAGGAGGACCAGGGTCTGCTGTGCTGAGCTATCCTGCGTGTGGTGATTTGTTTGGCAGTCCAGGGAAGCCCCCTTCCCAGCCTGCTCTGTGGGGCCCCAGGCCTGGGGCTTGGCTAGACCCCAGACGCTTCCCAGTGCCATGGTGCCTCCTGCTGACTTCATTTCCCAAAGGCAGACTTGGCACCTGGGAACCAAGAGGGAAGGGACATGGGTGCCAGTTCCAGAAGGAGCCACAGGTGCCAGGCAGAGAAACTTCCGAGGGACAGGCCGGGGTGAGCGGAGCAAAGGGGAAGAGCTCCAAGGATCCCCTACCCAGGTTCTAGGGTTCTGGGGTTGGAAAGCGCATCAGGATCCGTGTCTAGGACCCACCCCCCTCCCAAACCTTGCTATCCCAAGAGGACTGCAGGACTGTCCTGAGGTAGAAACTGTTGAGGGCAGAATCCTGACATGGGGGGTGGAGGGCCCAGCAGGGCGACCGCCAGGACAGTGGGGCCGGCGTGGGGCCGGGGCTGGTGGCTGTCCCTTCACTCAGGCCTTCCTTCCTGCCTTCCTTCCCCGGGCTGCTGCAGGGCTCACCTCCTAGACCACAATAATCCGCTCTCTCCGGGGTCATGGGAACTTTGGTGGGGTGCATTCAGGGGCTGTCTGGAACTGTGCTCTCCCCCCAGCTCAAGGAATCATGGAGGCTTCTCGGAGGAGAGAACAGAGGATGGTGCGCTGGGCTGCGGCACAGCATGGGCAAAGTCTTGGAGGCAAGGGGCCTTTCCCATGACGGAGGTTTCCTACGGTCTATATCTATTTTGCAAGCGCAGATGTCCTCACACCCTATGAAAAAAGCTGGCGGTTCCCTCCAGACTCAGGGGCACGACAGCGCAGGGGGAGCAGGTTTTGCACAAAATGGGCATAGGGTCACTGAGCCCAGGATAACTCCTGGCACTCATGTTAGGCTCAGTGTACCCCGCTAGGGGAAACTCCTCCCTGTCTCTCACTCTCTCTCCACCCACTGCCTCTCTGCCTCCTTTGAGCTACTCTCTTCCACTGCCCAGGGACCCCATAATAACTGTGGAGACCCCAAGGAGCAGCAGGTACCCAGTAGACACAGGAAACCTGGGAGGGGCCCTGAGAAGGGGATGCCTCTGGGCTACACCATGGGTTCAGGGCTCGCTGGGAAAGCTGCCTGAGAGGTGGGCGGACGGCGGAGTTGGTGGCCACTGGGATGAGAGATTTTTCTTTACCTGGCAAAGTCCTCATGGGACTTCTGAGCAGGCACGTCAAAAATACCAGAGTGATGGGCTGGGCACAGTGGCTCATGCCTGTAATTCCAGCACTTTGGTAGGCTGAGGTGGGTGGATCACCTGACATCAGGAGTCTGAGACAAGCCTGGCCAACATGGTGAAACCCTGTCTCTACTAAAAATACAAAAATTAGCCAGGCATGGTGGTGCATGCCTGTAATCCCAGCTGCTTGGGAGGCTGCAGCAGGAGAATCACTTGAACCCGGGAAGCAGAGGTTGCAGTGAGCCGAGAGAGCAGCACTGCACTCGAGCCTGGGTGACAGAGCGAGACTCCATCTCAAAACAAACACACAAGAAACAAACACCAGAGTGGCAGGATCCAGACCCATTCAGACCCCACCTGAGAGGCCATCCCCAAGAGAGGCCTTGCAGGCACCCCCCACACCAACTGAGTCCGAGAGCAGCTCCCGGAAGCTGTGCTTCTCCTCTGCACAGCGCACAGGGCACTGCTGTCTGCTAATTGCCCCTCTGGATGCTCAGGGGTGGGGTGGGCTGAACTCCAACTGTGCGCTGCAGTCCAGAGCCAGCAGGGGAATGTGCCGTGGACAGGGTCCCATAGAGGGGCAGACAGAGCCCATTTCCAGCTGCAGATGATGCCCAGGACGAGTAATGGGACGTTCAGTCTGTGTTTGCTGAGTGACCTCGGGGCATTCGAGTTGGGCTGGAGAGAAGGGGTATTTGAAGGTGGAGAAGAATAGAGAAAGAAGCTGGAAATGGAGGCTTGGCAGGGAGGCCTTGACTATCTGGGGAGGAGTTGAACATGGATCTGAAGTTAGCACAAATGACACAAGAAAATTAAAAACTGGCCGGGCGCTGTGGCTCATGCCTGTAATCTCAGCACTTTGGGAGGCCGAGGTGGGTGGATCACAAGGTCAAGAGATCGAGACCACCCTGGTGGCCAATATGGTGAAACCCCATCTTAATTAAAAAAAAAAAATTATTAAAAGAAAAAAAGAAAAAAGAAAAAGAAAAACTTGAAGAGTTCTGTAACCTTGAAAGAGATTGAAGCAGAAGCGGCCCATCTTTTCATAAAGAAAACATGAGGCCCAGATGGCTTTCTGAGCAGGGTCAACCCATCGCAGAAGGAACACATAATTCTAACCTCTTCCGGAGAAAAAGAGAACACTCTCCAGCTTCTTGGGAGACTGGCAAGAGCTTGACTCCAGTTGGAAAAGAATGGCATCAGAAAGGAAAATTACAGGCAAATCTCACTCATGACCTTGGATGCAAAAATCTTAAACATTATATTAGCAAATGGAATTTGGCAACATATTAAAAAGATCACTACATCATGACAAGTTGGGTTTATCTTAGGAAGCTAAGACTGATCTAATAGAAAAATCAATTAATACAATAAATTAGCAAGGGAGAAAAGCTGTGTAATTTTTGCAAGTGATACAAAAAAGGGCTTGAGGAAATGAATTATCCATTTTTTGCAATTAAGTCAAAATCTCTCGCACACTAGGAAAAGAATAAAATACTTTAACCTGAAAAGCTGTATGTCAAAAAGAAAAAAAAAAAAACTAGAGTCAACAGAAAATTTGAAAGCATTTTTTTTTAAAGATCAAGAACAAAGCAGGTATTCCCATTATTCCCACGTCTATTCAGCATTTTATTGCAGGTCTCAGCCAGTGAAGAAAACAGGAGAAAGGAAAAAAGATATAATCAGTCAATAAAAGATGAGAATTAATAAGAGAATTCAGCAAAGTGGCTGGATAAAATAAAAATCAATATACCAAAGCCAGCCATATTTCTATATTTCAGCAAGAATCAGCAAATGTAATTCTGAAAAATATATCATGAAGTGACAACAGTGAAGCTACCTAGGAATAAATCTATAAAAGGCTGCAGCAGCTCTTTGTAGAGACACTTAAAAAACCAGTTTCAAAGAGAAATGTACCGTGTTCTTGAAGAGGAAGACAAGAGTGTGAAGGTGTAAATCTTTCCCAAATTGGTCTATTCTGGCTCGATGCAATTCTAACCAATGTTCTAACAGGGTTTGTTGTCGCTGTGCTGTTTTGTTTTGGTGGAACTTGATAAGCTGATTTAAAAATGCACGTGGAGCAGGTGCGGTGGCTCATGCCTGTAATTCCAGTACCTTGGGGTGCTGAGGTAGGTGGATCACTTGAGGTCAGGAGCTCGAGACCAGCCGGACCAACATGGCGAAACCTGGTCTGTACTAAAAATACAAAAATTAGCTGGGTGTGGTGGCGCAAGCCTGTAAGCCCAGCTACTCAGGAGGCTGAGGCAGGAGATTGGATTGAACTGGCAGGCGGAGGTGTCAGTGAGCTGAGATCATGGCAATGCCCTCCAGCCTGGGTGGTAGATCAGGACCCCATCTAAAAAAAACCCAAAACTTCATATGGAAATGCAAAGAGCCAATGATAGCTCAAATCATCCCACAAAACGTGGGTGGGTTGGGGAGTGAAGGGGAGAATTGTTCAGATGTAATGAAGGTGGTGCTCAGATAGGCAAATGGACCAATGGACAACCAAGTCACACACCTGCATCCATGTAGAAGTTTGGCTTATGACGGCTCCAACATGGAAGATCTTGGAGAAAGTGTTTTATTCCAAAAGTGAAAGTGGACCCAGGCTTCACATCACACACACACACCGCGCCCCCCCCCCCCCCCATCCCTGAATTCTTGGATTAAAAACTTACATATGAAAGGCAACATTAAACTCAGCAAGACTGGGAAACAGCTTTACGAACTCTTGGTAGAAGATAATTTCTTAGACACAAAAATCACAAACTCTGAAGAAAAGTTTGGTAAGTTCATCTACGTTAAATTAGAAATGACTTGTCATAAAAAAGAGTGAAAAGACAAGCTAAAGATTAGTAAAGATAAATATGTATATATATATATTTATTTATTTATTGAAACCGAGTCTTGCTCTGTTGCCCAGGCTGGAGTGCAGTGGTGCAATCTCAGCCCACTGTAATCTCCATCTCCTGGGTTCAAGTGATTCTCCTGCCTCAGCCTCCTGAGTAGCTGGGACTACAGGTATGCACCACCGTGCTCGGCTAATTTTCGTATTTTTAGTAGAGACAAGGTTTCACGATGTTGGCCAAGCTGGTCTCGAACTCCTGACCTCAGGTGATCCACCTGCCTCGGCCTCCCAAAGTGCTGGGATTACAGGTGTGAGCCACCGCACCCGGTCAGTAAGGACACCATATAAAGAACACAAATCAATCCGAAAAAGATGAAACTGTGCAGAAGATGAGAATAAGAATTTCCCAGCAAAGGCACTGCAAACAGTACAGAAACATACAAAAAGATGCTCAAGTCCATTAGTAATCAGGAAATGCACATTCAAATGCCAATGAAATTAAGTACCCCCAGACTGACAAAAACTGCCCGGTCTGGACCAGAACAGCTGCAGCATGGCGCCAAGAGACCTGCCACCCAGGTGGCTGGAACGCAGCTGATACAGTTTGGATATTGGACCCTGCCCAAACCTCACGTTGAAATGGAATCCCTGATGTCGGAGGGCGGGCATGGCGGGAGGTGTCTAGGTCACGGGGCGGATCCCTCCAGGTTTCGGGCCGTCCTTGCAATAGTGAGTGAGTTCTCCAGAGCTCTGGTTAAGCGCGTGGCACCTCCCCCTACTCGCTTTTGCTCTCCCTTCTGCAATGTGAACTGCTTACCCCCATTTCACCTTCCGCCATGAGTAAAAGCTCCCTGAGGCCTCCCCAGAAGCAGATGCTGGCACTATGCTTCTTGTATGACCTGCAGAACCGTGAGCCAATTACACCTCTTTTCTTATAAATTACCCAGTCTCAGGTATTTCTTTACGGCAACGCAAGAACAGCCTAATGCAATTTCCTGCACCAAGGTCTTGGCCCCATCCCCCACCTGGTAGAGCTGAATGCTTGACTCCTAGTGACCCAGCAACTGCTCTCCTAACACCTGCACTCAGACTTCAGGAGACCAGGGGGCAGCCACACGTCCCTCAGTGAGAGGACAGACGCATCAACCACGGGATGAGCCACAACACCAGACCCCAAATTCCCACCTCCATGGGGCTCTGGAAACAAGAAGCATTTTTTCCTTTCCTTTTTGATAATTAAATTGATGGCAAAACCTGGCACAAATAGACCCAAGGGGGTTTCTCCTCTGTATTTTCTGCACTTATCCCATGGAATATTTGGACATTTTGTTGCAGAAAAATCAGCGTGCTCGGTTACATGACATGACTGCGCTGGAATTATATATAAAATACGTAAAATTTTACATCCTCTGAAATTTATAGTATAAATTGTATAACACTGCATTTTACAGTGTAAGATAAAAACGTGCATGATGTATGTTTATTCTGAAGTGCACGTAGCCCCACAGGCTTTGGGTAAGGGAGAAGAAGCCGTCTATCATATGAGAGTCCTATACAGGTGGGAAAACGCATAAATGCACCACATGCACCCGGGAAGAGAACCCGCAAGCACGCTGCTGGGGCCACAGCAGAAGTCAGCGAAGAATGCAGACAGCAAAGGTCCATTTACAGAAAGCCGGAAAACAGGCAGAAGTTAGCTTTGTTTAGTGATATGATATCAATGCAGGTGGTAAAACCCCGAGGAAAACCCTGGGGAAGCAGTGGCAGGGGGACCCTCACAGCCCTACTGTCTCTGCACGTTGTCCCTTGCGCAAGCCAGGACCTCCGTCTGTGATGCTTCCATGGCACGGGGAGAAACTGCCCACCATGGGCAGTGTCCACCAGGTGAGTCCAGGCCTGGACGGCAATGGAGCCCGAGGCTCAGGCCCCAGGAGCAGTTCTGGGCAGGAGGCTTGGCTGCCGTCCAGAGACCAACACCAAGCCACAGCCATCACTCCTCCTCCTCCAGGCTTCCCCCTCCTCCTCTGGGGCAGCGGCCCATCCTCCCAGCTGCCCGAAGGAGAAAGGCATATCCTGGGTGCCCCTCCACATCCTGACCCTGACCCTGTCCAGCAGCTGGCCCACAGCTGCAGTAAACCCATAGCCAGCAGAACCTTTGCTCAGTAGGCACATGAATCATTCTTGAGCAGATAAGCCACTAATTATGTGTCACTGACATACGTCACAGAGGGTTGAGTGACTGGCGTAAGGCCACACAGCTAGTGAGGCACTGAACTGGGATCACAGAGAAGGTGCCTCCCCTGTGCTAGGCAGCCCTCTCCAGGGCCAGTACTGCTCCCCCACTCCCAAGAGCCTTGGTGCTTTCACGAACACTCAGAGGCGCTGGGAGAATCCCGCCAGTCCCCCTTCTCAGCCTAACCAGCAGGCAAGGAAATGTCATGATTACATGACATGATTGGGCTGGAATTATATATAAAATATGTAAAATTTTACATCCTCTGAAATTATTTTATAATATAAATTATATAGTGTTACATTTTACAATATAAAATAAATACATGCATGACATATGTTTATTCTGAAATGCACGTGGCCCCAGAGGCTTTGGGTAAGGGAGATGAGCCTTCCACTCACCGGGTTCCATCCCCTTCGCAGGGGACAGGCAGAGACCCACCCGAAGCCCTGGTGGTGGTCGCAGGAATGCTGAGCAGATGGACCCAGAAGAGGGGTCAGGAGAGCAGAATGACCCGGTAAAATTATGTATGCAAATATTTAACCACAGTCACTGCGGCAATGCAAAAATAACATCGAGGGGCCTGAGAAATGTTAGCTGCCTGCTGTCCCACCAAGTGCCCGTATGCAGAGCCAGCAGCAAGCCAGCCAGGGCGGGAGGGTTTAGGGAGGAGAGGATGCCTGGGAGGGACGGAGAGCCCCTCTGTCTCTGCACAGGCCCAGCTGCTCAGGGAGAGAGACTCCCTTTTCCCTCCTTTAATAAACACCCATGAATGGCTCTCTCACCTGTGGTGGGGCATTTCCATAGTGAGCAAAACAGAGATGCAGGTGAGCAGGGCAAATGCACGAGTGTGAAGCAGGATGCCCGTGGGGGGGCCACCCTGTGCTCCCTGCTCCTCTCAGCATCTCTGGCAGATCTGCACGCGGCAGCTGGGAACTGTGGGGCGCACAGCTACCTGGGGGACCCCAGGGGACTCTCTGGACCCCCTCTTTCCTCTGAATGGTTGGGACAGTGAATCCAGGAGGGCTGGGGTGGCCTGGGAGAGGCGGTGCCAGTGCTCTGGGCTGGAGTGGGCACTAAGATCACGCCAATATACAGACATGGACACTCGGCTCAGGGAGGGTGGGCGCCTGGCCCGAGGCCTCCGGCGAATGGTCACTGCATAGAAACAATGAGGACAGCACTGAAGGCAGTGGCAGCAAAGCTCCCCACGTCATCACATATGACGTGTTGATATACTCCTTGTGTATACATACAATGTGCATTTTACATACAGCACAGTGGCACAACGCAGGCACACCCAGGCTTCTCATAAGCAAAACCACTGAGGTCTCACAACGGCCCCTGAAGGGGGGTCAGTCATGGGATCCTTACCCCATTTCACAGGCCACAAACTGAGGCACGGAGGGCTGAGGGCTGTGCGGGGACGAGGCGGCGATGGGACGGGAGCCCCTGCAGCCTGGCTCTGGCCCCCTCCGGATCCCTGCCTGCACTGGCCGCACAGGGTGCTGGACACAGCGCAGGCTCTGCGGTTTCAGGGCCCATCAGGGCACCAGCAGCAGCAGCACCAGGCTCTGCAGCCAGGGCCTGGTGGGCCTCTGGCAGGCGGCCTGGGCAGGGCCAGGGCCAGGGCCAGGGGCCTGCAGCAACTTTCCAAAGATGGGAGGCTCCAGAATCCATTCAGTGAAGGGCAGGGCTTGAGCCTGGGATGGTGCTTTTTAACAGAGCCTCGTGTCTTTGTACATTAAAAAAGCCCCCTGCCATGCCCCATCTTAAAGTAAAAGCACCTCTTCTGGAAGATGCACTCCCTGCTAGGTCCGGCCACTCGTGAGTCCCGGTGGTGGGAACACCCAGAGTGAGAAGAGACAGCCTGGCTGACCACACCCAGCAGGCAGCAAGCGGGCGAACCCTTTACAGACGCACCCTCGGGAGCCGGGAACGGGCCCTGGGCAGGAAGCCCCCAGTGAGCACTCGTGTTTAGTAGGACACGCCGCACTTGTGTTTTCCCAATGCAGCTGGTCTCTCACCCTCCAGCGATTAGCACGTTAGGACGGACAAGCCAGGTGAGCTCCTGCAGATTTCTTAATGGCCCGCTGCCTCCGGTGGCCTTATTTTTAGCAATTTCCACTCTAATGACCGCCTAGTGGCGCTCAGATGTATTAGGCGCACTGGGAGCATGTCCACATCGAACGCTCTCCAAGGAGGCGGAGGGGGGCAGGTCGAACACTGAGCTCGACCTCACGTTTCCCTGGACTCACTGTGCAAACTGAGTCACAGACGCAGATTTCTGACCCACTCCTGGATGTTTTCCTCCTGGAGCGAGAGCAAAGAGAACTCAAGGAAATTTGATGGCCACGGGCCCCAAGACGGCAGGCAGGCTGGCAGCGAGGCCACTTTCCTATCTGGAGCTGGATTTAGGAGCCTGAAGCCGCTAAGGAAGGAGGAAGCAGGAATTTAAATGACCCTTCTGGAACACCTGATTATTCCCTCCCTCCTCGGGGTAAAAGGATGTTAAGAAGTATCCTCGGTTAAGAACCCTGGGGAAGAATAACCATCTGCGGGTGGGGCTCCCCAGACAGAGGACAGCAGATCAGGGCTGCTTCCTGAGCACTCCGCTGCCAGGAAGTGTGCTTGGGAGGGGGCAGCTGGATGGTCGTCCTGAGCCATCCCAATACCAACAAAGACCCCAGTCAAAATCAGCCCAACCCATGTCTGGAAATCAGCTCTTCTGGCTCCACGGGCCATCCTTCCCCCACCTTTTCCACTGAAGAGACTCCTACCCTCTGTTTAAAGATCCTAGCGTGAGAAGGCTTGGTGGCTCCCGCTTTAATCCCAATGCTTTGGGAGGCTGAGGTGGGAGGATCGCTTGAGGCCAGTAGTTTGAGACAACCCTGGGCAATCTAACAAGGTCCCGTCTCTACAAAAAATAAAAAATTAGCAGGGCATGGTGACACATGCCATCATTTGACCCCGGCCAGGGAGGGTCACATGATTGTGCCACTGAACTCCAGCATGAGCCACAGAGTGAGACCTTAACTCAAAAAAAAAAAAAGACCCTAGCTGGTATCCTCAGCCTTCCTGTGCAGACTTCAGAGTTTGAAGCTGCAGGTCCCTTGTGGGGCCGAGTCCTGCAATACAATGACCCCTCGGACTCTCCTCCTGGGCTCCTGTGCCTGTGAGGGCCTGTGGTCATCCTCACCCTCTCTGTTACTTCTAGGTCCTCGCCTGGGGTTAGCAGCTGCCCCGGTGCAAGATGGAACGGCCCGTCTGCTGCCCGGGCCTCAGGCGCTTCTCCGGTCCCGATTCCTGCTGCTGGGTCAAACCGTGGCAGGAAGATAACGGAAGGGAGAAGCGCCAGGCGATGTCTCTGAGCCACCTTGCTCTTCAGCTGTTTTCATCCTTCAATGCAAAGCCCTTAATCTCTGCACAGCCCCGGAGAAGGATGAGGCTTGGGACCTGAGTTCCCAATCATGTTGTCTGTGCCTGCACCTCCTGGACAGGTACCTAGAAGGGCAAGCCAGAAAGGGTGCCCACCACCCCCCGCTTGGCCCCTCCACATAGATGGGGTCAGTGGAAGTCCCAGATCCACACTGAGGCCTCAGCCCTCCCCTGTTGCCCCTCCAAGAGGGCAGCTTTCCTGGAAACTCTACTTCTTCCCGGGGCACCAACAGGGCTGTGTTCCTTTTCCAGTCTGGGAAGAATGAAACCCTGGGCTCTGGGTATCGAAGGTTGCCTAGGTCCGTATCATGGGGGACTTTTAGCAGACCTACTGGTTTCCGGGCTAAACTCTGGGCCTGGCCTCCCTGGAAGGTCGGAGGTGGCCAGTTGGCAGATTCTCAGGAGCCGGCCACTCTCCGGCTCCTCTCTTCCCATGTGCCTGTCCCATGCCCAGCTCCCCAGCCAAGCACATGCTTGACCAGGCCTTCCTGGAAGTCAGAGGTGACCAACTGGGTCCTGGTCACCATCACACCCGACCCCGTGCCTTCAGGCACCCACTCTGCGCCCGGCACCGCCATGCGCACACTGGCTCTAGGACCTGTCTGTCAGCATTTGCTCCCTGGGCCCCCGGGTCCAGGCACTTCTTGGGAAAAGCCTGTGGCCACCAGGGGACAGCGCAGATCAGCCTGGAAGATGGGCTGGTCTCCCTGCGTACCCTGGCTTGTCCAAGGAGAACAAGGACAGCTCCTGACTCCCCGCACCACGCAGCCCCCAGGGCACGCCACCATCCTGTGAGCAGGCAGTGGCCAGCTCTGCCCTGAAGCAGCAGCACCGCCTACCGTCAGCCTGGCTGGTCTGTTCCAAGAGTCGGGGTTAAGCGGGAGAGGCCCCAGCCAATGGGGTGGCCAGAAAGAGGCCACTGAGGGTTCTTTCTCTTGGATACCATTTAGCTCCCCCTTTCAGAAAGAAGGCTCTATTTCCAGCTCCATCCTTGCGTTCTTGTGGGGCAGAGTGAGCCGCTGCTCATTTTCACACTTGACTCTGACCAGAGAGGCTGAGTGGCTTGCCCAGAGTCACACAGAAAAGGCAGCACCGGGGCTCCTGACCACGGCCCTCCATGTTTGATTCCGGCTGCCTTTGCCAGATAAAGGTAAACGTGCCAGCTGCTCTGGTGGGAAATCGGAATCTCACCCTAATTTGCAAGAGATTTTTCTTTTTCTTTTTTTTTTTGAGACAGGGTTTTGCCATGTAGCCCAGGCTGGTCTTGAACTCCTGAGGTCAAGTGATTCCCCTGCCTTGGCCTCTGAAAGTGCTGGGATTATGGGCACAAACCACCTGACCCAGCCACAAGAGATTCTTCTTTCCTCTTTGGGAAATGGGTTGCTATTTTCAGCTGCTGATTGGGCTACATGAGGAGTTCCCTAGATGAACACGTAGGGGCCTGTAGGCTCCTGAGGTCACCTGGCGAAGGGAACTTTCTCTCTCAAACAGCCCAGCTCCCGATGGGGGGAATCCATGGGGTCTGGGGGGGTGAGTCTGCACCTCTGAGTCCTGGGACCTGGGCTAAGTCACCCAGCCTTTCTCTGAGCTTCAGCTTCTTCATCTGTAAAATGGGGTCATGTAAAGACCCCGCAGGCGGGCAGGACACGGCCCTTGGTGGCTGGGGGCCACTGACAGCCGCAGTCCCTCCTCCCCTTGGCCGAGCCTGGGCTCCATCAGCCGCAGGAGCACTGCTTCCTCGGGGCCTCTCTCCCTGCTTCACCCACCTTGACAGGGGTGAGGGCCACAGGCGCCCGGAAACCCATTCACAGCCGAAAGCCCGTGCTATTTAGTCTCATCTGTGTGCAGCCGATGAGGGAACTTGTCTCAAATTACAAACCTCTCTGCTAAACGCGGTCTATTACGCAAAACCTCATTCCAGCGGCTATAAATAACCCTCACAACACAGTCCCCAGGAACTCTCTGGAAAGACGCTGCATGGTTTTGAATAACAAGATAACGGAAACACAAACCGATGCTGATGAATTTCACGGCTCAGAGAGACCTGGTTCCTCTCTTAGCCATGCTCAGTGGGACTTAATCAAGAAAACCCTGGGATGAAACAGCAGACGTCTCAAGGGAAACCTGTTGGCAGAAGGGCCCGGCCACGTGGAGCCATGGCAGGTGGCTGTGTTATTTGTTCATGGACCTGTGGCACGGAGGGCCCCAGAGAGGGCCTGGCTGGCTCCCACCTCTCACAGCCCTGCTCGTGCAGTACTGCTCAGAGGTGAGGCTCCGGGAGGGCCCACAGAACAGAGGAATCAGACTCGAAGGCAGCCCTGGGCTAGGTATGATGGTAGGTTGTTTCAAAGCAAAAGAAGAGGAATCTGAGGATGCCTGCTCCAGGGTCTCCACCCCAGGAGGTGGCTTTATCTGTTCAAATCAGAGACCCCCAGAGAGAGGATGACCTGGGGGCGTCAAGAAAACAGCATGGCTCATGGGAACGTGCAGAGGTTAAACCTCCAGCTACCACGTGACCCAGTAATTCCACCACACAGGATGGCAAAAACATGCACGCACAGCCACGCTCAGAGAGCAGCCCCGTCCGTGGCGGCTAAGAGGCAGTGGAAACAGCCCCAGTGTGCATCCACTGGTAAATGAACGAACAAAACATGGCATGTACAAATAATGTGGAACGTACTACGGAGGGAATGGAAGGTGTACCATATGGAACACGTGTATTGTGGAATATTACTCAGGCATGAAAAGGAATGAAGCCCAGATCCGAGCTACGATATGGCTAAACCTTGCCAACAGGATACCGAGTGAAAGAAGCCACACAAAAGGACGCATTCTGTGATTTTGTTTACAGGAAATATATGGAATCGGTGTGTCCACAGACAGAAAGCTCACTGGGGATTGCCAGAGGCCAGGGAGGGGGTGATGGGGGAGTGGTGCCAGTAGGCACACAGCCTTGTGAATGTACTAAATGCCACTGAATTTTCCACTTTAAATGGCACGTTTTATATTGCATGTATTTGACCACAATTAAAAAACAGTTATAGGATGAAGGGGCACTTTGGTGCCCCTAAAATTCCATCAGCGTTGCCTGTCCTTACACGTTCCCCTCTTAATGCAAGAAACACAAAGTCAGCTCCAAGTCCCTTCTTGCTGCTCAGCTGCAAAAAAAAGGAATTCTCGCCTGGTTTTACGAGTCTGATCTTACGACCCCCTCCACCAGTGATGCCAAGGCCAGGGCGTCTGTCAGTCAGGGTGGCACACGACACGTCTCTGTCTCCCTGCCAGACACGCCCTTCCTCGATCTCAGCCTCTCCCATGCAAACTCAGAAGCTAGAAGCACGCTGCTGGCCCCAAGGGGTCTCTGTTCTCCTCTCCCTGAATCCAAGGATGATGGTTTTCCAAGCAGGCTACATTTGTAAAGTAATCCTCAATTCTCCATTTTGTATCAAGGAAAGACAAACGGAACTGCCAGCCAGGGCTGCTGATGGGTTACAGTGGATGGGACAGGCCCCGAGAATCCCGTGGAGCAGCCAATACAATTCCAGCCCAGGGCGTGGAGCACGGCATGGGGCTGGCACGCCGGAGCACCAGGCAACCCTGCTGCCCCCCTGGATTTTCTGCATATTTAAAGCAGCTTTTGGAGCCCAGAGACTCCATTCCAGGGCCTGTGGGGGATCCACAGGACTCATGCCAAGAATGACGGAAATCTTTCTGAGCTCCAAACTCTCTGATTTAGAAAAACAAATGGTCCTTTGAAGAACGTTGCTTCCATATGGAACCATGGGGCACTGTGATCGGAAGAGCTCCAGCTCTTTAAAAACCAGCAAATGATGCGCCCTGATCCCTCTGAACGTCCAGAAGAAGGCTGAACTAAGCCACAGTGACTCAGAGGCAAATGCAGGGTTCCAAGATTTCCACAACCCCAGACTTGCCTTTTCATATGTGAAGCCAAGGCTTCCCAATGCAGAAGCGGCAGCTTTCAAAAAAGTCTGGAGGTTCTCAGATTCCAGCGCAAATGTCACTTCCTGGGGCTGGTGCTAAAACTCCAGGAAAAGGCTGGTTGGCAGAAGCCCACGAAGAGGAGTTGATCAGTATTGCAAAGGGCTTGTCCATTGCAGTTGACCCTGCTCTCTGCAGGGCGGTAAGGCAGGGCCAGCAGCCTGCAGGGTTATGGCATCATCCCTGTCCTGACAGTCCCCTCAACTCATCATCACTCCAGCTGGAGCCTGGGCTGCTCCCCACCTGCCCTGCTTCCCTGTCTTCCCTGCACTTCCCCCACGGCAGCCCTGGGCACTTGGTTACCACCCCACGACCCATGTCCTATCCTTCAGGGACTGACTCACCTCTGGGCTGTTTTGAAGGACAGAGTGACATGGGACAGAGACAGAGGGTTTCTGCTTTAAGGGCTACTTCTGCATTTATCATTTCATAGTTTATCTGGGGCCTAATTCAAACCATGATTTTCAAAAACGCAAAGAATGTACAAAGGGAAGGGACCCATTGGCCCCGGGGCAATCTGGGAGGGTGTCCTGGTGGAGGTGTCTGAATTATAATGGCTAAACTTCCTCTGGCCATTTGGGAAGAACTTCTAGGTAGTCAGGCACTCAGGATGGGCCTTCCAGGATGAATGGGGGAGTTTAGAGAACTGCCTTCATTTCTGCTGAAAATGGAGAAAAAAGGCAGTTTTCAGTTCTTGCAGCGTTTGGGAGTGTGAAACTGGGCTGCTGCTGAAAGGGAATGAAAAGCTCGTTCCAAATTTACTTGCCATGGGAGGCGGTGGAGTTGGGGGAGGCGGTGAAGGGAGGGGAGGTGGTGGGGGAGGGGGAGGCGGTGGTGAGGGGGGGGGGGCGGGAACACTGGGAAGGCATCACAGAAGGGGAGCGTCCTGAGTGCCCTGCCCAAGATCCACCTGGGAAGGAGGCGGCAGCTGGGTGTGACTCAGGCCCAGAGGGGAGCTGGGTGGGGTGGTGGGGAAGGTGCCTGCGACCCCTGCCTGGGGGTCAGGGCTCCGTGCTGGTGGTGGGATACCTGTGGGGATGTGTGTTCTCACAGAGAGGCCTTTAATAAGGGCTTTGAAGGTGTCTCACTGCTGACTATGGGAACTCACAGGAGCCAGGCGGGAGAGAATCAGGGCTGGGCTGATTAGGGAACGCAGAGGGCGAAGGAAGCCCACCTGTAGCCCCCATCTCTCACAGAGGCAAGATGAACAAGCACTTTCCATGCACCTGAAAGCAGCCACATCTCTCGCCAGGTACAGGTGAAGGCATGAAAGGCTGGGTTTCTTTACATATGTATGTACACATACACACACACACACACACGCATACGTGTATACATATTCTTGGGGGGAGGGGATTTGCCTTCTTCAAACAATTATGAATAGCTTTAGATCCATACATACTTTCTGATGGAACCTCATCCCTGTACAGGCAAGGTTAAATGAAACTCCACGAAGAAAAATGCAATGCGCCTAACACTACAGAATCCCCCAGGGGCCCCCAGCAGCCAGCCTCCTCCCTGCAGAGGCACCTGGAGTCCGAGCGTGCAACTCCCATGCTCCAGCTCTTCTCTCTGGCACTGTCACCTGCTCACATCCTTAAATAATGCATGGATTCCCTTTGCCTTTTTTACATTTTACATAAATCATTTCGCCCTTTTTTGGAACTTTCCATAAGTGTTATCAGACTTTATGTACTCCTCTGCGGCTTCCATGTTCCCCTCCACACCGTTTCTGAGATTCACGTGCCCTGATGAAGGCAGGAGCAGTTCATTCATTTTCCCACCACTGCACGGTCCTCCGTGCGTGAGCAGCTCACGGCATCCGGATCCATTCTTGTTCACAGACACTGGCATCATTTCCAGCATCTTGCTGTTGTGAACAGAGGTGCCTGGAAACTTCTCGTGTGTCTTCTGGCCCACGTGGGAGAATGTGTCAGGGGTGTGTGCCACGGAGTCACGTGCTGCTTCACACAGCAGGTGTATCTTTCATGTTAGTGGCAATGACTGCTGTTTTCCAAAGAGGTTTCAATTTGGGGCCTTTTTTCAAGTTTTTCTTTTTTTAAAAAACAGAGTATAGAACCTGAAAGTCTCTGGAAGGCCTGGCCCTGTGCAGCAGTGTTATGAGTTGAACTGTGTCCCCCAAAAAGAAGTGTGGAAGTCTTCACCCCAGGACCTCAGAGTATGACCTCATTTGGAAGGAGAGTCATTACAGACACAATGAAGATATCAGTTAAGGTGAGATCATGGGGGAGTAGCGTGGGCCCTACATCCAATGACTGTGTCCTTATAATAAGAGGGAAATTGGTTTCTTTTTCTTTTTTTTTGCTATGAAGTCTCACTCTGTCTCCCTGGGTGGCGTGCAGTGGTGCAATCTCGGCTCACTGCGACCTCCACCTCCTGGGTTCAAGCAATTCTCCTGCCTCAGCCTCCAGAGAAGCTGGGATTACAGGCGCCCGCCACCATGCCCGGCTAATTTTTGCATTTTTAGTAGAGACGGGGTTTCACCATGTTGGCCAAGCTGGTCTCTAACTCCTGACCTCAAATGATCTGCCCACCTCTGCCTCCCAAAGTGCTGGGATTACAGGCGTGAGCCACGGTGCCCGGCCAGAAGAGGGACATTTGGGAAACAGACACACAGGGAGTCCGCCATGTGACAACAGAGGCCGAGATCGGAGGCAGGTAGGATAAGCCAGGGAAAGTCAAGGAGTGCCGGCACCACCAGAAGCCAGAAGCAGCCAGGAAGGGCCCTCCCCGAGCCTCTGGAGGGAGCACTGCCCTGCTCACACCCTGACCTTGGTCTTCCAGCATCCAGTGCCACAATACAAGTCTGCTGCTTTAAGCCAGCCAGTCTGTGGTTTCCCAGCAGCCCTAAGAAACAAGGTCAAGCAGCATTCCATCCTCCAGTCTCTGTCTCAGTGACCAAATAGGCCTTGTGTCCGTTGCTGTGACAGCAAGGATGACCAAGCCCTTCTGTGGATCTCCAGGAGTCTGTGTGTTCCCCTGAGCCTGGGATGAGCATCTGAGTCCTTTGCAACACAGAGCTGTGGGCCTCCCCTTCCCACGAACTTAACACGCAGGAGCACTGGATGTTCCCATGCCCGTGTTAAGGCTTCTGGAGAGGGAAGAGGAGATGGGCAGCTATGCTGCTCCTGGCTGGGGGGGCTGTGGTCCCAGGGCCTTGCTTTAATGGGTTAACTGGTAAGGCAAAAGGAAGGAAAGAAGAGAAATCTGCTTGGACTCACCCCATGCACAGAACCCATTTGTGGACATGTCACCTGCAACGCTTCACGGAAGAGGTCTTCTGATGGCAGGCGGTGATCATGAGCTCAATACTTGGCCTCCCCTCTGAACCAAGAGCTGGTGGGGAATGAATGAGTGGGGGGCTGGAGAATGGTGGGTGGGCCTAGAAGGAGAAACCGAACACTGCCCAAACATCTCTGCCTAATGTAGCCCACACCCCTCGCGTCCCGGTGGGCTCTGTGCCGAGGGCCTGACACCTGGTGTAGGACTATCCTCTAGGCGGCCTTGGATGAACCCAGTTCTCCCCTCTCTTTTGCTTGTAGTTCTTAAGAATAACCATAGAATGTGCTAGAAATGGAATACCCTGAGACAGGGAGGGCTGACTGCAATAGCCTGGGCTCTGTCCCAGTCTTCCACGGAAACCTGATGTCCATCACTACCTTAGCTCAGAAGTCGTGTTGCCCCAGGGTATAAAACCCAGGAGACACTGCTTTCCAGGGTCTCTCAGGTGCGGTGCAAGGGCCACATGCAGTCAAGACTCCAGTTGGCTTTCCTGAGCCTTACGGGCTGGCTCGGTCAAATTCCAGAATTCTATTGTCCCTTGCTGCCTATGTGTAGGCAACAAACCACTTCATGTAACTCACTCAACAGGCTAAGACAAGTCGGTAAGCTGTGAGCAGGGAACCCACTCTACACTTTGCAGAAAAGCCGTCTGGCCATCTGGACCAATCCTGGGATTTGGTTCTAGAAGGAAGCCCTCCGCCCACAGGTCGAAGCCACCTTGACCGGTATTGCTGTCTGCTGCTCTCAGGTCCTCGGCTGTCTCTCTGTTGGTTAGTGAGGTGAGGGTGGTCACCAGCATTTACTGGGGCCGCTCAGACCCCAGCTATCCCCCAGAGGGCTGCCGAAGAAGGAGTGACAGACAGTGTGGAAGCTGAGACCAGAGCCTGCCTCTGGGAAGCGGACGGAGGCCTCGGACCCCATCCTCTCGTCATTGTCCTTGTCATTAGGATGCCTTTCCCCTGGATTTGGGGCCTCAGCTGCTCATCAGGAATGGGGGGCACATGAGATCGTCAGTTTTGTAGGTTGAAAATAGTTCAGTATTTGCCAGTTTGACATGGTGCAACTGAACAGACCACGTGGCCATCTGCTCCTTGCTCTAGTAAGTAGCTATTGAGCTGAAGGCCCCTGAGAAGGCCCAGTGAGCTGAAGGCCAGGCCCTGCGCTTGTTGGTGACCCCACACTGGGCTGTCGGAACTGGCTCCAGGGACCCCGAGAGGAGGCCCTCCCCAGCCTTGGAGAGGCCTCAACGGCGTCTCTGAATTGGGACCTACAATGAGACCAGAGGGGGTGAGCCAAGCAGAGGATTTAAAGTTAGGTGCTGGGACACCCAAGGAGGGTGCTGGGTAGTAACAGGGAGGCAGAGACAACCCAGGAGGCTGAAAGTCCAGGGATGAGGGAGGCAGGGCCAGGTCGTGAGGCCGGAGGGGGCATTGTTTCCCACGGGCCCTGGAACTGGGTACCCGGTGCCCAGCTCTGGGCTCTGAGCAAATTCTCCCTGGGGGGAAAAAACATTCACACCCGAGAAGGAGGGCAGGGTGGGGTGTGGGGGCCTCTAAGCCCTCCGGAGGCTGCTGGCTGAAGGCTGGGAGCACCAGAAGGGAGTACTTCCAGGCTGGGGTGGCCCAGAGCCTCACCCTGGCCCAGGGGACTCCTGCCAGGCTGGCTCCTGACCAGGCCCCAGGTGAGGGGGAGCCTGCAGGAAGAGCAAACGCCCCCGCAAAGGGCCAGGGAGTGCAGCAGCCAGGGTCAGAGCTGCATGTGCTCCTGTGTGCCTACGACAGTGTGTATGTGTGTGTGGGTGACAATGTCTGCGAGTGTATGTGTGTGTCTATGAGTGTGTGTCAGTGCCTATGAATGTGTGTGTGTGTGTGTGGGTGACAGTGTCTGTGAGTGTGTCTATGAGTGTGTGTTAGTGTCTATGAGTGTGTCAGTGCCTATGAAAGTGTGTGTGGCAGTGTCTGAGTGTGTGTGTGGGTGACAGTGTCTGTGAGTGTATGTGTGTGTCTGAGTGTGTGACAGTGTCTGTGAGTGTGTCTATGAGTGTGTGTTAGTGTCTATGAGTGTGTCAGTGCCTATGAAAGTGTGTGTGGCAGTGAGTGTGTGGGTGACAGTGTCTGCGAGTGTATATGTGTGTCTATGTGTGTCAGTGCCTATGAATATGTGTGTGTGTGGGGGGGTGACAGTGTGAGTGTGTGTTAGTGTCTATGAGTGTGTCAGTGCCTATGAAAGTGTGTGTGGCAGTGTCTGAGTGTGTGTGTGTGGGTGACAGTGTCTGCGAGTGTATGTGTGTGTCTATGAGTGTGTGTGCCTATGAATGTGTGTGTGTGGCAGTGAGTGTGTGTGTGGGTGGCAGTGTCTACGAGTGTGTGTCTATGTGTGTGTCAGTGTCTATGAGTGTCAGTGCCTATGAATGTGTGAGTGTGGCAGTGTCTGTGTGTGCATGTGTGGGTGACAGTGTCTGCGAGTGTATGTGTGTGTCTGAGTGTGTGTCAGTGCCTATGAATACGTGTGTGGGGGGGGTGACAGTGTCTGTGAGTGTGTGTTAGTGTCTATGAGTGTGTCAGTGCCTATGAAAGTGTGTGTGGCAGTGTCTGAGTGTGTGTGTGTGGGTGACAGTGTCTGCGAGTGTATGTGTGTGTCTGAGTGTGTGTGCCTATGAATGTGTGTGTGTGGCAGTGTCTAAGTGTGTGTGTGGGTGGCAGTGTCCACGAGTGTGTGTGTCTATGTGTGTGTCAGTGAGTGTCAGTGCCTATGAATGTGTGAGTGTGGCAGTGTCTGTGTGTGCATGTGTGGGTGACAGTGTCTGCGAGTGTATGTGTGTGTCTGAGTGTGTGTCAGTGCCTATGAATATGTGTGTGTGGGGGGGGGGGTGACAGTGTCTGTGAGTGTGTGTTAGTGTCTATGAGTGTGTCAGTGCCTATGAAAGTGTGTGTGGCAGTGTCTGAGTGTGTGTGTGTGGGTGACAGTGCGAGTGTATGTGTGTGTCTATGAGTGTGTGTGCCTATGAATGTGTGTGTGTGGCAGTGTCTAAGTGTGTGTGTGGGTGGCAGTGTCTACGAGTGTGTGTGTCTATGTGTGTGTCAGTGAGTGTCAGTGCCTATGAATGTGTGAGTGTGGCAGTGTCTGTGTGTGCATGTGTGGGTGACAGTGTCTGCGAGGGTATGTGTGTGCCTGTCAGTGTCTATGAGTGTGTGTCAGTGTCTGAGTGTGTCAGTGCCTATGAATGTGTAAGTGTGGCAGTGTCTGTGTGTCTATGAGAGTATGGAGAAAGTGTGTGTGTGACAGTGAGTGTGCTGTGTACGTGTGTCACTGAAAGGGTGTGTGCGAGTTGTCTATGAGTGTGTGTCAGTGTCTCTGAATGTGAGTGTGTGAGTGTGACGGTATCTGAGGGTGTGTGTGTACATGTGTGTCAGTGTCTATGACAGTGTATGTGTGTCCGTGCTTGAGAGAGCATGTGTGTGTAGCGCATGTACGTGTGTGTTAAAACCCTTTAAAAATGTAAGAACTTTCTTCAGCTGGTGGGTGCAGAAACAATTACGGATTGAATGCGTACCCCAGGCCAGAGTTCACCCAGCCCTGCCATAAAAAGAGAAATTCAAGGAAGCCAGGAGCCAGAGCATCAGGGTGGGAGATTTGTCAAGACAGGGGTGGTCGGAACCTCCGCAGAGCTGGCTGTGGGCTTCAGAGCAGAGCGACGGGGCAGGGGCAGCTGTAGCCACAGGAAATGCGGGAGCCCTCAGAACCCACAGGACCCACACAGCCTGGACGAAGCTCAAGTTCAGAGTGAATGGGACAAGGAGAAGGCGGTCGGCTGGAATGAGGAGCAAGAGGCTTTCGTGATCAAGGTGGAGTTATCCCGTGTGCCGATGACCAAAACTCTCTTAGAAATGTTTAGTTCAGGTCGGCGTGGCGGCTCACGCCTGGAAGCCCCGCACTTTGGGAGGCCAAGGAGGGTGGATCACTTGAAGTTAGGAGTTTGAAACCAGCCTGGCCAACATGGTAAAACCCAGTCTCTACTAAAAATACAAAAATTAGTCAGACATGGTGGCACGCACATGTAATCCCAGCTACTTGGGAGGCAGAAGCAGGAGAATTGTTTGAACCTGGAGGCGGAGGTTGCAGTGAGCCAAGATCACACCATTGTACTCCAGCCCGGGCAACAGAGTAAGACTCGGTCTCAAAAAAAAAAAAAAAAGCTTGATTCTGATGTGATTCATGCAGGGGTGATTTCAGAAGGTCACAATGAACCCACTGAGAGGGAAAAGTCTTTGAACAAAAGGACAAGAGTCCCCCAGAGTTAGCCAGCCTTTATGTCCAGCCTAACCATCTGAGGAAGGGGGTTCTAGAATCACACGGTCACCCCCCAAATGAGGTTCCAATGAGGGCCCTGGCTCCGCCCACAGCCAGCCCTGGCCTCGGCTGCCTGCAGGTGATGGGCACGGCTGGGATTCCGTAATTAAGTCATAAAACACAAGGCTGGCTACTTAGAGGAGAATTACAAGGCATTGCAGCTTGTGAATACGGTAATCCAGCTTAATTAACACCAACTCGGAGGGCAGGGCGCAGGCTTCTGAGTTAAATCAGCCCATGCGGAAACGCTGGCCGTCTCTTGCCCTCATCACGCGACGCTGAGCATTTGTCATTGTGTGGAATAAAAATAAACCTGGGCCTGGAAAACTGGGCAGGTGACCCTGGAAGGGCCCGGAAACCACCCAAGGCTGGCTCTCCAGGGCCTTTGTGTTAAAATAGAACAAATCTAGCAACCCTGAGAGGTGTATCAAGGGTGGACGAGCTTCTCTGGGACAGGGGACATGCAGGCTGACCCGGCAGACAGGAGACAGAAGGGGGTGGATCATTGTGAAGCAGGAAAGGCCGAGAAACAAACCTCACCAACACCGAACTGGGAAGGAAGGGGTGATTCATTCAGCCGGGAGCTGTGGTGGGTCTCAATGCCCCAAACAGCCGAGCCCCCGAACAAAGAAAATCCCTGCCCTTATAAAGGCTTACAACTCTAGAAATTACATGTGAAAGGGTCTTGGGTTTACCGCTCTAGAAATTACAGTGAAAGGGTCTTGGGCTTACAACTCTAGAAATTACATGTGAAAGGGTCTTGGGTTTACCGCTCTAGAAATTACAGTGAAAGGGTCTTGGGCTTACAACTCTAGAAATTACATGTGAAAGGGTCTTGGGTTTACAACTCTAGAAATTACATGTGAAAGGGTCTTGGGTTTACAACTCTAGAATTTACATGTGAAGGGGTCTTGGGTTTACAACTCTAGAAATTACATGTGAAAGGGTCTTGGGTTTACCGCTCTAGAAATTACAGTGAAAGGGTCTTGGGCTTACAACTCTAGAAATTACATGTGAAGGGGTCTTGGGTTTACAACTCTAGAAATTACATGTGAAAGGGTCTTGGGTTTACAACTCTAGAATTTACATGTGAAAGGGTCTTGGGCTTACAACTCTAGAAATTACATGTGAAAGGGTCTTGGGTTTACCGCTCTAGAAATTACAGTGAAAGGGTCTTGGGCTTACAACTCTAGAAATTACATGTGAAGGGGTCTTGGGTTTACAACTCTAGAAATTACATGTGAAAGGGTCTTGGGTTTACAACTCTAGAATTTACATGTGAAAGGGTCTTGGGTTTACAACTCTAGAAATTACATATGAAAGGGTCTTGGGTTTACAACTCTAGAATTTACATGTGAGAGGGTCTTGGTCCTTGGAGTAGGCATGGGGTACGTGACTTAGGTGGGGGGTCTGATCACGTTTAAGTAAAAACAATGCCTTCCAGAAAGATTCCTCCATACCATGCCTGCGATCTACAGGAGGGCAATTAAAGGTGGTGCCCGCCCGTTCTGCCAGCCTTTATATCTCCTATTGAAATGCAGTGTGGAAGTCAAGGGGGAGATGGTCTAGATGCTTAATTAAGGGTGATTAAGGGTCTCCTTCCCCCCATCACAGGTGCCTCGTCCCTTATCCCCACCCTTTGTTCTGCAGGCTAGATCCACCTTCAAGACCCCTGCTCTCTGCTCACGGCTCTCTGCCCAGGGGAGGCAGACCCCAGCCCAGCCCATGCCACTCTAAGCACTTCCTGAGGGTTCGCCAGTTCAGCCTTATAACCACCCTTGCCTTAGACTCTTACTGCTTGCTGTAACGAATTACCACAAATTCAGTGGCTGAAAACAACAAAAGTGTTTTTACTGCCAGTTCTGTAGGTCAGAGGGCCAACCAAGGGCTCGAAGGGCTGAGAGTGGCATCAGCAGGGCTAGCTTCCTCAGAAGGTTCCCAGTGAGGGTCCTTCCCTGTCTCTTCCAGCTCTGAGGGCTCCTGCTGTTCCTTAGCTGGGGGTTCATCACTCCAGGCTCTGTCTCGGGGGTCCCATGGCCTTCTCGCCTGCATGCATCAAATGTCCCTCTGCCTCCCTGTTATAAGGACGCCTGTGGTCACACTCAGGGCCCCCCGAGCAATCCGGGATGACCTCCGGATGGCAGCAAGACTCCTCAGTCCATCGTCTGCAAAGCCACCTTTGCCACGGAAGGCAGCGTGTGGACAGGCTCTGGGATGAGGCGTAGCCATCTCGGGGACCCTTATTCAGCTGGCCACCGGTAGGCCACAACTGGGCTCAGCAGAGAGGCTGCCCAGGGACCCCATGTGGCAGTGATAACGCCTCAGGGCCCATCCTCTTCCCCCTCTCCCCCATTCTCTTTGGGGCTGTCACGGCTGCCTCTGCGGGGCGTGCTAGGTCAGTGCAGGCTCACAGGGAGGAGGCCTCCGTAAGAGCAAGGCCCTCGGACGCTGGAGGGTGAGACGCTGCCCAGTGTGAAATCGACCTTTGATGTCATGTGACTTGGAAGAGCTCCTGTTTAGGGCTCAGCTCTGCTAAAATGCCCAGGGAGGCAGGAGGGGGAGAGTTTTAAAAGAGTCACAAAGTACCCAAGCGCTTAGAACGAGAACACGAGAGGGCCTAGTTCAAGACTGGAACAGAATGTTTATCTTGGAAGAGAGCGCGCTGGTCTCTCCCTCTGTCTTTTCAGAAGGACATGGATCCCACCATGAGTCCCCCACTCTCTGACCTCATCCAGCCCTAGCCCTTCCCAAAGGCCCTGCTGCTGACACTATCCTGGTAGGGGTTGGGGCTCCAACGTTCGAGTGTGGGGTCGCACAGACATTCGGTCCACAGCACCAGGCTGATGCTGAGTTGCGGAGAGGCTTCTCCAGGGCCCAGCTGGCTCATCTCTTTCCCAAGGCAAAAGGATCATTACCTTGCCGGGGCCTCATCAGAACAAAAATGTAACTGTTTTGTGCCTTTTAGAAACCTCCTGAGTTGGGAGAAATGGAGATTTTGGTGGCTGTCCATGAAGTACTTAATTAAGCAGAACACGTAATCCCATCACTATTACAAGAAACACGCAGAGCTCCAATATCTGCGGAAATGTGGTTGCCTGTGGGGCTGGGGACTGCCTGCCCCGGCCTGGTCTCCCCAGCCCCACCATGGGCTCCTTCCTTCCCAACTATCTGGGTTGTTTCCTTAATGCTTGTCCTGCCGCAGACCAAATGTGGAGTCTGTTCTTATGGTCTGAATATCTGTGCTCCCCCCCACCTCAAGTTCCAATGTTGACACATCTGGAGACAGGGCCTTTATTGGAAGTAATTTAGGTTATATGAGGTCATAAGGGTGGGGCCCCGATCCAATGAGATTAGTGTCCTTGTAAGAAGAGACTCCAGAGAGCTTTCTGGCACTTTCGGGCACACACACTCTCAGTCTCTCTCTCTCCTCTCTCTGCCATGTGAGGAAGGCAGCTGACTGTGAGTAGAAGAGAGTTCTTACCAGGAACCAAATTGCTGGTGCCTTGATCTTGGACTTCCAGTCTCCAGAACCATGAGAAAATAAATGTTTGTTTAAGCTCCCCCTCCAGTCCGTGGAACCTTGTTATGGCAACGCAAACTGAATAAGATACGTGGGGCTGGGTGTGACTCCACTAGGCCTCAGTTTCCCTCTCTGAAATGGGGATGGATGGTAACAGCACCTGCCTCAAAGGCTGGGGGGCCTAAATGAAAGTTCAGGCACCAAGGCACCAGGATTGGGCAGGGCGCGGTCCGACTTCACTTCCACAGGCTCACATCAGCGACAGCAGCCCCTGCGCAGCGTGGTCTGACTCCCAGAAAGACCCCATTTCCCGGGGTGTCCAGGGGGAGTCCTAGACACTTGAGGAGATTAAGTGTCATGAGACATCAGCCCTCTGTCCTGATCACGATTTTACAGATGAGGAAACTGAGACAGGAGCTGCCAGGGCACTTACTCGAGGTCATAGCAGGAATATACAGAGTAGAACCCAGGCCAGCTGGGAGCCCAGTATCCCCAAAACCACCCAGGCCAGTGAGTGCAGAAGGGGAGACTGTCTGAGGAGGAGGATTTAGGAGGGATGACGGAGATAAATGGGTACAGCCCGCTGCTGTAACTCTTCTGGAGACACCCATAAACAATGTCAGAAAAGCATGACTGAGGGCTTAACGGCAGAGGTGGTAAAGTGTGACTGATGGGTGTTGCTGACAGACAGCTCAGCCCACACACCCCCAGGCCTGGCCAGCTCTTCCGTCCACACAGGAGGGCTGAGGATCGACTTCTGAGCTCCTTTCTCTTCCCGGCTCTGTCCACATTGTGCTGGGAGGTTCTGGAGCTGAGCCCAGCGCCATGTGGAGGGCCTGGCCCACCTTGCTGGGCTGGCTGCCCCAGGCATGTCGGGGTGAAGGGGTGTTTGCCTCTCACTAGCGGGGTGGGTGAGCTTGACGAGAACAGCTGGTCAATTGCTCCTTGGCTCCTTCTAGAAACATCTGAACCCAGCAGGATATCTAATGGAACAGACATCTCCAACTCAACACAGCACTGCAACTTCCTCTGCCTGCCAGAGGCTTCCCCATCTCACCAAAGGGCCCAGGGCTACCCGGCAGAGCCCAGGACTCCCCCCACGTCAACCCCGCCCCCGACCTGTGCTCTGCCCCGAAACTGCCCCCAGCCTGACTCCTCTCCACCCTGGTGTTTGATGTGGAACAGCCTCCAATGGGTGAGTGTGAGTGTCCCCCCTGTGTGAGTGTCCTGGCTTTCGTTACAAAGTGCCACAAACCGGGGGTCTTCAAACAACAGAAATGTATTCACTCACAGTTCAGGCGGCCTCCAGTGCTGCGAGCCACCCTGGCACCCTCCCCTTGGCTTGTAGCGGCACCCATCAACCTCTGCACGTGGCCTTCTGCTCTTTGCCTCTGTGTCCCCCTCTTCTTACAAGGACAGCAGTCAGCAGATTTGGGGACCACCCTAAATCCAGGATGATCTCATCCCAAGATCTTTAACTATAAATGACATCTAGGGACATCTGGGAGGACCCTGTTTCCAAATGAGATTCCTAGCAGACACAAGTTCTGTGGAACACCATCCAACCCCCTCCTCTCTCCAATCCAGTCTCCGAACAGAGGTCGACAAGCTGAACCACACACACGTGTGAGCACTACTGCCCTCTGCCACAAACCCAGTCACCAGGGAAGCAGAGTCTAAATTCTTCTCCACAGCCGGGTGCCATGGCTCACACCTGTAATCCCAGCACTTTGGGAGGCTGAGGTATGTGGATCACCTGAGGTCAGGAGTTTGAGACCAGCCTGACCAACATGGTGAAACCCCATCTCTACTAAAAATACAAAATTAGCCGGGCATGGTGGTGCACGCCTGTAATCTCAGCTACTTGGGAGGCTGAGGCAGGAGAATCACTTGAACCCAGGAGGCAGAGGTTGTGGTGAGCCGAGGTGCAGCCACTGCACTTCAGCCTGGGTGACAGAGCGAGACTCTGCCTCAATTAAAAAAAAATTCCTCTCCATGTCTTGTGGAGCCTGTGCCTGTCTCTCTTGCCCTCCCCATGCTTGGGTGCACAGCCTCTGCCCCTCCAGGTCCCTGGAAGGTCTCCACCTCTGGGGCTCCAAACCCACCTTCTCTGAGGCTGTCGCCACCCTTCCCTGCTGGCCAGCACTGCATGGCTATTGCTTATGCTCTGCTCACCATTTGCCCTTCTGGAGGGTCATCGTACTCATTTCTTTCTGGCCCGCCTAAGCTGTGCTCCCACAGCACCCATGTGAGGACACCACCCATGGCAGGTGCTCAGGAAATACAGGTGGACCCGCTGGAAGGAAGGAAAGAGGGACTGCAAATTCTTCCCAGCTCCTTCATTTCCCTGATGGAAGATGGTTCTCATCAAACGGGAGGACTGATAATAGTTACCCCAGCCACCCTCAGCTGCTTACGTTTAAATTAATTGACATTAAATACATAAAACTAAGAATCAGTTCCTCAGTCACAATGGCTGGATTCTGAGTGCTCAGTAGCTGTGTGTGGCCGCTGGTGCTATATCAAGCACATGGGACATTTCCAGAAAGTTCTACCAGACAGAGTTGCTTTAGACCAAGGAAGGAGAGAGAATTTGGGGCTGTCAGGATTATGAAGGTCCCAGGGCATCTCTTCCAGCCTGTGGCCCCTCCCAGGCCAGGGCAGGGTGTGGACAGCAATGGAGACCCCACTGGGGAGCTGGGGGATAGGACGGGCCACAACTCAGGGCTAAGGATGCACCCAGAGATGCCACCAAGAACTGGAGCTACAGGAGGCGGGAGCTGGGGGCCTTCGTCCCTGTGCAGGGAGACGCAGCCTCAGGTGTGGTCTCCTGGGAGCAGAGACTCTGGTTCCCCTAGGGATGGGCCCGGAGCCTCCTGAGAGCCTCCAGCCTCGGGGAGGGGCTGAGGCTGGGGAGTGTGCAGGGCTAATGGACACCACACCTGCCACTTCCTGGGAGCTGAGGGTGGAGCTGATGGGGGCGGGCTGTCACCTGCACGGTCTTATTCCCAGGCTGCCATCCTACCCCTCTCCCCTATGGAGGAGGTGGGAATGGAGCAACGTCCCCAGCCAGTTCCCTGGTTCCCTGGTACCCCCGACGGATTCCTGCTAGCTCTGCAGTTCTCAGACCTGAGGCCAAGGGGTGTTGGACACACCGCACCCCTCACAGAGAGAGAAACAACCGTCCCCTCCT
Organism: Ateles fusciceps; assembly: GCA_036589455.1. NCBI lineage: Eukaryota > Metazoa > Chordata > Mammalia > Primates > Atelidae > Ateles > Ateles fusciceps. The sequence goes on from JAZHEH010002754.1 coordinate 2,024,296, forward strand.
GCCTGGGCCAGGATTCACTCCCAGACTTCCCTCAGCCTCCATTTCCATCTTTCCAAAGAAATGCTCCCAGGGCCACAGCCTGCTTCAAAAACAAAGCCCCAAACCATCTTTCCGTTGAGGCAGCAGCCCTCAGCCAGGGGCGACTGTGACCCCTCAACCCCAACCCCCAGGGAACCAGAGGACATTTGTCAACATCTAGAGACATTCTTGGTTGTCACAACTGGGGGGTGGTGCTGGCCTGGAGTGGGGAGAGGCCAGGCTGCAGCTGGACACCCTACAGTGCTCATGAGGAGCCCAAAACAGAGCGTTATCCTGCTAGAAATGTTCCTGGTGCCGCCATGGGCGACACGGTCCCAGTTCCACACCCCGAGGGGCGCCTCTAGGGAATGCCACCACCCAGAGCGTGGTCTCTATTGGCTCCCTCCCCTGGTGGCCTTTGTGGGCTGCCCCAAGGGGTCTCACCAGGAATTTAGCCAACTTAAAGTTAGAACAGCCCCCACAAGACCACCCCATCCTCACTTCGAATATCAGCTGCAAGTTCCAGGGGTCTCCAAGACCACTCTCAGGTTTGGTGATTTGTGGCCAAGACTTGCAGAATTCACTACAAGCACCTACGCTCACAGTTACGGTTTATCACAGCAAAGAGATCCAGGTTAAGATCAGGCAAGGACAGGGAGGTGTGGGGCAGAGTCCAGGAGGGTCCGGACACGGGGTGTCTGCCGTCCTCCCTGGGAAAGTGGGGAGGAGTCCCTCTCGGAGGTGATGTGTGACAACATGCATGGGGCATGGCCGCCAGGGATGCTCCCGGGCCTTTGGTGTCCCAAGTCTTTGCTGGGGCTCCATCATGCACTGCCGTGGCAGCTGAGCTGTAGTTTCCAGCTCCTCCTGGAGGTTTGGGCTAATCCTTCTGGTCTCCAGTTTCCTCTGGAGGTCCAAGCTGATGTGGCGTGACCCAGAGCCTCCACCATAAATTACACCATCAGACTGTCCAGCGGTCAAAGCCCCCAGGCAAACAGAGACACATATATCAGGCAGGAAATTCCAGGAGCCTAGAGACCACCTCCCAGGAGCTGAAGGCAAAAGTCAGCCCCCTCTCTTTCGATCAAGCTGGTGCTTCATTACACAGACCTCCCTTCCTCCCTCCCCCCACTCCCTTCCTCCATTTTACAGATCAAGAAAACTGAGGCCCAGACCTTAGGCAGTCTGACCAGGCTCTGAGCAGTGGAAGATGTGGGCTCTGAGCCAGGCTCTGCACCCCCCCTCTTTACTCAGGCCCCTCCGCTCCCCCCAGCCCCATCCCTCTCAGAGGTGCACAAGCCCAAGCTCGGAGTAACCTCCGTGCAGCCTCTTAGCAATGAGCCAGCTAACGGAGGAGAAGACCCTTAGACCTCTGTGCAAAAACGAAAAAGGAGGACAGCTTCATGCATAAAATGCACCCTGTAGAGGTAGGAAAAATGCAGGAAGAGAAGTTTCCGGTAATCCACCCCATGGAAACCACCAGGCCAGCGTGGGACCTGGAGTATCAATCCTCTAAACCCGGGGCCCCCTCCTGCCTGGAGGGCCGAGGGCTGCAGGCCTCTGGGGCCTGCCCGCCTCCAGTTCCGCCGCCTTGTTCTCGCTCCCAGGCAGCCTCCGTCCCGGCCTCCCATCCCAGGCAGAGCATGGTACCCCGCACACACGGTTGCTAAGAGACCGTTGCCGAGAGTCACAACTCAGCTGGCAACGGAAAACACCCCCAGCAACACAGTTTGCTGGGCCCATTTAGGGGAGACATGTTTCTGGTCCACTCGATGCCTCATCCTCTTTGCAACATTTCAAATGTTTTCTTTTACATGGTTTCTAGATATCACTTAGCATGCACTCTATATTTAGGAACGGTTATGAAACAAACATATCACCCACAATATCTGCTTTGACTGTGGCATGAAGCCTGGTGCCGGGATCAAGAGGCAGGGAGACACCAGGGAAAGATCCTGCCTTGTATCCCAGGTAAGCCTGGTGCTCCTGGCTGACTTGGGAGCCTGTTGGTCAGTCTCATCTGGTCTAATCCTGCAACCCCGGGTGGCGAGCTTTACGCCACAGAGCCTACTGGACTGTGAGAAACAGGAGAGGCTGATGGCTCCCGTGCTGGGCCAGAGGCTACTGTCCTTGTAGTACCCCTGAAAGGTCGATCCATGTAGTAGCCCCAAAAGTCCAGATCCAGCCCCTTATTTTGCAGAGGAGGAGTCCAAGGTGGCCCACCGAGCTGGCCTCTGCTGCTGTGGAGAAATACTGCACCCCAAGCCACATCATGACACTCCTCAGCCCAGAGTGGCCAGCGTGAAGAGGACAGACTCTATCCCAGCAAGGATGAAGGCAGCAGTCCCCAGGTCCTCCATCAGCACACATCTAATTTCCTGGGCACCCCAGACAGGGACCTTGGGAGGCCATTTGTTTGACCTGGCACAGCCGGGAAGATCGGATGGGAGCCTGGAAGTGGGGGTGCTGGTGTGGTGTTGGGGGGACTTTGTGCCTGACGTGTCTCCTATCACAGCTCTCTCTAGCACTAAAGGCTCCTGTTTTTGAGGTCTGTGACACTGGAGTTGTTCACCAAAATTCCGATTTTCCTCCTCCTCGGGCACACACAGGACTGCTGGTCTCCACCCTCCTGGAGTTAGGTGCGGCCCATGAGCTGGGGCTGCGGGGGATGGGTGTCACTCCAGGAAAGGGAAGACCAACTCAACACCTGCCACACTGCCCTTGAACCCAGAGGTGGTGACTAGGAACGGATGATGCTCTGGCTGGTGGGGGCTTCACCCAACTGGGTTACTAAGTGGGAACGGCAAGGAACAGCACCCAGCAGACCTGGCAGGGCCATGAGAGTGAGCAGGAAATACTCCTTTGTGTTTTTAAGCCATGGCAACCTGGAGATGATTTGTTACTGTAGCTTAACCCCACCGCCCTGACTGCTACAGGCCCCTTATCCTAAACGCTTGGACCGGAAGTATTCTGGATTGCACGTTTTCCGATTTTGAAATATTTGCATGTACATTTAGTTTATTTGCACATATATCTTGGAGATGGGACTCAAGTCTAAACATGAAATTCACTTATGTTTCATGTATGTCTTACACGCATAGCCTGAAGGTAATTTTAGACAACATTTAAAGAATTTTGCCTGGGCACCGTGGCTCACACCTGTAATCTCAGCACTTTGGGAGGCTGCGGCAGGCGGATCACAAGGTCAGGAGATTGAGACCATCCTGGCTAACACGGTGAAACCCTGTCTCTACTAAAAATACAAAAATCAGCAGGGTGTGGTGGTGCACGCCTGTAGTCCCAGCTACTCGGGAGGCCGAGGCAGGAGAATCACTCGAACCCGGGAGGCAGAGGTTGCAGTGAGCCGAGATCGCGCCACTGCACTCTAGCCCAGCGACAGAGCTAGGATTCGTGTCCAAAAAAAAAAAAAAAAAAAAAAAAAGAATTTTGTGCATGAAACAAAGCTTTCATTGTGCTTTGATGGGGACTTGTCCCATGAGGTCAGGTGTAGAATTTTACTTGTGGTATCAGGTCGCTGCTCAAAAGGTTTGGGATTTTAAAGCATTTTGGATTTTGGATTTTTAGATTAGCTCAACCTGCACTGGACCTCAAAGGGTACCCTTTCACAAGGCCAACATGCATAGCAAGGAAGAGAGCTCTTTTTGGGTTTTTTTGAGATGGAGTCTCGTTGTCACCTAGGCCGGAGTCTGTGGCGTGATCTTGGTTCACTGCAACAGCAGCCTCCTGGGTTCAAGTGATTCTCCTGCCTCCGCCTCCCAAGTAGCTGGGATTACAGGCGCATACCACCATGCCCAGCTAATTTTTGTATTTTTAGTAGAGATGGGTTTTTGTCATGTTAGCCTGGCTGGTCTCAAACTCCTGACCTCAGAAGATCTGCCTGCCTCAGCCTCCCTAAGTGCTGGGATCACAGGTGTGAACCACCGACTCCAGCCGAGAGTTCTTAAAACTGGTGATCTCCCAGGTAAGCCCATCTTTCATGGCAGGGTCCACAGGTGAGGCTGGGAGGGTCCAGGAGCAGAACATGAAAGCCAGATTCTGACGGGTGCAGCAGGGGTGGAGGCGGATGGCACCGAAGTCAGGGGGCAGAGAGGGCAGTAAACACACGTACCCCTTCTCTGCCCAACAGTGCCTCGGTTTCCCTGCTTGTAAAGTGAGCCTAGTCACTACTAAGAGTGCCTTAATATATCAAGAACTCTTTTTCCCAGGGCCTCCTTCACTCCTTATAGTAGCCCTGAAACGTTATAGTAGCCCAGCTCCTTATTTTGCAGAGGAGGAGCCTAGGTGGCTCTCCCACGGGAGGCAGAGCTGGCCCCGACGCCAGCCCCATGTTCACTCCACACCCAGCATCCTGACATTGCCATCAACCCCCAGCTTCCGGTTTCCCAAGCTCCAGCCAGTGGAGATCCGCCATCCTGCTGGCTGTCAGCATGGCCTCGGGGTGGTAAGGGGCTGCCGCAGGTTCTGCCTACCCGCCCACCCCAGGACAGGCTCAGACTCATTGTCTAAGAAGAGTCCCTTGAGCAGGGGCACCAACAGGTCCCGGAGGATCGAGGTACCACAGCAGGCTCTGGCCGGGGAGATCATCCCAGCTCCGGGGCTCTGGGCTCCAGTGTGACGAGGCAGTGCATTCCTCACAAAGACAGGATGTACTTGGGGAGACGCTGCACCATTGTTGTGAAGCGGAAGAGAAATTAATTTTAAGCCTGGAGTTGATTCCAGCCTGGGAGGGGAAACGCCAACACTCAGAGAGGGCTGGTTTCAGGCATGTGTGCGCCACCGCTCACGTGCCCACGGCAGCCTGAATTCAGAGGGAAACGCACCCCAGGCACCTTCCCTCCTCTGTCAGCATTCCAATCCACCCCCCACATCCCAGCACCGGAAGAGCCCGGCCCCTCCTTCCACCTAGGGAGCCTTGGGTGTACTCTCCACGGAGCCACGCCCTGTCCCCTGCCCCGCCAACTAACCCACACCAGCCGGGCTGCTGCCGGAAAGGCTGGGAGAGGGCAGTGAGCCAAACTGAAACCGCCTCCTTTGAATGCTCTCAAGGGTTTGGTCAGTTCTGTCATTCAACCTGGTGCTTGGTGATGAGGACACAGAACGGAGCGTGGCCCCACGGCTGGCCTCCCAGGTTCTCCAGGCCTGAGGGAGTGGGACACACGGATGTCCAGCAGGTTCCAGCCTGGCGGGAGAGGGAGGTCCAGATCACAGGCTTCAGGCCGCCGTGGTCCTGGGGGCCACACGTGGTGGGGAAGGGCTGGGGGATAAGCTGTCAAACACTGGGGACCCCAGCTCCCCAGAGTGCCTCGAAACTGCTGCCTCAGCCACTACTGCAGGGTGCGCTCTGACATCAGCTCCAAGCTGGGGAGAGGGGGGTGCTGCCCTCAGGAAGCTGTCACCTGGGCCACCAGGGAGTACCTGCTGCAGAGCGGGGTGATCCCAGTGCCCTCCAGTGCCCTGACTCTAGTAAGCCTATCTCTGGGCCTCATCTCCCCAGGCGTGCAAGGAAGGGCCTAGCCATCCAGCGCCCCAGCAGACCTGGTCCCCTGACCTGACACCCATCCTACTTTCCTTCCTCACTACAAGGACCCTAATTTTGTCTTGGCAGGTAACAGACCCAGCTACAAAACCCCTTTCGCAGTTCTCTCTGGCTGCCATGAGTGACCAGGAGAACCCAGGGTGCTTGTCAGTGAAACATGAGAGGACGTCACCTGTGGCTTTCTGGAGCGGGGCAGACAGCATGCACACCGCTTCTGCTCCTCGCCCTGGCCCTGGAGGTGGACCGTGGTGGGCCTTGACCCCCCACTCAGCTTGCCCTAGGCTAGAAGGTTCCCTAATGGCAGTGAGGAGAGGTGGGCTGCAGGGCCCGTGCTCAGAGCAAGAGAAAGGCCAGCCATCCTGCTGGGCTAGCACTGACTGCGAAGGTGCCCTGAGGCTAGACGGCAGGTCCCAGCGAGGTCAGGCCCCAATACAGGAACCAGGCCACGGCCGAGGACTATGAGGGCAGCAGACAGAAAGACAGTCAGGCCTAGGTTGCCCAGAGGTGAGGCCAGGAATGGATCTGTGGACAAGTGGCATCTCTAGGCCCCTGGAAATTGTGTGTGATTTCAAGGAAAGAGACAGTAGTGGTTGAATTTTGTCCCCCCTAAAATCCACGTCTATGTCGAACCTCAGAATGTGACTTTCTTTGGAAATAAGCTTGCTGGAGATGCGATCAGTTGAGATGAGGTCATCCTGGAGTAGGTGGGCCCTAAGTTCGCTGGTTGGTGTCCTCATGAGAAGGGAAAGTACAGACACACAGAGACATGGCTACGTGAAGATGGGGGTGGAGACTGGGGGATGTGGCCATCAGCCAAGGACACCTGGAGCCCCAGAAGCTGGAAGAGTCAAGGCAGCACCCCCCGTAGAGCCCTGGAGGGAGAGGACCCTGCCGACACGGTGACGTTGGACTCTGCTGTCAGAACTGTGAGGGGGAGACGTTTCTGCTGGTAAAGCCCCTGCTGGTGGCCCTTTGTGACAGCAGGCCCAGGGCACCAGCACAAACGGTGAGTGTGTAGGAGGCTGGTGTGGTGATTTGCGCCTGTCCATTCTGTGGTCCCTCCGTCCAGCGCCCAACGCATGCTCAGGACTGGCTGGGGCCTGGGGACTGGACACGGAGCACCCGGCAGCAGAGGAGGACGACGGAGTCTGATTTCGGAATCTGACCCACAAAGGGTTGTGGCATTCATGGGAGAAACGACGGAAGACCAACATGAATGATGGGAGCCGCAGTGAGAACGCTTCAGAGGACCTGAGAGATGTGAACTCCCGCCCCAACAAACCGCCTGGGGGAGGAGCCAGGCCCCCATGCACGTGGCCTTAGGAACAGGAGAGCTGACTTTTCTACAGCAAATAAGGCCCAGGGTGCCTACAACAGGGGAGGGGGAGCCTAAGGCTCAACCAGACTCACGACGACTTAGATCGGCGCAAGTAGGCACATTTAGCTGGAATCTGGGAGGAGCCTGCTGGGGCACAGATGTGCCATCCGGAAGGTTCCCTGGGTCACACGCACACACAGCCCCTCCCTCCTGCCTGCCCTCTCCAAGGAAAACCATGTCCCTGGCCTGTTTCTCTTGGTATCCACCTTCTCCATCATGGAGGGGGTCTCCGCTCCTAACCCACTCGGCAAAGTCCCGGTCGACAGTGAGTCACTGAGTGCTGCGCCAGGTATACGCTGCGCTCAGGGCTTCCAGGGCAAGGTGACCCCGAAGGCGCCGGGAATAGGACAGTGTAGGTGCCCCCCGCAGCGGAGGACGTGGCCAGTGTCTGTGAGGACGCTTCCGCATGACAAGCTGGAGTCATAAGAACACAGTAGCCCTGTAGGCTGAAGCCTGGCCCAAAGCAGTTGGGGCCCCCTACCTCCCGGCCTCTCTCCAGGCGGCATCCTCCCCAGGGCGCCAGGCTTCCCCAGCTCCAAGTCCGGGCGTCTGAAATCCGCTGTGTAACCGGATCACGCCCCAGTCCGTGCTGAGCGCCCATTTGCACCCGTCTCAGAAAACACGTGTCTCAGAGAAGGAAAGCAGTTTCCACAGGTAATTTTCTATCAAATATATTACATTTCTCAGAATCACAGGTGGAAGTTAAGTAATTCGATTCCCCCTTATTTTTGAAATGTTTCAGAGGACAATGTAAAGCATTTCCCATCTGTTCTGGGAAATGCTTCTTTAGATGCCAAACGTTAGAATGCGATTTGTTCTTCAATCAGGGAAGAGGGAACGGCACGGACTTTCAAGGGTAGCATCCACGCTCTCTGCTCCTGGCTCCACCGCGGGCCCTGAAGGGCTGCAGGTGTGCGAAGGCAGGCTGGGAAACGCCTTTGAGTCAGACCCACCTCCCTGGTTCAACCAGAGCTCCTTTTTCTCCTTGATAAAAATCCCAATTGTGACTGTTTTATAGAAGCGCCTTTTACGACAGAATCATCTCTCCATGGCATCTTCCCCTGAAGCTGCCTGACAACCCCTGTCTCCCAGGGATGCGGGCTCACAGCCATGCGCTGCTTTACTCCTGTCCGCCGTGAGCACTCAGCGGATGGCTGCTGGGACCCTGCCGGTCAGACAGCCAGGAAAGGGGGCGTGAGGGGGCATCTGGGCTGCAGAAGAACGTACTAATTGCTTTATTTTTTGAAATGAGGTCATGTTGATCTGGAAGGTAACTTGGGGGAAGGGTAGACAGAACCAGGAGGAGGACAGAGGAAAAGGACATCATTGGGCAAGATGAGGGCCTGGGAAGCTGGGTCTCCGAGAAGCCTGGCCCCTTGGATCTCAGTGAGACTCTCGCACGGAGTGCTGGCTGATGAGAGGCAGGGGGACGAGGGCAGGTGCAGGTGCCCATGGAGGAGAGAGGCCCTGGGATCCCCAGAGCTGGGCATGAGGGGGCTGCCACTGGGGACAGATGGGCAACCTGGGCACCACGCAGAATAGTGTCTGCAGCTCGTTAGACAAGTTGAATATATAAATATGTTATATATATACACATTAAACATATATATTTATACATACATATATTTCTATGCATAACATATAAAAACATGTTATATATAACATATTTATACATACATACATTTATATATGCATTACATACATACACATATGTATTACATAAATATATATGTGGAATGTTATATACAATATAGTATTCATATTATATGAATTCATAACATATATATGTTATATATTAAACACACATGTTACACAAATATAAATAACACTGAGTTGAATATACAAAAACCCTGAGTTCATAATGATATACCAGTGGCGGGGTGGGGTAAGGAAGAGAGAGAGATGAGCAGAGAGGACAGAGGGAGAGAGAAAAAGACTCCACTTCATCCCCCAACAACACGATAGAAAACCAACTCACTGGACATCAGTGGAGATCACTGAAGCGTCAACTTCATACAGAGAGACTTGATAATGAAAAAGAAAGAATCAAACAGCGTTTAGCTTAACCAAGTCATCTTATTTGATATGGGGACATCCTTCGAGATAGAAGACTCTCAGCTCATCATCGAGGAAGGAATGCCAGGATTAGGCAGTCACCATATGCAAGCCTCAGTGGACCCATTGATGTGTCCAGGGCCCACCCCAGAGAGAGGCCGCTGGGTGACCAGCTGGTGAGGAGCTTCAAGAGGAAGGATTCACCGTCACTACCTGAAGCCTGGGTGTAGCTTTCATCACAGAGGTGCAGCGCACAGTCTCTGCCTCGTGGGGGAGATGGGCGTGAAGCTCACAGCACTTGCGTGTGGCTGGGCCTGACATAAATAGCACGGACCCAAGCACTGGCTGATGACACCACAGGAGGTGGAAGTCACATCTGGGGTGGGGAGCAGCCTATGGCCAACCTATCCCAACCTACCCTGTCCCTATAACACGTCCTGGAGGAAACAGGGGGAGATGGCTCAGACTGAAGACTTGGGGACATAGGTACCAAGTGCCACGTGGGTCCTGGGTCAGTCACCACCGTGAAAAGACATTCACCAGATAATCTGGGACATGTGCTCATGGAGGGGGTTTCGATTCCACCCCCGAGGCCACTACTGGGTCCGTGGACGGGACAGTGGCACTGGGGGCTGCAAGAAAGATGCCTTGCTGCTGGGAGACAGGCCAAAGTGGAAGAGGAGTGGCGCGATGACTGGGACTTGCTGGAGAAAAAAAGAATACAAAGGGCTACCTGTATATGGATGGCAAGAATCTCTTGGATAACCAATCACAGCCAATCAAAGAAAAAATAGATACTAAAGTAGATGAAAATTAAAAACTGTGCATCAAAGGGCACAATCAACCGAGCAAAAGGCAGCTAAAGAGCGGGAGGAAATATTTGCAAATCATGTATCTGGTAAGGGGTTCATATCCAGAATGTGCAGAGAACTCTTACAACTCAACAACAAATACAAAAATGCAATTTAAAAACAGGCCAACTGGCGGGGTTCAGTGGCTCACGCCTGTAATCCCAGCACTTTGGGAGGCCAAGGTGGGTGATCACTTGAGGTCACGCGTTCGAGACCAGCCTGGCCAACATGGCAAAACCCTGCTTCTACTAGAAATTCAAAATTAGCCAGGCATGGTGATGCATGCCTGTAATCCCAGCTACTCAGTAGGCTGAGGCAGGAGAATCGCTTGAACATGGGAGGCGGAGGTTGCGGTGAGCCAAGATCGCGCCACAGCACTCCAGTAAGTAAATAAATAAATGAAATCAATAAAAAATCAAAATGGGCAAAGGACTTGAAAAGACATTTCTGCAAAGAGGAGCTGCAGATGGCTCATAAGCACTTTTCTGAAAAGATGTTGAACACCGCTAATCAATTAGAGAAAGGTAACTCAAAACTACAACGGGATACCACCTCACTCTGTCAGGATGGGCTCGGTCCTAAAACAGAAGGTGACGACGTTGGTGAGGACGTGGGGTCGGGGGGAAACTGGAGCCCTCGGGCACCACTGGCAGGAGGGGAAGTGGCGCAGCCCCTGTGGAAAACAGCCTGGCTACTCCTCAAAACGTTAAACACAGAATGAGCACGTGAGCCAGCAGTGCCACTTCCGGGTCTATGCCCGAGGGAACTGACGGCAGGGTCCTGAAGAGCTACCTGCCCACCTGTGCTCACGGTCGCAGCACTATTCACGATAGCTAAAAGGTGGACGCAATGCAAGTGTCCGCCTACATATGAACAGATACACAAAAGGTGGTCTCTCCGTACGGGGGGATGTTTATTATTCAGGCTTAAACTGGAAGGAGATTCTGACGCATGCTGCGACACGGAGGAACCTCGAAGGGGTTCCACTGAGTGAAATAAACCAGGCACAGAAAGACAAATACTGCAGGGTTCCATTGATCTGAGGTCCCTAGAGTGGTCAAATTTATAGGGAGAGAAAGTGGGATGGTGGGTGCCAGGGGCTGGGGGATGAGTATTGAATAGGGAAGAGTTTCAGTTTGGGAAGAGGGCTTGGAGATGGATGGTGATGATGGTGAATGGAAATGTACTTAATGCCACTGAACTGTATACTTAAAAATGATTAAGATGGCAAATTTTATGTTATGTGCACTATACTACAATTTTAAAAATAAAAAGTATAATTGTTAAAAAAAAAAAAAAGAGGGAGGGAGGGGAGGAAGTGAATGGAGCAAATAGGGGCTGAGATCTCTTGGAGGTCAGTCTCCACAAGGTCTTCATAAGCCTTTGGCCACACTCCTCTGTTCTCAAGAGCCTCCAATAGCTCCCCATTGCCCTGGGCCTTGCCACAGCCTGAAAAGCTCTACAGGGCATGGGCCCCACCCCTCACCACATCCGCCCCTCCTGAATGTTCCAGAACACACAGAATCCTTCCCTGGTCCAGGCAGGGCCTTGCACTCACCACCCCGGTGCATGGCCCACCCTCACTTCAGCTCTACCCTCCTCTGCAGGTCTCAGCCTGAATCTTTCCCCTTGGGGGGCTCTCCCTGACTACACTGTCGACAAAGGCTTGGGTCTCTGCCCTGTAGCTACACAGCATCCTAGTGTGTGTGTGAGGGTGTGTGTGACTGTATGTGTGAGCATGTGCGAACGCATGGGAGCACACGTGTAAGCATGTATGTGAATGAGTCTGTGTGAGCATATGAGTATGTGTGTAAGCCAGCATGCGTGTGTGGGCGTGTGTGTGAGAGCATGTGAGCGTGAGCATGTGTAAGCATGTGTGTGAACATGTGTGTAAGCATGTGTGAGAGTGCATGTGTGCGTGCAAATGTGCGTGTGTGTGTGTGTGTGTGCACATGTGTACTGGTTCCTGGGGCTATCACGACAAATCACTGCAAACCAAGGGGCTTCAAACAACAGGAATTTTTCTCTCAGTTCTGGCAGCCAGAAGTCTAGGATCAAGGTGTAAGCAGGGTCACACTCCTCTAGTGGGCACGTATGTGGGTGCCTTCGTGTGTGTGCATGTGTATGGGTGCCTGCCTATGTGTCATGTGTTTATGCGTGCATGCATATGTGTGCATCTGGTGGGTGCCTGTGTATGTCTCATGTGTTTGTGCATGTGTATGTTTGCATATGTGTGGGCGCCTGTGTGTATGTGCATGTGTGTGGGTGCCTGTGTATGTCATGTGTCTGTGTGTGCATGTGTATATGTGTGCATGAATGTGGGCACCTGGGGTGTGTATGTGCATGTGTGTGGGTGCCTGTGTGTGCATGTGTATATGTGTCCATGAATGTGGGCACCTGGGGTATGTGCATGTGTGTGGGTGCCTGTGTGTATATGTGTGCATGAATGTGGGCACCTGGGGTGTGTATGTGCATGTGTGTGGGTGCCTGTGTGTATATGTGTGCATGAATATGGGCACCTGGGGTGTGTATGTGCATGTGTGTGGGTGCCTGTGTGTGCACGTGTTTGTGTGCATGCTTGTGGGCGCCTCTGTACACTTGTCTGTGTGCATGTGTGTGTGCATGTATATTTGTGTGTGCAGTGTCTATGTGCACATATCTATGTGCATGTGTTTCTGCACGTGTGTGCACATGTACATGTGCACGTGTTTGTGTGTGCACGTCTGTGGACAGGTGTGCACACATGTGGACGTGTGTCATGTGTACATGTGCGTGTGTGTGCATGAGTATGTGCATGTTTGTGCACACATGTCTGTGGACGTGTCATGTGTACATGTGCATGTGTGCATGAGTATGTGCATGTTTGTGTGCACGTCTGTGGACATGTGTGTGCACACTGTGGACGTGTCGTGTACATGTGCATGTGTGTGTGCATGAGTATGTGCATGTTTGTGTGCACATGTCTGTGGACGTGTGTCGTGTACATGTGCATGTGTGTGCATGAGTATGTGCATGCTTGTGTGCACATGTCTGTGGACGTGTGTGCACATTGTATGTGGACGTGTCATGTACATGTGCATGTGTGTGTGCATGAGTATGTGCATGTGTGTGTGCATGAGTATGTGCATGTTTGTGTGTGCACGTCTGTGGACGTGTGTGCACATATGGATGTGTCATGTGTACATGTGCATGTGTGTGCATGAGTATGCATGTTTGTGTGCACATATCTGTGGACATGTGTCATGTGTATATGTGCATGTGTGTGTGCATGAGTATGTGCATGTGTGTGCATGTCTGTGGACATGTGTGTACACATGTGGACGTGTCATGTACATGTGCATGTGTGTGCATGAGTGCGTGTGTGTACACATGTATGTGGACGTGTGTCATGTGTACATGTGCGTGTGTGTGCATGAGTATGTGCATGTTTGTGTGTACACATGTATGTGGACATGTGTCATGTGTACATGTGCATGTGTGTGCATGAGTATGTGCATGTTTCCACTCACAGCATAGTCACAGCTTGTGGTTATGGAGCCTGTTGACCCGCGTAGTGCTTGTGAGTTCGCGCAGGACCTGTTTCCCCCAGCACACAGGCTCTGTGAGGGCAGGGCCTGGTCTTCCCCTCTGCAGGATACCAAGAGGGCCCGGGCTGGTGCTGAGTATGGAGTGTGTGGGCAGCACACAACTGATTAGACCCAGGGTGTCCATTGCGACCCCCCCCCCAGTTATTCACAGATGGGGGCAGGTGGGGCTGGGATGGGTGCTGACTCCCCCTCCTGGCCGGGCCACGGCCAGCTCGAGAACTCCCTCTGGGGTGCAGAATCCAAGTGTCCACAAAGACAAACGAGCAACCGGAGAGCCATCCCAAGACGGACAGCCCCTCAGACCTCCCCCGGCCAACCTGCGGGGGAAGCAGCCACCACAGAGAGGGCGTGACCCATGCCAGGACGCCACCCAGTGCTCACAAAGGCCAGGACACAAAGGATGCCAGGCACTGGGAGTGAGGCTGGTGCCTGGCGAGGGGGAGGCTGACTGCCCCAGACCCTCAAAAGCCCTGGGGCCCCAGACCTCGGCAGCCTTGCAAAACAGACCCAGGTGCCAGACCCCCTTCCTTCCCACACCCTACACTCTAGGCAGCCCAGGGGAATCCCACGGAGCCTTGGCATCCCAGCTGGCCTCGGGCTGACCAGCGAGTCTACCCTGTGATGGAGTTGGAGCCCTGTTTGGGGTCTGTGAGCTACCCATGGCTCCCTCTCTGTCCATCAATTTAGGCCAGCTGAGCGCAGGTTCCCTGGGAATGCCCAAGAGCCCCGTGCCAGGTGGGTGCCATTCACAGGTCGCAGCTGGCTGGCCAGCAGGAAGCTGGAAGGCACCCCCAGGACAGCTAGCAGCTCACAGTGAGCTGTGAGGCACACGGCAGTTTGGGGCTAATTTTTTCCTGCAAAGAAGTTGATCCCATAATCTGGCAAATACACTAATCATCGCTGCACTGCTCAGAGCAGGAGCTGATGAGCTACAGAGTCCGGGGGGGAACAGGCTCGGCACAGAATGAGATCACGGACTGCTGTCTGGAAGCACGTGCCGCCAGGAGATGAAACTCCAGAGCTGGCGATGGAACCCAAGCTGCTCCCCAGGGACTAAGGACCCATGCCACAGACCAGGAGCTGTGCTGGACACAAGGCTTATACTGTCACCAAACCCTGCATCCACACGCCTGCCCGGCCCCACTTGCAGATTCCCATCTGCAAGCTGAGAGCCTGGGGCGGCAGGATCTGCTCAGCACCCCACTGCCAACCCTCCCTGGGCCAGCCTGACCCCTGGCTCCTCTGATCTGCTCTCCTTTAACAGAAGCAAAGAATGAGTCACAACAGCCGAGGACGAAGGAGCAGCTCTCCTGTCAACAGGTGCTCCGGAAAACCTGTGGTGGTCAAGGAAGCTCCATCTTGTTTAGTCTGCTTGGCGTTTATTGTACAACAATTTAAAAATCTAAATTTCCTACATATATAATAGGAAGATTTCCTAGAAAATGATCTATTCTGGCTTTGGTCAAAAAAGCTGAGAGTCCAGCAGGGCACGGTGGCTCATGTCTATAATCCCAGCACTTTGGGAGGCTGAGGCGGGTGGATTACTTGAGGTCAGGAGTTCGAGACCAGCCTGGCCAACATGGTGAAACACCGTCTCTACTAAAAATACAAAAATTAGCTGGGCATGGTTGCAGGTGCTTGTAATACCAGCTACCTGGGAGGCTGAGGCAGGAGAGTTGCTTGAACCCGGGAGGCAGAGGCTGCAGTGAGCCGAGACTACACCATTGCACTCCAGCCTGGGCAACAAGAGCGAGACTCCATCTCAAAACAAAACAAAAAACTTAAGAGTTGGTGCTGACACTGCCCTTGGTCCCACAGAACCAGCCTGGGCTGGTGCTGGGAGGGTCTGCCCTTGCTGGCCGTGGGTCTCTGCAGCCAGGACGCATCACTCCCTGATGGCATCTAGAGGCCTCTGTGTTGGGGACTCAGATGGCAGCCTCAGGAAAACGGCCAGCTTGGGGTGTAAGTGGGCTCCGTAAGTGCCTGAAAGAGAGTCTCAGTTCATCAGGCTGCTGTAGCAAAATGCCACAGACTGGGTGGCTTCTAGACAGCAGAAACGTATTTCTCACAGTGCTGGGGGCTGGAAGAATCAGAGTGTGGCGAGGACCCACTTCTTGATCTCCTCTCATGGTGTCTTCATGTGGCAGAAGGGGCCAAGGGGCTCTCTCGGGTCCCTTTTACAAGGGCACGACTCCCCCCTCATGAGGGATCCACCTTCATGACCCTATCCCCTCCCGATGGCCCCACCTTCTAATACCATCACGCTGTGTGGACTTACTAATTTTTCGGGGGACACAGACCATCACACCAAAGCAGAGACCATTACACGCATCACAGCAAAGAGGGCCTGGCTGTACCTTTTCTTTAATTTCTGAGAGTCAGTTTCCATCTGGTTTTCCCAGCAACACATTAACTGGGTGAAGCCAAATCCATATAAGTAGGCGGGACAGGTGCAGGAAGGAGAGTGGCCTGAGACTCCCCAGGCTGGCCAGGGACATGAGGGCGCCCTGCAGGCCCACAGGGTGGGTTCTGGCCTCCAGGGCCTGAGCGGACCCCTCGAGCCCCACGGGGTCTTTACCCGGCTCCTCTCTAAACCCTTGACCTCTCAGTGGTGAAGTTCTGAGTGGCTGGAACTGGGACATCAGTGGACCCAGGGACAGCCCCAAGGAAGGGGCTGGGGCTCAGACATAAGGAGGAGGGCTCAGGTCCCCAGGCCCATAGGCCTGTCTGGAGCTCAGAGGGCTCTGCTCAGGCCATCCGGGGGGGCTGGGGGCAGCAGGACGTGGAGGTATAGCTGGGATGTGTCTCTGACGCTGAGCGGGCAACCTGGGGCCAGGCACGGCTGGAGAGTGGGCTGAGTGTCGTCTCCCAGAAAGACGTGCCCAGGTCCTAATCTCCGGAACTGGGAATGGAATCTTATTTTGAAAAGACATAATTAAGTTAAGGACCTTGAGATGGGGGAGATTATCCTGGATTACCTGGCTGGGCCCTAAATCCAAGGACAAGTGTCTTTATAAGAGAGGGGCAGGGAGAGGTTTGAGACACAGACACAGGAAGGAGAAGGCCATGTGAAGACGGAGGTGGAGACTGACATGATGCAGCCACGAGCCAAGGGATGCCCGGAGACTCAGGAAGCTGGAAGAGACCAGGAAGGATCCTCCCCTAGAGCCACCACGGGAAGCAGGGCCCCGCCAGGCCCTGGGTTTCAGACTTGTGGCCTCCAGCACTGTGAGCGGATGCATCGCTGCTGTCTTAAGCCACCGAGTTTGTGGTCATTTGTGACGGCAGCTGCAGGAGATGAATATAGCTGTGCTTCAGACAGGACCCCACGGAGCTGAGGCTCCAGCCCTGACCTGAGAGCGCAGGCATGGGAGGCATAGGAGGGGGTGCGTGCCCCGTCAGGATGCCTCCCCCTCGTCTTCCCCTCCGTAGAACAGTCCCTCAGGCCTGGGCTCTGGAACCCTCCGTAACTTTCTCCACCTCAGAAAGCCTCAGTTTACTCATCTGTAAAGCGGAGAGAGTCAGGCAAGTCCACCTGGCAGAGCTCCTGGGAAGCGGCAAGGTGACCGCTGGGTAACCTGCTTAGCACGGTGAGTGCAGGCAATGGGAGTCTATATCGAGACCCTAGGGATTTAAAGGGATGCAAAGAGCCTCTTCACTCGAGGTCCGAAGGTTCAGACAGCTAAAACATGTGCTGGTCAGTGCCTGGCAACCCTCCCCTGATGAAAAACAATAGATCGTCAACAGATATTTTTTAAATTGTAAGTTTGAGATGAAGTCTCGCTCTGTCGCCAGGCTGGAGTACAGTAGCGTGATCTCAGCTCACTGCACCCTCTGCCTCCTGGGTACAAGCGATTCTCCTGCCTCAGCCTCCTGAGTAGCTGGGATTACAGGCACATGCCCCCACGCCCAGAGAATATTTGTATTTTTAGTAGAGATGGGGTTTTACCATGTTGGCCAGGATGGTCTCGAAGTCTTGACCTTGGGATTCACCTGCCATGGCCTCCCAAAGTGCTGGGATTACAGGCGTGAGCCACTGTGCCCGGCCAACTATGTTTCTTCTTTAATGTGCTCCAGCTTGTCTAGGAGGAGCTGGGAAGAGCCTGAAGCTGCTTGGAGGGCTGCCTGCCCAACGGGATGTGAGAGGGGCAATAAATAAACTTCCACTGCTCACGTAAACAGCCAGTTTCCAGACTGGGGCTTGTCACACTGTCCAGCATTGTGGGAGTGGACATGCAATGTCTAAAATGGGTGCAGTTCTGAAAAGTGTACCTGAGGCCCCTGGCCTGCGGGCAGTCAAGTGGGCATGCAAGCCCCCGCCCCACCTTGCAGCTGGGCTAGCACAAAAGGGCCAGTTTCTCTGGGCCAGGGTCGCACTAGGGATTCTGACTGGGGAGGACTCTTCTGGGTGACCAAGGTTCAGGCTCTTTCCTGGGAGTTCCTTGGCCTGGAGAGAAGGGGGCCTTGGATACCAAGATGGGTAAGGTCAGAAGGACAGGGGCTGGGGTCACTGGCATTCCCCCGAGGGAGGCCGCATTTCACAGGCTTTTCCAGTTGGTGAAGCCTTTGCCCGCAGGGTCTCTTTAAAAGGAAACCAGACAAAACCAATCCGATACTTCCTGCGCTATGCCCTGACCTCAAACCATCCTGCCTAGCAACTGGCAATTAGGCTGCCTTTGAGATAAATTTTCTTGGCTAAAAATGCCCATGGGTCTTATCACTTTGATTTTCTGTTCGATTTGAATTTAAATCCAGAATTGCAGTACTGGGGGTGAAAACGGCCCGGATAAAGACAATGTCCTAGTGAATAAACCAACCAGCGAGCAACGGAGGGACCTCAGCAGGAACTCCGGGCAGAACTGAGCTCGCTAGGTCACCCCACATGAACCGCTTTGGAGAACAGAGTGATGGGTTTGTTGGGTTTATGGGGACGGCGGCTCAGCCTGTCTCATCACAGTTGAGGCGGAGCCGAGAGGCGACTCCCCTGTGTCCGCGCTAGCTGGGTGCTTCCCTCCCCACGGAAGTGGAGGCCGGGCTGCCACTTCCATCCTTCCCCCTGACACCTCCCGTCATCTTCTGGGAAATACCAAGTGACATAAACAGGACGCCGATTTCCTGGAGATGTATATCTGGCTCAGGAGTTGCACCTGCTGAAGAGGTGAAGATGACAAAAGCTCTCAACGTGACTGAGAATAACGCAGAGTTGGTCCCTCGGGCTTGAGAGCCGTAGTTTTGCCAGCTTGTTTATTTCTAATTAGACAAATAATACAAGTCTTTTTTTTTAAGTTACTTTACAGAAGGTCCAAGGTGGCTATAGTTAAAAATAATTTATTGTCTATTTCAAAATATACTATACAAGAGAAGATTTGGAATGTTCCCAGTGCAAAGAAATAAACGCTGGAGGTAATGACATTCCAGTTATCCTGATTTGATTCTTGGGCATTGTGGGCATGCATCAAAACATCACATGGGCCCTGTAAATATGTACAATTACCAGGTATCAATTAAAAAATAGTGGAGCCCCTGTGACTCACCCTTAACCTGTATCTTCCTCCAAGATAGCCCGTTGGAGGAAAACTTACCTTGGAGGGTTATCACATTGGTGTGGAGCTTTCTAGAACTTTTGCACATTTGAGTTCCCTTGGGAAATGTGGAGTACAGACAATAAACAGTATTTTTGCATACTTTTTTAAAAAGCAGAAATATCATCATACTCCCGAGGTTGGTCTATGAGCTGTGGCTGGCATTTGGGATGGCGTCTTGGGGATCACTTCATGGTTGGTACGCAAACACCCCCTCTCTTTCTTTTATATTTTGGCATCATTTTTGTTCATTTTAATGAGGATTGATTGAGCTCCTGCTAGGTGCTAGGTGCCTTCTCTTGCAGGTGAGCAAGAAAGACAGTCTTTGCTCTCATTAAGGTCCCATGGGGGAAGGCTGACCAACAATAAAAGGCAGAAACCATGCCATGGGCTGGTCAGAGCCCTGAATAAACAGGAAGCCAATTAGGGGACTGCAGGTGGAGGAGGGGGAGGAACAGAGAGGGTAGAGGCGGCCTGGGGTCGGGGCTGAGCTGGAGCCCTGCCCAGGGTCTCAGCTGACCCCAGGGTTGTACGTGGCGGCAAGCAGGGGTCATCACTGGTCCTGTTTCAGAGCTAAGGAAGCATGCCGGGGCTTGCCCCAGATCTAACAAGAAAGCCCAACTCTTCAAAAGTTAAAAACAGAAAGCGAAGAGCACTGCCTTCTAAAAAATTTCAAATTAAAAAAAAAAATGTAGTAAAAGACAAATTAGCATAAAATTTACCATTTTAAAGTGGTCAGTTCATGGCATTGTGTGCAGCCATAACCAGCAGGCATCTCAGAACTTCATCTTCCCAAACTGAAACTGTACCCATTACACACTAACTCCCCATCCCCTGGCACCCACCATCCTACTTTCTGTCTCTATGAGTGTGACGAATGTGACCACTCTAGGAACCTCACTTGAGTGGAATCATACAGTTAAAAGGAAGAGAATGTTGTGTTTGGCCACTCCTGGCATCTGTCTATCAGCTTCCCAATGAGTCCCAGGCTGGATACCTCCGTGTGGGGTGGGGGCAGCGACAGGAACTGAGAGGGGCCCCAGTCTCAGGGCAGGACCCTCAGCCCTTATGCATGGCAGCTCCTGCCTGCTGCAAAGGCAAGAAGGAGGTTGATCTTGGAAGAACACACCTTTCCAACATGCGTTCCCAGAGACAGTGCAGAGCTCAGCAAATCCAGGGGTGAGGACAGCGCTGAAATCAATCTCCAGACCTGCCTGCCAAACCCCACAGAGTCACTGAGTCCCAGTTTGCTGTGCTCATTTAATTGATTCCTTCCTTTATGCATTTATTCAGCAAACAACAGCCCATGCCTTTTGCCAAGATCGACATCTATGCCTCAGACAAACACGTGGAGAAGGTGACTGCCTTTAAGATGACCCTAGCCTGGCAGGGACTATGAACAAGTAGGAAACTCATCAAAAGACGTCTTCAAAGGCCGGGCTCAGTGGTTCATGCCTGGAATCCCAGCACTTTGGGAGGCCAAGGTGGCCAGATCACCTGAGGTCAGGAGTTTGAGACCAGCCTGGTCAACATGACGAAACCCCATCTCTACTAAAAATGCAAAAATTAGCTGGGCGTGGTGGCACACGCCTGTAATCCCAGCTACTCAGGAGGCTGAGGAAGGAGAATCGCTTGAACCTGGGAGGTGAAGGTTGCAGTGAGCCTAGATTGCGCCACTGCACTCTAGCCTGAGCAAGAGTGAGATTCTCTCTCAAAAGAGCCCCCAAAAACAAAAAACATGTCAAGAATTCTTTGAAGGGGAGACAAGGTACACACTTTGTCTTCATCCTGCTCAATGCCAGAATCCCAGTGTTGCTGGGCTGAGGCAGGGGTTGTCTAGAGAGGTCCCAGGCTGGGGACAGGGTTGGCCATGGGGCTGCTGGGCACACAGTCTGTCCTCCAGGAAAAAAAAAAAAAACAAAAAAAACAAACCTGAACAACAAATCAGGCCACTGTAATCAGAAAGTTCATCAAAAAAACACTCTGGGAAAATTAACCGACAACAAAAAAATGTCTTCCTGGAACAGGTGCGGCTGGGTCCAATACAGGAATGAAAACGCATCACTGCTGAGCCCGCACGGGTGCTGAAGAGGTTCAGCTGCTATATTTACAACAGGGGAATGATACGTACAGCAGGGGAATGATACGTACAGCAGGGGAATGATACGTATAGCAGGGGAATTATACGTATAGCAGGAGAATGATACGTATAGCAGGGGAATGATACGTATAGCAGGGGAATGATACGTATAGCAGGGGAATGATACGTATAGCAGGGGAATGATACGTATAGCAGGGGGAATGATACGTATAGCAGGACTTGGAGGCAGGCCACCTGCTATGGGTCCTCGGGGCTGACGAGTTCCTCAGGGCCGACGCTTCCCAGTTTTGCCTCAGTCCAGGAGCTGGGGCAAGGCCGAGTGCCCTGGGCTTTCAGCCCAGCATCAGGGTGGCCAGGACCCCTGAAAGCCTCCTGACCCACTTCCCTGCCACAGCAAGAGTCATACACAGTGTTCAAGAACTCCGGAGCCAGAGCCTGGCTTGGGTTTGAATCCTGCCCCCGTCACCCCCTCACCATCTCCTGCGACTTGGGTCATCCTTATGTTCACCAAACCTCAGCTGCTCCATGTGCAAAATGACGCTAATGCCACCTCCCTCCTCAGACCACTGAGTGTGGAAGGGGACCCTGGCCCACAGTAAGTGCTCAAGAAGTGGCAGAGGTCATTACTGAAACAGTCCTCGTTACTGTTCTCAGCGTTGTGTGGACCCCCAGCAACTCGGATGCTGGTAACCCATGGCAGCGAGGGTAGGGTTTTGATCTCCTGTGCCCCATGCCCCTTCAAACCCAGGCAATCCAGTGTGAATGACTGTGAGCCTCAGGCTGGAAAGATCGTTTCCCTTCCCAGCTAGAAGATTCACCCATCAGGCTGTGTCTGAGGCACCTCAGTCCTCCAGGGTGGTCAAAGGTAAATAAAGCTGGTGTCCCAAGTGCAGCACTTGGGCGTTCCCAAGGCAAAGTGCCCAATCAGGCTCCCTACTTTCGAAGTTCATGGTGCACGGTGGCCACGGCTGGTCTCGCCCAATACACAGGATCCCCCAAGGGCCGCCCTTCCAGCCCTCTTGTTCCTCAGCCCGTTTCTCCCGCTTCCTTCACTTTCACAATATGGGTGGAGCAACCACTTTGCAGGACGTCTCTGCTTAGGCATGCCTGGGCATGGGACAACAGCAATGTCAACTGATGGCTGTTCTAACAGTCTGAACTGCTCCAAACCAATCTGAAAGCTTGTCTTGATGGAGAAGGAGCCTCTGAGAGCTCTCTATCACCTGCCTGGGGGCCTGTATTTCTCAAGTAGCCCTCAGAGAAAAAAGACCTTATGCTCCTGCCTAGGGGTAGGAAAAGTGCCTGCTGCGATGTGTTTTTCTATTCAATACAGAATTAAGAGTTGGGTCCCTGTGGAATTCTCTTCCTGACCACTCTCTGAGGAACCAGCCAATTCTGAACGGAATTTGCTAGATTTGAGTAAAACCTGGTGCACATGGGGTGGGGTGTGATGAGGAGCAGGAGGGAGAAGGTCGCATCTCCTTTCTTCCAGATAATTGGGACCCAGCAAAGGAGGAGGGGGTGGCACAGTAGGGAGAGTTATTTACCGTCCTTCACTGAAATAGGCAAGACCAATAACACAGCTCGCTTTTTGCCGTTTACTCCTCGCCTGGGCATGGGGCTGTAGAGAAGCGCAGGACCTGACCTCCACACTCTTTGGGAAGAAGGACAAGATAGATTCAAATCTGTTTCACCAACCACTAGGCTCCAGGCCTGAGCCTATCAAGCAGTTACTCAAAATAAGTTTGTAGATGTGTGTAACCCAGACAGATACCCTAACCCCACGTGGTCCAGTCCTTGCTGGAATAATTTTCAAAGAATCACAGTCCAGATACCTAATAGACAGGAAATGGGGTTTCTGATCTTTAATAGTGCTTCTCCAGTTATTAAAAGGAATCTAACTTTTTTTTTTTTTGAGACAGAGTCTTGCTCTGTCACTCAGGCTGGAGTGCAGTGGCACAATCTCGGCTCATTGCAACCTCCACCTCCTGGGTTCAACTGAATCTCCCTGCCTCAGCCACCTGAGTAGCTGGAATTACAGGTGCCTGCCACCACACCCAGCTAATTTTTGCATTTTTTAGTAGAGATGGGGGTTTCACCATGTTGGCCAGGCTGGTCTGGAACTCCTGGCCTCAGGCGATCTGCCTGGCCCGGCCTCCCAAAGTGCTGGGATTACAGGCATGAGCCCCTGCACCTGGCCAAAAGAAATCTAACTAAAAGCACAAAGCAGTATCTTTTGGTAGCCCCACTTTTTATAATCTGTGTGTAAAAGTAAGCCCCCAGTCTCCCTTCAAGGCTTGCCCATGC
Source organism: Ateles fusciceps (assembly GCA_036589455.1). Classification (NCBI taxonomy): domain Eukaryota; kingdom Metazoa; phylum Chordata; class Mammalia; order Primates; family Atelidae; genus Ateles; species Ateles fusciceps. Next base: position 2,047,732 of record JAZHEH010002754.1, read on the forward strand.
AAGACTTTTGTTCCTTCCAGCTTTCTGCCTAAGCTCCCTCTGTTTCTTTGTTTTCCCTTTTCCTCTAGAATCTGCATCACAGAAGACATCAAACTGGGGAAGACTCCTCCTCCCTGACAGGTGGCACAGGAGGGTGGTTGGAGAGGGAGGGTGGGAAGAGATATGTGGACCCTGGAAGAACAGCCTGGCTCTGCCACTCGCCATGTGCCTGTGGGCCAGTGAGTCCCCACTCTGTGCTGTAGCCTCCTCATGCAGGGAAAGGAGGTGATAAAAGTACCTGAGATAAACTGAACACGAAGTGAGTTCATGTGTGTGAACGCTCTTGGAAATGGTGCTGGCACGCAGTAGGTGCTCAAGCAGCATCGGCATTTGCACGGTCACCGCCATAGCTGTGGTGAGTTTTATTTGCAGCCTGTGTCATGCTGCTCAGCAGTGAAGCTTTTGTTGGGTCTGAGCTCTGCCTTAACAAAAGGGGGCGGGGCCTCCTTCCCTCTGTGGTCCTTCTGCCCAGGCATGTGAGGAAGGTTGTGAACTCAGCACTCGCTGAACTCCTGCCCATCCCACCCAGGATGGGGACTCTGGGGTGTGCGGCAGCAGTTTCAGGAAGCACAGAATTACCACATGGCTCAGCAACTCCATTCCTAAGTACCCAAAGAACTGAAAACAAAACCTGGTACAAAAACATTCATGTTCACATTATCCACAACAACCAAAAGGTGGAAACAAGTGTCCCTGAACTGGCGAATGGATAAACGAATTGTGGTCCAACCACGCGACGGAAACGTTTTATTCACCCACAAAAGGAAGGTAGTATGGACGAACGCCACCACATGGATGTATCTAAAGCACATGCTGCTGACTGAAAAAAGCCAGACGCAAAAGGTGGCCTGGAGCATGATTCCGTGAACGGGAACGTCCAGAACGGGCAGACCCATGAGGGAGAGGGGGAAGGGTGTCTGCCTGGGGCTGGGAGGGGGGAGGGAGGAGGGAGGAGGGAGGAGGGAGGAGGGAGGAGGGAGGAGGGAGGGAGGAGGGAGGGAGGAGGGAGGGAGGAGGGAGGGAGGAGGGAGGAGGGAGGGAGGAGGGAGGGAGGAGGGAGGAGGGAGGAGGGAGGAGGGAGGGAGGAGGGAGGAGGGAGAGCTAACAGGTTCGATGGTAAATTTTATGGTCTGTGTATTTTACCACAATAAAAAAAAATACCCAAATGGAAAAAAAAAGTGTATAAGCACATGACAAAATGTATTACTAACAGACACATAGAAAGAAAAATCCACAAACATAAACCTTGTTATGTGGACACTGTCTCCTGGTGTCAGCATCTCTGTTTTTTTCCTTGGCTTCTCTGCATTCCCGATTATATTTGTGTCCGACATGATTTACTCAAGACACAGTGAAATAACGCTAATGTGAAAGCTGGCCACCAGGCAGATATGGGGGGTAGAGTTTACTCAAATTTCCCAAGAGGAGGGGTACACAATTCCCCCTGGGATCCCAGTGGGCCTGGGGGAGAGAAGGCTGGCACTTTCCAGGGAAGGGCTGGCTTCTCACGCTCTCTCTGATGTAAATGACTCCATCCCTCCACCTCCATCAGCTTTTCAGGTTCTGGCCCTGATGGAGATGGGGAAGGGGTCTGGGAGGAGGAGCCGCTTCTCCAAGATGTCATTCTATCTTGGCTGTGCTCTCCTCAGTGGTACCTTTCTTTCCTAAAGGAATATTTATTGGGTATTTGCCATGTGCTGGGTAGTCCCTTATCTCACGGGGTACATGCAGGAAGGGCTTATAAGTGGGCATCGCAGGCAACTGTCAAGGAGCAGACATCTGAAGCAAATGCAGGAGGCATCCTGGTAGAGCAAGTGGAGAAGGCAAAATTGTGGCAAGTGTCTGGGGGCAGGAGGGGTGTGGCACATTCCGGAGACCAGGGGAGAGCACCCAGTGGTGATGTCCATCTCCTCACTGGCCTGGCACAAATGCCATCTCCCTTCTCACCCAGATAACCCACTTCTCCCTCTGCGGCCCCAGCCCTGAGGGTGCTGAGGGAGGTGCCCATGTCTGGGACAGTCCCTCTTTATCTCCATGACCTCCTAGGTCCTGCCACGGGGGCTGAACACAAAGGAGATGCGTGGAAAAGTCTGCTCCATGGGACCCATCTGAAGATCCTGGAGAGAGGGAGGTAGAGACCTTGCTGGTGGGTGGTGGACTTCGTGAGACCACAGTGGGGCCCCCATTCTCGGAGCTGCACAGCATCAGCTCTGCCTCCCCTTCTGTCCCACTCTGCTTACTGTTGGCATGCACACACCCCAATTCCCAGGACTGACAATCTCCATCCATTAAAAGATCCTATGAGGCACTTAGTACAGGGCCTTCCTCCAGCTCATTTGCCAACCTAACCGCTTGTATCATGAAACTCCCTGCAAAAGGGCACCAAAGGCGAAGACAAATCAATGCTAACAAGAGCCTGCTGAGCACGCTGGGAGGGGGGTGGTGGGTTATGGGAGGGAGGAGAGGGCAGGTGGAGAGGACCCAGAGGCATGAATGGGTGCATCAGAGGACCTGGTGCCAGCAGCTCCCAACGTGGAGATGTCAGCCCACTATGCCTCCTATACATCCCAGTGAGCCGGGACTTACCCAGAGCCTCAGACAGACACAGTGCAAAAGAGACAGACACAGAGCAAAAGAAACAATCTTTGGAGTCAGCTTAGATTCAGACCTCCCTGGAGGGACCTGGGCAGGCTTCTTAATCTCTCTGAGGCTTAGTTTCATTACCTGCAAGACGGGTGTGAAACTCCTGCTTCCCAGGAGTGCCCATCACTGAACACATGCTCTGGGGCCTCTGTTATACACCTGGCACTGTGCTGTATGCTGCAGATGTAGCAGAGACCTGGTCAGGAAACTCTCTGACCCACAGGGAAAGTTCCATGAGGGAGGTGGATAGTAAGTCAATCACCTAACACAGGAGATTATTCCTATGGTCACAGAAGCACATGGTGTGAGTGTGAGAGTCAGGGCAACCCAAGGGTGCCCAGAGGGGCCTCTCTGAGAAGGCAGCGTGTGAGCTGAAGCCTCAGTGGTGAGGGGGAGTGGGGCTCAAAGCACAGGACATGGCAGATGCTCATTGGCTCCTTGGCCTCTCCTCGCCACCAAGTAGATGAGACTGTCACTAAATAATGAGCCTCTATGCCTTCTATGCCTAGAAGGTCCAAGGACGCAGGGCACAGATATGAAAGCTGCAGGGATGGAGGGAGGGGACATGCTGAGGGCTTCCTTCAGACTTCCTAAGGCTGCCTCTATCTCCGCAGCTCTCTGGTTCAGCGTACCCTGCAGAGAGCCAGTGCCCTGGAGTGGTTCAGCACCCTGGAGAGAGACCGTGACTCACAAGGGTTTCAGCACCCTGGAGAGATCTGGCAGTGCTATCACTCTGTGCGGCCATCCAGCCACACATATTTGCACCTACTTAACCCACACCCCAGGACCCCACTCCACCAGCAGGCCACCCCCAGCTTCACAGCATCCGACCACTCCCCAAATCCACCCTGAACATTCCTGATCCTCTAAGCTTTTGCTCAAGAGCTTCCTCCTCAGTTCTGCCTACAAAAAGCTCACTTATCCCTCAAAGCCTGGTGCCAACACCATTTTTCCTGAAGCCCTTTTCCTGATTTATTTTGGGACCTTCACCACATTCTGCTTTTTGCCTCCCCCCTTCTAGAATGTGTGTTCCCCAAGGAACTATGTCTGATTCATGCCTTTCTTCCAGCCCAGTACCTGGGGGGCACAATGTATGCTTCAGAAATGAATGAGTGAAGTTTCAGAAGTAATTTTTACAATTGCCACCATTTGTGGAGAACTCACGAGGCCAGAAACTGCTACAAGCTTCACATATCCTTTTATTTACAGTTTGAGAAACTAAGGCCAAGAAATGAGCAACCTGCACAAGTTCACACAGTTAAGAAGAGGCAGAGCCCAGATTCAAACCCGGATCAGACGGCACAGCCTGTGCCCTTGACCGTGGCTCCTCTCTGCCTCTCTCCAACCCCGCGTGCTGCCATCTGCCAGCCCCATGGCATCTGAACACAGCAGCCATGGTCCCCTGAAGTGATTCTGAATCTTTTTTTAGCCTGAAATTGAAATCACTGATGCTTCAAATTAGAACCCCAAAATGAACGAGCCAAGACTTCAGATTCGCAGTTGCCAAGCTGTCTGCATCCACCTTCTCAGCAAGATTCTTGGGCTGCTCCTCAGCCCGAACCACCTGTTCCCAGTCAAGATAGAGGACAAGAGAACGACCCCTCAGGCCCAGAAGGCCACACGCAGAAAAGGGATCGAACCTCCCAGCCATTCAGGGTTCCCCCACAGTGGCCTCCTAGCAGTGGCCTCCTAGCAGTGGCTCCTAGCAGTGGCCTCTCCCTAGGAGAACAAAGACCACGGTGCATTAAGCCTCAGAGAGTAAAGACCTCATTGCTGTTACCCTTGGCCAGTGGATCCTGATGACACCGTGAGAAGCCACCGAGCTGTCAGGACAGAAACGTCCCACACTCAGAGGGATAGAGGACAGACCCTGCTTGTCTTTGGAGTGCTGCAATGGAATATTGGCCTCAATGACCAAGGCACCAATGTGACCCCAGGTCAAGAATTCAGCAGTCATTCTGGATTCCTGCTAACATCAGCTGGTGTTCTGTCTTTAACTTAGTTATTGAATTAAGTAGCCATTTAATACCATTTAAATAAGAGCTGAAGGAATTTTGGGGGGTGGAGTGGGTAGAGAGAGTTCCTAGATTGGTCCTCAGGGCCACCAGCAGGACACTTGACAAAGTCTCTCACAATATCCCAAAAGGCAAGCTAGAGAAATATGAGCTGTGTGACATGGCTGAACCACTAGACCATGGGATGCTGGCACCAGGGAAACCACAACAGGGCTCTGGCCTTGGCCTTGGGATTTGCTGCTAGAGGGCAAGGTGGGCATCAGGAATAAGAATTCCAAGGAGACCTAAAAGCTGCCAACATGGAATTGTACAAGGTGGTAAGTGGAATTGTACAAGGTGGTAAGTGCCCTGGGAGCAGGGCTTTGAGCCAAAGCAGGAGATACGCCTGCCAGGGATTTTGGGGGCTGGCGAGGGGTGAGGTGGCACCCTATATTAGTGATGTCTCCCATAACAGAGGCACAAGGAAGCTGTGGCTCATGCGCTCTTGGCTGAAAGTGTCTGACGTACTTGGCACATGGTGGGTGTGCTCTGTAACTGCTACATGCTTGAAGTAACAGTGGTAACAAACATCAGTCATTATTATAATATTATCATCACTGTTTGTTCAACTAATAGCTGCTGGTTTCCTCTTGTGAGTCAGGCATCATTAATGACGATGAAGGAAAGATGATAATCAATGATGAATACTGACTGAGGCTGGGTGGGGTGCCTGCATCTTTAGTCCCAGTGATTTGGGAGGCTGAGGTTGGGGGATCATTTGAGGCCAGGAGTTTGCCACCAGCCTAGGCAATGACGCAAGACTCTGGCTCTACAAAAAAGTACAAGAGTGGCCAGGTGCAGTGGGAGGCTGAGGTGGGCGGATCACCTGAGGTCAGGAGTTCAAGACCAGCCTGGCCAACATGGCAAAACCCCATCTCTACTAAAAATACAAAAATTAGCCAGGTGTGGTGGTGCGTGCCTGTAATCCCAGCCACTCAGGAGGCTGAGGCAGAAGAATCACTTGAACCTTGGAGGTGGAGGTTGCAGTGAGCCAAAATCGTACCACTGTACTCCAGTCTGGGCAACTGAACAAGACTCCATCTCAAAAAAAAAAAAAAAAATGCAAAAGTTAGCTAATCGTGGCGGTGCATGCCTGTAGTATCAGCTACTTGGCAGGCTGAGGTGGGAGGATCTTTTGAACCCAGGAGTTCAAGTCTCCAGTGAGCTGTGATTGTGCCACTGCACTCCAGCCTGGGCAAGAGAACAAGATCCTGTTTCTAAAAAAGAAAGTTGATTGAATGCCAGCCCTGTGCTCAGCGCCTCTGTCCAGCACTCTGGTTCTGAGAGCTTGGGGTGGACTCAGTTCATCTCAGGTGATTCTACTGTCACAACCGCCCATTATATCAAAAGGAATACTGGGACCCAGCAAGTGTAATGACTGATCGTGCTGAATCTGGACTTCCATTTGCTTTCCTCCAAGTAATGTTTAACACTGAAGCTGGGGAGTGGGGTTGACCCTCGAGCAGCAAGCTCTAACAACTGTTCCTCATGCCAGCTTGGTTGAAAAGTCAAACATGCTAGAGGCTGCCTCACAATTCGCAAGTTCTGTTTTTAAGTACCAGCCTAAGAAACATTGTTTTTTTTTTTGATACGGAGTCTCACTCTGCTGCCCAGGCTGCAGTGCAGTGGCACAATCTCAGCTCACTACAACCTCTGCCTCCCAGGTTCAAGCGATTCTCCTGCCTCGGCCTCCCAAGTAGCTGTGATTACAGGTACGCGCCACCATGCCTGGCTAATTTTTGTATTTTTAGTAGAGATGGGATTTCACCATGTTGTCCAGGCTGGTCTCGAACTCCTGATCTCAAGTGATTTGCCCGCGTCCGCCTCCAAAGTGCTGGGATTATAGGCGTGAGCCACCGCACCTGCCTTATGAGATACTCCCAGGGTCTCCGAGGAAAACACCAGGGCATCCCTCTTAGCATCCTGTCTTAAATACAAACCACGAGTATAAAGCAGATCCACGCCCTCCTCGTGCAAGTATTTAATATGAGGAAAAAGTAATTAGCAAACTCGAGCACCACTTTTCGAGGATGAAGATATTGCCGCCTGCTTTAACTGCAAGGGAAAACCTATTTAGAGAAATTAACACAAAAAGGAGATTGGCCACTTCAGGGCCAAGAAAACAATCACAAAAACCACAGGCATCGTCTGAGCCCTGCAGCAGGTGGGTGAGGAATGGCCCCGGGAAAGTAAGTAATGCCCGGAAAGGCCTTCTCCTCCGACAGCAGACAGCAAACACCTGTGCCAAGGGGACTGGACACTGTCTCCTGTGTGAGACAACTTTTTTTTCTTTCTTTTTTTTTTTTTTTTGAGACAGAGTCTTGCTCTGTCACCCAGGCTGGAGTGCAGCGGTGCCATCTCCGCTCCCTGCAACCTCCGCCTCCTGGGTTCAAGAGATTCTTCTTCTTGAGCCTCCTGAGTAGCTGGGATTACAGGTACGTGCCACCACACCCAGCTAATTTTTTGGATTTTTAGTAGAGACGGGGTTTCACCATGTTGGTCAGGCAGGTCTTGAACTCCTGACCTTGTGATTTGCCCTCCTCAGCCTCCCAAAGTGCTAGGATTACTTTGTTCTGAGACATACTTTCCTATGTATGAAAGGGATACTTTTCAAAATAGGAATACTTCGATTCTAGGAAATCTTAGAGAAGCATCTGAAAAAAGAGAAAATAACACAATCCCACCCTCTAGGGGTTAATATTTCCTGTCCTTTTTTTTTCTTCTATGCCTGTACTGGGGGAAAGATGGTATTAGATGATACTGTGCTGGTAATTTCGATTCTGCCTTTCTCACTAAGTAGAATGTAAACTTTTCCTGTTGGTATTAAGAACTCCTTGTAAGCATCATTTTTAATGTTTTCTTATGAATTCACAACAGACATCCACTGCCCTGAACCATTCTCCATTAGCCCCCACCCCCTCCTACCCAAAGTGCTTGTTTTTGCCACACTGTGATTTCTATCTGTTTTTTTAAAGATCATTCCCTTAGCATGGATTCCTAGATGTAAAATTCCTGGTTCTGCTTTATGGCTCATGTTACACACCACCACATTGATTTTGAAAACATTTATGGCCACTTGTTCTTTCCCCCCAGCAACATGTGAGTGCTGACAGCAGCAATGAGGATAGTCACAAAAAAGTATTTGCTAATTTGAAAACAAAATGGGCAACTTACTCCTTTTCTTCTTACCCTTTGCTCATTTATACACGAAGCACATCAAAGTGTTGCTCGTGAATCTCTGAGCCATGATATTACTGAGTCGGACAGCCTGGGATGGAATTCCACCTTCTCCACTCACCAGCTACATGGCCACGGGCCAGTGACTTCACCTGTGTGCCTCAGTCTCCCCATCTGTAAAATGGGGAGGAACACACATGCTGTATGGATGACTGTGAGGGTTAGATGGGGCACTGCAGGGCTTGGAGATCCAACCTCAGCTGTTGTAAACAAGGACACGGGCTTCTCGTGACATCTGTTGTGAATGTTGTTTGCCCTCTGCCTGCTTGCCGTTGAGCTGCACTGTACACATGTCTCAGACACAGGATATTTTAGTTCACGAAAGTCACTCAAACAAAATTTAGGTTGCCAAACAAGGGGTTTGTGGAAGAGTCAGTCCTAATCTTAAGGAGATTAGCGGAGCACACCTGCTTGTATTGGGCCGAGGAGACTCCAGTTGACTGGCCACATCAAGAGGCTGGAATGTCAACATGGACCGGGCCAGTGGATCAGCGCCTTGCCTGACTCTTGGGACCCCTGGCATCACCACTGCAGCTTTCACGGATGCCCCAGTTCTTGCCTTATGGTTCTGATTCAGGGTGTGTGGGCTGGAGACCAGGTTTCTATAACCCTCAGGAGACTGTGACACCCAGCCGGGTTTCACTGCGGGAGACCTACGGTGAGCCCTCCATGACATCAACGTGGCGTCCCCCACCTCCACATCTCCTTAATCACCCCATGCACTACCGTCATCCAGGAGCCACCCACATTCTCAGGACGTCTTATGAACTTCGCAAGCAACCTCTGACCTCTCCGGCCATCTTATGGGAGTGAACGGGCCTAATCAGGGTCATCTCTAAGAGACAGCACACAAAGTCTTCAAACTATTCTGGCGGGCTGACTAAACTCTCTGGTCTCAGCTTCCTGACAAGCTCCAATCATTATGAAAACCAGTTTGGACCGGGCTTCCTGTTGTCACCAGAGGAACGTGGGCCTCTGTCGTTCCTGGCTGGTGGAGGCCCCATGCTCACCTCTGGTCTGCATGGAGAGAAACACCTGCCCTGCTTCTCTTGGGGGCTGTGGCTGCTCCAGTATCCCCCTCTCTGCAAACCTCGCCCTCCCCCCAGCAGGTCCCATCGGCATTCTCTGCAGGGGCATTCAACTTCCCACTGCCCTGCCCCTCCTATGGCCTCTAAAATCTCTCCGGCTCCTTCTCTCCTGGGCTGGGTGACATTTCACAATCCGGGATGGCTCAGTGTCATCAGCCATCCCAGGGATTCCGGCACATGAGCTGATCTGAAATGGCAACCACGCATCGTCTGTGGAGCCACCATGATCAAATGTCCCTGTCCGTGGGACATCCGATTATCCTTCACGTCAACCTCTAAGGTGAGCCTTTTATTACAACACAGCTTGCGCACTAACATCTGTCTGTCTCATGAGATTCTGATTTGGAGACAGCTGAAAGCCTTTGATTGTGGTTGGTGAGGTCAGGGGGTGGTCAACCAAGGAAGAAAACACCACCAAAGAAGGAACTCTTCCCAAAAGCTTAGGGAGGAGAGAAATACATTCTGCAAGGTAAGTACCCAAGAAAATCACACACAGCAGGAAACCACGGCAGGCACCAAGGCCGAGAGCCGGATGGCCACGTCGGGGCATTCTCACAAAGTTAACGATGGAAAATGAAGCTCTGGAGATGCTGAAGACGTTAAAAGCCAGCATTCACTTCAAAGGGTGCCCCTTGGTCCAAAAGTTCAGACCGCAGCATGCATTTTTAAAGGGAAAATAAAAATCTGTCACACTTTCGAGGTTCTTTCAAACAGCAGAGAGAAAGGAAGGCTTGCCAAGAGCTGCTTGGGGTGAGGAAGACAGAGCGCCTGCATTTGGGGTGGATTTTCACGTGCCGACCTTGCACCTTACCGAGAGCTCAGGAACCCCACCGGCTCTAGGGCTGGCTGCTCACCAAAAGAAAACTCACGTGAGACACGTGAGGCTGTTTCACACCAGCCCTCCAAGGTCAAAGCTGAAAACACGGAACCATGGTCTGCTGGAACAAACACGCACCTATTAGGCTGTACACGATCTTAATATTCCGGTGGCAATTCCAGCGGATAGGAACACAGCTCAATGGAATTCTCAGTCTTAAGCCCCTAGAGGAGAATTTCTGAGTCCCCAGAGGCAGCCGTGGACATGAACTGGGAGGACCCAGGATGGTGCCAGGGTCCAGCTGCCTTTGCCCTGAACCCTTGTTAATGCCTTACTCATGTGGAGCAGCCTCCTAGGGCTGTGGAGGGGCCAGTGCCCCTTGGGCCACCTGTGACATCATAATGCAGGCGCAGCCCTAATGCATCTCAGGACCAGTCATTCCTAGAATTCTGGAAGTCAGAGGTCATGCAGAATACAAAACCTGCCTCAAAATGGCAAATATATTTGCATATCAGAGGTTAAAAGCAATGTCAAAGCAGGAAACAGAAGCGTAGAAACTCTCAAAGCTGCAAATTTCCACAGAGCCTTCAAACAGGACAGGTGCGCCGCCTTCCCGACCCCACCCAGGCAAGCACTCCAGGAACAGACAGCAACATCCTCTAACCCAGCACGGCTCCGCTCACCAGGCAAATGCGGGGCCTGCACACGTGTCTCAGCAGGCCACGTTTCTTTTTATTGATCAGTTTATCCAGGAAACAGTCCAATGAGCTGAACAACGGGGGGTGCTCTTGCATCTGCAGCCCTCTTTATTATTGAAAATCAAGAACTCAGAGCTACCTATTTCAACATCCCCCACCCTGCCTGTCACACATGCACACACTGTCACACCACCTATAGAATTCAGCCCGCTGCTAGGCCCAAGGCCACACCCCCTCCAACACACACACACACACACACACACACACGCACACACACACACACACGCACACACACCCACGAAGGGGACTTACATCCCAACTGCATCCTACTGAGGATGATTCAACCCAGACCCTCCGCATTTCCACGAAGGTTACAAATCGAGTTGGCCCAGGAAGCCGCAGCAAGCTCCAGTCTCCATCATTCCGGCGGTGCATCTGACACTTTCAACACTCAAGAACCCAAATAAGCTCATTTCTCATGCAAACCAGGCTCTGACTGCTCAATAATAATTTAAATGTATCTTCTAGAAAATCAAAGAGATCCACAGGAGGCACTCAGAATGAGTTTAAACACCTGCTCCATCTTACCTGGCTCTCTCTCCTCCCATAGTCTCTTCCCTTCTGACTTTCCATCGCCCCTTAATAGCCCCGTGGGCCTCTAAGGTAATCTCTACTGAAATCGCAGCACTAACAGCACGCGTAGGAGCTTAGGCCCGATTGTGAGAAATGGTTGCGGGTGGCCCTCTCACCGGGGCAGGGAACCTGGGCTCTCCGTTTACAGAACGGGCGTGTCTGGCCAGCCCAATTGCAGGGACCACCACATGGCTGGCTGGATGCGACATACCCATCCCTTCCACCTGCACCTGGAGTTCTGATGTACATGAGGCAGGGCTCAGGGTAACATGGAAGAGCGTGTGTGTCCAAGAAATGTGAACTCCCAACAAGGGCCATTTCAGTCTACTGAACCTTTAAAATATCATCTTTTCAACGTATAAAGTTCTTTTCTTCTTCCCATTTCCAGAATAACATGTTCCTTTGCACAACGAGATTAAAAGTAACACCTAAACTCACAAAAAGGCCAGGTGCCTGGACGCACTGGGGTCTCAGACCCCCTGCACACACCAATGTGCCAACCCTAGGGAACGTTTGCAGAGCCCAGGCACTCACACCTCCATTCTCTAAATGAAGGGAATGCTCTTTTCTGTACCAGCAAAAGCTCATTTTCAAAGCATCTGAATTCAAACATCTCTTTTGGCGCCACTGATGCCAGCCATCCCCTTGCCCAGGCTCCTTGGTCTTAGAAGGCCATCATCCATCTGACAGGGCCGTCATCACAACCTGCAAATCTACGCACTCTTAGCCATCAGCGTTACAGACCTCACGCCAGCAACCGCCACACAAGAGTCACCCGTAGGACACCAGAAGGGATGATGACTCCTCTTGGTGCCTATTTATAGTCACAACGAAACCACCCACAGATCTGCACACGTCCCCAACATCATGCTGACCACATACCTCCTCTTTCTACCTTCTACTTCAGGACCAACGGCCAAATTCCACAGATGTCTCCTCCTTTCAACGGGTTACCGCCAAGTCCCTCAAGACAAGATCAACAGGCAGTGGCACCCACAGTGGGAGAACTTGGTCGAACTATGACAGTTCATGGCAGCCTCCACAAGCACGGCCAGACCGTGCCTCGTGGCACAGGCGGCCGTGCTGCCAGGACTAGGACCCTCTCCCCGAGAGTCGGCGCTCTCCCCAAGCAGAAAGGTACAGACACCTGTGTCCCTACCTCAATCAGGAAGTCCCCGGTCCTCAGTCCGGCTTGCCACGCCACCCCCACCCTCGTCGACGGACTCCAGGTACTGCAGGGCTGGGAATGCCGGTGTTGGTGTGAATTCTTCAATGGGTGTGTCAGCTGGGAAGACAAGCAGCACCTGGTTACAAGCCTGGGGGGATGTTTTCCAAGTTCACATTGCCCGTCCTCCCCGCGGGACCCCAGGAGGAAGTGGGCCCATGCATCTCCCAGCGCAGGTGGCTGGTCCAGGCCAACCCTCCCCCGGGAAGGGCTTGAGACTCCTATTTGTCGGTCGATGCCATTCAAGCAATGAAGTCAACTGGACCTTGGGGCCGCCATGATACTTCTTGGCCTCTCTGCTGAAACCACGGGATCATGTGCTCTTTGGTACATGTCTACACGCCTGTCATTTTCTTTAAAAGCATCAGTGACTAAACATTTTCGGTTCTAAAAATGGAAAAGTTCCTCCCCTGCCACACAGAGCTACAGAAACACCACACTGAACCACTTGCCAAATTTACATCTACGTAGACCCGCAACCAAGGGAATTCGACTTGGAATGTGGACGGAACATCATGCTGACCCAGTGGGTGGCTACGGATTTGGAATCTGCTCATGAGTCCTCCCTACAGGGAGCCCAGGCCTCTGTGACCACTGTGTGTGTGACCAGTGTCCCTGGGAACTGATGTGGGGGGGAGGGGCCGAACCACCGCTGCCCAGCACGGCGAGGCTTGGCCTCTGGGGCCCACACAGCTGCCAGGTGCAACTCCAGGGCAGGAGACGGACTTTTCTAGGGAGGCAGGAGTGACCAGGGGTGGGTGGGTGTGGAGATGAAGATTCCAGCGGGGGGAGGGGACAGCAAATCACACAGACAGGCGTGGACGCTCTCACAAGGACAGAGGCATCTGCTCTCCTCTCTCTGGACAGCTCACTATGGAGCTGCCTGAGCCTGAGGCAGGTGGGCACGCCAGCCGGGAGGGAGGCCTCCCTCAGCACAGGTGTCGGACCCCTGGCACAGTGTGGAAGCTCTGAGATGAAACTTCCACATGGCTAAGCCACACACGCGGTGGGCGGACGTCCCCTCTCACGGGGAGGCGATGCCATTTTGTTTTCTTTCGGAGGGGAAGCTGCGAGTGCAGGGTGCCTGGTGGGTGCACCGCCATGGACCACATCCCTGAGCCTCCCACGACGGGCCACGTAACATGTGTGCTGCTGGCTCAGTCCACGGCAGAGGGGACCATCTTGTCACATTTCCTTTGCAAAGTCACCTTAGAGGCGAGCACACGAATGCCTGCCACTGTTACAAAGCCCACTCCCAGAATGGGGCAGTTTCTAATGCTTGAAACTCAGGCCCGGGCAAACCTGGGTATCTGAGACCCGGAGATCTGAGCGCAGCCACCCTCTGGCTCAACTAGAACACAAAATATTGACAACCTCATCATTTAAAAACAAAAGGTAGGAGGGGGCATGGGGGAGAGAGAACCCATTCAGAAGAACGTTGTCTACAGAAAATTAAAAATATTCCTCAAGGAAGCCCTAGCGTTTTCTGAGTAAGGCAGAATGTGAAAGAACATGGTTGTCTAGCAACCAAGTGCCCCCAGGAAAAATGCTTATTTAATGCTTCTTCCTGAGCTGGGGAGCATTTTTCATGCAGGCGTGCGCGCACACACACACACACACACACACACACACACACACAAAACATGGGAACATATTCAGGCTCCCAGCAGCCGCGCTTACCTTTGGCCCCTCGAAGCACGAATCCAAAGCCCTCATTGTCTTTTTTCTGCAGGACCACCGTCTTCTCCTCAATAATGCAGTCACTGTAGAGAGATTCCGGGGACAGCGACCATTATTGTAACCCGTCATCATCACCGCGGCCGCTCCTCCGCCGGGGACGTTCATCATCATAGCCAATTAATCACCCCAGTTCGCCAGATCCAGGCAGCATGGAGGAAAGGAGGCAGCGAGGGTGCAGGAGGAGCGAAGGAAGAGGGGGGGTGGCTACCGGGATAGGCGAGCGTGGCACAATGAGACTTGCAGGGTGGGGGCAGGCAGAGTCGGAGCCAGCCGGAGGAAGGAGTCATACATGGTGGGGCGGCTGCCGGAGGGGTGGCTGAGCCAGCGGCAGGCTCAAGGGGGGCTGGCCAGGACGCCGCCCAGGGCAAAGAAAGTAAGTGGCCCGAACGGCGGCGGTGGCAGCGGCGGCCTCGGCAGTGGCGGCGTCGGGAATGAGCTCCTCCAGCTTGTCCCGGCCACACGCATCTTCCAGGGGATCCTGGGGAGATCGGCCAGAGGAGAAATGAGGCAGCAGTTTTGTTTTGCTTTTCCTTGAAGGGGGTTCAAAAAAATCAGATCCTATCCGCTCCCTGCACGAGCCAGCAGCAGGCACCAGAGACGCAGGGACCTGCGCGTCGCATCCAGTGCCCCCTCCCTCTCCCGTCCCGGTACCAGCGGTGTGCGGCAGGCAGGAGCCCCCACAATCATCTGACAGCCCACAGTGCGCCCGGCGTCATCCCGCGCAAAGCATTCGCAGGCTGGGCTGGGAGCGGGTGGGGAGGGGAGCGGCTCTGTACCCCCCCTCCAGCATCCATTCCCTGCCCCTCGCAGCCTCGGTGGGTTGCAGGGGGGTGCTCCCTGGCAGAGGACTCAAGTCATTTCCGTCTCAAAGCCCCTGAGGACCCTGGCCCCCTCTGGGGACAATGAATTCACTGCTGGGGAACTGGAGTGGGTAGGCGGCTGCCCCTTTGAGATGATGACCTAAAGCCATGCTGTTTGCCTATCGCCATGACGGTTTTTCTTTTAAGGAAAGAAACCATAAAAGCTCCAACTTTGCTCTAGCTGCCGCGGAGTCCTCTCGCTTTTCTTGCTGGCACTCGCCACATGCCCATCCAGCCCCCGAGGCACCTGGAGTGTGTGGGGGCGGGGCACTGCTCAGGGAGCCTCCTGGCTGCAGATGAACTGTCCTCCACCCCGACCTTCTGGGTGGCCTCTGGGGGCAGAAGGGGCGTGAGATGAAGGCCGCAGGCACCCCCTAGGATTCTGCTGCTGCCCGGAAGTCAGTGGGGAGCTAGGAAGGCCTCTGTGGAGGGGAGCGGGAAGGGAGGGAGGCAGCCAGCGTGGAGGGAGGCCTCTGCAGGGTCTTGCAGGGCTGTGAGGGAGCCTCGGGGGTGAGTAGAAAGGACACCAGGCCAGGGGCCCAGGCAGAAAAGCTGCAGACGGGCCCTCAAAAACCTAGCAGGCCCCTGGCACACAGAGGGAGGCCTGGGGATGCCAATATCAAACAGGGCCACATGCTTATGGGCTCTTGGCCCCAGGAGTGCGGGTCAGTTCTGCCTGGCACCAGCACCAGGTTCGTGGGCTACAGGAAGCACAGGGGCCCATGTGCAGCCAGCTGGTGACAGCGTAGCCTCCTCGGAAGCGGGAGTCCCGGGGAGGAGGAGGCACAGGGCAAACGTGGATGATAGGCCTCGGCATCCTGGACAAGGAATGGGCAGCGGCCCCTCGATCCTCCCATTTTACAGATGAGGCTCGGAGAGGTTGGAGGACCCAGCCAGGGAATGCCTACTCTTCTCACCCCTCCAGGCACCCATCCCTGATGGCATCAGAGGGTCTCGCATAGAGACCTGCTGGGTGGCCCTGTCTTCCAGGAATAGCCCAGCACGTGTGATGCCTTCACAGCCGGAGACCAGGACAATCCAGGGGACTGGTCACCCTGGTCTCAGCAGTTAGGGGGAGTTCTGGCCCTGGACCTTCCTTCCCCTGCCCTGTCTCCAGAGACAGCCTCCTAAGTGCAGGGAGCCCCACTCTGGGGAACTCGGTCACAACTGTGAGTCCCTCTTGGCTCAGCCCTGGAGGCCCGCCCGCCCTGCTCAGGACCACCAGACAAGGGCTTACACATGGTCAGAGGTCCAGGGCCCTGGGAGCCTGGGGGTGAGGTTACGTGGCTGTTGTGGCCTCTAGTAAATGATGGGGCTGTCTAAACCTCAGCTTCCCTACACAGCAAGGTGAATAAGAACAAACCTACAGGCCTCTTGGGATCACCATGGGGTCAGATGAGGCCATGCCACGCTGGTGTGATGTCATAGGAGGCCTCAGGGAGCCGTTCCTGTAACGGCTGTCATCAACCTCCAGCAGGCCTGGTGGTCTGCCAGGACCCTGTAGCCCCAAGGAGGCTGGGCGGGGGGAGAGCTGGGGCTCTGTTGCCATAGATTTAGGGGCACATGAGGCACTGATGAGCAGACCCTCTTCCAGGCCCCTCGACCTGTCTCCACGGCCCCCACAACCAGAACACAGACTTGTGTCCCTCATGGGAAATGCCTTCTAGTCACCACCTGCTTCCCCCTCTGAACTTCAGAAAGGGAGTCAGCCCATCCAGGCCCCATGGTTCATTCACAGCCAGGCAGGCGACCAGCCTGTGTGTCTCCTCCATGGAAGGTTCTCTAAAGGACCCAGCTGCCAAGCCAAGAGCCTCTGCTCAACCCTCCTGTGCTCCTGCTCTCTGCAAGAGGAGCTGCTGAGGGCAATAGCCTCCCTGAAGCCCTGGAAGAACGATGCCGCATCCCGGGGTCTGGAGCTCAGTGCCCTGCACTCTCTCCTGTGGACACATGGGCCGACCAAGTCCATTCTCCATGCAGCTCCAAGGGGAACCTGTCATGCACTTAGGTGCTCATCTGCCCTGCTGGGCAACTCTCCCTGCCATGCCCAGTGCCACCCAAACCCTGCCTCTCCAAGATGACCCATCCCACTTTCTGCCAGCCTACCCTGTGACTGGGAACTTAGGGCCAATGCAGCTGCCCGGACACTTGCTAGCTGTCTTCCACAGACTACGTGAGGGCAGGGGCATTCCAGTGTGCTGGGTGGGGACACAGGCTTTGGCATCACACACAGTGTGGTTCACATCCCAGCTTTGCTTTGACCCCAAGGTCACCGACCTGCTGCCCTGCAAAATGAGAAGAAGAAGAAGATGCGCCTCGTAGGTCCTAAGTGGGAGGGCATGGAGTCACCCATCCATGCCTCAGAACTGGCCCTGGCAGGAAGCACGTGCTTGTAACTCCAACAGTTACAAGTGGGTTCCCTGTCTGCACACGCTGCCCTCTCCTCCCCCGGACTCCCTTCCTCCTACAGGGACCCCTCTGATCGACACCCAAGGCTGAAACCTTTTCAGTGATTCCTAATGCACCCGAGGACTTTCTTTTTTAAAATTAGAGACAAGGTTTTGCTCTGCTGCCCAGGCTGGAGTGCAGTGGCCCTATCACAGCTCACTGTAAGTTTGAACTCCAGGCCTTAAGCGACCCTCCTAACTCAGCCTCCCAAGTAGTTGGGACAACAGGCGCACACCATGATGCCCGGCTAATTTTTAAATTTTTTGTAGAGACAGGGTCTCACTATGTTGCCCAACATATGGGCAACACTATGGTCTCAAACTCCTGGCCTCAAGGGATGCTCCCACCTTGGCCTCTCAAAGTGGTACGATTACAGATGTGAGCCACAGCGCCCAGCTGCACCCGAGAATTTTCTAGCCCACACTTGTAACTGTGCAAAGATCTTGCTCCAAGACTGTTTTACTCAGTGAAACAGCAAACTGCTTATTCTCTGACATCAAGGACTGTTTTTAACTTCTCTTTCCTGCATTGTTTCAGTATCTAAACAGCCCCCACTCTGCAGCCACCATGACCTCCCCTCACTTTCATTTGCAGACATGGGTTTGAATTTCGTCCCAGACACTGGCCACCTTGGCTACTTACAGCCTCAATTGCCCGACTTGGAAAGTGGGGGAGAAACATCTGTCTTGTAAGGTTTAGGAGTGGCCAGTGGGGCAATGCCCAGTGAATCCCTCATGAGTGGGAGACCCTCGGTAACCAGGGGAAGCTGCCCTTCTTAGCACCCCCATCCACCTTCTTGAGCTGGGTGACCCTGGAGAGAATGTCCCCCTCTGAGCTTGTCTCTTGGGGAAGAGGGGACATTTTCTCCAGAGTCAATGGGGGCAGTGACCTCATCCTGCAGACCACCCCAGATGTCCGCAGCACCCTGCATAAGCCAGGTACCCCATATGTGCCCAGAGGGGGATGCAAAATGGGTATGAACTCAAGTCAGGAGCAGATCAGGGAGAAACGGATGTTGGGTGGGAGGTGGGTGAAGGATGGCTGTAGGGTTTCGCGTAAGAAGGCGCCAGAACCATCCCCCGGGTTCCTAGTTAAACCCAGAGGGCAGACTCAGTGCTGCGGACGACCTACTGTGTGCACCTGGCTCGGCCCAGGAAGTCGAGAGAGGAAAGAGAAAAGGCAACCCCAGGCCCTTAGAAACTTTCAATGTCTGGGTAATTCATGAAAAGCAATGGGACACTCTAGGATAGAAGAGTCATTCCTTGAAAGGAGCTGCAATCACTGTGTCTGAAAGGTATACCTTGGTGGCTTCCTCTCATCTCCTTGCAATCGGACGGGGGCATCTCACATGCAGGCCTTGGGAAGGGGCCTTTCTGGAGACAAGAAACCCGCGGAAGCTCCTTCTGCTGGTTCATGAATCTAAACCCTATCCTGGGGTGAGCTGTGGCGGGGGCAGGAGTTGTGGCATTGAGTGCTGCGGTTCCTGTGAACCAGAGTCTGCCCCTGACCTCGGCCCCTGCCAACCTGCCCTGCCCCTGCAGCAGCAGACCCACTCTCCGCATGCAGCTGAGATGCATGGTAATCCGGTTTCGTGCGGAAATGACCGAGGTGCCTGCACGCTCCCCCACGCGGCCGCTGGGACAGCCTTTCCCAAACTCGTCTCATGCCCTAACCCGCTCCCTTACCAGATGCCTGAAGTAGGCACTGTGGCCTCCCTGGAATCAAATGCCATACCCTGATCTTCTTGAGTCTCTCCATGTGACACAACATCTACCGTGCTTGTTGACTGAACAAAAAATATAATCTAGAGGCACTGTCTCCAAATGTTTTCTGAGCCAGGTGAAAGGGCGCTTTGACATGCCTCCAATGTACCCTCTTTGCCAACATCCACCTGCACAGGAGCTGTGGAAGGTGAAGGAGGTAGGCAACCAGCCCTACCAAGTACAGCTGGGCAGGTTGTGCACTGCACAATTATGGAGGAAACCGTTTCCATCATGGCCACCACGGCACATGTACTAATGGTAATTTCGGCACAGAGGGAAGAAGAGTGTCTTAAGGAAGGGACAAGCACCTTTCCCTAGCTCACACAAAGATGGGGTCTAATCTGCTCTGGACATGCTGCCATGGAGAATGCAAAAGGTATTCCTATGGGAACCATATTGGCTTTCCGGAGACACAACTACCTCCACGTTGATGCCCTCCAGGCAGCCACACGGAAGAGAAACCATCAAAGGTTTGCCTGTTTGTGCTCACCCAGTCCCACTGCATGCTGCCAGACAGCTTACAGAGTACTCTCGGGGCACTCAGTACCTTGACGCAAGGCAGGAGGTTCACGGGGACCCAGGGACGGCCACACAGCAGGCCCCGGCGCTCTCTCCCTGCTGGCAGGCCTGAAGATGCTCCTGGTGTCTGCCTCGCAAGACCACAGGTGGTCGCACACACTGGCTTTTAGCGGTGGCCTGGGTTCCCTTTCCCCCAGCGGGCACCATGACAGGCCCACAGGGAGGGCTGCACTTTCCCTGGTCCGGCGAGTAGCAGGTGCCAGCGATGACAGCTGGTGTTTAGGACCTGTCGGTCACGTTCACAAGCTCCTTTGGCAGCAGCACCTGATCCTGGCAGAGACATCAACTCAGAGGCACAGGAAGCCAGGCCTGAGCTGGCCCAGACGTGTGGGCCTGAGGGGCTCTGGGCGGCTCTGTCTTCCTCCCAATACATGAGCGGACAGATGTGGGCATTTCAACTCTGAACACCAGCATTCCTGGGGTAGACCTGATGGTTTTACCCACAGCTCTCAGGATCCCAGCTGGGTTGGTGGCTCCGTCCAGTGACAGCTTTAGTTCTTCCTTGCTCAGCTGGGACTGGGTTTCAGTCTCAGCCCAAAGTTCAGAAGTAACTGGGGCCAGTGTCAAGCTGCCGTGTGAAGGCAGTGAATCAATCCAGCTGTTACAGGATCAATTCCCAAATGCCTACTAAGGGGCAGGTGATGAACTCCTGGGTGCTGAGGAACAAACCTGGTCCAGTCTGGCCCTTACAGAGTTGTCAGCTGTGGTCGGTTGAATGGTGGCTCAACTCACCCAAAGAGACTGGGTTTTAACACCCCTAAAAAGATGTGTTCAATTCCTAACCCCCAGTGTCCGTGAAAGTGATCATACTTGGCTGGGTGTGATGGTTCACTCACGCCTGTAATCCTAGCACTTTGGGAGGCCAAGGTGGGTGGATCACAAGGTCAAGAGATCGAGACCATCCTAGCCAACATGGTAAAACTCCGTCTCTGCTAAAAACACAAAAATTAGCTGGGCGTGGTGGCATGCACCTGTAGTCCCAGCTACTTGGGAGGCTGAGGCAGGAGAATTGCTTGAACCCAGGAGGCAAAAGTTGCAATGAGCTGAGATCGTGCCACTGCACTCCAGCCTGGCGACACAGCAAGACTCTGTCCCCTCCAAAAAATAAAAAAAAGAAAGTGACCATACTTGGAAGTTGGGTTTGCAGGTGTAGCTAGTTAAGGGTCTTGCGACGAGATCTTCCTGGATTTAGGGAGTGTCCTAAACCAATGACCGTGTCCTCGTGCAAGAAAAGCAGAGGGAGGGTGATGACCAGAGGCAGCACAGAGGAGGCCGGGGGAAGGCGGAGGCAGAGGCTGGAGTGATTCGGCCCAGCCGAGGAGCACCGAGGACTGCAGGCCAACAGCAGAGGTGGCAGAGGAAGCAAGACCCTTCCCTGGAGCCCCTGGAAGGAGCGCAGCCCCGCTGTCATCTTGGTTTTGAACCTCTGTCCTCCAGGGCTGTGACAGAAGTGACTTCTCTTGTTTCGAGTCCCCTGGCTATGGTGATCTGTTACAGCAAATGCCGGGCAAGTGAGGAAGTCAATCCACAGTCACAGGAACGTGTGACTTCAACAGTGTGGGACATGGTTCTGCGAGAAAAGAGCGCCTGGAAGACTTCCTGGAGGAGGAGGAGGACTGAAGTGTACATAGGAGAACAGGCTGTGGGACTGGGAACAGGAGAGAAAAGAACATTCCAGACAGAGTGGGGCTGGAAGGTAGGCAGCTGGCCCTGACGTCTGAAGGGCCGTGATGAGGCAGGAGGGCAGGAGCGGCTGACCACACGGGGCTGCAGACGTCGGCTGACGACTCACCCAGGGCCGTCTAGGGACACAGCTGGGCAGTAACGTGAAGTGCAGGTGTCAGCAGGGCCCCAGCTACTCACGCGTTTCCCGTTTCACCCATGCAGAGGCTGAAACGACAGAAAAGCGGTAGTCCTATGGTTCTCCTGGCCTTTTTCTGGCGAGTTCCGAATCCTCCTGGAATGACTCAGGGTCAACTTGCTCCGTGCACCAGGAACTTTCATCCAAACTTCATGCTTCCATCTCGACAATTCACAAGCACAGGTCGGCTGCTGCTGGTTGAGGAGTGTCCCTGGCCATCAGTGTGAACGCCAGAGGCCACGGCTGTTCTCTGAAAGTGGCTGGGAGTGGTCCGTGGGGAATGCGGTGGATGATAGAGTTCCCACCCCTGCCTCTGTGCAAGATGGAGCTTCCAAGGTCAGGGTGGTGGGGCTGAAGCCACGGTGGTCCCTTTGGCAGGGGTTGGACATCGGATGAGGCACTAATGTCCGGGCTTATGCAGTGTGAGGTCCAATGTCCAAGGTCAGCAGAGGAGGGGGCTACAGATCTGAGTGCTGGGTGGGAGGGCCGAGCAGAGCAGCTGACCCACCTTGCGTATGCGGAAGGGGCCTCCAGAGCTGCCAGGCAAGAGGGACCGGGGCTGTTTCCACAATCCGAAAAATAAAATTCACCGGCTCTCAAATCCAAAGAGCAAACAATAGCACAGGTAATCTCTGTTGAATTCAGTGTCTCTGAAATTCAACGTGGGGTCAACGTCATGACTTGTTAAAGCTGGTATCCACAAACATGTCACCTCACTGTGTGTAGACCCACTCGTAAGGCAGGTGTTCCCACCTTGCGGGAATCTATGGGTGGGCTGATGACAGCTGGGGAATCACAGAAGCTGCAGGGGAAGGATCGCAGGGCATCACTCACGGCCAAGCAAGTTCAAAGGCAGAATGATCAAAATCATTTTTGAATGTTTTCCATGGCAAAAAGGTACGTTGAATGTGGGCTGTGGGTGTGACGTCTAGTCAGATCCGGGCAGGGGCCGCTGGAATGTGGGGGGGCAAGACCCGTGGAGGTGGGTGCTGGGACCTGGGAGAGGCAGGAGGGACTCCCCCGCAGAGAGACTGTGTGGCGCGTTCATTGCCCCTGAAAGGTCCTTCCCAGGGCAGCTGGAGCCGGGAGACCTGCCTTCTCCAAGGCAGAAAAGGCCCTGAGAGCAGCTCCGCTAAATCATTCCTGGTGTAATCGCATTTCGGTGGCAGGGCCTGGTGAAGGCAGGAACTGGAGCACTATATTAGAAAGAGGATCCTCCAGGGAACGGCAATGGCACTGCATGTCCTAGAAATTTCCAGGCTCTGCCAATCAGGAAGGATGAGGCTGAGCAGAGCGCTGTCAGCAGTTTCCTGGGGGGTGCCGAGGTGAGGACCCAACAGGTGTCCCAGCTTAGCGGAGATGCCAGCTTGGGCACTTTGGCTGCTGGGTGTGGGCAGCCAGCCCAGCTCACCATGGCAGAGCTGGCTGCAGGGCAGCACAGAGGGCCGCTCTATGGGCGGGCAGGCTTCGGGAGAACAGGAGGACTTCCCCGTCATCTGTCACTCCCAAAGGGGATGGGGGAGCCTCTCAGCCCATGACCACACACGCAGCTGCTCCCAGCATCCTGCTTCCTGATCGGAGAGTTATAGTGTGTGGTGGTGTTCTCTTGCCCTTCCTCCATAATTCACAGGGGGAAATCAAGCCCAGTGCCTGGTGCCATCCTGGTGCCCTGAGTGACAGCCCTGGCCAGCCTGCTCTTACGGAGGCCATGCTGCTTCCAGGGAGGAGGTGATGAATTTGGGCAATTCCTGTATAGAGGGGACTCCTGGCTCCCCAGGAGCCACTCTCGCCCATGGGCAAGGGGCTGCGTCGCTTCACGTGGCGTGGGGAAGACAGTGGCTCTGACCCCATGCAGCCTGCACACCTGTGCCCAGAGACGCTCACTAGAGGAAGCCATTTCTCAAATCTGCAATTATGAAAACGCCCTGCCTGGTGCTTATCATGACCATTTTTCTCCCCATTGCTAACATGATAAGCAGCGCAAGTTTTTCCTAATAGAAACAATAATGTACAAAGAACTTGATTCAAATTAAATTGTCTCATTACTTTGTAATAAATCACCCACAAGCGTTTCCTAAGCACTACCAGGCACGTTACCTGCCAGGCATGGCTGGCGGAGGAGCACAGATAGGGCTTAACTGCGCTCGTGATCATGATGGGACGTGATGAGTACTCCTTGCCAGGATGCACGGAAGTGCGGTCCAGGAGGGAGGATGCCCACCTTGGAACCTGAGCACCCTGGTGGAACCCCAGCTTCCCCAAACCAGCACCGCACCCTCAGCCATGTTCCTCAACCTCCTTGAGCACCAATATCCTCACCTGCCAACTATGGACGTCAACCGCAGCCTTGAGACACACAGTAGGGCAGGAAACCCCTTGTTTACAGGCCGCAGCAGGGGCTGGAAGGCTATCAGAGCGTGTGAATGCCCCTTAGCTCATAGAACTTGCTTCCTTCTGGAGACCTTATGCATACACAGGTATTTTCACCTGACCCCAGATAAAAGATGCTCCTACTGACATCAGCAGAGGCCTGCCCTTGGGGTCCGTCCTTATGGAGAGAAGGACACACCTGTGTGTCAGCAAACAAGGAGAAAGTCCCCCACAGTGTGTGTGTCTCGCAGGCGGGGGGGTCCCGGCACACAGAGCTGTGGGCAGACAGGAAGAGGGCAGGAGGCCCCCCGAGCGAGGGATGCCAGGATGCTCTCTGTGCTTCCAAAGCTGGCACGGACACTGTGGGGCCAGGCAGGACACCCAGGGGCTGGCCTAAGCCCGAGGAGCCGTCCTGAAGTGAGCTGTCCCCTTCCCCCACAGCCAACCTGTCTGCAAGGGCCATGATTTCCTCTATTCTGAGCCCACTGAGGAATCTCCCCTGAATTTACTCTTTCTGTAAAAACCTGAAATCAGACTGTCTCCCCCTATTTAAAATACCCCAGCAGATCCCCATCATAATCTAGTTTTTTGAGGCGGAGACTTGTTCTGTCGCCCAGGCTGGAGTGCAGTGGCATGATCTCAGCTCACTGCAACCTCCGTCTTCTGGGTTCAAGCAATGCTGCTGCTTCAGCTTCCTGAGTCGCTGGGTACTGCAGGTACCTGCCACCATGCCTGGTTAATTTTGTATTTTTAGTAGAGATAGGTTTCATCACGTTGGCCAGGCTGGTCTTGAACTCCTGACCTCAGATGATCCACCTGCCACAGCCTCCCAAAGTGCTGGGATTACAGGTGTGAGCCACCGCACCCGACCTCCCCATCATAATTGAGGATAAAATCCAAATTCTCCTCTGTGGCTAAGACCTTTTGTGATCTGATTCACGCCCCTTCTCCTCCCGATTCCTCCCATTCCAGCCATGCTGCTGTCCTCTCTTCCTCCAGCAGGTCACGCTCATCTCTAGCACAGTGCCTTTGCACTGCCTGTGCAATTCCCAGGACACTGCTCCCGGTCCCCCACAGCCGGGCTGCTGTCCCTGCAGGTCCCCGGGTCACCTCCAGAGAGGGGCCTTGCTGCCTAGGGACTGCCGTCCTCCTGCGTCCCCCGCTCTCCAGCCTTTCTCTCTGCTTTGCTTTCTTCTGGCCAGTCATTACATTTGAAATTGCGATCTGTTCCTTCACTCGTTTGCTGTCTGACTCCCCCAGAAGCATGTGAGTGCCCCCAAAGGCAGGACGGTCCTGCCCACCACACTCTGCAGCCTTGGAGGGTGCCGGCCACTGGCATTATTTTTGGAAGGAAGGAAAAGTACTTTTCCAGGTGGAGAAGGCCCACCTTCTAGTCCTGGCTCTGGCAGGAACCGGCAGCGGGACCCCAGACAGGACCCTCAACCATTCTGAGCCTGGGTTTTCCTGTCTGCAGAATGAAAGACCGGGATATCTGAGCAGGGGCTTCATCGGTGCTCCTGACGCAGTGAATGAAGCCAGAGCTGGAGCCTCCTGTGTGGTCTGGGATGCAGACTGGGGGCCCTGCCGTCTTGGTGTTCCCTGACAAAGGGGTTTTCTGGGATATGGGGCTGTCAGTTTTAAAACCAAGATGGTCCTGGACAAATGGGATGAGTTGGTCGCCCTCCAGGCCACCCCCCGCCTGGAGTACCTACAGTACCCGTGGCTCTATTCAAAACCCTTCATCCACGTCGCCTCCAATTCGGCAGCCCTCGAGACCCTTTAGGCTGGTGGGAGCGCCGCCACGGAAGGCGCAGGCAGCCTGCAGTGACAGGGTTTGCCCAGGGCCACGTGGCCCCACCAGCTGCAGGGCCAACTCACACTTAAGCCTCAGCCTTTGACTCTGAACTGAATGTTCTTTAAAAAAAAAAATCAGGGGAACAGGACAACTGCCTGGCATTTTGCTGTGAGTGCAAGAAGGGACTGTTTATGACTTTTCCTTCATTCGTTAATTAAAATGACAGGCCAAGCCTGCCCCATCTGTCCGTCTCAAAGCTCACCCACAAAGACCATGCTGGTGGGTCACGGGACAGGCCACAGGGGTCTCCTGGTGAGGCAAGTTGCCAAGTCCCCCCCCAATGGGGGGTGGGAGAGTGCCCCCACTTCTAAACCAGAAGCGTCGTCCTCTCCTGGGAACCAGACTCAGTGTGACAGTCGCTTAATGTCCTGGGCTTTGCAGGGAAGGCTGATTCCAGGGCTGGGTGAGGGCCTGGGGACCCACCCGGAGCCCGGGGTCCCCCCCCCACCAGGCTCTCCTGCCCAACCTGGATGGCACAGACCTGTTGAGTGGGAGGCCCTGAGAAACCCTGGCCTGGGTTTCCAGAGGAGAAACTGCTTCCATCCTGACCGCCAACTCCCTCCACTCATTAGGGCCACTAGAAAGTCTGCTGATGCTTTGCTGAGAAGCTGGCGCGACCACAGGGGCAGCTGTAAACATAGTTAAAAGTATGAGGCTCATATAATTTGGCTATTTGTTCTCTCCAAATCCCACGGTGGAGTTTGGTCCCAGTGTTGCTGGTGGGGCCTGGTGGGAGCTGTTTGGGTCACAGGGCGGATTCTTCATGAATGGCTTCGTTCCATTCACCCGGGCCTGAGTGAGTTCTCACTTAGTTCTCACAAGATTTGGTCGCTAAAGAGTCTGGCACTTTCCTCTTCTCTCTCTTTCCTTCTCTCTTGCCCTGTGATGCCAGCTCCCCTTAGCCTTCCGCCCTGAAGCTTCCTGAAGCCCATACCAGAAGCAGATGCTGGCACCATGCTTCCCGGGCAGCCTACAAAACTGTGAGGCAAAAAAACCTCTTTTCTGTATCAATTACCCAGGCTCAGGCATCCATTACTGCAATGCAGCTGGACTAAGAGGCAGACACATTGCAATGGGAAGTACTTTAACGATATTTTTTTTTTTTTTTTTTTTGGGAGATGGAGTTTTGCTCTTGATACCCAGGCTGGAATGCAGTGGCATGATCTTGGCTCACTGCAACCTCCAACTCCCAGGTTCAAGTGATGCTCCCATCTCAGCCTCCTGAGTACCTGGAATTACCGCCAACAGGCCCAGCTAATTTTTGTATTTTTAATACAGACAAGATTTTGCCATGTTGGCCAGGCTGGTCCTGAACTCCTGACCTCAGGTAATCTGCCTGCCTCGGCCTCCCAAAGTGCTGGGATTATAGGCGTGAGCCACCACGCACGGTCAATGAGGTCCTTTGGAAGAGGCTCTGCAAATGTTCTAGACCAGGCAAAGGCCCAGAAAGTGAACAGTCCAGGCTCTGAGGGCACATGGGCGGATCCTGTTGCAACTACTCACTGCTAGTTGTGGCACAGAGGCAGCCATGACAGTATGTAAATAATGGGTGGGGCTGTGTTCCAATAAAACTTTATTTACAAAAACAGGCAACGGGCCAGATTTGGCCTGTGGGCTGCAGTTTTTAAAGATATGCTCTAAATATTCCAACGACATTTAAATCCACACAAATAATACATGTACGTGGCATATAACGACGTATAATCAAAGCTAAGAAAAGTCTCAGTTTTGCTGCATTCTTACATGACCATGTGCAGGTGTGCCTGGCTTGATCTAACACCTGAGCTCTGGAAGCCGCAAGGAGAACACATTTTAGAAACGAGGTCATCTGTGAGATGTCCGAGAGAGGTTCAGAAGGATCACATGAGGAGTCTTTTCTGGGAAACAAAGAAACACCTCTTTACCGTGTCTAGGTTTTTATGCTCTGGTTGGCTCCAAGCGGGGATAGATCTGAATTCCGGCTTAATGAGTAATAATTCATAATGAGTAATTAGCATAATTATTATGCTACGGCCTTTGAGCACCTTCCATGCGCCGGGCGTTGTTCTAAGTGCTCTGTGTGTTTAACTAATTGAATCTACATAATGACCATATGCGACAGTAACTGTTACGACTCTCACTTTTCGGATGAGCAAATAACGCACAGAGAGGTTGAGTGATTTGCCTAAGAACACATAGCTGGAGGCAAAGCCAGGCTGTCTGAACCACCGTGGGTTTCTTAACGATACTGACACTGAAACATGGTTGATTCCTGGCCAGGTGGGAGCGGGTTCCCTGAGAGCTCACAGCCCTCCCAACCCAGATGGCGACAGAGAAAGGAAAGGACCCTTTGGCGGGGGCGGGGCGGGGTGTGGGAGGGTGTTGGTTCCAGCAGTACGTTTTGGAGAAGGAAGTGGAGAAGGAATTAGTGGTTTGCTGTCCTGCCAGTATCTCAGCTGCCCGGAGGGCACCCTGGGATGCTCTGAGAAGATTTTGCCAGTAGATCCTGCTCTGTGTCAAAAAATTCAAAAATGGAGATGGTGGACCAAATGCTGTGGGCTGGGTAATGCCAGGGAGAACGGACATGGTGGGGTGAGCAGGGCCAAGGCAAAGAAAGGCCGCACACCTAAAAATGGGTGCAGGAACAGCTGGGTAAACGTTATGCCTGTGTCTTATGAGTCCCGTCTCAACGAACTGGCCATGTGTCAGGAGAGAAGGTGTCTCCTGGGCACAGCAGGGGTGTGCTGTTCTCTGGTTCATACTTTTACTCCCACCTAGAACACTCTGTCCTGCTGTCTCTGTCGGCTGAATTCTTATTCATGCTTCAAAGCCCACTGCAATAGCCACCGCTTCCAAGAGGTCCTCAGTGCTGTCCCTCACGTGATACTGTGCGCTGAGAGGGAGGGGGACTGAGCCTTCTTTTTCCCCCACACGCAGCTCCTGGTTCAGACTCTGGCCCTCTTCCCAGCTTGCTGCCCACTGCAGCGGCTGGAAAAGCCAGACACTTCCTGTGACAGTCCCCCCCTGCAGTTATGGATGCTCATGACCCTATGGAATAGTTCTGGCCAAGGAAACCCAAGGGCAGGTCTGCTGGGAAAGGCTGGACTATTTGGAAAGGGAGTGGGGGGTTGGGGAAATGCTCCCTGGCACCCCCCTCCTTTACGCTCCAGAGTAGGACCTGCTAGGGGGATATCACACTTGGAGCTATGGCAGCCATCTTGCCACCATGAGGCAGAGGTCAAGGGGCCTACAGAGATGTCACTGTCTATGCAATGGATGCCAGCCGTGCCCTCCTCTAGACTCACCATTGTGGTCTCAGCCACTGTGAATGAGGTTTTTATTAACTACAGCCAAATGCTTTCTAATAAACATAAGGTGAATATTCAGAGCTTGGAGCAAGGGGACGGGGTGGTTATAAATTAAAAGATTTATAATTTATAACAGAGTCGTGACAGTTACTGTCTCATATTTGTCACAAAGTCAGAATACCAGGATGACTTTCTGACAAATGAAGAGTCCTCTGTGTTACATTCCGGGCTGGGAAACAGTGACCCAGCCCTTATTCCTTCAAGGACCCTGGTCATTGGCAAGGAGGACTCGTGAGCTCTGGTGACACAGATGGGGGCCCTGCTCTATATTCAGTTGTCCAAGAAGATCTAGTCGCGATGAATCATCTCAAGCAAACTCTTGGTTCAGAGAGCTGAGAACTAAGGAAAAGTGTTTTTCTTGGACTCAAGTGCTCTGAATCTCCCACTAACCACACCACTGACTTCCTGGGCACCCTGACTAATCCCAAGCACACAGGCAATAACTGGGCACCACAAGACTCGGGGCAATGCACACCAAGGCTGGGAAATCTCTAAAAAGTCAAGTAACAAGATACAGATTTTATGGCCAGGCGTGGTGGCTCATGCCTGTAATCCCAGCACGGTGGGAGGCCGAGGCGGGCGGAACACAAGGTCAAGAGATTGAGACCATCCTGGCCAACATGGTGAAACCCCGTCTCTACTAAAAATACAATAGTTAGCTGGGCGTGGTGGCGCACACCTGTAGTCCCAGCTAGTAGGGAGGCTGAGGGAGGAGAATCGTTTGAACCTCGGAGGTGGAGGTTGCAGTGAGCCAAGATCGTGCCACTGCACTCCAGCCTGGGAGACAGAGCAAGACTCTGTCTCAAAAAA
Source organism: Ateles fusciceps (assembly GCA_036589455.1). NCBI lineage: Eukaryota > Metazoa > Chordata > Mammalia > Primates > Atelidae > Ateles > Ateles fusciceps. Next base: position 2,077,796 of record JAZHEH010002754.1, read on the forward strand.
AAAAGAGAGAACGAGCGAGCTTTTAGGTAGAGAGGGGAACTTAGCAACAGACTGGACCAGAAGACACAGCTGAGGCCCACGGTCTGGTCTGGTCTGGACCTGACGAGTGGACATCTGAGCTTGGATGCTGCCTCTGCTAATGGGTCCCTCTGGTAGACCGGGGGACCAGCCTGTCCAGCCACCCCAGAAAAGCCACACAAATGCAAAGTCTTTGCCATTCAATGCACCTAGCTGAGCGGCCAACGTACTCCTCTTGGATTCAGCATGTGGTGCTGAGTTTTCTCTATGCTTTAAGTGTTCCTGGAACCCGGGCCACCACCCACGATTCTGAAAGTTGGCCTTGCTCAAATGAAGCCCTGCCTTCCCTCTGACCTTCCGCAACACTGCTGATGCCCTGTCTTTGTGACTGGCCCCTTGGCCACGGCATGCGGGCTGAAGCGTCCCCCATCGAGGTAAACGTAGGGCCAGCAGCCCCTGGACAACCTTGCCCATTGCAGCCACCCAGGGAAGGCCACCATTTATGTGACCACGTCCACTGCGGAGATGACCTCCAAGAGCGTGCAGGCAGGGGGCCCTCAGAGCACCAGGTCCAACGTAGCTTGACCCACCAGAGGCCCCGTTAGGGCTCCAGAAGCCAGGCTCCCCTTGAGCTGGAGACGCCCACTCCCCCTCACACTGCTCTGCACTCGACCACCAAATCCAGGGTCCCTGGGTACCCATTTCCCAGATGTGTGCGACCTTCTCACTGAGGAAGACAACGTCTTAAGAACGAGCTGCTTGTCCCAGCCTCGGGCTTGCTCTTCTTTGTGCAGAAGGTTCCGGCCCTTTGTTCCCTTCCACCGTCTCCACTGGAGTCCTCACTGCCATTTCCCATGCTGCTCCAGTTAATTTAGTATTTAGGAAGTCCTCCAAAGACACAAGACTACCCCTTGCCCCAATTTTCCCAGGTCTTCAGCCCCAGCCAGTTTCTCACCTTAAATCCTCCCTGTTCTCCAAGACTTCCTAATTTCCCTCTTGTTATTCACTTTGATTTTTGGTTGGTTGGTTGGTTCGTTTTTGAAACAGGGTCTCGCTCTGTTACCCAGACTGGAGTGTAGTGGCGTGATCTTGGCTCACTGCAAACTCCACCTCCTGGGCTCAAGCAATTCTCCTGCCTTGGCCTCCTGGGTAGCTGGGGATACTGGGAGCCCCTGCACCCATTCTCTCTCTCACACAACGCATTGTGGAGGGGGCACCGTTTTCTTTCCTATTTTACAAACGAGGAAGCTGTGGCTCAGAGAGGTTCAGTGAGGAGCTCAAGGTCACACAGCTGGCAAGGGGCAGAGCTGTGCATCTAACCCCTGTGGTCGGCTGCAGAGCCTGTTCCTACCATCAGCAGCCAGCCAGCCCCACTTTGAGGAGCAGGGCAGGCCTGTTCCCGGCCCATCAGGGAGGTGGGAGATCTCGCTGCACCTCCCGCCCCCTCTTTGGGATGTGGACCTGACTGGGGCAGTCCCTCTGTGCCTGGCAGCAGCAGAGGCTTCCAGCCACCAGCTGCCTCCCCATGACCAGTACAAAGGGCAGGGGAGTCTCATCCCCCTGTGCTGGGGGAGAAGTGGATGAGGGCTGGGCCTGGGTCCTGCAGAGGAACAGAGGGCCCCCCCCACACTGGACTGGAGGCTCGGGAGGGCCAGGCTGCCTGCTGCGCTGACCACACTCCCCAGGTCCAAGAACGGTGTCCGGTGCACGTGGGGGGTGTCGTGAGCATGTTTGTGGTCTGAGCCACAAAGGCCACTGCTGCCACTGCCACATCCCAGTCAGGCCCTCTGGCCCATGGAGTGACAACTAAAGCAGGTGCCCCTCCCTCGGGACCCTGGACATCCACCTGCCAACTGCTGTGTGATCCGTTCCCAAATCCACAGGGCCCAGGGTGACTGTGGCCTTTGGGGTTGCACAGCCCCTTCCCAGACCCCTGTGGTAACTGGTTGGAAATGACTTGAGGTCCCACAGGGGCCGATGGCTGGGATGGGGGTTGGGGGAGAAAGGCAGAGTTTCATGTCCTTTTCTGCTGCACGTCCTGGCCCCGGGCAAGGGAGCAGAACTCTTGCAGCCTCAGTTTCCCCATCTGTACAGTGGGGCCATCGCACCCCGTCCCAGGGAGTTACACACTCACGGCTAATGTCGGCCAGAACTGCGCTGGGTCAGAGTGGGTTCTCAATGCCTTCAATCTATGCACTGAACACTCACAATCGCTCTATGAGTGGCCCATGGCGGCTGCAACAGCGTAACACAGGCTTGGCAGGTAGACACATTTAGCCACTTACAGTTCTGGGGCCAGAGGTCTCACTGGGCTGAGATTAAGGTGGTGCGGGGTGGACTCCTTCCCGAGGCTCCAGAGGAGGGGCTACTTCTTAGGTTTTCCAGTTTCCAGCAGCCGCCATGTTCCCCAATCCGTGGCCATTCCTCAGATCACTCCAGCCTGCGCTCCCAATGTCCCGTGGCCATTCCTCAGATCACTCCAACCTGCTCTCCCGTCTTCTCGTGGCCATTGCTCAGATCACTCCAACCTGTGCTCCCATCATCCCGTGGCCATTGCTCAGATCACTTCAACCTGCGCTCCCAATGTCCCGTGACGATTCCTCAGATCACTCCAACCTGCGCTCCTGTCGTCCCGTGGCCATTGCTCAGATCACTCCAACCTGCGCTCCCAATGTCCCGTGACGATTCCTCAGATCACTCCAACCTGCGCTCCTGTCGTCCCGTGGCCATTGCTCAGATCACTCCAACCTGCGCTCCCAATGTCCCGTGACGATTCCTCAGATCACTCCAACCTGCGCTCCTGTCGTCCCGTGGCCATTGCTCAGATCACTCCAACCTGCGCTCCCATCGTCCTAGCTCTCCCTCCTCTGCCCCCGCCCCCCGCCCTCCGATGACGGCACTGTATCCCATCCACAGGCCAGTACGCACTTAACTGCCTGGGATAGGGTGTGATGGTTTTACAGATGGAGAAACCGAGGCTGCAGGAGTTCTGCTTCCTTGCCTGGGGCCAGGACATGCAGCAGAGTAGGACACAGTGCCTGCCCCCTATGATGGCACTGGGCCCGCCACCTGCGTTTGCCAGGACCATCTCCAAATCCACGGCCGGCTGATTAGCTGACAAGGCCCCCTCAGAAGCCTTCGTTCCCCATTGGCCGGGCAGAGTCACACACTCACAGGCCCCAGGCGTTAGGACATGGACGTCTCTGGGTGCCCTGGTTCATCTGACCATGCCACTCCAGCTCTCTCTCTTTCCCCCGGTGAGGTGGATGAGGCTTTAACATGGAGTGGGGTGTTTTCAACAATCTTCCGCAGATTGCAGAGTGACTCATCAAACCCCAGGCACCGTCCTCCTCGTGGGGAGGCTGAACGGGATGCAGGCACACCTTGGCTTGGGCACCAGCACACACACAGGCAGGTCCTTGGCCAAGATACTCCCACACTCTTCCTAGTAAATCACACTCTCCCTGGGCATGCAGAACCACCCCTGTCAACGCTCAGATCACAGGCCAGTACCCACTTAAAAGGCGGCCAGCTCTGGGGTGCTGGTGGCCCTGCTGGCAGGTGCCCTGACTTGCAGGAAAACTCAGAGGACACTGGTTGCTCGGGCACACCTTGGCATCTGCGCCTGAGGCCCCGGGCACCTGCTGGGAGAGGCCTGCCTCTTTTTTTTTTTATTTTTTTTTGAGACAGAGTTTTACTCTCTTGCCCAGGCTGGAATGCAGTGGTGCGATCTCAGCTCACTGCAACCTCCACCTCCCAGGTTCAGCCCCACAGGCGAGTAGCTGGGATTACAGGTGTGCACCACCATGCCCGGCTAATTTTTTTTTTTTTTTTTTGTATTTTTAGGAGAAATGGTGTTTCACCATGTTAGCCAGGCTGGTCTCGAACTCCTGACCTCAGGTGATCTGCCCGCCATGGCCTCCCAAAGTGCTGGGATTATAGGTGTGAGCCACCGCGCCCAGCCGGGTCCTGCCTCTTGAAGTGCGCAGCGGCACCAGCTCTGCCAAATCCCCTGCTCGCTCTCTGCTGCTCAACGTGGGGTCCCTTTCCTCCTGGCAGAGTCTCACGGTGGCAACATCCTGAATAAACAGCTCCTGCACAGAACTGTTTCTCTGTGGTTCAGGATTCACGTTGGAGGAGAATTCAGAAGTCCAAGCCCATCACCCGATGCTGCCAAATTTCTGCCAGCGCCAGCAGTAACCTTATTTTGCAAGGTTTAAAGAGTCGATCAGATTTCCAGCCCAGAAACTAATTAGATAAAGAGGAAACTTGAGACTTCCTGGGTATCTCCTCAAAGGCCAAGAGGTGCACATCCACCCCGTCTGCCCCACCATGCCTGGAAATGGGACCCACCGGTGGCACTGCCTTGGCCACCCTGGACTGTAACCATCCAGGCTCTCACCCGATCCCTGCTGTACCTCCCTGTGGGAGAGGCCAGCCCATTTGCATGAAGGGTGACTGAAAGGACGCTGGGGCACCCTAGGCTCCCCAGATCACTCACAGCAGCCTTCCTGGTCTTGCCTTTTGATTGAGAGGCGGCTCAACCCCAGTGCCTAACAGAGTGACTGAGGTGGGAGCAGGAGGCAGGGGTATCCAGGCTCCACAGAGAAAATCCTTTCTGGAACAACCAGAGGTCTTGGTTTTAGCAACAGAAACCTCCTCCAGAAATCTTGCACACAACGGGGTTCTGCATAAGCTTCAGGTCAAAGATGCGGAGGGCCAGACATCATGTGGCTTTATAACAACAGGGTCTGGGCATGCTCGGAGTGAAATCTAAGGGAAACGCATGTGGAGTGTGGCCTTCACCCACACCAGGGGTCCTGGCTTTTCCCTTTCAGAGAAACAGGAGTTCGACAGCCTGGGCAAGAGGGTAAGGTAGCCCAAACCTGCTAGAGGGTATATGGTGAGAGGGCCGTTGACCCACAGGCCAGGTTCTAGGACTGATCTGACAGAAACGCACCCTCAAGGGCACCACGAGGCAGGACCAGGGCTGCTGCTGCCATTGCCTGAACTGGAAACATCGAGCCATCTCCAGGGGCTACACTGGGTCCACCCCACCCCCAGACCGTCAGCCCACCCCTGGCTGCACCTCTTTGTAATCCTAAGCATGGGGACAGGTGCCTGGTACTTCATTCTGTCCTGGAGGAAATGAGGTGGCAGAGCCCTAGGGAGGATGGGGGCAGTCTCAGCTCCTTAGATTGCCCTGGGCACTTTTCATGGCACACTCCTTGGCACTGGGGACACAAGTCTTCTTACTGGGGCCATGCTGTCCCTTCCTTTCCGTGAAGTGAGTATTTATTGTGTGCTGACAATGTGCCAAGTACTGCCTATAGAGAGGTCTGAGCACACTGCCCAACCTTGGTCCCTTCCCTAACCCAAGTCATAGATTCATCCACCCACCCACCCATCCATCCATGTATCCACCCACGCACTCATCCATCCATCCATCTACCCATTCATCCATCCACCTAACCATCTACCTTGCCGCCCACACATCCATCCATCCATCCATCCATCATCCATCCGTCCATCCATCCATCTTCAATCCACCCACCTACCCATTCATTCATCCATCAATCCATCCATCTGTCCATCCATTTATAACACTTCTACTCATCCATCCATCCATCCATCCATCCATCCACACACCCATCCAATTCCCCATCTATCCATCAATCCATCTATCCATCCTTCCTTCCATGTATCCATCAACCCATCCATCCCTCCATCCACCCATCCACACACTCATCCAGCTCTCCTTCCTTCCTTCCTTCCATCTATCCATCATATAGCTACCCATCTACCCATCCATCCCTCCATCCACCCATCCACACACTCATCCAGCTCTCCTTCCTTCCTTCCTTCCATCTATCCATTATATAGCTACCCATCTACCCATCCATCCCTCCATCCTCCCATCCACATACCCATCCAGGTCCTCATCCATCTATCCATCCATACATCCATCCACACACCCATCCAGTTCCCCATCTATCCATCAATCCATCTATCTATCCTTCCTTCCATGTATCCATCAACCCATCCATCCCTCCATCCACCCATCCACACACTCATCCAGCTCTCCTTCCTTCCTTCCTTCCATCTATCCATTATATAGCTACCCATCTACCCATCCATCCCTCCATCCTCCCATCCACATACCCATCCAGGTCCTCATCCATCTATCCATCCATACATCCATCCACACACCCATCCAGTTCCCCATCTATCCATCAATCCATCTATCCATCCTTCCTTCCATGTATCCATCAACCCATCCATCCCTCCATCCACCCATCCACACACTCATCCAGCTCTCCTTCCTTCCATCTATCCACCATACACCCACCCATCTACCCATCAATCCCTCCATTCTCCCATCCATACACCCACCCAGCTCCTCATCCATCCATCCATCCATCCATCCATCTACCCACATCCATCCAGTTCCCAATCTATCCATCAATCCATCTATCCATCCTTCCTTTCATCTATCCATCATCCATCTACCCATCCATCCATTCATCCATCCATCCATCCTCTCACCTCTCCCTCCACCCACCTCCCTATTCCCTGAGAGCCGCATATTTGCCAGACCCTGTGCCAGATGCCAGGGAGAAAGACAGGCAGTCAGTCCTGGTCCTATCCTGGAGGAGACACAGGTGCAGAAGGCATGGGGTGGATAGAGCAAAGGCAGATCAACCTCTTGGCTGCTCTGCATGGCCCAGGTAATGCTGAGTCGGGGAGGTCTGATTGGTTCTCACTCTGGCTCTCCAAGTCAGGCACCAAAGACTACTCCTGCTTCCCAGAGGAAGGCCCAGAGCACCAGGTCTTTGGCCAGAGGCGGGGATCAGTGTGAGCATTTCCCAAGGGCCTGCTGCTTCCCAGGCACAGCCTTGGGTGCCCCCTGCAGAACCAGTCTCCTCATCTGCTCCCTGGAGAGGCACCCCTTGGCCTTGCACACCGCTGGTAGCCCATGCCTGGACCCCAACTAAGAGCACTCCTGCACATCTCGGGCTGCCCTCTGGCCACCCCTGCCCACTCTGGGTCAGGTCCTGGAATCCCAACCTGGCCCAGCCTGTCTCGGGGCTTGCAGTTTTGTCCAAAGCGCATTCATTCATGGTGACCACTGGCCAGTGGTTATGGCAGTTCCAGGCCCAAAGTGTAGAATTTTATACTTAGAAGAGAGCTCGGCAATGATGTAGGCATTTTACAATGTAGCCGTCTTATAAATGGGGAAACTAAGGCCTGAGCAGGAAGGTGATGTCAGAACTAGGACCAGAATCCCCTGGCACCTGAACTACCAGGCCCAGGCCCATCAGACTTGAAACCCTCCTGCTGGAGCTTCAGATCAGCATGCTTCATTACCCTGTGTCAGACCCCGACTCAGAGGGCAGGGCTGGAGCAGGAGTGCAGAGGCACGGATGTTGCCCGGGGGATGTGCCGGAGCTGGCTCTTAGGAGCTGCCGGGGCTCACTGTGGGCACCCCTTCCTAGCTTGCTCAAAGACCTCACGTTGGCAGCTCGGAATGGGCCACTGCAGGGGATTTGCACCACTGAAATCAGCAAATGCTATCATTCAAGGTGAATATAAGACAGGGCATGAGAGGGGCAGGTACAACGCAGATACTATGTGGGGGAGTGCGTGGAGGCGGAGGTCAGCTTCAGCAGCCGTGGTGGTCAGGGACAGCTCCAGAGAGAACGTGAGTAAGGCCTCTCCTTCACCTGCCAGAGGGGCTCAGGGATTTTAAGAGACAGGAGATTCCTGTGCAGCTACAGGGCTCCTCAGCTCTGGGGGAGATCCTGCCCCATCTAGGTGGGGGAGCAAGGCAGGCCTCTGGGAGCACTGTCAGCGGGGCCCTGCCTGCAGGTGCTGAATCCCAGCCCCCCAGGCCCTCCTCTGCTGCTGCTCTGATGGTCCCACCCACCACCGGTGCCCCCGTCACTATCCACACACTCGCCACCTGGGACATGTACTAAAACGTTGTCTGAGGCTGCTCTGAGCCAGGAGCCTCCCTGCTGTGAGGAGCTCAGCTCCCAGCCCCGAAGCAGGAGCCTTGGGTCCAGAACAAAGCAGTCAAGCCTTCTTGCCTGGCCTCACAGAAAAGGCCGTCACGAGGGTGTTCAGGCTGCCGAGAGCTTGGCTTCCCTGCCCTCCAGCCGGGGTGGTCCTGGGGCCACTCACCCCAACTGGAAGACCAAGTGCTCCCAGCCCTGATGAAGAACAGTTGCTGAGCTGGGTCCCCTGTGCGGGATGGGAGGAGGCCCTTCCCCTTCTCCATCCTCAGAACCCATTAAGCTGTTTTCAGAGAATCTGAGTGTACCTCCAGCTAGAAAAACCTACCCTCACCTTGGTCTGGGGCCAAGGTCCAAAGTCCCCAAGTCAGGCACTTGGCATCCCATAAAAGTACAAGGGGAAGCTGGCCATGGCCAGCTTGGAGTGCACCGAATTTTGAATTACTGAGTACTAGAGAAGGAGTCCAGGCCTGGCCCAGCCAAGCCAGCAGCCCCGGCCATCCTGAGAGGCTTATGACCCACTGTGCACCCAGATACACAGCAACTGTCATGCTTGTGCTCGGCTCTTTGAAATTATATACTTCATAGATGATATCTATAAAATCTCAATCTCAAAGCTCCATGAGAGAGGCAGAATCATAAATGCTCATTTGGAGATGGCACAGGCAGACCCAAGAGCGGACGATCTTGTCTGGGGTCACCGGGCTGGGAGATGGAGAGGGTGGGAGGGAACACAGCCTTTTCTAACTCATGAGTCTAGGCCCTTTGCTCCTCACCATCCTCTTTCCCGTCAGAGAGCCCCCTCCCCTTTCATGACTCAGCGGGGACACTGCGCTCCTGGGGGACATTTCCCCCCCAGCACAGCGCCATCACCTGGCCATCTGTGGAACTCACTTGAACACAAACACAGCCGCACTTCAATTTTCAATCTGGATCCTACTACTTGTCCCATAGGTATGCACGAGAACCCTCGTCTGTCTTTGCTGATAAGCTTCTGGTGGGAGTGGGGCCAGGAGCATGTCTCTGAGCCTCTCTTTCTGGAGTTTGACCTGGAGGAACGTGCGGTCCCCCTGAGCTCTGCCGTGAGAGCAGCTACGTGCAGAGATCTGTCCATACCTGGCTGGCTGGTTTGTGGACAGTAACACTGTAACTGACAAAATAACTTACATAGACGGGTTGGAAGTTAAAGACATTTCCCAGAAGATAGAGCAAAAAGGCAGAGAAAAACTCTTGAGAAAGAGTAAGTGACAAATGGGGGAGAAAGCAAATGGTCTAATAGAGGAAATCCAGAAAGACTGAACTGAGAGAGAAACCGATGGAATTGTCAAGGAGGTAATAAAATGTCTTCTTGAAGGGGAAGCTGCTTCCTTCTGGAGGGGTCTCCAGAGAGGGGGAGTTCGATGTATAAAAGAACTCCACACTCAGACCCACCATAAGATTTCGGAACATTCAGAAAAAGCAGAAGATAGGACATGCCTACAAACTTCTAGAGAGGAAAATAAAGGGTCCCTACCTACAGTGGAATGAGAATCAGACAGTGCTATAACTTCTTACTGGCAGTTCTCACCTGCCAGGGATAAACAGGAACACTGAATAATGATTAAAAAGATCAATTCAGAACCTCCAGGCACCTGAACTCCCAGGCCCATCACCAAGAAGAGATAACAGTCCTGAGTGAGTACAAACCTAACATCAGAACTACAAAATACATGAAGCAAAATCCGAGAGAACTGAAAAGAAGAAATGGACAAACACGCAATAATACTGGAGAATTTCAGCATTCCTCTCTCAGCAATTGACAACAGAGGAGAAGTCAGCAAGGCTGTAAGCCACAAGGAGGGGCGGGATGGCGGTGCAGCAAAGTCTGGAGAGCTCACGGGGAGAACGGTTTTGAACCCAGAGCTCTGCAACGCTGAGAACATTTGGTAACTAGGGCATGTCCAGACATGGAGTTACATTCCAGATACCGTTTGTTGATGTTGTTACTTGAGGATGTGTCCTGACCGAACAAGTGCAAAAACAAGAAGTCAGGTATCCACTAGCTCAGTAAAGGGAAACTGCAGGATGAGTGCTGCACACTGAGAACTGGAGTGCAAACTGGAGCAGGACGAGTGCTGCACACTGAGAACTGGAGTGCAAACTGGAGCAGGATGAGTGCTGCACACTGAGAACTGGAGTGCAAACTGGAGCAGGATGTCAGAAGATTCTGATAAGAGTAGGCCGCTTCCAGTCAGACATCAGAAAAAGAATGATATTTTAGTGGCATACCAAGAGACCATAATTTTTCTCCCACAAGAAAAAAAAAAGGCAATCAGAAACTCCAGGAAAAACAAAATCTTCCTGGGAAAATCATGATCCTAATATTAAGCTGAAACGTGGAATTGCTCTGAACCACTGATAGAGTGGAAGGAAAAGAATTCATTGGGTTTTGAGGCTATTGGTACCCTTCTTCTCATAGGTCTGAAAAGAGGAATTGGAATCCTAACCCCATTTGTATTATCATCATAATGTAATGCTTTCCATATGTTTTTTTTTTCCCCTGAGGTCTCACTTTGCTGCCTGTGCTGGTCTTGAATGCCTGGGTTCAAGCTATCCTCCTGCCTTGGCCTCCCAAAGCACTGGGGTTACAGGTGTGAGCCACTGTGCCCGCCCTCCACTGGGTTTTAACTTCTGAGTCCAACTTGGAGACAGAAACTAGAACCCTTCAGTATAAATATACCAAAGGGTCAAGTGATATTGTGTAAAATTTATTAAACGAGAGAGAAGCCTGAGAATGTTATTTAAAGGTAATCCATTAGCACACTGGCAGGAACTATTTAAAACTGGAGGTGAGGGTCAAAGTAAGAAAGCATCTTTTCCAGTAATATGTCAAGGATGTTCCACATTTTAAAATTAAGAAATATGGGAGTAATCACCAAGCTGGGGAGGCTCCCATCAGAAGAATGAAGCAGACAGAGTTTAAAAACTGGTTTTGCTGCCAAGTGGGGCTATGTGGCTGAGCTGGGTCAGAGTGGGCGGACAACAATTTATTCCTATTCTTAGCCCTATCTCTGTAGTTTAATTAATTAACTACTTTTATTACGTGGATATAGTACTTGGATGAAAACTTACGGAAGAGGAAAACGTGAAACTTAGAGTTCACTGAGAATGGGTGAGGAGAGGGGTCCCTGGGGCAGCCAGACTGTGGAGTGCTATGGGGAATAGAGAACATGGATAAGAGCCACGGGGCCAGCCCAGGGAAACAGCAGGGGGTCAGGAAGAAGACAGGACTCCTTGATCCTTGCGATGGACTGAAGGAGGGAGGGGAGGGAGGAAAGCAAGAGAGGAGGAGGAGGGGGACACTCAGGTCCCCCGTTGAGGCACTGGGAGGGCTGTCCATCACGATAGAGACCACAGAGAAGAGCAGCACGTCCTGGAGAAACGATTCACCCAGATGGAGACCTGGCCCCGGCCACCATCTGTACCACGCTGGAAGAGCATGACAGAAGAGCTCTGGTCATGACACCTTCTTTTGCCTGTGTCCAGAGAAGTGCCTCTTTCCTTGTCTCAGAAAACTACAAAGGTACTATATACTTCCAAAAAAAATAAAAATATGGTTGGCTCAGTGGCTCACGCCTGTAATCCCAGCCCTTTGGGAGGCTGAGGCTGGTGGATCACCTGAGGTCAGGAGATCGAGACCAGCCAGGCCAACATGGTGAAACCCCATCTCTACTAAAAATACAAAATAACTAGCCAGGCGTGGTGGCGTGCGCCTGTAATTCCAGCTACTCGGGAGATTGAGGCAGGAGAATCACTTGAACCTGAGAGGCAGAGGTTGCAGTGAGTTGAGATCATGCCATTGCACTCCAGCCTGGGCAACAGAATGAGACTGTCTCAAATAAATACATACATACATAGTAAAAAATAAAAATACAGAAAATGTATGAAATAAAAAGTGAAATCCTCTCTTGCTCTGCCCCAAATCGTGCCTCAAAGGAGCTGCCACGGGGGCTTCTGTATTAACTGCGAGGACCAGCCTTCAGTTGAGAGTGACAAACACATGGGGTGTGCTTCCTTCTGTGTCCAGACAGTAGATATACTCAGGGATAAAGCCTTCTTTTCAAGTCTAAGGAATAATAACAACTATATAAAAACACAAAATAATGGCGGAGGATGAACAGGGGAAATCAGTGTTTCTTGCCATTCAGTTCTTACAACCTACACACTGAGGCAGTCTTCTAGAGCACAGAGTTAGGGTTTCAAAGGAAAGCCAGCTACCCACACACGCTGCTCACAACTCAGCACCCCCTCTGGATTTATATAGCACATGCCTCTTAGGAGCTGCAAGCACTAAACATATTTTCTCATTCATCCTTAACACGAACACAACTGGAGATATAGAATGACTTGGAAGCAGCTCTACTCTGCAAACAGGAACTGAAGACTCTGAGAGGGAGGTGAGCTGCCCAAGGCTGCATAGTGACTTAGCTGGAAAGCCAGAGAGAAACCTCAGGACCGATGATTTCGCAGCGTCTTTAGAACTCTTCAGATTCTATTTGCAGGGTCCATTTCTAGAAAGATCCTCAGAAACCCAGCAACAGAGATTCTCTCTAGGGAGAAGAACTTGGGACTAGAAGGCAAAGATGGGAGAGAGACCTACTCTTCACACTCTATCAATTTCCTGCATATCTTGAATTTTTTTAACCAGGTATATGTCTTTCTTTTCTCTTCTCTTTTGGAAGACAGAGTCTCGCTCTGTCACTAGGCTCAAGTGCAGTGGCGTGATCCTGGCTCACTGCAACCTCCGCCTCCCAGGTTCAAGCAATTCTTCTGCCTCAGTCTCCTGAGTAGCTGGGACTGCAGGCATGCACCAACACACCCAGCTAATTTTTGTATTTTTAGTAGAGACACGGTTTCACCACGTCAGCCAGGCTGGTCTCGAACTCCTGACCTCGGCATCCACCTGCCTCAGCCTCCCAAAGTCCTGGGGTTATAGGCATGAACCACTGGGCTCTGCCCAGGTATATGTATTTCTTATTACTGATTTAAAAAAGATAAAAATTGGGCCGTGAGACTCGAAAGCTGTGAAAATAAGTAGCTGTGGACAGTGGATATTCAATGGTGAACAGGCATACTTTGCCATCCTCTAATTCACTCCCTAAAATAAAACTGATTTTCTCTTAGGGAGAACAAAAACAGATACTCAGGACCTTCTTAGACCCTTTCCTTGAGTGGTGTCTATGGATGTGTTCCTTTTGAGCAGACCTTGCTGCCAATAAGAATGTGTCTCTGGGAGCTCCTCCCTGCAAAACCCAAGAGAAGGTGAGCTAAGTCCTCTGTGCTCCTTCTCACCCCCCAGGTCCATGCCCCTAACCAATCCAACTTCACCCTACCCCTCGGATTCATCCAGCTCTCTACCCCACCACCTCCACCAGCTCCAACCACCACTGCTGCTTGGCCTGGATGGTGGCAACGGGCTCCTCGCTGGTCTCCATCTGTCCTGCCACCTGGTTTCCTCCAGAAAAGTGAATCAGATGATGCCACTTCTGCCTAATGCCCCCAATGCCTCCACTGCAAGTGCAAGAAGACCCAAACCCCTTTCATGAGGCACGAGGTCTTTCTCTGACATTACTGCCTCTATTCTCTCGTAGGCCACGGCCATTCCTGCAATGTCAAATCCTCTCATCACCCCAGTGCTTCTGCACTTGCTGAACTCTTCTCTTGAGGGCTGATTTCTCCTCAGTCTTTTGGGTTTCAACTCAAAAGTCAGTCCCTCAGCAAGACACTCCCTCCCTGGCACCCCTACATAAAGTTGGCATCACCCAACCTCCCAGGACTCTATGACAGCACTCACCTGCTTCATAGCATTAAATACAAAGTGAGATGCTCTGCTTTATTTGTTAACTTTATTGTTTAGCTTTACTAATTAAACTGTAATCTACATGAGGTCAAAGAATGTGCTTGTCTTGTTTATCTCTATATCCTCAGCTCCCAAAATAGTCAGGTCTTGATAAATATTGGTTAAACACATGGATAGATGAATGCAGTGGGTGGGTGGATGGATGGATTGATGTATGAATGGATTCGTGAATGAATGGGTGGGTAGGCAGATGGATGGATGGGGGAGTGGAGAGATGAATGGGTGGGTGGGTGGATGGACTGATGTGTGAATGAATGGGTAGATGGATGGGCGGGTAGGCAGATGGATGGATGGGGGGGTGAACAGATGAATGGGTGGATGGACTGATGTATGAATGGATGGGTAGACAGATGGGTGGATGGCGGTGGAGAGATGAATGGGTAGATGGATAGACTAATGTATGAGTGGATGGCTAGATGGATGGGCGAGTAGGCAGATGGGTGGATGGGAGAGTGAACAGATAATGGGTAGATGGATGGACTGATGTATGAATGGATGGGTAGATGGATGGGTGGGTAGGCAGATGGATGGATGGGGGAATGGAGAGATGAATGGGTAGATGAATGGATGAAGAGATACATATGGATGGATGCATAGATGGATGGATGGATGCATAGATGGATGGATGGATAGATGGATGTGTGGATAGATAGATGGGTGGACAGGTGACTGGGTGGATAGATAAACAGGTGGATGGATGAGTGATAGAGAGATAAATGGCTGAGTGAGTGGATGGCTAGAAGGATGGATGTATAAATGGAATCTGTTCAGCCTTAAGTGAGACCTTGAGTTCTCCCCCATCCTATCAAGTAGACTTCTCCTGGGTGTCCCATCATGAGGCTGTGTAGTTGGTTAAGAGGAGTGGGAACTTAAGATTCCCATTTCTTGAGTGGAGACATGTTTTTAAAAATGACATTGAAATATCTGTAAAGTCCTGAGTAGAAATGGCCCTTAGGAACTCTGCTGTTTGACCTTGATTAATGTGGCCATTTCTAGATCCTCCTCTAACTGTTTTCCAGGTGAGTGGAGGGGAATCCCAGGGAGGTAATCGGCTGGAACAGCTGAATATGCTCTTTAATGAGCTGATGTGTTTTAACATTTGGTTCTCTAGCTCTGAGACTCCAGCAGTTTTTGACATAAGAGGAGGTGGGGAAGGGGAGAAACCTCCTACTGATTCAGAAAATGTCTCCATCTGAGTCTCACTTCCCGTGGCATTTTCTCTCATTACACTTGCATCTGTGGCGGGACAGCCTCAGCCCCGCACGATCTGCCCAGACTGTGACCCCACAGCCTACAGTGGATAATTGGCCCAAGGGGCTGGCACCACATCCAGGTTTCTGCTGCTCATTAGGCTACTTGTAACGTGAATGCCAGTGAGGACTTCGACACTACAGGCTGTTCCACGCCCACGCTTTTGTGACCATGGCCTGTAGATGCGCCTTCCTGCTCCATCGGAGAAGCTGGCGGTCAGCCTCTCACTCCACGTCCACCCCAGAGCTAAGTCAGTTCAGGGTCCCAGGGCTGTGCAAGACCTACTCATCTCTGTCCGCAAGTCTCCCATGCTGCCCGTCCTGGCTTCCACACTGTCCCCTCTCTGCCCGCACTGCCCACCCTCCATCCACACTGCCCACCCTCCATCAGCACTGCCCATCCCGCTGTCCATGCTGCCACGCTCACAGGTTCACAGTCTGGTTGAGGCCGATTCTGCTGATCCTGAGCAGGGTGGGCTCCCTCAGGCTACCCCTGCACCTGTTATGAACCAGCTCAGATGGTAAGGGGTTAACCAAGGTAACACCACCATCCTGAATACGTCAGGATTTCATTCATCTGAGGTTCCTAGAATCATTGAACTCATGGAGTGACAGGTGGGGGGCCGGAGTCCGAGGGAGGTGGAGTGGGGGAGTTTGCGTTAATGCAGACAGAGTTGCAACTTTGCAAGATGAAGGAGCTCTGGAGTGGGACGGCGGTATTGGCTGCTCAACACCCTGAATGTCTGAATACCACTAAACCAGTGATTCCCTTAAACATGGTGAGAATAGGAAAGTTTATAGTAGGTGTATTTTATCACAGTAAGAAAAAATGGGGGCGGGAAGGAATGAAGTACTGGTCTGTATCACTGTGTGGATGGACTCTGAAAACATGATGCAGCGTGGAAGAAGCCAGACACGAAAGACCACGTAGTGACGGATTCCATCTACACACAGCACCTCTCCCCAACGATGCTTCGGGAGGTGCTGACTCTGTCACCCCAAAAACACTGGCCCTCCTCCTCATCAGTTTCCCTCAACCCAGGCTGGCTTTGAGCAGTACCATCCTCACTGCGGGAGATACAACACAGATGGTATGTGGGGGAGTGCGTGGAGGTGGAGGTCAGCTTCAGCAGCCATGGTGGTCGGGGGACAGCTCCAGAGGGAACATGAGTAAGGCCTCTCCTTCGCCTGCCGGACGGGCTCAGGGATTTTAGGAGACAGGAGATTCTATTGCCCGCAGATCAGGCCTCATGCTCGGGCTCAGACGCCTGTTAACTTGGCCTTCCTTTCCCCTCCATCAGTGTCCCTGTAGCAGGTGGAATGTAACACTGCGTTACCAGGTCACTGGGGGCGCTCAGCTATGAACAGGGGTGTGCTCCGTGCAGGGTGGCTGGCACACGGGGAGGGGTGGATAAGCAGTGCTATTACACCTCTTGTTTCTTTCACTGAAACATAGGGTAGCACGAGGCCCACAGCTTGTCTGATCCCTCACCATGGGAGCGCTGGCGCTCACGCCTCACTCTCGTCAAGGCTGGAGCTTTTCACCATTTGCTTAGAAGTACCCGTTCACCCCAGTGTGATCTGCATGTTTCTCCTCTCCGAGGTGAGGTCCTAGCTCCTGGCAGAGCAGGTGTTCAATACACATGTAAAACAAAAGCCCTTGTCTGGACAGCAAACAGGGATGCAGAGTTGGCAGGGATCTTGGAGGTCATCCAGTCCGATGTTCTGTGACATTCTGGCAAGAGAATCCCCACTCCCCCGCTCTGCTTGGCTCTGTCTAGTGGCGGGGAGCTCACCACCTCCTGAGGCAGCCCGAACAGCCACAATCGTCCTGCACGCCTTCTCTTGGCTGAACTGTAGCCCGTGTCCCTGGTGCATTCTGGTCCTGCTGTTAGCTACATGCTACACCTTTGCTATACGGCCCAGCCAGCCTGGTCCACAGACATCTCTGTCTCCCAGGCAGGTCCTTCCTCTGCTCCTCTGTGGGGAGCCTCAGGCACTACGGACCATTGTGCAGACTCTATCACAGTGTGAGAGGCCCACGGACTATGACCACCTGCCCAGGGTCCACTTCCACAGGCAGCCTTCTTCTGCTGCTGCAGAAATGATTCATCTGGCCAAATAAAGACCCATCCGGAGAAGTCCTAGCTGCCTTTTGGGGCTGTGTCGATGGCCAGGCATGGATCACACCTGGGCTTCAAGGTCAAAAAGTGGATGAGTGTAGCAAGACCTGGAAAGTCTTCGACATTCCCTGGTGGGGTCCCGGCTCCTCTCCTGGCCGTGGCATCTCCTGTTACAGCACACCTCATTTACGGGAGAAGTGGCCAGGACAGGTCAGCATTATAACTGAGTCCTGTGAGCAATTCTGCTCCTCTAAGTGCATGCACATACTTGCATGCAAATATCAACAGTAATCAATACCCTTCACAACAGCAAAAAGGTGGAAACAACCTGTGCTCACTGACAGATGAAAGGATGAGCAAAATGTGGTCCATCCATGTAACGAAACATTACACAACCCTAAAAAATGGAGGGAAATCCAGACACACTACAACATGAATGAAACTGGAAGACATGCTCAGTGAAAGAAGCTGCTCATG
Organism: Ateles fusciceps; assembly: GCA_036589455.1. Taxonomy (NCBI): domain Eukaryota; kingdom Metazoa; phylum Chordata; class Mammalia; order Primates; family Atelidae; genus Ateles; species Ateles fusciceps. The sequence goes on from JAZHEH010002754.1 coordinate 2,095,578, forward strand.
GAAAGATGAATATATCAGGATTCCACTCATCTGAGGTTCCTAGAGTCATCAAATTCATAGACAGAAAGGAGACAGGCATGGGCCGGAGTCTGAGGGAGGTGGAGTGGGGAGTTTGCATTAATGCAGACAGAGTTCCAACTGTGCAAGACAAAAGCACTCTGGAGCTGGACAGTGGTGCTGGGTGCACTGACACTGTGAACGTTCTTAATGCCACTAAACTAGTGATTCACTTACAAGTGGTCAGAACAGGAAACTTTATATTACGTGTGTTTTACCACAGTAAGAAAAAATTGGGGCGAGGAAGTAATGGAGTGCTGGTGTGTGCCACCGTGTGGATGGACTTTGAAAACACGATGCAGCGTGGAAGAAGCCAGACATGAAAGGCCACGTAGCGGCGGATTCCACTATGCGCAGCACCGAGGTAGGCAGAGCCTGGAGACAGAAGCAGGTGGGTGGGTGCCAGGGGCTGGGGGAGGGGCAATAGGAGTGACTGCTAATGGGTGACAAAATGTTTTGGAAGCAGATAGCGGGGGATAGTTGCACAATATTGTAAACGTACTCGACTGCCACCTTACTGAACATTTTAAAGTGGTTAGGTTATGTACATTTTACCTTAATCAAAACAGACAAAAAAAACAAAGCGATCGGCCAACCCAGGTTGGATCCCTCTGTAGCAGGCGAGAGTCTAGGGAAGGCGCCTGGGTTGCTGATCACAGATGCCCTGGAGGTTGGGGGAAGAACCCAGGGAAGGGCATCAGGACCCTTCTCCAGCCCGGACCACCTATGGAGGAGATGGGTGTGGTCAGCGTCCGAGAAGTGGCTCCTCAACCAGCAGGGCCAGGCTCAGGACCCTAACGTCCCCGGGGTTTGCACCTGCACCTCCTTTTATTTTCTGCCTCACATGCTGGCCCTTGTTGAGCTTCAACATCCACGAAGAACCCTCTATCCAGGGCTCCCCACACAGAGGGGCCTTTCCCCCACACGCGGGGCCAGGACACCCCCAGCCTCAACCTCCCCCTGCAGGCAGAGGGACACAGAGACCCATGGATGTCCCCCACAGCCGGTGCCACACAGGAGTGGTTTCTGCAGAAAAATCCAACTGTGTGCCTGTGCCAGTCACAGTGTCAAAGGTGCAGAGCTCTTCTGCACACCAGACGACCCCAAACCTGCTGTGCTTAGGAGATCGGCTGCATGGTGGCACGTCCGTCTCCTTCCTTCACAGCCACTCCACCTAAGCAGAAGCGGCAGGCGTGTACGGGGACCGCAGAGGAGGTGGAAGCCCAGATCTGAGGCATCCGAAATACTCCTCTGGGGGATGCCGCTACCCCGATACTGCCATCATCCTTGACATTTGTATGCTCTCGTGAGAACAATGCCAGTCTGCCCCTCTCCCTGGGGCCACCACACAGGTGTGCTCTGGTGGGACACAAACCACAGGCAACACCAAGTCCACCTCTCGGGCAGGGGGTCTGGGAGATGGGGGCTTCCACAGTCCTAGCCCGGTAACACACAGGAAGAGGCAGATTCGAGCGGCCCAAAGCTGCACGCAAGGTGGCCCAGCGCGTGTGCAGCACAGATGAGCAGCTCTGACCAGAGGGTCCTGGAGGAGAACGCAGCGCGTCTTACCTGGTAGTGTCGAAGCTGTCATAGGAGCCCACGGTGTAGTGCCTGAAGAGCTTCTTGCTGCGGTCAGCACGGGTTTCTGTACAGAGACGGAAGAGAAACACCATTCAGAAAAGTCACGGTCCTGAATGCTGAACCCAGACCACAGGAGGCCAGCGGCCCTCTCACGTACTCCCTCAAATGTGAGATGCGCTGTCCTGGAGGAAAATGAGGCCTGGTGCTGGGGCCCAACTTTGTAAAATTTGGGGGAATGCATGTGCACCCCAATGTTGACTACTGAAGAGTCGGGAGCCCTACTCCCCAAGGGAGGCAGAGTCCTGTGGGCCTCAGCTCACAGGGGAGGCAGGAGAAAGCAGCCTGCAAAGAGGAGAGGGCCTGCTCAGGCAACAACAGCGTGGCCCATTCAGCTCACAGAAGCCACTAGAACAGCGTTCTGCGTGGTGCTGATGAGCCTTCCGGCAACACTGAAAACCTGCAGACAACTGCTTTCCGGGAAAGAAAGAACGTTAAGAACATTTATTGTTATTTTCCTGATTACAGTTCCTTTCTCCTAAGGAAAAAAAAAAGCAGTAAACCCACATGATTAACTTTTCTAATTAAGTCCTCTGTCTGCTCCCCTTACTCAGCAGATTGAGACGTAAATTTCACGGGAAATGATATGAGCGGTGTAATTAGATTTAATAGATAGCTCGGCGCTGGAGGGAGGGAAAAACTCACAACAAAAAGACATGAAACATAGCAGCTCACGAGTTCCTGTTTACTTTCCTCCCAAACAGGATTTCCTGCATGATCTCCTACCTAAGCCCCGAAAAACATTCAAAGAAATTATGCAACTGACTTCAGGAAGATGGCCCAACTCTAATTTAAACTCTAAACAACCTGTTTACAACTCTGTTGTTCGCCTCCTCCATCCCAAACTGTGAGTTGAATGTTTTTTTTTAATTTGCTCAAACCTCAAAATGCACACGTGCAGTTCAAAAGCAAACCAAGGGAGCTTTCACGTGCCCAGAGGCAGCCAGCTGTTCACCAAAAGCACAGGCTCCAAGAACACTTTCTCTTTCCCAGCAGCCTGGTGGTGCCCTTGGGGTCGGGGAAGGAGGCAGGTGTTGAGCCCAGGACTACATTTCCCAGCCTCCCTTGCACCCAGATGTGACTACCTGACTAGGTGGCACTGCTGGAATGTGAGCACAAGCAGGGTGGGAAGGGTCCCTTCCAACCTTAGGCTTTTTGGAAGCCAGCGTGCTCTCCTGACTCTCTTCCTGCTTCTCCCAGCTCAATGCTCAGGCCTCTGAGCCCCTGGAGTCAACAGCTGGGTCTCTGTACCCCGTACTCTTACATGAGCAAGAATTAGATTTCTACCACATCAGGCTGCAGCCTTGGATTAATTTGTTACAGCGGCTAACGCTGCCTTAGCAGTGTCCCACCTGTGCAGGGCGGATGGGTCCTTCACGAGGACGCTCCCAGCTGTCTCCACCCCTTCCACACTGCTCCCCACAAACAAACACCTGAGGCTCCTACAAAACAACAGGATTCCCTGAACAGCCACATCAACACCATCTCCATTGTCATCACTGACTTATTGAGCACTTACTGTATACGAGGCCCGGCTATAAAGTTTCGCTCGAGTATTCAACAGTTTAACTATCATGGCCACACAGGGAGTGGTGCCCATTCTGCCCTGCAGGCCCCTCCAGTGCAGCCAGGAGCACCCTCTGCCCTACACTCCGTTGAATGCTACTCCTCAAAGCCTTGCTTAGGGCCGTGGGAGCCTTCCTTGTACAACCAAAAAGACGCATTACATGATTACTAGATAAAAACGCAGTATACTCCATCAGATTGGCCAGGGTGACAGGGCCCCCACCAAGCCGGCACCGGGCCAGTCAAGCTCCACACACCTCCCCTATGCTTGGCATCTGGAACAAATATGCCCAGGTTCAGGAGGACACCTGTGTCCCCCCTCCTCCCTGGCATCCAGCATCTTGAACATGTCTAATTCCAATAATCATTTATGAAGTGTGCCTGGCAGGCAGGCCCATGCTTGGAGTGCAAGGATTAGAATTCAGCAGGGCAGGGCCTCAGGCTCTGCTTTTTTAGGCTCAGGATCCTGGGAATGAGGGGGAAGGAGGAGTCCCAGGGTGCTGAGCCTCCACAGGCTGGGCGAGGGGCCCAGTACGTGGGTAACTGTGAGGTGGGAGCACACGGTCAGGCAATCCCTGTGACATTTATGTCAGGCCATGCATGTGCAGGGACAAGTGAGACTTGAACCTTTCCAAGGGGTTAAGCAGAACAGCTCACGATGCCAATGAAGGGCCACAGGGACTGGCTGTTAATTGCTATTATTACTCCTAATTGCCTCTGCTCCTTAAAACCCCATGCGACAGCTCAGCGCTGGTTGTCTAGGGAACTGCTGGGCGCTACCAGCTGATTGGTGCAGGATCCTGGCTGAGATCAGAGGCCAGGGTCTAGAATTAGACAGGAGAGTGTGTGGTGGAATGTGTATATGAGTGTGTGTGTACGTGTGTGTGTTTACTAGACGAAAAGAACATTTCCGTAAAGGAACCATTTCTAGGCTAGGTGAGTTAGCCAGGGTGTCCCAGACTGGGATTTCATGGACCAACAAAACTTTAAACCAAGAGAAGAAGGGTGTAGAAGAACATAACATTTACCAAGTTTTAAAGTTGACTCAGTAAGGATATTAAAAACAGTAAATTCCCCCTCTGCTATCAAAATTGTAAGAAAAAGGAACCTTTAAAAAGACATTATCTCTGACTGCTTCATGCAAGAATCTCACTGCACAGGTCTTCCCTGTTCCCTGGTTCCTAGAAACAGTTAATACTTGGGCTCTGGGATATGGCCCTGAGGGACAGGAAAGGGATCCTAAGGGACATGATCATTATCACCATCGCCACCATCACTAAGCTCATCATCACTACCACCACCATCCATCATCACCACCACCACCATCCATCATCACCACCACCACCATCCATCATCACCATCACCACTATCCATCATCACCACCACCACCATCCATCATCACCATCACCACTATCCATCATCACCACCACCACCATCCATCATCACCACCACCACCATCCATCATCACCACCACCACCATCCATCATCACCATCACCACTATCCATCATCACCACCACCACCATCCATCATCACCATCACCACTATCCATCATCACCACCATCACCACTATCATCACCATCACTAAGCTCATCATCACCACCACTACGCTCATCATCACCACCACCACCACTATCATCACCACCACCACCATCCATCATCACCACCACCACCATCCATCATCACCACCACCACCATCCATCATCACCACCATCACCACTATCATCACCATCACTAAGCTCATCATCACCACCACCACCATCCATCATCACCATCACCACTATCATCACCATCACTAAGCTCATCATCACCACCACCACCATCCATCATCACCACCACCACCACTATCATCACCACCATCATCACCATCACTACTCTCATCATCACCACCACCACCATCCATCATCACCACCACCATCACCACTATCATCATCACCAACACCATCACCTCTTCACCACCATCATCACCACCATCGTCTTCTTCACCATCATCACCATAATTGCTACCATCATCACCACCATCATCACCACTATCATCATCACCCCCATCACCATCATCACCCCCATCACCATCATCACCACCATCCTCACCACCATCACCAACCACTATGACCACCACAATCATCTTCTTCACCATCATCATCACGGCCATCATCACTGCAATCATTATCATCATCACTGCAGCAGAAGACACATTTACGTGCTGTCAAGTGTGGAATGCTCTGCTAAATTATCTCATTTCATTAAAAGTGAGTCTCTACCCTTATATGGTCCTCACACAACATCCCAAGGTAAGCAGATTTCTTGTCCCTGTTTGACGGAAGTAGCAGAGTGCAATGATGAGGGATGTGGGCTCCGGGGCCAGGCTGGCTCGATTCAGAGCCCAGCTCTGCCACTTACTGGCTGCAAGTCCTCATCATTTCATCTTTAAAACGATGACAGTAGTAACAGTCCCTCCTCAAAGGGGAACAACTAAGGAGTCAAATGTGTAAGACATTGGAACGGCGCACATGGCACGTTGAAGGTTAATGTTAACTAATGCTGTCATGGTCGTACATCAGATTAGAAAACTCTGCCTCCCAAGGTGACCTCTCAAGGTCACACAGTCCATGAACAGCAGCGTGGACCCTTACCCTAGACGTTGTGCCTCCACAAACGGTGCTGACAGCAACTAATGGCCATAGCGTTCTGGAACACTCAGCAGGGGCCACAGTGTTCTAGCTGTGTGTGCTTCACCTGTCTGAGCTCAGTCATGCTGCTGTGTCTGGTTTATGGGCGAGGAGGGGGAGGCTCAGAGAGTTTGAGTGAGTTGCCTCAGGTCACCCAGCCAGGAAGTGGCAGAGCCCATTGCCATACAGCCTCCAGGGGTAGCACCCATATGGGGTTCCTGGGAGGTGGCATCTCATGAGCGGCCCACATAAATCCAGGTGGCCTTCTTGACTCTGCCATGCCCTGTGGAGGTGCCCTCAGCAGCCTCGGTTTCTGACCTGGAAAGAGCTGGGTGGGCTAGATGGCCCTTGGGACCCTGCCTGCGGTGTCACAGTGCACACCTTGTGTCACGTCCAGGCTTGGCCCCTGGGACTTGCTGTGCGCTGTGCTGGAAAGCAGGGGGCTGCTGGGTTGCCCCTTCCCAAGGCTCATTGTACGTCACTGGCGAAAATGTGGGTCACAAATAAAACAACTTGAGGCAGACGAAGGGAGGAACAGGTCAGAGGCCACACCAGCCTCCCTATGCGCCAGTAACAACAAAGGACGCTGGCTGTTCCCGCTGCAGAGAGGTCAGCTTCCCAAGTGTCTGGGTCTAAGGTCAAGGCTGCCTCAGAGCCGACCGACCACACCTGAGGCTGTGCATGCACCTGCTCACCCTGCTGGCCACGTCCTCCCTGTCTTATGCGGGACAAGCCCTTTCCCAGTTCCAGCCATGTGGTCAGGTGAGGTCACCCAGCCCCCCTCCTGCAGTTGCCACGGGAGCCCGGCTGGGATGTCCCTTTGATCCCACTGAGTGACAGGCTCAGGGGAGGGACCTGGGACCCCAGGGGGGACAATGCGGCCCTACTCCTGCTGTTGGGGTTCCCATGCCTCAGGCCACAGAGGGAGGGGGAGAAGGAGGGCAGGGATAGAGATAGAGAGACCTGGAGAGACAGGTGACTGCCTTAGAGACACAGCCAGAAACCCCAGACACAGCCACGCCCGGCTTCTCACTTGTACAAACCAAATGCATATCCTTTGTGGTACAAGAAGACTTGGCTTCCTGTTTACAATGGAAAGAGCTAGCAATGATGCAGTGAGGCATTTAACAGTTTGGGTCGCTGCACCACGTGGCTGAGAATCTGCCATGGCCGCACAGCCTCCCTGGGGCATGGCTGCTGGGCTTCCCTGGAGACACAGCCGCTCCCCTTCACCCTAGGAAGATCCTGGGGAGGCTGCCCCTCAGGAGCTAAGGAGAGCACTTGGCACACAGGGGTGCACATGTGGGTGTGGTCTGGGGATCCTGCTGGATTCTCCTGGGCCCTGTCATTAGCAGCAAGTGACTCATGGCCCACGCAAGGCCAGGTGGCCTTTTTCTGAGATGTTCTAGCATCTGAATGTGAGGAAGGTGGTCTTGGCTTCCTTTTAGAGATGCCATGGAAGGACATGGGCTGTGGCCACCATTCAAAACACCGGGAGGGAGCCAGTCGAGCGATGGAGCCAGCTCACAGCAGAAGGCAGAACCAAGGGCTGGGGCAGAGAGAGATGGGGCACAAAAGACCTTGATGCCAGGAGTCCCCAGATCGTGGCTTGTGGTGGTTACTGAGGCTACTGATCAAATACTTGTGGCTTTCCATCAGCATGTATGCAGCAGACACTACTTCTGGCTCTTCTGTGGTTGAGTAGACCCTTGAAATTACTTTTGGCCAGTGAATTTTGAGATGAAGTGACTTACGTTATTTCCTGGCTGGAGGTTTTAATTTCAAATGCAAGACCCCCTGCCACCAGCACTGTCTTTTTGACCTTAGGCAAGGCCACCAACGCATCTGAGAAGCTGGTGGTTCTATCAGTCTGGGTCCCCAAGTAACCCTCTGTTAATGCAGGATGGGCATAGGGCGTGAATGAGAAAGAAACCTTTGTTTCCCCCAAACCACAGAGATTGGGGAATTTTTGATTTTTTTATTTTTTAGGGCTAGTCAGGGGAAGCAGTGGGAATGGAGAAGGAACAAAGGAAATTTGTAACTGGTTGTGATCAAGCAGTTGTAAACACTGCTGCACTCAGACCAGCCAAGGGGAATGCTTGTTACCGCAGCTTTACGTAGGGCAAGCTGACTTATACTGGCATGGCCCTCTCCATCCTGTGGGCCAGTACATCCCGGGCAGAGCTGAGTTTCTGTCACCAGCAACCAAAATTGTCCTAGCAGGTATAGGAGGGAAGATCAGACAAAATCAAAGCAAAGGCTGAGTTTGGCCTCATCTGAGAGAATGCCTGGACTTTCTAGGGGAAAGGAGAAAACCACCTGCCAGACAATGGAAATGGATCCCATTAAGCATGGCCAGAACACGGCATAGCAGCATGCACTGTATGTGCCTCAGAGGAGACCCCTCTGCCTGTGATAAAGGAGGTGGAGAAACCAACATCCAAGAAAGAAGTATTGACTTATCGTCTGCTTCCTTAACCACAGAGAAACTTCCTGATGTCCAAACCAAGTTTCCAACCAGGCCTCCCTCCTGGTCAGCACGGGGATCAGCGCTTCATATAACAGGGGCTCAGCACTGTCTGTAGTGCTCCACACACACGGAGCCCAGCAGTCACCACCACTCTAGTCTGAACCGCCATGATCTTGCCCCTGGACAGTAACCTCTTGTCTCTCCACTTCCACACCTGCTCCTCCCTTCACTGATCCACACTCTACAGAGCAAACAGAATGAGCTTTTAAAAAATGTAAATCAGGTGATTTTCAACTCTGCTGCTTCACATTTTCCAATGGCTTCCCAATGCCATCAGAGCTGTGTTCAAGCTGCCTTCCGCAGGGGTTCAGTCAGGGTGGTGGAAAGAGTTGTAAGAGAAATTAAAGATAAAGTTATAAGAAGTAGTCACAAACCTTCCTGGAAGGCTGAGGGATTTGTATGGCCTCAGTAAAAGGTTTGGCTGAAGGTAGCCTAATCCTCTTTACCTTGAGTTGATAGCAGAAAAGCAAATGATGAGGAATGTGGGGGAGTTTATCTAAATAGCTTGTTTACTCATGTGGTCCTAAAACTACCTTTGATCATTTGTGGGCAGGATGCCTCTCTTGAGGGGGAGGCCGACCAGGTTAATTATCCTCAGTGGTGTTGACTCAAAGCCTTCGTCATTTAATGTGTGCTGAATAAAGTCCGGTGAGGCTAGCTAGTCAGGGCTGCTGTGGCTGTGGTGACTCTTTTGGTCAGCAGCCTGGTCCCCTACTCTGCTCTTTCACTGAATATCTGCAGCTCAGAGCATCTGTTCATCCGTTGCCAGGTCAGGGTCTGCTGGTCGGACCACGCAGCCTTCGATGGCACAGGCCGGACGCCATGTGGCCCTGCCTGCTCCTCCTCTCATCTCCCACCGCTCTCCCCCTCCTCCGCCCCCCAGCCGTGTTCGCCTCCTCTCTGTCCCTTGAACACCTGAGGCCTTGAGCAAGCCTCAGGGCCTTTGTGTGCTCAACTCTGCCTGAACGCTCCTTCCCCAGCTCACATTTCACCACAGTGCTAGCTCTCCAGATCCTACAACACCGCCTGGTATATAGTGGGCATTCAGTAACTCTGGAGAAAGTGAGTGAACGGGTTAAAGCCACATGCCCTCTGACCCTTTACTCCTATTCCATGTTGACCACGTCATCTCCTTGGGTCTGAGTGTGGCAAGTTGGAGATACAGCACAGGACGCTGAATTATTACAGCCCCTACTGCCAGGGCAGTGGACAGAGCCCTGCCCGGGGCGGTGGCTGGGCGTGACTGCCTCACTTTGCCTCTGTGGGTCTCCCCCCACTCTCAGCTGTGAAGCGGGTCAGTGGAACTAAATGGCTCCATAGGCTCTTGATCTTGTCAACCTCACACATCCCTCTGGGTGTAAGGCGACTCACCCCGTGTCCCAGGAGAGGGCCATGGGTCCAGGTACCTCACACATGCAGCATTTAAGTATGCAGGGCCTGAAAGCTGTTTCCTGAGTATGGCCTAGAAAAATCTACACTGAAAGGAAAAATAAAAAAGGCCAAATCTAGAAATCCCATTTCATATACCTTTTGGGACTTGCGAGAGGCAGTGACAGATTGCATGAGAAGCTTCAGACTGTCAGCATTTAAAACAGCCCTTTAAGCAGAGCCGCTGGAGAGGGGATACCATATAGCTTGGCAAAGAAGCCAGGATGGGGTGTCTGGGGGAGATTCCAATGGCTCTGATCTTTGGCTTTGACTGTTTCTGGAAAAGGAAATGAGAGGAATATTCTCAAAGAAATTTACTAAGACTCTGAAAGGCCAAAAGCTAATCTTCAAGGACAGTTGGGAGGATGTGGGCTATGAAACTAAGAGATAGAAGGTGGGGCCGGGCGCAGGGCTCATGCCTGTAATCCCAGCACTTTGGGAGGTCGAGACGGGCGGATCGCCTGTGGTCAGGAGTTCGAGGCCAGTCTGGCCAACATGGCAAAACCCTGTCTCTACTAAAAATATAAAAAATTAGCTGGGCATGGTGACGCACACCTGTAATCCCAGCTACTTGGGAGGCTGAGGCATGAGAATTGTTTGAACCCAGGAGGTGGAGGTTGCAGAGAGCTGAGACAGTGCCATTGCACTCAGCAGAGTGAAACTCCATCTCAAAAAAATAAAAGAAAGAAGAGCAGGCGGGAGGTGAGGAGGTGAGGAGAGGGTCCGGTGAGCACGCTGACCCCTTTACACTCCAGCCACATTCCATGGGCAATGGTGCCCTTTGCTCGTGAGACACACGTGGACAGAGGCAGGAAGGATATACGACAGTCCATCTTTAGACAAGACAAGCTTGAGCTTAAATCTCGCTAGCTACATAACTCCAGGCAGCAAACAACCTCCCTCCAAGCCTCAGTTTTCTCATCTGTGCCCTGGGCCAAGAGCAGAGTTTACAGGGCTTTGGTGAGGATGAGGTGAACGCACCCTTCCAAATCAATCCCTTCCCTAACACCCGGCCTAGGGAAGCCGTCAAGTCATGCTGGCTACTGTTGTCTGTCCTGGAACCCAGGTTAGACTACCTGGTCTGCAACCCTCTCTGAAAGCATCCCCCCTAACCCTCTGCAGAGAGGAAGCCTGGTCTCTGACCACCTCTGTACCACTTCACTCCATGCCCCGGTTACAGAGGGCTGATGCCAGGCCAGGCCAATCATCAGACCCTCCCCTGGGAATGTGGAGTAGAGGTGGAGAGTCTGCTCCCCGCATGCACTGAGGACATCACAGCTGGGGCAATGAGGCAGTCACTGCACAATACCATTGGAGGGAGTGCCCCAGGACACAGGGTCATGACTTCTGCCCTCCACGACCAGGAAAGGCCCTGGTGTCCTTAGACCAAGGTCCATTTCTTCCTGTAGCCCAGCTCAGGCAAGCTATGTATTTCTTGCAACCAGAAGAGTGCCATCTTTGGCATCTTTCAGTCTGTCTGTCATGCTGGGTGGAAGCTGTTGTTACCCAGGCATCATCTGGGGTCCTGGCTTGGTGGCCCATTCCTCCCGGCGAGCTGCCCTGGACACTGCAGGGCTCCAATCTCTAAACACTGGCATTCACCATGACAACCAAGTAATGTCCCCTCCGCATTTCCAAACATCTCCCCCACCACGAGAGCCACGCGCTGCAGACATTTCTGGCTCACTTTTTGTCAAAGGGCAGTGACAGTGACCAGACAGAGGGCACGGAACATGCAGGGGTCAGATACCTCTGGTGTCCATCACAAAGACAGCCAGGCCCTGAGATGTGGCCAAGGATCTTCAGGCTGAATTCAAATGAGTGCAGAGCACTTCCGGGTCAGGCAGCCTCGGTTTGTCTGCCTTGGCCAGGCGCCACTCCTCCAAGCCCTTTGAGGGGTCCCAGACAATAATATATGGAACTTTTTCATTCTTTTCCCCAAGTGCTACGTCCCAAATTTACTTTTGTAAATTGACCATAAGCACAGACGTCACAGAGAGTGGGAAGAGGATACCATGCGTCCTGCAGAGGGACCTGAAAGGCCTTCTGATGTGTAGACCCTGTGCTGACATCCAAGGCAGGTTTTAAAATATACAAGAAGGGCGGGGAGCAGTGGCTCATGCCTATAATCCCAGCACTTTGGGAGGCCAAGGCGGGTGGATGGCTTGAGGCCAGGAGTTCAAGACCAGCCTGGCCAACATGGCAATACCCATCTACAAAAAATACACAAATTTGGCCAGGCATGGTGGCTCATGCCCATAATCCAGCACTCTGGGAGGCCGAGGTGGGTGGATCACGAGGTCAAGAGTTTGAGACCAGCCTGACCAACATGATGAAACCCCGTCTCCACTAAAAATACAAAAATTAGCTGGGTGTGGTGGTGTACATCTGTAATCCCAACTACTTGGGAGGCTGAGGCAGAATTGCTTGAACCCGGGAGGCAGAGGTTGCAGTGAGCTGAGATCACGCCACTGCACTCCAGCCTGGGTGACAGAGCGAGACTCTGTCTTGAAAAAGCAAAAAACAAAACAACAGTAAAAAAATTACATAAATCAGCTGGGCATGGTAGTATGTTCCTATAATCCCAGTTACTTGGGAGGCTGAGGTGGGAGGATCACTTGAGCCCAGGAGTTTGAGGCTACAGTGAGCTGAGATTACATCACTGCACCGCAGCCTGGGTGGCAGAACAAGAACGTGTCTCAAAAGAAAACACACAAGAAGAATTCCGATGCAGGCGAAATTTCTGAACAGGACAGATCAGAAGGTGAGTGCAGACAGCTGAGCCACATCTGCTAAAGCCCTGAACACACATGAACACGGCCCCATGAACCTGGCAGGTTATTTTGCTGTGTCCTCTGCCACAAGGCAGGACCTTAGCTAATGGTGGCGATTGCCATGGCTACTGCTAGGAACGGGGAGCAGGGGAGCTCCCTGAAGGTTGAGGCCAGCTCTGACCTGGCTGAGGAAGGAGGAGGAAGTCACAGCAGAGATGGGGGAAATGTCATATGTTAGCTATAGCGGACAGAGCCCACTCGGTGACCACAGCCATCCTGACATCCCATGGGTAAATGCTCAGGACAAGCCCTAGAAGAATTCTGTAGGACACCCATTTTACAGACGGGAACGCTGAGGCAGGGCACAGTTAAGGGATGGCTTAGCGCACACACTCAGTGTCGGGCCGATGGAGCGTGAGGCCCTGGCAGAGCCAGCCGGCAAAGGCGCACAAGTATCGTGATTTGGGGTTGAGGGAGAGACTTGGAGCCATGGCAAGTGAGTCCATGTGATGGCTGAGCGCCCAGGCTGGGGAGAGAGGAGAGAGGAGCCAACCACAGGCCTGGGGTCGCCGGTGGGGCAGGCGGACTCCGAGGGCCCAGGGTAGGAAGCCCTCAGAGCGGAGTCTACGGAGCCTACACTTTCAGGGACCAGGGGGACGGGTGGTGAGTGAGAACAGTTCCCCCAGAGAAGTAAAGGAGGATGGGTACTGGGACTCCCTGGCTGATGGACTTTAAATTCAGAGGCCAGGAAAGGGTGGGGCAGCTGGGAGAGGTTTTCTAGGCGCTCTCCCAGATCAAAACCACCACCACCTTTGCACTAAAAATCCCTGAGATGGACGTGATTTTAGGGCTGCTGTCCACCTCCTTGGTGGCCGTGGGAAGGCAGGACCTTGGCCCTACTGGCTCTCCCCACACCTGGGGGCTGCGCTGTCCCCCAGGTGGGCCTGGCTCCCCTCTTCGCAATGCCCTAAGGGCTACTGCACAGCGAGTGACCAGGCTCTGAAGTCAAGGGCAAGCGACAACCACACACGAGCTTTGACCTGCGAAGAGGACTGTAGGAGACTGTGTCCCACTGCTGCTCTCAGCCATGGAATGGGGCAGGAGGGGAGCTTACAACGCATGGAGGGCTGTGCACACCTGGCTGCATGCAGACAGGGCTGGAGTACACGAGGCCGGCGAGGCAGGCAGAATTTACAATGCCCCTCGACATTTACCCCTGGCCTCAGCCCCACGGTAACGTCAGGGTTGATGGCAAAGAGAGATTACCAGGTGGGACCAAACTGGTCTCACTGTCTTATGAGCCCTGTGAAAGCAACTATTTTTCCCTGGCTGGTGGCAGAGGGGACGTCAGAGAGACTACAGAACTCCAAGAGTTGGGGAGGCCAGTCCCACAGACTCAGGGGAGCGCAATCCCGCCCGCAACCTGGATGTGCCCAGAGGCAGACTCCTCCCCGAGACTGCAGCCAAGAGCCCAGGCCTCAGACCCCTCCACGGAGCCCTGTGAGAGCCTGGGCAGAGAACCCAGGCCAGTCCCCTGACTGTGGACGCATAGAGCCCTGGGGCAGTGAGGGGGTGTGAGTGGTCACACCTGTGGTCCTGGGTTCCGCAGCACAGAAAACAGAGGGTATTGGGGCTGCAGTTCCTTCACAGTTTTTTTTTTTTTTCTTTTTTCTGAAGATTTATCTGCAATCTCACCCAAGAGAGAGATTGAGAGAGAGGGAAGGGAGAGAGGGATGTGGGTGAAGGGAAGTCCCTGAACATTTTTCCTTCTTCTCTCCCTTGAAATCTACCATCCTCTCTGAACTCTATTCTTGACTCTTTATCCCAAAGAGGCAAACATCACAGCAGTGGGCTCTGGGCGGGGTGGGGCCCCAGGACTTGTGTGTCATCCTGTTTGTGACTGCTGAGCTCCTGCCATGTGCAGCCCGGAGTCTTCCCTGGCCACGCCGGCCCTGGGCGGCGGCGTCCCTCCCCACCGTCTACGGGGCTCTGGGTCACCCGGGTGGTAACGTGGCCGAGCTGTCGAGCCCTGAATCCCCCCAGCGCTGCACCCACACGCCTCCCTCCCCACGTAGCCTCCTGCCGTCTCTGCAAGTTTTAAATCAGACGCTGCTCAGGCTGTGCCCGGGCTGCTGAGCCAAACGCAGGATCAGAACCACAAGGAGGGAAGAAGTTACTGATGGGGGATGAAAGACAGAAATAACTTTTCTTTTTTAAAACCAAAGATGCTGATGGGCTCCTTGCAAGGCAGAGAAACACGCAGGCAGAGCACTGGGCGTGCGCGGAGCTTGAAGCCAGCATGCCCGCCTAGCTTCCAGGCCCAGGACACTGCTCCTGGGGCGCAGTCTCTGCTCAGGCGAGCTGTAGGGTGCGGGACCCACCGCGAGGGTGACAGAAGGGCGGGGACCTCGGCTCCCAGAGTTGCTCAACCTACGGGCACAGAGCTTTGATTTGAAAAGCAGCGCGTATGGCACTAATGCTGCCAACTGGTTTAGCTCAATCAGCTGCAGATCATTCATCAAGCACTTGCTGGGCTCCCGGGACTGACCTTGCAGGAGAGGGGGAAGAGAAAATAATAAAGTCCCTGTGCAGAATGCCCGGGCAGACGTCACAGCACGCGGATCTCGTGGGGGACGGCGGCCTGCACTCCTGCGGCTGCCGGCACAGACGACCAGGCTCGGTGGCCTCCACCCACACAAACATCTTCCCTTACGGAGCTGCAGGCCGGAAGTCTGAGCAGGTCTGCTGGGCTGAAGTTAGAGCATCCTCGGGGCTTCCTTCCTGCTGGAGGCTCATGGGGGGTCCACTTGCTTCCCCCGGCCTGGCTTCCAGAGGCCTTGGTGCTCCTTGGATCCTGGCCCCTGCCTCCACCTTCAAAGCCGGCAAAGGTGGGGCGGGTCCTTGTACCCATCGTATTGCATCCCTCTGACTCTGAGCTCTATGCCTCCTTTTCCACATTTAAGGACCCTTGGGGTTGCACTGAGCCCACCCAGATAACCCAGGGTACTCTCAGCATCTTAAAGTCAGCTGACAGCAACCTGCATTCCCTCTGCGACCCTCCCTCCCCATGACCACGAGACAGACGGATTCAGAGCTTCTGGGCAGTAGGATGTGAATGTCTCTGGGGGCCACTATTGTGCCCATCATAACCACAAAGAGACCACCGCTGTTGGACAGCACAGCTTGGCAGGCTGAGCTCAGAAAACTGTTTACCTCCCCCTTCACAAGAGCCCAGAACTTTCAACAGGACAGAAATCACACGGGTGAAAGAGAAGTGGCTTCCGGGAAGCGCATTTCCCTCTTCCCAGATACAGACAACACTCAGTTCCAATTCGGACTCAGCCACTTAAGGGGAGCCCTAGGGCGGGGCTCTGTTCCTGGAGACTCCTGGTGCGATGGGTGGGCGTGGTCCTTATCTCACACTGAACTGCTAGCAGGATGGTTCCTCCCTCGGCTAATAGTGTCCCGCTCTGCACTGACAGCCCTTTCCCTGGTCTGTGCCACCAGCTTGGGGGCCACGCTCCCCCTCCCTGGAATCACACTGGCTTCCAGTAGTGGAAGCTGCCTATCTGCTGGAATTCAGCACCGACAAGCACCCGAGTCCGTGGTTCCACTCGTTCCCAGCTCCCCCGGAGGACTGCGGTCCTCCCGTGTGTGCGCCGGTGCATGGCGTGTGTTGTCCGCCCTGCTCCTCCTCTTTGCCCGGTGCTGGGACGCCTGGGTAAGACCCCAGCAGCGAGGCGCAGGGCGAAGTTTGCCAAAAGAACCACGTGCTTTGAATTCCCTTAACATGCACATGGGTGTGTGTGGGTAGGGACAGCACCAGCCCTGCTGGGTATATGCCGGTGGGTCCCCAGCACTCTGACACCACGCAAGCGCCAGATCTATGGACCAAGCAAGCAGGGGCCGGCAGGCTGGGCTGTGTTTCCATCCTCCAATAAACAGAAATCATGCCAGACAGCCAGCAGCTCCTGGCACGGCTGGCTTTTCTTAGTTGGCTCTGGAAATTGTTGGTTGTACTGGAAGATGACTGAGGCACCTCAAGAAGAACAGGGGTTGCAGTATTGACTTGCCACTTCACGAAGCAGCCTTTTTGCCAGGCACAGCTGTGTGTCCTTTCACAGAACCCCCACAGCAGTGGGGCTTGGGCATGGACCAGCCATGGCCCACGTAGCGGTGGCTTCATGTCTGGAGCCAAGGGGGAGACGGGCAGGCTCACAAGGTGGCCGAGGGTGCCCAGCAAGGCACATGCTCAGCTGCATGTTCCACTGATGGTCAGAATGCCAGGGTGAGATGTCAGCCTCCAAGAGTTTGAGGAAGAAGATGGGAGGCAGATGCCTCCAGGCAGCAGGGCTGTCACAGTGCTGGGTGTCCGTCATAGCACCGGGTGTCTGTCCATCACAGCGCCAGGTGTCCATCACAGTGCTGGGTGTCCGTCACAGCACTAGGTGTCCGTCACAGCACTCGGTGTCTGTCACAGTGCCGGGTGTCCGTCACAGCGCCAGGTGTCCATTGCTGCCACTATGTGATCTTGATCTGTCCTTTTCTACCGTCCATCATACCTCGCCGTGTGCCACACACACCATCTAAGTGTAAAACACGCTCTCTTCTGAATGCTCACAGCAACCCTACAAGACAGGTGCCAGCGGCACTGGCCTCTGCTAAGCCCAGGTCCATGCCAGAGATCTTTGCCAGTGTCCAAGCTCTGAGCACTGCCTTGTGGCCGTGCTAAGCGCCTTCTCCTTCCAATAAGCTGCTCTGGCTCACTCTATAGCTATCTGCAAGCAGCAGCTCCTCCCTCTACCCCAGGGCCAGGAAGCTCAGCGTTTCTCCCAGCCTTCCTCCAGGAGTGCCTTGGTCCTGGCCAATGAGATAAGAGAAGGCACCTGCCAGGAGGGGGCTTCCTTTGCCCAAACCAAACCTCCCCAGAGCCTGCAGCTTTTCAGCCCTTCCCTCTTCCCTGTCTGGAACGTGGAAGAGGCTCTACAGCCATGCTGTCCCCAGAGCACGCTGAGGACATGGAGAGGAGGAGGAGAGAAAGAGCCGCAGGCCCAGATCACCATGGCATGGCTCTGCCCGCTTGGCCCGTGCACCTAGCCCCTGCCTTGTTGGGTGAGACGAGTAAAGCCCTGTGTGTTTAGGCAATAGTTTCTGTTTTTCCCAGTCAGGCAGCGTCCTAACTGCAAGGCCATGCCTTATGTGTGCCTTTTAGCCACAAACAGCCCCATAAGACAGGGACTGTCATTAAATAATCACTTATCAGATGGGGAAACTGAGGCACAGGAAGGTTAAATGGTGTTCCCCCTGTAACACACTCAGAGCTGGTGATTAGATTGGTATCTTAACATTTCTGCAGTAATGCACACAGAGACTCCATGAGATGAATCCACCCACAGGAAAAGCAGGTGTGATCTGTTCTCACCCAGCTACTGAACATCAGAGCTGGGATCTAAACCCAGGTCCTCCTGGCTCTGTGAGTCAAGGTCATCCTATGGCATCTGGCTGCAAAAGATTGGTTTTACCTGCGGCATTTTTTTTTAAGAGACAGAGTCTTGCTCTATTGCCCTGGCTGAAGTACAGCAGTGCAATCATAGCTCACTGCAGCCTTGAACTTGTGAGGTCAAGCAATTCTGCCTCAGCCACCTGAACAGCTGAGACTATAGGTGTGCACCACCACACATGGCTATTTTTTTTTAACTTTCTGTAGAGATGAAGTCTCACTATGTTGCCTAGGCTGGTCTTGAACTCCTGGCCTCAAGCAATCCTCCCACCTCAGCCTCCCACAGCACTGGGATTGCAGGCGTGAGGTACGGTCCCACCTATAACATTTTTTAAAGGATAAATCTTGGAGGTGAATAGTGGCCTGTACATAATATTTTTTATAATGCTACACTTGAGAATTATTTGGGAATATGGGAAAAACGTGGAATCCTAGGTTCTTGGAGGAGGGACCCTCATCGGAGAATGGGTCGGGCTCTGCTCAGGCTTACCCAGCCCAGAAGGGAGGGTGCTCACCTCTCGCCTGTTGCCCTCCCACCACTGGCTCCTTCGCCTGCTTTGCAAGCTGAGTGGACGCCTCCGTGATGGGCGCCCGGTGCCCATGGGGAGAGCAGGGTGGATTTCTCTTCTGCCCACACTAGCACTTCCTGCAGCTCTCGGGCCAAGCCCGGCTGGGGACGCCATCAGAGGGGGAGGCCACGCTCAGTTTCTGGTGATGCTTTCCAATTACCACCCTCCCAAATTGCCTGGACAAATGAATAAAGCTGTTGGCTGTCACTGAGTTGGTTTCTACTCTATAGTAATTAGAATGTTTAAAAAAAATCAGCCCAGGAGCTCAGTGGAAGCATGTATACCAATACATCGAGCCAAACTCACAGTTTAAATGGAAATTAGAGTAAATGGATGAATCTGTGCCTGATTTGCATTTGCTGATGAGCTCGGCTGGGAGTGTCCATGCCGAAGCGGGCTCCGTTTCCAGAATGGCTCTCTCTCCTCTCTGTCCAGAAGGAACGCCTGGTGAACGTGACCTACATGCTCCTGGCCTGGGCAGCCCAGGGCTGGGGTCACCAGTGGGGGAGGAAGGGTGGGGAATTGTGGCCAGACTCCAAAAGACTTGTCCATGGCTGAGCTAACCCGGCCTGGGCCCAGAGGGGAGGAGAGCCTGCCTCTGGCTGTGGGCAGGGCGTCTGGAGGAGCCTTACTCTGTGTGCCCCTGCCCCCCATGCCTGCCTCTCCAATAGCCACTGCCTAACCCCACGGAACACCCTTAGGGCCCTCTTTGTGGTCAGCCTCTTTCCCTGGCCAATCAGAGCATCTTGGAGAAAGTCGATGTCAATCAGAACCACCATTCTTGGAGCAAACACCCTGAGCATCTCCTGGCACGAGGTGTCCAACGATGCTCCCGGCCAGGCCTCCTTACCCCCCAGAGAGAGCCCAGGAGGGGGCCATGTCCAAGGGCACGCGGCGGAGCCTGGATTTAAATCTAGGAATGGGTGGGGGCGGAGGATTCTTTTTAGCTTTATAATCTTTTTTAAGGATGCCGGCAGCTGAGGCTTCGGAAATAGGACATCTAGAAAAAAAGACCTGTTGAGCTCAAGGAAACCGCCCCGATCGTGTGGGAAGACAGCTGCGACTTCATAGCTCGGGTTTCGGTGCTAGGACCTTGACCAACCGCAGTTCTTGGTCAAGGGGACCCATCTCCATCAGGATGCCTTCTTGGGGAGGATGAGGTGGGTCCCACTGGTGCCACAAGAGAACAAAGACCACCCCCCCTGCCCCCGGCCATGACCTTAACAAGCCAAGGCCAGATGCTCAGGGCTGGTTCCCTGCCACCCACCAACACGGGGCACCCCCAAAAGAGTCTACATGTCACTGACAAAACCCAGGGTCGCCAGGCAGGTGAGGGCCAGTGGGGAGACTGGGCAGGGGTCACCGTAGTCTTGGCGGCTTATGGCTCGCATGGATCTCTTCAACTGCAAAGCAACATCTGGGAGGGAGGCTCCCTCACGGGAGGCACCTCACATCTCACTGGACCGGGTCCCGGAGGTCCCCACCCTCCCGCTGGACCCCTCCCAGGCTGGCCGCTCCTGCTCTCCTTGGCCTTTGCAGACAAGAGGAAGCAGCTGGAGAGAAGCTATGTAGAAGTTGATATAAGCCATTATGCAGTCTACAGACGCACATGGTGTTTGTCTCTCCAGTGCTACCATGCTGAAGGAGCACACCGTCCACTTGGTTAAAACAACAGCAGCAATCCGTCCAGCCGTGCTGTCTTTGAAGAAAGGCAGGCTGCACGCGTGAGCAGACACGCTGCCCTAGGCCAGCCTTGTGGGGACTTCCAATAACAGTTTGGCAGGTTAGGAAAGAACACACACCAAAAGGAACAATGCACGCCTCGGCCACAGCGACTCATCATGCAACCGACCTCCCTTCGAGGTTAACCGCAGTGCTTACCAGGAAGAGATGTTCCAGTTTGTCTTAAAAACCCACCAGCAGCTCAAAGGGACCCTTGGGAATATAAGCAGGGCCCCTGGGATTCTGGCTGCAACTGAGAAGCCTGTTTCCTCCCGGGTGATCTGAGGCTATCTTTATTTCCATTCTAAATCAGAAGCAGGCGAAAGCCGTGATGGAAACAATAGCCCCGGGGGCGCCCAGCAACAGAACACAGTCCCTCTCAAACACGCTAAGGGCAAAGCCACGGCCACCCATCTCACCAAGCGCTGGCAGGACTGCCTGAGTCCCGAGGTCCTCCCGTCCCCACGGCTCTCGTAAAGAACAAAGGCTCCGCACACCAGCCCACAGCAGGTTCGGGAGGTGTCACCGTACCTCCAAAATGAACTTTCTTCTTGAATCGTGAATTCTCGGCCATCCTTTCTAACCTGGGTGTGACCATCTCACTCAGACCGCTGCTCCTCAGGGTCTCCGCGGAGACTGAGTCCGCGGGGCGGCCTCATCTACTACCGCCTGCTAATCCAACAGGGAAAAAAAAAAGTTGCAGCCCTCTGGGGGCAGAATTGAAGAAGGAAAGAAAAAAACAATCAGATGAAGAAGAAAGATGGCTCCGGGAGTGTTTCATCCATGAGAAGGAAGTTCACAAATTTGACTTCTGGGGACCGAACATCCACATCAGCTGAAAATTCGGTTATTTGACACAAGTTGTAAGCTCCAGACTGGAGCCGCGTTCTTCCACTTCCCACCGTACCAGGGACTTTTTTTTCCCCTAGTGCCGGTTTCCATGGCAATGCATCAGTCACTAGTCTAAATAAGTACGGGTGAAGGACGCCTGAAAAACCAGTGCAATTACGCATGCCATTAGCAGGGAGAGGCAGTGATTCAACCCGGCTATTAGGATGGGCCGGAGGTGTCACTCAGAGGCTGCTGCTGTCCTCGGCCCCCGTAATTGCTTTCTCATTTTGCAAGGCTTGGTGTTCCCCTCCGTCTCAGCAGTTCAGAGCCCTGCATTCTGGGAAGTGGGCAGGCGGGCAGTGAAGCCCGTTTTGGCTACATGGATGCCCTGAGCCAACGCCAGAGGGAAGGCACTGCACCTCGGTGGAGGTGGCTTTGGCCCAAGGCATGTACTGTGCCTTCCTCTGGGCAGTGCATTTTTAGCAGGGCTTGGGGCAGCAGGACACAAGAAGAGATTTGGGGAAAATCCACAGACATGCTGCCGATTCCATCTGCAAGGTCATGGCCAGCTGTCTGCCCTGTACCAGGGTCAGAGCACAGGGCTGGGGGCTCAGCCTCCTTCCAAATACCTGCAAAGACTTCTCAGCCTTCAAACACTTCCCAATCAGTACGTCCCGCGAGAGGGGGGAATGCCACAGCTGGGCAGGGAGGGAGCGCTCCTCCCTTTTTGATGGGGTTCATTCCTTTTTTTGAATTGCTGCCCTGAACATCTGTCAGGACCCAAGACGGAAGCCCTCACCTTCCTGAGCTGCAGGCTTTTGGTGGGTTAGAAAATGGATTGGAAGGGGTTGGGGACCCTCCACGGATGTCCTCCATACCCCCCGGAGAGGCAGATCATGTGGCAGGGTGGCAGCCTGGACTCAATCCCAGCTTTGCCGGTCACTGGCGCTATGACCCTGGGCTTGCTTCTAGTGATCTTGATTTGTCAGCTGGGGATAATCACAAATGATCCATCAGATAGAAACCAGGGTCATGAGAACACGATGAATTAAAGGAGAGCGCCTGGCACACAGTAGGCACGCAAGGAAGATTGGCTTTATTATGAGAATACGATGAATTAAAGGAGAGCGCCTGGCACACAGTAGGTACGCAAGGAAGATTGGCTTTGTCATGAGAATACGATGAATTAAAGGAGAGCGCCTGGCACACAATAGGCACGCAAGGAAGATTGGCTTTGTCATGAGAATACGATGAATTAAAGGAGAGCGCCTGGCACACAGTAGGCACGCAAGGAAGATTGGCTTTATCATGAGAATACGATGAATTAAAGGAGAACGCCTGGCACACAGTAGGCACGCAAGGAAGATTGGCTTTGTCATGAGAATACGATGAATTAAAGGAGAACGCCTGGCACACAGTAGGCATACAAGGAAGATGGGCTTTGTTCCTGTTCTCCACATTCACTGCCAATGTGAAAAGCAGGCGAAGCACTGTCACCTGCACGCCGGCCGTGGCGCTTCCCTGCCTAGGGTTTGGAGAGTCTGTGGTGTAACTCGCTCCTTTGATTCCCGTTAGCCCACCCACCTTCGAACAGACACTCTGTAAAGATTCAAAAATGAGAGGAGTGGACCCAAGGAAGGTCAGTGACTGGCTGAAAGTCACACAGCTAGGTAAGAGTGGAGCCGGGGCTGGAAGCCAGTGCTGTGCCTACCCACTGTCCATGCCTGCTGCCCCAGCATTCCTGGGGACATGGGTGTCATGGTGCAGTGGGCATGGGCATGCAGTGGGGCACCGGGGGATGAGGATGGAGGTGGGGCTACTCTCGGGGTGGCCTGGGGGATCCTGAACCTAACCTGAATCCTACCCCCCACACAGGATGGTGGAGGGCTGTGGAACCCCGACGTACATGGGCTCCTGGTTCCTGCAGCCCTTTCTTCTGCCCGTGGTCTGATGTGATCTATGGGCAAATTAGAGGGTCCTAAAAATAGCCCTGCCTGGCACTCGAGGGACCCAGGGGGCTGCTGCTGCTCGCTGGGATTTCAGTGGGAGGCAGAAGACGCAGAGACAGCAGGTAAAAATAGCAAGGGTTTCCACAATAGCCCTGTGCACCCTGCTCCAGCGTCTCACACGGCAGCACACGAGATCCTTTCGTCCCGCTGTGCTGGAATCTTAAAGCTTCCCATCCTTGGAGACACCCTGTCTTACCAGGAAGGTGAGGAGCCCACAGCTGCACACAGCAGAGGCTCCACCTTCCCCGAAGTCCTTAAATCCCCCCACGTCAGGCTGACTAGGAAGGCCAGAAGTGGGTGAGGGTGGAGCTTCGAAGCAAAAGGGGTTGGCCCCTCCCCATGGGTGACCCCCAGCAGGTTCCTAACGTCGCTGAGATTCAGTTTCCGCATCAGGAATAGGCAGGCAGACAAGAACAGCTCTTGCCGGCAGGTGGAGGGGGAAGCAATGGACCGCTGGAAGCAGCTCCACGCAGGCAAGGTCCACGCTGCCCCGGACGCCACTGCGTCCCCCAGGGCCTGGCGCCGGGGAGATGCCCATAAATACTGACTGCCTGCACATAGGTGCTTATAAACTGTAAAGTACTGTGAAAAGTGCCATGGTCATTTCTGATGTGGGAGTCATCGCCTTCTCCAACGGGTTTAGCACGAAGTGGACGGCACCCAGGGACACCTCCCGAGGCTACAGAGAAGGAGCCTGGTGTCGCATCCACAGCCCCCTGGGTGCCAGCCTGCCCCGATGCCATGGGTGATAGGACTGCAGGAATGTCCCCTACAATCTTAGCCCTGTGACTCCTTCGTTGGTGAAAAAGTGGGGATGGAGAAAGTGCCAGCTCTGGGAGACTGTGGGGAGAACCCACGAGGGTGTGTGGAAAGTGTCCCAGCTTAAATCCACTCATCCATCACACCCCCATGGCAGGGAGGCCCCAGAGTTCCCCCGGGAGGGAGGGCTGGAGATGGGGAGAGGAGTTTATGCTGTTCTTGGCCCAACAGCGGCCTCCAGTTACCCAGAAACATGCAGGAATGACAGGCAAGACTTACAGCTGTATGTTCCTGAGGTATACGTGTGCTGACACACGTGAACACATGCGCAGATTCATGCACGCACACATGAATACCCACACACGTGTGTACATGAATGTACACCATGCACGCACACACACACATCTGTGCACACATGGTGAGGAGGAATAGAGGAGAGACCGGAAATTGGGAATTCTTTTCTTAGGAAAAATGACCTGTATGCTTGCTTTCTTCTGGAACCCAAAGGAGTCCAGTCCTCATTCCCCAACGACCTGAGCCCAGGCGTCCGTGTGCCAGGCAGGCCTGAGGTGAGACTCCCAGCTCACTGCCAGCATGGGCATCTTCTCTCTGTGCCCCTCCCTTTCCTCCAGTTAACACCTGGACACCTCTCCACTGATGTCTGGAGACAAGGGGCTCCCTGGCGTGCTCTGCCGCTCCTTCCAGGAAGAAGGCAGCAGCTCTCAAGTTTTGTTTCACACGCATCACACCTAGTGGGGCTGTGAGGGTTTCCCTCAGTGACTGCCGCCGCTCCCGGGCACACACTCTGAGGCTTCCTCCCCAGTGTCTCAGACGGGCACGCCTGGAGGTCGGTTCTCAATGAACTTTTGGCCATCTGGATGTCAGGGTTATATGCAGGAGTCACAGATGGCGACCTCTCCAGGCAGGCCATGTGTAAAGGAGCCAATGTACCACCATGGGGAATTGTGGGCACTAGGCTCCCCTGAGTCTTGGAGGTGTGCCCACCCAACTGTTGGGGAAAGCCTGTTCTTTCTGAGGGCAGTGGTGGGTGGGGCTGGGCTCAGGGCGCCGCTCTGTGAGCAGAGTTCTCACTGAGGCAGTTCTGCCCCCTGGGTGTGGTCTGGAGGTTCATGGGCCAGCTATGGCTGTCCAGGTGCTGGGGAGGTACCACCGGCGTGCTGCGGGCATGGCTGGGATATGGGACAGTCAGCAGCCAGTTACCCCGCCTGCATGACTTCCAAAGGTCCCACCCAACCCTAGACAAGTGAAGCGTCTTTTTCTAACCATCTGAGCTCAGATCCTAAATTCTTTCCACAAGAAGCACAGAGTGTTTGGGGCATGGCTTGAATACACACTGAATTCTTCAGAAATGACTTCAACATCAAGGGAAGAATGTCCTTTGTTTAGCTGGGGCTTTGAAAGAACTGCTCACCAACTCCCCAAACTGCGCCATTAGCAGCAGGGCCCCTAGGGGTGTGAGTGCAGCGATCCCCACTCATGGCACTCAAGGTGACTGCAGGGTCATCCGCCCCGTCCTTTGTTCTCCAGGCCAGGGCGCCCAACTGTGTGCATCTGGAAATTATCCTCCTGCTCTGTCATGCCGTCCTCTCCTCTGTCCCCCACTGTCACCTCTGGGATGTGTGCTGTCTCTTGGTACTCAGCCCCATTCCTGCCCTTCTGTGCTCTCAGGGGCTAAGTACACACACTGCATTTGTCACTCTCTTGCCAGGGCAGCCGTCAGGCTCTGCTGATGGGAGGCATTTGTGCAAAGCTGGACTTAGTGGCTGGTATAGGTGGCACCTGAGGAATGTTAATGGGGTGCTCCTCATGCTGTCAGCAATACTTCTTAGTTCTTTTACTCCTGTAACCCTAAGGGACGTGATGGCTTCCTGCAGTGACCAATCTCTGGGTGACATCACCTATCCCTTTCTGCTCCTCCAACCTTTCTAATACTTTTGAAAACTTTTCCTGCATTCAATCCCCTCCATTTGAAATACCTACAAGGGTATTTGTTTATTCTGACTGCATCAATTCATTAAAGGTATTATCTTGATGTTTTTGAAATTATTATATTGTGCATTTTTTTCTGTAAGAATTTCATTTGAAGATAATGGGAATAAGGCCAGGCACAGTGGCTCACGCCTGTAATCCCAGCACTTTGGGAGGGCGAGGTGGGCGGATCATGAGGTCAGTAGATAGAGATCATCCTGGCTAACATGGTAAAAACATGTCTCTACTAAAAACACAAAAAAATTTAGCTAGGTGTGGCAGCAGGCACCTGTAGTCCCAGCTACTCGGGAGGCTAAGGCAGGAGAATTGCTTGAATCCGGGAGGTGGAGGTTGCAGTGAGCCAAGATTGCACCACTGTACTCCAGCCTGGGTGACAGAGAGAGACTCCATCTCAAAAAAAAAAAGAGAGAGAGAGATATTAAGGGGAATCCTTGCAGATAATTGTTTGAAAAAATGGGTACAATGTGTCTATTAGAGGTGAGAACCACAGAGCAGAAATGAGAGATGGTTTCTTAAAGGGTTGAGGATGGTAGAGCTAGGAATAAAAGTCAAAACCACTACCTCCTAACCTAGTGTGCCTCTAAGGCTGCTGGTGGCTTAACCTGGAGACTTATGAAAAGAATCTCTTAGCTTAAAAGCAGGAATTACAACTTATGAGGAGTGGCTGGAGAATAGTGTGCTCAGAAAGGTTCTAAGCCTCCTGAAAAAGAGGTTTTAAATAACCAAAAGCTTTCAAAAGAAGCCTACGTTGTTAGATAAAAATCTCACAGCTAATAATGAATAAGCCTCAGTTTTAACTTTTCTGCTTGGTCCCGTGTCTCCTTACCTTTACGGGACATTTTTATAAAGCACTGTCGGACCCCATGTGGGCCTGGAAACATGCTTATGGTCCTTGTGGTAGACAAACTGCTAAGGTGGCCCTGGATTCCACCTTCTGGTCTTCAGGCCCTGATGTGATTCTCTCCCACTGAGTGTCTGCTGGGTCTGAGACGTGCTTCTTCCAAGTAGAATACAGAAAAGGGGACAAGATGTATGTGACTTCAGGCACGTGATTACATGATTATATTAGATGGTACCGATTTTCTTGCTGGAGTCTGTCTCTCTCTTCTCTCTGGCCTTATGAAGCAAGCAGCCACCTCAGGGAACCCCACCTGGCAAGGAGACACAGGTGGCTTCTGGTTGCTGAGAGCAGCCTCCAGCCTCCAGCCAGTAATGAAGCCCTTAATCCTAAAAATGCAAGGAACCGAATTCTGCCAACAACCTGTGGGAGTCTGGAAGTGGTTCCTTCCCCAGTCAGCCTCCAGATGAGAATGCAGCCCAGGCCACAGGCTGAGTGAATCCTTGCAGAAGACCCAGCTAAAGCATGCCTCTCTCCTAACCCAAAGACACCATGGGAGAGTAAATGCATGTTGTTGGAGCCACTGATTTTATGGTAATACTGTCATGCATAATAGGTGACTAATCAAATCTCATACTGTTTAGACTTATGAGCCATGCCACTAGCCTTACCTGATGTAACACTATACAAACACTCTGTGGGTGAAACTGTGTCTCCTGGACCTGAGGAAGAGGATGGAGAGAGACAATGTGGGAGAAGCAAACTCAGGAAAGAAACAGAACAGGTGTTCTCAAATAGTGACAAAGCAGCTCTAAGGAGCCAGCACTCTCCTACGGGTTCTTCTGAGTGCTCTAGGGACAGAAAAAGAGCAGGTTCCTTTTCAAAGCTGGCTGAATCCACTAAAAAAAACAAAACAAAACAAACGAATCCCACATCAAACCCTGACTCCTCAAGAGGTGTGTTCTGGAGGCCCCAAAGTTTTTTTTTTTTTTTTTTTTTTTGAGATAGAATCTTGCTCTGTCACCTAGGCTGAAATACAGTGATGTGATCTTGGCTCAATGCAATCTCCACCTCATGGGTTTCAGCAATTCTTCTGCCTCAGCCTCCTGAGTAGCTGGGATCGCAGGTGTGTACCACCACTCCCGGCTGATTTTTATATTTTTAGTACAGACAGGGTTGGGTTTCACCATGCTGGCCAGGCTGCTCTCGAACTCCTGACCTCAAATGGTCCGCCTGCCTCAGCCTCCCAAAGTGCTGGGATTACAGGCGTGAGCCACCGCGCCTGGCTCAAAGTTCATTCTTACACTTTGCTCAGCTAAGAAAGAAACCTCTGTGCAGCAGGTTTTGTGGTGGTGGGGGGTGTGTTTGCACATGCATGTGGTCATACGTATAAAAATGTCTCCAAGAACTACTGCTGTCAGAAGACTCCATGTCACTGAATGTCCTGCTCAGAGCACTGTTAGCTCCTCTGGGCCTTTTCTGAGTCATCCTCTCCTCCTCAGATCTCACAGCATGGTGTCCTTTTGTAAGTATCAGACAGCATCTGATTCAGAGGATGCAAGAGGTCTGGAATTCCCAAGCCAGGAGGCTTAGGAGAGGTGTGGTGAGCAGATGACTGCCGTCAACCGTGTCCTGCAGAGAGCTGTGCCAACACTGTGGCCTGGCCGTCTGGGCAGCTTTGTGTCCAAACACCAGCTCAAAGGTGGCAGGAAGATACTAACTCTGAGTTCTGGAAATGTCACCTGCTCAGTGTTTGGGAATGGAAACCTCTCTCAGGATCTAACAGGGTGATCAGGTAGCAGACTCTAATCAGAAGCAGCAATTTGCAGCAGATCCCCAAACACCCACAGGGGAGGAGACATTCGAAGGAGGTGAGATGAGAAAAGTTCTCAAGGTAGTTAAAACCAGTCCCAACCAGATGTCCTAAAGGAAAGAAACCAACATTTGCTAAATGCCTACTATGTGCCATAAGCTTTCGTAAGTAAGAAAATATTTTTGAAAGTGTGTTTTTAAAAAAGAGCATTCCACAGCTTGATTCTTTGGGGGAAAATACTTAAGCTAAGGCCATTACAAGACTATCATTAGCCTGAACAACATGGGCAAGAATAAGCACCGTACCGTGTACTAAAGGGAGGGGATGTTTTTCTACTGTGGGGAATTTTAGTGAGTAAATGTTTCCCTACAATATTCATAAATGCCACTAACACCCTAAGCAGCAACATTTAACTTATTTGCAGCTGGTTGTGTGTCATATTTAAACTGAATCATTTTTCAACATTGGGGAATCTTAAAAGCTGATCGTGGCAGGAAGAATTTCCTTGGGTACTGGGATAGGAAGGCTCATGGCACCGAGGGCTTGCCAGGGTGCAGGGGCCCAGACCCCCCTCCTCCCAAAGGGTCTGGGGCCTTCGACAGCTGCATGTCAGCTGTGACCGCTGGCTGAAGCCCTGCGCTAACGAGGTCAGAGCAAGGGCCTGATCCCCCAAAGAGGGTATGGACTGAATCACTTGGACCAGTGGGCGTTGTTCTGATGAGCCTCACCCCAAGACGAACTTCACCCCAATGCCGCCCCATCCTGAGAGGATGCAAGGAGAAAACATGCACCCATATGAACACAGAAACATCACTACCCACAGCAACACTGAGAATGTCATTTATCAAAGGCCCACTTCTGGTCAGCACATTGTCGGTGCTCCACATACTTAATTCCCTGTCTTCATGGACGACCCAGTGGGCTTCTGCAAACAACTGAAAGACGGTGCACAATGAATGAAAAAATGTGCGCAGAAGCATGGGGGAAGAACAGTCGCCTTCTAAGCTGCATCCTCTCTGTACCTCACAAGCACCTAGACAAAGCAAGGCAGGCGTGTCGGTATAACTGGCCTGACAGTCCATAAAAGCACGTCCAAGCGGTTGGATGCGTGAACTCTCACACACAGGCAGTGGCAGGGACAGAGCTCAACTCGGAGCACTGGTTCTCAGCTCCACGTGAGTTTCTCCACGCTCAGCCCGTGTTTCTCAGAGCTGTACTTGGTAAGTGGGCTGAGGGCTTTACACCTCTTTCCCTGCTTTAGTGATGGGTACCTCTTTTTCAGTGAAATCTAATCCAGGACCTAACACAGAAGCAGGGAGTGCAGAGGCCCTGCCACCTCACCTCCCATTAGCGTCTTGGAGGGACCCAGACTCCCTTGGGGCTGGGTTTGGAAGCTGGGGATACAGAGCTCTTGCCTGTACCAAAAGCAGGAAGTGCAGAGGTCTGGCCACTAAAAGGGGCACCAGAAACCTGTGGTCAAGCTGCACATTGTCAATTCACCAGTGCCTTATGGAGCCCACGTGCCAGGCTCTGGTTAGGAGGCTAGAGATGTGGGGTCTTTGCCCTGAAGCTGCTCTGAATCTGGTGTCGGTGGGTAGCATGGGCAGATAAATTAGACTCCCCCCTGGGATCAGGGCTGGAACGGAGGTGGACAAAACTGGTGGAAAGCAAAAGGCAGGGGGAAAGTGTCTCTGTCTGTGGGGATCAAAGATCTTCAGAGAAGGAGAAATTAAGCTCACTTGGGAAGGCAGGTGAGGGTTGGCTGTGGTAGACAGCAATAAGACCTAAAATTATTCCCCTCCCTGAACCCACACCCATATGCAATGTGACTTTGCAGCTCCTCTTATCAGAGACAAAGCCTTTCTGCCCAGACCTTAAAGTTGGTCTGGCCCTGTGATACTGGCCAATAGCATGTGGTGCAAGTGACCCTGTGCCAGTTCTGAGTCTAGACTACAAAAGGCCTCACGCACTTCTGTTCACTCTCAGAAGGCTGCACAACTGCTATGTCAGTAAGCCTGGGCTAGCCTGCTGGAGGATGAGACCCAGAAGCCCTGGTAATCCTTGCCGACTTGCTGAGAGTTCACCAACTGCCACTACAGCCACAAGTGGAAGTCTATCTGGGAACAGAAGAACCTTCCTGCAGAGCCCACCCTAATTTGACTTACAGAAACAATTGGTTTAAGTCACTAAATTTTGGGATAATTTGTTATGCAGCAACTGCTGACTAATACATGATGACTCTGGGCAAGCCACTTGATAACTTAGCAACAGTTTTACCACCTACAAAATGGAGATGACAACTCTCAGCTCTGGCATGGAGCAGTTGTAAGAGTCACATGGGAAACTATGTCAAAATGCATTGCGAATTTTAAAGTGCAAGGTAGCCGTGGTGGAAGTATTACTATTAGAAGAACAGCCTGGAAGACAAACTGTGGGAGGTTGGCCAATACTTCCCATATGAACTGCTACATTCAGGGTCTTTTCCCAGAGAACAGCAGAGTTCCCTAAGGGGTTCCTTTGGGATGCTGAGTGTCCACTAACTCCTGTGTAGTTTTCAGGGCTTTCTGGTGATGAAAGTGGTAGGTAATCTGCTTCCTGATGTAACAGGCACCATGGTAGAGGGGGGATATCCTAGGAGCTGGCATCCCAGGCAAAGTGTTGTTACTCTGGCCCTATCGCTTTGTAGTTTATATTCTAGGCCAAGGCTATTCCTCTTGCTAGGAGGTCTCCTCATGGGTAAATGGCCGCTGCTACTCCTGCTCTGCATCCCACATGGGGAAGGCACAAGGTGGAAATGAGGTGGCCTATGCCACCACCCTGCGTTAAGACTCAGGATAAGTTACCTCCCAAGGTCCTGAGTTGGGGGCTCCAGCCCTACCCGCAAGCATTCAGATGGTGTCAGCAACACAAACCCTGTTCCCCCACGACGCTGGATGGGGGCTGTGGGCTGTCTTCAGTGTCTATGCACAAACATTTACATCAACAAAAGAAAACTCCCAGAGCAGCAAGGTGATTTTCCTCACGCAAAGGAGGCGAGAGGTGTTCTGACGAGTTTTGTTGGCTGACGTTTTCCGGAAGTTATTTACGGGGTTCAGCGAAGGCACTTATTGTGTTTCGTGTTCTATGCCATACACGCTTTGGAAAAGGCGCATAAATGAATATGCGAGCACCCAGTGTCGGGGGAAGAACAGGCAGGTGCATGCAGAGCCCACAGCCTCCCTGCTGGCCTCCTGTTGACTATCGCCATAGAGACCGAGCTGTGGGGTTAAACCCACTCACAGAGGGCAGGGATTGGTTAGGAACACAGGGAAATGTATGCCCCTGTTGGAATCCAACAAACGAGAGTGTCCCGTGCCTCCCCAGATGCAGATGGGACCTTGCAGGATCCAAAGAGGCTGCCCCCAGCCTCCCTCTGGGATGAGTGAGAAGGGACAGCAGTTTGTCTGCAGCCAGAGGGCGGATCCAAGACACTGCGACTTGGGAATGGTCACACTCAGTTCCTTTTGTAGAAGGCAGTCCCCTTACTGCCAATTAACTCAAGACAGCCTGGCAGCTGACCTGGTTCACCACGCAGGCTCAGGAAGTGCCGTGAGTGAGAGCAAAGCCATCTCAGGACTCCAAGGAGCCCCAAATAAAAGGTACAGCTCCGGGGCTTCTGAGTGAAGCAGGGCTGGGCTTGTTGAGCCTGATGGACAGAGACAATGGGTTCCTACCCAAACAGCATGTCTGCCTGAAAACAAGCAAGGCAGAAACAAATGCACACACCCAGAACACTGACCATGCGTGGTTTTCTTCTGCCCAGGGTACTATGTTTGAATTACTGTGTTACCCCCCAATTGAGGCTTGCTTTAAAGAAAAACAAACAAACAAAACCGTTCCAAACACTTTCAGTGACACTCACACCTTCTCCTGCACAGGCCCTCTGATCACGTAAGGAGGCCTATGGCTAAACATATCCATAAGGGGTTTGGCAAAATGATCCTCCTGTGGCAGATGGCACAGCACGGGCTGACTGGTGTTGGCACCTAAGAAGGAATGAAGGGCCAGGCACGGTGGCTCACGCTTGTAATCCCAGCACTTTGGGAGGCCAAGGCAGGTGGATCACCTGAGCTCAGGAGTTCGAGACCAGCATGGCCAACATGGCAAAACCCTGTCACTACTACAAACACAAAATTAGCTGGGCATGGTGGCTGGCACGTATAATCCCAGCTATTCGGGAAGCTGAGGCAGGAGAATCGCTTGAACCTGGGAGATGGAGGTTGCAGTGAGCCAAGGTCATGCCATTGCACTCCAGCCTGGGTGACAGAGACTCGGTCTCAAAAAAAAAAATAAAAAAAAGAAGGAATGAAGTGGAAGTTCTGACATGCGTCTCAGAAATTCCCTGCTCAGTGAACGAAGCCAGCCGCCAAGGTTTCCATCCACACAACATGTCCAGATATACACGTTCATAGAGGCAGGAACAGAGTGGTGGGCGCCAGGGACCGGGGAGCGGGCGAAACAGGGAGGGAGTGACTGTTTAAAGGGCACGGGGCTTCCTTTTGTCATCTAAAAGTGTTCTGGAGCGAGAGAGAGGTGGTAGTGGTACAATCCTGCGAAGGTACGCATGCCACTGCACTGTGCACTTTAAAAATGGGACAGCTATGATGTTTCAGAATGATACCTCAACAAAGTGTTATTTAAAAAACCAAAGGCTGGGTGTGGTGGCTCATGCGTGTAATCCCCGGCACTTTAGGAGGCTGAGGAGGGTGGATCGCAAGGTCAGGAGTTCAAGACCAGTCTGGCCAAGATGGTAAAACCCCGGCTCAACTAAAAATACAAAAAATTAGCTGGGCATGGTAGTGGGCGGCTGTAATCCCAGCTACTCAGGAGGCTGAGGCAATGAATTGCTTGAACACAGGAGGCAGAGGTTGCAGCGAGCTGAGATCTCGCCACTGCACTCCAGCCTGGGCAACAGAGACTCCATCTCATAAAAACAAACCGGACCAAAGCAAAGCAAACCAAACCAAAAAGCAGGCAGATGCCCGAGCCAGATGGTCTAAGCCCCCAACCTGCTCCACCACCTACAGTTTCATGATGTGGGACGAGCAGAACTGCCTCTCCCTGCCTCCGTTTTCTCCTTTGTCCTGACAACTACCATTGCAGACCTGTTGCCCTGGACATGGCAGTGCACGTGAAGCTCTAGAAGGGCCTTGGAGAGAGGAAGTGGGAGCGTCTGCGCCAGCTGCTATTACATGCTTTAATCTTACCGTTGTTGCTATTTGCAGCACGAGGCCCCAGGAGCTGGGGCAGGTGAATCCCCCCTCCATGGGGTTCCCTAAGCTCTTAGAAGCGGGACATGTGCATTGGTTCAACAAACACCTAGACTGTGAGTTCTTGGCCTGTCCATTCCTTGCCCCCTCCGCTCCTGCCCTTGCACCCGCCTAGTGCAACAGGCCCTGAGACTGAGACCTCCTCACTCATGCCCGACTGTCCCCATGATCTCATCACAGCAAGATGCCCAGGGCTCACCCCCCAAACCCCACCCCGTAAGGCTGTGCATGCCTCTAACTGGATGGCATCTCCCAGCCCTTCCAGCACTGTCCTTGGAGCTGATGTCTCCCCCAGGTCCATTCCTACCCTGTCCACCTGGTCCCTGCAGATGAGCAGCCATGCTCCTGGCCAGGCCAGTATCTCCTCCTCTCCCTGCTGAAGGACGAGGCTGCTGTGGCAGGGCCCCCACCTCCCCAAATCATCCAAGACATGGATGACTTGGATGACACTCTCTCCAGACCCCATGTCTCCATTTCAGCAACTCTCCTTCCCAAAGTGGCCTCTGCTCACTGTGCCCAGGTCCTCTCCTCTCCTCCCTTTTTTTTTTTTTGTAATTGAGGTGAAATTTACAAAACCAAAAAATCATTTAAAAAAGTCCAATTTGGTGGCAGTTAACACATTCACAGTGCTGTGCAACCGCACTTCTATCTCGTTTCAGAACCTTTAAATCACCCAAAAGGAAATCCCATACCCAGGAAGCAGTCACTCCCTGTTATGGACCAAACTGTGTCCCCGTCAAACACATAGGTTGGAGCCCCAATGCCTAATCTGACTGTATTTGGAGACAGAACCTTTAAGGAGATGACGAAGGTCACGTGAGGTGGGGAAGGTGGGGCCCTGATCCTTAGGAAGAGAAATAAACACCTGTGCCCCTTGTCTCTCTCCGCACACCAGAGACAGGCTATGTGAGGACACAGCCAGAAGATGGCCGTCTGCAAGCCAAGGAGCGAGGCCTCCTTGGGAACTGAATTTGATGGCACCTTGGCCTCTGACTTCCAGCCTCCAGAACAGTGAAAAAGTAAGCGTGTGTTGTTTAAGCAACAGTCTGTGGCGTTTGGTTATGAAAGTCCAGGCTGTCTGAAATACTCCCCACTCCTCCTCCCCCATCTCCTGGCAACCACTCATCTATTTTCTGTCTCTACAGATTTGCTAACTCTGGGCATTTCACAGAAATGGAATCAAACAGTACACAGTGTGTGGCCTTTTGTGTCTGGCTTCTTTCACTCAGCGTCCTGTTTCCCACACTCAAGCCTATTGTGTCAGTCCCTCACTCCTTTTAAGGGCTGAATAATATTCCATTCTCTGGACCAGTCTGCCCATCTATCCACCTGCCAGGGGCATCTGGGCTGCTTTGCTTTCTGGCTATTGTGGATAGTACTGCTGTGAACATCTGTGCACAGGGACTTGTCTGGGCACCTGTTTTTAATTCTCTGGGGCTCTCTTCTTTCTTGAGATCACAAAACCAGATTCATATCAGTTATCAGCAAGGCGCCCATGGCCTCCATGCTGTGAGGGGAACGGCCAGTATGCAACCCTCATCTCAGCTGACACAGCCGCTGCCTCCTCCTGCATGTGCTCTGCTGGGCTGGGCTGGGCCAGGCTCTCCAGATGTCCCCTTCTCACCCGCTGGATGCCCCCAGCCCCTGCTGTGGCCTCCTCCTCAGCTCCCCCATCCTCTGAGCTCAGTCCTCTGTGTCTTCCTCTCTGGTCACACACACCCCCAGGGTGACCTGATCAAGTCTTGGCTTCAGACGCCATCAGACTGCTGCGGCCCCAGACTCACTCTCCAGCCCAACCCATGCAGGCTCTACCCTGACACCCAACGGACTGCTCAAATGTAACTAGCCCAGCATCACGTGCAGCGTCGCCCCATCTCTGCTCTGGCACCTCGTCCAGTTGCTGGGGGTCGCAAGCCTCGCCCCTGCTCTCACCCTCCACAGCCAATCGGTCAGCAAATGCCTGCAGGTCACAGCCGACTGTGGCCCCTTCTCGCTGTCCACCCACGATCTCTGCTCTGGCCTGAGCCACTTTCCCCGTCTCTCCTGGGCCCTGTGCCTGGCTCTGGCCCAGTCTCCTCAATTCTCTACTGCTCTGTGCCTTCTCCACCTGGCCCCAGAGCCATCTTTAGAAAGCCAAACCCATCACACCTCTTGCCTGCTCAGACCCTTGCATGGCCCAGGGATTTTTCTGTGTTCCCCAGGCCTCACTGAGGTAGGCTCAGCCTCTCTGACCACACCTCCCCCACCCCACTCCCTCGAAGCTACAGCTGTGCTGCCTTCTTGCTGTTCCCCAAGCGCAAGTCCGCTCCCGCCATGGGGCCTTTGCACCTGATGTTCCCGCTGCCTGCAGTGCTCTGGCCCATGCCCAGGCGGCCCATGCCCACGCTTCTGTCTGGTCTCTGATGAAACACCCCACCTCTAGGTGGCCGTCTCTGTCCCGCCTAGGAAGCCTGCCCTCCGCTCCCCAGCACTCCCGAGCCCTGCAGTGGCTTCATATCCCCAGCAGCTGCCATTTCTCTGCAGGGGACAGGCCTGCTGGCTCTGCAAGGGCAGGGGCTCTCTGCTTTGCTCCCCCACTGTAACCACAGCTCTGGAAACGGTATCTGGCACACCCAGCCCGTGCGAATAGCTCCCTGCGGAATGAATGAATTCTGAGTGTCTTCCGCATGTCAGACGCTGCCGACGGAGTGGTGACTAACAGTGACGAGGGTGCAGGCTGGTGGGGGAGACAGACGTGGAGCAGATCACTGCAACTGAGTGGGATCATCCACGACAGAAAGATACGTCACGTGCTACCGGAGCCACTGAGAGTGTCGGGAGTGTGAAGGGCATCGCTAGAAGGGTGGAGAGGAGGGACTGTCACAGCTGGGTTTTGCAGGATGAGTAGGAGTTAGGCAGATGGACACATGAGGGAAGGGCATCCCAGAAGGAGGAAGAACATAAGCAAAGGCCCCGAGGTGTGGAAAAAGCTTGGTATGTTTACACAGAAGCAAGGAGTTAACTCAACACATATTACAACTTATGCGTGATGCGGAATGTCTCATTCAATGCACACACCAGTCCTTTGTGGTGGGTGCAGTGACCATCGCCATTTTAGGATCTGAAAACAGACTTTGACAGGCTCCATCCCTTTCTGGAGGCTTCACAGCTATGGGTGACTGAGCTGCGATTGGAACCCAGGGCTGCTGCCTGCTTTGGTCAATAAAGTTTTATTTGCACACCACCACTCCATTCGTAGGTGTACTGTCTGTGGCTGATCCTTGCTACAAAGGCAGAGCTGAGAGGCTGCCACAGGGAGCGTGTGGCTGCAAAGGCTAAAATCACTCTCTGGCCTTTACAGATAAAGTCTGGACCCCTGGCCTAGGACATGGAGAGGGGCTGGCAGGTAAGTTAGGGTGGGCTGTGCCTCACTAGGGAGAGGGACCTGGGAGGGAGGGCCTGGCAGGTCTGGGGGAAGAGGGAGGCCCAGGAAGAGGGGGCAGGCTCAGCTCCCACAAGGTGTCTGTGCAGGTGCAGGGAACAGCGAGGACAGGGACTTGGAGCTGCCAAGGTGGGGAGGGCGGGCCCCCGGCACTTGCCACCCCAGGTGCCTTTGTTGCTAGGCCCAGCTTGTGCCTGGCCAAGGTGGACCTGGAGACAAAGCGAAGCCATGGCTCCGTTCACTTGCTTGCACACTCACAGAAGGCAGGAGGGTGTGCACACTCATGGAAGACAGGAAGGTGTGCACACACACTCACAGAAGGCAGGAGGGTGTGCACACTCATGGGACAGGAGGGTGTGCACACTCATGGAAGACAGGCAGGTGTGCACACTCACACACTCAGAAGGCAGGAGGGTGTGCACACTCATGGAAGACAGGAAGGTGTGCACACACACTCACAGAAGGCAGGAGGGTGTGCACACTCATGGGACAGGAGGGTGTGCACACTCATGGAAGACAGGCAGGTGTGCACACTCACACACTCAAGGCAGGAGGATGTGCACACTCATGGAAGACACGAGGGTGTGCACACTCAAAGAAGGCAGGAGGGTGTGTACATTCACACACTCAGAAGGCAGGAGGGTGTGCACACTCACACACTCAGAAGGCAGGAGAGTGTGCACACACACTCACAGAAGACAGGAGGGGTGTGCACACTCGCACACTCAGAAGGCAGGAGAGTGTGCACACTCATGGAAGACAGGAGGGTGTGCACACTCATGGAAGACACGAGGGTGTGCACACACACACTGAAGACAGGTGGGTATGCACATTCGCACACTCAAAGAAGGCAGGAGGGTGTGCACATTCACACACTCAGAAGGCAGGAGGGCGTGCACACTCACTCAGAAGGCAGGAGTGTGCACACACACTCACAGAAGACAGGAGGGTATGCACACTCACAGAAGACAGGAGGGTGTGCACACTCGCACACTCAGAAGGCAGGAGAGTGTGCACACTCATGGAAGACAGGAGGGTGTGCACACTCATGGAAGACACGAGGGTGTGCACTCACACACAAGACGTGGGTATGCACACTCGCACACTCAAAGAAGGCAGGAGGGTGTGCACATTCACACACTCAGAAGGCAGGAGGGTGTGCACACTCACGGAAGACACGAGGGTGTGCACACTCACGGAAGACACGAGGGTGTGCACACACACACAAGACGTGGGTATGCACACTTGCACACTCAAAGGCAGGAGGGTGTGCACATTCACACACTCAGAAGGCAGGAGAGTGTGCACACTCACACACTCAGAAGGCAGGAGGGTGTGCACACTCATGGAAGACAGGAGGGTGTGCACACTTGCACACACAGAAGGCAGGAGGGTGTGCACACTCACACACTCACAGAAGACAGGGAGGGTGGGCAGTGACTGGGGGAGAGGGGGAGGAGTTGACGGGGGCTGGGAGGTTGCCGCAGCAGGGAGGGAGTGGGAGGCACCCTCTGAGCCTTGTGTCGGGGAGGAGCAGGTGGAGTCGCAGAGCAAAGCCTGAGGGAGGAAGCCCAGGCAGCAGGTGCGGCACGGGCGAGGGCCCGGAGGCCCCTCCAGGGCATAGTGACAGGGGAACTGGCTGCGTGAGGAGGTACTTTAACTAGGTTGTTGGAGAATGTTTTGCCTGATGCTTCTGAGCAGGGGTCAAACAGACAAAATTGTTAAAATCCGAGGTAGTCTGAAGGAAGGTGTGTGAAGGTGACTTTAAAGGTGAGGCCCATCTCATGACCAGGGGGAGGGTGCCAGTGGGCAGCCTGGTTCTTATGCCCAGTCCACGTGCCCAATGCTGCCCACTCAGGGTGCCTGTGGTTGGGTTGGCGAAGTCAGCCAAGCCTCACCAAGCACAGGCAGAGTCCAAGGGCTCAGTGGACACAGCGCCCTCCTGCTGTGTGCTTCGAAGGATCCAGTGGGCGAGGACCAAGGGGCAGACTGGGGGAGGAACAGGCCCAGCCAGGGCTCCCGGGCCCACACCAACCCTCCTCCTGGCCAGAGGCTTCCCTGGCTCAGGCCTTCAGCAGGGCCCTGGAGGTCCAGGGGTGTCCTGGAGGCTGAGGGGTGGCTTGGGGACCAGCCAGTGTTACACAGCCACAGGGATGGCTGCTGGCCCCCAGGGCCTTCCCAGTGACCACCCGAGTGATGAAGACCCTTGGGGATGGCCCTCCTGCCACCTCCCTCCCCTAGGCCTGGGAAGGAGAGAGGAATTCCGCCAAGAACCGAGTACATGGTCCATGCGGCGGGAATGGCAGGATATTTTTAAGCGGCACACAGGGGGGATTCTGGGTTGCCCTGGAGACAAGTGGGCCCGGGGCCCCGAGGCTGCAGCACATCTGTGCTCTGTGAGAGGCCTGCCCTGTGTCTGCGCTCAGGGGCACAGGGGGACCCGTTCATCGCAGGCTCAGTGTGGGAAGGTGCGCAAGGTCATGGCCACACCCAGGGTGGGCAGGTTTTCGGGACTCTGTCTGCTCTGTGAGGGAACCCACTGCCCTGTGTTCAAGGGACTATCTTCCTGCAGAGAGGTGGCGGGGGACTGAGGAGAGAAATGCGCCTTGTGAGTCTTCTGTACGTGTCCCAGGTGGAGCTGGGCAACTAGGCAGGGTCTTGGGAAAGCCCAGCTTCCCAGGAGATCCTTCCTCAGGGAGAAGGGATGCCCAGGGAACTCCAGAGAGGAAGCCACACCTGTGGAGGCTTCCTGGGGTCCCGCAGGCTGGCCTCACCCAGCAGGATGGAAAATGTACAGTGGGGGTGGGCACTGTGGCTCACGCTTGTAATCTCAGCTCTTTGGGAGGCCGAGGCAGGCGGATCATGAGGTCGGGAGTTTGAGACAAGCCTGTCCAATATGGTGAAATCCCGTTTCTACTAAAAAATACAAAAATTAGCTGGGCGTGGTGGCGCACACCTGTAGTCCCAGCTACTTGGGGGCTGAGGTAGGAGAATCGCTTCAACCTGGGAGGTGGAGGTTGCAGTGAGCTGAGATTGCGCCACTGCACTCCAGCTTGGGTGCAAGAGTGAGACTCCATCTCAAACAAACAGACAATGTACAGATGGAGTGAAGGGGGCAGTTGAGGACTCCTCCCAGTGCTCACTGGCCTCCAGGTCCACCTGCCTGGAGCTCCAAACACTGGCCCAGCTTGAGGTTCTTGGAGCTCTCCCTTCAGTGTGTCCACCCTTCAGGCAGGTGACTGCGTGATCATGATCTTCAAACCCCACACCCATCACCATCCCAGCCACTCACCTCCACAAGCTCCATTCACCTCCATTACCCTGGACACACACTCCTTATGATGTGACCTCAGATTCCGCTGCTTGCCACGTTTTCCTGACCCAGGCCATTCGCCTTCTTCCACAGCCATGAGGGCAGCCGAGGATGGTCAAACTAGACTCAAGCCTGACCCAGTTCTGAGGCTCGGGGACAAGGACACAGCCAAGCCCAGTGGCAGAGGAGACCGTCAAGGCCCCTGGCTGGGCTCTGAAACTACACACAGCTGTGTTCACATTCAGGCCTGCATGGTCTCCTGGTGGCCAATGTCTCCTTTCAGAGCTCACTCATTCATTCGGCAAATAGTTTCGGCACGCCCCCTCTAGGTGTGAGGGTGTAACTGTAGGCGGGTGACTGCTGGTCCCCAAAGACGTGACTGCACCCCAGCCCCTGAAACCCACGAGTGTGATCAGATTTGGAAAACAGCTCCTTGGAGGTATGACTGAGTCAGGATATTAGGATGAGGAGATCATCCTGGGTTTCCTGGTGGGGGGCTTAAATCCAGTGATAAGTGTTCTGATGGGAGACAGAAGAGAAGGCACAGAGACACAGAGGAGAGGCCAGGGGAGGGCAGAGGCAGAGGCGGGGGCAGTGCGGCCACAGCTGATGAATGCCTGGAGCCACTAGGAGCTGGAAGAGGCAGGAAGGACCTTCCCTAGCACCTGTGGACGGAGCACGGGCCTGTTGCCACCGTGATACTGGACTCTGGATTCCTGAACCGAGACCATCCATTTCTGCCATTCTGAGCACCCAGTTTGTGGTCCTCAGGAGACTCACCCAGGTCCATTCCATGGTGGCTCCTACCATGCACCCCAACATGACCCCCACCCCACCACACACCCTGACATGACCCCCACCCCACCACACACCCTGATACAAACCCCACCCCACCACGCACCCGACATGACCCCCACACCAAGCACCCTGACACGACCCCCACCCCACCATACACTGACATGACACTCACCGCACCACACCCTGACATGACCCTCACCCCACCACACACCCTGACATGACCCTCACCTCACCACACACCCCGACATGACCCCACCCCACCACATACCCTGACATGATCCCCACCCCACGATGCACCCCGACACGACCCCCACCCCACCACATACCCTGACACGATCCCCACCCCACGATGCACCCCGACACGACCCCCACCCCACCATGCATCCCGACACAACCCCCACCCCACCACGCACCCCGACACGACCCCTATCCCACCCCGACACGACTCCCACCCCACCACGAACCCTGACATGATCCCCACCCCACCACGCACCCTGACATGACCCCCACCCCACCATGCATCCTGACATGACCCCCACCCCACCACACATCCCGACAAGACCCCCACCCACCCTCACACCCCTCAGATCCCAGGGCCGAAGCAAAGGACAGCAGCATCTCCCCTGGGGGCAAAGGGGCTTCTCTGGAACCACATGGTTTGCCAAGATGTGGTCAGGGCCAGGGGACTGCACGAGAAATGGGAACGGAATTAAGCCTTTTCCTCGCAAGAATCTGGGGGCTCTGAAACGTGGCCTCCAGAATCCCAGTTTCCGTGTGAATTTCTCGTACCATGTGTGGTTCCAGGGGTCTGGGGAACCTGTCCCTACCCCTCCTGCACCTTTGGCCAAAGTGGGGACAAAACCCTTTCTGAGCCAAAGTCCCAAGCTGAGGGCTGTGCCCCTCAGAGACTCCCGGGACCGCCAGCCCTGCCCGGCCACCTGGAGGAGTCAGGTCCCACACAGGCTGGGTGCAGCCCCCCCGGGGGTGGGGGGACCGGCTTCCGGGGCAGCTGCATTCACTATTCCTCCAGCCATGTGGCGTATCCTCCTGTTTCCACGCTAAAACAGAAGTTCAAGGAAGACGCGTTCACCTGCCTGATCTGCCTGCCGGCTTACTGGGAGATGGCAGCCCCAACGGCTCTGAAAAT
This sequence comes from Ateles fusciceps, assembly GCA_036589455.1. Classification (NCBI taxonomy): domain Eukaryota; kingdom Metazoa; phylum Chordata; class Mammalia; order Primates; family Atelidae; genus Ateles; species Ateles fusciceps. The sequence continues at coordinate 2,138,277 of JAZHEH010002754.1, forward strand.
GAGCGGCTCAGCTCTGTGCCCTCTGCACCGGGGACACGTTAGCCCCCACCTGGCCCGGCCTTCTTTGGGATCTGCCCAGAAACACGTGCCAGGCACAGGGGGCTGAATGAGGCTCTGGCCGAGGTCCCCAGCCTCGCATGCATCTCGCTCCAGACAGCCCCGGCCACCTCCATCGCACTGAGTCCAAACCGACACGACACACGCATTTCTCTCCAGGAGACCATCTGCAAGGGCTTCCACGCTCCCTGGCCAGAGAGGGCAGCCCAGGCCCCGGTGGGCAGCCAGGACAGGACGGCCAGCCAGGGGCAGGGCTGCAGCCTCAGCCCCATCTGAAAGGCAGGGTGGTTCTCCTCCCACAGACCCTGATATCGCAAACATTTTGACGACGAACGACTCCAGAATGCAGGCTCCTTGGGGCCGGTTTTCCCTGCACACAGATGGCAAGGAGGCCCGTCATTCACAAGAGCTGGCTCTTACATGAAAAAACACTAAGTATATTTGCTAATACGGCTCCAGGGTGAGCGTGTGTGAGGGTGCCCTACAGTGAGCTGCGGAGACGCGGGCGTCACACCAGAAGCTGGGCCCGGGCCTCATGACGCCAGGAGCTGGGTGCTGGGCTCGGCAGCTACCGCCCCGGCTGGCTGCACCGTGACAAAGCCCTAAGACGGTGGCAAGAGCTCCCTTGCCTGTCACACGGTTGGCTGAAGCCCCCAAATCTGTCCTGACACCAAAGCAAGCATGCACCACACAACAGAATCAGCACGTGTTCCAGGAGGGGACTGGCAGCAGCGCCACGAGTTTCAAAACCGCTTAGAGACCTGGTGGATGCTGAAGCCTTACAGCCACTGGAGCTTCCGAGGGAACCGCGCACGGCCTGGCAGAAAGCTGTACGCCCATCAGCAATGTGTGGGGAAAGGCACTCCCCCTCTCTTCCACTCACCAACCCCGACAAAAACACAAAGTCTCTGTGGAGGGGAGGCTGCACCCAGCCCTGCAGGGCTCTGTGCTTGTTTGCAGGTCCCCAGCCAGATGCCCAGGCCTCTGAGCGGTACGCACTGTGGCTGAGGCTGACAGGAAGGGGCCGCTTTCCCCACCCCCTCGTGCGTGGGGGAGCAAGTGCATTCCCAGGGCTGCCGCAGGGAAGTCCCTGGAATCTACAGAGCTGCCCTGTGGTGTTCTAATCTGTTTAGGCCCCAACCGATCCTACTGCTTCAGCTACCCAAGGGACCAATGGAAGCAGGGGCAGCCGCTGGACCCCCTCCTGTCCTCCTGCAGCGGCCACTGTACCTGTTCTTAAACCCCCATCAGTTCTGAACCACCTCCAGCCCGCGTCCCCTGACAACACAGCTGACCAGCCAGAACGCCTGCCCTGCCGGAAGACACGCTCCTCTTTGGAGAGAAGTGGTAGTTTACAACAAAAGCAGTAAGCAAACCACCTCGCTGCCCCCAGCCTGTCCGTGGCTTTTACCTCTTTCGGAAAGTTTTAAGTTGTTAGCCAGTCGGGTTTTAGTTTAGATTGTGAGGTCTGACTCCAGCCAACGGAGATGAGACACAGCAGTAAGGACGACCCCAAATGCGTAAGGAATAAATGTCTGCTTTCCTTTTTTCATTGTACTCTCGTGGTAAGATGGCTAGTGAGAGTACCCTTCCTGCAGTCCAGGAAGTAAAAACTGCGTTGCTGAAAGATCCTTTATCTCAGTGCTGATTTTTCTTTGTGGGACGGAGCATCTACTTCCAGCTTCCATGCACTGCCATCAGCCTGCCCAGGCCCCAGAGGGCTCTGCTGCCCCCCTCAAATGGACATCCAGGCCCATGGAGAAAGACAGCGGGGAGTCACTGGACTCCACTTTCCCATGCAGGGTGGGGGTCCGCAGCCCGACGGAAGGGCCTATGGTGTTCAGACTCCCCTCTGGATTCAGTGAGCAGGGCTGGTGAGTTTCTCCAGCCAAGATGCTGCGTATCCCACCACCTGGTCCCAGTGTCTGGGGGCAGGACACACCCCACTTTACCTCTTGGCCAGTGAGTTAGTACAGGTGGCGAGGCTGAGGCCCATCAGGGCAGTTGACCCACTAGCAACCAACTGAACCTCAGCTGTAGGGCCTGATTGTGGGGGATGGCGCAGTGTACTTCGGAGGCACACAAACCCCAGACACAGACCCGGGCGTCCTCCCTCCTCCCATCTCCCACCTCTCCACGGAAGGGAGGAGGCCGGGGAGGTGGCAGGAGCTGGGGGAATAAGGAAGACAATTGTGTGGAGCAGCTGCCGCTGGGAGGCCAGGCACAGAGCCCAGCCTGACGCCCAGCCTGCCCCATCCTCTCCTCTGGCCCCTGAGGTCTGCTGTGCCCACACACAGAGGGTGTGTATGCCTGTACCTTATCTGGGGAACCCCTGAATCAGGACCCGTGGCTGCCGGGCTCCACAAGATCATGTGATTTGTCTTGTTCTGGTTTCAGATTCTGAGCCTGGTGAGGTGGGTCCAGGGTCCCACCACCAGCCAGGGTCAGCTGGGCCCCAGGGAGGCTGTGATGGGCTGGAGCCCCCCCCAGATTCATACGCTGAAAGCCTAACCCCCTGCTCCTCAGAAAGTGACTGTATTTGGAGATAAGGTCTTTAAAGAGGTGATTAAGTTAAAATGAGGTCCTGTGATGCGTCTTACAAGGACACATGTGACGGTGTCCTTGTAAGGCAAGGAGAGCCAGGCACGATGCACCAGGGATGCACGCGTGGAGGACGGCCACGCGGAGACAGGCCGGAGCTGCCACAGGGGACGATGATCCCGAATCTTGGCATTCGGTGGCACACGGGTAGGGCACAGAACGCCCACGTGGCTCTTTCGGCATCAGGACACCTTGGACAACCACAAGACTAGCCAGAACAGGGGCCCGGCAGGGGCAGGGGCAGGAATTTTGGGATTGCTCATGGTTCCGTCCACAGCACCTAGGAGGGTGCCTGCCACACAGCAGGTGCTCACTGGACACAGCAGGTGCTGAATGAAGGCCTGAAAGGGCTTCTCTGCCCCCACAGCCCACATCTGTGTGAATGAAAACCATAAAGGCAGTCCGCGCTGGGTTCCCGTGACAACCCTCGAGAAAGGCTCCCTCCGAGGATGGGAACACAGTGTGCATTTGATAAATAAATGCCAGCCCATTTATCCTGGTCTCTGCTCCATGTCTCTGTGGCCTAGACTCCCCGAGGCTGGGACCACCACCCTCCACCTTGAGTTCCTGAAGCCTCCACAGTCTTTTCTGGGTCTCCCACATACTCGGTTATAAACAGGGAGTAGCTGAAGCAGCCTCTTCCCCCTGGGATGATTGGCCAGAGGAATCGGGATTCAAGTCTTCCTGTTCCTTCCCCTTGCCCCCTGCCAGGTTTGATAGGCCCCAGCAAGCAGTATCAGCCAGCCCAAGTTTATTTTTAATCACATGATTACCCAGGGTCTTTTGTCACTTAAGCAGTTTAATTGGGAGCTGCAGCACTCCCACAGCAGAGCGGCTAGAAGTGTCAGCTGGCACAGCCCGGTGGTGGCAGACAGAGGGAGCCAGTCCTCGGAGCCAGTCTCTTCCCAGAGGGAGTTCTGGATGTCCAAGGCCAGTCTGGTCCTATCAGGCAGATGGGAAAGGGCAGAGTCTCTCATGGAGGGACGTCCTTGAGCACCTGCAGCCCCTGGCCAGGTGGTGGCCATGTGTGTTGATCAAGGGGACAAACCATGACGGAGACTGATTTAATGGGCACAAGGTGGAGGGGACAAGGTTCTCTGTGTTATCTCTTGCTTAATTGTTCATCCATTCAACTGCCACTCACCTCATCTGTCCATCCATCCGTCCGTCCGTCCACCCATCCATCCATCCAATCATCCATCTCATAAATTGAGTCACTGCTCATTGAGAACCTACCTGGTATACCTTCCCTTACTTTTGAACTCCCTCAAATTCTCAGAGGTGTCGCCTACCCACCCATCCATCCATCCATCCATCCATGCATTCAACCACCCATCTATCCAAGCATTTATGCATTTATCCATGCATTCATCCATCTAATCATCCATCCATCCATGCATTCATCCAATACATTCATTCACTGTTCACTGAGCACCAACGGGTATCTTCTCCCACCTTCAGACCCACTGAGCTTCCCAAAAGCATTGTGTAGTCACCCATCCATCTGCCCACCCATCTACCCCACATATCTGTCTGTACCTCACTGAGCATCTACTAGGTACCTCACCCTGCTTTCTCAGAGGTGGTGGCTACTCATTGTTCCCAGTTGCCTGGGTACCCTCTGTGTCCTCTCCAGGGCCCTGGCGTGTCCCCTGCCAGGTTTCCAGCCTCCTCTCCACCCTACGCCTCACCATAACTTAAGTGGTTGATGTTTATCTGCTTGGAGAAGGAAGGAAACTAACAGGAAACCTACTATGTGTTGGGCACATACTGTTTTCTTATTAAGTTGTCATCACATGTCCATAAGGGACTATCCTACTTTTCACAACTGGCAAGGAGGAGTAAGGAACAGAAGGCATATTTAGCTCCAGATCCAGGGTTCCTTCTGCTGCCCCCAGCGGTCCCACAGGAAGCAGCCCTCATGCTGGTGGACCCTGAGAAGTGTTAAGGATAGACTCAGAATTCCAGATTCCCACCCAGTACCCTGCTGCCCCAGCTAAAGGACAGCTCTATTCCAAGTCTCCACCTCCTCATCTGTAAAATGGAGTAATGAAAACCACTTAGGTCCACCTGGGAAGCTCCAAATTCTGACAACTTCCAAACCCTGGAGGCCACTGTCCTGTCCCTAAGCCCACATCCCCTGTGGCCTCACAGGCCAGAGAAGACAACAGCTTACAGTCCTCTATGAAGCAAAGCCCCTTCCTCCTCCTCCTCCTGGCAATCTCCTACTCATCCTTCAAAACCCGGGTGGACTGTCACCTACTCAGACGTCACGGCTCTCCAGACCCTATTGTCTCTTGGTTTCTACCAACTAATCTTGAACCCACAGGGCTGAAGGAAAAGGCCCTGGCCCTCAAACCACCACACAAAGTAGAATTTTGGAATGCTTTTTCAAAAGCTAGGACTGTTGTTTTTCTGCCTTGGTCCAGGACAGATCTCGGCAGGTTTCTCTTACTAGGAACCACCCAGGCCAAGCACTGAGTGGGACGGGGGAATCCTAACCTCAGAAGTCACAGTCCAGTTCAGGTCACCCCTACCCGGCTTTGCCATCCCATAATCTAGCACTTCCCAGCATGACAGAGAGGCAGGCCCAGGACGAATCTGTTTAGGCTCAAAAGGAGGCAGATTCACAGCTATCCATGCACAGCCACCCCTGGACTGTGTGGCTCACTGGCTGCCGGAGATAAGAGACAAGGGGCAGCCTGGAGCGCACGCACGGCCACTCCCTGCCGGGGGCAGGGGCTGAAATCTCCCTGCACAGGTGTGACCAGCGCTGATAAAGGAAATGGAAAGTTTGCCGTGGGCTGGAAATAGAAAATCCGTGCCTCTGACGACTTGCATGTATTTGATAAGCCGGCTCCTGGCCTGGCATCCTTGGACGTCTGGCATCTGTGATTCTGCAGCAGCTTTGTGAATATTTTGCAGAACACACCACGTGCGTATAGTGCTGGTGGGATCTGAGAGGGGATCAGAACCTACGAGACGGGAGGTGCCCAAGGGCCAGTGTGCATCCACCAGGTCTTGAGCAGCGGGGGACACAAAGGCACAGGGCGGGGGCTGGAGGGGGAAACCCGCAGAATGATGGGTAACAGCACAGCCAGGAACGCAGGAACTGCAGGGGCCGGAGCTGCTGGATGCTGGTGGGGGGGGGGGGGTGCTTGAGCTGCACATCTGTGTGTCCCCCAGTGTATACATTTGGGCCTGAATGCCCGGTGTGAGGGTGTCTGGGGGTGGGGGGGGCTTTGGGAGGTGATTAGGGTTGGAGGTCATGAGGGTAGGCTCCTGTGATTACTGCCTTTGTGAGGCGAGACACCAGTACCCGCCGCGCCCCAATACGAGCACATGGCACGAAGGCTGCTATCGGCAGACTGTGAAGGACTTTCCAGTCTCCAGAGGGCGAAGAAACACTTGTGCTGCTGGAGCCACGCAGTCTAAAGGATTTTTGTCACAGCGGCCAGAGCTAACTCAGGAGGAGACGTGACTCATACTGGGACTTTATTCATCAGCATTTGCTGCACACATACTGGATCCTTTGGGATTAGCACACAGCTACGGAAAAGCTTCTCCATAGGGTGACAGCAGCAGTTACTCTACACAGAGGTCCCCCCCTCCCCCCAGAAGCTGCTCCATGTCCCCCTCACATTCTCCTGGCGGGATCCTCTGTCCAGCTCCTATGTTCCCTGCCCACCAATTCCTGTGGATTCAGGCTCCAAAACACCTTTTTCCCTCAGGTCTCCTTCCCTCCTTTCTGACCAGGCTGCTGCGACAACCCCAGACAGCTCTGTGGCACCGTAAGGCGCTCCCAAACCCTCGGGGTCCTCTTCCTGAGACCCCATCCACTGCACCTCTTTCTGCCTGCAGAGTCTCAGCTGCTCCCGGGCTGAGCCCTCAGCCCCACACCTGGCCTCAGCCTTCCCTCCGGGTCCAACCCCAGCTGGGCAGCCCGGCCCACACTTTGGGCAGCAGCCACCCTGAGCTGCCACCACCATGTGGCTGCAGGCCCCCGGCTCCCACCCAAGGGGGAGGAAAGCAGAGGAACCGGGGAACAAACAGGGCCCCGGGGGCTGCGCTCACCCATCTGGCAAGTTCCTGCCCCATGGCCAAGGCTTTAGTCTGAGGCTCCGGGTGGGGGGCGGTCTTCGGCCTCCCCCAGGAAGCTCCTGCCCTCATGGGCTCCCCAGTGGGGTTGGGTGATCAGACCCCAGGGAGGCCTTTCCATGACTGCAGTTCAGGCCGGTCACACCCTTGCGGCAAGTGTCACTGAGACCCATGGATGGACAGTCACATGACTAGCCAGACCAGGGGCCCAGCAGGGGCAGGGGCAGAAGTTTTGGGATTGCTCATGGCTCCATCCACAGCACCTAGGACGGTGGTGCCTGCCACACAGCAGGTGCTCACTGGACTCAGCATGTGCTGAATGAAGGCCTGATCAGAATGAATGAACCAGATCAGAGCCTGGGCGGGGGGCCTTTCACAGGCATTACTGAAGGGGAAACCACACAGGTGCTGGCCCGAGACAGGGCCGAGGACCTGCTGGGTCAGAATCTCACACCGGGGCTTCAGAGGTGACTCTGGCACTGTCCAGGGGCCGTGCACTCACCCGGCAGATCTGGGGGCAGAGCCCAGGGCTGGGTAGCGTGCCCAGCAACACCCCGCAGCACAGAAGCCACCTTTCCCACTACCCTCTCCCGGCTCTCCAGGACGGGGAAGGCTGGAGTTCCCTTCAGGGTGGGGGATGCGGGGTACCCCATGCTCACAGCCCCCATCTCCCTGCTGCTTTCAGGGTCACCCCTAGGAGGAGCAGATGAGAGCTCTAGGTCTGGTCCCTGTCCTCCCACCACCTTGTGGCTCCCCCGCTTGGTCATCAGCACTTGCAGGTGGCCTTGGGTGACTCTTCTGTGTCCCCAGGCATGTCATGGCCTCCCACCTCAGTTCCTCTATGCCCACTGCTCCCATACTGCAGGGAGGGCTCTGCCCCACCCTTCCCATCCCAGCCTCAGGTCTGGGCTCTCCAGATCCCTCTGCTGCCCCTGGGGACGAGGGTGGCTTGTCCGCTCCCCCTCCACCCCCCACATTCACTGCTCAGTCTCTTCCCTGGCTCATCCACAGTCCCCACAAGTGACTGGGGACTGGGCTGCATGGGGACACTCCCGAGGTGGTGAGACTCCGCCTGGGTTCACAGAGGCAGGAGACTGAAATGGAAAACAGCGGCAGAGCTTGTGGCAGGGGAGGAGGGGCTTGGCTCCGCGCTTAGCACTGCCCTGCTCTCCAGAGGTGGCCCCGGAGCCCTGGGCAGCGGGGATGGGAGGAATCCAGGCAGTTACCAGCTGGCTACTGAGAGAACGCAGTCCTGTGTTTTACTGGTGGAAAAGTCCTCTCATGGCCTGGCTTTCTCAGGCTCCCTAATCAATCAGGGCCAGGAGCTATAGGGGCCAGGTTTCCTTGTCACATCCTGGCAGGACAGCATTGAAGATTGGCTTACAGAACAGTGTTGGGATTTGGGAGCCTGTTTCCACGGCAGCCTTTAGACCTGACACTGCTGGTGGCCACTGGGCTTGCGTTGGAGATGGCACTGGTTGGGGGGGCTGACCTGGCCCTCCCTCCATGTCCCCAGGCCCCAACGACATGCTGAGTAGTAGAGACAACAGTCTGTGTGCACACATGAGTGGATATGCATGTTTGTGGACACATGCCACATGGTACATGCATGTGCAGTGTGCATGTTTCTGAGTGTCCACGTATGCACGCATGGGCATGTCGTGTGCATGTGAGTGTCCACGTGTGCCACATCTTACATGTACAGTGTGTCCGTGGGTGCATATATGCACACATGGTGTGTGTACAGCACACATTTGTGAGTGTGTGTATACATAGACAATAATAAATGTTAGAGGAAAAAGAGGAGAGGGAAGGAGGCGGGAGATTGCATTGCTATACAGAACAGTGGAGCTGAAACTGGGGTTATCTTGTTCACCCTGTACACTTCCTAGACAAGAAAACTAAAGAAGTTACATGATTTGCCTGAGGTCACACGGCAGAGAAGGAAGCTGGGTCTTGGCTGCCAGTTCGTTGCTTAGCCCATGGCAACACCCAGACGTAAGTCACCAAGAGACACTGCTGTTCCCAAAGCCAGCAGTGCAGCGTGTCCCCCATGGATGGAATCCCCAGGGCACAAGGTCTGTTTGGCAAGAGTGAGCAAGTCAAGGGTGAACATCCGCTAACCAGAAAAGGGGACTTGCCTGCCCCCACAACCATGGTGGGTGCCTGGTTAATGCCTGGTGCTCCCTGGAGGGACTGCTGGCAGGAGGGCAGGAAGACATACTCCCTAGAATCAGGGAGGGCCAGTGCTCAAAGGGGGCGTCATTAGCAGCTAACTCATCAGCTCCTCATGGCCTCAGATCCAGCAGTCCACCTTTAAAATAAGTATTTTATAATGCCATCCTATACTGTCAGGAAATAAAATTCACAGATATTAGAAAGTTTCTGTATACCCAAACCCAGTATAATTCCTTCTAACTGTTAAGGTGCAAACAAACTAGACGAAGGACATTGCTTACAACAAAACTATCTGCACCTCCATGTGAAATGCTTGTACCTATACAGAGAGACCATGAATGCGAAAACCACTAGTGCAGAATAAGCAGGCGACCCCCCTCCCACCAGCCCCGCTGCTTAACACTGAAGTGGAGAAAAGCTTCTTGGAAAAGTTACAAATTAAAAGCCAGCGCTGGAGAGTACTGCTCTTGGGATGCTGCAGAACCACCCCCCCACTGACAGCAATCAGAACACTCTGCACCACAGAAACAAAATGAATCCCCCCATCTCACACACACACACGCGCGCACACACACACACACAGAGTGACCTGAGGGTTCTGAAGAGTACACGAGAGTAGTCAAATGGGCTCAGGCGTTAGTTTGCATTTTGTGGGGCTTTGCCCTGAGGGCCTGCTGGTGTGGCACAGGCTGCTAAAACCCCAGGACAGCCACCATCTTTCAGGCTGAAGGATTCAGGGGGAAGAGGCTTAGGCAATTGTAGGGGAACTGGGGAGTGGGAGGAGAGCCCTGGAGGGAGAAAAGCCAGAGGAAAGAAGTCCCCAGTTCTGGGTGTGCATCTGCAAGTCTCAGGCTGAGCCCGAAGCATCCATGTGTAGGACAGACATGAAGGAGTGGAGCAAAAGCTTAAATGAGTGATCTGAGACTTTAGCCACTGAAGGCAAGATGGAGCTTCCAGTTTGAGTCTAATCATAGTAACTGTCAGCTCAAACAAATCGTAAACCTCTAGAGGAATATAACAGAACCCACAGTGTACACAACATAATACTCATGATATCAAGCAAACAATCCAAAATTCCTGGGAAAATATGACCCACTCTGAAGAGAAAAGGTAAGAGATAGTAAGCGTGAGATGATGCACATGTTAGAATCAGGAAGCAATGCCTTTAATGCCGCCATTGTAACTGTTCCAGCAAGGAAAGGTAAACGTGGTGAATATTTTCATAAAAAATAACTAAATGAAAATTACCGAGTTGAAAAGGACAATATCTGAAAAAACCCAATGGACAGCCGTAGTAAGATAAAGGTGACAAAGAAAAGACTCAGTGAACTTGAAGACAAATCAATGACATTTGTCTAATATGAAGAAGAAAGAAAAAAAGACTGAAAAAAAAAATAAACAGTGTCAGGGTTCCAGAGGATAGTATTAAAAAAAAAAAAATCTAAGGATTGGATAATCAGACTCACAGAGAATGAGGCAGAAAAAATTTATTTTAATAAATAATAAATAGAAACTTCCCAAATTTGATGAAAGAAACGAATATACAGATTCAAGAAGCTCAGCAAGGGGTTCTGGTTCCTGGAAAGATGGAGTACATACACCACACTGTCTCCCTAGTTGATGTAACTATTAAACCTAGACGGATGCAGTTATCTGAGGACTCTGAAAAATAAAGAGTAGCAGGCAAATTGGAGGAAAAAAGCAGATTTCCAAGCACCACCAAAGAAGCCACGAGTTTCCCATGTTTTTCCTTGGTGTGTCACCTGGCGGGGAGTCAGAGGTAGCCTGAAAACCACATGTGCATAACAAGTGTGGATAGAAGAGCTTCAAGAAAAGGGAGCTCTAAGGTTCAGAGAGCATGAGGGATCTTCCTTTTCACTCTTTATTTGCATTTTCTCCCACCCCACAGCCTCAAGCAATCCTATGGTGGTGGAGGTTGGGCAGGCACCTGAAACTCTGGAGGAGGGGAATCCTTTTTTCTGGCCAGAGGAGCTGTGGTCCACGTATGTGGAGGAATCCCCTTTCCCTTTGGCCTCTCCCCTCTTTTTCTGCCACTTGATCACAGATGAAGATCCATCTGCAGTAAGTTCATGGCAAAGCAGGGAAATTAAGGTCCCAGCGTTTCATCCAGAAGCCTGATAAAGGGGTCTCCGTGGACGCGGAAAATGTCAGGGAGACTGTGGTGGGGGAGGTGGCAGAAGGGGATCATGTGAAGTAGTGTATAAGCTTCTAGGCTCAGCTCCAAGCTGTGCACAAGTGGATCTGACCTTAAACAGCATATCAATGATATTGAGAAAACAACTAAGAGAGAAAAGCCACCACCATCTCCAAGCTTGGCCAGTGTGTTTGCATACGTGGGGCAGTTCTGAATCACAAGCAAAGGGTTTAGAAGCAAATTCAACATTGGAAACATAATCCATAAAAGTTCTATAAAAGGAATTTGGGACCTGATCTCTACCAAGTGCCCAAGTCAACCTTTTCCATAGGGTTTAAAGAAGACACAGAGTATCTTAACAAAATATTCTAAACGTCGATGATAAAGGCTTCACTTGCTTGACATGCCAAGAACTTGAAATATGCCAACTCTCAAGGGAAAAAATACAAATGAAAATTACTAGATGAGTCAAAAGCAGAATGTAGAAGAGAAGAAAAGTGACTTTGAGGTCAGAGCCATAGAAATTATCCAATCTGAAGAAGAGAGAAAAGCGTGTAAACTGTGAAAAGCGAAGTATGCACATTGAAACCCCAGACCAATCACTTTAATTAAAATAATAACAACGATACTATATAAACTTTTTAAAGCCCAATAATTAAATTAAAATGGAAAAGTAACAAGCCAAATAATCAAAAAATTATCAGGAAAGAAAAAAAGAGAATACAGTGTAAAGAAAACAAATAGAAAATAAGAAATAAAATGGTAGACACAAATACTAACACATTAATAACATTAAATTTAAATAGTCTAAACACATCAAATAAAATAGATCACCAGATGGATTTCTTTTATTTTAAAATTTTACTTATTTTCTTTTTGTAGAGATGTGGTCATGCTTTCTTATCCAGGCTGGTTTTGAACTCCTGGCCTCAAGCAATCCCTGGCCCCTTGGCCTTCCAATCAGATGGACTTTTAGAAAACTACCCAATGACATGCAGTCTATAAGGAATCAGATTTACACATAACAACATGAGGAGGTTTAATACAAAGGGATAGAAGAAGATACACACAGACTAATAAAAAGAAAGCTAGAGTGGCTATATTAACATCAAAGTGGTCTTGAGTGCAAGGAAAATTGCCAGGGCTAAGAGGAACACTGAATAATGATTAAAAAAAAAATCAGTTCACCAAGAAGACATGCCAGTCCTGAATAACCTAACTGGTATATTAATAGCTACTGCCAGCAGAAACCTAACACTGGAACTTCAAAATACATGAATCAGGCTGGGTGTGGTGGCTCATGCCTGTAATCCCAGCACCTTGGGAGGCTGAGGTGGGCAGATCACCTGAGGTCAGAAATTCAAGACCAGCCGGCCAACATGGTGAAACTCCCGTCTCTACTAAAACCACAAAATTAGCTGGGCATGATAGTGGGTACCTGTAATCCAAGCTACTTGAGAGGCTGAGGCAGGAGAATCGCTTGAACCCAGCAGGCGGAGGTTGCAGTGAGCCAAGATCACCCACTGCACTCCAGCCTGGGTGACAGAGTAAGACTCTGTCTCAAAAACAAAACAAAACAAAACAAAAAACCACAACGCAGAAACTGACAGAACTGTAAAGAAAAAATGGACAGGCACACGATGATACTGGAAACGTCCACATTCCTACACTCTCAGCAATCGACAATAGAGGACAAGTCAGCAAGGGTATAAACATTTAAGAATACCATCAAAAGGACCAAACAGACATTGACAGAACACCGCACTCAGCAATAATGAGCATAATACACATTCTTTTCAATGTCCATGGAATATTCACCAAGATAAAACACAGCCTGAGTCAAAAAACCAGAAAAAGAACAAAATCAACTCAAAGCACGGAGAAGGAAATAAAATCAGGACAGCGATCAATCAGCTAAAAACACAGAAAGGAGAAAACTTAATGAAGCTCAAAGACAGTTCTTTGAAAAGATCAATAAAATTGACAACATTTTAGCCAGACTGACAAAGAAAGAGAGAAGACACAAATTACTAAAAAAGGTGACACCACCAAAGAGCTGACCTGAAAAAGATAATAGGAGACCACCATGAACAACTCTACTAAGATAAACTGGACAATTCAGGTTAAATGAACTAATTGTTTTATTTTTTGAGACAGAGTCTTGCTCTGTCGCCAGGCGCCAGGCTGGAGTGCAGTGGCACAATCTTGGCTCACTGCAATCTCCGCCTCCCGGGTTCAAGCAATTCTCCTGCCTCAGCCTCCCGAGTAGATGGGACTACAGGCGCATGCCAACAAGTAAACTAATTATTTAAAAGTTGCAAACTTCCAGAACTCACCCGGGAAGAGATAAATTGTCTCACATCTATTAAAGATATTGATTGTGTAGGTTTTTTTTTTGAGATGAATTCTCGCTCTGTTGCCCAGGCTGGAGTGCAGTGGCGTGATCTTGGCTCACTACGACCTCTGCCTCCCGGGTTCAAACAGTTCTCCTGCCTCAGCCTCCCGAGTGGCTGGGATTACAGGCGCCTGCCACCACGCCCAGCTAATTTTTGTATTTTTAGTAGAGATGGGGTTTCACCATGTTGGCCAGGCTGGTCTCGAACTCCTGACCTCAGGTGATCCATGCCTCAGCCTCCCAAAGTGTTGGGATTACAGGCGTGAGCCACTACACCCGGCAGCTCTGTAGTTTAAAAAGCATACGAAAAAGACATCTTCACTCAAATGTTTTCACTGGTGAATTGTGCCAGTCATTTCAAGAATAAGCAACACTAAGTCTACACAATTTCTCCCAGAAAAGAGAAGTGGAGGGGAACACTTCCCAAATTAATTTATAAGGGCAGCATTACTCTGATACGTGAACCAGACAAAGACTGCATAAGACAACCATACACCAACATCCCTCAGGAACATACACACAGATCCTTAAAATATTAGGAAGTCAAATCCAGCCGTATATTACTAGAAAAGGAATCACGCACAAGTGTGTTTTATCCTGGGGGTGCAACGCTGGTTTGATATTTGAAAAATCTACTGATGTGAGCCACCATATAAACAAACTCATGAAGAAAAACACATGATCATCGAAACTGGTACAGAAAAAGACTCTGAGGAAATTCTACATAGGCAACAGCCCCCCGTGGTGAGCTTGAGCAGAGTCCAGCCTGGAACCTGGGTCCCATGCCGTCCACATTGGGGCTCTGAGTAGCTTGGCAAAGGCAGAGGTCAGAGGAGGTGGAAATAAAGAGCTTTCTGGCTCCCATGATCTCTGCCATTACTTAAATACCAGGGACCCATGAGAGTTAGTGGAGGGGTCTCAGTAGCAGGAGAGGGAGGACAGGGATGAGAAATCCAGGTGCCTGGGCAATGCCGAACATGTTTCCAGGAAATGCTGACGAAACTGAAGAGCTGGGAAGTGCTACTTCAAATATTTACGTTTAACACGGCCCCAGATGCAGAGAGACATGGATTACAGGAGCAACTGGGTCCCTAAGAAGATACTAACATAGCAATAATAATAACAGCTATGATTATAAAATAATAAGCAATAATAATAGTACAAGCAAGATCCATGAAGTACTTTGAAATGTCTTGGATAATTCCCATGTGCGAAAACCCTGTTCATAATCTTTTTTTTTTTTTCTTGAGACGGGGTCTTGCTCTGTGGCCCAGGCTGAAGTGCAGTGGTGCGATCTCGGGACACTGCAACCTCCACCCCCCCCCCCCAGGTTTAAACGATTCTCCTACCTCAGCCTCCCAAGGAGCTGGGATTACAGGCGCTGGCCACCATGCCTGACTAATATTTGTATTTTTAGTAGAGATGGGGTTTCACCACGTTGGCCAGGCTGACCTCAAACTCCTGATCTTGTGATCCGCCTGCCTCGGCCTCCCAAAGTGCTGGGATTACAGGTGTAAATCACTGCACCCAGCGCATGGCAGCCTTCTTCCCGTGAGCGTCCACCTGCCATGGGCTTCTTGCAGGAAGCCTGTGTGCGGGTGGCGGGGAGTGCCCCAGGCCCCTCATCCCACCCCTGCCCCATGAACGTTCAACCTCTCAGCCTCCCTGGTGCCTTGTGGGCATCTGGGCAGAGCCAGTGGCTTTCAGGGTGCGTCGCCGGCCCCGGCCTCAGCCTACAGTGGCAGCAGCAGAACCACAGCGGAAATTCCGGGGGACAGGAGTCCCTCACGCAGAAGGAACTTGCTCCTGGAGGCCGCCCTCGGCTCCACACCCCATGGCTGCCATCTAGTGGCCATAAGCGGGGGATACCGGGCAGCGAGTCCGCTCCTACCAGGCAAATGACAGACCACGCCAGGGAGGCCACTGGGCTAGCAGGTTCCCCGAACACCGTGGCTTCTGAGGGGGCCTCCCAGGGCTGGGGGTCACCGTGGGGGCAATTTTGCATCACCCTCTCGATTGTTGGAAATAAAAATTTATTTCCATCTTACAGGGTGGCTTTTCCGTTGCCCAGCTCTTGAATACCCAGTCCTACCCACTGCGCCTGTGCAGAAAGCCAAGCCTGCGACTTAGCCAGTTTCATGGAGTCAAGGGCCTCTGTGACCTTGGGGAGATGGCCCTGCCGCTCTGAGCTCATTTCCTCACTGACTACAGTAGGTTCAGGGTGACAGCTGAAGCAGGCACAGGAGACATCCTCAGCTCCCTCAGATGCAGGTTCCCAGAGTGAGCAGAGAACCTTCCAGACCCCAGGCTGGACATCTCTCTCCACCCTTGGGCCAGGGAATGCTCCCTTTCTGAATGTCCAGCCTCTGATGGGAAAGATCCATTACCTAAAAGCGCTCAAATGCTGGCCTGGGTTCTCTGAGCCTTAAAAGCACATTTGCTGAAACAGGCATAATAAGGCTTCTAGGAGCACTCACTGATCCTGGGGGCTGGGCGCTGTGCTGGGCCTGGGGGTTGACAGGCGGGAGGTGAACCGGAGAAGAGCCCAGGGTCTGAGGAGCAGGCAAAGCCCACACACTGCCTGGCACGGAGCACACACTGTATCCTTGTCCCCTCTCCCAGGAACAGGCATTTGAAGCCACGCCTCCTGCACGCTCCTTCCCTCCAGCTGTGTGGGCAGGGGCTGTGGCTACCTCTCCAACTCATCTCACAACCCCTGCTGCCTTCTCTGGAGTCTGGGCAGGTTCCACGGGGTCATGCTGGGCCCTGATTTCTGCCGCTAGCAGGGGAAGGTGGGGGAGCCTTGGAGCTGCTGAGGGCAGGGCCTCAGCTGCACGCTCTGGGGTACCAGGCAGCCCCCGCACCCTGATCATCTCAGCGGCCACGTGGCCTTGAACACACTCTGACACACGGAATTTCGCTTTGCAACCTGCTTTGTCTTTCTGGGAATGTGTCCTTTAATCTCACCTTCACACAGATCTGCAGGTTTTCTTATGTAGATCGGCACAACGTGTTACGAAAGAGGCCGGATACAGAGACCAGACCCTGGGCTCAGACCCCAGGCTCTAAACCTCCTGGGCGAACCACTCCACCTCCCCGCGCCCCTGCGCCCCTGTACCATTGTCTGCAAACTGGGGCACTGCTAGTGGTTTTCATCATACTGGACCTTCGGCCAGGATGACGGAGGGGGAGCCGTGTGAAGGTCAAGGGCTGGCAGGCAACAGACACTTAATAAATGTGACTATTCTTATTTTCACTCCTCCACGCATCCCTGTAGTAGACAAATATCTACTGAGACCCTGCCCTGCGCAGAAGAGGCAGGGAGCGTGAGGGTTAATAGCAGTGTCAGGAGCTGGACTCCCCCGGGTTTGAAGCCCCGGCTTCACCAATTATGAGCTGGCTGACCTTGAGCAAGGGCCTGACGCTCTCTAGCTTCAGTCTTCTTGTCTGTAAAAGGGGTAATAACCATATCTATCGACCCATGCATATAAGAGTGAGCTTAGCAGGCCTGCAGCTGCTGCCCTGAGAATGCCCTGCCTACAGGGCTGGCCCCTAGTTGGCATCTGGGAGCTGAAATGTCCCCTATGTGGAGAAGCCGGGACACCCAGCCCTGTGGCAGCAGCTCCCGTGGGCTGTTGATTCAACACTGGTTTATGCAGGCAGAACCCCAATTTTCCTTCCACGAGTCGGGAATCATGGCACGTGCCAGGCGGAGAGGGCCTATGTGATGGGCTTCCCTAGGGAGGAACATTTCCCACATGTGGCTGCATTTTTTCCTAGTGGGCGGGGAATGTGCTGTGTCCCCTCACAGGAGAGAGGAAGGGGGCTTCAGTCTGTGGATGCCACAGATTCTGCCTGAGCCCCTGCTCCCTGCTGTGAAGCTGTTATAAATAAACCTTAGATGGGAGGACGACTCTGTACCGAGTCCCGTGAGTCCTTCCAGAGGACCCCAGAAGGTGTGGGTGGGGTCCCCCCGACACACCATCTCATAGGCCTGCACGCGTGGCCCAGGGCTGCCACGACAAATGACCCAGACCAGGAGGCGTGGACGGCAGACATTTAGTCTCTCAATTCTGGAGGCTGGAAGTCTGAGATCACGGTGTCTGCAGGGTGGGCTCCTTCTGGACGCTTCGAGGGAGAATTGGTTCCAAGCCTCTCCCCCAGCCTCTGGGGCTGCTGGCAACCCTCAGCAGCCCTTGGCTTGTGGCTGCATTCCTCCAGCCTCTATCTTCACATTGAGAAATGAAAATAAAATCCTAGGTCCCCGACTGGACCAAGGGGACACCAGAGAAGCCTTAAAAATTGAGTCCTGGTGGGGCGCGGTGGCTCACGCCTGTAATTCCAGCACTTTGGGAGGCCTAGGTGGATGGATCACTTGAGGTCAGGAGTTCAAGACCAGACTGGCCAACATGGTGAAACCCCATCTCTACTAAAAATACAAAAACTAGCTGGCTGTGGTGGCGCATGCCTGTAATCCCAGCTACTTGGGAGACCGAGGCTGGAGAATTGCGTGAACTGGGGAGGCAGAGGTTGCAGGGAGCTCAGATTGGGTCACTGTACTCCAGCCTGGGCTACAGAGCAAGACTCCGTCTCAAAAAAACGAAACCAAACCCGGGTCCAGGCTGCCACAGGGTTTTTCTGTTCCTCTAGCAGCCAGCAAGCCCTGGCCTTGGGATGAACAATATTAAAACAATCGCAGTCCCGCCAGATGCTGATAACTGACGCCATTCTGGCAGCCGTAACTATAACTGTGACTGGAGAAGAGACTGATTTCAGTAGCTTTCTCTTGGTAAGAAACCAGCCGCCAAAGACAGAGACACGGAATGGCTTCGAGCTCGGAGCCTCCAGAAAGAACCAGATCTGCAGACACCTTGATTTCGGACTTCCAGCCTCGAGAGACTGGCTGTAGCCGGTTTACAGAAGCTGCACGCTGAGCGCCTTGAAGCTCCCGCTTCACCTTTGGCATGCGGAGCCCGAGTGTAATGCCTTTAGATGTTAAGCCTTCACCCCAGGTGAACATGGGACGCATGTCACATGCCTGTGCGCTCAGCGCACTGTGTCAGGACACGCTTGGTGAATGTTCACAGCTCCTCCTGTAACCTGCTGAGTACACTCAACCTGCCGTAATCACAGCCAATGCATTCCGCACAAAGCCCTGCTCCACCCTCTCCTCCTGCAATCGCCTGCCTCTGTTTTTGGCTAGAGGCCCACTTCCCAGCCCGCAGGTTGCAACCCTTTATAAGAAATAGTCTCCTTTCTTTTTTCTTTTTTGAGAGGTAGTCTCGCTCTGTCTCTGAGGCTGTAGCGCAGGTGGTGCGATCTCGGCTCACTGCAACCTCCGCCTCCTGGGTTCAAGCCATTCTCCTGCCTCAGCCTCCCAGGTAGCTGGGACTACAGACGCCCACCACCACGCCTGGCTAATTTTTTTGTATTTTTAGTAGAGATGAGCTTTCACCATGCTGGCCAGGCTGGTCTCAAACTCCTGACCTCAAGTGCTCCACCCGCCTTGGCCTCCCAAAGTGCTGGGATTATAGACATAAGCCACCACTCCCGGCTAAGAAATAGTCTCCATTTTAAATTTATAAATCATGCAATTCTTAAGCTGACATGTGACTCCCTCTTCCCCACCTTTGTTCCCACCCCTTCTCTTCTAAGGTCACCTGTCATTGGATTTGGAGGCCATCGTAATCTAAGATCTCATCTCAAGATCCTTAAGTTAATTACATTTGCAAAGACACATTTTTTTTTCCAAATAAGGCCACACTCACAGCACCTGGTGGTTAGGATGCATGTTGGTCATGTGGGGCCAGCGTTCAGTTGGGACTGTTCGATGAGTCCCTATGCTGTGGGAGGGCATGGCACAGGGAGCGGCTGGGGAAGGCCCCAGGGTGGCTGCTCCCCCTGGGCACTGCACACCTGTCCCCAGGCGGTGGCCTGGGGGCTTCCAGCGGCAAGGCAGTTGCTGAAGCTGCAGGAACCCAGGAGCAAATGAAGGGATTGACCTGGAGGGTTGGTCGTCGGGGGTGCGAAGGCTCCTGGGAGGAGCAACCTGTGGGGCGGAAGCTGAAGGCTGAGCAGAGCCCGCTTGAAAGGGAGGCTGACTGAGCAGCCAGATGCATGGTGGAAGTTGGGTCTGGAGCCGTGTGTGTGGGGCTGTGGCAAGGGGGAGGTGACAGTCCCCTGAAGCATGCTCTGAAGGGGCTGCAATACCCAGGGATGGTGGTGGAGGTGCCGGCTGTCCAGGCTGCAGGTCAGGTGGGAGAAGCCCCGCTGGGATGAGACGGTGGGACCCTCTTGATCAGTGTGCTGGGTCTCTGGGCAAATGAGACAAAGCCGTCCGCTGTGGACTGAATGGTGTCTCCTCCTCACAGATGCAAACGCTGAAACCCAAACCTGTAACAGGCTGGTATCTGGTGATGGGACCTTTGGGAGGTGACTGGGGTGAGATGAGGTCATGAGGGTGGGCCCCGTGATGGGATTCGTGCCCCTAGCAGGAGCTATATGAGAGTCCCAGTCTCCCTGTCTCTCTCTCTCCCCCGCCACACGAGGGCCCAGTGAGGAGGTGTCCGTGAGCCAGGCAGTTCCCTGATCTGGGACTTTCACTCTCTGTGTGTGAGCCCCAGTCTAGACTGTGTTTTGGTTCAGCAGCCTGAGCTGAGACGCCAGCGGTCCCCAGACCCCCAGAGCGAGGCGCCACGTCCGTGTGGCATGACGATGATGGTGGACAGCGCGTGGTGAGGAACGCGCCTCTGCGGGTCTCCAGGCTCATCCCGGGCACACAAGTGTTCCCCCTCATTCTGGAGAAGGCTCCAAAACCCTCCGGAGTTCAGGGCTTCCCCGGCTTTGCCGTGTGTTCAAGTCCCCGAGGGGCTTGTCAGTGGGTAGGCTCTCATTCAGTAGATTTGGGGGCCTGGGAGCCTGCATTCCTAACAAGCGCCCAGGTGGCCACGCCCATGCTGCACTCCACGGCCCATGTTGAGTGGCAAGGTCCTCACGAGTGGCCCCTGACCTCAGCCCTCCTCGTGCTGATATCCCCAACCCCAAGCTTCTCGAGGCTTCCTTTTTGTTCTGTGTATTTTCTGAGACGGAGTTTCGCTCTTGTTGCCCAGGCTGGAGTGCAATAGTGTGACCCCAGCTCACCTCAACCTCTGCCTCCCGGGTTCTCAGCGATTCTCCTGCCTCAGCCTCCCGAGTAGCTAGGATTACAGGCATGCGCCACCACACCTGGCTAATTTTGTATTTTTAGTAGAGACGCGGTTTCCCCATGTTGGTCAGGCTAGTCTCAAACTCCCGACCTCAGGTGATCAGCCCACCTTGGCCTCCCAAAGTGCTGGGCTTACAGGCGTGAGCCACCGTGCCCGGCCTCTGGAGGGCTTTTTAAAGCTCAGAGCTTTGGATTCCATGGTGGAGCCTGGGATTCTGCATTCCTATCAAGTTCCCAGCTGCTGCTGCTGGTCTGGGGCACCCAGCTGGAGAAACACTGCCCAGTGGCTTTTCTCAATGACTGGTGCCCCGGGCCCAGCCACTGCATCAGCATCTGTGGGGTTCTTTTTGCAGCGCCCAGGGGAATTCAGAGAACCCCCGACTCTGCTCCTGCTCTCTTCTCCTCCATCTGCCAATGCTCGTCTTATGAATATTTCATCTCTGAAGCAGACAGAATAGAGCAAAACTCCAACAAAGCAAAACCTAAGCCAACGTGGTAGTTCTCCACATTCTGCGGTTTTACAAACGTGGCCAGAAATTAGCTTATTTTTAAGCCAAAGGAAAACTGGGCCCGTGTTAATCACCGACCTCCCGAGTGTCCTGGCTGGAGACAGCAGTTCTCCGAGTGGGTACTGCCTGGCTGTCGGTCAGCAGCGGCCAGGGCTGCCCAGGCCAGCAGGATGCAGAGGAAATGAGAAGGAATGTCAGTGGCAGGGTGAGGGTCTTCCACCAGGGCTTTGGTGGTGCCACGTGTCCTGAGACCACCCCAGGGTGCTGCCCCTCCAGTCCGAGCCCAGCCACTGGGTGACAGGGCGGATGGTCCAACACAGAGGTACACAGACCCCAGGCCCCAAGTCCACAGGTCCCACAGGCAGTGAAGGTCACAGCTCCTTCCTCAGTATGAACCATCTGGGTGGCCTGGGACTATGTCTACCTTAGGGCAGGTGCCCCTGGGTCCTCTCAGGGAAGCCACACTCACCTGGAGAGGCAAGAGTTGAGGGGCAGGAGGCCACCTGGCCATCTACAGCAGCCACCCGAAATATGTGCCCTCATTTCACACCGGAGGAGGAGGGAAGCACAGACAGGTGGTGGCCTTGTTAGAGAAGCTCAGAACGGAGGCGGGGGGAGATGCTGTCACTTTTCAAAGTCATGGCTGGTGGCCAGGCCATGTGATGGGAACACGCTTACCTGCACACCACCATGAGGCCCAGCCACACTGCATCTCCCCCTGGGCACATCCCTCCCAGTCACTCAACTCCTTCCCCCACTGCCCGCTTTCGGACTGCCAAGGAGTCTGACCCGAAGGAGCAGGGTGTGACAGGGAGTCCCCCGGCTGTGTGACCTGGAGCAAGTCACTTAGCCTCTCTGAGCCTCTGTTTCTTCATGTGGAGGACAGAGCAAAAACTAACTGGCCTTGGAGGGTGGGTCTAAGTTACAACAAAGGGAACCCAAATGGTGCATCCTAGTGAACAGCAGTGATGGGGCACCTGCCACGCGCAGTAGCCACGTACATAACAACCCTCCATGCAGGGCCGTGGGATATGAACTGCTGTCCCTGTGGGAGAGCAGGGGAAAGGGGGCACAGAGGGTTCGCTCGCAGGTGTGGAGCTGCTCCGGGATATCTGCGCTTCCCTGAGGATTAGCTGAGTTGACGTCGGGGAAGCATCAGGCCCTGCTCTGCAGGGAAGCGGGAGCAGAACTTGGACGCTCTTACAACTCCCATGGCCTTCTGTGCTCTGGGCTGCTTGGGATCAGGTTGGGCTCACAGTGGTCAGTGAAAGCCTGCCTACTGGGGCCAGCCTCATGAAAGGGCTAGGGGCCATGTGCTTTGAGGCCCACGACACCTACAGAAAGCGCCCCGTGACCTGGACAGTGCAGCGTGCCTGGCTCCGAGCCTGCTGGGCCATATGGATGCCCGATGTATAATGGTCTTCAGCAGGCAGAACGCATTTGACAGGAG
This sequence comes from Ateles fusciceps, assembly GCA_036589455.1. Taxonomy (NCBI): domain Eukaryota; kingdom Metazoa; phylum Chordata; class Mammalia; order Primates; family Atelidae; genus Ateles; species Ateles fusciceps. The sequence continues at coordinate 2,160,924 of JAZHEH010002754.1, forward strand.
GGTGTTCCCCCCCAGAACCACACCCAGGGAGGTGGAGAGGCCCCAGCCCCAAGGGAGCACAATCCTAGTGCAGGCTTCCTCGAGAGAGAGAAGCTCTCAGCTGTCCTGGGCCTCTGGTCACACTGTGAGTGCATGTGACTCAGTAGCACCCACACTATTAAACTGCTTCTTAAAAGGGTGGAATGTATGAAAGTTAAATGCTGACATGAACTTGTATCATCACATTAAACTGCATGTATTTAATCAGAGTTGTGGGAATCATAAAGCAAACTTTTCCATCACTCAAGCTAACTATCTGATCATTAAGTCATCCACATACCCACCAATCCGTCCATCTGTCCATCCATCCATTCACACATCAATCATTCTTTATTTCTCCTTCCCCCTTCTATCCATCTATCCATTCACTCACCCCACCCATCCATCCACATACCATGTATCCACACATCCATCCATTCACCCACCCACCCACTCATATCCACCCACCAACCCATGCATCCACACATGCATCTATCTGTCCATCCAACATCCACACATCCATCCATCCATCATCCATCTACCCATCCATCCATCCACCCACACATCCATCCATCCATCCATCTATCCATCCATCTATCCATCCATCCATACATACATCCATTCATCCATCCATCCACACATCCATCCATCTATCCATCCATCCATCCATTCATCCATCCACACATCCATTCATCCATCCATCCATCCACTCATCCATCCATCTATCCATCCATCCATCCATTCATCCATCCACACATCCATTCATCCATCCACACATCCATTCATCCATCCACACATCCATCCATCCATCCAAACATCCATTTGTCCATCTGTCCATCCATCCATCCATCCATCCACCCACCCATCCATCCGCCCATGCATCCACATCCACCCATCCATCCAACCATCCATCCACACATCCATAGGTCCATCCACCCACTCACCCATCCATCCATTCACACATCCATCTGTCCTTTATCCCTCCCTCCCACTCTCTTTATCCATCCATCCATCCATTCACCCATCCATCCATCTTTTTATCACTCCCTTCCCCCTCTCTTCTTCCAACCATCCACACATCCATCCATCCATCCATCCAGTTGGTCATATTATTTATTAGTACCTGTTTTATGCCAAGTTCTGTGCAGGGCAGGCACTAATGAATCGGAAAGGGTGTTACATATGGCCTCTCTCCCAATAGATTCTTAGGCCCTGGGGGGAAGTGATCCATTAAGGAAAGACAAGCTACTGAATGACACCCCAAGGGAAGAAGACTACACCAGTTCTGTTTTGACTGGGGGAGAGAAGTTTCAGGACAGGAAGTGGGGCAGGTGCAGGACTGAGGCGGGAGGGGAAGAGTGAGTTGGGCATGCCTGGCATCCATTTCCTATTTTCTGGGGACACAGCCCATGTCTGTGTGCCAGTCTGTGTGCCCCAAGTGGCACTGCCAGCGCCCTCCAATGATGCACAGGCAATTCAGGTCTGGTTCATACGACTCCTTTGGCCAGCATAATTGGGTCAGGGATGGGCAGTAATTCAAATCAGTCCAGTGAAATTTGATCCAGCCTTCTTTTACAGTGACTGGGAAAGAGGCACGCTTTTTTTTATGTGACTGCTAAAACAGCCAAATGTTAGCCTGGTGCCACCAGTGACCGCCTTCAGGTGGGCATGAGGGAGTTTATACAGAGAATGCCAGAGAGATAGAATGAGAGCTTCCTATGGCTGAGTGCCTGGATCCAGCCAGAACTGAAGCTGTTATTCCTAAACTTTAAAGCCATTAAATTTCTGTTTGGCTTCAGCCAGGATACGTTTGTTTTGGGTCATTTGTAACTAAGCGTCCTTAGTAATATGGCAGGGTACAGCTTCAGCAAAGAGATCCAGGAGCTCCCGAGAAGTCAAGAACTCCCATGGGGCTCTGAAATCCCCTGCCAGTGACCCAGGGTGGCTGGTATAACGTTAAGTGGGTACAAATGCATCTGGGACAAGTCCCTCCCCAGCTCAGGCTTCAGCTTCCCACACATGAAATAAGTTTTGTTTTCTCACTTAAAGCTTCCCAATGCTTTTCTGGAATGACATTTATGCCTTATATCCTGAACTGCTCTAAAATTGGGAGGAAGAAGAGGACATCTGCATGGGGCGGGCACCTTGGAAATGGGAGGAAAGCCATTACCTAGGAGGTAACTGTGACAGACATGGCCAGCTGCCTACCACAGTATCAGTTCTCAACTTATTCACCCACAGCAGGTTATCTGGAATAAAGCCAACAGCGCAGCCTCCTCTGAGATGACGTTATGGCTGGTCATCCCTAATCAGAAGCATAGTGGACAATCTGCATGTCCTTAAAAGCGGGAACATTTTTTGAACCTTCCCCCTCTTCCTCTCTTGGAACACAGATACAATGGCTGGAGTCTAAGCAGCCACCTTGAACCACGAGGCAGCCTATAAAGAATGTTGGAGCAGCAGAAAGGCGGAGACGAGGTCCCTATACATTTGAAGCCCTCATATCAGCTGTGGACTGCCACTGGTGGTCTTCTTAATATGACAGGGAAATAAGCCTCTGTCTCACATAAGCCATGTTTTTTAGTGTTTTTCTGTCACATGTGGCTGATGGGACTCTGAATAGCAGCATGTCTTGGAAAATCCAGCTGGGGAGGAAGGCGATGTCAGAGGGGGAGGAAGGGGTCTCTTCTTTCAAGACAGGGATATTTGGATTTTTGAGTTAATTTGAAAGCATCTTATTTGGTGCTTTATAAATGACAGAACGTTTCCCTCGAACACCTCCAGGCCCTGGTTTAAGTCAATAAGATAGTTTCCACTCAGCAACCGCATCAAGGGTTTAATCAAACAGTAGAGCAGTGTACGTGGGTGTCAGTGCCCTTCAGAACAGACGGGGCCCGAATGCTCCCTGCTGCTCTAACAGGTAGGGAGGGATCGCTCCTCGCTTGTTAAAATATACCTGTCGATTTTCTTCTTGTTTCATAACAACTCCATTTTGTCACTCTAATTTTAGTGGCAATGTTTTTGTTCCAATCAGCGATCATTTTGGAAAAGTAGGCTGCTGGAAGAGCTCTTGGCATACAAAATGACAAGCAATTTTTAAACGGCATAAGATGGGTGATTTTTAACCACACAGAAATCTAAATCTGTTTTGGGCTGGTTAGCGCTCCTTAGAAAATAACTAGCTGTCCGGGGAGATGTGATGTCCACTCTGCTAGCTCTGGTGTGGCAGGCCTACTGTGTGCCAGGTGTGGACACAGGGAGGCGTCAGGCAGGGTCCCTGCCAAGGAGCTCCAGAGTGGGGACGCAGATGAGAGAACTGCAGACGGACATGGGCGCTGGGCTTTGGAACTGAAGGCTGGCTGCAGAGTTGATGTCGGGACAGGCAGCCGGGGAGAGCCTCACTTCTGCCTTCCAGCCCAGCGCCCCGCCCAGCCCCAGGAGGGGCCAGGCAGCAGCCAGACTGACCTCATTCTCTGGGATCAAGATTCCAGAATGTAAGAAAGTTTGGTGGTTTCTCAAAAAGTCAGACACAGAGTTACCATATGACCCACCAACTCCACTCCCAGGTAGGCACATCCAAAAGAAGGAAAAACAGGTAAGCACATCCTTGCGTACGAATGTTCACAGGCATGTCGCTCACAGATGCTGCCAGAAGGGTGGAAGCGACCCAAGTGTCCCTCAGCAGATGAGCACATAACGAAACGTGGTCCAAACACAAACGGAAGTGCTACTCAGCCTTAAAAAGGAGTGAGGCACCACCACAACGCCACAATGCGGATGAACCTCGAGAACATGACACTGAGTGAAGGATGCCAGTCACCAAGACCACGCCGGAGGATTTCATTGACAGGAAATGCACAGGAAAGGGAATCCACAGTGATGGGAAGTCGATGAGTAGCTGCCAGGGGTGAGGGGGGGATGAGGAGGGACTGCTAGTGACTACAGGGTTTCTTTTTGGGGTAATGGACATGTCCTCAAATTAAACAGAAGTGACAATTCACAATTCCAGGAGTTGCCACAGGATTTTGTACTTTAAAATGGTTAATGTGAATTTCATCTGAATTAAAACACAAAAACCTTCCAGAATGGTCTCCTGGGGCTCAGATACGCCAGTGCTGCCTCTCCGTCTGCTTCCTGCTCTCAGGTCGCCGGCAGGGGCGTCCTCTGGGTCTCCCCTGCCCAACTCTGCAGGGATCTGTGTGGAAAAGTGGGACAGGGTACTAGAAACACCCAAATCCCCTTCAGACCCAGGCTGGGGTGGGGGGCTGAGGATGTTGCTGAACTTCTTGGAGCCTCAGTTTCCTTCTTTGTAAAGCGGTGATAGCTGCACATCTCGGGGCCAGCAGTGGCATCAAAGAGATGATGCAGTGTGTGGTGTTGATGTGAGTTCCCCCGCTGCCTGTCTAGTAGGGCAGGGGCCATGTCTGCCAGTGGCTAGTGACTGAGCAGGTCTCTGCACCAGACAGCAAAGCGGTGACAGAGGAAGTCGTGAACAGGGAGAATACAGACCCCAGCATCACTGGAGAGACAGGCAAGAACAGAGCTCCCCAAATCAGCCGAGTAATTCTGGCCACAAGAGTGTCACCGGCCGGGCGCGGTGGCTCACGCCTGTAATCCCAGCACTTTGGGAGGCCGAGGCGGGCGGATCACGAGGTCAAGAGATCGAGACCGTCCTGGTCAACATGGTGAAACCCCGTCTCTACTAAAAACACAAAAAAATTAGCTGGGCGTGGTGGCGCGCGCCTGTAGTCCCAGCTACTCGGGAGGCTGAGGCAGGAGAATGCTTGAACCCGGGCAGCGGAGGTTGCAGTGAGCCGAGGTCGTGCCACTGCACTCCAGCCTGGCGCCTGGTGACTGAGTGAGACTCTGTCTCAAAAAAAAAAAAAAAAAAAAAGAATGTCACCACACCAACAGAAGGACGAGGTGAGGAACAGGACCATGGAGCAGTTCGGGGAAGACCCCTAGAGTGGCGGCACAGCGGGGAGGCGGCCTGGCCCTGCGGGGAAGCCTGTTGCAGCAGAGAGCAGGGTGCCCACAGGAGTGAGGGCTGGAAGGAGGGGCCATCTCTCCCCACTCTGGCATCTCAGGAGTCTGCAGGGCACACACCACAGCCTGCGTCCTTGTGTTATTTAACAGCAAAGGAAGGGAGCAGCGATTTGCAGGAGGTTTCCCAGGCAGGCTTCCCTCAGCAGAAGACACAAGGCTGGGGAAGCCTCAGGCCACAGGGAGCTTGGAGATGGAGCGAGAAGGTGGGCAGCAGCGGCTGCAGGGATGTGAGAGTGAGGCCGAGGCCTTGGCTCTGGCTCCTGGCTTCCAAGGTTTCCGTCCTGCACATTGGGATAGGGGCCAGGTGGGCACTAGCGGTGGTATCAGGTCCAGAGACCTCCTCTGGGCAGAAGGCAGGAGTCTCCACCTGTCCCCAAAGTGTCTGCACAGGCAGCCAAAGCTTCCCAGGCTTCGGTCTCACGTCCACATCTTGGGCCTGCCTGGTCAGGGTCTGTCCACACAAGGCTGTTGCTCTTCCCCCGTTGAAATTCGCCAAGAGGCTTTATTCCCTGAAACGCAGGGCCTGGCATCCTACTTGTTCTAGTAAGAGGGTGGCGGGGTGAATGAATGAGTGGGTGGGTGGCTGCGTGAATGACTTGCCTGAGAAGCTCCAGTTCCAGTCTCCTTCAGCGGAGCGAGTGTGGCCCATTGTGAGGGCCCGTGCTCCTGGCAGTAAGTAGGGCAGCCCTACTCCACGCAGCGGCCCTGGGGACGGTGCCGAATGCCCTCCTTTGCTCTCAGACGTGTCCCCGTTTGGATGATAAATGATGCGGTCACCCTGGCACTCAGACTCCTTCTAGGAGGATCCAGGAGAAAAGCCAGGAGCTTCAGGAACAATAAATAGGTCAGGTCGCCACTGGGGTTTTATATCTGTGCCAGAGCTCAAGGACAGAACATGTCCCCGAACAATGCAGGAGCCATGGGGTGACCTGAGCTAGTGCTCAACAGACATGATGCATAACTGGTGCACACCCGGCAGTGGGAAGGGGAAGGCTCTGAGCCTTCTGAGAGCACACGGAATGGCGTGTGTGCACATGCGCATGTACACATGTGTAAATGTGTGCGAGTGTGAAGGCGTGCTTCCGGGCATATGTGTACCACATGTAGCAAAGCTCTGAGGTCTAAAAGGGGAAGGTCTCTAAGGATGAGGACAGCGTGCTCAAGTCAGAGGAGCCCACTGTGCAAGCTGGGAGGCCCCACGCAAAATGAAAAGGGCCTGTTGTTCAAAAATGATTCCAAGTCTCAGGGTGGTGACAGCAGAGAACTACACAAGCAGGAGGTCTGGGTGACAGTGGGTGCAAGCCTTCCTGGTTTGAGAAGTGTATTGGCGCAGTGGCTCACGCCTGTAATCCCAGCACTTGGGGAGGCTGAGGCGGGCGGATCACCTGAGGTCAAGAGTTCGAGACCAGCCTGGCCAACATGGTGAAATCCCATCTCTACGAAAAATAAAAAAAAAAATTAGCCGGGCGTGGTGGCGCGCACCTGTAGTCCATGCAGCCGTACCCTTCCTTTTCCTCTTCTGTGTTTGGCGCCTCTCAGAATCTCTCCATTTATCCACACCCTACTATCCAGCTTTCTTCTTGGTTAACGTAACATCCTACCCTGGCTAGTGCTTTGTCTTTGTGATCCATTCAGCAAATTTGCCAGGCGAGGAGCTAGGTGCTGTGGATACACAGATGAACAAGACCCAACTCCCACCTTCAAGGAGGTCATAGTTGAATGCAATGGACCTTTTCTAGAACACATGTGCCTGTGTTTTATGTGGGCATGTGAATCCGTGTGCATGCATGCATATGTGATGTGCATGTTTGCACATGTATCGGTGTGGGTGCGTGTGTGTGCATCACACATGCATATGTGATGTGCATGTTTGTGCATGTATTGATGTGGGTGCGTGTGTGTGCATGCATGCATATGTGATGTGCGTGTTTGCGCATGTATCGGTGTGGGTACGTGTGTGTGCATCACACATGCATATGTGATGTGCGTGTTTGCGCATGTATTGGTGTGGGTGCGCATGTGTGCATGCATGCATATGTGATGTGCGTGTTTGCGCATGTATCGGTGTGGGTACACGTGTGCATCACACATGCATATGTGACGTGCGTGTTTGCGCATCAGTGTGGGTGTGCATGTGTGCATGCATGCATATGTGATGTGCGTTGCACATGTATTGATGTGGGTGCACATGTGTGCATCATGCATGCATATGTGATTTGCGTGTTTGTGCATGTATCGGCGTGGGTGCGAGTGCGTGCATTATGCATGCATATGTGATGTGCATGTTTGCACATGTATCAGTGTGGGTGTGCATGCGTGATTATGCATGCATATGTGATGTGCGTGTTTACACATGTATCGGTGTGGGTACGCGTGTGTGCATCACACATGCATATGTGATGTGCGTGCTTGCGCATGTATCGGTGTGGGTGCGCATGTGTGCATGCATGCATATGTGATGTGCATGTTTGCACATGTATTGATGTGGGTGCACATGTGTGCATCATGCATGCATATGTGATGTGCGTGCTTGTGCATGTATCGGTGTGGGTGCAAGTGCGCGCATTATGCATGCATATGTGATGTGCATGTTTGCACATGTATCAGTGTGGGTGTGCATGCGTGATTATGCATGCATATGTGATGTGCATGTTTGCGCATGTATCAGTGTGGGTGCGAGTGCGTGCATTATGCATGAATATGTGATGTGCATGTTTGCACATGTATTGGTGTGGGTGCGCGTGTATGCATGCATGCATATGTGATGTGCGTGTTTGCGCATGTAGCGGTGTGGGTACGCGTGTGTGCATCACACATGCATATGTGATGTGCGTGTTTGCGCATGTATCGTGTGGGTGCGCATGTGTGATTATGCATGCATATGTGATGTGCGTGTTTGCGCATGTATCGGTGTGGGTGCGAGTGTGTGCATTATGCATGCATATGTGATGTGCGTGTTTGCACATGTATCGGTGTGGGTGTGCGTGCGTGATTATGCATGCATATGTGATGTGCGTGTTTGCGCATGTATCGGTGTGGGTGCGAGTGCGTGCATTATGCATGCATATGTGATGTGTGTGTTTGCACATGTATTGGTGTGGGTGTGCGTGTGTGCATGAGTATCTTTCATCTGATACTCAGTGAGGTCTGTGGCTGCATGTGCCTGTGAGAGACGCAGCAGCCAGCACACCCTGGGTCCTGCAGGTGCTGAAGGCTGGAGCAGGTGGGTTTCCATCATCTTCCTCCGCCATCTCTGATCCTGTCCCTGGGCCATGGAGGAAGGCCTTATGCAACCTTGTGTGAGCATGTACCCTCCCAGTGGTCCACGGACAGTGTGACCTGGCCCCTCTGGCTCCGATTCTGGTCACCAAGCAGCTGGGAGGAAGATGAAAACCCTTTCCAGCTGAGTATGTGGGTCAGATAAAGCTCTGCTCTTGGGGGAGGAAGTTGTAGTCTCGGCTGCAGCCCACCCGATGTGTGACTCGGAGCTCGGTGGTGTCTCCTGCTCTTTGCCCCCGGTGTCCTCCTGGAGAGCTGCACCCCCAGCCCCGGTGTCTGATGGCGGGAATTCTGTATACACAGCAGGCTTGGGAAGGCCCTCCAGGGTGACTAGGGTCATGGCCACCGCCCCGTGGTCCTCATGCCTCTGCTCATCTGCCCGGGTAGGAGATCTTCCGTGCCCAGTGAGGAAACCCACCACAGAGGTCAGCTGTCCAGCTGTGTTGATGCTGAGGCCCCCAGCTGGCCCAAAAAGGCCCATCCGGACAGAAGCTACTGCATCTGGATTGGCCAATGAGCCTGGGTGACAGTGTGATGGCTGGGAAGTTACTTAACCCCCAGGGGCCGTCTCTCTGAAACAGGCCCTCAGATGCAATTCTGGCTCTGTGCAATGGAAGGCTCTGGAAGGTGACTGAGCACTTTAGAAGTTGTAACCGTTTACACATAAAAAGCTCCACAGGGATGATGAAAGTGACACCCATTTCGGTTCTCTTAGAATCAGCTGGAGTATGGGCCTCCTCTCCCTGAGGAAAAGAAATCTTTCCCCTGGGTTCCTGCTCTGGCCTCAGTTTCTCCTCCGATACACACAGTGCTCCAGAAGTTAACAGCCTCGATCTCTGCACAGATCTGTGGGACCCTGGTAGTCAATAAGAGATTGCTTCCTTCCTTCCTCCCTCCCTCCTACCCTCCTTCCTTCTTTCCTTTTCCTTCCGTCCTCCCTTCCATCGCCCTTCCATCTCCCTTCCCCTTCCCTTCCTTCCTTCTTTCCATTTCCTTCCGTCCTCCCTTCCTTCCATCTCCCTTCCGTCTCCCTTCTCCTTCCCCTTCCCTTCCCTTTCCTTTCTTCCTTCTTTCCTTTTCCTTCCGTCCTCCCTTCCTTCCATCCTCCCTCCCTCCCTCCCTCCCTCCCTCCCTTCCTTTTCTTTTTGACAGGGTCTCACTCTGTCACCCAGGTTGGAGTGCAGTAGTGCAATCTTGGTTCACTGCAACCTCTGCCTCCCGGACTCAAGCCATCCTCCCACCTCAGCCTCCCGAGTAGCTGGGACCACAGGCATGTGCCACCACACCTGGCTAATTTTTTGTATTTTTGGTAGAGATGGAGTTTCATCATGTTTCCCAGGCTGGTCTTGAACTCCTGGTCTTGCATCTCCCCCTCCTCAGCTCCTCTACGTGCTGTGATTACAGGTGTGACCCATGGCACCCAGCCCAGAGATAGTTTCTATAAAAGGCAGCTCCTTGCCAGCTCAGCGCACCATCGCAAAGAAGTGAGGGGTCTTTCAGAGATGTGGAGGGCCAGGCGCTTTGTGGCCAAGCTCACGAGTGGCCAGCACACAAGAGTGGCGGGGGCAGCGTGGTCCCTGGGCGCCTGATGCAGGCGGGGCCCAGCCCTGGGAAGCGGGGTCTGGATGGAGAAGCCCAGCAGCGCCCATCTTCCTGCGTGTGGACCGCAGTGCCAGAAGCTTCTGGGCACATACTCAGGGATAACAAGGGGAAGGGAGCATCTGGGCTGGGCCTGACGAGGCTCCCGGGGATCTGGCAGCTTTCGGCAGTTACTTCACTGGACAGACTCTTATCCAAGCCACCTGGAGGAGGGGCCTGGAGCCGCACTTCTGCCAGTGAGCTTCTGCCTCCCCCAGGAGGGGCGGCTCTAAGCACAGTCCAGGCGCAGCGGGGCTGCCGGCCAGCCTGTCCCACTGTGGCCACACGCAGCCACTGATTGATTTGGGATTTGGAGGTTCCATAAATCATGAGCACTTCCTGGAGACAAATCCCCCACTCCCAACTGAGCTGCCAGGACTCTGGAATCGTCCCTGGTCTGTGCCATCAAGGTGAGGAAGCCAGGAAGTAGCAACTGGCCCTGGGGCTTTTCGCCACAAGGTGTCTTTGTTTAAAGGTAGCAAAGCCCTGAGTCTAAAAGGTGAAGGTCTCTAAGGATGAGGACGGCGTGCTCAAGTCAGAGGAGCCCACTGTGCAAGCTGGGAGGCCCCGTGCAAAATGACAACGTGCCCTTTGTTCAGAAATGATTCAGAGTCTCAGGGTGGTGACAGCAGAGAACTACACAAGCACAGGGCTCACGTGACAGTGGGTGCAAGCCCTCCTGGTTTGAGTAGTGTACTGACGCAGTGGCTCGTGCCTGTAATCCCAGCATCAGGGGAGGCCGAGGAGGGCAGATCACTTGAGGTCAGGAGTTTGAGATCAGCCTGGCCAACATGGTGAAACTCTGTCTCTACGAAAAATAAAAAAAATTAGCCTAGGGTGGTGGTGGGCATCTGTAGTCCCAGCTACTCAGGAGGCTGAGGCAGGAGAATCGCTTTAACCCAGGAGGCAGAGGTTGCAGTGAGCCAAGATTGCACCACTCCACTCCAGCCTGGGCAACACAGCAAGACTCCCTCTCAAAAAAAAAAAAAAAAAAGTGTATTATTCCATGCCTCTGAAGGAATGAAGGATGAGCCATCCTCATATATGCCTGGTTGGTATACTATTTCAGGTTGAAAACAATGGAGAAACTGCAGTTTCAGAAAGAGTGGGCTGACCTGTTCCTTCCTGCATGCAGCCAGTGACAGAGGTGCCTCTGGGAGGGTCCCCCTCTCCGCCCCAGGGCGAGAAAATGGCCCTTGTCACCAGAGGCTGGGCACCGGGGGCTGCAGTGAGCTGGGGTAAACATACGTAACAAGTAGCCCTCATCGTCCACTTTTTTATACCACCCCCGTCTGTCTCCTAGGGACTCCCCTAGAAAACTGACTGTCTTAGCCACATTTTCTTTGTCCTGTTCAAATTTATCACTTTGTCGAAAAAGTACAAAAGCATCTTGCTTTGGCCACTTCTTTGGATTTCACTCTCTTGCGGAAGATCCCCATGTGTATGTAAAATGAATATAATGTGTACGCCATTCTCTTGTTAATCTGCCTGCTGTCAGTTTGGCTTCTTGATCCAGGGGAAGAGCCCACTAAGAGCTAAACGGGGGTTGGAGGTAACCTCTGGCTCCTCTAGCCCTCCAGTCTCCGCCCTACCCCCAGGGCTGTGGGCAGGTCTTATCTTTACTGAGCTGCCAAGAGCTGAACCAGAGAGGGGCCTTCTAGAACTTCTAGGAGGAGCTGGGGGTGAGGCAGCCATCTGCCTGGCCTGGATGCCCGTGCCCTGCTCAAGAACAGAAACAAGGTGATGTCTTGCTGTGCAGAGTAGCTGGGTGAGCAGCTCACAGGGCGGCGTCCTAAGGACAGGTGCAAAGCTTTGACATGATGAGGCCATTCCTGAAGTGTTATTCACAAAAAAGGAGACATACAGACAACTGCAGAATCACAGGTCGGAAGTGGGGGGTGGGGGGATCAGACGACCAATGTCACACATCTGTGACAAACAGTGGGGCTATAAGAAATGCTGTTTTGGAAGGATCTTCTCCATTCAGGACATACCTTTTCACTTGGAAAAAGCAGTCATAATCGCAGAGGATGAGCTTAATGCTGCTGGACACACACATTTATGCGCAAAGAAGGACTATAGCCTTGGTCGTGACTATCAGCGTGGGACGGGTTCACAAGTGATTTTGGTTTTCTTCCTTATACATTTCTTTATTTTCCAAATTTGCTACCGGACTAGATATTACTTGTATAATAAGGTATCAGTTTAATAAGTGAATGTCTTTCCAAAGAAGATGCACAAATATCCAATCAACACATGAGAAGACGCTTCACATCATTAGTTATTAGGGGAATGCAGACCAAGGCCACAGCGTTACAGGTCTAATACCCACTAAGATGCCAATAACCACAACAGCAAACCAGACAATAAGTGCGGGCGGGAGTGAGGGGAACTGGAGCCCTCCTACACTGTTGTTGAGGAGGTAAGACGATGAAGCCGCTGTGGAAGACAGTCTGGCAGTGCCTCAAAAGGTTAAACCTATAGGTACCTTGTGATCTAGCAATTCCGCTCCTAGATAAGTACCCAAGAGAACTGGAAACAGGTGTTCCAACAAACCGGGCACACAAATGTTCACAGCAGCCAAAAACTGGAAACAACCCAAGTGTCTGTTACCTACCATAAACTATGGAATCACCATACAACGAAATACAAGTCAGTCACGAGAAGCAGTGAGATTCTGATACACACCACAGCATGCGTGAATCTCAAAAACACTGTGCTGAGTGCAAGAAGCCAGTCACAGACGACCCACATGGATGATTCCATTACATGAAATGGACAGAACAGGCAAATCTAGATTCAGAAAGTGAAGTCGTGGTTACCAGGGCTCTGGTAAAGGGGAGTTGGGGGAGTAACTTCTTTTTTTTTGAGACAGAGCCTCGCTCTGTTGCCCAGGCTGGAGCGCAATGGCGCGATCTTGGCTGAATGCAACCTCCACCTCCCGGGTTCAAGCGATTCTCCTGCCTCAGCCTCCTGAGTAGCTGGGATGACACATGGGCACCACCGTGTCCAGCTAATTTTTGTATCTTTAGTAGAGATGGGGGTTTCGCCATGTTGGCCAGGCTGGTCTCAAACTCTTGACCTCAGGTGATCCTCCCGCCTTGGCCTCCCAAAGTGCTGGAATGACAGGAATGAGCCACTGCACCTGGCCGGGAATGACTTCTAATGAGTACAAAGTCTCTTTTTGGGAAGATGCAGATATTCTGGGATTAGAGAGTGGTGATGTTTGTGCAATCTTGTGAACATGCTAAAATCCACTTAATGGTGCACTTTAAAATGGGTAAATTTTATGGGATGGAAACCATATATCAATTTAAGAAAGAAAAAAAGGTTGGTGTCCTGTGTAAATTCCTTTAGATCACAGAATGATACAAAATTAAACAGGAGAGGTTAACTGTCAAAATCTGATTTTAGGCAGGGGTGGTGGCTTACACGTGTCACTTCAGCACTTCGGGAGGCTGAGGTGGGAGGATTACTTGAGGCCAGGAGTGCAAGACCTGCCTGGGCAAGATAGTGAGACTGTCTCTAAAAAATAAACATTGATTTTAGGCTGTGTGTGGTCGTGCACACTTATAATCGCAGCACTTTGGGAAGCTGAGGCAGAAGGATCACCTAAGTTCAGAAGTTTGAGGCTGCAGTGAGCTATGACTGCACCACTGCACTCCAGCCTGGGCAACAAAGGCAATCCTGTCTCTTAAAAAGAGAAAAAACTGGGGCTGGGTACGGTGGCTCACGCCTGTAATCCCAGCACTTTGGGAGGCCTAGGCGGGAGGATCATGAGGTCAGGAGATCAAGACCATCCTAGTCAACATGGTGAAAGTTCATTTCTACTTAAATAAAAAAAGAAAAAAAATTAGCGAGGCGTGGTGGTATGCACCTGTAGTCCCAGCTACTCCGGAGGCTGAGGTGGGAGAATCGCTTAATCCTGGGAGGCGGAGGTTACAGTGAGCCAGGATTGCACCACTGCACTCCAGCCTGGTGACAGAGCGAGACTCCTTCTCAAAACAAAACAAAAAAATGATAATAATAAAAATTAAAATACAGTAAAATAAATAAAAACAGAAAAAATTATTTTACAACTTGCTTTGATTCAGTTCCAGTGTCTGGAGGTTGCATCTGCTGAAGATGAGCGTTGACAGTAGCCCCCACATCTGCAGACGGCGCCCAGGCCACCACCCCCTGCCATATCCTCTTGGCTTCCCGTGCCAGGTCTCCTAGAAACAGTTTCCTCCGTGGACCCGGTGCTCCTGAGCTGCACACCCTGGCTGTGGACGGGGGCTACAGGGTATCACCCAAGATGCTCTCCTCGGTTACACGATTTCTTTGAGCAGGATCCTGCCCTTTACACATCCACTCTACATCTGTGTGTCTTAAATTTAATCTGCAAATGTGGAGGTTTCATCGTTACCAGCATGCGGCCCCCATAAGCCAATGTTTATTCATAATCCCCGAATCTGTTTCCCATCCTCTATTTCAGAGGAGCCAAAAACATCTTCATTCAATAACAGAGCACCATATGACAGCTTTCATTTCCCAAAACGAGCCATGGCAGGCTTGGCGCGCGGGGTGGCCTTTGGCCAGAAAGGGGTTTCCGGCCCTGGCTGACCAGACCCGGACTTGGTGTCCCAGAGCCAAGCGAGAGACTGCAGGTCTGTCCTCACTAGGTTCCCATGTGACAGACGGCACATTAGGGGTGCCATGGCATGTACTGGGAGCAGCCCATTCCTTCCACCTTTTCAGGGCATGACAACATCGCCCTTCTGGAACACCCAAGAATCCCAGACGCTGATGGCATGAGCAGGGAAGGCAGGTCAGTCACCTCTCCCAGATGGGTGTCCAAGCCCCAACCCCATTCCTCTGGATTCACAGGGGCAGGGCTGAGGCCTGCAAGCTGGATGTGGCGGGCAGGACAGGCATGCAGAGTCTAAGGCCACCGTACATTTTGGGTGGCTGGAGGTAACTTTTACCTTAACACTCTCGAGGGGCCAAAGACTCAAAGACGATCCGGCCTGGAATGCCAGTGATGCTGCTGGTATTTCCAAGAGCCTCGTACATACCTCACTGCCTTCCCTGCTGCTCACAAATGCTATGGTTTTAAAGATATCTCATTGGGTAATGTTGCAAAGGTTTACAATAGGAAGGGGTACACAACTGGAATTGGGGTGAGCTGTGTATGAAAGGTAGAGTGCGTATCTACAAAAACCCCCAAGCAAGGCCCATCCATCCATCCACACACCCACTCACCAATCCTCCTACCTACCCACATGAGCGGATAGATTCCCAGCCACTCAGCCATTTATTAATCTACTCACTCACTCATCCACCCATCCATCCACCCACCCATCCATCTATCCTCCTACCTACTTTATCCACTCATCCATCCACTCACCCATCCATTCACTCATCCATCTATCTTCCTACCTACCCATCCCTTATCCACCCACCCACCCACTCATCCATCCATCCATCATCCATCCCTCCCACCCATCCTTCCATCCACTCATCCATCCATTCACCCATCCATCTTCCTACCTACCCATTCCTTATCCACCCACCCACCCACTCATCCATCCATCCATCCATCCATCCATCATCCATCCATCCCACCCATCCTTCCATCCACTCATCCATCCACTCACCCATCCATCCACCCATCCATCTATCCTCCTACCTACCTTATCTACTCATCTATCCACTGATCCATCCATTCACCCAACCATTCACCCATCCACTGATCTTCCTACCTACTGATCCTTTATCCACCCACCCACCTTCTCATCCATCCATCCATCCACCCACTCACCCATCCATTCACCCATCCATCTATCTTCCTACCTACCCATCCTTTATCTACCCACCCACCCACTCATCCATACATCCATCCATCCATCCATCCATCCACCTCACCCATCCTTCCATCCACCCACTCACCCGTCCTCCCACCTACCTACCTAACTATTCATTTAGACATCCACCCACCCATTCACACACCTACTAACCCATTTATCCATCCACTCACCCACCCATCCATCCTCCAACCTACCCACCTACCCATCCATTTAACCATCCATTCATCTACCCACCCACCCACTCATGCATCCATCCACCCATTCACCCATCCTAAGGCAAGGATCTGGAGGTTAATTAATTTGTAAACACCTGTTTGTAGGGTGAATTGATCAAGGTTTACTAACCTCCATGAAAGCCAAGAACCAGGAGGATACAACGGACAGGATACATGTAACTGTATTTAGAGAGGTAATCAAGATTAAAAGAAGGTATAAGGGCTGTATGGCCTTGACCTGAGAGGACTGGCGTTCTCAAGAAGAGGAAGAGATAGCAGGGGTGTGTAGGCACAAGGTAAGGCCCTGTGAGGACACAGCAAGAAGGCGGCCATCTGCAAGTCAGGAAGAGCGGCCTCACCAGGAGCCTCCCCTGCTAGCCCTTGATCTGCAGCTTCTAGACTCCAGAATTGGGAGAAAATACATTTCTGTTGCTTAAGCCGCCCATTCTATGGTATTTCAGGAGGGCAGCCCGAGCTGACTAATATAGGCTCTTCCCTGCCTACTCCTCTCCACACCGACAACCCAGTGTAGCACTAAAAAGGTTTCTAACCCCATGAATGTCCGAGCCGTGCCACTGCCCCTCCTTCCTGAGCCCTCTGCCCACAGTGGCCGGCGCACAAGGTGACTTTCTGCAGACACCACATCCTGTAGTGGCAGGAGAGGGCCGGGGAGAAAAAGGACAGGGTTGGTACCCAGCATCACCAGGTTGCCATAGTAACCCAGAGCAGGCACCACCACTGCTGGGAGGGGACGGGGAAGGCTGGGCCCCACAGCAAAGCCAGAGACTGGATCCTCCCAGAGAAACCCGAAACAACACACAGACCTGGCAGAACTCTATTTTGAGGGTGAGCCCGAGCATGGAAGCGGGTATTTAAAACACAGAGCAGCTGCTAACAAACAGCGGCACACACCCCACGGCAACGAGGCTCTGAGTGAGTTTTAATAAAGCGGCGTAGGAGACAGGAAGGGCGGGGGGATGCAGGAGGCCGCCACGGTCGTTTAACAAAAACATAATCATTAGCAGACAGGACAGTGCGTCCTCATAGTTATTTTGTGTTCTGCAAGGGAACAGCTAGTAAATTCTTTGGAAGCTGGCTTTTGTGGTTTATTAATATTTTAGATTACAATTGTGCTAATAGAGTCATTCGCCTGTATTTTTAAATGCTCTAAAGATAACAAAAACATTCTATTTTGGAAGAACCGAGCATGGGTATGCTGATGTTTTGCGAGGGTTTATACACACTGTGACTAACGACACTTCTGTTTAATAGGACTCCACCGTGCCCTGCCCTATGGCTCCGAACAGACCCGCGCAGATCTGGGGTGACAGCTCCCACCCCTTTGTGTCCTTGGGAAGGCATTCCTACTCCCTGGGAAAGTAGGTCACGGCAATGTCCTCCTCTGATCTTCAAAGAGCCCAGGCGCTTGGCCTCCCTTGCTGAAGGCACATCAGTAACTGTGGCCTGCAGAGGTCCTGCCTGCCGCCCCCCACCTTTCACTGGTTCCAGCACCCCAACTGTCCTTGGCAAGCCGTCTTCCCTATACCCCGACCCAGACCCGGCCAGTCACACTTGCTGGTGCACCCACCCCCTAGCCAGAGTGATTGGCTCTGGGTGGGCAAGGGCATCATTCAGGTCGGTCCCATCAAGGCACATTGAAAGACTCTCTCTGAGAAGCTACTAGCACAGAGCCATTGTCTTTCTGCAGGACTTGGACCTATGAGGACATAAGCCCTGGGACTGCCAGGGACCATTCTGAGAGGGAATCGCTCAGAGAATAAAGCCCCTATGGAGAAATCAGGCCGAGAGATGCAATGAGAGCCCCCTGGTGACATCACTTGAGCAGCTGGATCCAACTATGCCTGATGCCAGACAATCTTAGGCTTCTCAGTTATGTACACTAATACATTCCTTTTGTGGGGACAGGGGTTGGAGGGAGCCCTGGGGTTCTGTCATTTCCAATTTAAAAAGCAATAATGACCAGAGCAGCCCGTGAGTTGGTATAGGGGAAGGGAGAGACCCTGGGTCAGAGTTTAACGCCAGGGCTCCATGCCAGCTCTGCCATTAGCCAGGCATTTGATCCCCAGTAACCGGAAGCCCAGATTTCCCCCTCTGAAAAGAAAGGCCTGGCTCTAAATGGGCTTTCCCAAATTGGGGTCCAGAAACTCCAGGTCATCTGAGGGGCATCTCATGTCTGCTATTTTGGTGCTTCCATGTAGATGATAACCTAAATGTATGACCCTATGCCTATCTTTAAAGACAAAACATTTTTCCTGGTAATTCACATTTTTTTTTACTTTTTTTCTTCTTTCTTTCTTTCTTTTTTTTTTTTTTTTTTGAGATGGAGTCTCACTCTGTTGCCCAGGCTGGAGTGCAGTGGCACAATCTTGGCTCACTGCAACCTCCGCCTCTGAGTTGAAGCAATTCTCCTGCTTCAGCCTCCTGAGTAGCTGGGATTACAGGCGCCTGCCACCATGCCCAGCTAATTTTTTGTATTTTTAGTAGAGACAGAGTTTCACCATGTTGGCCAGGCTGGTCTCGAACTCCTGACCTCAAGTGATCCACCTGCCTTGGGCTCCAAAATGCTGGGATTACAGCTGGGATTACAGGCATGAGTCACCGCGCCTGGCCTGTAATTCACATTTTCAAAGACAGAACTTTTGTTTCTCAATAGGTTTCTTTCCTTTCTTCTTCCTTTTTTTTTATGCAGGAGACTTCCCTTTTAACAGTGACCTACACATTACTAAGTCAGAGAGATTCTGAACTAAGCAGAAACTATCATCCCTTCTGCTTCTCACCTT
Organism: Ateles fusciceps; assembly: GCA_036589455.1. Classification (NCBI taxonomy): domain Eukaryota; kingdom Metazoa; phylum Chordata; class Mammalia; order Primates; family Atelidae; genus Ateles; species Ateles fusciceps. The sequence continues at coordinate 2,179,770 of JAZHEH010002754.1, forward strand.
CTCTGGATGGTGTTTTGTGTCGGTTCTCTGTTTATGAGCTCAAGGAGTGAGGGGTTCCATTTGTTAGGTGACCCACATGCAAGTCCTGAGGCTGAAACTTGCAGGGCTGTGAGACCCTGGACCAGTTGCTTAATTTCCCTGAGCCCACAGCCTTACATGCAGAATAGGAATGACGATACTGAATGCGCAGGGTTGTTTGGAGACTGGAGGAAAACCATGAGAAATTCCTGGGGGAGGGGCTGGTGCTGGAATAGGGGTCGGGATTATTGTCACAGTGCTCCAGGACCCTGAGAGCCCCAGGGTACCCACCCCCGGCACAAACATCTGCAGCTGCCTCCATCCAGGCATCTCTGAGAGCCTGAAGATAAGGAGTTGTCTGGGAAAGGGACCACTGCTTGGTCATCCTCAAAGCCACAGGGCAGAGTTTTCCAGTCATTCCTGCAAATTTATTTCTAGAAGCAGCTTGCCATTTAGTTTTTATTTATTTATTTGTTTATTTAGAGACAGTCCTCTCTGTTGCTCGGGCTGGAGTGCAATGGTGCAATCTTGGCTCACTGCAACCTCTGCCTCCCGGGTTCAAGCGATTCTCCTGCCTCAGGAGGAGTAGCTGGGATCACAGGTGCCCACCACCACGCATGGCTAATATTTAACAGCGATGAGGTTTCACCACATTGGCCAGGATGGTGTCAAACTCCTGACCCCGGGTGATCTGCCACCTTGGCCTCTCAAAGTGTTGGGATTTTAGGCATGAGCCACCATACCCAGCCTTAAAGCAGTTCTTTAAGTCACCATTTCAAGTGGAAAACCATCCTCCCTGGCATAGATGGAAGGGAGCCTTCATATTCGAGAAGGGGGAAAGCAGGCTATGGGGTCCCAGTCGAGCTGCACTGCCGTCTGTGGGAGGCACTGGGCTAGCCCCGCCTTCTCCAAGTTACAAAGAGGACCACGGACCACCAGAGCTGTATGGAAGAGTCCCCAGGCCCCCGAAAAGACCCAGCACACTGCGGGAGCAGAGTCTGCACATGCGTACCACTGACAAAGGTCTTGCCTCTGAAGTATACAAGGAGCGACCACAAATCAACACAAAGCAGACAAGTCTAAAGAAAAGCAGGCAGAAGACCTGAACTGGCGCTTGGCCAAAGACGACACACGAATAGCCAGCCAATCAATGCACAAAAAGGGGCTCGGCCTCAGAATTAACAAGAACCGCAAATGGAAATCACAAGCACACAGCACGCCAGCGGCGGAAGGGCCTGTCAGTAGTGAGCTGGTGGCACGTGGGCACCACTACTCCTACAGACTCAATGTCTATGATGCCCCAGAACTCACGGTCCCCCAGTGTCACGGGGCCTTTGAGGTGTGATGGGTTTAGATGAGGTCACGAAGCTGGGGTCCCCGAGATGGGATTCCTGCCATCCTAAGAAGAGACAGCACAGTGCCCTTTGTCTCTGTCCCTCTGCAGGTGAGGACACTGAGAGACAGAGGCTGCCTGTAAGCCAGGAAGAGGCCCTCCCAGAACCGGCCGTGCCGCACGCTGATGACTGTCCAGCTTCCAGAAGCAGCATTTCAGCCCCGCAGCCCTCAGCCTTCCGTTACAGCAGCCTGGGCTGACGAAGACATCCTTGCAGGGCAGGGGTGGAGAATTCAGAAAAGCACAGGACGTGCCTGCCCTGACCACGGCCACCCCTGGGGTATGGAAGGGTACCTATATTTACACCGAGACAAGGGTAGGGACTCCCACAGCAAGTGGCCTAGGACTGCCCACGGCGGGACAGAGGGACAAAGCCCCAGTGAATGACCTTACAGCGAAAACGGGTGACCTAGATCTACTCGCATAGCCTAGATACCAGGGACAGCTGTTGAGGGGGGAAGCCAGCACAGCATGGCACACGCCAATCCTATCTCCACATGGCTCAGAGGGGGCAAAGTCCCACTACACTGTTTGGGGCTGCACAATAAGAGTCTGGGACTAGTAATAAAATCAGGAAGCGACTGTGCGAGACCAGCCCTAGGCAGAGACCACCCTCCGGGGGAGGAAGCTGAGGAGGCAGAAGGGGCAAGAGGGGCAGGGTTGGGGGCGCTTGGCCCACAGGGTTTGTTTCATAACTGCCCGCTGGACCTGCAGTTGTTCTGTGAACCTCTGTGTATGCTTGTTATGTGCCACACAGAAAAATTAAAAATAAAAGCATCACAAAGGCACCAAACAGAATCCTCCCATCTATTCGGAAGGCTTGGAGAGGAGGGAGTGAAGGGAACTCTGGATTCTGGGTCTGACCTGAAAGGGCATCTCATGGACACCTGCCCTGGGGGAGCCGCTGTGTGGGCCGTGGAGGTGACACAGACCCAGGGGCTGGGAGACACAGGGCAGGGGCCACTGGGGACAGGTTGGGAGTGGGAATGAGTGGCCACCTGAAGCCCCAGGGGTGTCTCCAGGGCAAAGGCGAGGCGTTTTGGGTGCTACAGGAAGAAGCCAGGCACCCTGTTCACCCAGCAAGGGTCTCGCTTGGCACAAAGAGGCCTCAGGAGAACACCTAGAAACCCCTGAATTCTTTTTTTTTTCTTTTCGAGACAGTCTCTTTCTGTCACCCAGGCTGGAGAGCAGTGGCAGGATCTCAGCTCACTGTGACCTCTGGCTCCTGGGTTCAAGTGATTATCAAGCCTCAGCTTCCCGAGTAGCTGGGACTACAGGTGTGCGCCACCACACCCGGCTAGTTTTTGTATTTTTAGTAGAGACGGGGTTTCACCATGTTGGTGAAGTATAGTGGTGCGACCTCGGCTCACTGCAACCTCTGCCTCCAGGGTTCAAGTGACTCTCATGCCTCAACCTCCTGAGTAGCTGGGATTACAGGTGCCAGCCAGGCTGGTCTCGAACTCCTGACCTCTCAGGTGATCTGCCAGCCTCTGCTTCCCAAAGTGTTGGGATTACAGGTGTGAGTCACCATGCCTGGTCATAGAAACCCTGTGTTCTGATCTGCATTTGCCACTGACCAGCGAGGGAATGTCCCCCCAGGCGTCATGGTCCCCCTCGGTGGCATGGGCTGAGAGAGAGGTGTCTGCTCCCCCACGGGAGCCTGAGGCTGAGGCCCAGGGAGACGCTGGATGGACGGGGAAGTCAGGACTCCTCTGCCTTCCCCATCTAGGTGAATGTTGGGGCCTCCGCCCCGAGTCCTTCAGCCCTAGGGCCAGGGCCCACGCTCCAACCCTGACTGCTAAGAGCCCTTCCCATGTTGGAGGCTGCAGTCCTGCCTCTCATCCATGGATATGGGAAGCCACAGGTGGTCCCCTGCAGGCTGAGTTGTCAGGGCCAGGGACATGAGGCGCCACATGCAGCTTTTGGTCCTGGGTCCTGAGCACAAGTCGTGGCTTCCCAGGAGGGCCACCTGCAGAGGGTCTGTAGGTTTCCATGGGGTGCCCTGGGGCCTGTGTCTGCAGCTGCCAGGCCCGTAGGACACCTAAACCCTGCACAGACCTCATTTGTGGGTAGTCCGTGCGCCTCCGGGAGGACCCAGGCCATGGGTCTGATGGGCGTGGCTGGGGGGACAGGAGACGGCACACTACACAGGACAGAGCCCTGGGGATATCTGGGCCCTCCCTGCCCTTGTCCACCCACCATCGTACCCCAGGCTTGAGGAGGCATGAGGTTTCCTGCTAAAAGTGTTGAGGTGACCTGAGGGGGGTCACCTCATCAGAGCAGATCTCAGCTTTAAACCTGCATGCTCCAGACGCCCCCGAAAGTTCTCCTGTCCAGGGTGGCTGGTCCGTCCCCTCACCAAACTCTCCTCTCTCCGAAGTCTCTTCTCTCCTTCTTTCTTGCCAGCTGGCCCTGCTCCCCACAACCTTGCCAAGCTCCATCGCCCGCTCAGTGGAGCAGAGGCAGCCTGCCCGTTGCAGGGAGATGAGTCTGTCCCCCATGCACGCCACCACCTCTGTCTCACCAGCACCCCCCCAGGGGCTGGGCAGGACCTGTCAGTGGGGTGAAGGGAGGTCTCTAAAGGGCGTTCCAGGTGGCTTGAGATGCCACGGGTCTCAGGCTTGCAGGTGGTGCTCCACCCCGCCACACCTTCCGGGGGCTCACATGAACCAGGACAGGTGGGCACAGTGACAAAACAAGAGAGGCAACAGCAGCCTTGGGCATCATTCCCCGCCTTCCCCCGGGCACCAAGCTGCCAAAACCTAAGCCGAGATTAATTGGAACCAGACTGAGGGAGAGGATGTGGGGGACACCCTGTCTGCTTCAGGGACTGTTTGGTTTCTAAGCAGGGGCTCAAAGAGGAGGGGTTCTGCTATCAGCTGAGGGTGGACACCCGGCCCACTGATGGGCTGGCATCCTACCTGCTGTGTGCAGATGGGCCAGGCCCAGACCTCCAGCCATGCAGAGGTTCCCACGCCACAGCCTGAGTCTCCTCAGAGTAAGTGGGATCGTGCCAGAGTTTGCAGCAGACACCAGGAGTAACTTTGAAGTGGAAACACAGCTGGCCTGGGCAGCCCAGGGCTCATCAGTGACGTGGCAATACGGTGGACCTATGACCTGAGCGTCTGCCCTTTCCTTCTGTGCCTCTGTCCTCTGCAGACACCCTGGGCTGTCTCTGGCCTGGCCTCCTTTTACAGTGGAGCTGGGGGTGGGGCAGTCTATTAGACCAAGCCCCACAAAGCAGGGCAGGCGATGGGCATGGGCTGGGTGGAAGTGAGGGCAGAGCAGGTGTGACAATGACCCGCAGGGCCAGAGCCTTGGCGGTGCCGGTGTTCCCGGTATTACTGTGAGGAGGTCCATTCCATCAGGGCCACCAGTAACAACTCTTCTCTGCATTTGGACTTGGATACCTTTGCATTCTTTGTGAGCCCTTGTAACAACCCTGCAGGGCACGTCTGCAGGGCATGTCTGCAGGGCATATAGATCCAACTCACAGATGAGAAAGCTGAAACATACAAGGGTAAAATGAGTTTCTCCAGGGCACCCAGTGTGGTGGTGATTCCTCTCCACCAAGAGGGGATGTGAGGAATGAAATGGAATTTTGGAAACTAGAAGGGGCAAGCCAGGCACTTCCTCCAAAGGAAGAGAAGGCTGCACAGGGCTGGGATGAAGAAGAATCTCGTCCATGGCCAAAGCAGTAGCGTTCATCAAGCTGGAGTGTCAGACTTCACTAGCATCATCCCTTTATCATCTTAAAACCTCAGTCACCATCACCACCAGTGGTATCACCAACAGCATTACTGCTACTAGCATCACCACCACCATCACTCACCATGACTACCACCATCAATAGAATCACTACTATCATCACCAACAAAAACAGCATCACCACTGTCATCACCATGACCACCACCACCACCATCACCACCATCATCACAGTGACCACCACCACCACCATCACCACCATCATCACAGTGACCACCACCACCACCACCATCACCACCATCATCACAGTGACCACCACCACCATCATCACCATCACTACAATTACCATCTTCATCACCACTGTCACCATGACCACCACCACCACCATCACCACCATCATCAGTGACTACAATCACCACCACCATCATCATCACTACAATTACCACCTTCATCACCGTGATCACCATCATCACCATGACCACCACCGCCACCATCATCACAGTGACTACAACCACCACCATCACCACCATCATCAGTGACTACAATCACCACCACCATCATCATCACTACAATTACCACCTTCACCACCATGATCACCATCATCACCATGACCACCACCACCAGCATCACTATAATTACCACTACTATCATCACCATCACCAGCATCACCACCATCATCACCATGACCACCACCACCACCATCACCACCATCATCACAGTGACTACAACCACCAGCATCACCATCATCACATTGACCACCACCACCATCACCATCACTACAATTACCACCTTCATCACCATGATCACCATCATCACCATGACCACCACCACCAGCATCACTATAATTACCACTACTATCATCACCATCACCAGCATCACCACCATCATCACTATGACCACCACCAACATCACCACTATCATCCCCATGACCACCATCACCAGCATCACCAGAATCATCACCACAGGCACCACCACCACCACCATCATCACTATCAGCACCATCACTACCAACAAAAATAGCATCACCACTATCATCACCATGACCACCACCATCAACAGAACAGCCACCATCATCACCATCACCACCAATGAAAACAGCATCACCACTGTCATCACTACCACCACCAGCATCACCACCATCATCACCATCACCACCAACACCACCAGCATCACCACAGTCACCATGGCTGTCATCAACCACTTATCATCATTACCACCACCACGCCCCCTTGGTTCCTGACTCCAAGGCCACAAAATCTTAATATCTCAGAGGGTGGCTGACCCTGGGAATGCTCTAGCCTGGTGGGTGAAGGGAACAGAGGTCAGCACAGATGTATCTATGTTTAGGTCCTGGGTTGGCCACCCATGCTTCTGAGCGAGTCACTCACCATCTCTGACCTCCTGTCTAAAATGGACTAACATCACTGCATGTCCCCCTCCCAAGTTTACTCTGAGGATCACAGGAGTTACCTGTAAACATCAAACGAGAGGTAAGGGGATGCAACTACAGGGACAAGGTTTGGAACTGTGTGCTCTGAAACATCTGGAATGATAACGCACGTGGCCTGCAGGATGGGGAACATGACTGACTCCAGTGCACACTTGATATGGCTCCCGAGGGGAGAGCAGGTGGATCCCAGAGGCTGACCTAGTGTTGAACAGTGAGGCGTGGCCGCCAAGAGGACAGGTCCCCTGCCCAGGGCCATCGTGGATGAGGACTCTTCTCATTATGTCCTCTTCCTATCAATGGCCACAGACAAGAAATCTCAAAGGACAGTGGCCCCAAGTCACTTGTAACTTCAGCAGTCCCCTTTATCGAAGGTTTCACTTTCTGAGGTTTTAATCACCCACAGTTAGCAGAAGTCGGAAAACATTAAACAGAAAAGCCCAGAAATAAACAGCTGAAAAGTTTTCAGTTGGACGCCATTCTGAGCAGTGTGACATCGTGTGCCGGTCCACACAGGGGAGGCGACTCGTCCCTTTGTCCGGCGCACTCCTGCTGACCTCACCACCCACTGGTAGTTACTTAGTAGCCGGCTCTGTTACCAGACCAGAAACACCGTGTATGCAGTACAGGGTTCAGTGCTATCCCCATTTCAGGCACCCACTGGGGGTCTTGGGATGTATCCCCCGAAGATAACGGGGGACTGCTGCAGTCACAAAACAGTTGGCAAAACGACGAGGTCCTCATCCTTCTCCTGCCCAGCCCTGACCCAAGGGTTGGATTTGGGAAAACGAGATTTAACCTCCGAATGTGTCCTGAAACCCTGAAACACAGGGTGTCCTACAGGAGACTGGAGGGATGGCTCCAGGTGTGGCTTCAGATGACAGAGGAACAACACACTACTCTCAGGATGATTTCTGGGAGGAAGAAACCCATGCCAGCCTCACCACCACCCTGTCGGGTCCACACGGTCTGAAGGAGAGATCTGAGAACGTCATGACCACGAGCCCTGGGGTGTGGGACTAGTGGCAGTGCGGAGACACTTCTCAGGGCAAACAGAAATGCTATGCTCTAAGACGCTCCTGGTAAGGGGCCCCCATGCTGGTAAGTTAGAGAGTGGCTGGAAAGGAGAGTTCACAGCAGGGATTCTGAATGGAAACAGTCCACAGGAAGAGAGCTTGGGAATCCGGACAGCCTGGCGCACATCTTACCTGGACACATACACAACGTGTGTTTCCTTATGAATAAGCAGAGATCATAAAGGCACGGCTCATAAAGGGCGAGTAGGAGGTTCAAATGAGGTCCTCTCTCTTCTCAGTTGAGTGCCATGAAAAAGTAGAAAGGGAGCAGGCACAGTGGCTCACGCCTGTAATCCTAGCAGTTTGGGAGGCCAAAGTCGCCTGAGGTCAGGAGTTTGAGACTAGCCTGGCCAACATAGTGAAACCCTGTCTGTACTTTAAAATACAAGAAATTAGCTTGGCGTGGTGGCGGGCACTGGTAATACCAGCTACTAGGGAGGCTGAGGCAGAATTGCTTGAACCCAGGAGGCAGAGGTTGCAGTGGGCCGAGATCGCACCACTGCACTCCAGTCTGGGCAACAAGAGCAAAACTCCACCACAAAAAAAACAAAAACAAAAACAAATAATAATAATAATAAAACAACCAACCAAACAAACAAAAAAAAGGACACATTACAAACCGCATCTGTTTCCTGGTCAGACCTCTGACTTTCTCATCTAGACCCTGTGCTTATGGCTAGCTTCTAGAAACTTCTAGAGAGCCACGGGGACTATTCTTGAATGTAGATTTACCCCACAAGAGTGGCCGGTCAAGGGAAGGCACGACTAATCCCAGCCTACACTCACATTCTCTACCCAGTCGAGAGCCCTGCACCAGGGAGTGAGCCGGAAGATTCCGGAAGCCCATTCTGCAGAGAATCCCTTCAAGTCATTTCCTTGCTGGTCTCTGCAGCTGACTGAGGATCCCGACTCCCACAGGCTCTGGCAGTGCATACAGCGCAGGACACACCGAAACTACACTGGGGTGCCCAGCAGTGAGGTAGGAGTTGGGGAGTGTGGCGTCTTACAGCCTGGTCTGTGCTGCCTGGTGGTGAGGACACCACTCCCACCTCAGTGGCTTTCGGGTGACCAGGTCTCTGGAGGATGGGAAACAGGGATGAGCAGGGCTGACTCACCACACCCATTTCTCATCTTGTTCTGCATGAATGGTGCTCACTGATACTCAGGTCCTTTGTTTCAGCAACTAAAATATGATCTGCTCCAGTGCTGCCTGGCCTTATGTCATTTTCTCAGGGATAAACAGAGAGCCCTGGACTGACAGTTTCCGTGTACACATCAGATGTGTCACTGAAAATTGCATGGACATGCATTGCATTCACTTTTCATAAACTGCCTCATCCATGGGTGCCAACTGATGACTTTGGAAATATTTTCTTTGTTTCCTGGTCAAGATACCTCATCAAGGGCAGCGCTGATTTCAATTTGTAGAATTCTGGCCAGGCACAGTGGCTCAGGCCTGTAATTCCAGCACTTTGGGAGGCTGAGGCGGGAGGATCACCTGAGGTCAGGAGTTCGAGACCAGCCTGACCAACATGGAGAAACCCCATCTCTACTAAAAATAAAAAATTAGCAGGGCGTGGTGGCACATGCCTGTAATTCCAGCTACTCGGGAGGCTGAGGCAGGAGAATCGCTTGAACCCGGGTGGTAGGGGTTTCAGTGAGTCAAGATCACACCATTGTACTCCAGCCTGGACAACAAGAGCGAAACTCTGTTTCAAAAAACGTTGTAGCATTCTAAGGGGGAAGGATCAAGTCACTCTACAATCCAGCAGCTTGAATTCACAGATGAGGAAATCAAAGCCTTCGAAGTGCAGAAGGCAGTCAAGGTCTCCAGCAAGGGAGGTGGGCACCGTCCCTCCATCCAGGGTGCATGTCTGGCCCCAAGAGGGTCAGCTTTACGGGCCAACCTGACCAGGCTATGGCACTCAGATAGGCAACCAAGCAGTAACTGAGGTGTTGCTGGGAGGGTATTTTGTAGATGTGGTTAACATCTACAGTCTGTTGGCTTGAAGTCAAGATTTTTCTCAGTAATGTGGGTGGGCCTCCTTCAATCAGTTAAAAGTCCTCCAGAGCAAAACTGAGATTTCTCTGGGGAAGAAGAAATTCTGCATCAAGGCTACAGCATGAGCTTCTGTCCAGGTGTTTGAGGCTGCTGGACTGCCCAGAGGGTTTTGGACTTGCCCCTTCCCACAATCGGGTGAGCCAATTCCTTGAAATGAGTCTCTTCATACATATACTCTATCTGTATCTACGTCTGTGTCTACGTCCTACAGGTTCTGTTTCCCTGGAGAACCTTGACTCAAACAGTCAGCAGCAGGTGGCTCCTTGCCCGGGACCACAGGGCTCAGCATCTGCAGCAACCAGGTCCCCTCCACAGGGTGTCACGGGCAGTGATGCGTGTCCATACTGTGCCAGAGCCTCACATAAGAGGGCAGCGTTTCTCCATTCTCTCTCCCCCATCTCTGCAGGCGAGAGGCAGGGGACCCTAAGATCCTTGAGGATGACCAGGCCACACAATGGAAGGGCCTGGACTGCTTGGTCACATTGTGGAGAAAATCATCCTACCTGCTGACCATAAGAGATCACACTGGCGTGGCTACTGGGCATGAAAAATTCTGCACTCCATTAAGCCACTGAAGTTGTGGGTTCACTTGTTGTAGCGGTTGACATTGTGCTACCTACTACATATGGGTGGAAAGCTTTAGAGTCTAGACAAAAGCCCGACCTTCCATCTCCTGCCGGATCAACTGCAACACCACCCAACCTGCTTTCCACAAACACGGTGGGGCAACTGACATGCAGTCTGTCCTGGATAGGCACCATGCAGGGCACAGAACAGCAAGATGCTATCCCTGCCCTCAGGAAGCCTAAACGCCAGCAGGATGGGGTGTGGACATGCATGTAATTAACCAGCAATTTTCCAGAGCACAACCTCCCAAGATGCCTCTCCTCCTGCATATAACAACATAGTCATATGTGGCACTTTGCTCTCAGGTCTCCGGGCTGATGCATGCAAAGAGGTGAGATTTTATAAAACTGGGTATGCCTCTGTCTCTTATGCACAGAAATAAGAAAGCTACAATCATAAGCTTTCCCTCAACCCTTCACACTCATCATCTCCAGCCTTCACACTTCAGATAATGAAGTCTACTCAGACCCAGCCAGAGAGAGTTGAGCTGAGAAGAGACCTGGATCTGCTTCTGCTTCTCCATTGCTTCAGGTGGATGTGCAGGAAGACTAATCACCAGCAGTCACACACCAGGATTACCACCCTGTTCGCTGCATGAGAGACACTGCTGTGATGCAGGTACAGGTCACAGCTCAAGCATTAGAAGTCACAAATAATGGGTCACAGTCCCAGCCCAGTAACTCCCTATCTGTGCGTTCTAATGTGCTAAGATGGGGATGCTCGTGTGTACAATGTGGGTGATGATTCCTGCCCTGCTTGTTCCACAAGGTTGGAAGGGACAGTAAGGAGGAAAGCCCACTGGAAACTACGAAGTCCCATAAACATACAGCCCTAAGAAATCACGACTAGGGTTCAGGTGAGTAAGCCCATCATATCTTGAAGGCATAACTACAAAACTGTTCATGGAAATGAGCTGAACTTGTATTATTTGATTAACCAATCAACCATCCATCCATCCATCCATCCAACCAACCAGTCAGCCAGCTAACCAACCAAACAACTAACCATCCCATCAGTCAGCCAACCAACCGGTTAATCAACCAACCAACCAAACAAAACCAGCCAGACAGCCAGCTAACCAACCAAGCAACCAATTAGTCATCCAGACAGCTAATCAACCAACCAGCCAGCCAACCAGTCAGCCAGTTAACCAACCAAAAAACTAACCATCCAGTCAGTCAGCCAACCAACCAGTTAATCAACCAACCAACCAAAACCAGCCAGACAGCCAGCTAACCAACCAAGCAACCAGTCATCCAGACAGCTAATCAACCAACCAGCCAGCCAACCAGTCAGCCAGCTAACCAACCAAACAACTAACCATCCCATCAGTCAGCCAACCAACCAGTTAATCAACCAACCAACCAAACAAAACCAGCCAGACAGCCAGCTAACCAACCAAGCAACCAATTAGTCATCCAGACAGCTAATCAACCAACCAGCCAGCCAACCAGTCAGCCAGTTAACCAACCAAAAAACTAACCATCCAGTCAGTCAGCCAACCAACCAGTTAATCAACCAACCAACCAAAACCAGCCAGACAGCCAGCTAACCAACCAAGCAACCAGTCATCCAGACAGCTAATCAACCAACCAGCCAGCCAGCCAGTCAGCCAGTTAACCAACCAAAAAACTAACCATCCAGTCAGTCAGCCAACCAACCAGTTAATCAACCAACCAACCAAAACCAGCCAGACAGCCAGCTAACCAACCAAGCAACCAGTCATCCAGACAGCTAATCAACCAACCAGCCAGCCAGCCAACAAGCCATCTAATAATCAATCAACCAGCCAATCAACCAGTCAACTAGCCAGACAGCCAGCTAACCAACCAACCAACAAATTAGTCATCCAGACAGCTAATCAACCAACCAGCCAGCCAGCCAGCCAGCCAACAAACCATCTAATAATCAACCAACCAACCAATTAATCATCAAGACAGCCAATCAACCAACCAGCCAGCCAGCCAGCCAGCCTACCAGCCAACAAGCCATCTAATAATCAACCAACCAACCAATTAATCATCCAGACAGCCAATCAACCAGCCAGCCAGCCAGCCATCTAATAATCGACCAACCAACCAACCAACCAGTCAACCAGCCAGCCAGCCAGCTAATCAACCAGCCAACCAATCAACCAGCCAACCAGCCAGCCAGCCAGCTAATCGACCAGCCAACCAATCAACCAGCCAACCAGCCAGCCAGCCAATCAATCAACCAACCAACCAATTAGTCATCCAGACAGCTAATCAACCAACCAACCAAAACCAGCCAGCCAGCCAGCTAACCAACCAAGCAACCAATTAGTCATCCAGACAGCTAATCAACCAGCCAGTCAGCCAACAAGCCATCTAATAATCAATCAAGCAGCCAATCAACCAGTCAACCAGCCAGACAGCCAGCTAACCAACCAAGCAACCAATTAGTCATCCAGACAGCTAATCAACCAACAAGCCAGTCAGCCAGCCAGCCAACAAACCATCTAATAATCAACCAACCAACCAATTAATCAACCAACCAACCAATCAACCAGCCAACCAGCCAGCCAGCCAGCCAGCCAACAAGCCATCTAATAATCAGCCAACCAACCAACCAATTAGTCATCCAGACAGCTAATCAACCAGCCAGCCAGCCAGCCATCTAATAATCAACCAACCAACCAACCAACCAGTCAACAACCAGCCAGCCAGCTAATCAACCAGCCAACCAATCAACCAGCCAACCAGCCAGCCAGCCAATCAACCAACCAACCAACCAATTAGTCATCCAGACAGCTAATCAACCAACCAACCAGCCAGGCAACCAACAAGTCATCTAATAATCAACCAAACAACCAATCAACCAGTCAACAAGCCAGCCAGCCAATCAACCAAGCAACCAGCCAGGACCACCATATGATTTTGCTGTGCCTTATCCCCAGCCTCTGGTGACTGTCATCAGGCGATGAGAATTCACTGGGGCCTGAGCAGCCACTTCTTCACTGAGTTGTTCGTTCTGTGAGTCACTCACTTATTTAATGTTCATGAATGAGATTTACTCACTAAATGTTCATTTTACAACACAAAGCAGTGGTGCTCCATAAAGAGAAACAGCTTCCAAGGGTGGAGGTCTGACTGTGTAGAAGGACCCTGCTGGATGGGAACATCTAAAAAACATTTTGTACCATCTTCCGGATTCTATGTATATTCAAAGTCTTCTAATTTTCAACATCAAAAAAAGCTACAAAAAGGGCCACGCACAGTGGCTCACACCTGCAATCCCAGCATTTTGGGAAGCTGAGGCAGGAGGGTCGCTTGCACCTAGGAGTTCAAGACCAGCCTGGGCAACGTAGTGAGACCTTGTCTCTACAAAAAAATATAATAATACAATAAATTTTAAAATGAGCCGGCAGAATCGTTTGAGCCTGGGAAGTCAAGGCATATAATGTGCTATGATGGCACCACTGCATTCCCACCTGGATGACAGAGCAAGGCTGTGATTTAAAAAAAAAAAAAGTGACAAAAAGCATTAATGCAAAGGGTAAAAAGGATAATTTGAACTAAATTCAAAATTTTAAAAACCCTTCTACTCGTTAAAAGACATACAGTTGACCCTTGAACAACATGGGTTTGAACTGAATGGGTTTAACTTACATGTGGATTTTTCAACTAAATGTAGATTGAAAACAGTATTAGTGTGATATAAAACCTGCCTATACAGAGGGCTGACTTCACATACACAGGTTCCATGGAGTTAACTGTGGGACTTGAGGTGGATTTGGTATATGGTGTGAGGGCGTGGTGTCCTGGAACCAATCCCCATGTATATTGAGAGATGACTGTAGTTAGAGCATGAAAAGGCAAGTCACAGACTGGGAAAAATGTGGACAACATATATTTGACAAAGGACTGATAAGCAGAATATATAAAGAACTCCTACGAACCAACAAGGAAAAGATGAACACCACCACTAAAAATGGACGAAAGGCTTAAAGAAGCTGTACATAGAGCAAATGAGCACACCAAGAGACGCTTAATCATCATCAGCACAAAAGTGCAGATTATACCCACAATAAGACATCATTTCATATCCACTAGAACGGCGGAAGTTAAACAGACCAATATTGCCAAACGCTGACGACAAAGTGGAGCAACCGGAACTCTCACACGCTGCTGGTAGGAGAATAAAATGAGACAGCACTTCGGAGAACTGTGTGGTAGTTTCTTATAAAATCACATTATCATACAACCCAGCAGTTTTCTACCTAGAGAGAGAAAAATGCATGTCTGCAGAAAGACTCCAACAAAAACCTTTTTTAGCAGGTTCATTCATATTAGCCAAAACTGAGAAGCCAGCCACATGTCCATCATCAGGAGAATGATAAAACTGTGGTATAAATACATCCGAGAACACTACCCAGCAATAAGCACATATAAACTGCTGTCTGGGCACAGTGACTCACGCCTGTAATCCCAGCACTCTGGGAGGCTGAGGCAGGCGGATCACGTGAGGTCAGGAGTTCAAGACCAGTCTGACCAAGAGACTGAAACCTTGTCCCTACTAAAAATACAAAAATTAGCCAGGTGTGGTGGTGGGAGCCTGTAATCCCGGCTGTTAGAGAGGCTGAGGCATGAGAATCACTTGAACCCTGGAGTTGGAGGTTGCAGTGAGCTGAGATGGTACCACTGCAATCCAGCCTAGGCAACAGAGTGAGACTCTGTCTAAAAAAAAAAAAAAAAAAAAAAAAGTATAAACCACTGAGTCCTGCAATACACAGCTGATATCACAGGCATTAGGCTGAGGGAAAGCAGTTGGGCCCAAGAGTTGCAGGCTCCCATCTACATGAAATCCAGTGACAGGCAAAACTGGTCTAAGGTGACAGAAGTCAGAACCGTGCTTGCTTCTGGTGTGGGATGGGGAGGGATGGCTGGAAGACAGCCTGAGATCACTTCCTGGGGTGAAGGAAAGGTGTTTTTAAAATTATCATTTTATATATTTTTTGAGATGGAGTTCTGCTTTGTCACCCAGGCTGCAGAGCGATGGTGTGACCTCGGCTGACTTCAACCTCCACCTCCCAGGTTTAAGTGATTCTCCTGCCTTAGCTTTCCGAGTAGCTGGGATTATAGGTGCATGCCACCATGCCCAGCTAATGTTTTATACTTTTAGTAGCGATGGGGTTTCACCATGTTGGCCAGGCTGGTCTCGAACCCCTGACCTCAAGTGATCCATCCTCCCCGGCCTCCAACAGTGCTGGGATGACAGGTGTGAGCCCCTGCACCTGGTCTGTGAAGGGAAGGTTTAATATCTTATTTGCAGTTGGAAACACGGGTATATACATTTGTCAAAATGCATTGAACTAGATTTTTCTTGTAATCTGTGTTTTCCTGTATGTAAATCACACCTCTATAAAAGAAGATAATACAAAAGCAGGTGCGAAGTCACGATCTTAGAACGCCCAAGGGCAAACAGAACCCAGCGGGAACCACTGTGGAATCCTCCCCATCCTTTTTGACTCCTCTATGCTGTAATCTTGGTTCACCTCCCTCCACCCCAGGTAACAGGGATGCCTTCCTCGCCTGACCCACAGCCTTTGTGTTAGAGTTCTGAGGTCATTTTTGCCATCTGTGTTAGGGAGAAAGATGGCTCCTTCCAAGGATACCCAGGTCCTAATCCCTGGAACCTATGAATATGTTCTCTTAAGGCAAAAGGAAACTAAGGTTTCAGGCAGAATTAAGGCTGCCCATCAGTTTACTTGACCTGGATTAGCAAGATGGGCCCATCTAATCACACAGGTTCTTTTCTTTTCTTTTTGGGATGGAGTCTTGCTCTGTTGCCCAGGCTGGAGTGCAGTGGTGTGATCTCGGCTCACTGTAACCTCTGCCTCCCGGGTTCAAACAATTTTCCTGCCTCAGCCTCCTGAGTAGCTGGGATTACAGGTGCCTGCCACTATGTCCAGCTAATTTCTGCATTTTTAGTAGAGATGTAGTTTCACCATATTGGACAGGCTGGTCTTGAACTCCCAACCTCAAGTGATCCTCCCAGCTCGGCCTCCCAAAGTGCTGGGATTGCAGGTGTGAGCTACTGTGCCCGGCCATAATCACAAAGCTTCTTAAAAGTGAAAGAAGAAGAGGCAGAAGGGAGGTCTGGGGGAGATACAATGGAAGAAGGACCCTACCTACAGTTGCTGGCTTGGGAGATGGAGGAAGGGACCATGAGGTCAAGGATGCTGGAGAGACAAGGAAACAAATTCTCCCCCACAGAGTCCAGAAAGGAACGCAGCCCTGCTGACGCCCTGACTTTGGCCCAGTGAGACTCATACCTGCATCAGCCCAGGTAGAAAATACGGTTTTATGAAGGACACCATCCCGGGAGTGTGAGTCGGAGCAAGATCACGCTTCTTGAAACCCCAACGACCTCCTCCCATGGTAAACACAAACACAAACCCCTCTGGAAGCTGCCTCCATGGGACATGCATCTTTGGCAGACTCCACCTCGCCGATCTACCCTGGGTGTGGACCCTGCCAGTGAGGCCGGGGAAAGCTATCCGTTCTCATCCAGGGCACACAGGGCAAGGCTGGCAGGAGGGGGAGGCAGGCAGGTTGCTCCAGCTGCCCTGCTACCTCCTGCACACTATCCAGGAAGATTCTATTCTCTGGAGGATGGAGAGAGCAGGAAGTTCAAATGACTCGCCTGTGTGGCCCTCCAGCACTGCCCCATCCAGGTGTGGCATTAACCAGCAAAGCCCGGTGCTGGCACAGCTGAGTCCTTCCAACCAGAGAGTGGAGGGGAGGGCGGCCAGCTCTGAGGTGAGTTCCGGGAGAGGGAGAAGTGTTAGCTGCTCAGGAAGGGGAGGACCGGAGGACGGGGAGAATGAAGACACTGAGCAACCCGGGGGCCAGCTGAGCTCCTGCGCCTGGCTCTTCTCAGACAAGCGAGGTAGGGGCAGGCTGCCTGCAGAAGAGGGTGGGCGTGGACCAGGGTGGATGGGCAGGGGCAGGGCTCAGAGGTGCGGCCGGTGCCAGGGCTCAGTGTGATTGCTGCCCACTGTAAAGCCTTTGCGGTCTAGGTGAATTGCAACCTGCCTCGACTCTGCTAATCTTGAGGCACCAGGATGCCTGAGGTCACGAGTTCCCCTTTGTGACCAAAAAGGCTAAGACTATGGGATCCAAGACGGTAGCTCACTTGGCTTCCCAAGAACCTCTAACCTCATCACAACCTAATTTCCATGCTAAACGACACTCCCACTAGCACCAGGACAGCTGGCAATCGCCGTGACAACAACAGAAAGAAACCATAAATGGACAGAAGGGAAGGCGACACACCGGCTCTGAGAAGTTCTCTGCCCATTTCCAGAAAAGACGTGAATATTCCTCCCCTTGATTAAAGCCCAATCCCTTCATTACAGAGGCCCGGTCTCTGTGACTTGCCAGCCCTCAGGAGCTGAGAAACTGACTGGTGAGCCAAGCTCCTGCTTCTTGGTTCCATGGCCATCAAATAGAGCCTGTGCTGCTTGAGGCTCGCGTTTGCTTTTGGGTACTGGCTGTGTAGCACACACGACAGGGAAAGACCCCACTCTTGGGAAGACCGGCTTTGTGGGTAACATCATCACCACCATCATCCAGAAAAACACACTCCCCCCAACCCAGCCACCTTCCGAGCAGAGCATATTCCCAGTTTCTCCTTCGTGGTTAAGTTTGGAGCATGTCTTACCTCAATACCCCTCAATACCGTCTGGTGTCTAAGCCTGAGCAGGGACTCATCGGCAAGGAAGCTGCTGCACGAACTGAGCCCCTGTTGAAGCCAAGATCTCAGAAAGAAACCCGCTGAGCCTCCCTGCTGGAGACTGCAAAGCCAGCCAGGTCCAGGACAGACTCCCCCTTGCTTTCCTGAGCACGTGTCTGCAGGGCCTGGCAGACCCCGGCAGATGGGATCAGGCGGCAGGGGGCTAGTGAACACCTAGACGAGGAACCTCAAAAACAGGGCAAAGGGGACATTTCGGCAGAGCTCAGAGGTGGCGGGCTCTGCACAAGAAGGCGTGCAAGGTTGGTGGCCATAGCATCCGTGGCTGCTCCTGACACATGTGCTGTGGGCCTGGGACTCTACAAAAGGCCAGACGCTGTTCACATGTGAACTGCTTCTTCTTCCATTACACTTAAGGCTTCACTCTTCCCCAACTCTCATGCATATATATATACACACACAGACACACACAGACACACACACAGACACACAGACACAGACACACACACACACATACAGACACACAGACACACACACACAGACACACACAGACACACACACACACAGACACACACAGACACAGACACACAGACACAGAGACACACACACACACAGACACACAGACATACACACAGACACGGACACACACAGACACACACACAGACACACGGACACACACACACACAGACACACACACATAGACACACACACAGACACACACACACACACACACAGACACAGCCACACACACAGACACAGACACACGGACACAGACACACACACACACAGACACACACAGACACACGGACAGACACAGACACATGGACACACACACGGACACACACAGAAACACAGAGACACACAGACAGACACACACACACAGACACGGACACACACAGACACACAGACACACACACAGACACACACACACACAGACACATGGACACACACACAGACACACACATGGACACACACACAGAAACACACAGAGACACACAGACACACAGACACACGGACACACAGACACAGACACACACAGACACACACAGACACACACACACAGACACACAGACACAGACACACAGACACACAGACACACACAGACACACACATGCTCTCTTGGTACCATTTTATATAAGTGGTCTCCTCTTCACATGTTAATCAATTCAATCTCTTGGCAATCAATTTTGAAACGATTTTCAGTAAGTGCTATATCTGGAGGTTCTAAGAGAGAAGCTGGAATGGCTTCCCGTGAGAACACCGAACTCTTTCGAGCAGTTTTTACGGAGGCGTTCGCTGTGTGTTCTCAGGGCGGCACGGGAGCGTCTGGCCTGCACATGGGAGCTGCCTGTTTTATGCCATCGATAGAAGAGATCGAAAAGAAATCTAATCAACCCCCAAAAGTCTTTCTCTGACGGCTAGAACATACGGTCCAAGTTTTCTGGGACGTGTACTGAGCAGCCTTTTAACTAAAAGCTTCCACACCATCTTGTAAGGAATTTCTGGTTTGGATGAGGCCCAGAGGAATGGAAGCAACCAACCTGCTTCCAAAGATCGAGAAAGTCCTGAATGTGCAACTCAGCCTTCCTCCACGACGCAACGGCCGAAGCTTGCCATGGGCAACCATGGCCACGGGCCTGAGAGTGGGCAGCCGCGCGCGCCCGCCTTACCTGCCTGGCTGTCCCTGGGCTTACACTGGACCTCCTCCACGCATTCCGCAGGAAACCATCCGATGTGGCCTCGGGCGCTGCCTTCCCAGAAGCCCCCTTCGCCGATGCTCAGAACTAGAGACAACAGAAAGGGAGAGGTGTTAGCAGAGGGGACGTGGGGGGCCTGAGGGTGAACAGGCCGCGGGGGCCGGACAGAGGCAGGAGCGCCCGTGCATCCTCGGCCAGGCCTGTGGAGCAAGTGGCTGTGGTGTGACTGTGCCTCCTTCAGCTGTGGACGGTGCTAACAGACATCGAGGCATCCCCCCCTGCAGCCCACAGGCGTCCTCCGCCCCGTAGGTGATGAGACAGGAATGAAGCATCTTTGCGTATCTGATACCACGTCATGCGAATGAATGTGCCTTGGAGCATTTCTCAGTGCTCCACGTGAGATGGGACAGTGCTGTTTGGCTGTTCTTACCACCAAGGATTTCAGATATAAAAGTGGAGTCAGGGGGCACCACCGCAAAACGGGGAGGAAGTGATGAGGTCATGCCTTCCCCCTCCTAAGCTGGGCAAGAACCAGAGGCAAAAGGCCTCCCCGGGAAGAAAATCTACCTGCCAGCTCTGTCTGGATCTTTTAAATGAGCGTGGGGCAGGAGAAATCACAGCAGCAGGCCAGGCACGGTGGCTCACGCCTGTAATCCCAGCAGTTTGGGAGGCTGGGGAGGGTGGATCACCTGAGGTCAGGAGTTCGAGACAAGCCTGGCCAACATGGTGAAACCCCATCTCTACTAACAATACCAAAATTATGCAGGTGTGGTGGCGCACATCTGTAATCCCAGTTACTCGGGAGGCTGAGGCAGGAGAATGCTTGAACTCAGGAGGCAGAAGTTGCAGTGAGCCGAGATGGCAGCACTGCACTCCAGACTGGGTGACACAGTGAAACTCCATCTCAAAAAAAAAATCACAGCAGAGGATGGGCGAGCAGCTCATGCACCATCTGACAATGGCATGGGTGTGGAATTATCTTCACTTAATTAAAATGGAAGGGGCTGCACTAAAATCCTCAGTCAGCAGCAGCCCCTTGGAGGCCCGGCCCACCGGCGTGCTGACTTATTAATCAGGAACCTATTCGTTATGTGGTTGCTGGCAAGGACTGTGGGTTTCTGACTTGCGGTTGGAAGAAGCCAATTCCCCTAGAGAGAAGGGATGGTGGCCACACAGTGACCTTGTCCTGGGGACCACGTACATCGCTGGACAGACACGGCCGTCCCAGCCTGCAGGGTGGAAGCTGCTGAGTCCAGACACAGACACCCCCCGCAGGCTGTGTGCTGGGTACACTGTGGGCCCTCAGTGAACCTCCCCCTGGAAGAATGAAGCATGTTTGTTTTTAAACTCAACTGCTGAGCGTGGGTGAGGGACATAAGCCCAAAGACACCATGGTGGGGGGTGAGGGGTGGGGAGGTCACAAGGATCCCCACCTGTCCCCATGGCCCCATTGTGAGAACTATTTCTCTGTTAAAGCTTGCAAAGCTTGCAGTGCCAAAGTGGAGAAAGAGTCTTTATATCTTAGTATGTATGTATGTATGTATGTATTTTAGAGACAGGGTCTTGCTTTGTCACCCAGGCTGAAGTGCAGTGGCGCCATCACAGCTCACTGCAGCGTTGACCTCCCAGGCTTAAGTGATCCTCCCACCTCAGCCTCCCGAGTAGCTGGGATGGCAGACATGTACCACTACGCCTCACTAATTATTATTACTTTTGTAGAGACAGGGTCTCACTATGTTGCCCAGGCTGGTTTCAAACCCCTAAGCTCAAGCAGTCCGCCTGCCTCGGCCTCCCAGAGTGCCTTCGCTCCCTCCTAATGTGTCTAGGCAAGGAAGAAAACAATCTGATCTCTCCACATCTTTATGTTATTTTAAATTACTCAGGATCCAAAGGCACCAGCCCTGCTGAGAGAGAAATCATGGCCCCAGAAGTGGTTTCCTCTACCCTCATTTTAATTTCAAAGGCCAGACAGAGAACCACTCAGCCCACGATTTTTGAAGGTTAATGGAACTGAAAACCCCACTTTATAAGCTCCTGCCTAATAACCTGAAGCAATGACCCAACTGAAACAGATCAGCCACATCCCAGGTGACCAAGACCATCATCACTGCTTGAAGCATCTCCTCCAAAAATCGATGCAGGGCCCATCGGCTCCTCTCAGCCCAGCTGACTGGGATGTGCCCCCCCCTGTTTCCCAGAACAACCCCAGACCTGAGAGGGTCATCTCGGACCAGTGCCCCAGGCTGCAAAGGGAGGCGGGGGGACTTGCTGCTGAGCTGTTAGGAGCCAGTGCTCACAAAATACCCAGGCTGTCCTTCCTTCCCGGCTGTGAGGTCATTCTGCTGTTTTATATGGGTCTGGGGAGAAGGGAACAGCATAGGCAGAGACTGGTATCTTCTCCCACGGAAGCTCTGCCCCATCTTAGCTATGCGATGCTTGGGAAAACTTCTAGGTCTCTCTGTGCCTCAGTTTCCTCATTTATCAGAGCATGACAGTACCGTCTAGCTCATAAGCGTTGCTATGCGTGAATCAGAGGCACGTGGGCCCAGCGTGGAATGAGGCCTCCACACTCTTGCCTGCTTTTCCTTCCAAACTCCCCTCTCAGGGAGAATCATGCCTTTAAGTTCCATGTTTAGTCTCTACCGAGTATGCACTTCGGGATGTGTTATTGTTATTACGAGACCAAACGAAAATATGAAAGGCTGTTTCCAGTGGGCTCGAGAGAAGAGGGTTTGTACAAGGAGGCAGAGGTGACGTACTACAAGAGTCTCCCAGCACGGGGTGTAGAAACAGCAGGCCTGTGCCGACACCCGGTGCAGGGGAATGGAGGACGGGCCACTTCTGGGTTTCTGGCTGTGCAAATGGTAGCTGCTGGTCTTCCTCAGAGAGCGGGGGAGCAGGGAGGGGTCTGTGCTTTCAAAGCTTCCCAGATGGGAACATCTGCGTCCAGGTAGAAATGGGTGATTCTCGTGTAGTGAGGAAGGAGCTGGGCTTGGCTACCTCATTGTTTGCTGATGTAATTCATTCCCAAGTAAAGACTCCGCACACGGGTAAGAAGAGGTGGAGGAGGAGAAGTCGCCTCCATCTAGCAGTACGAGAGTGAGCACTGGGCTGGGAGGTGAGAGGCATGGCCCCATCACTAGGATGCTGAGGCACCCTGGGGCTCCTGTGCTCTCTGTGGCCCCCCCCTCCTCCATGGGGAACACTAGGGTGAATTCTGAGAGCGAATGCTGACTGGGTGACAAGGTGAATTCTGGAGTCGGGAGTCCTAATTTGCTCTTGGGTGCTCCAGCTGGAAGGATCGGCGAGGATCCTGTTCCTGGAGCCCACAGTGTGATGGGACTGAAGCTACCACAGAGGATCAGATGAGAATCGTCCCAGCCAAACCAAGAGGCAGGAGGAAGACTACAGAAGCAAGGAGGGGGTGCAGTGAGACACAGGGCAAGCCTTGCAGGAAGAGGCAGCGCTTTGAACAGTGGGTAGAGAGCAGGTGAAGGCACTGCATCCAGGGCATCAGGATAGGGGAAGGGGTACACACAGCATGACTGGGGGCCCTGGGAAACCCGGCTAGAAGGAAGATCCATCCTCAACACCATGTCTGCTCCAACACAGATGATGCTTTAAGGCACCTATGAGAACCAACTGCGGATCTCCCTATAGGCCCCACATGCTCCCATCTACCCATCCACCCATCCGTCCATCTATCCATCTACCCATTCACCTATCTTCTCATCCATCCATCCATCCATCCATCCACCTGTCCCATCCACCCACCGACCCATCCATCCATCCATCTACCCATTCATCCATCTTCCCATTCATCCATCCACAGTGGGGGATAAGCAGGTTGGAGAAGGGCCAGCCCCACCATCTAGCCCACAGCCAACACAGTGGGCTGCTCCTGCCTCAGCAGCTCTTGCAAACTGGAAAGCAGCAGTGATTCCCTGTACTGGATGAGTTGGGGCAGGGGTGGCTGCAACCCCTCCGCTCCGCTCCACCTTCTCCCCCTCAATCCTGGCCTGGGAACAGAACCCCATCAGGTCACTGCGGAGGAGGGAGAAGCTGAGACCCAGAGTTTCCCCCTGTTCTGTACCCAACATGCTGGTCTCTGATGTACCTCTGGGCCATCTTCAATTTCAAGCCATGCATGGTGTTCCTGAATACGCACATCCTTCTGCTTAAATTGACCCAGGACTTACTTGGGCCAGGGACTGTGCTGGGGTCACAAAGATGGTGCAGGAGTTGGGAGAGACACCTGGAGGAGCATTTCCATTCATCCATCCATCTTCTCATCTTCTCACCTAACCATCCACCCATCCATCCATCTTCCCATCTACCCACCCACTCATTCATCTACCCATCAAACTCAATCACATTTCCATTCATCCATCCATCTACCCATTCCATCTATCTTCTCATCTTCCTATCTACCCATCCATCCACCCATCCATCCAACCATCTTCCCATCTACCCATCCACCCATCTTCCCATCTACCCATCCATTTATCCATCTATCCATCCATCCATCTGCCCATCCATCCATTCATCTTCCCATCTACCCATCTACCCGTCCACCCATCCACCCATCTATCCATCTTCCCATCTGCCCATCCATCTATCCATCCATCCATCCATCTGCCCATCCATCCATCTTCCCGTCTACCCTTCCATCTATCCATCCATCTGCCCATCCATCCATCGTCCCATCTACCCATCCACCTATCCATCTACCCATTCATCTATCTTCTCATCTACCAATCTATCCATCCATTTACCATCCGTCCATCCATCTGCCTGTCCCATCCTCCCATCTACCCATCCATCCATCTACTCATTCATCCATCTTCCCATCTACTCATCCACCCACCCATCCATCTACCCATTCATCCGTCTTCCCATCTACCCATCCACCCATCCATTCATCAATCCATCCATCCACCCATCCAACTGTCTGTCCAACCATTCATCAATTTGTCTGCCTATCCACCCACCCATCTGTCTATCCATCTGCCTCTCTACCTATCTGTACATCCATCCGCCCATCTGCCTGCCTGCCTGCCCATCTGTCCACTCAGCCACCCAGCCACCCAGTCATCCAGTCATTTTATCCATTCATCATCTATCCCATTCCAACCAATGTGTCACATGCTTGGGAAAGAAACAAGAAGAGAACATAGTCCTGCCCGCAGAGGGTCTACAATTCATCACAATCAAGAACGCTGCAAAATCACCCGAAGAGTCTATTAACTATCCAGATTTCTGGGCCGTGGCCTTGGATACACAATTCTGCAGATGTAGGGATGGACAATCAGAAATCTGCACATTTAACAAACTCCCCCCCATGTCTCAGATGCAGAGGCTTTGGGAAGGGAGGCTGAGAAACTGTACCCTGATACACAGATCTGACGGGAGCCTCTGGCTCAGAAGCCTGATGCCGGATCTCGAATAAAGAACTACTGGGGGTGGAAGGAAGAATGTGCCAGGCACGGTGAAGGACAAAGAAGAGCGCTTGAATTTAAAAAAAAAAAAAAAAAAAAAAGGAGCGTCAGCAGGGGAATCAGAACATGTGCACACCTATTCTTGGGCACCCCTTATTTTAGGAGAAAAATACAGGGCTCTAATTTCCCAGGTACATGGTATCCAACTGTCTATTGGGAACATCAACCCCTTCCCAAGTGGGGCTGAGAGAAGCAGATGTAAATTAACCTTCTGAAAGAGCCAGGAGCAACAGTGTTATCAGCAGGACCCCAGGGCTACCCTGAGACCCATCACAGCCACCCTGCCTGCCTGCTGCCTGGGGACCAACTTCCACTGTGAAAAATGAGTTTGGTTTCTCTGGAAACCCTCCTAGACCTGCCCCTGCCAGCCAGGCAACTGGGTTTCCTGCCCACAATGGTTGCTCCCTTGATGTCAAGGGGACAGAATTCCTCCCAAGGGCCTTGGCGCTGCAGGGAGTGGATGGGCGGGACCTGCCTGCCTCTAAGCACTGCCAGGCAGGCAGCAAGGATGCGGGGCCAGCCCATGATGGGGAGGAGACACCAACAGCTCGACAGGGAGGAAGAGCCGCTCCACTGGCAGCAGGAAGGGGCTCTACGCCAATTGTGTGCAAATGGCCTGCACGGCCCACTCGAAGCTCCTTTCAGAGCAGCAGTCCTTTGCCATTGATTCTTTGAAGTGTGAGTTTTGGAACCGAGCTCTGTCATTTCTGCTCTCCCTGGGACACAGGCCCAGCTCCCTGCACGCCCCACGCTCCTGCAAGGGCCGGGTTCTGGTCTGGTCGTGTGTGGGGGAGGTGCTGCTGGGCTCCAGTATGCTGGAGGAAGGCCCAGCATGGGGCCTGGACAGGAGTCACGTGACCTCCCTTCCTTCCTCTGATGAATCTTCCTATCAAACCCAGGGAGCTGGACAGGAGAAGGCCCCCAGAGCTGCTGGGAATAAGGTGTGACGTGCGGATTCGCCTGCCATCTCCCACAGTGCTCTCGCCTGTCCCAGGACCTCTGTGAGCCCTGGGTCCTCCAGTCTGCCCACCACTGCCGGTCTGTGTGTGGGAGACTCAGGCCCACTGGTGGGCTCATCGGCGGCTCCCCCGTCTCCCTGGACCTCCTGCTCGTCCATGCTGCAAGCTCACAGTCCCCTCTGAGGGACTCTCGGCTGTTCAGTGCCCACTCCCACGGGCGTCTGCTTTATGTCCAGGGGGCTGGGTACGTGTGCGAAGAAGTTCACTGCATGGGCGCCTGTGGGCAGCTCTGCCCCGGAGCATGCGTCGGTCTGCCTAAGTGAGTCCTCCAGGTTCCTCTTCACAGGCCTCTCTGCCCCTTTGCAAGTCCAGGACCAGCCTGGCTGCCCTGCAGGAACTGCCAGCCACACCCCAGCCTCCTCCCTGGGCATCAGTGCGCTCTGAGCAGGACTCATGGAAGAGCGGCTCCCGCCCTCCAGTCCCTGAGCCCCAGGCTTCTCCTCTCTACAATTTGGAAAGGCTCCTCTCTCCCTCGACCTCCTGCTCATCCACGCTGCTAACTCAGGGTCCCCTGATGGACCTTCGGCTGTTCAATGCCCATTCCCACGGGCCTGTCCTCTGCCTAGGGGCCTGGGGACATGTGCCAAGGAGTTCACAGTGTGAAGGCCTGTCAGCAGCTCTGGCCCCTCCTGGAGCGTGGGTCAGTCTGCCTGAGTCCACAGATGCCCGGCCCCTTGCTCTGTCCCTTTGCAAGTCCAGGACCAGCCTGGCTGCCCTGCAGGAACTGCCAGCCACACTGCAGCCTCCTCCCTGGGCATCAGTGAGCTCTGAGCAGGACTCATGGGGGAGCAGCTCCCGCCCTCTGGCCCGAGCCCCAGGCGTCTTCTCTCTACAGCGGGGGACAGGCCTGGACTGGAGGACCGTGTGTCCCTTCCTGCTCTGGAGGGACAGTGAACCTCCCTGGCTCCCACTTGGGCCTAGGGGGCAGCCCTGAGGGTGCAGACTGGTTAGAAAACATTCTCTAACTAGGAGCCTGGCTCTCACTTCCTAGAATGGGGTTGCCAGCAAGGCCAGCATCGGCTCTGATCCCTTCTGCACAGACAGCCCCTCCTGCTCCCCACCCATGGGGCCCTAACATCTCTGTTGCCCGGCATCTCAGGGCTGGCCTGACGGGAAGGAGGGAAGGGGGCTCTCAACACTGGTCCTCAGAGAGACGGGCAAGTGGATGAGTAAGTGTGAGGGATTTCAAAGTGGCAGTCACACCGATCTGCAATGTTGTATAAACAAAACAAAAAACACGTTTTTAATGAACAAATGAACAAAAAAATCTCAACAGGGTAATAGGAGGTCTTGGCAAATAAAACGCAACAATAAAAACAGATACATGGAAAAGCTAACACACATAATTTCTGAAATTATAAAACTCAAAAGATGGACTTGACAGCTAAAGGGACATTTCAAAGGAAAGGGTGGGTAACCAGTGGAAATGATCTAATGTAAAGAAAAATGACTGAAAAACATTAATATAGGCCAGGTGCAGTGGCTCACGCCTATAATCCCAGCACTTTGGGAGCCCGAGGCGGGCAGATCACAAGGTCAGAAGTTCGAGACCAGCCTGGTCAAAATAGTTGAAACATTGTCTCTACCTAAAAAAAAAAAAGTACAAAAAAAATTGGCTGGGAGTGGTGGTGCGTGCCTGTAATCCCAGCTACTCAGGAGGCTGAGGCAGAAGAATAGTTTAAACCCGGGAGGCGGAGTTTGCAGTGAGCCGAGATCGCACCACTGCACTCCAGTCTGGGCGACAGTGCAAGACTATGTCTCAAAAAAAGAGAAAGAAAGAAAGAAAAAGAAAAGGAATAGAGCTCCAGGGACTTATTTGATGCTGTCAAATGATCAAATATGTCTGCAGCAGGAACACCAGCCAACAGGCAAGAGAGCGGGGCTCTGCCGTCGTTAGAATGTTCCAGGAACCCAGGTCAAGCTGGCCTGGTCAGTGCGCAGCACAGAGAAAGGAACCGAGTCAATTACCTGGTGGGGGCCAAGTGGCAGCCAAGCTGGAGAGGGTGGGATCTGAACCGGGCCTACTGACCTCTAGGGAACACGCCTTCCGCCCAGGCCACACATCTTTTTTTTATTTTTGAGATGGAGTTTCGCTTTTGTTGCCCAGGCTGGAGTGCAATGATGCAATCTTGGCTCACCACAACCTCCGCCTCCCAGGTTCAAGCAACTCTCTTGCCTCAGCCTCCTGAGTAGCTGGGATTACAGGAGCATGCCACCACACCCAGCTAATTTTGCATTTTCAGTAGAGATGGGGCTTCTCCATGTTGGTCAGGTTGGTCTCGAACTCCCGACCTCATGTGATCCACCCGCCTCAGCTTCCCAAAGTGTTGGGATTACAGCGTGACCCACTGTGTCCGGCTTATGCCACGAATCTTCTGGAAGCCTGCCCTCCAAGGGCAGGGCCCAGGCATGCTGGCCACGTGTGCTTGGCCTTTCCTGCTCTGCCCAGTGAGGTCCAGCCACCCCACAGCACCCCTGCAGGCCACACCTGCCATGTTGCTTCCGCTGCATGCCTCAGATGCCACCACTGCCAACTTCCCGCCAACCGTCTCTGCTTTTATCCTCCTGCAGTGCCTCACACACCTGATCTCCCCCATGCAGAAACCATCGCTGGCTCTCCAGTACCCCAGGAACAACGTCTAACCCCTCAGCCCGATGTTGACGATGGCCCTCCAGGGGCTTATCCATGCTGGTTCCTAGGACTCTGCTTTGAGAATCTTTCCTTCCAACCTGGTAGACTTCCTTCCTTTGAACACTGCAGACCTCAGGCCTCAGGTCATGCGGGACCCTCTACCTGGAGATCCCAAAGCCGACCCATGCCAGGGCCTGTCCCAACACTTTGATGCAGGGTTTCCAGATGGAAAGAAGCTCTGCCCTTCGATGCCCTCATCTGGCCCCCGCTGTACTTCCCAAGTGGACCCTCATTCCCGGTGGGCGTGTCCTCTTTGATCCCTGAGACCCAGCACTGCCGACGCTGCAGCGGCTTCCCTGGAGAGTGAGGGAAAGGGTCTGGGAACATCCCTCTGTTCCCCACGTCTGCCTATCCAGAGGTCTGCATTTTCCATGGAGAAGCAGTGCCTTGGACACTGTCTCCACAGCAGGCCAGCTGAAGGGCCCCAGCCAGACCCTGCTCCAGGAGCAGAGGGCAACCAGCAGACACTGACCTTTGACCCTGTCACCACGATGAAGGGGGATCTCGCCATCGACTTGGGGTTGGTATGGCTTGATGACCACGAAGAGCCTCCCGGGCACGGCGCTGTAGAGCTTCCGCTTGGGCCCCGGGTACTCGAAGGCCGAGGGTGAGTCCTTGCTGGCAGCAGGAACAAAAGGTGACCTGGACCAGGCGAGAGGGGCAGAAAGAGAGTGAGCAGAGTCACAAGGTCACAGGCCACGCTCCACGAACCACAGCCAGGCCATTCAACACACGCTGGACCTCGGGCGGCCACATTAGAACTCCTGATGACAGATATTGAGGAAGACGGGAACAGGTCAGGGTAGCATTGAGGCCAGAGGCTCAGGCAGACCCAACAATACCGTTCCCAGATCCGCCCCGTGTGGACGGACAGCAGCCGCTCAAAGAGACACCTGCACCCCTGCGTTCACAGTGGCGCTGTTCACGGCAGCCCAAGCGTCCCTCCACAGAAGCATGCAGAGACGCGGCGTGGTCCAACCATACAGTGGAACGCTGTTCAGCCTCCATCGGGAAGTAAACTTGGGGCCGGGCAAGGTGATGGCTCACGCCTGTAATCCCAGCACTTGGGGAGGCTAAGGTGGGCGGACCACCTGAAGTCAAGAGTTTGGGACCAGCCTGGCCAACATCCTGAGACCTCGTCTTTACTGAAAATTTAAAAATTAGCCAGATGTGGTGGTGGGCACCTGTAATCCTAGCTACTCAGAAGGCTGAGGCAGGAGAACTGCTTGAACCCAGGAAGCAGAGATTGCAGTGAGCCGAGATCACGCCACTCTACTCCAGCCTGCGTGACAGAGTGAGACTCTGTCTCCAAAAAAAATAAATAAATAAATAAATAAAAGGAAGTAAACTCTGACACAGGCTACACCGTGGGTGAACCTTGGGACGCTGCTCAGTGACATACGCGAGACCCTAAAGGACACAGACTACGTGATCCCAGCCATGTGAGGGCCCTCGAGTCATCAGATTCATGGATATAGAAAGTAGAATGGCAGGTGCCAGGGGGTGGTGGAGGGGATGGGGGGTGAGGCTTCCACTAGGACAGAATTTTGGTTTTACAAGATGCAAAGGTTGTAGAGATGGATGGCAGTGACGGCTGCACATTCTACCTAATGCCACTGCAAAATGGTTCTGAGGTGGTAAATTTGATGTTACACATATTTTGCCACGATTTTATCTCATTTTATTTATTTATTTTTTTGAGACAAAGTGTCACTCTTTCGCCCAGGCTGGAGTGCAGTGGTGTGATCTCGGCTCACTGCAACCTCCGCCTCCTGGGTTCAAGTGATTCTCCTGCCCAGCCTCCTGAGTAGCTGAGAATACAGGTGCCTGCCACCACACCCAGATAATTTTTTTATTTTGAGTAGAGACAGGGTTTCACCATGTTGGCTAGGCTGGTCTCAAACTTCTGGCCTTAAGTGATCTGCCTGCCTCGGCCTCCCGAAGTGCTGAAGTTACAGGCATGAGCCACCACACCTGGCCTATTTTGCCACTCTTTTAAAAATGACTAGCCTGGGCAACATGATGAAACCCTCTTTGTACAAAAAAAATAATACAAAAACTGGCCAGGCATGGTGGCATGCATCTGTGATTCTCGCTACTCAGGAGGCTCAGGTGGAAGGATCGCCTGTGGCCAGGAGGTCGAGGCTGCAGTGAGCCACGATTGCACCACTGCACTCCAGCCTGGCTGACAGAGTGAGATCCTATCTCGAAAACAACAAAAAAACCCAAAAAGACTCAGGTGGAGACAGAGATCCAGGGAGGCCCTAGATGTCCGACATTTCTATCCACTTCACTGTGAGCGTCAGCCACGCCGGGCGAGGAAGAACCAGGACCTTCCATCATATTGCTCATGACTTTGTTCTCCCAGTGCAGCTCCCACTGGCCCCAGTGAAACACACAAGCGGAACTAACACCCGTTCCTGCTGCTTGGCACTGATTCTGCACAGACCTATGTTTTCAACCTGACTTCTATGCCGGACAGCGAGACACACCTTAACGGGGCCCGGCGACAGGAACCCTCAGATGCACCTGCAACGTGGCCAGGATGGAGGTCCTTAGAAACAAACACATCACAGGGAGGAAGCCGGCAGGGATTTCAGGACAGGCCTCCCGGGCACCACACTCAGAAGGACACGGAAAGCATCCACCTGTGGCTGGTGTCCTCCAATGGGGCACCCAGCCGCAGGGAAGCAAGTGGTCTCCGACCATGGTTCCCCTCCTAAACTTTAGGTGCTGTGGCCTCTGAGCCCATGGAGTCAGCATCAATCTTTCTATGAGGACAGGGAGGAAGGGCCCATGTGCACAGGGACCCAGGCAAAAGAGGCTTGCAGGGAAGATTCTAGAAGCAGATGTGATCACCCTCTTTTGGCATTTAATATGAGCCCCCTGCCCCCCGCCATCGTGTGCCTTCACTACTACAATGACTCAACACATGTCCCTGATAATTGCCTTATCATTTGCTCTGTGCATATATAAAGTTACAGAAGGACAACCGGGCCATATTGAGTTCTGCTTCTTACTTTTCTCAGCATTAGGATGGTGAGATCTGGCCATGGGGTCCTACCCCTGTCAATGTGTTTGAGGAGCCAGGGCTCCATGTTCTCCGATTACTGGCCTCCTCTTGTCCAAAGGCGTAACTTAGTGAGCCACCAGGGGAGCAGAGAGAAAGCACACTGGGCCCTGCCTGCTCTGCAAGGGGAGTTGAGAAACGCAACAGCAGCGCCCTGCCAGCCTCTACCTGAGAGGAGTCCCTGCCAGCCTGCCCAACCCTCTGCACGTGTACCAGCACCCAGACGCATTCAGTCAATGTGGTCTGACTCAGGGCTGGACTTGTACAGGACTGAGAGCTGGGAGGGATTGGGGGGGAGGAGAGTCCTGGCAACCAAGGGGACTCCTTGGGACTCCATCATCCATCCACCCATCCACCCATCCGTCCATCCGTCCATCCATCCACCCACCCACCCACCCATCTACCCATCCATCCATCTACCCATCTATCCACCATCATTCATCTATCCATCATCTATCCATTATCATCCATCCACCATCTGTCCATCCATCGATCCATCCATCGATCCATCCATCATCCATCCATCATCCATCCATCATCCATCCATCCGTCTGTCTGTCCATCTGTCCATTCATCCATCCACCCACCCATCTACCCATCCATCAACCATCTGTCCATCCATCTATCCATCCACCCACTCATCCACCCATCTACTCATCCATCCATCTACCCATCCATCTACCATCCATTGATCCATCCATCATCTATCCGTCCATCATCCATCCACCATCTATTTTCCATCCATCCATTCATCATCCATCTACCCACCAATCCATCTACCCATCCATCTACAATCTACTCATCCATCATCTATTCATTCATCCATCCATCATCCATCTACCCATCCATCCACGATCCACTCATCCATCATCTATTCATTCATCTATGCATCCATCCATCCATCATCCATCTACCCATCCATCCACCATTCATTCATCCGTCCATCTACACATCCACCCATCCATCTTACCATTTTTCTGAATATCTATTCACTCATCTACCCAAAGTTCAGAATACAGCATTCCAGAGTCAGAATTCCTCCTCTCCTTGAACTACTCTTAACGCACCTGCCCACATCTGCCCCGAGTGATGAAGCCCGCAAGGCTGGCGGCCACCATGGGTTCTGTGGACGGCCTGAACCTCCCTTCGCTTCCAGGCTGATCTGCCCCAGATGTGTGACTTTCCATGAGTCACTTTACCTCTCAGAGCCTTAATTTTCTTATTTGTAAAACAGGTGGTAGAGGGTGGGGGTAGGGGGAATCCCTACCACCCATAAATAAATGAGAAAATGTAGGTGAGCTCAGTTCCCAGCCCTGTTGCAGCTCTGAGGACAGTCACTCTCTCTGCATTGACCATCACACAGGGTGGACCAGCAGCAGCAAGAACACAGGGCTATGCTGACATCATCTCAACCTCCCTCTCCTCGCTGGGGGTGTGATATGGGCACTAGGAGGAGCTGGATGAATTAGACACCATCAGGACTGAGGGTTAGTCCTAGCCATGAGGTCACAGGTGGCTCCAGTGTCCCCTGGGCTGCATGGATGCTCCTGAGCAGGTGGAGTGGCTGTAGGTCAGCTCAGCCCAACCCCATGATCAGTCCCCAAGCATCTGGATAGGGTGACTCCAGGGGGAGCAAGGTGAGGCATGTGGGCTTCCTCCCGAGGAAAAATCAGATGGACAAGGCTGACAGTGGCTGGGGCAGGGCAGAGGGCCAGCCACAGAGCAGGAGTCACAGGGTCTGCTTGCAACTGTTATGTGGCTGACACAGCAGCTGCTTAAGTCCAGAGCTTGGGAACCTGGATGAGGAGTGTGTCTTCTCAGGGCTCCCACACCAAAGGAGCTTCCACAGGGAACCCCATGGCCCCACTGTGCAACCTCAACAGCAGCCGGCAGGGGAGACTGAGCCTGCCCTACTTGAGAAGTTAGAACTTCACCAGAGTTAGTCCATCCACTCATCTCTCCTCTGTTGTCCATCCAGACCTCCTTCCATCTGCCCAAATACCTGTTCTTCCATCCATCCGCCCATTCATCCACCCATTCATCTACCTACTATCCATCATCCCTTCATCCTGTATCCATCCACCCATCCACCATCCATCCATCTACCCATCTATTGATCTACCCATCCATCTATCTAACCATCCATTCATCCATCCACTCATCCATCCATCATCTATTAATCCATCCATCATCCATCTACCCATCCATCCACCATTCATTCATCCGTCCGCCTACCCATTCACCCATCTTATCAGTTTTCTGAACATCTATTCACTCATCCACCCAAAGTTCAGAAAGACCTTGCTGACCGCTTACTATTAATCATTGGACAAGTCAGCTAACCTCTCAAAGCCTCAACTTCCCCATCAGAAAAGGGGATGATCAGGAGTAACTGTGAGAATGTACTCTGCCAGGTGTTATACAAACATCAGCGCCGTCACAGGGCCCTGGTGCAGCTGCAAAGTGGGTAACAAAATGCCTGTGTCACCTCACTGGTCCAGCTGGCACCAGAGTATGTGTCACTTGACAGAGAAGTCAAAGGGAACACAGCTCCAAACTTGAAGCTGTTTCTTGATTTGCTTTGTAGAAATCGGTTCCCTAACCCATCAATCCCAGGGCCTGGAAAACCTTCTTCAAGAACAGGAAAGGCTTAGTTCTTCTAGACCAGTGTGGTGTACACAGTTCTAGGCAGAGATGGTAACATCGGTGATGTGTGGTTCCACCCAAATGCTGATGTATCTTCTTATTCACTGTTAATTTGAACCTCAAGGAGTCCCATAAAGGCAGCAGGTGAGGACCATTGTCCCTACTTTACAGGTGAGAAAATGGAGGCTCCATAAATGGTGACTTGGGTATGGAAACAGAGAGCTGGTCCTCACATCCTTGCTCGGGGTTCCCTGCTCCGTCTGGGGGCAGAATGAGATGAACAAGGTCTCACCTGCTGCAAGGCGTCTTATCCTTCTGATGTCTCATTTGATAAACTACGTCTTCCCGTCGGGCCTCACTCTTCCCACGGTGGTCCTCTGCAGCCCAGGGGAAAGAGTGGCTGCCCCGCTCAGGAGACACGGCACCGGGGCCATGCTGGGGGTCCCTCCTGCTGCCCTGCCTGCACAGCGAGGACTGGTCTGAAGTTCCTGTGCCCCAAACTCTCCTCCACGTTTTCCTTACGGTCTGGCTAAGAATAGCCAGGAGGAGTTCTAACCCACTTGTTTTAGTCTAAGGACAAAATCACTGAATTCTTGAAATGAAAAAAATTCGTAATCTCTGTGGAGTGACCTGGATAAATGAGTTGGGCCATTTTCCAGCCAGCTTGGCTGAACGGGAACTGGCCGACATACTGACCTTTCTCCATTCATTCATTTACCAGCTACTCATTCATTCATTCATTCAGCAGGTACTCCGTGGTAGGCTGTGAGCCCATCGCCATGTGGGCCTGCAGACCCCCATGAATGGCAGACATGGATGCTAATGGTCAACTGGGCAGACATACAAGTCAGCAGATGCACTTCTGCCCATCTGATGGGTTGGCACAGAGAACAAGGCCAGGACCCGAGGTCAAGGTTAGAGTCCACAGGGCCTCCCCCACAAAGGGTTAGAAGAAGGGCGAACTGGGTGGTACAGAGAGAAGGCCAAGGCCGTAGGAAAGGCTCTGCAGGGACATTCAGGGAGAAATGGATGCCAGACAGTGCAGTGGTGCAGCTGAACGGACACCAGCTCACCCTGGATGCCGCCTGAGGGCTGGACCGGAGCAGAAGGACGGTGGAGGTGGGGGAGCCATGGGGGCCCCTGTGCCCATCCCATGGGGAGTCAGGGGAGCTCCTGACACACAGAGGTATGGGAGAGTTGGGGGGTATCAAGAGGGACAATCACCCAGACCTGGGAGCTACTCTAGGCAAGTGGGTCTCCCCAGTCACAGCTCAGCAGAGGATGGTGGAAGGGGGGATGGAGAGAGGGGTCAGCACAGGTCTCTGGCACAGAGGGTGGCAGAACAAACGAGGCATGCTGAGCGTCTGTCAAACGTTATTAAACATTATTGGCTGGGCTAACAGTTGCTTAAAAGTTGAAGGCTCAGACCCTGTCTGGTCAACATCACCTCCCTCCTTGGCTTTCCAGGATGGTGAAAGCCCACGCCCAAGCCCTGTGTGCCTTGGGCCTGAGAGCTTCACCCCGCCTCTGCGGTTCTGGTGACAGCATCTCTGAGGATGCGCGATGGGACTTAGGATTATTTGCAACGTCCCACCCTTGCTGGCTGCAGTGTCTGCTTCAGGGGTCGGGCATGGGACTCTGGCTACCCCTTCATCTGGCCCTGCCTCCCTGCCCGGCTAACCCGGGGCACAGGTGAACTCAGGCTGGGCATGGTGGTTCACGTCTGTAATCCCAGCACTTTGCGAGTCGAGGTGGGTGGACCACCTGAGGTCAGGAATTGGAGACCAGCCTGGCCAACGTGGTGAAAGCCCATTTTGACTAAAAATACAAACATTAGCTGGGCGTGGTGGCGCACGCCTGTAAGCCCAGCTACCTGGGAGGCTGAAGCAAGAGAATCACTTGAACCTGGGAAGCAGAGGTGGCAGAGAGTCAAGATTGCAACACTGCACTCCAGCCTCGGTGACAGAGTGAGACTCCATCTCAAAAAAAAAAAAAAAAAAAAAAAAAAAAAAAAGAGAGAGAAGACAGAATGTCAGGGTCACTGGGGGAGCTCCCAATGCCACACCTCATCCCCCACACTGCCAGCAGGGCCAGCCACCCCCACTTTTGGGGTCAGGATGATGGGAACAGGGGGAGCGAGCAAAAGGCAAAGTCCTGCACTGAATTGAAGCTGTTCTGCTGGCCCTGGACCAGGGATGAGTCCCGGGATGGCCAAGGCCCCCTCTGCCCATTTCATTCGCCTGAAACCCTCAACACAGCTGCACCTCAGTTCCTATTCCAAGTTCAGGCAAACAGAGGCCACTGGGCCAAGGATAGGCTTCCCAGAGCCCACCAGTTTCTGCTGGGTCCAGCCCCTGCCCCTGTGGCCAGGTGGGTGCTGCTGCACTCACTCGTGCAATGGACGGGATGGGGACAGGGTGGCAGCGTTTACCTCCACCAACTGAACTCAAAAGCATGAGTCTTTCTTCTCCACTGAGCTGACGCCACCCAAAAATCCTTCTTGAAGGGGGAGGGTGGCCAGGACATTCCCTTGTGGGTGAGGCCAGGGCAGCCCTTGGGACCGGCTGCCACTTTGTACAAATACATCGAGAGTCATTCTGAACCTGAGCAGGCCAACCAGCCCCCTGGCAGCTGGGAGGGACCCAGAAGGAACTGGGGATCCCCCACCCCCACACACTCCCAGGGCAGGGACTGGGGTGTCTCAGGAATGTTCTTAGGACTGTGGCCCAGCAGTGCCAGTGGGTGCCACCAGAGGGCGCCCCCAGAAGAGAAGTGGAGCCTGCTGAGCCCCACACCTGTGGGAGTGGGAGGTGTGCAGGTGCGCTGGCTCCCACCCTCCCGGACCAGCACCTCTAGGAGGATGGGGAGAAGAAACACACACACACGCGCCGCACATGCACACACGCACACATGCACACATACACTCACGCAGTACGCACACGCGCGTGCACACACATGCACAGACACACATGCACACACGCACACATGCACACACACTCACGCACATGCGCACACACACACACATTCATGAAAGAAAATCAGAAAGAGGAGGAGGGGGGAGGAAGGAAGAACACAGGTGGGCAGGAGAGACTGTGCAGGAGGTGGCGGCAGGGACAGGTGTGGGACGTGCTCCTCTCTCTGCCATAGAGGCACAGCCCTGCCACAGGCTCTGCTGACCGGCAGGGGCCTGCGCAGTGACAGGCCATGAGGGACCCTGCGATGTCTCCTCCGAGAGCCCTCACCTCCCAGCGTACCCCAACCCCCACGCGCCCCTTGCAGCCCCATCCTGTTACAGCATCGGCATGACACCAGCTCCCAGGACAGGTCCCTCGAGCTCCTCGGGGCACTCACCCTGTGCAGGCAGCTCAGGGTGGCTTTACACCGGGGCCGGCTCCTCCATCCAGGAAGCAGACCCTCCCCACAGCTCTGAGCCCAGTCAGGAGGCAATGGGCTGCCTGGTGCCAGCAGGAGTCCCAGTGGGGGGCCCTGGGGAGGCTGGGAGGCCTCCAACCGCATCAAGGCTGCACCTGAGGGTGTGACCTGAGGCTGGCTCTGACCACGCTGCCATGCCCACTGCATTCCTGGCCAAGGTTTCTGGGGCTTTGGGTGAGTGTTTAGGCAAATAGGCCTGGCCTAAGAGGGGGTGTGAGCATGTTCAGGGGGACATGGGGCCTGGCCAGTCCCCTCCCTGCCCAGGACAGTCAGTCTCCTCCTGCCTGCCCATCTCTGCTTCCCCTGCTTCTTAGCCCAAGCAGGCCTCTCTCACCAGGACAGTAACACCTGATGCCCTCTGCTCCCTGCCTCACGGCCCCCACGGCAACCAGAGGGGGTCTTCTAAACTGTCCACGATGAGGACGAAGATGAAGATGACCCTAAGAGCGACCGACACGTCTGCAGAGCTGAAGACTTCTCTTTTTTTGAGATGGAGTCTTGCTTTGTAGCCCAGGCTGGAGGGCAGTGGCACGATCTCAGCTCACTGCAACCTCCGTCTCCCAGGTCCTGCTTTAAGCAGTTCTCCTGCCTCAGCCTCCTGAGTAGCTGGGATTACAGGTGTGTGCCACCATGCCCAGCTAATTTTTATATTTTTAGTAGAGACAGGGTTTCACCATGTTGGGCAGGCTGCTCTTGAACTCCTGACCTCGTGATCCACCCGCCTCAGCCTCCCAAAGTGCTGGGATTACAGGCGCAGGCCACGGGCGCCCGGCCAGAGCTGAAGACTTTCCATGAGCAGCTGTGGCCCTTTGCGCAGGCCGGGTGCTCAGTTCCACTAAATCCACCCAGCACACTGGGAGGGGCAAAAGTTATAGCTCCACCTTAACCAGGAGAAAACAGGGGCACAGAACTGTCAAGTGACTTCCCCAAGGTCACCCAGTGGGGGTTCAGAACCAGGTAGCCCTGGCAGTCAGCACTGGTTGGGGGATGGTCAGCACCAGTTGGTCAGCATGGGCTAATGGGCAGCTCCCCATCCCTGAGTCACAAGGAAGCAGGGAGGGCTTTCCCTTCCATGGCAGGGAGAGCGTGCTAAGTCACCTATGCTTCTGGTGGCAACAAGGAAGAGCTCTGGAGCACCCAGGGCCACCAGAGGCTAGGAGCTAGCAGCCTCCCTGAAGATGCCCTGTTAGTGCCACGTGGCTGGGTCCTGTTGCCCTAGGAAAGAGCTGGATTTAGGGAACAGTAGGGCAGGCACACAGGGCAGGGTGCTGGGCTCTGAGCTTCGAGGGATAGACAAGGATAAGAGGGTCTCGGCCGCCTCCTGGAGCCTCCAAAAGGCCCCGGGCTGGGCTGCACGGCTTTGTGCAGCCAGTATCACCAGGGCTGGCCCAATGTCTCAATAAAGGCCATTTCCACACTGGGGCCTCGGTCCGCAGCCAGCTGCAGCCGGGCGCCCCTCCCCGGGCTGCACCATGCCTGTAGGACATTCAGACCAAGTGCGCTCAGGGCACCAACCTTTGCACCTGGGTGGCATCCCCTGGATGTCCCTGTGCCCAGCATGGGCCTGGGTAGCTTCTCCATAAGCAATCAGTGTGCCATGAACCGGCTCCCTTTGTACCCCCTCACTGTGCAAAGATGCTTCTGCACCCCCACCCGAGTGCATGTGGCCCTATGCAGGGACGGAAAGCAACAGTGGCATCCACAGGCCCCACCCTCCTCCCCAGGGACCTCAAGAAGACGCCTGGGAGAGGCATGCCTGCCTCCAACTCTCCATCCCACCTGCTCGCCTTGAAGGCAAACGCCCACCACTGCTGTCCCATAGGAGGGGGAGGCAAGTGCCACTGGCAGGTTGTGTTAGAACACGGGTCTTAAGGGAAGGAGCTCTCAGCTCATTGGTGCCCACACAGGGGGATCCTCCTGCAGCACAGCTATTGCTACCATCGAGGGCGCTGAACCCTGCACAGATGGGCATGTACATGTAGACGCTCAAGGGGTGGAAAAGGGAAGAAGATGGAAACAAGGCCGACAAAGACGGGACTGGGGTCAGGGCCACCAGGTAAGACAATGCCCCCGACTCAGGACAGGCAGCGGCTCACAGGGAGGGGGGACCAGCTGTCCTGGTTTTAGCATCGGAAGTCCCGCATCACAGGCAAACCTGAGTGGCTGGTCACTCTACCAATGGTCCTGGGTGACAAAGGGGACAGTCTTGGCCAAGCTCTGGGCCTGGGGTTGGACATGGACCTGAGCTGTAAGAACTTACATGGAGTGAGCACTGGCTGGACAAGGTGCTGTGTGAGGCGGTCACCCTGAATGCCTTTGGCTGATCTTGAGAAACACCTGAAGCTGGTCTTTCTGGGACCCTTATTATTATTTATTTATTTTTTGAGACGGAGTCTTGCTCTGTCACCCAGGCTGGAGTACAGTGGCACCATCTCAGCTTACTGCAACCTCCGCCTCCTGGGTTCAAGTGATTCTCCTGCCCCAGCCTCCTGAGTAGCTGTGACTACAGGCACCCGCCACCATGCCTGGCTAATTTTTGTATTTTTAGTAGAAATGGGTTTTCACCATGTTGGCCACGTTGGTTTTGAACTTCTGTCTTCAAGGGAGCCACCCGCCTCGGTCTCCCAAAGTGCTGCAGCCGGCCCCTTGTTTTCTTAATTGGCAAAAATGAGGCAGAGTACATTTTACCTGTCCAAGGTTACACAGCTATGCAATGGTACAGTCCAGAAGTGTGTATGCAGGAGGCCAGGCAGCCAGCATTCAAGGCAGGCTGGCCACCGTGATGCACGTGCGTACACACACACACACACACACACACACAGATTCTAACAATCACACGCATGTCTACACACCAGCATGCACACAGGCAAATGCACACGCACACAGGCATGCACACGTAAACACATATGCACACACACACGTGCACGCCACACATGAACAGGGAAGCAGGGACGGTCAGACTGCAATACTCCCGGCTGCTTGCTCTCTTCCAAGCAGCACCTAGTCTATAGCTGGCTCAAGTCCCTGGCCACGCTGCCTCCGCTGTCTTATTAGGTTCTGTACTGGGCGAAGGGGACATGCTGTTTTAAAACTGTAGTCAGAAGTCT
The DNA here is from genome assembly GCA_036589455.1 of Ateles fusciceps. Lineage (NCBI taxonomy): Eukaryota > Metazoa > Chordata > Mammalia > Primates > Atelidae > Ateles > Ateles fusciceps. The sequence goes on from JAZHEH010002754.1 coordinate 2,220,975, forward strand.
CGCTAAGTGTGTGAAAGGAATTGGCTGCCTCGGAGGAGCCCTTTAATTTAGCTTCCCACTGTTCTCAGCACCTGGGACTCCTCCCTTGGGGTCCTTCCAAGCAAGAATCTAGACCAGAGGCAGCTGGGCCTCCTTGTTCCGCTCTGGTGTGAAGCGTCCGAGGACTGAAGGCCAAAGCGGTTGAGAGGACGTGGGGTCTGCCGGCTCCGAGAGGGTCAGGCCTCGACCCCACCTAGGGGCCAGGAGAAGTGGGCTCTCACTGGCACGGTCTCCCCCGGCCTCCTTGGCTGTGGCCCCAAAGCCTGGGCTGCTGGTCTTGGTCAGGGTTACCAGCCCCTCCGGAGACCATGTGAGGCACTGACCCCTCCTGAAACTCACAGGGAGCCTGCAGGTTGCAGCCCCTGGAGGCACGGGTGGTGGCATTCTTCCTCTCTGACATCCCTGACCTTAGTTGGCAACAGAGTCTGACCCAGGCCTGCAAGACTCCCCCGCAGCCAGCCTCCAGACCCTGAGTGGTTTGAGGCCAGGGAGGACACAGGAAGCAGGCAGGATGCAGGTGAGAGTCACGGGCCCCAGCACTGAGTGGTGACATCACCAAGAACACGGCAACAGCTGGGGAAGCACAGGTCCCGGGCCCAAACCCGAGGGAGCGCCAAGTCACCAGACGCCAGAGCCAGGGGCCTGTGCCGGGTCCTGCCCCGAGACGTTCTGGCTGCGGGACCTCCAGCTCATCACGGAGGCCTTCTGCAGCCACGCCAGCACAGTGAACTCTGGAGCAGCTGCGCCCGTGAGAACATGGAGGCGTCCGTGGCACTGGCCGCTGCCCCTGCAGGTGCAGCTGTCCCGGCTGGAACCAACAGTAAGCCTGGCACCTGGGCCTCGACAATGAGTTGCCCCCGGGGGAAGTCCTTTCCTGGCCAGGAAATTCTGGGAAGCAGCATGAGGAAGACCGAGACCTGCTTGGGAGCTGGAGCTCTGAGTGCAAATCCAGCTCCCCCAGCTGCTCATGAGGCAGGAGACTGGGGGACAGACCCAGACCTGGAGCTGGACGCCGAAGTGGGGGCTTGTCAGGAGCCCACAGGCAGGTCCCAAAGTCTGCCCTATGCCGCCCGTGTCCTTGTCTAGGAAATGGAACACAGACAGGTGGCTGTCACCTGGGGCTGTTTCTGAGACTGCAGGAGATGTCCTCTGTGCCCCTGCCATGCTGGCCCCACACAGTGGCCCGTGGGCAGCTCTACTGGAGACCGTCCCTGCAGCTGCTGAGACAGCCACACTCCAGAGCCCTGAGGCGCCTCTCCGGCCCCGGCATTCTCCTCTGGGCTGAGTTTCTCCCTGCCACCCGCGTGTGCACCCTCACTTTGGGTAAGGTGTGTCTGCAGGCTTGCAATCGTGGCTCCCGGGAGGACAGGCACCACCAACCAGGCTTGCAGCCCTGCCTCTCTCCCTCTTGACCTTTCAGTTTTAGGACCAAGAAGTCAGTGCACAAGGAAAGGAAACGGCCCAAGACGCCAGCTGCATCTGCAGCCCACCCAGGATGCTCAGCTCAGCCTCCACACCTGCCCTGAGCTGTCATTGTGGGCCTCCATGAGGCTCAGGAAGGTGACTCCAGCCCCCCTGCCCTGGGGGGGAGACCATGTCAGGAGGGGCAGTGGGCAAAACTCAGGCACTAAAGTTTCCTCAACACCCGGGTTGGAATAAAATGGGCCGCCTGCTCAACCTCCAGGCCAGCCCCAAGTCAACGGAGTCGGGGGCCCCAACACGTGGCATTCTTCCTCTCCTTAGCGTCACCCGCTCCTTACCCGACGTGCCAGAGCGGCTGCGGCCTCTTGCCATCCTCGCCTGCACCACCCAGCCTGTTGAGCGACGGGGACCGGCTGCGGGGCCCGGGCACATAGCTCCCGATGGTCTTGGCGGCCCCCTCGGGCTTGCTGGGTATCTGCTGCAGCAGCTGGGGTGAGAGGCTGCGGTGCGAGAGGCCCGTGGAGCAGACGGCCCATTCGGGAGCGCTGGCGTTGAGGTTGTTGTCACTGTTGGAGCGCAGCAGGACCCGGGGGGCGGCCAGCGTGTTGGGGGGGCCGCCGCCGGCGGTTAGAGTACGCCGGGGCCTCTCGGAAGGGCACTGGGGGGAGAAGAGACAGAGAGAGAGGAGGGTGAGTGCATCTGCGTCTTGGTCAGCCGGGCGGGGACCCTAGGGAGGCGCGGGGGCTGCGTGCGTCCAAGCCCCCATGCGAGCCCAAGAGAGGGGAGCTGTGAGTTCCGGGCTGAGACCCCAGCTGGACTCCACCAGGCCCAGAACTCGCCCCCTGACACGGAAGCAGAGACACAGGCTGGGGACGGAGAATGTCTCCATTATCAGAGCTCAAGCCAGTGCTTCACATGGAAGGGACGCGGGGTCCGAGCTTCCATCTGGCCCGGGAGACATCCGGCTGGGTTGGGCATGTGTAAGGATGGGCCACCCCATCACACGAAGCAGAGAAGGCACCGGGCTGCCTACCACAGCGTCCCTCCTCCCCACAACCTAAGCTGGGCTTCTGTGATGGACTGAACTGTGTCCCCCCCAGTTCGTGTGTTGACGTCCTAACCCCCAGTATCTCAAAATTTCCTAATATTTGCAGATAAGGTCTTCACAGAGATAATCTGGGTGGAGGGGCATTAGTGGGGGCCCTGATTCCATAGGACTGGGGTCCTTATAAGAAGAGGTGATGAGGACACAGATACACACAGAGAGATGACCCGTGAGGAAACAGACAGAAGGCAGTATCTGCAAACCACCGAGAGAGGCCTCAGAAGGAACCAGTCCTACAAGAGACTCCAACACCCTGATCTCAGACTTCTAGTCCCTGGGACTATGAGGTGTAAATATCTGGGGTTTTTTTGTTTTTTGAGACAGAGTTTCCCCAGTCGCCCAGGCTGGAGTGCAATGGCGCAATCTTGGCTCACTGCAGCCTCTGCCTCCCAGGCTGAAGCAATTCTCCTGCCTCAGTCTCCCGAGTAGTTGGGATTACAGGTGCCCGCCACCATGCCTGGCTAATTTTTGTATTTTTAGTAGAGATGGGATTTCACCATGTTGGCTAAGTTGGTCTTGAACTCCTGATCCTTGTGATCCACTTGCCTCGGCCTCCCACAGTGCTGAGATTCCAGGTGTGAGCCACCATACCTGGCCGGTATCTGAGGTTTAAGCCACCTGTGTGTGGTGCTCTGCCATGCAGCCTGAGCCAACCAAGGGCGTCTCTGTGTCTACTAGCCAGATGATTCAATCTCAGAGCTCACTAAGAAGGCATCTTCCTCCCTCCCATCAAGTGGGGGGCCGTGTGAGGAGGCAGGGCTGGGCACCTCTTACCTGGCATCCTACAAAGCTCTAGACGGGGCCAGGCCTTCACTCTCCTGACTTAATGAGCCCAGGGGCTCAGAATGAGAGCAACAGCCCTTGGGAGCTGTGAGGGGTGGCAGCCACACCCCAGCTGCCCTGGTCACCTAGAGTGCCAGAGCCTGAGACAGCGAGTGTCCTTTTCAAGACAGAGAACCTCCTGAAAGGCAGCCCTCCAAGCTCCGGAGCAAACAGCAGAGACCATCACCACTGGCTGGCCAAAGGCACAGGCTTCCTCCTGGCCCATGACGATCATGCCTGCAGCAGCTTTTTATCGGGACAGGATTCAGCCCTTAGGCTGAAGCCATGCTTGGCTCTAAAGTTTCCATTGCACATGACCAGGGCTACCATCTGGCAAACTGCAAGGCAAGAGAAAACACATGTCCTCCCTAGAAGTGGGTCTGGGGGGAGCTTCATGCCTCAGAGAAGAACAGCACAAGTAGTTTAGGACATAGGTGGCCATGACGAAGCTCCCGGGGGCATGGGTGGTGCTGGCAGAGCTCACGAGGGATAGAGGTGGTGCTGGCAGAGCACATGAGGGAAAGAGGTCATGTTGGCATAGCTCACGAGGTGTCACTGGCAGAGGTCATGAGGGTCAGAGGTGGTGTTGGCAGAGCTCATGAGGGTCAGAGGCGGCGCTGGCAGAGGTCATGAGGGAGAGAGGTGGCGCTGGCAGAGGTCATGAGGGAGAGAGGTGGCGCTGGCAGAGGTCCTGAGGGAGAGAGGTGGCGCTGGCAGGGGTCCTGAGGGACAGAGGTGGCGCTGGCAGGGGTCCTGAGGGACAGAGGTGGCGCTGGCAGGGGTCATGAGGGACAGAGGTGGCGCTGGCAGGGTCATGAGGGGACAGAGGTGGCGCTGGCAGGGTCATGAGGGACAGAGGTGGCGCTGGTAGAGCTCATGAGGGTCAGAGGTGGTGCTGGCAGAGGTCATGAGGGACAGAGGTGGCGCTGGCAGGGGTCATGAGGGACAGAGGTGGAGCTGGTAGAGCTCATGAGGGTCAGAGGTGGCGCTGGCAGAGGTCATGAGGGGAGAGAGGTGGCGCTGGCAGGGGTCATGAGGGGCAGAGGTCATGAGGGACAGAGGTGGCGCTGGCAGGGTTGATGAAGGACAGAGGTGGCGCTGGCAGAGGTCATGAAGGACAGAGGTGGTGCTGGCAGAGGTCATGAGGGACAGAGGTGGCGCTGACAGAGCTCATGAGGGTCAGAGGTGGCGCTGGCAGAGGTCATGAGGGACAGAGGTGGCGCTGGCAGAGCTCATGAGGGTCAGAGGTGGCGCTGGCAGAGGTCATGAGGACAGAGGTGGTGCTGGCAGGGTTGATGAAGGACAGAGGTGGCGCTGGCAGACCTCATGAAGGACAGAGGTGGCACTGGCAGAGGTAATGAGGGACAGACATGGCGCTGGCAGGGTTCATGAAGGACAGAGGTGGCGCTGGCAGGGTTCATGAAGGACAGAGGTGGCAGTGGCAGAGGTCCTGAGGGACAGAGGTGGCAGTGGCAGAGGTCATGAGGGTCAGAGGTGGTGCTGGCAGAGGTCATGAAGGACAGAGGTGGCATTGGCAGAGGTCATGGGGACAGAGGTGGCATTGGCAGAGGTCATGGGGACAGGTGGCAGTGGCAGAGGTCATGAGGGTCAGAGGTGGCGCTGGCAGAGGTCATGAGGGACAGAGGTGGCGCTGGCAGGGTTGATGACGGACAGAGGTGGCGCTGGCAGACCTCATGAAGGACAGAGGTGGCGCTGGCAGAGGTAATGAGGGACAGACATGGCGCTGGCAGGGTTCATGAAGGACAGAGGTGGCACTGGCAGGGTTCATGAAGGACAGAGGTGGCAGTGGCAGAGGTCCTGAGGGACAGAGGTGGCAGTGGCAGAGGTCATGAGGGTCAGAGGTGGTGCTGGCAGAGGTCATGAAGGACAGAGGTGGCACTGGCAGGGCTGAGGTACAGCAGTGGTGCTGGCAGAGCTCCCGGGGACAGGGATGGCTCTGGCATAGCTCACTAAAGAGAGGTGGCACTAGCAGAGCTCAGGAGGGACAGAGGTGGCACTGGCAGAGCTCAGGAGGGACAGAGGTGGCACTGGCAGAGCTCAGGAGGGACAGAGGTGGTGCTGCTAGATTTCACTGAGGACAGAGGTGGCACTGGCAGAGCTCACAGGTACAGAGGTGTCATTGGCAGAGCTCCCGAGGACCGAGGTCGTGCTGGCAGAGCTCATGGAAGATGGATGGTGCTGGCAGAGCTCACGGGAGGCAGCTGTGACCAGGCACACCTTTCCCCCTTTCCCAGGACACAGGGCAGCCCAGGAGATAGAGATGGAGCCAAGCCTGGGGAGCCACACAGGGGCACAGAGCACCCTGAGGTTTCACACTTGGACTCGGCAGAGTTGGACTTCAGTGCCTGCTGTTGGTAAGAATGTGGAGGTGGTACACCGGGGGAGGTCGTGGTCTCACACCTGCTCCTATCTGGTTCCTCTGTGAAGCCTTTGTGCCAGTGAAGACCCCCACTAAGCAGCAGGGGCTCCTCCGCTGGGACTTCCATCCCACTCCTCATTTCTCAAAGCAAATGGATCCATGAACGCCACCCAGGCTGGCTGTGGAGAGGCAAGGGATGGGAACGGCTGACAGCACCCTCCATGGACCCCTCTGCTTCCAGAGCCCCTCGAGGGGCTTGACCTGGGATCCACAGCCACCACCCACAAGAAAAACCTCATGACCGGGACAGGTCCCTGAATCTGTGTTTTGCTGGTCATGAGGGAAAGCCACATTGGTGCCCCTCCCTCTGGGCAGGCAGAGCCTAAAAAAAAAAACTTGTGGAGCACTGAGTGTTCACATGGAGACTTCGGAAGACGTGACCGACCCAGAGGGCTTCCGGGTGATCCAGGAACTGCCTGACATTGGAGGGGGCTGGGCGGGTGGATTAAAAGACCTTGCAAAGGGCTGATGAGCCCACAGTCTCAGAGAGCGATTATCTTTCATTTACAGAGATTATGGGTTGGAAGACTGTACTGGTGTGAGAACCAAAATCTCAAACAGACATCGCCAGCAGAAAGCAGCCTCGGAGCCCCTGGCTTCCTGGGGCACCCCAGGAGAGGCCAGGACTCTCCCTACCCTCGTGGAGGAGACATCACAGGGCCCCAGTCACGGAAAGGCTACCTCCCACAATTGACTGCCTCACGCCCAGCCTCCCCACTCCGACAACACAGCCAAGTCTCTTTTTCCGACCCTTGTAACTGGGGAAGGTATGTTCACCCTTCACAGCAAGTGATGGCATTTGGGGGGCTCCTGCCAGTTGCTAAGACAAACTCATTAGGAAAGAAAAGTCTATAAAAGAACAGAACGGACACAGAATTAACCTAACACCAAAACCCCCAACTGAAATTTTCATGCTGTTCCTGGATTACAAAAATTGAAGTCCAAGAAGGTGAACTTTGGTGAAAAATGTCAGAAAATGGGCACAGACAAAGGTTGTTATTTATACAAATTCCCAAGAATCTGTCAGAAGAGTAGGGACTTAGGGAGGTGGAAGAATTGACACGGGGAGGCCATCCTGGGGGGGATTAAGGACGAAAGAGCTGGGATATTTTCAAATACATTTTACTCTGCAGACCAGGCAAGTCACTCAAAGGAAATCACACCGGTGACATCAACGTGAACGTTTTAATGAAAATTACCTCGCTTAATTACCAAGATTCATATTAAATTAGTTTCCTCAGCACTGAATTTCCTTCAGGGTTTATTTTACAATGAGCTGGCGCTGGAAAGTGTCCTCCTCATTTCCTTCAAGCCACATCTTTCTATGATATCCGATTCCCTAAAACGAGAGCTCTCTGACAAAACTCTCTAACTGGAGCCATCCATGGAAACGATGATTTTTTTGTGTGTGAAAAGGGTTAAAAATAACTGTTTTCTGTCTGGAAAATGATTAATATTCCACCCAACTGCTTCCTTCTTTCAGGCAATCTGCACACTCTAAGTAGGTGGATATTTTCTTAGCTGGCTTACATGCATTTATTTATACATTTTTTTCCCCACAATAAAAATCACACAAGGTATGACAAAGAGCGAGGGCACTTTTAAAGTTGGCCACGCTCCCTTCCCATCCACTCCCTGCGACTGCAACCCAGGGACCGGAGAGCCGGGAGCGGCTCCGGAGGCGGCTGCCCACTGGGTGCGGACAGCCATGTGCCCCGACCTGCCTCGGCCAGTGCCTAGCAGCACTCCGGTCACCAAGGACTCCAGTCAAAACTTCCTTCATCTTCCCTAGGACTTAGTTCCTAACACGCTCCATGGCACGGTCCCTGCGGATGGCCGTTCCGGAATGTAGCCCCACAAGGGCTGGAGGCTCGGGGGCCGCACACAATAAGGCGAGACCTTCAACCGTGCTGTATTCCAGACCAACTCAGACCAAACCGTATCCCTAACCCAAGTCATTATCCCCTGACACGCCAGGGATTAACAACCGGCAATTTTAGGAGGAGCTGGCGTCCCCCTCTCCCCCACCCCAAGAATCAGCCAGCAGCTGCTAATTCCCATGCACCCGGCTCCCAACAGCTTTTTCCTTACCTTCCTTCTTGGTGAAGGCATTTAACAAAGACTTCATTTTCCCTCTGACTTTGGCAGCGGTCCGCTCATTATATAACCTTCCTGGATGGGAGGAAGGACAGGCGTGCAGCCCGGCCCCTCGGTGCTAGAGCAGCTGGGACCCGGGGGAGAGGTGGCGGGCGTCTGGGCACGGTGCACTTCCGAGCATAGCTGGGTATGCCAGACCCAGCGTGCTGGTGACAAAGCCCACCCCATATTCTGCCTGTCAGCTGGGAACCAACTGCACGTAGACGGGCTGCTCTCAAACCCGGCTACCTCTCGCGGCTCGCGTCATGTGAGCCGGGCTACTCTGCTTTTGTGCTCAGGGCATTGAGGAAGAGGCACTGCCGAGGGTTAACTCGGATCAGGCGTCCTCGAGCTGGCAGCCGGGGAGATGCCGGGAGGCATGAGTGAGCTTGAGCCCCAGTTATCCAAGGAAGCTCGGGCTGGTGCTGGGCGCTCCGTGCGCCTGTGCCTAAATATAATGCACTGTGCTTTTCTGTTTTTTTTAAAAAAAATTTTTTTTAAAGAAAAAGCCAAGTTTGTTTGTCAGCTAGCAGATGTGGAAAGACAGTCAGGGGGAGGGAAGCATCCAAGCGCCAGATCAGCCTCACACCAGACCCACGTTCCCTGGGCAGACACGGCCATCATTCTGCAATTTCTGAACACGACCTATATTTCTGTTCAAAAGAATCAGACACAAGTGCCCATGACTTCTCTGGCTCCCCCCCCATCGAGGTAATTACCCTGGAAAAAACAGGACTCCACCCCCTCCCACTTTTTTTTTTTTTAAAGAAAGATAAAAAGACAATTAAACCGAGACCCTGCCAAGGATGGCCCCGATTCCAGGTGGCTGATAAAAGCGAGCTCTTCAGGGTCACTTTAGGCATTTCCTTAGCATTTCCAACCCAACAGAGGAAGAGAAAGAGGAAAGCTACCCCTTGGAAATTCTACATGGAGAAAGTCAGATTTATGAAGCACACACAGAGAAGTGCGTGCACGCTGGTGCCCTGTGGCAGGTGGGACAATGAGTTCTTTCTTCACCAGGACGAGCTTCCTGAAGCTACCTCGAGTGTCCAGGGCAGGGCTCTGTTGCCCGATGCCTCTGCTGGGCTGTAATTTAGCGTGCTACGGTTTTTCTTTCCTGGTTGCTAAGAGAAGTGCTTCCGAAATTTAAGAAACACACACACACACACACACACACACACACGCACACACCTCGAAACCAGAAAAGATGAGACAAGATGAGGAAAAAGAAATACATACACACACACACACACACACACACACACACACACACACACCACAAAACTGGAGAAAGACGAGACAAGATGAGAAAAAAGACACACACACACACCCCGCAAAACTTGGAGAAAGACGAGACAAGATGAGAAAAAAGACACACACACACACACACACATCCCAAACCGGAGAAAGACAAGACAAGGATAAAGCAACCAGAGCACTGAGGGTTAATTCCATGTGGTTGACACACTTTGTGTCAACAAAAATGGTGGCGTGAGCACGACAAGGCTTGGGGCTCCCAGGAGCCTTTCCCTGCAGGTGCACCCAGACAGGATGGCGGCAGCCTCAGTGAGGGCCTCTGGGTTTAGGGAGAGCGAGAGTGCCCCAGAATCACCGAGTGTGTGCCGGTGTCGGCTGGGCACTGCGACAGCATCTCTTGGCCCGGCTCAGGGGCTCACGTCTATAATCCCAGCGCTTCGGGAGGCAGAGGCAGGTGAATTGCTTGAGCCCAGGAATTTGAGACCAGGCTGGGCAACAGAGTGAGACTCCGTTTCCACGAAAAGTAATTCAGAAACATTAGCCGGGTGTGGTCATGAGCCTGTGGTCCCAGCTACTCAGGAGGCTGAGGCAGGAGCATGAGCTGAGCCTAGGAGTTCAAGGCTGGATGAGCTATGATCGCACCACTGCACACCAGCCTGGGGACAGAGCACGACTGTCTCTAAAAACAAACAAAAAATCCCACAAAAACCCAGAAATAACAATAAACCTCATCTCTTATTTAACTCACACAACTCATCAGCCGTATCAAAACTCTGCCCCAGGTGACATTCTCACCCCACCGTGCGTCGCCAACTCGTAAAACCGAGTCAAAGCCATTTCTAAGATTCGCACTAAGAAACAGTTCTGAGGCCAGAGCCACCAGTGTGTCCCACGGGGTTCATGCACCTCCTTGGACACTCTGAGCAAGGCTTAACGGCTTCCAGAAGAACCCTCCTGAGATGCACAAAGCGTCCCCGCCTTTTGGGGGCCTGATGATGTGTCCTCCGGGTGGACCAGCCAGGGGGAGCCAGAAGCTTTCCAGATGGTGAGTGTCTAGTTCACTGCCGTGTGCAGGCCTGGCTGCCTGCCCTGGCTGGCGAGCGTCGGGAGGCTGGGACGGGGGATGCCACCGTGTCCGCATTGGTGTGTAGAGAGGGAGCTCCTCCAGGCTGGGGGACCCGGCTGGTCGTGTGCTCAGCCACGTGAGCCCAGAGAACTCACCAAAGCTCAAGGAACTCTCGGGGAGACTCAGTGACGCTCAACACCCCCCTCCATCTGTCAGTGATCGATTCCCTCCCAAAAGCACAGAGCCTCATCTTGAGCCAAGTTTCCAAGCCAATCACTGCTCCGGCGATGCTGCCTTTGCGGCCAGCAGCGGTGTGGGCAGAGCCTGCACATTTCTGGGCTGGCCCAGTCAGGATGGCCCTTGGCCTGAGGCCAGTGGTGTCCTGCCATCTTTGATTGCCTTGCTGGCCACAGATGACCTTGGGTGGAGGGTGTGGGGAAGAAGCCACTTCCCTGGGGCCGTGTGACAACCCTGCGTCTGTTCTTACTGGTAGGACAGGCAGGGGACAAGATAGAGCCTTTTTCCCCCTCTCAGGGGCCACCTCTGTCAGATATGTCAAAAGACTCATCAGCCATGTCAAAACTCTGCCTTGGGTGACATCTCACCCTACCACGCGTTGCCATCTCATAAAACTGAGTCAAAGCCATTTCTAAGATTCACACTAAGAAACAGTTCTGAGGTCAGAGCCACCGTGTGTCCCACAGGTACATGCACCTCCTTGGACACTCTGAGCAAGGCTGAACGGCCCTGAAGAGGCCCTGCCCTGTCTAAACCAGAGCAGAACCCAGAACCTCTGGACGGGAGCCACGCAGCAGCGCTCACAGCTGGTCCAGACAAGACCCTCAGTGGCCGCGCCCAACTGTGTGTGCAGCAGTTGGTCCTAGAGGTGCATTTGCTCATAAGCAGGACCCAGTTCGGGGTTCCAAGAACCCTGGGCTGCTCAGGGAGAAGGGAAGAAGCCTTCCCAAGACAAGACCCTGGCACCAGAAACATGGCTGGCTTCCATCCCCGGGGATCCCTCTGCCCCGCCCACCCCCACCCCTACACCCCATGTCCCATCTGGTTTGGGGGCGTGTGCAGAAGACAGCAAGATCCGAAGACCCAGGCCTGCTTCTCAGGCTGTGCAGGGGTGGGGCATGACGAGGCTTTGGACACCAGACGATGAGCCCAGGGAACACCCCCAGGCTAAAGGATCCCTTTTACAGACACCTTCAGTTCTTTTAATAAGCAGACAACTTTCCCCACCCACACTCGGAGGAGGCGGAGTAAACCATTCACAAAGACCAGGGGCGGTGGTGGCTGTATCAGTCTCATGCACAGACCTGCTGAGTGCCTGGCCCCGGGCCAGGCTCTGCCACATGGGGTCTTCCGGTTGACCCCACAGAAATCCTGCCCAGGGAACTGGGCCATTCTTGATACCACCCTCCCGGCCATGTGGTAGGCTCTCCGTGGATACTTCCAGGGAGGGGGACTCACTTCCTTTGTGCAGGGGTTCTTGCTGTCAGACGCAGGCAGCAGCACCTGCCTATATGAGCCTCCTTCCCCCACACCCACCACTGCCCTCTTTCCTCCCTAGTAGGTGCAGACCACTTCATAGTCATGGCACTGAAGGCACAGACTCTGCCCTGACAGACAATCCCATGTGCGCCCTCCACAGCGTTTTTCACTGGGTGTCCCCATCCCTGCTTTTCCAGGGGGAATATTTATCTCTCAGTCCTGGGAGGTGGCCGTGGGAACATCAGCATTCATTCTGCCCCTTGTTTTATGAGTGCATCGGTGGCCTGAAGCCTGCCCCTGCCTGCCTGGCTGGGAGGGGAAGTCCGTGGACAAATGCTGGGTGTGTGTTTGGGGTCTGGGCACTCACAGGACTCCACACTTGGGGTTATCGTGGGAGATGCGCTCACCCGAGCCCGGGGGGGGGGAGATGGTGTGCACTTTCCTGCCATCTGCACACAGGCCTGGCCCTTCACCCTCCAAGCCACAGAGACCCCAGAAACCTGCCACCAGCCAGGTGACCTTGGAGAGGTGGGGGCGGCAGAGGCAGAGGCAGGTGCAGAGCCTCCCGGAGAATTCCGGGAATTAGCTAGTGCCATTCCCATCTCTAAAACAAGGATTCCGAGGGCGACTGAGAGCTAGTGGTTGAGATGAAAATTAAGACAAAGATAAAAGATGAAACTTAAAAACCCATTTTCCCCTGAGGCTTCCAGAGAGCTTTTTCTCTGAGAAAAGCCTCAGGCTTTGGGGAATGTCCCCGTGGAACTGCCATCCTGGGTCCCTAGACCAGCGGCGAGGCTGCCAGCTGAGATGGATGAGGTTCAGAGAGGCCAGGTGCTAAGCTGCCCAGGGCCTGGGAAAGGTCAGATGTCCCTGCTGCACCCACACAGGCTTCCACGTTTTGGTGCCCAAATGCCCACAGGATGGCCGAGCCGTCCCTTCCCCTCCGCCTTTAGACCCTCTGTTCCTACAGGGGTCCCGCGTGTAGGGCCTAAAACAACCCTGGAGGCTTGTGGTGGCCACGTTCCTACTGAATGCAGATGAGGTTTTATTTCAGATGGATTTCATTCCGGAAGAGGGAGAGATTGGAGCTTAAGAATTCCGGGTGTGTGCTGGGCAGGGGCAGGCGGGCAGCAGAGAGAGTCACAACGTGAGTGGTTGGCAGCGAACCTGTCCACCTGCCAGCCTGCCTGCACGCCCACCCATCCTGAAGCGCAGGTGACCACGCTTTGAGTCTGTTCGTTGTCCACGGACAGATGAAAAACCAGGAGACAAGAGGAGACGGAGGCTCTGAAGTCGAGAGAGTTTCCAGGAACGAAAGGGTCACCCCCAAATGAACTCCAGACTCTCCGCCTCCCAGCCTGGCCCTTCAGACACGAGCTCAGCTGCACTCAGCCCAGCCCCAGCGCCTGGCCCTTGGTGCTTCATGAGCCAGCGACATCCAAAGCCCCGTGCCCCCTCCCCTCCCTCCCTGCAGCCCCTGCCCACAAGCACCCCACAGACGCACCACCCCCTCAAACTCACTAAGCCCTTTATTTGCCATGTCTTTTGACAACTGCCTGACAACGGCTGAAAATAATTTCACTTCTTGCATAAAAAAAAGCTCTTCGCACATCAGAACATGTCAAGGTGCTCTGAAGTCCTGGCAGGGGGGCCGTACCAGGTGTTATAAACACACCTGGTGAGACTCGGAGGCGCTCACAGGTTTCAGAAACGTCCCCCTGTTCAGTATGGATCAGGCGACCGCCTCTGCTTGCCGTGGCTTCAGTGCTCATGTGGTCTGGAAAGAGCCAGACGTGGGAGCCAAGATGCGGGTTTAAGCGCTGACTCTGTCTCATGCCTCCTGCAGCCATGGGCTGGTTGGACACCACCTGACCCTCAGTCTCCCCATCTGTAAAGTGGGACAACTCAGTCTGCAGGGTAGAACCACCTGAGCTCATGTTTGAAGCGTGCAGGAGAGAGGCTTGGTGCACGCAACACCGTGGGGGACACAGTCGGGGGCAAGTTCCAGCTCTGTGACCCTGGAAAAGTCCGTCATCTCTCTGTGCCTCTGTTTCCTAGTCTGTTTAGTGGGGCTATTAATGGTGCCACTTCACAGGAGAGTCATAAGGATAAAGTAAGCTAATATCTGCAACAGTGGTACCTGGAGGCAGCGTCAGTGACCACTGAACAATACACTCAATTTTTAAAAAATCTGTAAGCGGACAGCAAGGCAATTCCCCTGCTCTGCCTATCTCTATAATAAACAAGTCCTGGTTAGTTGCTCACAATGCATTCACATTATCTTTCTGGGTGCTGCCTCCTCCAGGAAGTCCCCCTGACTGATCCAGGCAGCAGACAGACCCCTCCTCAGGGCTCCTGTGGCAGGCGGCAGCCCTCGGGGCATGCTGTGGAGCTGGAGACTCGCAGCTCCTCGAAGGCAGATTCCATGCTCAGCCTGCCTCACTGCGTTGCACACTGGGAGTGCTCCCTAGTGCTTTGGAGATGAATGAATGAATGAATCAGTGAGTGAGTGACTGAACAGAGGGGGTGAGTCCTAGCTTCTTTTCTGAGTGTCCCAAAGCACTTTACTAGGTTCACCAGGCTGGTCTCCAGTTGTGCTGCTCACCTGAGGCCAGAAGCCACCTTCCTTCTCTGACCCCCGCCCCGCCCCCACCCCCCACCCCCACTTTTGCCCAGGGCCTTGCACGCACCCAGTGGAGGCCAAGGGCGTCTTGTGCTGAGCCACAGCCATGCTACCAGCTGCCCAGACCCTGAGAAGGCCTGCAGTGCCAGGCTTCGTGGGCCAACCTCACCTTGCCCCACAAGCAGGTGTGGCCAGGCTGGCGTCCTCAGCGTCCTCACTGCATTTGGAGTTCCCTGCACCCCCGCATCCTGCCTGGAAACAGCCAGGGCTCATCCCTCAGCTTCCCGGCTATTGGGGTTCAAGTTCGAGCCGATCAGACACCCGGGCAGCCAGAAAAGTGCTGAGGAGGAGCAACTCACAGAGGCCGGCGGGTGTGGCACCAGCCCCAGCACAGGGTCAAGCTCCTGCCAGCGCCTCTGACTGTCCATGGCACCACGTGCTCCACAGAGCCCACCTGCGGCTGGACGCCGGCAGCCGCAGTTCCCAGGCCTGGCTGTCTGGCCCTCTGGGAGCGCAGTGACGGCCTGACATCCGTCAGTCTTCCCTCTCCTGCAACCATAAGCCAGAGAGGACTCTACTGCTGGTGACCCAGACCCTGTCCGGTAGAGACCGTGAGGCTGGGTCTCCAGCAAGAGAGCAGGGCACACGACATCTCTCAGGGAGGCCTCTGGTCCGGGGACCCTGAAAGCATCTCTGCAACGTCTGCAACTCGAGTTTCTGGGTTCAAAGCCCACGAGGTGACTGTCCACAAGTGACAAAATGTCCCTGGACTCTGGGTCACCAGTAACAAAGCAAGCACAGTGATGGTGGCCACTCCAAGGAGCTGCTCGGGGGGTTAAGTGTTTACTGGACACAGGACTTATGCACAGTCAGCACTCGACAGTGGTTAGCTCCAGAGCTGCCTCCATGACCACGATTGAAGTTGGTTTATCATTGCGATTGTTCATCACAGCGATTGTAACAACAGCTTGTTGACGAGGGGAGGTCCTGACAGGTGTTCTCAGTCTCTGCGGGCAGCTCAGGTGGCTGCAGGCGGCGGAAGGCAACCGGGCCTCGAGAGACAGGGTCCTGACCCAGGCCAGGACAAGGTGGTCCCCCCCAAGACACTGCTCCTGTGTAACTCAGACCCAGGCCCTCCTGGAGCCAGTGCCAGGAAGGAGCTTCAAGATGAGGAAGGTACAAGGGCCAGCTTTGAGCGTTACCTTCAGCTTAAACCCTGGGCAAAACCCTGAGCGTGATGACACCCAAACCAGAGGGAAGAAAGTAAAATGCTGTGGTGTAGCAAAGAACGCCAAGAAAATTCCCAGGGCTCTGGGGCAGGGGGATGTCCTGCTATCCCAGAGATTTATTAAGGCCGCACCCCATATGTCAGAGGGAGGTGCAGGGGAGAACCCGAGCCTGTTTGCACCTTAACACAAATAAATGCACAGGAGGCGGCTCTAACTCTGGTCAGACTGGAGATCCATGAGTAGCTGAAAGAAGAAACGAAACTCTAGAGGGTCTCAGTGGCCCACCAGTCCCGAGCTCTACTTTACCTTGCAGAATCAAAAACTGAATGCTGAGAAAGTGTGTGTACAAGAGCCTCAGCCAGCGGGGGCCAAGCCAGGAGCAGGGGCGGCAGGAGCGGCCAGGTACAAGCTAGAGCGGGATTCTTCCTGCCCATCCCCCACCAGATCCGAAATAGCAGGTCCTGCTTCTTTCCCTCGTAGCTTTAGATAACTGCAATTTAAATATTAGTAGGCAACATTTCTCCATCTCACAATAATTGTTAAATGAATCATGCTTTTATAAATAACGCAAGATATAAAAAGGCATCTCAGCAATAATGCGGGGTTATCTTTGCACAAAGAGGTAGGAGTCTGTGGAGTTTGTAACGTTCCCGTCGCTGGAGTCATTGAGAGAAGCTCTGCTCCTGCGGGATCAACGGAGGCCCGTGGAAAGTCAGGGCGAGGGCACGGAGGAGCGGGCATGGGCACCTCCCCGTAGGGTGTCTCTCCCCTGGCTGGAGGGAGCGCTGAAGGGGCTGGGGGTGGAACTCCAGGAGGAGACACTCTCCAGTTTCCTGACCCTGAATTGAGCTTTAGGGCCAAGAACATGGCTTTTTTGGGGGGCAGTGAGGAGGAGCTCTGGAGGGTGAAAGTGGGTCTGACCACAAAGAGAGGTGAGGGTTTCCCAAGAATGTATCTTCTAGAAGAATGGCAGCCTCCAGACGTTGCCTCTTCTGCCCTCCCCCCTCCACGCAGCTCTAGCCGTGGCCATGGGCTCCTGCAGAGCCACAGCCCAGCGCATAGGACTCTGCTGTGTGCGGGACCTGCCGCCCTGACTGGGGGAACAGGGGTGGAACCGAGGGGGAGTGCAGTGGCTTACGGGCAGCGTGAGCCACCCCTGTACTGGCCTTCTGAGAGCGGAGTGACTGTGGACGCCTCGGCCTCCCACAGGGGAGAATGAGGCTCATGTGCTGAGACATATTCAGCCAGTTCTCAAGGATATGGGCCGCTCAGGCAGGAATGACAACCAGGGGCCTAGATGCAGGCCAGGTGGGCTAGGGGCTTACGGCGCACAGTCAGCACTCGACAGTGGTTAGCTCCGCAGCTGCCTCCATGACCATGACTGAAGTTGGTTTATCACTGCTGATTGTTCGTCACAGGGATTGTAACAACAGCTTGTTGACGAGGGAGGTCCTGACAGGTGTTCTCAGTCTCTGCGGGCAGCTCAGGTGGCTGCAGGCGGCGGAAGGCAACCGGGCCTCGAGAGACAGGGTCCTGACCGTGGCCAGGACAGGGTGGTCCCCCCCAAGACACTGCTCCTGTGTAACTCAGACCTACGCCCTCCTGGAGCCACTGCCAGGAAGGAGCTCCAAGGTGAGGAAGGTACAAGGGCCGGCTCTGAGCGTTACCTTCAACTTCAACCCTGGGCAAAACCCTGAGCGTGATGGCAACCAAACCAGAGGGAAGAAAGTAAAATGCTGGGATGTAGCAAAGAACACCAAGAAAGATCACCGGGGGCTGGGGCGGGGGCCGGGGTGATCTTGCACCATGAGCCCTGGGAGGAACCAGAGCTGAGCT
Organism: Ateles fusciceps; assembly: GCA_036589455.1. NCBI lineage: Eukaryota > Metazoa > Chordata > Mammalia > Primates > Atelidae > Ateles > Ateles fusciceps. The sequence continues at coordinate 2,238,447 of JAZHEH010002754.1, forward strand.
GGGGGACCCCTCTTGCAGTGAGCCACCCTCTTTCCACAGGATTTGATGGAGTCCTTTGTTCTAGCTTCTTATAAAAGAGTGAAACCTGAGCTTGGTGGTGGAAGATGTGAGTCCTGGGTCAGTCTGACTCAAGGCAGGGCTCTGGGACTCAGTTTTCTCAGCTATAGAGTGGGGTGACCAGTCCTCACCCTGCTGAGGTCTCATGAAGTCTCTGAGAATCCCACAGGCTAGAGAAACTCAGGAAGGAGAATCCTGGAGATCTAGGGACAGAGCAGGCTCCCTGTTGGACCTCAGTGGAGGCCAGAGGAGTGGGCACTCTGAGCAGGGCAGCAGATCTCCTGTCTCAAGCCACTCTCGGGGGGCTGTCCACCACCTCCCCTCCCCTACAGAAGGGCCCACCAAGGTGCAGGAGGGGCTCCCAAAACATGGGTAGGAGTGTTGCTCCATTTCCAGCGGCCACAGATACCCTTCCATAGCATGGCCTGCTCGCCCAACGGGGGGGGGGGCAGGGGAAGGCCTGGCTCTCAGTCCTTCAGGGAACACGCCCACTGCTTCCACTGTCTGAGCAGCCACACACTGAGAGGCCGCATGGCCCCTTCACCCTGATTCTCAGCCCAGGTCCATACAGCTGCTGGGCACAGAGGGAAAGCTTGGGCGAGGCTGGGGGGGCAAGGACGGCGCCTGTGCCCCCCCTTGCTACTTGAGACCTGGGCACGTGGCTGTGCCTGTTCGAGCCTGCACCTGCACGGTGGAGAAAGGGTAATAACAGCAGCCGCCTCGAAGCCAGCATCCGTGAAAGTCAGCATTTACAGAGTGCCAGGCATGGAGGAAAAGGACTTTCATGCAAGGCCTGGATCTCTATGCTGTTGGGTCGGTGCTGCCTATAGGGCCCTGCCCACCTCCATCGCAGCCTCTGCCCGTAGGCTCCTTGCCATCTGGGCATTTGGTACCAGACTGCAGATGCCAGGACCATGCAGAGAGAACCACTGCAGGTGCACAGTGCCCAGGTGGCACGCTGAAGGGCTCGGTCTGCCCAACAGCTCCCCCGCACAGAGTGACTTACTTAAAGCAGCACCTGAGACCATCAGAGGCCGACTAGAGTCACCATGTTCTGTGGCCTGAAGGTTTACATCCCCCCCAAACTCATGTGTTGAAGCCCTAACCGCCCATGTGATGGAAGCTGGAGACACTGGGAGGTAATCAGGGTTGGATAAGGTCAAGAAGGTGGGACCACCACGATGGGATTGGCATCCTTGTAAGAAGAGACTTGGGAGTTGGTCGATCTCTGTCTCTCTGTCTTGCTCTCTCTCCGCCATGGGAGGGCACGACAAGAAGGCTGCCGTCTGCAAGCCAGGAAGGGAGCCCTCACCAGACATCGAATGAAGATCCAATCAGGGGTGGCCTCTTGATGTTGGACTTCCCTCAGAACTTTGAGAAAACACTTCTGTTGCTTAAGCCACCAGTCTATGGTATTTTTGTTAAAGCAGCCGGAGCTGATGAAGACACCAGGCAGACTGAGTGTGCCACTGCCCCTTACAGGCCACAGAGGCTTACAGGGCTCCAGGGAACTTATGCCATCGCCTCTGCTGCCCCTGCTCCTCCGAGTGTCCCTGCACCCACACGGGCCCTGGCAGCTCCCTCCCAGTGCCCTGGACACACTTCTAGGCCTCGGCCCCTGCTGTGCCTGCCCTCCATCTGGCACTCTTCTGTCTGCCCTTCCCATGTCTGGCTGCTTCCAACTCCAGGCTCATGCACTGATGCTCAAGGTTACCCCATGAGGAGGCTTTCTTTGGCCATCCTGTCCAAGAGGATTACTCTCTTATTCTCTAAGCTAGCCCCTTGTGACTTTTTCCTTTGTTGTATTTATTGAACACTGAAGTCGCGGTAGTTTTGAGTTTGCTTATATGGTCTTTTTCCCCCAGGTAAAATGTCTGCAAACTGCGAACAAGGGCGGAGTCTGACTTAATCACCACTCCATCACCAGCACAGAGCCCAGACCCTCTCGAAAATGTCTGTTGAGGCCTGGCATGGTGGCTCATGCCTATAATCCCTGCACTTTGGGAGAATGAGGTGGGCAGATCACTTGAGGTCAAGAGTTCGAGACCAGCCTGGCCAACACAGTAAAACCCCGTCTCTATTAAAAATACAAAAAAATGAGCCAGACATAGTGGCATGCCTGTAATCCCAGCTACTCGGGAGGCTGAGACAGGAGAATCGCTTGAACCCGGGAGATGGAGATTGCAGTGAGCCAAGATGGCACCATTAAACTCCAGCCTGGGCAACAGAGCAAAACTCTGTCTCAAAAAAAAAAAAAAAAAAAAAAAAAAGATGCATGCTGAATAACTTCATCCAATAAATGAATAAATAAAAGGAAGGCACATTCCTACTTCCCACTCGGGACCTTCACTGTGTTTGCCTCACCATGTGAAGTGTCTTCCCACCAGGAACACTGCCTCCCACAACTGGGGCTTTCTGGAAGGCCTGGGGCAGGGGGAGGGGCCTTCACACACTTTTCTATGCTCAGGGCATGACAGAAGACCCCACACACAGTGGGAGCTTATCAATACATGTTCTGGTTATTTTAAGTCCTTGTCTGCCGCTTCAACACTTGGGTTGTTTGATGCTGCTTCTAACAACTGAGGCTTCCTTTGCTTGCATGCTGCATTTTCCTTCTTCTCTTCCTAGCTAGTAATTTCTGATTCTATACTGGACATTGTTATGTCAGAGAGACCCTAGATTCTGTTATGTTCCTCTGAAGTGTGTTTAGTTTTTCAAGTAGGTAGTAAAACTATCAGTGCGATGCCTTGCCCTGTGGAGGTGCGATGTGAGGCTTTGTTGGGGGAGTCTCTGTCTGACTGGTCCTGGGATGGAGTCCTGCCTCCTGGGTCCCTCTGGGGCTCCAGAAGAAAGCTCAAGGTGTTTACCAAGCTCCTCAAACATGCTGGGACTCAATTCTATACTCTGTTTCTCCTGTGGTGGAAACTCCTGAAGTCTCCCCATAGTACTTGTGATTTAAGCTACCGTTTTCCACGAGGCCCCTGGACTCTCACCCTGTACATGCTGGCTCAAGAATCCAAAAGGAATTTATGTGTAGACTCCAGGGGCCTCCTCTTTCCAGGATTTCTCTTGACTTCCAGTCTCTCAGGCAACTCTGACCCCAACCTCCAACCCCGGAATCCACAACACCATGAGACTCCACTTTCTGTCAGGGGAACCCCTAATTAACCTGGGTCTCACAAGTGGGGCTTCCCTCTGTCAAGGGTCTCAGCATCTCTAGTTCTGTCTGCTTTTGGCCACTTGCCCAGCCTACAAGCAGCTGGTTTTAGTGTTTATATAGAATTTGTCCAGAGTTTGCCACTGTGATCAGCAGGAGGGTTGGTGATAGGAGCTGCTCATCAGTACATTTATAATTATACGTAATACAACACACCTGCATATATTAAGTAAAGTGGAGGAGAAGTCATCCAACAGGCACCTTCAAACTACTTTTTCATCCTAAATAAAAATAAGAACAATGGTATAAGCTGTGGGCTCCAGAACTGGAGATCGTGTGCTTGGAACTGTCTTGGTGGCTTTATTTGGTAACTCAGCTTACAAAGCCCTCAGGGAAAGGGTGGGTCTGGGCCCGTGGCCTTCCCCATCTGGCTCCACAGCCCGTGGTATCCAGTAGCCAGCACACTCTCCCCGTATCTGGAGGCAAAACACACACCCTTGGTAGAGAGGGGGGTCAAAGCAGAGAGAGGACCAGGACGAACGGTGACCGCTGACTACATAAGCCAAAAAGCCCTGAGCAGACAGGAGGTGCAGCCTTCCTGGGCCTCTGGGCTCCCGGACCTGGACTTCCTTACAGCTCATCAGGGAAGGACCACAGTCTTGGAGGAGGTTTATTTCAATACAAGAATCTAACTTTTGCAAGGGTTGAGTAACTCCAGGAGGCTGGAAGTGAGGGCGGGTTGAAGGGAAGTCCCTTTTTAGATCAAAGTGTCCCCAGTAAAGCTGCCAGGCCTCCCTGGAAAACGAAGCACTCACCAGGCGGCTGAGTGAGGCTGTGTCTCCACCTCAGTTCTTCACCTAGTTATCGGATCCAAATGCACGTTTATATTTTGGGAACTAATTAAGGCTCAGTGACTGATTTAACCTTCAAATACATTCCTCCCAGGGCCGAGCTGGCAGCATAGTTCATATCCGGCACCACATCTGCATCAAGAAAACCCCGAAGTCTAGGAAGAACCAAACCCTGAAGGGAAGGGGTGTGGAGAGGAGGGAACGGTAAGGGCGAGGTGGGCCGGGCCAGCCAGTGGCTTTGCAGCCCCAGAGCTGAAGGCAAAGGGCATGGGGCCCACCGGCTGGCTCCCCACATGGTGATGGCATGCAGTCTGGGAAGAGCAGCGTGAGGGGCTGTGAGGACTCAGGCACTGTCACAGTCACAGCTTCCCAGGGCAGTGAAGGCCTCACTGTGATCGCCAGCTCAATGTCAAAGGCAACCAGAGGTGCCCCAACCATTGGAAAGGGAGGGGGTTGGGTGGGTGCCTTGGGGGGCCAGAGGGGGCTCACCTGGCACCACAAAGCATGAGGCAGAGATGCCCAAAGGCAAGTCCACAGACCTGCCGGCCGGTTCCCAGTGCTACTGATGCCTGGAGGCTCAGTTTCCCCACATGTCAGAAGGGGGAGTGGAATGCCCCTCAGAAGTCCTTCAGGCTGGACCCTCTCAGCTCTAAGGAGCATCCTGCCTGGGGGGAGCCCCTTGGAGGTGCAGAGTGTCCATGGGGCTGGCTCCTGGGATTCTAGGGACAATAACTGGTACAAAGGCGGAGAGCTGGGAGGGCAGGCCTCTCCCTCCGAGCGCCACAAATGAAAGGGCATGCAACGGCAGCTGCATTCTGAAGCTCGGTGGCCAAGAGAGCTCCTGGGACCTCAGCCATCAGGGTGGGGCTGTTCCAGGCAGCGGGAGCCTGGGGGGTGCCACACGGGGAGGCTGGAGTCCGCAGACTCAGGATCTCCCTCCTGGGTGCTGAGGACAGGGACAAGTACCTACTGTGGGGGTTCTCATGATGCAGCCATCCCAGCACCACGGCACTTCTAAGAGATGCTGGTCAGGCCACCCCCAGCCAGCAGGATTTGCTCCCCTGCAGCCTGCTTGCACGTCACAACTGTTTGGCCCATACCTGCTCAAATCATGAACAGAACAAACGCAATATTGGAGATACTCACCAAGCATTTACTTGCACGTAAATGAAATCTCACTGTGTCATGAAAATATTTAAACATGTTACTGGTTTCTTTTTAGTAAAATTTGAGGATGGTCTTGTCTTCCCTTGACCTGGGGCCAAAACCCAGGCTGTGTTTCACTGGAGCTTGTTAAGACTTGACCTGAGAAACACTCTGGCTGCTCTGATCTCTTTCAGAGGTGTATAAAACATATAGGAATAGGCTGGGTGCAGTAGCTCCTGCCTGTAATCCCAGCACTTTGGGAGGGCGAGGCAGCTGGATTGCTTGAGGTCAGGAGTTAAAGACCAGCCTGGCCAACATGGTGAAACCCCATCTCTACTAAAAATACAAAAAAAAAAACATCTAGCCAGGCATGGTGGCAGGTGCCTGTAGTCCCAGCTACTTGGGAGGCTGAGGCAGGAGAATAGCTTGAACCAGGGAAGCAGAGGTTGTAGAGCTGAGATTGCACCAGTGCACACCAGCCTGGGTGACAGTGAGAGGAAGGAAGGAAGGAAGGAGGGAGGGAGGGAGGGAGGGAGGGAAAAATTAACAATTATCACAGCAGTGAAAGAGGTGGCCAGCAGCAGCAGGTAATGCCTGTGGCACGCCAGCCATGGAGGGGGCATTGGCATGGCTTCCATCTCTCCTCCCCTCCACTGCCACCCAGGGCGCAACCATTTCCCCCCATTGCACAGTGGAGGAGTCCAAGGCTCAGAGCAGGTCAGCAACTGGACGGAGGTCACACAGCCAGGCTGTGATGTATGGGGGCTGAACCCGTGGGGTCTGCCTTTGGCCCCATCGTTTTCCCAGCTGCTGATGCTGAAACCCAAGCCCTGCAATTCTGCATCCCAGGAGGGTCTCCAGCTCAGTTCTTCAGGAATGCTGGCCTGGCCTGGGTGCCTGCAACAGCTGCCGGAAGGTCCCAGGCCCCTCTCCCTCTGCTTCTCCCTTAGTCACCAGGTGAGCCAGCTCCTGAGGAATCGGGGTGAGTCTCCAGCCCACGAGGCCAGATGGCGCGACTGCTCTTCCTGCCTGGCTTCCTGCCTCCTTCGGGACCAAGCACGAAGCACCTCTTCTCACCTACAGACCTTCCCACGCTTCAACCCCAGCCCTGACTATGCGTGTGTGCTCGTCAGCTTCCAAACCTCCTCCAAGTCGCGGCTACCGTCACCACCAACCTGGGCAGACATCCTCGGAGCCCACTCCCTCCCAAACCGTCCTTTACAAGTGGTCCTCGTGCTGTCACTGCCCTTATATCCGGGACCGAACTGCCCTTCTCCCTTAACCCTGGGCTCCTCTAGGACAAGAGACCTTGTCTGTCTCTCCTCCACGCGCCCCCGCAGCCTGCTTGGGTGTCACAGCTGTTTGGCCCATGCTCGTTCAAATCACAAACAGAACAAACGCAGTATCAGTGATATGTGACAACTCACCCGGCATTTACTTGCATGTATATGAAATCTCATATGTCAGGAAAATATTTAAAGGTTTTTCTAATTTCTTTGTAGTAAAATTTGAGGATGGTCTTGCCTTCCCTTGACTTGGGGCTGCAACCCAAGCTGGAAAGAGACAGACATTCCAGGGAATAAAGTGCATTCCCTACCCTGCGAGAGCCCGGGCGGCTCCAGACCTTTCCCACGGCACCGTGGTGACCCTGAGGCGGTCAAGCTATGAGCCACGGAGGCCTGTGGCCCACCTGCTTTAATCAGTGCTGGGGTTTCACTGGGCCACCTTGGCCAGGCTGCATAACCTCTCTGAGCCACTGTCTCTCCATGTGCAAATGGTGTTCTAGGGCCTCCTCTGCCCTTGTCCCTTTCAGAGGCCCCTTTAGCTTCAAAAGCAGAAGAGAACTGGGCATGGGGGAGGGGTCAGCAGCCCTGCACCGTGAGGTCCTGTCCTGCAGTGAGCACAAGCCTCAGCCTGGGTCCCTCAGCCAGGAGAGGGTCCCGCTCCCTGCTGTGCTGCTTGGCATTCTCTCGAAGCTTAAAGGGAATTCGGCAAGGAAGCTGAGCCCTGTCCTGAAGCTGAAACAGACACTGCTGGAGACTCACAGGGAGGTGGGGGAGGCAGCACACAGGGTCCCCCTGCCCAGAGGCCCAAGAGATGGCCACGGTGAAGCTCCCTCCACACGGTTCTGTCCCTCAGCATCTGAGCTGGCATGGGGATCTGTGAGATACACAGCCGGTGGAGCCTTCCACACCACAGGCTAAAGGGGCTGGGCTGGACGGCCATTCCCTCCTGTGATCTGAGTACCCCAGTGTCATACCCCTCACACAGGGGTGGCTCATATCTGTACAGAGCTGCTGACACCACACCTGGGCCTCAGACTCCCGGAGCGGACTGGGCAGACCCTGGGCTCTCACGGCCTGTGGAAGGCTGAGGCGGGAGCCCAGGGCTGAGGATGGAAGGTACAACTTTCAGGTCATGGGGTCAGGGAGCAGAGGTGGCAGTGGAAGTGGAAAGCCTCTGAGATGCTCAGGTGGTGAGTGTGACCAGGAGACAGCAAAGACAGCTACTGGGGGAGGGTGTGGCTGCTATGGGGTGGGCGGGGCTGCTATGGGGTGGGTTACTGGGGGAGGGCGGGGCTGCTATGGGGTGGGTTAGTGGGGGAGGGCGGGGCTGCTATGGGGTGGGTTATGGGGGAGGGCGGGGCTGCTATGGGTAGGTTACTGGGGGAGGGTGTGGCTGCTATGGGGTGGGTTACTGGGGGAGGGCGGGGCTGCTATGGGGTGGGTTACTGGGGAGGGCGGGGCTGCTATGGGGTGGGTTACTGGGGGAGGGCGGGGCTGCTATGGGGTGGGTTACTGGGGGAGGGCGGGGCTGCTATGGGGTGGGTTACTGAGGGAGGGTGTGGCTTCTATGGGGTGGGTTACTGGGGGAGGGTGGGCTACTATGGGGTAGGTTACTGGGGGAGGGTGTGGCTGCTATGGGGTGGGTTACTGGGGGAGGGCGGGGTTGCTATGGGGTGGGCTAGGTGGGCCCCAGGAGGAAGGGAAGCAAGACTTGGTGGCCTTTGGGAAGAGTTTATGGATGGTTAGCGTGAGGTCACAAGCAGAAGGTGGCACCTACAAGCCAGAGAGAGATGCCACAGGAGGACCCAGCCCTGCGACACCTTGATCTCAAGCTCCAGCCTCCATGCTGTAAGAACACAGACGCTCCCCACCCCAGCCCACCTGCGAGGCTCCCTGCACACGAAAGACTTGAGACGGCACTCGACCAGTTGTTAGAGGACATACGATTCAACTCCTCTAAAACAGAACTGCTTCCACCCTCCCAATTCGGTGCGCAAGGCCAGGGAGTTCACAGATGTCTCCTGGTGCTCCCGCTGAAGGCCTGTGAACACCATCTCCTTGCGGGGGGGGGTGGCCACACCATCTTCACCTTCCTCCTCAGCTCGGGGACGCGGCCGTAGTGGACGATTCTCCAGTGACCCCTCGGTTCTCTTAAGGTAGGACCACCCTGTGCTGCATCCACTGTCCCCTGCCCCATCTGAGTCCCCCGAGGGCCAGGAGCTCCCTGGGGATGAGTGGGCGCCTCCATCCACACACACACACCCAGCCCTCGCCCGCCTTCCGCACACCTCCTGGACGGGAGGACTCTGCTGGCAGCACTCTCCCCCGCCACAGGCACCCCGACAACATAGTTCAACTCATTAATACTCTGCTTAAAAAGAAAAACTAACGAACGCCCCATTTTCCTAATTGGGTCAGCGGAGCACGCCTTGAATAGCATTCAAGGTGTTCACTTTCTACCTGAGACTGCCATGCATTTTTCCATCTGGGCTGGGGGACGAGGGGAACATGAAAAGCTCTCTCCCTAAATCCTTGGTCCGGCCTTCACAGCTGGCCGTCTCAACAAGGGGATCATCTAAAACACTGGGCACATTTTCCGACACGGCACAAACTCATGGGAACCATGGGTTCAGGGCCGCGGTGGAGGAGCTGGAAACAGTCTCCACACACCCACCACCCTTCACTCCCCACGCTGCCACGGGCGCCTAGCCCTCCTGCCGCAGCCCTCTGAGTAATCCCAAAGAAAATTCTGGAACATTCCTGGAGAACACATGTGGTCCTTTTCCATGACAAACTCCTGAGGGATCATCTCAGTCCAGCTGCGATGTTTTTCGACCTTCCCCACGATCAATAACACAGCAGGGGACGTCTTCACTCGGGTGGCACCTTTCTTCATTTGAATATTTTACATGCCCAGGAGTAGACCGGCCAGGTCAAAAGGTCTGAGCACCCCATGGCCCTGGGCACGCGTCTGGCCAATTGCTTTCACCGGAGTTACGCCAATTTATATGACCAAGCCACGGGGACCCAATTTCCTCTTAAGAAAATAAAATCCTTTTCTAAAATGAGGTACAGAGAAAATGGGTTTCAACCAGAGGACGATAAACTTCAAAGATATGAGTGTTTTCCACTGGAGTGGATTAGAGGAGACATAATTTCACACTGAAGGACTCATCAGAACAGATCTGCCAGAAAAATGGACTCTGATAACATCAGGCCTATTCCAGATCGCCAAGTCTGTGACAGTTTTCCTACTCATCTTCATGAACTTCGAACGGAGCATGCTTGTTGGCCCCGAGGCCAGCGTAAGGCTGTCTTGGGTGCCCAGGATAGAGCAGGTATGTTGGACAATGTGGGCAAGGATACCCCCAAACCACCCACTGAGACTGTTCCCGGAGACCAGAGGCAGGCAAGGGAGACAACCTGGTGCCACTGAGATCCCAATAAAATCCAGGATTTATTGATGAAAGGGAGAGCCAAGCCAGGGAAAATCAGAATCAAACGGCCGGCCCTGGGTGAATGAATGCACATTTCCCATAATTATATAGAGATGGAAATCGGCAGCGCAGAACAAAGGGGGGAAGGACAGCCCACTTCCAAGTTGTTTGCAGCGCAGGCTGAAAATAGATGCTGGAGAGGTGGTGCTGGAGAGAAACCGCCAGGGTTTGTCCCCAAGCCTCCTGCAATTAAACAACAGGCAACCTGCTGGGGGCAGGAACGGGAGCCAGTGGAGGGGGAAGCACCCCAGCAACATTGTTCCCCCTCCCCCTCCCCCATGCACCGGAGAAACAGGATGCCAAGGGCAGCCAGGAAGGTTTCCAGAGGCTGGTGCCAGGCCCAGAGAGACCTGAACTGGGTCCCTGGGATAGCGGAAGGGAGAAAAGCAAACTGGAGAGTCCAGAGTGGGCTCCCGGGGGACAGCACTCCCAGGCAAAGTCAGCCAAAGAGGGTAGGGTGGGGGGTCTTTCTACCGGGACAGAAAGCAGAGGTACCCCCTTCTCAGGGGTTCCCAGGAGGACATCTGAGCCTTCAATGCCTCAGGTTATTTATCTGTAAATCAGTATTTTTATTATTAGAAACAGGGTCTCGCTTGGTCACCTAGGCTGAGGTGCGATGGTGAGATCTCAGCTCACTGCAGCCTCAACCCCCCAGACTCAAGTGATCCTCCTGTTTCAGCCTCCCAAGTAGGTGAGATTACAGGTGTGTATCACCATGCCCGACTAATTTTTATTGTTTAATTTTCTGTAGAGATGGGGTCTTGCTATATTGCCCAGGCTGGCCTCAAGCAATCCTCCCACCTTGGCCTCCCAAGGCACTGAGATTATGGATGTGAGCTGCTGTGCTCAGCCTCATCTGTCAACCAGTAACAAGGGTGACGCTGGGAAGCACAGGTCAACAGCTGGTGTCCCAGGCCCTGCTCTCAGCACTCCACAGACGCCGAGTGTCGAGCGGCCACCTGACCCCCGCACAGGAGGCAGGGCTATCATCCCCATGACACTGAGACGGTCCAGTCACCTGTTCACGGCCCCGCGGCTGGGAAGGAGCCAGTGCTCCGAGGTCTGTGTTGCAACGTCAACTGCCACTCTCTCCCTCCCACCCTTCTCTGAATGATGAGGGATAGAACAGGACCACTGGGTGCCATCAGCATGAATGAGGTCATCCAGTGGAGAGCCTCTGCTGCCTCCCAGGCCCAGAGCATGGCTCAAGGCCCATGGTGCTATTTAAGAGTTTCTCTGTGCTCATAAAAGAACCTGCTTCCATGGGGCCTGGCAGCTGCTCTCTGATCTGAGGATGGGCAGGACTGAAGCTGAGGCCTGGGCATTCCCCTCCCTGAGTGGGACAGCATCACTTTACAGAGGAGGGTGCAGGCCCCCATCGGGAGGAGGGGACCCCCGCACCAGCTCATCATCAATCTCGACAGGGCCCTCCACGGAGCTTCGACCCCCACCGCAGCGCAGGGTTCTGGGAGTGCACTCAGGAGACGGAGGCACAGGTCTACCTCCGGGGCCTCAGCTGTGCAGTCACACCACACCAGGGCACCCCGCAGGAGGCTCTCCCTCCTGCCCACTCAGCGCTTGACAAGGTTCACTCCTCCTACCGCCACAATTCTATTGAGGTTCCAGTGAGATGGGGTCCCCCACATCGTCTCACAGGGCAGTGATGGGGTTGGCAGCAGCAGGGCCTCCTGTCTGAGATTCTCAGCAAAAAAGTGATGCCAGGAGGCAAAGCCGTCAATCCCAGGATCTGCTGTCAGCGTTAAAAATAGGGGGATATACGCCTGGCTGCCAGACCCCCCGCCAGGGAGGGTGCTGCCCCCATACCCCGCTCAGCGTTTCAAATTAAGTTTTAATTGCTCTGGAGCGGGGACCAGCCCTGAAAACCTGCCCCAGCGTCTTTCTGTGCTCAGCAGCCACCCCATCCAGGGTCTCATCCCTGCGCCTGAACTTCCCACGCTCCTCTCTCAATTCACTCCTCTCACGGCTCCAAGCTCACAAGCAGAGGCTACCATGCAAGCTCGCCCACAGTCCCCAGAGAGAGGAGCCAGCCTGGCTCTGCCTGGGGTGTCCCCACCCACCGAGCCCTCATCATTTGGCTGCCGGGGGGGGCCAAGAGCCAGCCCGGGGCCTGCCCAGCAAGGCCTGGATCAAAGCGGAGTGGGGGGTAGGGCTTGGAGACAGTCCCCACTGCAGGCCTGCCAGGAGACCACCTCCTCCCAGGCTTCACGACTACAGGAGCCCTGAGGTGCCCAGGGCTGCTGAGGTGACCGTGGCTGGAGGGGACCAGCCAGCTGGGCTGTGGCTTCATCTTGCTAGAAGACATGGCAATGCCTGCGGTAGGGAGGGCGGCCCCACACCTATTCTCAGTTCCCAAAAGAGTCTGAGGTCTGCTGGGCTTCATTTTACAGCCAATGAAACGGAAGAGGAAAGGGCCTCTCAGGACAGCCGTCTCTCCACGGAGGCTTAGCGACAGCGATCTTATGAGTGCTGCCGAAAAAGCAGCCAGAACTCCGGATTTTTATGTGAAATCTCCTGATTTTAAATACCAGCAACGAGTTCCTATTTTATCAAAATGTGCCTTACAGCATGGGCTAAAAGAATCTGCCCATGAGCCGCCAGGAATGGTGGGGTGGGGGTTTGAAAGACAGGCAATGTCAGGGCCTGGTAGGGGCGATCAACCTCCCCGCTCCCCATTCTTCCGCCGCTTCCCAAAGTGAGCTCCGTGGAACCCTGGAGACCCCTGAGGCTGACTGTGCAAACCGGGTTCGACAGTCACGTTCGGGGAAATGCCAGGCCAAATGAAGCTAAGGGGCTTTCTAATTGCAGGTCTCGCCAGGACCTGAAATGCCCTCGAGTACATCCTGAGGGTCCAGGAAGGAAGTAACGTAGGCAGCGCTTCCAACACGATCTGACCCCAGAGCCGTGTTTTGCAGCACGGTCCTGGCACTCACCAGAATCCAGCACCTCTGCCCTGACAGGTGAATGCCACGTGTGCAGTTCAGGGTCTGAGGAATTTGGGCATGGGATGTACACGCCATGTCCAGTGATGCCCGCCACCCTCAATGGTGCACTCTGGCTATGATGTTAATTACACAATGGGAGCGCCAGTCCTCTCCCGGAGCAAGCAGGCCTTATGCCAGCTTGTATCAGGACCACCAGGAATGTCAACCAGTGCCTGCTTCTGGGAGAGCAACTGGGCACCGTACAGACGGCCGGGGCTCTGAGTGGGTGAAGGGGAACCTTGCTCTGAGGCTTGATGCTACGTGAATGAGTCAGAGGAGGATGTGAGTGGTGCCCAGGGAGGATGTGAGTGGTGCCCAGGGATGCCGGCTGCAGGGCCACTGAAAATATGAATGGTAGAAACGGCCTGGACCTCACCTTCCAGAATGTTCACACATTCCAGGGCACGCTGCCCCCTGCCCCCCAACAAAAGACACACGGTACAATTACCAGCAAGATGAATACGCCCATAGGCAAGGCGTGATGACATGTACCTGAAATCCCAGCTACTAGGGACGCTGAGGTAGCACTGTTTGAGCCCAGGAGTCTGAGACCAGCCTGGACAACACAGTGAGACCCTATCTCAACATATTAATATGTATATACATATGCACGTATGTCAGTTGCTGGTCTAAAAAAGGTGAGGTAGAGAAAAGACACGAATCCACAATCTACTCCCCCTAGATCACATCTGCATGATGGGTGCACAAATGGGGCTGGAAGTCCTTCTTTGCACGGGGGCCAGCAGGCTGCGGCAGGCCAGTGTAGGAAGTGGGTGCCTGGGCTAGGGTGGACCCCGGGGCTGGCTGGACTAGAGCGTAACCCTGGGCCAGTGTCAAATGAGAAGACAGGGGCTCGCTGTGTGAGAATATAACTTACTCACACACGTGTCAGTACGCAGTAGCTGCACTCCCTCCTCTCCTTGAATTTTCTTATGAGGGCATTCATGTCCAAAGAACGAAACCACAGCAGAAAATACGCAGCAGAAGCGTTGTGTCAAATCTGTTAATAGCTGCCATTGATCAAGTGTCGTACATGGTGGTCTCAGGTCCATGATTTCTCTACATTGTCTCTATTTTTTTAAGAAATGTTTTTACTCGTGGCAAAACACACATAAAATTTAGCATTTTCATCATTTTTAAGTGCACAGTACATTCACAATGTTAGGTGACCATTACCACCATCTGTCTTCAGGACTTTTTCATCTTCCCAAACCGAAAACGCTGTCCCCATGAAACACACACTCTTCATTCCCCCTCTCCCCTAGCCCCTGGCCCTCGTCATTCTACCCTCTGTCTCTGTGAATCTGACGACTCTAGGGACCTCATATGAGTAGAGTGATACAGGATTTATCCTTTAGTGACCAGTTTCTTTCACTCAGCACTGTGCCCTCAAGGTCCCTCCATGTTGTAGCCTGCATCACAACCTCCTGTGGCACCTCCTTTAATCTTCACAATAGTGTCAGCGGTGAGTACTCAGGTGACCAGATGAGATCAGAGAGGTCAAGCAACATGCCCAAAGTCACACAGCGGCACCTGAAACTTGAATCTAGAGATGTCTGCCTCCAGGCTTCCAGCCCAGATGCTATACCTCCTGTCCCTAAGGCCACAGAGGAGCAGCGGTGTTTAATGCATTTTTCAAGCAACTGCATCACTTTACCCAAATGAGATGCCCACTCTTCACACCTGCTGCAGGGGTACAGCGAGTTCACACAAACTTGGAGCATTGACATTCCAAAAGTGACCCATAAACATGGCTCTGGCTCGCAGCGGAAGGCTGGGACCCAGCCCTCTAGGGACTGCCGGTCCCTGGTGAGAATTCCTGAATCCTGTCCAGAATCCCTCCCCACTCTCTGGACTTGCCACTTGACTGAGCCCTCCACTCTCAGATCAAATGCCAGAGCCTCGCAGAACAAGACAGACTTTCCTTCAGAAAAGATCTTCTCCCCCAGCAAAGGCACAAGAAAGGGCTGCTGCAGCTGGGGCTCCTAATTGTCCCCCACTTTTGTTCTCCTGTCTTCCTCTGGAATATACCTGGCCCTTCATCTGGTCACCTGGCTGTCCACAAAGAAGATGGTTTAAGAACATGGCTGTCCACTTAAGAAAGGAGCTGTGACGTAAGTTCCTGATCAATGGAAACATAAATAAAAGCAATGGGTCTACTTAAGGAAGGTGACCTTACAGGAAAAGGGAATAATGCCTTTCTCCTATCCCTTTCTCCTTTCTGCAGATTGGAATGATGATGCAATGTGTGGAGCTGAGGCAGCCACCTTGGAGTATGAGGGCAATTGTGCATGGAGTCCACACATGATGGGGCAGTAAGTCAGAAGAATGTGCATCTCACATACCACAGAACCCTGCCTCAGCTCTGGACCACCTAGCTGGACTTTTATGGAAAAGACAAACTTTTTTTAAAACTTAGGATTTTTAGTTACTCACAGACAAATCTCACCATGACTATTAGAGGCTGGCAATGTCTACTTAGAAAGACTTGAGTGAGCAGTAGCATAGTTATTGAGAACACAGAGCTTGGGGTCCGGCTGGACCATGGCAGGGAGGTTCAAACTCTCACGAATCATCCTGCGTAGATGCAAGGGTCAGAGCTGCCTGGCCCCCAGGCTGGGGACGTGAGGTAGACTCATAACCAAATGACCGTGATAGAACGTACCAATTCCTAAGAATCAGCCACCCCGTGAAACTCTGCAGGCGGTCTGCTCCCATTCCCATCTCCTGAGGCCATGAAAATAAAACACAGTTCCTTTTAAAACCAAGACCTCACTCTGTGCCCAGGAAGCAGGACGACTGTAGGGGTCCCCTGGCCTCCGGGGGAGGAGCAGGGGCACGGTTGGCAGAGGTGAGAGAGGGCTCAGACTCAGGCATGATGTGCGTTCCACCTGTGAGAGCATATAGCCCCTCGTCCTGCTGTTTCCAAAGCGTTTGCACAGTGCCAGCTTATACGGACCACAAAGAAAACTGGCTCCTGCTTAGAAACTTTAAAGAAAGAATATTAGGAGAGCGACAGATATAAACCCCAATCAACTTCAAAGCTGTCCCAGGGAAGCACTTCAGGAAGAAGTTTCCTCAGAAGGCGACGTGGGGGCTCCACGGGGCCCACAAAGGGCACTGTGTTTGTGGGATGCAGGCAGGGGCCAGGCAGGAGGGTTGCAGGGGAAGGGCAGGAGGAACTGGGTGGCTGTCCAGGACAGTGCCACCATATGCACTCCACGAAGGCCCCCAGGTTTCTGGGAGACTGTGCGTTCTTCATGACCCATGAATGGCTGGGCACGGTGGCTCACACCTGTAATCCCAGCACTTTGGGAGGCTGAGACAGGCAGATGATGAGGTCAGGAGTTCGAGACCAGCCTGGCCAATATAGTGAAACCCCGTCTCTACTAAAAATACAAAAATTAGCTGGGCATGGTGGTGCGTGCCTGTAGTCCCAGCTATTCGGGAGGCTGAGGCAGGAGAATCGCCTGAACCCAGGAGGCGGAGGTTGTGACGAGCCGAGATCGCACCACTGCACTCCAGCCTGGGCAACAGAGTAAGACTCCTCTCAAAAAAAAAAAAAAAAAAAAAAAAATTCCAGGCCCAGGATGGCTGTGCTGTTAGGAAGGAGCCCAAGGCGGGGGAGCAGGGGAGGGGCTGCCTGGCCAAGGCCTTGAGTCTCCACACCATCGTCCGATGGAGGAAGCCAGCGTTCCCGGAACCAGTGGGCCACGTGGGAAGTTGTGCGGAGCCCCACGGCCCTGCCCTGGGGAAGCGGAGCCGTCAGGCCCACTCTCAGACACCCTCAGTGCCTGGCACCGGGTTTACAGGAGGCAGCAAGCCTTGGCAGGGTTCTCCTGGGCTCCCTAGAGCCTGTGGGGGAGAGTGAAGTTGGGGGAAATGAAACATGGGAAACACTCCGTGAGCTCTGGAAACAGAGCCAGACTCTTTCTAGGGAGCAGACACTGGAAGCTCCAGCCAGGTGGACCTGGACCAGGCATCCCGGCGCCTCCCACGGGCCCTGGAGCTCAGAGCACAGCTTCTTGGGAGAGCCCAAGTGCGGGAGAGGATGTGAGTCACGGTGGCCACGGGGACAGATAGACCTTGAGGCTGCAGCGAGGCTGAGTGCCTCGGCTATTGTCACCCAGTGACCCAGAGAGGTTTGAAGCCGGCTGGTGCTCAGTTCCTGGTGCAGCCTTAAGCGTCTCTTCCCGTCTCTTTAAGGCCGGGTTGGGGGGTGGTGGAGGGGGGCTGCCTCTCGGCAGGCAGGGCAAAGGCAAATGTCTCCTCCCAGCAGCACCACCAGCCTGGAGCGTGTGATGTGTAGGATGGTTCCTGGGCATCTGCCTCCAGTCTCAGTAATGGGAGGGAGACAGTGAAAATGCAGGGTGCGCCCTGTGTTCCTGGAGCTGCCGTGACTACTTTATACACACTGGGTGGTTTCAGACGACAGAAATGCTTCCTCTCACAACCTTAGAGGCCAGGAGTCCCAACTCAGGGTGGTGGCAGAGCTTCCTCCCCCACAGGGGCTCTAGCAGAGGACCCTTCCTGCCTCTTCCACTCTTCTCTGCCTCCGTCTGCACGTGGCCTTCCTCTCGGAGTGCCTCTGTGGGTCCCTGTGTCTGAATCTGCCTCCTTCTTGTTAGAAAGACCTCAGTCATTGGGCACACTACTCCAGCACCGCCTCATGTTAACCAAACCAATTAAACCCACGGAGACCCTATTTCTAAAGAAGGTCACATTCTGAGGTTCAAGTTGGACACGAAATTGAGGGGGACAGCATTTGACCCAGAAAAAGATCCTCAGTGTTAACAGTGATTCACTCGGGGAGTGGGGGGAGACGGAGGTTTGGATGAATTTTGTATGTATGCATATTTATCCCTTGCTTTTGTGTAATTTCTACGAAGACCATGTATTACCTCTTTATTCGGAGGCAAATAAATAATAGTATATTTTTGATAAAGAAAAAATGATCTAAGATCTCAAAGGTCCCTGTTGATCGTCATGAGTAGGAAAGTTACCAACCCTAAAAATGCTAAGATCGGGCCGGGCACAGTGGCTCACGCCTGTAATCCCAGCACTTTGGGAAGCCGAGGTGGGTGGATCACAAGGTCAGGAGTTCAAGACAGATTGGCCCACATGGTGAAACCCTGCCTCTACTAAAAAATACAAAAAAATTAGCTAGGCATGGTGGTTCGTGCCTGTAATCCCAGCTACTTGGGAGGCTGAGGAGGAGAATTGCTTGAACCGGGACCTGAAGGTCGAGGTTGCAGTGAGCTGAGATCACGCCACTGCACTCCAGCCTGGGCTACAGAGCGAGACTCTGTCTCAAAAATAAAAATAAAAAAATGCTGAGATTGAATCTGATGAGTCCAGCAGAGAGAAGGCTGCTGCCTCATGGCCCTAGAAACCTGGTACGTAGGAATCATGGCCAGTGTGGCTGCCAGCACTCAGCCCAGCCCACAAAGTAAAGGGAAGTGAGCGGGTGCCTCCGATTCCACCCGCAGGGACCTACATTCAGCCCTGGAGCTGGAAACCCAAGTGAGTGCATGCATGGCTGGACGGAGGGGAGAAGCACCAAGGTCCAGAAGGTGAACCACATGCTCTCCGTCCAGGCACAGGCAAGGAAGGGCCTTCGGGGAAGGAGACGCAGAAGGGGCCCGAATGGAGGACGGACGGAGGCCCACACAATGAATGGTCCTGCCAACGCTGACAAGAAGGCCACTGAAATGTCCCTCTCTGTTCTCAGTGGGGAGCCCAGAGAGAGACACCCATGGCTGGAAGCAGGCACCACGGGGGCGAAGCTGCTGGGGTGTGAGTGTATCAGCCCCCGGCCTCCTGGGTCCTGGATGAGCCCTCTGTCCACCACCGAGCAGGGACGAGGCTCTGGTCTCCCTACCACACCTGTGGTGCACACGGGGAGTGGACAGCAGCAGCTGTGCTCCTTTTTGTTTCTGCAGATATCCAGATCACAGTTCATCCATAGCTACGGGAAACCCACCCCCAGAGGTTCATAACTGTCCATCTATCTAGGAGGTCTGGCCTGGCCCATAGTCCTGGAAATCTGGGCACTCTAGGTGACCTGTTAATAAGAAAGGACAGCCATTTGGCCAGATGCCAGCACACGGCGCAGTGGCTCTGGCTGTTTGCACAGCAGGCTCGGCTGCCCCTCACTGACTTCATGATCAGGGATAATTAAAACGGCTTCCCCTGCATGTTCTCCTCCCTCACCCAATGTGGTCACGTGAAGAACAAGCGCAGAGGAAATTAACAAGGTATTCTAAGCCGTAAAGGACAGATATGCTAGCAGCTGGGGAGTAAGCCAGGTTTCTGGAAGCTCCCCGTATCTAGAATGTTGGGCTCTGGGCAAACTGCCCATCAGTCTGGCCCATCTCAGCCACAGAAGATTTCAGATCCATCCTCTCTGCTCCCCGAATCCTTTGCTCAGCTCTGATCCTCTCAGCTCTTCCAACAACTCCTGGCAGGTCCCCCCTTCAGCCAGCTCCCCCTTCCTGATTCCTGAGCCCCCAAATTACAGCTCTGACCAGGGCATGTGCTTTAAAAATCTTCAACAGCTCCCATGCCTAGAACAAAAGTGAAGGAATGGGAATTCCTGCATTCAAATCCTGGTCTCAAACTTCACAGGAGACAGGGAGTAAAGATAAACTGGCAGCCCCTGAGGGAAGCTGCCTTCCATGGCACAGGGCCTGGCATGTGGTAAGCTCACGAAAAATGTGAGGTGAACAGAAGAGAGGAAGGAAAGAGTAAAGAAAGGTCGGGAGAAAGGAAGGAAAGAAAAGTAAATCAATGGGAGGATGGGTAACTGCAAGGTTGGTTGGATGGCTGGATAGCTGGATGGGTGGGTGGGTGGGTGGGTGGATGGATGGATAAGTGAATGAACAGAAATATGGATAATGGATAGATGGATGCATGAATGGATAAAGAGATGAATGAGTGCATCAATAGGCAGATGGACAGATGAAGGATGGATGGATGAATGAAGAAATGCATAGATGAATGAATGGACAGATGGATAGAAAGATGAATGAATAAATTGATAGACAGATGGGTGGATAAATGAATAGGTGAGTGAATGGGTGGATAAATGGATAGATGAGTGAGTGGGTGGGTGGATGAGTGGTTCATTGGGTGGATGGATGGATGATGGATGGATGGATGGATAGCTGATGGGATGGATGGATGAATGAACAGATGGATGAATGGGTAGATAGATGGATGAATGAATGGATGAATAAATGGACAGATGGATGGATGGGTGGATGGGTGAGTGAATAAGTAGGTAAATAAATGCACAGATGAGCAGGTGGGTGGTTGGATGGGCAGATGGGTGGTTGGGCAGGTGGATGGACAGATGGATAAATGACTAGATGAATGAATAGATGAATGAATAAATGTATGAATGGGTAGACAGATGAATGGATAGATAAAATAATGGATGGATATTTAGACAGATGAATGGCTGAGCAGATGGATGGGTGGGTGAATGGATAAATGAGTGGATAGATGGATGAGCGGATGGGAGGTTGTGTGGTTGGTGGACAGATGAATGAATGGGAGGGTAGATAGATACATTAGTTGTATATATAAAGGCGACCTTCCCCCTCTTAGACTGTTTTGCCCATGTATATTTCCTTGTCCCTGGGTGGTGTGAGTTTAAACCATAATTGATGCATTATTTCATTGAAAACACCAACAGCCCTATAAGGGAGGCATCTGATTCCTGCTTTATTGAATCAGAGAGTTTCAAGGATCTTACACAAAGTCCCACTCAATAAGCTGGTGGCAGAGCCGGAATTCAAACATAGCCACATATGCCTATCTGTGCCGAGGACGCTTTGCCCAGTGTGGTTCTCCCTCCTTTTCCCAGCCCCAAGCATCACCTGGAACTCTGGATACCCACCGGATGGACACCCCTGGCCTACCCTTAAATTCTGTCTACCTCGTCTCTGTCCTTAGTCTGACAGGGTTGGTGGTACCTGTTTTGAACTTACAGCTCTCCCCCGCTAACTCACGCTCTCTGCAACAAACTGCCTCTGGTGCAAATGTTCCTGCAACAGGGATAAAGCAAACATTTCCCTGATGATGGCCCCAGCAGCCAGGTGGCAGCCACAAGAGCTGGTTTCCATGCTTTGCAAAAACTTCAGCAAACTCCAAGAGCTGGGGTCTGAGAGCCCAATCAGGCCACAGGATGACTGACAGTGGACAAATAAGTGGGCCTCAGCTCCCAACCTACAGAATGGGGGATAATGCAAGTAACAGCCACACAGGGTTATTTCAGGAATCAAACGATAATGCACAAGACTTAGCACTCAGTAAACACTCACTATACGGGGACCCCCTTTTCAAACGCCTGCTCCTAAGCAAAGCCTTCTCAACATAGCCAGAAGCAGCCTGGAAGCCGAGCCCCTCCCAGGCTGACTCCGGCCTTCCCTAACACAGGGCTCAGTCACGTGCCCAAGAGATGACTACTGGGTTTTGGATACTCTATTGCCTTTTCCTCAAGTGGTTTCACCCTGGTGCCTTTCTCAGGACTTGGGAGGGCCAAGCCCTTGGTCAGTGCCCGAGAGCATAAGCAGTTGACATACAGGTTCTGCTGCCCATCCCGTCATCCTCAGCACTGTAGTCAACGTGATAATAGCCCACCTCTTGCTATCAGGGGCAGCACGGAGCCAAGGGAAGATCTAAGCCCATGAGACCTGCAACTCTCCAGTAGGAACTGACAGCAGCGTTAGCACATGATATCACGAAGACACCACGACCCCTGAAACCCAAAAATGGCGGTAACAGCAGATCACAGCAATGGGGCACTTCCATGAGTCATGTGCCATGTTCCACAGTTCATACACATCATCTCAAGGGCCTGGGACCCAGGACGGGGCCGCGTCTGACCTAGTGTGTGGGTGCTCGGCTGCAGCCTCCACCCACCCCACCTAGGAATCTTCATACTGTAGCATGATGGATTCTCAGGGACTGTGGCAAGTTGCAAGACACCATTTGGAGAGGAAATTATTCAGAGCATAGCACACCCATGACCTGTGCTTCTCAGCTTTCATCCCAGCCCAAATGTGCCAGGAGCTAAATTTAGGGTGAGGGTTGTACCCAGCCTGTGCTCTGTCAAGAAAGAGCCGAATGCTGCTGTGAAGTCACCCAGGAGCATGTGCTTCCTGTCCCCTGTTCATAATCCATTTTAAATGGACTCATCAACATTCACTGCCACGCTCATATAAAATAACAGCAGCAACTGCCACTAAATTTGTATTGCGCTATACGGCCAGGCTGGTCTTCTATTACTCATGGCCATGCCAGGTAGGCAGGGGGCTCGTGATACCCACGTCTGAAGCTACAGGCACGGCAGTGTGCCATGCAAAAGCCCATGCCCTCCTGCAGTCTTTGCTATCCACTCAGCGGGCCGGACTGGAAACCCAGGCATGACTCTGCACACCCAACACCCAGTCACAAGGCAGATTGCAACCTGGCCACAGCTGATTCTCCCATGGACATGGCAACAGTCTCCCAATGTGAGCCCCGCTTCCTTCCTTCCTTGCGAAAGACAGCTATCCATGTAACAGATAAAGGATTCTTCTTAACAATATAAATCATGGTAACTTCTTCACTAAAACTCCTGAAAGGTTCTCCACGTTTAGAAATGAACCTAGACCCCTGATTTAGAAAACATGAGGTTCAAGGGACCTGGCTCCTATCTCCAGCGTAACTTTGCTACCTCTTCTGGACTATGTACCTCCCCACCCACACCTCCATCTGGCTACCCCTGGCATCTGGGAGATCCCAAGCAAGTTCTTTCCCATGGCAGGGTCTTGCCCAAAGCTGTTTTCAGGAATGTGCTATCCACACATCTGTACGTGCTCATCCCTCCCAAAGACATTCCTGACCATTTTGCTTTTACTACTGGACAGTCCACCTTGCCCCCGAGTATCACGCTATCCTTTCTGCACTGTAGCACTGGTGTTGAGCCTAGAGTCATAAAATGCTTAATACAGCACTAATCTTGATGGGTGGGTGGATGAATGGATGGGTGAATGGATAAATAAAATGGTGAGTGGGTGTGTGGTTGAGTAGATAAATGGATAGGTGGGTGGATGAATTGGATGGACAGGTGAATGAATGTATAGATAATGGATAGATGAACAGATGTCTGGATGGATGGGTGGATGTGGGTAAGTAGGCAAGTGGATGAACAGATGAATAGATAGGTGAATGGATGGATGGATAGAGGATGGATGAATGAATAAATGGATAGACGGATGGGTAAGCGGGTGGATGGATAGATGAATGGACTGATGAATGCATGGATGGATGAGTACATGGATAGATTAATTAATGGATAGATGATAGGTCGATGGGTCGGTGGACATATGGATCGATAGATGGGTAGAGGGATGAGTGTGTAGGTGGATGGATGGATGACAGGTGGGTAGACAGATGGATCAATAGATGGCAGATAGATGAGTGTGTGGGTGGGTGGGTGGATGGATGGATGGATGGATAAATGGATGAAGTGGGTAGGCAGATGAATGGATGGATGGAAAGATGGGTAGCTGGATGGGTGAGTGGGTGGATGAATGGATGATAAGTCGGTAGATAGATGGATGGACAGTCAGACAAGTGGATGAATGGCATCATGGGTAGATGATAGATATCACCACCTCCGCAACAGAGTCAGGGAAACCTCTTCAGAGAAGTTGAGAAACAACACGTAGAGCCAGCAAGTGGCAAAACAGGGCCAAGTCGCTGCCCTTGAACCTGGTTTGATCCACATGAAGTAGGAAACATGCCAGGAAGCTTGTTACCACAGATTGGTTCTACCCTCAAGGCAGGTGTCAGCACAGCTGCAGAGATGCACTAAGCCCTCTTTCCCTGTCAGGGCTAAGCACAAGGACAGATGCCTGGGCTCTGGAGCACTGCACCTCCAGGCACCGTCTAAAAACCGAGTCCCCGGGGTCCAGCTCACGGTCGGGACTGATGAGTGGGATGCCAATGACTCTTCCAAATTCAGCCTTGGCAGAAACTCTCCAGCACCCAGCTCGGCAGTCATCCTCCTACAGTGTTCTTCAAAAGACCCTGACTATCTCCCTCCCTGCAGAGCAAACATCCCCACCTCCAACCTCCCTCAACATCTGACCCTGTCCCTTGCTCCCTTCACATGGTCAGGGGTCCCTTTCTCTCAGAAGCCTCTGCCCCAGACCAGGGGGAACACAGCTCACCTGATCCCACCACCTACATACCTTATCACACCTGCCCCAAAGCTCCCATGGCTATGAGTTACTTGGGTGTGAGGGATTTTCTCAGCTCTATACTTCGCACCCCCGGACTCTTATCAGCCTGAATGTCCCCTCACAGGCCCCTTCTCCCCACAGGCCATGTTACCCTCGTGCAGACCTGCCCTTCAGACCTTTCCTACCACCCATGAAGATGACGGGGTCCCTTTATGTAACCCCACGTAAGAATTTTTTTTTTTTTTTGGGAGGGAGTCTCACTCTGTCACCAGGCTGGAGGGCAGTGGTGCAATCTTGGCTCACTGCAACCTCCACCTCCTGGGTTCAAGCAATTCACCTGCCTCCGCCTCCCGAGTAGCTGAGACTACAGGCATGCACCACCATGCCCGGCTAATTTTTTGCATTTCAGTAGAGACGAGGTTTCACCATGTTGGCCAGGATGGTCTCGATCTCCTGACCTCGTGATCCACCTGCCTCGGCCTCCCAAAGTGCTGGGATTACAGGTGTGAGCCACCGCGCCAGGTCAAGAATGTTTTGAAGGTGGGAATGGCCTGTGGAACACAGGAGGGAACAAGGGAGTAAGAATTAGGCCAACAGAGTGTGTGTTTCATCTGTCCACCTCCAACCCCCCCCGTGTGTGGAGGGCAGAATGCAAGGTCCCCAGGGACTGCGACCCAGTCCTGCTTTCCTGCCAGTTGGGTGAATGAACCAGGACAAACAGTTAACCATTTTTCCCTCACTCTCTTACTTGAAGAAAGTGGGTGAATACTTGTCCTTTGACCTCTCAATGCCATAAAAAGTACAAAATGAAATGCGAGCATGCATTTATAGTTTTAGAAATATACGCAAGGGGCCAGGTGCAATGGCTCATGCACTTTGGAAGGCTGAGAGGCAAGAGGATGACTCAGCCCTAGGCCCAGGAGTTCGAGACCACCCTGGGCAACATGGCAAAATCCCATCTCTGTTTAAACAAAACAAAACAGAAAAGAAGAAAAGAAAGAAAAGAACATGTGTATATGGATCACACCATAAAGCCCCTTTATTCCAAATTTCCCTTTCTGCAGGGGCCATGTGCATCTCAGAGGACACTTTCTTCTCAAGACCCAGGGAAAGGACATCCCTTGGGCTGCTGGCCACAAAAGGAACAGCGCTGGTCTCTCCGGGTCCCCTCGTGGTAGGGGAGGAGTGCCGACCTGCCCCCTCTGCAGGCACCGTCAGTCCACGCTGGCAGCCACCACCAGGCATTTTAATCAGGCCCCAGGTTAGTAAATCCTGCCACTTCCCTGGGGGCTTCAACCCTGCCGCTGGCAGATCATGTTTAACAGCAAGACCTGCTATTACACCTGTTTCCATGTGAAAATAAATGAGTCCCAAACCTACTAATGGGTTTGCTCCTCCAGTCCGTCCTCCTAAAAATGGGTCGTGAAGGACTAATGCTTTTAAAACACTATAAAACAAGATCTGGAATGGCTCTGATGCCTCAGAAGTGTATTAAGATGAAAATTTATGTTTTTATACACCACACGGCATTGAAATACAAGCTCTAAAATAAGAGGCAGAATTACTGTGTGTTCTGACAAAAAATTCCCAGCCCTCCCTGGGCCTGAACCTGCATCAAAACACAATTTCCATCAAAATTCCCATCAAAGGTCTTATTTGGTGGAAAGCAGGCTTTTTAGACTTAAATTGTTGTTTTTCTTAAAATACAAACAAACCCTGCAAACATCCACGCCAGAGTTAATTGCACTGAGTTGGCCTCCTCTACAAGCCAGTTAACTCTGCTCAGGGCATGGGGTTTCTTTGAATACTCCAGGCAGGTGCAAATCCACACAGCCTCTGCAGGCTACAGGGTTTGTGCCTTGAGACTATCCCAGTAGATGCCAACCCCAGGCCAAAAGGGAAAGGCCGGGAATAAGCCAGACTTCAGGGAGCTTAGAGCTAGACAATAAGTCAGCACGGGAATAAATGAGTGATCTAACCGGGAGGAGAACCGAAAGACCAAGGCAGAGCCATGATCAGTGGGAATGGGAGCAGAGCCCGATTTGGATAGCGGGGGCCAGGAGCAGAGGGACACAGATGCAGCCAGTGTGCAGAGAGCAGGGGACCAAAAAACAAGTGAAGACCTGGGAAGGATCCTGGAGCACTGGGTCTCCCAGGCCATGGGGAGTCTGATGTTGATACTAAGCCTGCTGCGATGAAGTGTCTCAAGGAGGAGGGTGTGTGACACAATCTGACTGATGGTCTTTGTTGAAAGATCCCCTCTCCCACCTCCTGGGGTGAAGAATGGATTGTAGGTGAAGGGAGGAGAACGTGGAGCCCGGCTGGCAGGCTTCGCACTGGTCTGTGTAGTGTCTGGAATGGGCTTGCATAGAGACCATGGAAATGGAAAGAAGGGCAATATGTCAGCTGGAATTCGGAGCCTGGACACAGGACTGGACTGGCTCATGGACTGGACAAGGGGTAACAAACTGGGGATGATGCTCAGGCTTCCGGCTTGAGTGGATGGACCATGGACAAAGAGGGAAATCTATGTGCTTGGGGTGGGGGGAGCTTGGTTTTGGACACACTACATTGGAGGACACCTTTGGGATCCCCCCCCACGGGGGTGGTCAACTGGGCAGCGAGGCACAGTCTAGAGTCTAGTGAACTGGAGGTGGGAATTTGGGAGGAGGAGACGTGGACATGGGGCTGACTTTGCTCAAGTCTTGGGGCTCTCGGTCTCAGCAGGAGACAAGCCACCTTACCTCAGTGACTCAGGGACACGGGCTAAACAGGTGTGGGCTGGTAGGCAGGGCAGAGGCCGCTCCGCAGGACTCAGGGACCGGGGTAGCATCCACCTTAGATGCTGGGGATCGAGGGGTTTTTACACCTGGGTAGGTTTAGAGAAAACCCCGAACACCGTCACATTCCAGGGACAAATCTCAAAAATGATCTGTAGGCCAGACAGCAGGTGAGAGAGGCCCCTGGTCAGGAGGCTTGGCCTGGGTTGAGCGGCCCACTGGGATGGGCTCCACAAGGTGACACCTCTCCCCATAAATGCCTGTCTGTTTCAGCTGATCTAAGCACCAGACCCTGAGCTGACGGTACACCTGCCCAGTGCCCAGTGTCGTCACCCCCACGAACACAGTCTGGCCTCATCCCAGCTCATCCAGTGCTGGCCAGGTGTGGACGAGCCTCAGGTGTCCTCTGCTCCATGCCCTGGGATGCCTGTGAATCCCCCGCCACGGCTTAGCGGGTGGAAGACACACATTCCTTTGGGGCGGGGGCGGTTTCCTTATCTCCACGACTCATCCACCTGCTCCCAGGGCAAATCCTCATCATAACTCTGGATCCCAATGAAGGTACAATTCAGAGTCTAAAATAACCCAGGGTGGTGCGAACAGCTCTGGCGAGGCCTGGCGCCTCCTTTCAGACTACACCTGGTCCACTCTCTCTGGCACCCGGGCTGGGGACATGGGGAAGAGGCACCGGCAACCCGTTTTGGTCTCTCGGACCTCAGAATATGGAATATGACTTTATTTGGAGATGAGGTCTTTTTTTTTTTTGAGATAGAGTCTTGCTCTGTCATCCAGGCTGGAGTGCCATGGCGGGATCTCGGCTCACTGCAACCTCCGCCTCCCAGGTTCAGGTGATTCTCCTGTCTCCTGAGTAGCTGGGACTGCAGGTGCACGCCACCACACCTGGCTTCTTTTTTTGTATTTTTAGTAGAGACGGGGTTTCACCATGTTGGCCAAGATGGTCTCCATCTCCTGACCTCGTGATCCACCCGCCTTGGCCTCCCAAAGTGCTGGGATTAGAGGCGTGAGCCCCCGCGCCCAGCTGGAGATGAGATCTTTACAGCTACATGGAGTCTTTAAAGTGGAGTCACTCAGGTAGGTCCTCATCCAACAGGAGGGATGCATTGTAAGAAGAGGAAACCTGGACAGACAGGAAGAAACTGAGTGAGGATGATGACAGCCACCTGCAAGCCAGAAGGAGAGGCCTCAGGAGAAAGCAGTCCCTGGACACCCGCAACCGTGAGGGAACGTTTCTGATGAAACCACCCGGTTTGTGAGACTTTGTTATGGCAGCTCCAGCAAACTAAAACTGCAGCGCCACGGGTCTCCCCTGTCTTGGCCCCTCAGTCCCCACGACCTGGGCACCTTGCAAGCGCAAGGAAGGGACCCTCCAGTTCTGGGACACGCCCGCAGACCCCGCTTTCTTCCCTGAGCTCTGGTCACCAAGGAGGCAAAGGGGAGAGAGGCTTCCAAGGGGCCCGTCATTTGGAAAGGGGAAACCAGCTTCTGTTGCCGTGGCAACTCCACTGGGACGCTCTGCTATTTGCACATTTTGAAATTGGAGGTGGGTAGTGAGAAAGGAAAAAGGAAAGAAAAATTGAGGGAGATGGGAATATCCAGGGCAAAAGAAAGGAGAGAGAAAAGCAAACAAAGTTTCGGAAAAATCCAGCTTTGAATGGGTGACCCCGACAGTGCCTACTGAGCTCAGATGAGTCTCGGGGACTCAGGGATGTCCCCACTAAGTCATGGTGGCTCCGGCCAGATGTCAGCCCAGGTCCCTCCCTGTCAGAGAGGAAACAGAGGCTCAAAGAAGAGAAGTGGCCTGCACAAGGTGACCTTGTGACTTGGAGGATTCTCCAGGTTACAGCGGCATATTGGATAAGGGCTCCTCTTCTTGTAATGAAACAAAGTTTGAGCCAACCCCCAAATTCATATGTTGAAACCCTAACCCCCAATGTGATGGTTTTATGAAGTGGTGTCATTGGGAGATAATCAAGTCATAAGGGTAGAACCTTCATACACAGGATTAGTGTCCTTATAAAAGGGATCCCCAGGACCTGGGTATGGTGGTGTGAACCCCTAATCCCAGTGCTTTGCGAGGCTGAGGTGGGAGGATCCCTTGAGGCCACAAGTTCAACACCAGCCTGGGCAACATGATAAGACCCCATCGATACAGAAAATACAAAAATTAGCTCGATGTGGTAGTGCACACCTGTAGTCCCAGCTGCTCGGGGAGGCTGACGTGGGAGGACTGCCTGAGCCCAGGAGATCGAGGTTGCAGTGAGCCATGACTGCACCACTGAACTCCAGCCTGGAAAATGGAGTGAGAGTGTTTTTAAAAAGGCGGAGGCTGGAGAGTTCTCTGGTACCCTGATTTCACACTTACTTCTAGCCTCCAAAACGGTGAGAAATAAATATCTATAGTTTCTGAGCCATCCAGTTCATGGTACTTTGTTGCAGTGGCCTGAGTGGGCTAAGACCTTCTTCCTTGGAGAGCCCAGAGAGTGGAATTCGTGGTCCTTACGATGCCCGTGCGAGGATTCGAGTCAGACCTGCACCCACCGTACGCTCCAAGGAGAGACTCAACTTCTAAGGTCTGGCTGGAGGCGCAGACTGCTCCCGCAGGATGAACCATTACAGAGAAAAGCAAAGACGCTGCAGAACTAGGCGATGTCTAAATTTAGCCTCACAAAGAATCTAGAGCACGGGAGCATGGAAATACTATTCTGAAGGGACACAGAGAAGAATACAATGGACCGAGGAGACCGAACTCACCGCGAGTATGGGAACACGGGTTGGGGGTGGGGGCAGAAGTCAGGTGACGGACCAGGCTGAGATTCGGCTGCGTGCGCCTCATTCCCCCCACAGCTCACTGGACGGAGGCGCACCGCGGGGGCAGGGGATGGGCGAGGGGCAGACATCAGGCGACAGGAGGACCAGGCAGAGATGTGGCTGCGTGCGCCTCATTCCTCGACAGCCCACTGGACGGGAGGCGCGCCTCGGGGTGGGGTGGGTGGCTGGGCTGGCTCAGCAGTAGAGGGTGCAGCCACAATCACTCATCCCCAAAATCACCCTCGAGCCTGCTAGCAAGGAGCCACAAGACACTGCCTGGCGCCGCCTTCTGATGGAGCCAGACAAGAAGTGTGTTCTTCTTCCAGCACTGAATCACATCCTGTCTCTCAAAATGAGCCTCAGATTCATTCATTCATTCACTCACTCATTCCTTAATTCACCCTGCAGAAACCAAGCACCTACCCAGTGCTAAGTACTGCTCTACCCAAGCATCCAGCACTGAGGAAGCTGCCCACAGTGCTGCCCTTCCTCAGCTTCAAATGCCTGGCTTTCTTGGGTGGGGCCCCCCCCCCCGGCAGTCCCAGCCTCAGGCAAGGCTCACCCAGGAGCAAGGCAGCTGCTGCTCCCCTGGACCCTCTCCTCCCGGCTGCTTTCTGCAGTTTCTAGTGGGGGGGCTGCCTGGCTGTTCTCCAGGGCCCATGGCCTGTCCATCATCTTGGCCATTAATTCCCTGCACAGACGCCTCTGTCGGAAAGGCCTGGGGTGGTCTCCACTTTCTAGATTAGACTAACTCATAGGCCACCGGGGGAGAGGTCCGCTGCAGTGTACGCCCTCCTGGTGAACCAAGACCCATTTTTGAGAGAAATGGTCACAGGAGCCACAACTGGCTGATTAGGATTCTGAAAAGGAGAGGCCACTGAAACAAGAAGGGAACAGATAAGACCAAGAAACATCCAGACGTAACATTTGGCAACAAAGAAAGAGTCCAAGTGTTCTTTTGTGTTGACGTTCCAGAAAGCCAAAACTGCCATTTGCTGCAGACGTCAGGGATTCTGGCACCAAAGGTTCATGGCCCTTGCACTCAGAATCCGAGGACAGCAATTTACAAGGAGTGAGGATACAATCTGAAGTCCTATCTTGGTAGGAACGACGTTTCTTATCAGTTCATGAAGTGGCACAGAGACACATAAGCCAACAAATGGGAGATTTAATGATTTCTAAAGGTCCCTTTGGGCTGGAGGTTTTCTGCGTCTACTGGGAAAGTTCTCATCTCCCCAGTCCAGACCACCAGCACCACACGGTTTCTGCAAAGGCAGTATCCAGACACAAATGGAGAACAAACCCGTAAGGCAGCTCCCATGCCACGTAGGGCCGGCAGCTCCGGGCCACTGGGAGAGAAGGCAAAAGGGCGACCCTTCTACTTTCACTCATCAGCCTCCACCCAATGCTCTCCTTCCCAAAAAACACCTCTTCCTGGAGTTCTTCCTCCATGGGACCCTGCAGCCACACATGGGCAGCCTCCACACCTTCCCCCCACCCCCGGAGACTTGTTTCCAGGGTGAAGGTCATGCCCTTCTTGTGGAGTAAAACAGGCCTTCTTGCTGGTGATGTCAAGATGCCTAGAATCTGGGGACCTGTGCTCCCAAAGCTGGTCCGCCAGCCCTCTGGAGCTCAGGTGACCCTGCCCCAAGGAAACATTTCTTAAGGGGTCCCCCTAGAGCCAGCTGCTGTGCGCCAGCAACAGGGGCTTCGTAGCGGCCCTCGCTGGCCTTCAGAGCTCTCTAGGTAACAGAGGAGGATGGACCAACAACCCCACTGGCCTCTTCCTTCACTCCCTCGCTGGCTCTCACCCCAACAGACAAGGCCTGGGGCTGACATTCCACGAAGCCAGGGGCCAAACGAATAATGTATCGTTGAACCACAGAGGAGAAACAGGACCTTTGAGCACAGAGGGATTTCAATCGAATTAGGTATATTTAAAAAAAAAAAAAAGACAGTGAAGTCCCTTGGGGAAGGGGATTCCCACTCTGATCTCTCACATTCTAGAATATGAAGATAGGGTCCTGAGGTCAGCTGTCTCCTATCTGGGTAGGGGTAAGTGGTGGGTGCTGACGGAAGGATTCTCTGCTCCAAGTCCTTAGTAAATCCTGAATACGGGGAGGACCAATGAGGAGACTGCACATGGCTTGACTCTACATGGGGTGCAGGGCCGAGAGCAGGTCCGGAGGCCAAGGACCAGGTCAGGACTCCACAGACGGAGGACGAGAGGCAAAAACCACGGCTGACAGCAAACAGCTGTGTCCGCTACGGGGAGGACGGCATGGGCATGAGGGCCGACAGCCGGGGGCAGGACAGGCCAGGGCTGCCTGAGCCAGGGCTGCCTTCACGGACACACTGCCCAAAGCCAGAAAAGCCTGCCCAGGCCACTGGCTCATGACTGTGGGGTCAGCTCAGCCACATTCCCTCTTGAGAATGGATGCTGTAGATTTGCATTCATTACCCACTGAATTCAGAGCCAGCCACACATCCACGTCTCATCCCAATAAACGCTTTAACATTTACCCAGTGGCACAGAGTCATTATTCTGTGACAATATTCCACTGCTGACCTTTATTGCCTCTAACTCTCTGAAATTTCCTAGGAAGCATTTTAGCTTTCAGCACACAGGTCTCAGGTCCACAGCCTCCACTCTTCTGCACCTGCCGGCCCCCGCGCCCCACCCGCCTGTCCGTCTCAGGGCTGTTTGCCTCTGTCTGGATTTCAGGTGCTGACAGTGTGTTTGCTACCACTTAATTCCATCACTGACTGTGCCTCCCTCTAAATTGATCAGTGTCCGTGCTGGGCAAACAGTGGGGTGGAATTACCAGCAGGTCCACCCATGCCGATTATGCAAATGGTACGCACTGTCACCAAGGGCCCAGCACTGGCTTCAAGTGTCTAAACTCCTTAGCATTTGACAGCATAATTGAAGACCCAAATAGGAAGCCTAGTGAAGAGTTTAGTTTTCTTGAGGAAGACTCCCTCCTTGTCACTTTCAATAGCTTGGCCCAGAGGGTGCAGGTGAATACGGTGGGTCGCATGGATGCAGAGGCTGATGGGATCGGGAGGGGAGATGGGGCACACGGACACCTGCCCACAGACCTGGGACGGTGCGATCTGCTCTTGGCCAACCCCAGGTTCATAACCTGTGCCTGCTATGATAAGCCCGGCCAAGTTGGATAAACTCCCAGGCCTTGGTTCCTCCGTGTGTCAAATAGAAATAACACTATAATAAGCAATGACAACAGTGAAGAGTTGTCACCACTGCTACTAGCTGGGCATGAGGCTATTGACTATTACTTATCTCCGTGATACAGAGGAGGCAACTGTGGCGCAGAGAGGTTAAGTAACTTGTCCAAAGTCGCACAGCCCGAGAAGGACAGAGTCGACACAAGCCAGCAAGGTGGGTTCCACAGTCCAGGCTCACAGCCTGTGGACTGAGCGGGGCTGTGTCCACACCTGACACAGTCAGCCCCACACCCCGCGGGGACAGCCCAGGGCCCCGCCCACACAGGGGGCACAGTGACAGGAGCTGCCGTGGCCAGTCCTAAGTCCCGTCCGGGAAGGGGCTCTGGAGTGGAAAGCCTTGGAGGGACGCGTCACGCGGCCCTCCTCGTCCTCATTCTCTTCCACAAACCTGCCCAATTCTCACCCAGGGTGCCAAAGTCCAGAGGATGTCGGGGGGAGGGTGTCCCGCGGTCAGAGGCCACGTCCAGGTGGGTGCTGAGTGCTAGAGGCTGAACTGTGTCACCCACAAAATTCATGTGACACAGCCTTAACCCCCAGGATCTCAGCAGGTGACTGTATTGAGGGGGAGATAAGGGCTTTAAAGAGGAGACTAAATTAAAATGTGGCCAGACAGGGTGGTCCTAAATCCAATCCAACTGGTGTCATTACAAGAAGAGATCAGGACACAGACGTTCAGAGGGATGAGCCCACGAGGACACAGGGCAAAGTCTACAAGCCAAGGAGAGAGGTCTCAGGAGGAACCGGTCCAGAGACCCCTTGATCTCAGCCTTCCAGCCTCCAGAACTGTGACAGGATAAATGGCCTGTGTAAGCCTCCCTGTCTGTGGCGCTTTGTGATGGCAGCTGGAGCAAACTCATACACCACAGACCCCGACAATCTGTCCTAGAGGCCCCCAGACCAGCAGGTTTCAGAGGGATGAGAACGCATCGGTCCACGGGGCCACAGCATGCTCGGGATGCACCGGTTGGCGTGTTGTTAAACCCACTGGGACCAACGGGATTCCACGTGTCCCGTACCAGAGTGATGGACGCTTCTGATCTCTGCCTGTGCTGGAGGAGGCTTTAACATTTCACGGCCAAGTTTGTGCAGACCGTTTGGCTTATGGCAGGCTGCCTGTCCCGCCTTGCCCACGGCCTCCCCCATCAAGCCAGGCTCGGGCGTGGAGTTCCTGACAGCGCCCAGCACTCTGTTTGCTCTGTGTCCTGGGCTGGAAACCTGGGTTACCAGCAGAGCCCTCCTTGGGGTGGGCACCCTGGGCTCAGTGACCACCATGTCATCTTGGTATGTCCCTGTCATCTCCTTGATTGTCCTCGCCCAGCAGGGGTTCAACGGGGAGTCTCGAGGTGGTGTTGGAAGAGGGAATGAGAATTGTTACTGTGGCCACTTACTGCTGTGCTGGGTACTCAGTCGCTGCGGGGTCAGTGCAGGGATCTCACCACTAACTATGTGAACGCTCCCCCTCTGCCTGAAGCTCCCAAGCCTCTGCCTTCTCACATACCCAGAATCCCCCACAAATGTCCACAAGAGTGTCCTCCGAAAATCATGTCCACCCAGGACCTATGAATGGGGCCTTAACTGGAAATAGGGTCACTGCCTCCTTGCAAATGTGATCAGTGAGGTTGAGATGAGGTCATCCTGGATTAGGGAGGCCCTCCATCTGATGACCACTGTCCTTATAAGGAGAGTGTGCCCCCAGGGCACTACGTGAGAGTTTGAGGACAGCAGCAGAATCTGAGTGCTGGAGGCTCACCCAGGCAGAGTGTGCTCCAGTCCGTTCCGGGGGCCTAAGAGAAACGAACCCGGGGCAAGACTCAGCGCTGTCTCCTCCTGCAGTCCAGCTGAGCCAAAATGAGAGTTCAACCAGTGGGGGAGGGAGGGGCAGCTTCAGGAAAGAGGAAAAGTGGAAGGGACTGGTCCTGGACAGAAGGGGAAGGAGCAGGTGAGGGCCTGGGAAGATCCAGGAAGATTTTTGGGTTTTTGGTTCCTGGGCCATAACTGAGATGGGGTGCCCAGGAAGAAGGGCCAGCTGGCCAGGAAAGGTGGGGTGTGTTCGCTGGAGCTGGTGTAACCACAGCCTGGATGACTGACCACAGGGATGTATCATCTCATGCTTCTGGAGGTGGGAAGTCTGAGGTCAGGGTGTCCGCAGGGTGGATTCCCGCTGGGGACTGTCGGGAGACTGTTCCAGGCCCCTCTCCTGCTCCTGCTGGCCCGTTGGCAATCTCTGGCATTCCTTGACTGACAGAAGAATCACCCGGAGCTCTCCCTTCATCTTCTCTAGAGGTTTGCCCCAGCGCGCGGCTGTGGCCACATTTCCTCTGTCTGTGTTCGTCAGGCTATTCTCGAACTCCTGACTTCAGGTGATCTGCCCACCTTGGCCTCTCAAAGTGTTGGGATTACAGGCATGAGTCACCATGTCCGGCCCCATCTCCTCTTTTTATAAGAATATCAGTCCTACTGGATTAAGGCCCAATCTAATGACCTCATTATCAGTCGATGACTTCTGTCGAGACCCTACCTCTAAACAAGGTCACATTCTGAGATCCTCGGTGTGGTACTTCAACATACGCATTTGTAGGGACACACTTCAAATGGGAGTCGGGGGTCTGGGTTCGCCTGGCGGCAGGCCCTGCAAGAAGTGAGTCTGAGGGTCCAAGCAGAGGTCCAGGGAGGGCTCTGTAAGCTGCCAACCCCAAGGGTCACTGGCAGCAGGGGAGAGGGGCGGGATGTGGGGGGCCCAGAGAGCAGGGCAAGGGCAACCACAGGACCTAGGGCCACCCCACCCGCTGAGATGAGCCACACAGCCTGGCCCTGGGCCTCCTCCATGTGCTGAGGCCACATTTGTGTGCCATGGAGCCTGTGAGCTCCTGAGGGAGAGGCTGTGCCCGGGACCCTGCAGATTCCCCAACACATCTGCTGAAAAAGCATGACAAGGAGAGAAAGGAAATTGAGGTCGAGACAAATATTATAAATATGACCATATCCCTGAAGGAGAAGAAAGGCAAGAAAAAGTTCACGTTGAAAGGTAGTGCGGGCCGGACCCACCTGGTACTCACGGGGCCCAGAAGGGTTTTATAGCAAATCGTGGTCATGCCGGGGCTGGGAGGGGACAGCCAGGGAAGAGGCACAGTCCCCGTCTGAATTTGACTGAGAGACTCTTTGAAGCCATCTGAGATTCCCATATATGATGTCTATTAATATTTACAGCAAGACGCATGCCATCCTCATGACAATGCTGTCTTGAAAGGAGCCTTTGAACTGCTGAGAAGGTAGACCCAGCATTCTTCTTGGATTAAGAACTCCGCTGTTCATTCAACAAATACAGCCCCACGGCGACACCCCCTGAAAACCAGGGCCAGAGGGGTCGGGGAGTGTGCTCACTGCCTGCTTCTGTGGCAGGAGGACGAGGCGTGTGTGGCGGTTACGTCACACCACCAGTGGGTCTGGGCAGCGTCCCACTGCCAATCGCAGGAGGAGTCCTTTAGGGGACGGATGAATAATCACACTAAGTAGGATAAATAAAAACTATAAATAGCTTCAAATCAGTTCAGGTCAAGTCCTACTGCCGATGAGGTGTGGAGAAAGCACTCCACTCACTTTCCAGACCTTTTTGCAGACTTAGGGCTGTGGATCCACGCTGAAGGTAGGGAACGGTCTTCACTCCTGAAGGCTCACTTCTGTCAAGACCCTACCTCTAAACAAGGTCACATTCTGAGATCCTCGGGAGTGAAGGACACTCAGGAGTGAAGACAGAGTTCCCTACCTTCGAGTTTACAGAGGTGAACAGCGGAAAGGAGGGAAACCCACATGCATGAAGAGGAAACATAAGTAGGACACAGGCTTTGAGGTGGACGCTTGGTGAGACAGGGAGGAAAAAGGGCAAGACCCTTCCCCTCGAAGCACCTGGTGGACACAGTGGGTGCAAATGACAAAGTGGCTGGATGCGGGGGAAGAGAGACCCTCAGATGGAGGGAAGAGGGGCTCCCAGACAGAGGGGCCCTCCACAGACCAGAGTCAGGGGCACACAGGTCTGTGAGCCACGTGAGCCACGTGGAAGGAGAGGCTGGTCCCTGGATCACATCCACCCTGGCTCCTTGGTGTACCTCCTCCACGTCCTGGCCAGTTGCGGGTCCCTATTCTCCTCCACGCTGGCCAACTGAAAACTGATTGGTGGCAATTCTCACCCCTCACTGTCTTAAGGGTTGTGGGGTCTGCTTTGCTTGGTGCTGGAGTCTGGGGCCACGCTGGAGCAGGGCATTGCTTGCTAGAGGCAGGGACCCTAAGACACCCTGTAGAGCCCAGCTCCTCGGGACAGGAGGAGCACATTCCCGCTGTCTGCCCCGCTCCCCCACACTCACGACCTCCATATCCCTCAGCTCCAAACATGACAAAGGCTAATGACATCCTGGGCACCAGCAAGAGAGGGAGAGAGGAGATAGTTCCCATGCCCATCCTGGCGCCTCTGCCTCCTGGGTGACCACCCTCAGGAAGGTGAAACCTGCCGCTTGGGCCCTGCGGTTTATAGGATCATATGTTTGTGGTGGTTCCCTAAAACAAAGAGCCGTTGCCACGGCAACAGTGGCATCCCAGCACTCAGAGGCTATTCTCAGATGCTGAACAATGAGTTTGCCTTTCAAAAGCATTTGATACCATTTGCCCAGAAAACACTAGCATCCTCTGACAAAACCCAGGAGCAAGAGGAGGGCAGGCGAGAGCTGACAAGGCCGAGACTTGTGGGGCTCCCAGGAATCACACTGGCTCATGAGGCAGCAGGGCCCAGACCCTTTCAACAGGCAAACAGGAAATCGGAAACAGCAGAGGTGAGGCAGGCAGGACCCTTAACCTGCCAGCGGCCATTCCCAGCAGGAGGAGGCGCTGCCCACGCCCTCCCAGGGCTTCTTCAGAAGAGGTGCTCAGCAGTCCCACCTGGGGCAGTTCTGGTCTTCAGGGTCACTGCAAAGATGGCAACACAGGGCAGAGCCCGCAGCAACCATTTACCCCACCCTGCTCACTCTGCAAAGAAGGACACCAAGGGCAGCCCTGCTCACAGTCCCGGCCATTGCTCTCTCCATTTACCTTTTTTTTTTCCAGTTCATGAACAACTTTGCTATTGTTTATCTCATGGGATCAGAATACCAAATGGTGACGTCAATGAGAAGAGCAAATAAGCTTCGTTCCCAGCACCAGCCTCCTGTCACTAGCACGCTGGGCAAGCAGTCCTCAAAAACAGCCCCTGGGCATCAGCGACAGGAACACAGGTGATCAGAAAGGAGACACGATGTGGGCAGGCTGGCAGCAGCACCCCCCATGCAAAAATGTGTTTTTGAACAAACTAAAGAATATGTGAACAGTACACAGAAATTCCTCTATCTAGCCATCTATCCAGCCATCTATCCATCTATCTATCCATCCATCCGTTCATCCAACCATCCATCTTATCTCTATCTAATCTATCCATCTAATCCATATCCATCTATCTAATCTACCTACCCACCTACCTAATCCATCCATCCATCCATCCATCCATCCATCTCGATGTGCTCTATCCATCTATCTAATCTATTTATATCTAATCTATCTACTATTTATCTGTCTAACCTATCCACTGAGACAGGATCTCTGGAGTGCAGTGGCCCAGTCATAGCTCACTGTAGCCTCCAACACCCGGACTCAGGTCATCCTTCTGCCTCAGCCTCCTGAGAAGCTGGGACTACAGGCACATGCCCGTCCTCTGTATGGCAAAATTATTTTCATTAACAGTCATGTAATAGCCACCATTTTCTTGACTTGTGTATCAGTTTTAAAACCAAACATTTTGAAAGAATGAATATCCATATTCAATAGGATGGCACATATAAGCATTGAAATCTGCATTTACTAAAAAAAAAACCCGCCCTGTACTTTACATCCACTGCTGTTTCAAATTTTAAACTATAGCAGCTAGTTAGAATGACAGCACCGAAGTCACCAAGTTCACTTTGCCTTTATGGGTACTGTGCCCTCATGTCTGTTTCAAATCTACTGTGTAACGGCAGGAATGGTCATCGCAGGGCATTGAGACCAGAACTGTGGCAAAAGCTGGCTCAGGCCGTTCCGGACCCTGCAGACTTCATTCCATGCAAACAGAAGTAAGTAAACCTCATTTCTCAGTGAGGTTCTGTGAGCTCAACTTACTCATTCCAAATGAACTTACTCATTCTACTCCTTTAGAATGAGTGAGCCGAGGTTCGCAGACACATTTCAACAGCAACTGCAGCAATTGCCTAAATCTTGGACCAGCGACTAGGGGAAGGAGTATTGTGTCACTGGCGAGTTTTAGAACTGGGGGTCATGGTGATTATTAAAAGGGAAGAGAAAGGCCGATCACGATGGCTCACACCTGTAACCCCGGCACTTCGGGA
Organism: Ateles fusciceps; assembly: GCA_036589455.1. Lineage (NCBI taxonomy): Eukaryota > Metazoa > Chordata > Mammalia > Primates > Atelidae > Ateles > Ateles fusciceps. The sequence continues at coordinate 2,277,939 of JAZHEH010002754.1, forward strand.
AGCCAAGTCAGGTGGGTTACTGGAGGTCAGGAGTTCGAGACCAGCCTGGCCAACATAGTGAAACCCCATCTCTACTAAAAATACAAAACAGCCAGTCGTGGTGGCATGCACCTGTAATCCCAGCTACTCAGGAGGCTGAGGCAGGAGAATTACTTGAAACCGGGAGGCGGAGGTTGCAGTGAGCCAAGATCGAACCACTGCACTCCAGCCTGGGTGACAGAGTAAGACTCTTTCTCAAAAAAAAAAAAAAAAAAAAAAACAGAAGGGACATTTAGCCGGCTTTACTGTTATTGGAATATTCTCTCCAAAGTGCCCTCCTAGCACGTGTACGTGGGGCAGACAGCTTCACTCACCCCCGCCCTCAGTAGAGCTCTGCTTTTCAAACATGATGATAAAGCATTAATATTGTATGTCTGGGGGCTTAGTGTGGTGACACAGACCTGCAATCCCAACACTTTGGGAGGCCGAGTGGGTGGATCACTTGAGCCTAGGAGTTTGAGACCAGCCTGGGCAATATAGTGAAAGCCCTGACTCTACAAAAAATTACAAAACTTAGCTGGGTGTGATGACGGATGTCTGTCGTCCCAGCTACTGGGACGGTGGGCGGGGGGGGGGCCTGAGGTGGGGGGATTGGTTGAGCCCTGGGAGGTCGAGGCTGCAGTTAGCTGTGATGGCACCGCTGCACACCAGCTGGGGTGACAGCGAGAACCTGTCTCCAAAACACATATTATATATATAATGTATGTATTATACATATAACATATATAATGTATGTGTGTCTGTGTGTGTATATATATATGTTTTGGAGACAGGTTATATATGCATATACACACACACACAGACACACATACACATACACATGCATATATTGCGTGTTGATTCATTAAAGGGGAAGCTGAGGTTCAGAGGAGTGTTTCATCCATGTGGGTTCCAGCAGGTGACATTGCCTCTAGAGACTGTGCACATGAAGCAGGAAATAATGGGGCTGCTGCTGAGTGCACAGTGGGGTCCTGTGAAGTGCTCTGGACGCCGGTGGGGGATGGGGAGGGGCCGGCATTCTGAGGCAGAGCGCCCCGTCCAGTGCCCACTCCAATACTCTGGTCCAGTGACTGCCTCTCAGCCTGGGCCATCTGGACCCTGGATGACAAAGGGCCTCACCCCCCGGACCTCGGAGAATTCCAGAAAGGATGGAGCTCTGGTGAGATTCTAAGATTGGGAACACATGCATGGCCCTGGCAAGAAAGGACTAAATATTGCTTCCTGTCCCAGCCATACAATTTCACACAATTTCCTCTCATCTCTTCCTCAGTGATATTTTTATTTCTCTTCAGGACCACAGAAAAAGAATACTGATCATTCATAACTAAAGGAGCAACAATGGTGTTCTTAATTATTTTTTCCCGCTTTTGGAGTGCATCACCGTCTAATTTGTCCCCCGCTAGCTGGATAACTCTCAGGGAAGGCAGAAGGTGCTCTAAGGTCCCAGCCAGGGTCAGGACCAGGAGGGCTGGGCAGAGCCCTCACCCCATGCTGATGGTCAGCCTGTGACCTCACATAAGCCACGAGTCTTCCTGGGCCGGATTTCTACGTAACCGGCCGCTGGGTCTGCCCGAATCCGTTGCCTGACTTTCTGCTGCTCTGTTCTCTGGCAGAACGCCCTTCCCCTGCCTGCTGGCTGCCTGGACCTGAATGAAGCCACCGTGAATTCCAGGATGGACTCCGGTTCCTGCTGTCCCCACCAGCGTCAGCAGAACTCTGCCCTCTTGGATCCCACATTTCCTTTCCTTACTTTACCAGCTCTGGTTGTGCACTTCTAAGATGCCCAGGACTCTCCCAAGGGCCTGACAGAGTGGGTAGAAGATGAACACCTCTGGCTGCTGTGATTGGTGGTTGGTTGATACCCAAAGCCATGTCACTGGCTGGACTCCTGAAGCTCTGGCCAGAGCAGGAAGGAGGAAGAAGCTTACTTACTCAAGGGGTAAGGGGGAAGCCAAGCAGAGGGGAGCCGAGTGCAGACATGGAGAGATGGGCACATTCTATTTTATTCTATTTTTTTTTTTTTTTTTTTTTTGAGACAGTCTCTCTCTGTCGCCCAGGCAGGAGTGCAGTGGTGCGATCTTGGCTCACTGCAACCTCTGCTTCCCAGGTTCAAGCAATTCTCCTGCCTCAGTCTCCCGAGTAGCTGGGACTACAGGCATGCACCACCACACTTGGCTAATTTTTTGTATTTTTAGTAGAGATAGGGTTTCACTGTATTAGCCAGGATGGTCTCGATCTCCTGACCTCACGATCTGAGACTGGAACATTCTGTAAATAGTCCCTGCGGAGAAAGTGGCTTTTTCTCTCCTGCACCAGGAAAGAACAGGTCTGAATAGTCAGCAATTGACTCAACAAATATTTGTCAAGCACCTACCAGGTGCCAGGGAGCCATACTGGTTGGGTGCGCTGGGGAAAGGAGAAGGCAGGGAACCCCCGCCTTCGTGCAGCCCGCGAGTCTAGTGAAGAACGCAGAGAAGCAGGAGGGAGAGTCAGTGGTTCTGGGCATGGCTTGGCTGGCACTGACTCTGCCTCAGGAGCAGGGCACTGGGGGTCCCAAGCACAGGAAGGAGGTGTCGCCTTTACAGCCTTCACTCTGTGGATGAAGTCAGCACCACAGGAGGCCACCCCGTCTACATCTCTCTTACAAAACCAAGTCACAGCTGCCTCATGCTGAACTGGGAGGCAGATGAACGCTCATGGAGAACTGGGGGTTGGGGGCTGATGGCCAAGTCATTCCAAAGGCAGGTCCCTGGGAGGGCTGTGACCAGGTCTAGACCCTAACATGGGGCCACACCTCTCAATTCGGCCCTCACTTCCCCTCCACATCGAAGGGAGAAAATTCGGAGCAAACATACAGGGCATCATCACACAGGAGTTCCCCATCCTGCTTTCTGCAGATTTACCATATTCATTGGCTGTGGCCGACATGCAGGAAATCATGGAAAGTCATGTTTCAACCCACAGGAACCCAGGTACCTTCCTCAGGCTGCATGGTGGGTTTGGACCCCACCTATCAAGCCAACAGTCTTGCCCACCTCATGGGACCACCATGACGGCCTTCCTAGGGGATGGTCTTGATCAGGGGACTGGCAGAGGACTGGAACGGGATCTGTTCTAATTTTTCAGCCTCTACTTGATAAATGAGTCCACGAGTTTGCCAGGAGAGGTGGACTTCCTCCTGCTGCATCAGAAGGGAACCTGCCAAGCTCTCTGCTGTGCTGCCCAGGGCTTGAAGCAGCTCCCTTCCCACCGGCTCCTACAAGTTTGGTCCAGGGCCATCAATGAACACTGAAGGATTTTGGAGAAGAATCTGTTCTGAGGCCAGGAATGAGGCCACTCCCTGCCCCCACCTCCAGCTCCAGCTGGATTCTCTGCCCCTCTAGGTCATGTGACTTCTCCTTTACCAGCTCTCCACTCCCCCATGGACGTTCTGAAGTCTGGTCCCGGGGGAAGGAAAACGTTTCTTCAGGCTACTTATCTTCCTGAAGCCGCCCCCATCTTGGTGGCCTCCTTGGTCAGGGCAGCCCATGTGCCCGGTGGCCCCAAGGACCAGGGTTTACAGATACCTCCATCTGGCACCTGTATCCACAGAGAACCGGGGACCAGCGTCCCATGAGCAAATGCCACTGCTTCATTAGCTGTTTAATGTGTCCCTTCTGGCCTGGCTAAAAGCAGCAGCACTTAGGTGCACACGTGCACAAATTCTTCCTTTTCTGTCTGAAACCTCCATACCGTCTTTTCACTTATGCTTATTAGAACCAGAATTAGAAACCTTTCCTCTGTGCAATTTAATTCTACCCTGCATATTCTTCCCATCTTATGAGGTTTCAAATGTTGCAATGGCAAAAGGCACTTCAAGAAAGGACTCTTGATTCTCTGTCTGAATTTGGGCTCGGCCCAAAAGAGTGTCTCAAATGCAGGTAGCAGTGAGGGGAGAGGGACTGTCATCTGGCGTGGCTGCTAAGGCTCTGAGAGACAACGTGGCTGGCCCAAGACCACTTGGAAAATTCCGGATTGGAATCCTCATCCCTCTGGGATTTGGTCAAATGCTTTTTCTTCGGCTCCACTACCCAGGTGCCTTTAAATATTAACAGAAATTAAGACCTCTGTGACTATTTCCTGACTCCAGCATCGGTGGCTAGAAATTCAGGGGTTGAGTGCCTTTCCCCACTCAAATTAATTCACACTTAATTCACTCGCAGGAAGGGAACCCTTGCTAGAGAAGTGGAAACCATCTATGTGAATTCCCCCAAGGCTCTCGGAGGACCGATGGGCTGTGACATCAGCACACGGGGGTGGGACCCTCTCTCCTGGCACCGGCTGAGCGGGGCCTTGGCTGGATTCCTGCAGTTGCTTCCAGGCCTGGAGAGTCAGGATGACCCAGGGGAGGGCACAAGTGAGGAGTCACAAAAAGCAGAGTTCACAGGGACCCCAGGCCTCTCCCAGGAATGGTGACAGAGCTTCCCGGCTTTTGAGGGTAGCCATATGCTTGTCCGAGTTTCAGGACCCTGACATTGCAACTGCGCTGTGGCCCGCTGGGTGGCAGGTGCTGTAGAGCTCTCCAGCGCGAGGCCCAGGGGCCGGTGCTGTGGCTGCCAGGGACAGTGAGGGGCCAGAGGCCGGGCTCTGAGCTCCCCAGCTAGCCTGGGGATAGGCAGCTCATGCACCCCGATATCTATTCTGAGCTCCCCAGCTAGCCTGGATATAGATAATCTGTGTACTCCAATGTCTATGAAGCCAGCTGCGATTCTGAATGTGAAAAGGGAGGTGTGCTAATCGGGCATCCTAGTCGGAAGAAGGGCTGTAGTTGGCTGGGAAGGAGACCGGGCTTGGGGGACTGATGGAAGAGTCTTGGAAGAAACTTGGGGGAGATGGATGGAGCCTCCCTGTGACAAAGGACCCCCTGAACAGAGCACCGAAAGGTGGGGCAGGGCCAGCTCCTGCCTGTGAGCTGCCTGGAAGGGGCAGGGAAAGAGAAGGCCGGACAGGCAGGTAGAGCCACTCGGGATCAGGAGCTTCAGAGACTTTCATTCAAGTCACCTGGAAGCAGGCACACCGAGCTCTGTCAGGCCAGGGGTGCATGCCAAGTCTCTTCTCTGTCCCTCACCCACCCCTGGGAGTGCCCCTTATGCTAGGGGATGGGGGGAGGACCCTGGGCCGGGGGTGGGGAACACGATGTCTGCTCTCATCAGTCTGTGTACCTCACCAGAGCCCCTGCCCCACTGAAGCATGGATTTTCCATCCACAGAACAGGAGGACTGAAGGGGCCAGGGTCCTGGCTGCCACCTGCAGACCAGGATCCAGCTAGGACAGAGCTCCCAGGGCCATCAGCCACACATGCCCAGGTGCAGGATCTCCAAGGTGGGTTTCTGGCCAGGTCTGTGAGTCGTGAGACTGAGCGGGGGTTTCCAAGATTCCCAGGGCACTTTCACATTATGAGTCTGGGTTCCCTGGGGTCACCAACTTTTGGGGGTCCCAACCCTGAAAGACAATTACTTCTGAAAGCACCTTCAGAGTCTTTCTTTCTTTTTGTTAATAGAAACAGAACCCCGCTCTATCATCCAGGCTGGAGAACAGCGGGCCGATCAGAGCTCATTGCAGCCTTGAACTACCAGGCTCAAGCTGTCTTTCATTTCAGCTTCCTGAGTAGCTGGAATTACAGGCATGCACCACCAGGCTTGGCTCATTATTTTATTTTCTAATTTTTGTGTAGAGATGAAGTCTCACCCTCTTACCCAGGCTGATCTTGAACTCCTGGGCTCAAGGAATCCTCCAGCTTTGGTCTCCCAAAGTACAGGGATTACAGGTGCGAGCCGCCTTGCCCAGCCAAGAGTCTTTCTACAGCTTTACCATGAAGCAGGTGGGTGAGTAGGGGGAACAAGAGACACACATCTTAAAATAGTGGCTAACAGGGTTGGGTACGGCGCCTCATGTCTGCAATTCCTGCACTTTGGGAGATTGAGGTAGGAGGATCGATTAAGACCAGGAGTTTGAGACCAGCCTGGGCAATATAGGGAGACAATGTCTGAATCCAAATAACCATGATAAATAATAATAATAACAATAAACCTCTGGGGGCTTGGATTGTCCTCTTCTTGGTAGATCCCAGGAATCCTTCTCCCCCAGGTGGATGGGTGGGTACAGAGTTCTAGAATTCCAGAGCTCTTCTGACTATATTAGATCCTTTGGTTTTAATTTAATTTAATTTTTATTTTTTTTGGGGGGGGGGGCAGTCATCTTTGACTAATGGCTTTAATTTTAACTGTCTTTTTCTTTTTTTTTTTTTTTTTTTAAGACACCAGGTCTTGCTCTGTTGTCCGGGCTGCAGTGCAGGGGCACCATCATAGCAGTGGCCACTCACTGCTGCCTCAAACTCCCAGTCTCAAGTGATGCTCCCACCTCAGCCTCTTGTGCCCAGCTAATTACTTATTTATTTTTTAGAGATAGGGTCTTGCTATGTTGTCCAGGCTGTTCTCAAACTCCTGGCCTCAAGGGATCCTCCCAGCCCAGCCTCCCAAGGTGCTGAGATTATAGGTGTGAGCCACGGTGCCCAGCCTAGATCCTTTAATTCACACTTAATTCACTTGCAGAGAGGGGAACACTTGCTAGAGAAGTGGAAATCATCCATGTGAATTCCCCCGACCCCTCAGAAGGACACACTGTGGAGCAGGGTTAAAGAATGAGTCACTGGCATGGAGCTGGCAGGTGAGACAAACCGCATGGAGGGGGGAGGGAGGGGGAGTGGGGAAAGGGGAGGAATGAGCAGGGGGAGAAGGAGGGGAGGAGGGAAGACCCGGTGGCCCAGCTCGGCCCATCCACCATGTGTTTCCAGGCCTGGCGATCTCCGGGGTGGGACAGGAGAGAGGCCACTGCAGCGGGGGAGGGCAGGCATAAAGCCTGTGCCGAGGAGTGGGGGACCAGTTCCACAGCCAGCAAGAGATTTAATATATATCTCAGAGCAATGGGGGAAATTGATTTTCCTTGATAAAATGGAAAGGATCATGACAGAAGCAGCTAAGGATTCCTCTCAGCAGTGTCTGCTCACTGCTGCAGGCTGAGTGTGACCTTATCATTAACAGGACACAGAACAGGAGCAGGGGCCAGCTGGGCTAGTCTGTGCAAAGGCAGGCTGAGGTCAGGTAGGGTAGACCCCAAAACTTGCTTGCAAAATCAGCCAAGAGCACCAGGGTGAGGGGTGGTGGTACGGGGAGAGGGCAGTGATCCCCCACGGCTTTGCTCAAAGGCAGCAGTGGCTTATCCTCACGTCCACGGGAAAGGCCACCTCGGTGCCATCTGTCCACGCTGGCCCAGCATCCGTGAGCACAGGAAGCCAAGCAGCTGGCCTGACCCTCCTGAAGGGCAGAACTGCGTGGATTTGCAGGAGTGAGGGGGAAGTCCCGAGGAAACAGCTCCAGGTGAACAGCAAACTGCAGGGCAGGTGGGAAGCAGGTGGAGGGGGAGGGGAGGGGGAGGGTGGGAGCCAGGGTCCCCGAAGCCACAGTGGCAGAGAAGCCATGTCATGGGCAGCCTTAGCAGCCGGGAAGGGGCGGCTCTGGGGTCAGGGCTGTTGGCTCCAGCCCCAGCTCCCCTCCCCACTCTGGGGCCCCTGTCAAGCATGTGAACTCAGGAGCCTCATCCTCCTGTACTGAACATGGTGCAGTGAGGGCGTCCCCCTAACAGCGCTGTCGTTAGGACTGAGCACTGAGCCCAAGCCCAGCTCTGAAAGGGTGGAAGGCACAGGAGCTATTTTTACCACTCAGATCAAGGCAGCAGTTGCCTCCTCCTCCGGGGAAGCCATCCTGACTCTATACCCCATTGGGGTCCAGCACCCTGTAATGTAGGCCTCAGCCTTCCCACCCCTGATACCTACAGCAGGTGTGACATAAATGTCCTCCATCTGTAGGAAACCAGCCACCCAAAGTGCAGCTCCTCAGCTATGGCACGAAGTCCCGGTCTGCACTGACTTCCAGACCGGGCCCAGGGCCTCCACCAGAGAAGAGAAATGACACAGGGCAGGCAGAATCCAGAACCTGATTGGAGCAGGCAGGACCAGACCAAGAGAACAGAGGAGGCTGGGAAAGGGGGCGGAAGCCACGCAGGACTCCGGGGAGCCCACCTGAGAGGGTGCGCCATGCTGTGGAGCAGGACAGGGGGCCTGGAAAGCCTCGAGGGTGCACCTCACTGCCCTCCCGGACCCATGCCGGAGGCACAAAGAAAGGGTGGGCGAGACCACATGGAAACAAGAACCAGCCTCCACCTGGGCTAGGACATGTGCCCTGTAAGGTGGGCGCGGCTGGGAAGGACGAGGAGGCCCAGGCAAAGGAAGAAGGCGTGGAGGACGCCGGCAGGGTGCGAAGGGAATGCCTCCCAGCCGCGGCCAGGAAGGGAGAATCTGCCTTGGTCTTGACCTTGGTGGTCTTCAGCCCTCTGCAGGAGTCGGAGCTGAGGAACCAGAGGCCAACCTGCAGGGCCACAGAGTCCTTGGTCTCAGAAGTGGGAGAACAGAGCTCTGCAGGGAGCCAGGAGCAGGGGCTGGTGGTGTTTAGGGGCAAAGGAGGAACTTTCTGGGAGAATGGACGCAGACGGGGAGAGCACAACGCACCAGCCCAAGCCTGGTTCTGGCCAGTGCGCCAGGGAAAACCCTGTGAGTACCTGAGTAGCATTTCCCACCAGGCTGGCACCCACCCCACCGGAGGGAGCTTGGGGCTGTGATGATAATGGAGGCAGGGGGTGCTTCTCACACATGGTGGGCAGGGGCCAGACAGGCTAATGTCCTGCAATGGGTGGGGACAGGCCCCTGTGGATTTTCAGTGACCGGCCAGACGTTCAGACAGATGCAAATCCTGTTTATCTGCACATCCTCCTGCGTGTGACTTAGGAACGTGGCACAGATCTGCACAGCTTTAACGTTCCCCGAATTTTCCAGGAACGCAATGAAAGACAGTGTGGGGTTTGTTTGGTTTGGAGTGTTCCTAAGAGCTGTTGACCATTTTGGAAGCCAGCCCTGCCTCAGACCACACCCCACCTATGGCTGAGTGTCTCCCAGCTGCTGGAGGAGCTCTGAGGTTCATGGGGATGGATGGGAAGGGAGTGACCACTGAAACAGCACTGGGTCTTCCGGGGCAGACCCCTCCCTGGCAGTACAGGCCGCCTGCACGTCCGGTCCCACGCCTTTTTATGGCAGGACACAATGAGTGTCTTTTCTTGAGATGGAGTCTCATTCTTGTCACTCAGGCTGGAGTGCAACGCGCCATCTGGGCTCACTGCAACCTCCGCCACCTGGATTCAAGTGATTCTCCTGTCTCAGCCTCCCAAGCAGCTGGAATTACAGACACTCACCGCCATGCTTGGCTAAGTTTTGTATTTTCAGTAGAGACAGGGTTTCACTATGTTGGCCGGGCTGGTTGCGAACTCCTGACCTCAGGTGATCTGCTCACCTCGGCCTCCCAAAGTGCTGGGATTACAGGTGTGAACCACCGCGCCCGGCTGGGCATCTTTCCTAAGTAATGTGTGTAAGTCAGGGTATGTTATCTAAGAGTTTCATTTGAAGATAATGAAGGACATGTTATATAACGTTTCTTATAAGAGGAGCTGGGGTCTCGCATGGTTGGGAACCAGGGGAACAATATCGTCTCCCACAAGTGCCCTGGAGCACTGTATGGAGGAGAACTGCAGGGACCTCATGCTGAGGGTCAGGTTAGGGCACAATGGAGGCTCTCTGAGCTTCTGCCTTTCTGTGGGGTAGATGGGGTGTGACAGGCTCTTCTCTAGGGGCCCTAACTGCCCAGGACCAGGAAGCAAAGAGCTGGAGAAGCTCAGGTTGGAGAACAGTTCAACCCAGAAGACAGAAGGAGTCGATCTCTGTGCACACCATGGGAGATCTGCAGTGGGACACGCTTCCCAGCAGCCACGTGTCCACTGCACGGGAGTCAGTGCAGCCAGGGACTCCATGTCCTCTGCCCAGTCCCCCAACAGTGCTCCATTTGGCTGAAGAGGGGACGGGCCACGAGGCGGGCTCCATCGCGTGAAGGGGCTGAGCAGGAGGCGAGGGGCAGGGGCTGGGACAGGGGCGTGGACAGGACACAGCAACACAGACGAAGCACACAGAGACGCACGCTGGACAGGACCCCTGGCCTCATGGTCACTGCGGCATCCCATCAGGACAAAAACCGCCATCGCCCTGCGGGCACCGTATACACAGCATTCGCGGCAGGCCACGAAAAACAGCCAACCCCCAGTGGACGCTTCCTGGGTGTCGGTGCTGGAAATCGGCTCCCAACCCCACACGCCGGCCACCTGCGGCCCTTATGCAAAGGCTTGGATTGCCTCCTGGCAAGTGAACTCTGCTTTACAAATCGGAGCAAAACTTCTAGACAGATACGCACGGAGAAAGTAGAAACACAGCAACACACACGTGACCGATCCCTTCGGCAGACACGAAAATGAGACCAAGCAAGACCCCAGAGGGGCAGACGAACAACACAGCTGGCAACATCCAGATAAAGCCAGCAGCCTGGCATGCAGAGTCAGCACTGCACATACACACACAGACTCACACAGCTCACCCGGTCCCGCAGAGGGGGACGAGACAAGACTCAGGTCAGTCCCAACAGACAGGTCACAGAGGCGGCTGGCTGCTCCCATATGCCTAGAAACTGCTGGGTCTGTTGGGGATTTTCTGTCCTTCCTCTCCAGCCATTTGTTTTGAAAATAGTCTCTGGGAATCTGGTCAACAGCTGTGTGGCTGCTGCGGAATGCTAAGTAAAAATGCAATCTTGACTTTCCTTGGGAGGGTTTATTTTTGCCATGCATAGGAGGGGGACTCAGCAATGGGGCACCCGATCACTCTGATCTCATTAAATGAAACAGGGGAGGGTTTGGGGTTTTCCTCGGGACCTGCTGCTCCTGCTTGCAAACACACAGGCTATTGTGTTTATCATCATCTGTGTTTCATCGGAAGGAGCACATCTCAGAGTCAGAATGGCAGGTAAACTAAAATTTTTCAAATCTGATCTATTTTATTTCACAGCAGGTAGTATCTAGCAAACAGGTATATTTTTAAAGGATCATGGCTCAACATCATCCTGAATTTGACTTACACACACACACACACACACACACACACACACACACACACACACACCCCTAACATATTACATTAAGAAATCTGTTTGAAAACACCACCCTCTATTCATCATCTATACATATCTAAAGCATAATTATACAGGCACCCGGTCTTGAAACCTAGCAACAGTATCCAAGTATTCCTCTGTCGGCTAATCAGGCACCCAAACTCACACATCAGCTCAATGTGCTTCCCTTTAAAAAACAAAAACCCCTCGCTTGTCTCTCCATAGCTGCAGAAGGACAAGAGGTATGAAAACAAACCTTGTTCGGCTGAGGAAGAACAACCCATGTCATTTAATCCATCTGACAGTACGTCTCCCCCACAAAGCCAGGCAAAAGCAGAAACAACAAAGACCGTAAAAAAATAGGTTATCCCAGTCCAAAGCTTATCAGCTGGCAACAAGCTTAATGTGTGTGCAGGACCGTCTCGGACGCGGGCTCCCCCGGCACCCAGACGGTCTTGCAGTTTGGAATCTCCATCCTATGGAAGCCATCGTCAGGGGCTCTATGGCAAAGCCTTTAAAACCTGCTGGGCTCATTTACTCGGCTGGCTAAATGCTGGATGACAAGAAGCAGGGATTAACTTTGGGATTCGTGTCTGCATTTAAACCATCACTTTCTTCGAGCTGGCAAATAAAATCACCCAACAGAGGTCACAATTTAGTTTAGTTTTGTTTTTGTTTTTTAAGAGGAAGGGGACAGAAAGAGCACCACAGCATCAGACAACAGCAACATACATGCTGGCCAGATTGTGAACAAAATGCTTCGAGGGAGGCTGAAACCTCTCTTTTAAAGAGAGAGGCTTGAATCCATTTCTGGATTCTACAGACCTCAGAGCACCCACTCATCACCTCGCAGTGCTTGCTGCCTTCTCCTGTACAGCCACATTCCAGCATCCCCCATAAGGGCGCTGATTTCCCGGCACTGATTGCTTCCGTGCTTGGGGAGACAAAGGATCCCTTGCTCAGTAGCGGGGAGGCCATTTGATCCTTTAAAGGGACTTTCTAGAGGAGAACATCCCAGTGACCAGGCTGTGTGTGGCAAGTCAGGAAGATGTCTGGTATTTTAACTCGCCCATGGTGAACCCCAACATCCACCCACACCCACATCCAGCGGGGATTTGCTTCCACCAGACCCATATTGAGAAATATGACCCAACCCCAAGGAGGTAAAGGCCAGTCTCGCCTGCATTTCCCGGCGGGAGAGAGCTCTGTTTGTGAGCACCAAGGGTTTGCCCTGACGCCAAAGCAAGAGCCAACAGCCTCGAGTTTAAGGGGACAGGTGTGCCTTCGTCCGTATTTCTCCTAATCTACGTTGTATAAAACAAGTCTTGCTGGAGACCGTAATGCAGAAATGCCGTAATTCCTCAGGGTGACAGTGATGGACAAATGACATGCAGAGAAGAACATGGAGTCCTCCAGTGACCATCTGACACCACCCATCCCAATCCAAGAGGCCAGGAATGGACAAAAGATTCGCCTGAAAGAGAAGGACTGCAGCAGCACTCTTGAAGGTTATGGAGGATGCGGGGTGGAGGAAGCCAAGCCACAGAACCTAGAATCAGCAGGCCACGAAGTCACCCACAATCCAACGTAGAAACCCAGAAATCCATGACTTGAGGACCCCCAACACTGCACCCTACACAGTCCACTTCCTCCAACTGCCTCCTCTCCTCTGTGCCTCTGAGCTCGGCTGCTCCTGGTCTCTGAAAACGTTTGAGATGGATAAGACACTGTCCTCTCACAGACACACTTAATCCAGCAACTCATTTGCCAGTAAGTGTCCCCACCCTTGACACTCAAGACCGAATACCAGGGAAAGTGGGTTTGATGTCAAGAACAGAGGGTGGGGGGTGGGCATGGTGGCTCACCCCTATAATCCCAGGACTTTGGGTGAGGCTGAGATGGGTGGATCTCCTGAGGTCAGGAGTTCGAGACCAGCCTGACCAACATGGTGAAACCCCATCTCTATTAAAATGCAAAAATTAGCTGAGTGTGGTGGTGGGCACCTGTAGTCCCAGCTACTTGGGTGGCTGAGGCAGGAGAATTGCTGGAACCTGTGAGGCAGAGGTTGCAGTGAACCCAGACTGGCCCACTGCATTCCAGCCTGGGTGACAGAGGGAGACTCCATATCCAGAAAAAAAAAAAAAAAAGAGAAGAGAATATGAGAGGACTGACTTGGAGTGAACAAGAGGAGCTGGGGTAGGAGCCATTCATCCAACACACATTGCCCAAGGCCCCACCATGCGTCCCGCACAGTGGGGACGGCAGAATCAGATACCACCTGCCCTTGAAGAGGTAACAGCCTGGAGAGACAAGAGCCAAGAAGCAATGTGAGTCCCCTAGAGTGGCTGGAATGATGGTCCTGAAAAAGATACGCTCAGCTGGGTGCGGGGGCTCACAACTGTAATCCCAGCACTTTGGGAGGCTGAGGCGGGCGGATGATGAGGTCAGGAGTTCGGGACCAGCCTGGCCAACATGGCGAAACCCAGTCTCTGCTAAAAATACAAAAATTAGCTAGGCGTGGCGGTGCATGCCTGTAATCCCAGCTACTTGGGAGGCCGAGGCAGGTGAATTGCTTGAACCTGGGAGTCGAAGGTTGCAGTGAGCTGAGATCGCACCACTGCACTCCAGCCTGAGTGACAAGAGCGAAACTCCATCTCAAGAAAAAAAAGGATAGGCCCAAGTCCTAATCCCTGGAACCTAAACTGTGACCTCATTTGGAAACAGGGTCTGTTCAGGTGTGATGAGTTGAAGGATCTCAAGATGAAATCAACCTGGATTTAGGGTAGGCTCTAAATTCAAAGACTGGAGTCTGCATAAGGGGGAGGCGTAGGACCTCTGGAGATACACGCAGAGGGGAAGCCACGTGAAGACAGAGGTGGAGGCCGGGGTGAAGCATCCACAAGCGTAGGAACTTCAGAGGCAAAGAAGGATCCTTCCCCTGCCCCTGCAGAGGGAACCAGCCTGCCGACACCTTGATTTTGGACTTCCGGCCTTCAAGACAGCAAGACAGTGAATTCCGGCTGTCTGAAGCCACTCAGTTGGTGGTTATTTGTTGCGGCAGCCCGGGAACCGAGTGCACGGCCCATCCCCGTGTCCTGAGCAGGCCCTTGGAAGACGGGGATGAGCAGAAACCCCTGGCAAGTCCTGGGAAGCAAAGGAGGAGCCACTGCCTGGACGTCCAGCATCAGAACCGCCAGAGGGGTTTGAAACCGCAATTCCAGAGGCGCCTCCACCTACCGAGTCAGACTCTGGGGGTGGCACTGGGCATCTGCATTCCACACAAGCTCCCCCAAGGGACTCAGATGCACCCAAATCAGACAGGCCGCTGGGCACCGGGGGCCTTGGGGGTAGGAGAGGGTTAGAAGGCAAGCCAAGAAGACAGTCAGGACCAGGAGCAGGGGCGGAGTGGCTCGGAAGCTGTCTTGGGACAGCAGCCAGCAACAGAGAGGGCTCCTGGGAATGGAAGATGGAGAGAACGCAGAGGAGGGAGACGCAGCTGGAAGACTGGGGCCAAGACACAGAGGAGTGCGAGCTGCAACAGCCAGACAAGCCACATGTGTGGAAAGGCCTTTTCTCCTGAGCAGGCACGGCGCGTCCTCCCATTACACAGCAAATGATCAGTAGCTCACTCCACCTCAGAAAGGTGCACAGCGTCCTTCAAACATCACTTTTAGATCTGGGGGGGCAGAAGACAGAGGGACATTATCTTCTGTGGGCATCCCCCTCCCAAAGGGCCTGGGACACACAAATGTTTCTGAATCTCCAAATTAGCACAGGGTCTGTGCAGAAGGTGCTCAATGAAGAGGTGCCACCAGGCCAGGTGCGGTGGCTCACACCTGTAATCCCAGCACTTTGGAAGGCAGAGGCGGGCAGATTACCTGAGGTCAGGAGTTCAAGACCAGCCTGGCCAACACATGGTGAAACTCTGTCTCCACTAAAAATACAAAAAATTAGCCGGGCGTGGTGGCATGTGCCTATAATCTCAGCTACTCGAGAGGCTGAGGCATGAGAATCGCTTGAACCCAGGAGGTGAAGGTTGCAGTGAGCCAAGATCATGCAACTGAACTCCAGCCTGGACCACAGAGTGATAGATTCTGTCTCAAAAACAAAACAAAAGAGTTGTCATGGGAAGGTGGTGACCACACAGGTGTGTGAGCTGGCGAGAGTGCAGACGTCTTCAGGACCTGCTATTTCAGGTACTTGACAAGAGTAAGTGCAGCCTGGGAGAAAGGATGTTTCTCGGCTAGCACAGGCAGCCTGCCATCCTCGGCACACGCGGGTTCCTCTCTCGACTGGAAGATACCGGGGCCATATATTCTGCTCTGTTGGTGGGAACAACCACCAACGAAGTGGCTTAAAACAACCCGAATTTACTATCTCATGAGGCCAGAAGTCCAGAATCAGCGTGTTGGCAGGGTTGGTCCCTTCTGCTGGCATTCTGCATGGACAGCCTCCAAGAGTTCACAGTTAGAATTCTCCCCTTCTGTGATCCCACAGATGTGACTCCACAGCTCCGAAAGCATGTCCTCCTCCTCCCTCCCTCTCTTGGTCTCTGTCCCCTAGGGCAGAGGAGCAGGCTGCATCTCCCTTCTGAAGGTCTCCTGGGTGACCCTGATGGACCCTGACGCTGCTAAGAGCATTCTGGGAAGGAGGAGCATTCCCAGTGCTAATTGAATTATTTCATAGTGGGTGAGAAACGTCACAGAAGACAGAGAGGAATCTAGGATTTGCAGAGAAAACAACTGATTCTGTGGGTGAGAAGTTACTCTGAGCCCCAGGTGAGGACGGGGGTGGCCAGGACCAGTTCTGCTTAAAGCATGATGTTTCCTGAAAGCTCAGAAGATGGACAACTCGAGCGTCCCGGGGGGAGAGGCCACTGAGCTGCAAAGGCTTCCCTCGGGGCTGCCAGCCGGCACTGCCACGATGCTGGGACCTCAGTCCTTCATCCCACCGGTTCTCAGACAGCTCTCTCCAGCCGCCAGGCCCCACCCCATGCATTGCAGCACGTTCCTCCAGCCCCACCCCTGCCTTCTAAGCACAGCTGGGCAGCTGGCCGGGAGCTGACAGGGTAATCCCTGTGGTAATCCTAGAGCGAGGGAGCCTGGATGAGGAAGCAGAGAGGAGAGACCCCTCTACATATGGAGGGGACCACCCTGCTGGTGGTCCGTGGCCCAGGAAGCCTCCTCGTCCCTCTGCCCACCTGCCCGGCTCTGGTTCTAAGCCCCGCCTGTGTGAAGACTCCCCAGCCTGCCCTGTCCCCGCCCACATTGATGCCCTTAGTCCTTTGTATGGTGGAAGGTTCTCCTCGGCTTCACCAGGGAGGCAGTGAGGGGGTGGTGGTTGAGGACAGGCTCTCCAGGTAAGTACTCCAGCATCAGACGGATGAGGAGTTGGAATCTGGTTTGCTCAATTCCTCCAGCATGTGGCTTTGGAAAAGTCCCGAATGTAAGATGCCATCGATGCCCTGCTTGCTTCCCCTTGGCACTCCCTGTTCCAGGTTATGTGCACTGCTTACCCCCACAGGCACCTGCAACTCCCCCATTCCCTGATGAGGGTCTTGGAACTGAGAGGGAGCAGGCACAGGAGCTGGAAATGGTGAGTAAATACATGAACTGCTTCACAACGCCCAGGTGTGACCTCTGCAGCCTCCCAGAGGACCCCAGCGGCCTGAGCCTCAGGGGCACACAGAGTCAACTGCTCATGAGCACACGGGTACTGCCGGCGCCCTGCCCCTCCCCTGACTTCCTTCCCTAAGCCCCTGCTGGTGCTTCTTGTATCACCTCCACAATAAGAAAATTGCCCTCAAATCCTCACAAGGCCAGCTTCCAGGGGAGCCCCACCCCAAATGCCAGGTGGCTCAGGCTGTTCTTCACATGGAGACCGCAACTGCCTCTGGACGTGGAGGTCTGCATGGTTGTGACGACGTGTGGGAAGGGCTGGCCCGCAGTACTTGGTAAGTGCTGGCTGTTTTCACTGTGGTTATTCCCTCACTCGGAAGTAGGGCAGCTTTCTTAGACTATGGGCAAAGACCCGCATGCAGGAGTTAGCAAGACCCATGCAGGCAAAAAACACGGAGGCTAGTGGGGAAGAGAGCACGAGTCCCTCCCCGCCACCTGCCCAGCATCTGGCCCCCGCCAGAGAGAAGATGCAAAATGGGGTGACCACAGGGGAGGGGAGAAGCAACTGAGTTCAAACCTACAGGTTTCGTTAGGAAGGCATTAGATCAGCACTTTACAATAGATTCACTGTGCTTGGATCGATCAGCACACTGAGAGACGTCAGCTTCTAGAGGACTCACAGCCTCCACACCCTTCCTCTCTCTCTCCGGGAAACTTTCAACACAATCGATTTAAATGGCACAGTTTGCGTTGATGCCAGTTTGCTAGTTCATAATCACAAAGTCTTAGTCGACTCAGATAAAAGAGGTTTTTCTTCTTCTTCTTCTTTGTATATGCCCAAGGAACCCTGTGGGCAAATACAGATTTTCTAAACTATCCTTTCCCTTTGGGGCCCTAGGAAAGCCCAGAAAGCAGAAGACAACAGATACTGACTCCCTGCGTCAGCTGATGGTAAAAGCCAGTCCTGCTTCTCTCCTGCAGAACCGGGGTAGTTTACAAACATGCAGATGCAAGAGAACTCAAACTTCAAAATATGTTAGTCACGTGAGCCTGTGGTGGGTGGGTGCCTCCCTCTCTCCATAGGGGGTGCTATTTACAGTTAATAAATAATAGATCAGCACAGGTAAGGGGTAATTAAAATGTATTCGCCCAACAAATGGGTGTTCCTTTTATAATAATGAAAAACCCTCTGTAGAGAGGTGTCTGCATCATAAATAGGGAAGATATTAATAGCAATTATATCTGAAAGCTGAAAAGACCACAAATGTCCCCCAAACTGGGTTGTGAAATCAACTCAGTGCGTCAACGGACTTGGCAAGACATCCAAGTTGTGTTTTTTTTTTAAGATGGAGCTTAGCTCTTGTCGCCCAGGCTGGAGTACAGTGGCACCACACCTCAGCTCACTGCAACCTCTGCCTCCTGGGTTCAAGTGATTCTCCTGCCTCAGCCTCCTGAGTAGCTGGGATTACAGGTGCCTGCCACCACGCCCAGCTAGTTTTTGTATTTTTAGTAGAGATGGGGTTTCACCATGTGGGCCAGGCTGGCCTCGAACTCCTGACCTCAGGTGATCCACACGCCTCGGCCTCCCAAAGTGCTGGGATTACAGGCATGAGCCACCACACCCGGCCCATCCTGTTTTTGAGTGGGAGGGTTTGGTGGCTGACCCTTACCTTCTCAGAAGGGAGGGTGGGCGGCTATGACTCCGTGGGCAATGTTAGGGGCAGGGCTAGCAGCCCTCGTATCTCTCAGCTCCGTGTGGAGATCGGGGATGAGGAAGCCACTTCACACTTTCCTCTTTGTAATGTGGGCCAAAGTCAAGATGGGCACTTAAAAACTGTAATGAGGGTAGCCCAGAGCTTGTTACTATCCCAGACAACTCAGGATCTGTGGAGCTGGCTGGGCTCTGCTCCAGGGGTCCCTGCAACAACCCCTGCAGTCGTGGGTGGGTCCTGTGCCCAGGCTGCCTCACCTCCCTTCTTTGCTGTGTGCTACTGCCCAAGACAGTCGCACTCCCTGCACAGCAGCCGATATTTTTAGATCTCAAACCAAAGCTATCCCGTGTGCTGCTCTCTCTTATTAGGGAGGTAGCAGGGAGACGGTCTCTGGCATTCTGAGGGCTCCATTCATTTCCTAAATCACCTTGCATACATTAACTCATCCATCTCTGTAATGCGCTTGTGGAAGTGCTGAGGCAGCTCTGGTGGAATCCTGGATCTCAGAGCAATTAAGTGATCTGCCCTTGCTCACGGGAGCATCAGGCGCAGCTGTGGGGGAGGCCCCGAGGCTCTGCACGGGTGCTCCATGATGCAAGCCAAGCATCTGGCTCTGCATCCCCGTGCGGTTCTCCAAGGTGGGGTAGGTACTGGCCGTGGTCGACGTAGGGCACACATGCCACATGGTAAAGCCTCGACAGCCAAACACGCAGTTCTGCTCACCCTGATGCCAAAAACAGGGTGCGGGGCACAGGCAATAAAAGACACCCGGGAGCACCCCCCTGACCCCCTCAGTGGGGTGGCGTCATCTTCTCAAGCTCACCACTGCTGGTCCAATGGGACTGCTCCCTGCTGCAGGTCCTGTGGAAGCCCGGGGCTGGAGGGAACAGGCCATTGGGCTCGTCCAAGGTGCAGACTGGGCCCAGCCGACGGCAGGGCGACGGGAGAGAGGAGGAGCCCCAGAGACCGTCCTCCTGGTTGGCACAAGGGGTACTAAAAGGGGAAGGGCCGTCAGCACAACCGCGGAGGAAGTGAAGCAGAGGCAACCAGAGGGGAGCCGAGAGGACGCCACTGGCTCTCTCTCCACCCTCACTGGGTCGCCGGCTCTTTGCCTAAACAGAAGTGTGACTGTTACGGCACCTTCCAATAAACACATCTAAATCAGCTGCAAATTAATTTGTTTCACCCATCGAGAGCCATGCCCTACATCCATTGCTTGACGCTTAGCACGTTCTCCAGTCTGATTTCTCTTTAATTTAGATTTTTTTAAAAGATGTCATATTTTTAGAGCAGTTTTAGGTTCACAGTAAAACCGAGCAGAAGGAACAGAGCTGACCCACAGAGCCCCTGCCCCTCACATGCAGTCTCCCCAGTCATCAAAATCCCCCTAGAGTGGGCTGTTTGTTACAACTGAGAGCCCATGGTGTCACCCCAAGTCCATAGTTTACATTAGGGTTCACTTTTGGCTTGTACATTCTACCAGTTTGGACAAATGCATAAAGGCATGTATCCATTTTTATCACTCATTGGGAAAGTCAGATACACACATCAGCTAGGGAAATTCAGAGCCAACCCTTAGCATAAATTAAACACTTCCTGTTCCTCTCGCCATTTGACTGCATCAGTGATGTTCCCATGGAAAGCAACCTTGCAATGGGGACTGTCAGAAGAGAGGAGAACATCATCCTTCTAGAGACGCATGTTTCAGACAGCCTGACCTATAAGGCCCTCCTTAGCCCCATCCCCCACTATAAGTTAAAAAAAAGTAAGACCAGAGACGGAAAATAGGCTAATACTATGTTAAGTTTTGCTAAATGCAGGCTCTAAACCAATCTTAGGAGCGTTTTTAAAAAGCTGGTGCGTGACTCCTCGGAGCATCTCCAAACCAAATCCCGCCACAGTCTCTCCACGTGCCTACTCACCGACGTCTGTCTCCTTGTGGTTCTTGATGTATTCCGCCAGCTCAAAGTTGCCTGCAATGATGGCCACCTGCAAAGTGAAAATCACATTAAGTTAAGTATCATGTGCAGCACAGTGATTTCTACATACACTGTTACATCATCGAAAGCCTGACACCAAAGGGAGTCCAATCAGAGCTCTTAAAATGGCAGCCACAATATCCATCAGTACTCATTCTCTCACTTTGCCAACCACCACACTTGCTTCTCTCAAAGCAGTTGGCTATTTTATGATGAAAAGGTTGACACTGGTCTACAACCTATTTGAGTGGGGGGCCTCTGTCCAGAAGGCATATGGAACAAATTACCCATAGCGTAGCTGAGGATTCAACTAGGGCTGAGTCTGGAAATCTCTCCGTTGACTATGTCCTGTGTTCCCATGGGGGTTGTTTGGTTCCAGCTGTCACACCCAGGAGTCCTGTTTATCTATGGATGCATGCCAGTCTACATAACTGGAGAGAGGGGGGAAACCTCAAAAAAAGCATTTAAAACTTCTCATCAGATCTCACTTCTGTAGGAAAAATTCTACCCATAGATGTACGCACAGCCAGATGGGTAGCACCAAAACCATCAGCTACAGGAAACTGCTCCAAATCAGGCCCTACAGACCGGTTGACTACAGATGCATGATCCTTGATATGGGAGAGCAGACAGGCAGGTAAAGCCAAGTCTCCTAGGATGGCCCTGGAGACCCATGAAGGCAGCCAGTATCACATGGGCAAGGCTCATAGTGCCTCAGAAGGGGGAGACCTTAGGCTCAGGGCCAATGCATTCACACCCACAAAAGAGCCAGGCATTCAGATACCAGCCTGGAGAAATACACACACATCGACAATGAGCTGGTGGCAAGTCATCATGTAAGTAGAGCTTATCCAATCAGCTTGGGTCCTTATGAGCAGAAATTGAGGTTTCCTATGGAAGAGTTTTTCCTTACAAATGAGGCATCAACTCCTGCCTGACTTTCCAGTCTTACCTACTGATTTCAAATTGACCAACCTCATAATCATGTGAGTCGATTCTTTACAATAAATTATAAACAAATGCAGACTTTGGTACCAGGAGTGGGGTGTGGCTATAACAAATATCTATAACATCATCCCAAAGTGGGCTTACTTCATTTGTTTAATTTAAATCAACCCTTCTCCTTGTGTGTATGAGGTGATCTGGTACAGGAGGGTGGGTGATTTTTGGTTTTGTGTTTTTTCTTCCTTACTTAGGGCATCTGTAGGCCTCAAAGGACCTTTCCTTTAGGTCATATTCCTCAGAAAGTCTTCATTCTTCTTTCATTTTTATTTTTTCTTAAAGAATATTTTTAAAGCTTAAATTTGTATATTAATTGAGGACTTTATTTAGAAGTATTGGCTGTTGGGAGCAGCAGTCTGTTCTGAAATGTGTCACGTATATATGCACGTGCACGCGCGCACACACACACACACACACATTTTTTTTTTTTTTTTTTTTTGAGGTAGGGTCTTGCTCTGTCACCCAGGCTGGAGTGCAGTGGTGTGATCTCAGCTCACTGCAAACTCTGCTTCCCAGGCTCAAGTGATTCTTGTGCCTAAGCCTCCCAAGTATTTGGGATTACAGGCATGTGCTACCACATCTGGCTAATTTTTGTATATATATTTTTTTAGTAGAGACAGGGTTTTGCCATGTTGGCCAGTATGGTCTCAAACTCTTAGCCTCAAGTGATCTGCCTGCCTTGCAAAGTCCTGAGATTACAGGCATGAGCCATCACACCTGGCCAGGTATGTATATGTATATATGTGCACACACACACACACACACACACACACACACACACACACACACGATAGTGTTGGTGAAGAAAACCAAATATCTAAAAATAGTATGGAAATGCTTTGGAACTGGGTAATGATTACAGGCTGGAAGAGCTTTGAGGTACACACTAGAAATATGAATGCTAGAGTGATTCTGCTGAGATATCAGATGGAGACGAGGAACATGTTACTTGAAACTGGAGGAAAAGTGATGCTTGCTCTAAAGTGGCAAAGAACTTGGCTCAACTGTGTTCTAGTGTTTTTGTGGAAGGTAGACTGTGCGAGCGATAAAATCAGATATTTAGCTGAGGAGATTTCTAAGCAAAGTGTTGAAGGAGCAGCTGGATCCTCCTGACTGCTTACAGTAAAATGCAAAAGGAGAGAGAGGAATCAAAGAAGGAATTGTTAAGCAAAAAGGAACCAGAGCTTGAAGATTTGGAAGATTATCAGTCTATCCATATGGCAAAAAGTGAAAAAGCCACATTATAACAAAACAAACACCAAGGGTGTGGCTGGAACGTCACTTGATACTGTACGGGATTACAAGAGCAGGAACACTGTCAGTCTGAACGGAAAGGGATGGAGACAAATGAAGGAAGACTGTCAGACTTTTTGGATTTGACAGAAGGGGGTGATAGAGCTATCTGGCCGCAAATGTGTGCTACTCTTCAGGAAGAAGGCAAATTATCCCTGAAGGTAATTCAGAGATCATCAGATTCACCCATTGGTTTCAACAGTTAGATGGCCTCTGCCCAAAGCCTTGCGGGCAGGATCACAGGGGCGGAGTTGTAGGGTGATGTGATTTGGCTACATCCCCACCCAAATCTCACCGTGAAATACAATCCCCCTAATCCCCACGTGTCACAGGAGGGACCCGGTGGGAGACAACTGAATCATGGGGGTGGTTTCCCCATGCTGTTCTGGTGATAGTGAGTTCTTATGAGATCTGACGGTTTCAAAAGCATCTGGCATTTCCCCTGCCGACACTCATTCTCTCTCCTGCTGCCCTGTGAAGAGGTGCCTTCCGCCAGCATTGTAAATTTCCTGAGGCCTCCCCAGCCATGGGAACTGTGAGTCAGTTAAACCTCTTTTCTTTATAAATCACCCAGTTTTCGGTATTTCTTCACAGCAGCATGAGCATGCACTAATACATGGGGGAAGCCTCCTGAGTGGTGGCTTCCCGTGGGCATGAAGGTAGAAAAGGAAGCTTTAGAGATAAGCATGTCTCCAGGACACATTCAGTCAGAGCGACACAAGCTGAGGTGCCCGCCTCCCTAAGGGAGAGCACCTCTTCCTACAGCCCACCTCCAACTCAGCCTTTGGATATCGACTCAGGTGAGGTGGACCCACGCCCTGGCCTGCTCAGGCTGAGCCAGCACTTCCTTCTCCAGGCCCCTGAGGGTTGTGCTGGCTACAATATGGCACTAGGCGTTCTCTGCCTCCAAGGCGAGGTCATCTCTCCCGCATTCCTACAGGCCAGCCCTCGCTGAATGCCGGAGGTAGAACTGGCAGACTGGCAGGAGGATGCTGCCATGGAGGTGGAGGGCATGGGATCTGGCTCAGGCTGCCTGGGTGCATATACAGATTTGAACGATGTGCCACTGGGCATTATGTGTGATCCACAAACCTCGGGTTTCTCACCTGTGAAATGGACTTGGTGTGTGGGTTGATTGACATCTCCTAAGTGTGACATGGTAAACGCCCTATAAATTGCATACCTTAACGATACCTCGGCTTTCCGTTGAAACTGCTCTCTGTAACCCTAATGTGACAGGCAAGCAGTCCAAACCCACGCCATTTTGGCCCCTGCGCCATTTTAAGACTTGTAATAAGTAACTAAGGTCTGTAATTTCCACCCTACCCAGACAATGTGTAAACTAATGCTTATCTTGACTTCTGTGAACCACTTAAGTAACAATCGGAATGTCCAAAGCCCCTCACCCCCACCCCCGCTCAGGAGGTGGTTTACAGAATGTCCAAAGTCCCCTGGCCCTCGGAATGTCCAAAGCCCCTGGCCCTCACCCCCGCCCAGGAGGTGGTTTACGGGCATAAAAGGTCTTGACACCCTCCTTTCGGGGCCACGGGTTAGAGAGACACGAGTCCTCCATGGCCGCTGGCAATAAAGACCCTACAATTTGGCCTAGTCTTTGTCTCAGTGGTGATTTCGTGCTCGCTCAGTTACAACATAAGTAAAGGTTTAGAGCAGTGCCTGCTATGTGGTCACCCCTAAAAAAGTTTCTATGTTTAGAAAAATGATGACTGATAAGGTCTTCGAACACTGCCGACTGCTCACTGTAAAGGTCACCCAAGCCTCCAGGTCACCCGGCACCCCACACAAATGCACAATCAGATAGACACAAGTGCACACCCACATCTGCACTTGAATGCGCATCTTGGACAGCTGCTAAAATAACACGCACGTGGACCATCCCCTAGTGATTCCGGGATTCTCCATCCAAAGAAAAGCCCTTTTCCAAAGAAAAGCCCTAGGAGCTTAAGCCCAGGCACCTCCCGGCTGGTCTAAAGGACTCAGCTCACAATGCAAATGAGAACAATGCAAACATTTACTTGTGATAATTGCCTGACTATATCTCTCCTTGATTATTTCAAGGCCTAGAAAATCCTCTTGGTAGAAAGCAGCCTCCCGCCTGTCCTCTGGCGCTGCCTGCCCTGTGCTCGGCTTGTCACAGGTTCCCAGTAGAAGTCTTCTGGGAGAAGGAAGAGGGGGCTGGCTCGGATGTGACATCTCAGCACTGCTCAGTGTGTGCAGCTGGCGTCAGGCTGTTGGTCTGGGTGCACGAGGAAGGCAGAGTGTGGGGTCTGTCTCTGGCTGCAGGTGTGCACAGCAGTGACCAGAACACTAACAGCAAAGGCACAGCTGGGGCTCAGGCGCCACATGCTGTTCTGAGTTCCCTGGGGCCACCTCCTTTGATCCTAACAGCTCTAGGAAGTGAGTACCATTATTCTACTTGACAGAGGGGGGAAACTGAGGCACAGAGAGATTAAGAAGCTTGCTCCACACAGTCAACACTGAATCCAAGACATTCACTCAAGCTGTTTGGATTCGGAATCTTCACTGAGTCACCTTAGCATAGAGTATGGCTGTCACTTTCATGGACTGTGGCATTTTTAAAAACTTCAGTTATGATATAATCACAGGTCAAACACCTTTGTAAGACATAGCAGCACAAGAAACAACAAACGACAAATTATTCTCGAGGGTTTATGACAAGCCACACTCAGGCTGGGCACCCACAGAATCTTCTATGGTGAAAAGTGCCCCGCACAGGGGAAGGACGCGTCCCGTGAGAACAGACACTGCTTTGTCCAGGTTTGCCAGCGCCCTAAAGGCCTGGAAAGGAGCCAGGGAAGAAATGAGAACTGAGCTCTCTACAGCTCACCTGCTTTCTCTCCCATTAATTCGGCCGTCCGCCTCCTTCCTTGTTTCAAATAACATTCCAGTAATACAGACAGATGCCTGCCTGCAAGGTACGGCCATAATGCAACCTTGATGGGGGAATGCTAGGATTTAAAGAATCCCAGAGCAGAAAGGAGCCTCCCACCCCCCACGGGATGCAAAGAGACTTCCTGTCGCCTCCCCTGTAAGCTATTGCCAGCTTTGGAGTACCTGGAGAAGGTGCTCCTGGCAGAGGTTACAGCCCAGGCAAAGGTTTGGAGGATGGATGGGAGACGTGGTGAACGGACCAGCAAGACAGGCAAGATGGACACGCACAGGGAGGAAGGTCAGACATCAGTGCAGAAGGTAAGACTGGCAGGTGATGGGAAGAAGCCCCATGTGAAGCAAAGGGAACCCTGGCTTCTGCAGAGAGGATGGGACGAGAAACCATGGCCCTGGGAAGCATCTGGGGGACAGACAATACCAGGGAGCCCTGAGAAACAGCAACAGGCAAGATGTCTCCAAGGCTGGGGCATGGCTGGCACCTTCGGACAGACAGGAGGCTGGGAGGATTTGGAGGGTGGGCAGCCTGTTCTGTGCCATGCCACCGGACAGCACAGCAGCAGGTGGCCACCCGGGCACAGCCGCTGTACCACACTGGGCATTTATATGAGCCGCCTCACTGGCATTCTAAATCACCCTCATTCTCACTTCCGTATGTGCTGGCTGGGAAGGAGGAAGGCCTTTTATGGACATTGAAACAAGAGTTATGTAATACAAAGCAAGAGTCTGTGATTCTCTTCTGTGCATCTCAAAGGAAAGGGCCGGGCGGGGCCTCCAGGGAAGAGGAAGAAGGCATCTTCCCATCTTCCTCACTGGTCTCTCTCAGCCTAATGTGGGGTGAAGGTCCCAGCACCTCCCACCTCCCCCACCTGTCTCCCTTAAAGCTGGGCTTTCTTGCTGTGCCCTTAAGGGCGGCCTCTCGGGGGGGGGGACTCCCCTTAGCTCCTGCCGCAAGACAGAGTTAGCAGCACTTTCCAGAGCCTTTGCTGTGATCCTATGATTGACATCCTGCATTTGACATGTCATTTGCAGTTCCAAGCAGCATCAATGGCTCACCACAGGATGAGTTCTTGCGGGAATCACCCCAGAACTCTGTGCCGACGCTGGGTTTTCCTGGAATGAAGCAATCATATCTGAGATGGGACCTTTCGCTGGTGCTGACAAACCACCCCCCTCCCCCCTGAGAGGCGGCACTGGAATTAGCAAGCAGAAGAAAGTAGATGGACACCCTGCCAGGGGCCCTGGGGGCTCTGCCCTTGGCACTCAGGGCCACAGGGACCCCAAAGGATGCAGGAATGTCAGGAGGGAGGTCACATTTCTTTTCAACAGAGCCACTCCGCAGGGCAGCGCATCTGGGAATCAAGCCCAGGAGAGAGCACGGCCCCCTCTACTGATTCTACCAGCTGAGGGAGAAGGGGGAGTTTCCATCTGTTCTCCTAACTCAAAAACTGACAACTATCTCCTCCTTAGCACCTCAAATGCTTACACCTAACATTAACTTAGCCAGCCGGGAGCAGTGGCTCACGCCTGTAATCCCAGCACTTTGGGAGACCGAGGTGGGTGTTTCACCTGAGGTCAGGAGTTCGAGACTAGCCTGGGCGACATGGTGGAACCCTGTCTCTACTAAAAATACAAAAATTAGCCGGGTATGGCGGCAGATGCCTGTAATCCCAGCTCCTCAGGAGGCCGAGGCAGGAGAATCACTTGAATCTGGGAGACGGAGGTTGCAGTGAGCCGAGATCACGCCATTGCACTCCAGCTTGGGTGACAGAGCAAGACTCCAGCTCAAAAAAATAATAAAATAAAATAAAATAAAATAAAATAACATTAACTTAGCCTGAAGCTTTGAAGCACATCTTTAAAACCTATAATATGACAACCACAGCCCACTAGGATTTGGGATCATAGAGAGGCAGGGGACTCAAGTCTCCACCACACTCATCATGGGCAGGCGTTGCTGGGAAAGACAGCAGAGGCACCCATGGCTCGGCCCCTGAGGGTCTGGGGCCCCAGGGCTCGAGGTTGGTCCAGACCCCTACCTCACAAGCTGTGCATGACCACTGGCTGGAAGCCCCGACTCCTGGAGCCCTGTTGCCTCTTCCGCCACGTGCATTGCCACACCCTACAGCACTGCAGTGTGCCAGATACAAAGAGACTTCCCAGCCCCTCTATTCCTAAGCCATCGTATATAGCTTTGGAGTACTGGAGAAGGCGCTGTGACTGAATGCAAAGCCCTGCAGAGCCTGTGAAAATGCCGCCTGCACATCTTCCCAGAGCCCTGAGCGCTGCAGAGCCCCAAACCCGCCTCTCCCTGAAATGCAGCATTTCAATGCTGTGTAAGCAGGTCAAGCCCATTCCAGGAGCAGCACCCCAAATTCCCAGCACAGCCCCTCGTATCTGGCACTTCTTTCAATCCCTTATGTGTATTAAATTAGGCAGACCCTGCCATCCACCCAGTCCTTGCCCCTCCCCCCATCAAGGACACCTGTAGGCTTCATGGGCACCTGCTCCTCGCTTGCTGGTGGCTGCCCCACAAACCCACAAACAAACCACTTGAATGATAGGTGGTGAGAAGGATCAGACCACAAGGTGGGTGCCTGAAAATTATCTGAGTCTCATGCCAAAGGACAGTGCTGGGTGCACACAGGGCCCGAGTGTGTTCAGGAGGTGCAGGCAGGTGGGGGGGGTGGGGAGGGGGAGCAGGTGAAGCTACCTGCTCAGGTCCCACAGGTGGTATGCACTACAATCCCATGCTGTCACCTAAAAAGCTGGCCTCTGCTTCTGAGGAACATAAAGACCAACGTGGGTGATATGGCTTGGCTTTGTGACCTCACCCAAATCTCATTCTGAGGCTCCCATAACTCCCACGTGTTGGGGGAGGGACTCGGTGGGGGATGACTGAATCATGGGGGTGGGTCTTTCACATGCTGTTCTTGTGACAGTGAACAAGTCTCATGAGATATGATCTTTTCTTTTTTACACTGAGTCTAACTTTTTTACCCAGGCTGGAGTGCAGTGGCACAGTCTTGGCTCACTGCAACCTCCACCTCCCAGGTTCAAGCGATTCTCCTGTCTCAGCCTCCCAAGTAGCTGGGATTACAAGCACCCGCCACCACACCTGGCTAATTTTTGTATTTTTACTAGAGATGGGGTTTCACCATGTTGGTCAGGCTGGTCTCAAACTCCTGACCTCAAGTGATCCACTCACCTTGGCCTCCCAAAGTGCTGGGATGACAGGTGTGAGCCATCGTGCCCAGCCAATCTGATGGTTTTAAAAAGGGGAATTGCCCTGCACAAGCTCTCTTTGCCCACCGCCATCCATCTAAGATGTGACTTGCTCCTCCTTGCCTTCCACCATGATTGTGAGGCCTCCCCAGCCATGTGGACCTGTAAGTCCATTAAACCTTGTTCTTCTCAGCCTCGGGTAGCATGAGATCAAGGGCCAGAAGGATCAGTGGTGAGAAGGATCAGACCACCACACAGTGGGTGCCTGAAAACCTCACTGCTCTCATCAGCAGCATAAAAATGGACTAATACGGTGGGGGACATGGGAGGAACAGCCTGGGTGCTCTTAGGCATGGCATGGTGTCAGGATGGTGGAAGATGCAGTGGGGGTGTTACCAGGAGCAAAGAGAGCTCCACAGGGACTTGGGACCTGGACAGGCTTGATGGCGGGAAATAAACTGGACGGACAGACAGGCAGGCGAGAGGGACCTGGGATTGTCTGGTTGGTCCATGACGCAGCTCTCCGAGGATCTGAATTCCACTGCTCCTATTAAATCAGGCAGCCCCTTTCAAGACAGCTCCCTAGATGGCTCCAGCACTGTGTGCAAAATACCTCTCCTGGGCTCAAGCTGCCCACCTACCCCTCCACCCTTCACTCAACACCACGAAGGGCAGCATCCTAGACCACCTAGCACTGAGCTTGGTCTGCTGTGGTGCTCTTCCCGCTTTGTGTAAGTCTGCATTCTGAATGATGAAATGACTCTCCCTGAGACCAGGGACCATGTGGATTTCTGCCATGGTCTGGATGTCTGAGAGCCCCCCCCCGCCCCCGAATTCATGTGTTGAAATGGAAGCCCCAATGTGAGGGTGTTAGGAGCTGGAGCCACTGGGAGGTGATAAGGTCATGAGGGTGGAGCCCTCATACATGGGATTAGTGCCCTTGGAAAAGAGGCCCCAGGGAGCACCTCGCCCCTTCTGCCATGTGAGGACACAGCAAGAAGACCACCGTCCAGGAAGGGGCCCTCACCACACAGCCCATCTGCTGGCCCTTGATCTTGAACTCGCAGCCTCTGGAGCGATAACAGATCATGCCTATTGTTTAGAAGCTATCAGTTTATGTTTTTTTGTTTTTTGTTTTGAGACGGAGTTTCGCTCTTGTCGCCCAGGCTTGAGTGTACACGTGATTCATCGACCCATATAATTCATCGCATTAGCAGATAAGCAGGGGAAATCTACATACTCATTTTCAACAGTTGCAGGATTGGATTTTTCATAACTATTTATCAAAACACATCGGATAGGACAACACAGATCCATGATAAAACTTAATAGACTGCAGTGACAGTCTGTGGTCACTGTAGCCTCTGCTTTCTGGGTTCAAGCAATTCTCCTGCCTCAGCCTCCCAAGTAGCTGGGATTACAGGCCCATGCCACCATGCCCGGCTAATTTTTTGTATTTTTAATAGAGATGGGCTTTCACTATGTTGTCCAGGCTGGTCTCAAACTCCTGACCTCAAGTGATCCACTGGCCTCAGCCACCCAAAGTGCTGGGATTACAGGCGTGAGCCACCGCATCCAGGTCAGTTTATGGTATTTTGTGACAGCAGCATGAACAGACTAAGACGGCGTCCAACCTGTTGCACCTGTCACCCAAGCCAGCACCCGGCTCTGACAAGGTGCCACAAAGCCCTGCCTTCCTGCTCGGGGCCAGGATGTGGGCAGCGCATGGGAATGCTCTTCACAGTGGTAATGACACCACGGAGCAGGACCATTGCCTTTGAGGGTGGCACTCGGGTGGCCAGGACCCTGGAGAGGCTGTGGCCTTGCTGTGGTGCCCACAGCATGACCTGTTCCCTGACGCCAGGAGGCAGAGTCTGGGTGAGGGTGGAGGCCGCTTGTCTCCTCGTCACTCGCTCAATAAGCTCCTGAGATTTGCAGCCAGAACTCAGAGGAAAGCCACTCCCCCGGCACCGGCGAAGCCTCCTTCTCTTGCCAAGACGAAATATGCCTCCCGACACAGAGAGCTATTTATAACTCACTCTGTGATCCTAACTCCTCCTCGCCGTAATTGGAAAATGGCTCCTCGGAAAGGCACGAGGGAAACCAAGGGCTTGGGAGGTCCCCATCTTTGTTTCCTTCCGGGGAAGCAAAGAAAGGCAACTCATGTCCAGAGACCCCAGGCCTGGTAAAGATGTTTTCATTACAAGCATCCTCCAAGCACGGCAGGGAGGGGGCCTGTGCCACTGGCTCACCAAGGTCAAGGGTCACTGAGTTCCCCGCAAACTCCTAGGGAGTCTCTGCCCATCTCGAGGCTAAAGCCCAGAGTCCGGAGAGGCAGTGGAGGCCTCTGTGGTTCCGGAACAGCTCCCTGAGGCTTTGCCAAAACCCCATGTGGGGACACGGCCTTTGCAAACCGATGTGTATTCCCCAGAGCCCCTGGTTGCTCTGGGACCTTACACCTACCTTGACGGGGCCAACCAAACAGAGCCGGGGCTGAGGCAAGCAGCACTGATATTGGCAGGTCACCTCCCAGGGAGGCTGGGCTTCAGCACCAAGGTGACCCCAATTACCAGGGAAATGCTGAACCAGGGGTTGGCATTGGGAAATCATATATGAGGAGGAAAACCCCCTTCAGCATTTGGAAGTTTCTGACCTGATCAACATCAAAGTCAAACCACAACCCAACTGGGCCACCCCCATTTAGTTATTCCACTTCCAGCCAAGACGTGAAGATGCTGGCCAGGTGAAAACCCGGCCACCTCCCTGGAGGAGGCCACCTCCCCCTCACCCCTCTTAGGTAGCAGAGGCCTTCCAGGCAGTATTATCCAGTCCTCTGTCCTGTGAAATACATACGGCAGTCAAGGGAATAAAAGCCTTGGAAAACATCTGCATGAAAGCTTAACAAACACACACAAAAAATGAGAAATAATTATTTCATGTGGACCAAATGCATCCTCCCTCTCCCTGATGGATTTGCCAATAAAATGTAAATTTCTCCTTTGAAATAGCAATGGCACTGAAGGACATCATTTGCCCCCAGAAATCGTGGTAGAAAAGCAACAGTTCTTTGATGTTTGCAGAGGACTGGTTTTCAAGAGAGTAGCTCTGGTAGGACCCTGAGGCTAGAGAGACGTGAAGCCACAGGGCAGATAGATTTTTCTACTTGGCCTCCAGGAACCCTAAACTCTTGGCACAGAATGAGGGAGGTGGAGTCTGCTGTGCGAAGAGGAGACTGCCGGGATGACAGATGTTGCCAGCCTGGCTTTCCCCCGCTGTAATCATGAGACTGATCAAGCTAATCATGATGGTAACCACCCATGTTTACCCAACAGGACGCACAGCCCAGCATCTAAATACAGTCTCTGAGTTCCACCGTCACAGCACGCCTTGAGGAAGCAGAGCTGCTGTGATCCTTGTTCTGCAGATCAGAAAACAGGCTTTGAGAGCTCAAGTGAGTAAGATTTCTTCACTGCATAAAGGAAGGCCCTGTCCCTTCGAGTCCACAAACTAGGGGAAGGCCGGTGTGATACACAGGGCCTCATGTGGCTCTAACGACAGAAAGTTCTCTTGCACAGCAGCCCAGACATAGCCTCCCGCATTGCAAAGGCAAGAGGGCTGGGTGCAGTGTCTCACGCCTGTAATCCCAGCACTTTGGGAGGCTGAGGCGGGCAGATCACGAGGTCAGGAGTTCGAGACCAGCCTGGCCAATATGGAGAAACCCCATCTGTATGAAAAATACAAAAATTAGCAGGGCGTGGTGGCGGGCACCTGTAATCCCAGTTACTGGGGAGGCTGAGGCAGGAGAATCACTTGAACCTGGGAGGTGGAGGTTGCAGTGAGCCGAGATTGCGCCACTGCACTCCAGCCCGGGCAACAAAAGCAAAACTCCATCTCAAAAAAGAAAAGAAAAGGCAAGAGGGAGACTAACAATGAGATTTGGTTCCAAAGAAAAAATTGAACACCATTTTCTGCAGGACAGTAACCAAAGAAAGAGGTCACGGCTGAGAGCAGCATACGCTTGTGTATGAGTCTGACCAGGGTGGCTTAAGCCACAGACACTATCATCCCACCATCCTGGACGCTGGAGTCTGAGGTCACGGTGTCGCAGGGCTGGGTTCTCCTGAGGCCTCTCTCCCTGCACTGGGCCGCCTTCTCTCCATCTTCTCACACTGTGGTCCCTCTCTGTGTGTCTGTGTCCTCATCTCCTCTCATAGGGACACTGGTCATATCAGCTTAGGGCCCAGCCTAGTGACCTCATTTTAACTTAATGACCTCTTCAAAGGCCCCATCTCCAAATGCAGTTACATTTGGAGCTGCTGCGGTTTAGGGCTTCCACATAGGAATTTAGGGGAACATTCAACCCAGAATAACCTGCTTAGCACAAGAGTATGTAGAATCTCTTTTCCTTCCTCAGGGACACCCAGGGTCCCCAGCAAACACCCAGGTCAGAGGCGCCTCGATCCTGCACAAGGCTTGAGAGTCTCTCCCCTCACAGTGGTCTGTTCTCAGGGAGCAGAGGGTGGGAAGAGGTGACTGCACACGTGATTTCACAGATGGACAGGCAGGAGCAGAAGCAATCACTGCCTCTCCCATCCCCAAGATTCGGTTATGAAATGTCACACTTACCAAGAAAGCTGAAAGAATAGGCCGGGTGTGGTGGCTCACACCTGTAATCCCAGCACTTTGGGAGGCCAAGACAGACAGATCATTTGAGGTCAGGAGTTCAAAAACAGCCTGGCTAAAATGGTGAAATCCCATCTCTACTAAAAATACAAAGTTAGCCTGGCATGGTGGCAGACACCTATAATCCCAGCCTCTTGGGAGGATGAGGAGGAGAATCTCTTGAACCCGGGAGGCAGAGGTTGCAATGAGCCGAGATCGTGCCACTGCACTCCAGCCTGGGCAACAGAGCGAGACTCCATCTCAAAAAGAAAAAAGTTGAAGGAACACAGCACTGAAATTCAACACGCTGCCAAACCGGATTGCACAACTGTTTACATGTTGCTTGTTGTGGTGTGTATGGGTGTGTCTGTGCCAAACCGGATTGCACAACTGTTTACATGTTGCTTGTTGTGGTGTGTATGGGTGTGTCTGTGCCAAACCGGATTGCACAACTGTTTACATGTTGCTTGTTGTGGTGTGTATGGGTGTGTCTGTGTAAACACATGTGCACATAACTCGATTTCTGCTAAGCCGTGATGATGCATCCCTCTCCAGACACCTCAGCATTCAGAAACGGGGCGGGGGTGCTCCTACATGTAACATCATACGCAGAAGATCGGCGTTCACCCCCGGACCTCCTCCAAAACCACTCCGCATGCACAGCTCCCCCACAGGCCTCTTTCCCCTAATTATCTGTATTGTTTTTAACTCAGCTACATGTACATGCCATGAAATGCACAGGCCTTAAGCATGGAGTCGGATGAGGTTTCTTTTTTTTCTGAGGCAAAGTCTTGCTTTGTCGCACGGGCTAGAGTGCGGTGGTGCAATCTCTGCTCACTTTAACCTCTGCCTCCTGGGTTTCAGCGATTCTCCTGTCTCTGCCTCCCAAGCAGCTGGGACTACAGGCATGCACCAACACGCCCGGCTAATTTTTTCTGCATTTTTGCCGGGTCTCATAATCTGAAGGTTGTGTGAGTTCATTATTCCTCACACGGGGCACCACCTGTCGGGTGTGTCCTGGAGACCCTGGCCAACCGATGGATGAAATGAGTTCTGAGACACAGGTATGCAGTGTAAGAGCAGGTGGGTGACTGCCTGGCTCCAGTGACCAGAGGGCAGCCCTGAGAAGCTGGAGCCAGCATGGGCACAATGCTGAAAACCTGGAGCCCACGCAACCTGTAGCAATTAACATTTATTGTTCCCCTTTCAGGGAATGTCAGGCGAGGATGGTCAAAGGTCAGTTCCTGGTCACCGTAAGCAACGGAGCCTGTTTAAATTCTCCCACACTCCCTTGTACCAACTCCTTGCCATCTGCTTCAGAGTTATAGAGCGGCTGCCTTCAGCTACTCTTCCCCGGGGCTCTGCAGAAAAGGTCTGCGTCCTTTCCCTGTAGTTTTTCCCACCCCCTCCGACCAGTCCCCCACACATTTTTAGTAGAGACGGGGTTTTATCATGTTGGTCAGGTTGGTCTCAAACTCCAGACCTCAAATGATCCACCTGTCTCAGTCTCCTAAAGTGCTGGGATTACAGGAGTGAGCCACCGCGCCCGGCCACGCTGGATGAGTTTTGATGAGCGTGCACACCTATGTCCCCACCAATCCATTGGGAACTAGAACATTTCCATCACCCCAAACGCCCCCCCATGCCCCATCCAGTCCATTTCTCTCCTCCCACCAACCAGGACCACAAACGACCTGACTTATCTCACCATGAGCCAACCATGTCTGTCGGGTGAATGTCACAGCCATGAAATCACATGTTACATATGCATGGCTGAGATTCACCAGGCTGTGGTGGGTGTCGGAAGTCTCTCTTCATTGAGGAGTGGGACTGCATTGTACAAATGTACCACAGGCAACTGGGCACCCGCCTGGACCCTGGGGCTATCCCCCCATCCTGGGAGACCACGAATAAAGCTACTCTGGACATTCTCGTACAGGTACTTTAGGGACACAGGCCTTGTTTTCTTCTGACTGACTGCCTGGATGGGGAATGGCTGGGAATGAGAGTAGCATATTACACTGTATACAAAACTGCCTCCTTTTCAGAGCGGGGGTTACCATTTCATGCCTGCGTTTCTCCACATTCTCACCGACAACACTTGCTGCAGCCCATCTTCTTAATGTTGGCTATTTGTGTGTGTGTGAAGTGGGTGGTTTTAAATTCTATTTGCCCCCCTTCTCCTTTTCTGCAACCTCACCATTGCTATCATTAGAATAAAATTAATTATCTATTTTCTCTGAGGGTAGAAAAAGGCAATGATTCCAGGACTCAGACCAAGAAGCAGAGACACCAGACTCACGGAAGCTGTGAGTGCCCCTGCTGCTTCTACGGACCTCACGGCTTGGAGTGAGACTCACGGCTGTTGTCATTTGCTCAGGAACATCATCTCCTACTCCGAAATGACAAGAGTGAGAACAGGGGTAGAAGTGGTCCATGGCCAGGCTTGGTGGCTCATGCCTGGAATCCCAGCACTTTGGGAAGCAAAGGCAGGTGGATCACCTGAGGTCAGGAGTTTGAAACTAGCCTGGCCAACATGGTGAAACCCCATCTCTACTAAAAATACAAATATTAGCTGGGCATGGTGGTGCACACCTGTAATCCCAGCTACTTGGGAGGCTGAGGCAGGAGAATCACTTGAACCTGGGAGGCGGAGGTTGCCTCTGCACTCCAGCCTGGGTGACGGA
The DNA here is from genome assembly GCA_036589455.1 of Ateles fusciceps. Lineage (NCBI taxonomy): Eukaryota > Metazoa > Chordata > Mammalia > Primates > Atelidae > Ateles > Ateles fusciceps. Next base: position 2,314,213 of record JAZHEH010002754.1, read on the forward strand.
GCGAGACCCTGTCTCAAAAAAAACAAACAAGAAAAAATGGTCAGCTTATGAAGGTAGTGGTGACACTCACCGGGTGACTTTTCGCACGCAGAAAGTATTTTATTTCATTCAGTGATATGATTGAGGTTTAACAAATAAATCATATAAGCTAAAATCATGCTTATGGAGTACCAAGCGCATTTTTAAAAAATGGACTAGTTGAGTGTTGATAAGGCCTGGCTGTGTTCCCATCCAAATCTAAACTTGAATTGCTGAATCCACATGTTGTTGGAGGGACCCAGAGGGAGGTAATTGACTCATGGGGGTCGGTCTTTCCCCGTGCTGTTCGCATGTGAGTGAATAAGTCTCATGAGATCTGCTGGGTCCGTTTATCAGGGGTTTCTGGTTTTGCTTCTTCCTCCTTTTTTCTCTTGCTGCTGCCATGTAAGGAGTGCCTTTTGCCTCCCGCCATGATTCCGAGGCCTCCCCAGCCATGTGGAACTGTAAGTCCACAGGCTAAACCATGATGGTGCATCCGTCTTTAAACACCTCAGCGTTTGCAGAAACAAAGGGGCTGTTCCTGCAAATCACGTCATACTCAGAAGATCGGCATTGACCCCCAGACCTCTCCAAACCACTGAAACCTCTTTGGGTTCCCAGTTTCAGGTGTGTCTTTATCAGCAGCATGAAAACGAACTAATACAGGTGTTTATACGGGGTTTTATTTGGTCAGCTTCTATAGAGACCCAAATGAACAGTTTCATTAACATCACTGTCAGGTGTCACATCGGAGAACTGTTTCTGACATATGAACAAAACTGACCACAAAAAGATCGCCCGTGAAAAATGTCTTTTTTCCTTCAGTTCTTTGGTCTTACCAATTTACAACCTCAGGGAACTGAACTATAGATTCTAAGCCAGTTCCTGATTCATTTCCTTTCCAGCCCCCACTTCTCCAGCAAAGAAAAGGAAATAAAATTAAAACAAACAAACAAACAAAAATACCTACCCTCCCATCCTCTCACAACCTCCTGGTGTGTTTATAAATAAATTCAGGTTAGGTCATGTCCTTTAGAAAAAAAGGCGTTAAACTTATAATCAATCCCAGTGACAAAGAAGAAACTTATTATATAAAGAGATTTGTTTTCCTTCTTTTCCTTGATTTATCCCACATGATAGACCCTATTATTACACCTTGGACCCTCCAGGGGGGATATGGAATACTCAGGGGGCTCTATGTGCTAAAATGGATGGGAGGTATGAGAATTAAATTCAACACAATTAAATAACATAAAATTGCATTTCAATACCTCCAGGAATAAAAAGAAATTCAAAAGGCATTCACTGCATGAGGAAAAATCTGGGGATTGTGATGAAGTCCCTTGTAACTGGCAGGTAAAAGTTGAGGAGAAAGAAGCAAACAGAGAGGAGAAGGGAGGGAGGAGAAGAGGGAAAGAAACAGCAAAGAGCAGGAGATGCTTTTCCTCAACGTGTTTTTAAGATCCTTGCAAATAATTTAAAAACCACTAAATATATAAGCCAAGGCCTCAGAGTTCCCACTTTGGGATCTGGGGGCTAAAAGAGAAGATTCTGAGTTTAGACGTTGGCTCTAAAACCTGCCCCAGACTTCATGCAGAAACATACCCTAAAAAGGCATCCTCTCCAGAGACGAGGAGCCACAGCCATTAGGACCCTACACGGTGCCTCTGCCGGCCGGCCGGCTCTCTGTGCCTCTGGTTCAGCCACAGCCACCACACTCACGTTGAACAACACAATCACCTCCTTCTTCAGGTAACGCTTCCACACTTCATTAGGGAAAGCAGCTGGCTCAGGGGTTATCGTTGCAGCAGCAGTGTAAGTGTTTATTGCTTTTCAAATAATCCACTTTTGGATTTATCATATTTACACCCGGGCAGCAAGCAGAGAACAGGGGTTCCTGTAAGGAGCTGTCGGGCTCTGGAGCAGGTGCAGGGCCTCGCCCAGCCACACTGCCTCTGCAGCCTCTTGCTTCAGGGCTCTGAGGAGGCACTCTCTGCTCAGCGGTATTCGACTGTTTCTGGAAATCGGGCTACGGGGCCCCCACAGAGCCACAGGAACAAGCATGTCTCGGGTTTCCACCGAGACACAGATTCCTGCTGAACCTCTTGGCCCCCACTTTCAAGTACAGTCCACCTGGCACCAGGAGAGAAAGAGCAACACCCGGGCTTTCCGAGAGGCTGGCATGTCCTCAAGCCAGGGGCTAGAAAAAGGTCATCCCCCACCGCACCTCCCACCTGTCCATGCTGGGGCCTTCCCCGGCCTTCTACAGAGAGAAGCTTCAAATCCCAGCTTGGCACAGAAAGGTCTTTTGAAAACACAACTCCCTTGCAAGCAAACCCAAGAGGCTGAGTACATGAAAAGGCAGGCTGGGCACAGCAGCTCACACCTGCAATCCCAGGGCTTTGGGGGCCAAGCTGGGAGGATCACTTAAAGCCAGGTATTTGGGAGACTATGCTGGGAGGATCCCCTGAGCCCAGAAATTTGAGAATTGGAGGCTGCAGTGAACTATAATCGCACCACTGCACTGCAGCCTGACAAAGACTCTATCTCAAAAAAACAGAAAAAAGAAAGAAAAGGAGGAAAATTCAGTTGTTAAAAGTGTTTAACTGGAAGCACCAGGAGGGATTGTGTAGGCTACGGAGCCCTCCACTTTTGAAATGCCCTTTCCTCTCCGCAAGCTGCATCTTCGCTTCTCTTCCCTAATCTTAGTGATATGATCTGTGGGTGAAGCCAACTGCTACTGGCTGGCAATGACCTTCCAGCTGAGTTCTGGACACTGCTGGCTTGCGGGGCGAGTTTGTCCTCAGGTCCTGATGTGACCTGTCAAAAAGGCATCCCTTGACAGGGATGCCTTCTTCAAACACAGAAGTTGAGCCCTTGGAGACACTTTGCTGCCACTGGGAATCTCATCTGAAATGTGCAGGGCTGCTGTTCCCAAATCCGCCAGCACATGTTAGCAGACTGTACACACACCCCCGAAAAATCCCTTAGCAACTACACGCTGGTGCCTCACATTTTAATTCTTTCAGTTATGATTCATGGTGCCATCTGTGGACAGATAATGAGAGACAATAATCCAAGAATAGCTATCGGGCATTTGTTCAGCAGAGTTTTAGCATGGGCAGCATCCAAGTATGGGAAGGGACGGAGCCACCCCGGGAGTGCCGAACCACTCCCACGGCTAAAACGGGCCTCAGTGAATCAGATCAGCAGGTCTGGCCGCTGAGCCCACCCAAGTGACATCATGCCCTCAGCTGTCCTGAAACTCCTGAGAACACCGAGAGCATGGCAGCAAGGTCCAGGAGAGCGTTCAAGGCAGCAGACGTAAGAGAATCCACAGGAGCCACTCCACCAAAGGGCCGCCCGCCCCGCTGGACGGTGGGGATGATGGAGGGGCTGCGGCTGTGAGAATGGGGACGCCCCTCGAGTCTTGCTTAAGCCTGCCAAGGAGAAAGATGCATTGCTCTGTCATAAAATCAAGGCCATGCTTTACAGCCTTCTGGATGACGAGACTCGTGACACTCAATCACATCACTTTTTCTTATTCTAAACTCCGTGTGTGTTCTCCGGGCTCCTCTTATTTCAGAGCGTAAGCCTGGCTGTCGGCAGACACGGATGTGGGTTTCCGGACGCTGCACCCTCCGCCCAGGCACGCTCTTCCCCCATCCACATCACCTTGCTCTTCTCTTTGGGAGCCAGACATGTCGAGGGAGGCCTAGGTATTTTCCACAGAAAAGGATTAGAGAAGAATGAAGGGTGACAATCACCCTCTTTCAGTGGTTTGCCCAAAGCCATCATACGTTGGGCACTGTGTCTACCTGTGAATCCTGAGGGATAAAGGACATGCTTAACCGCCCCTCGCTCTTTGGGGAGAGGGGAGGGTTCAGATAAGCTGAGCCCATGCCCCCGTGTCATGGTTTGTGCTGGGTTTAACACTCACAGGCACTGTCCGGGAGCCAGGTTGGGGGACATGGAAATGACACAGAAGCAGCAGAGTGGGAGGCAGCAGAGAACAGTGCCCCTCGCCAACCCTGCTGGCCGTCACGTGGCCACACAGTGGACGGCAGCGTGGAAAGCTCTTGGCACCTCTGAAATGCAAGGCTGGCAGACAGCACAAAAGCTAAATCCTAGCACCAGTCACTCGTGTGTGTGTGTGTGTGCGTGTGTGTGTGTGCGTGCGGTGTGTGCGCACGCATGCACATGCCCTGCCACCCTTTCAGGCAGCAGCACAGCAAGCTTCAGGAATTGTCTCCAAAATTCTAATGGAGCATGATTCACTGGCAAGAGGACAATGACCTAATTATCCACCTGTGTCAGTTCAATGGCAAGAAGCCCCTGGCCCTCCCTCTGCCTGGTGAAGCATTCAGCACCTTCCTGCTGTCTAAAGACAGACTTGCAAAATGCTAATGTGACTCCAGGGTCCCCCCCCCCCCCGAAAGCTTGCAGTTTTCCAAGCAGCCCGGGAAAGGGAATCCAGGACCACATGGAGTCCAGGGAGACAGTGAGCCCCGCACGCTCTGGCATCTTAATGTACAAATCTCCTCCTCTGATAAGCAAATGGATCACTTCTCAATCTCCGCGGAACCTGAGGCCTTCAGCACGAGGTGCATGTGGGGGAGGGGGTGGCAGGGCTAGGAAACCATTGCTCTTGGATGCTTTGCTTAATTTTTATTAGGAAACAGAAAATGAAAAGTCAGCATGAGGAGAGGGAAAGCGACCAGGAGAAGCCACCATGCAGCAGGGCAGGGAGCTGCTTCGAAGAAAGATACAAGTCAGGCCTTGGCCCCAAAGACAGCTGAACACCCTAGCCTACTCCAAACATCACTGTTAAGGATGTAAGAAAAAAAAAAAAAACCCTTACAAAAGGGGGTAAAGGACATGAGCAGGCACTTTTCAGAAGAAGACGTACAGGCAGCCAACAATCGTATGAAAAAAAACGCTCCACATCACTGATCATTAGAGAAATGCAAATCCAAACAGAATGAGACACCATCTCACACCAGTCAGAATGGCAATTACTAAAAAGTCAGAAAACAAAAGATGCTGAACCCTTTTACGCTGTTGGTGGGAGTGTAAATTAGTTCAGCCATTGTGGAAGACAGCGTGGAGATTCTTCGAAGCCCTAAAGACGGAAATACCACTCGACCCAGCAATCCCATGACTGGGTACATACCCAAAGGAACAGAAATCATCCCATTATAAAGACACATACACACATATGTTCACTGAAGCACTGTTCGCAATAGCAAACACATGGAGTCATCCTGGTGCCCATCAATGATAGGCTAGATGAAGAAAATGTGGTACATATACCTATGGAATACTATGCAGCCATAAAAAAGGAACAAGATCATGTCCTTTGCAGGGACATGAATGAAGCTGGAGGCCATTATCCTTGGCAAACTAATGCAGAAACAGAAAACCAAATACAGCATGTTCTCATTGATCAGTGGGGGCTAAATGATGAGAACACTTGGCTCGCTGCAGCCTCCACCTCCCGGGTTTGAGTAATTCTCCTGCCTCAGCCTCCCAAGTAGCTGGGACTACAGGTGCCCGCCACCACACCTGGCTAATTTTCATATTTTTAGTAGAGACAGGGTTTCACCACATTGGCCAAACTGGTCTTGAACTCCTGACCTCAAGTGATCTGCCTGCCTCGGCCTCCAAAAATGCTGCGATTACAGGCGTAATCCCACACTCAGGCCTTAATTGATTTTTTAAATTGACAAATAAAAATAGTATACACTGACGGTATACAACATGATGTTTTGAAAAATGCATACAGGCTAGACATAGTGCCTCACACCTGTAATCCCAGCACTCTGGGAGGCCGAGGCGGATGGATTACTTGAGCCCAGGAGCTTGAGAGCAGGTTGGGCAGCATAGTGAGACCCCATCTCTACAAAAAATTTAAAAACGCAGCAGGTGTGGTAGCATGCACCTGTGGTCCAAGCCACTCAGGAAGCTGAGGTGAGAGGATCACTCTGGAGCCCAGGAGATGGAGGCTGCAGTGAGCCGTGATCACCCCGCTATACTCCAGCATGGGTAACAACAGAGAAAGACCCTGTCTCAAAAAATAAAAAACAAACAGAAAGAGAAACATGCAAACAACGTGGAACAGCCAAATCGAGCTCATTAACGTGCGCACTGCCTCACACGCTTACCATCTTTTCGTGGTGACAACATTTAAATTAGACTCTCAGCGATTCAAGTATACAATGTACTGTTGCTAACAGAGCTCGAAACCCACTTCTCCCTTTTTTTTTTTAATTTTTATTTTTTTGAGACTGAGTCTCACTCTGTCACCCAGGCTGGAATGTAGTGGCACGATCTCGGCTCACTACAACCTCCGCCTCCCAGGTTTCAGGCGATTCTCCTTCCTCAGCCTCCCAAGTAGCTGGGACTATAGGCGCGTGCTACCATGCCTGGCTAATTTTGTATGTTTAGTAGAGACGGGGTTTTACCATGTTGGCCAGGCTGGTCTTGAACTCCTGACCTCAGGCAATCCATGCGCCTCAGCCTCCCAAAAGGCTGGGGTCACCACCATGCCCGGCCAATATCATAACTTACTTCTCCTGTCTCGGCAAAATCACGTATCCTTTGACCAACCCCTCCCCCGGCCCCCTCCCCAACCTCCCATGTTCTGGTAGCCACTATTCTACTCTCTGCTTCCATGAGTTCAACTTGTTAAGATTCTGCACGTAAGTGAGATCGCGCCGTGCCTGTGCCTGGCTTGTGGCCTTTGACGTTATGTCCTCCAGGCTCACTCATGGATGTTTTTTAAATAATCAATCAAGAGAAACCAACCCAAGCTTGGTAACTGGCACCTTCCAAAGCCACAGAGACACAGTCACGTCTAGACAAAGACTAGACCTGGCTTCTAGTCTCAAGTTGAAGTTTACCAGCTATAGCATTCTGGCCAAGTTACTGAACATCTCTGAGCCTCAGTGTTTTCATCTGTAAACAGAGGGAATAACAGACTGTACCTCATAGGGCATTTTGTCAATTTAAGTGAGATAGTGCATAATTATCAGTACTACCCAATACATAAGCATAAATAATAGCTACTACTATAGCCATAATTATTTAAAAAGCACTCTCTATAAACAATAGAAGTATTTAATTATTTAAGTAGAGATAGAGTCTTGCTATGTTGCCCAGGCTGGTCTCAAACTCTAAGGTCAAGCCAGCCTCCTGCCTTGGCCTCCCAAAGTGCTGGGTTTACAGGTGTGAGCTGCCACACCCACTCTATTTTTAAAAATGATTACCTACAATGAAGGAACAGAATAGAGTAGACAGGAGCGGGGGAAGGTGGAACTTTTTTGTATATACTTGGCTTATAGATTTGACTTTAAAATGCAAATAGTCTATAGAATTACAAGTCCAAATTAAAAATTTTAAAAGCAAGTCATTAAAAATCAAAAATAAAAGCAAACAAATGGACCTAAATCTGTACATGGCTGCTGGCAAAAAAAAAAAAAAAAACAGAGAGAAATGATTCCAAACATCTGTCCAGCACGGTAGTTAAATTGCACATCCCTAACGGGGTCTACTCCAGTGACAACACGTCACCGCAAGGGAGAATCTGAAACCACTATAGCAACGTATTGCTGGGTAAGTGTTGGCAGCATTACGTGAGAACTTTCTGTGCATGGTAGGATAAACCAAAAGAAGGGTGGTGTGACTCCTTAAAAGTTAACGTTTTTAGCATAGCTGAAAGCAGATACAGATGTTAGATCAAGGAGGTTAAGTCAGTCCTTGTCCTGAATCACAACAGGCAGTATCAGTAGGACTCATGATGCATATTACCTAGAACGTAAGCCCCCTTAAACTTAGATGTGACCCCTAACCACCAGCTTCCACTAAAAGAAACCAGGCTTCCCTGGAAAAATGGCTGATTCCACGTCTGAGACAAGAAATTTGAAATGTCTCGCCATACCAGAATATCAGGAAGCTATCAGTGACTAAGAGATCATGTCCAAAAGACTCAGGAAATGGTCTCAATCAGCCTCCACTGGGCACAGACAGATATGATGAAGTAGCTACAGGCAGACAAATGCTCCCACCGAAAAGAAATAAACAACAAAAGACAACAGCAAACATGTCTTTTAAAGCATCAGGGAGCTGCTGAAGCTCCAAAGACCACATGCAGGTGCCGAGGTTCAGAAAGGGGACAGCTGTTGAGAGGTGAGCAGACGTGCTAAAGTCGCTTCTCCCCCTGGGATCATTTGTACATCCCAGACTCTGAGAATGGGCTGAGAATTGGTCCTTGGGCCAAGAGCTGATTCTTGGTAGGTGTAGAGAAGTCAGTGGAGTTTTTAGCAGTAAAGTAGGACTCCCCGAGGCAAAAACTGCAGACCCGAAGGGGAGCAGTCTGGGTGAGAGGAAGGAGTGGATAAATGAATGAGGCATTCAGCTACTTTTCCTTTCAATGTCTGCTGAATTCTGAAATTGAGAGGAGCAGAAGGTGAAAAAGCTAGGCATAAAAATTGGAGGGCAGGGCCCCCTGGAAGAGAGATGCTGGTAAGCACACCAGCCTCTCAGTTGAAAGTGCTGAGGGGCTACATTCTAGAAGGAAAGGAGAACTGGAGTTAGAATGAGTCCTCTCAAAACCACAACCCAGCCTTGACTCGGCTCAGTCTCTGACTGCATTAAGGTGACAAGGCTTCTCTCTATATGCCTAACAGAAGAAAGGATAATCCTCTCCGAAAGAAAATAACATTATCTAGAGTCTCCATAATTTTTTATATATATGCAATGCCTGACATTCCATAAACAATTACTAGTCATTCCCCGAGATTGTGCCATGTGTTGGAAAACAAAGAGAAAGTACAGTCAACAGAAACAGACTCATGGATGATCCAGACACTGGAGTTAGCAGCGAAGAACTTAAAAAATGATTAGTATGATCAAGAAGGTAAAAGGAAAACTAGAGAAAGCAGCTGAAAAGATGGAGACTTTCAAAAAACAACTGAATGCAGAAGAGAATCAATCGTAAACTCTAGACCTTAAAAATCCAACATCTACAATTAAGGACCTCAAAGGTAGGTTTAAGATCAGATCACATGTAGGAGATGGATAAGGAAATTGGAAACTTGGTCAATAAAAAATGCAGAAACTAAAGCATAGAGAGAAGAACGAATGGAAAACACAGAAGGGACACATGTAAGACACACCAAAAGGCTCTGACATGTATGTGAATCAAATCCTAGAAGGACAGAAGATGAAAAACAGAGAAGTACTATATACATTAAGCCTAAACTGACAACTCATAAACTGACAGACTCAAAGATCTCTAAGAATCTCAAACAAGATAAACATAGGAAAAAAAAAAAGCCACAGTGAGTTGCACAAATACTGAAAACCAAGGACAAAGAAACTTTCTAAAGCAAACATAGCAAACGGGCATTACCTACAATTACAGTGACAGCAGTCTTTCAGAAGAAAAGGGAATGTGACGAAAAAAAATAAAATAACTACCAATCTAGAATCTGTACCTCACAAAAATACCCTTCTAGCAATAAGGCTAATTAGTGACATTTTGGGGAAAATAAAAGCAGACACTGTATCACCAATGTGAATTCTTAAAAGGACTTCTTTTAGCAAAAGAAAGATGATCCCATAAAAAAATTCAGGAAGGTATAAAAAGCAAATGGAAAATAAGTGAGCAAACAATAAAGAACATGAAAATGTAGGAGTGGTGAGTTTGGAAAGTGTTACCAAAGCTAGGAGACATGGGGAAGAAGCTGACCTGGTGACATAAACAAAATACAGTAACATCCCCTATGCTTTAAAAAACAGACAAAGCAGAACAACATGTAAGCAAAGTTCAAAGGAGATAAATTTGAAAACAAAATCCACACATTTGTAACTTACGATTAACACAAGTTAAAATACCCATTGTTCTATTATAAATCCACAACACAGAAATCCAAACCCAAAACCCAAACAGGCACAATCAAACTGACAAATTTTATGACAGAAAGTCACTGATGGTAAAAAAAACAAAAACAAAAAAAAAAACAATCAACTGTAAGGAAGAAGAAAGAAGTTTGCAATTGTGTGGTCAGGAGGGTGTAAGAGATGATGGGTCCCCACTGTTTCCCTCCAGTAGGACTGCCCTGATCCTCAGCTTTCGTCTTTCGGTTTTGTTTTTGAGATAGAGTCTTGCTCTGTCACCCAGGCTGGAGTGCCGTGGTGGGATCTTGGCTCACTGCAACCTCTGCCTCCAGGGTTCAAGTGATTCTCCTGCCTCAGCCTCCTGGGTAGCTGGGATTATAGGCATGCGCCACTACGCCCAAGAAATATTTGTATTTTTAGTAGAGATGGGGTTTCACCATGTTGGCCAGGATGGTCCTCAAACTCCTGACCTCAAGTGATACGCCCGCCTCTGTCTCCCAAAGTGTCGGGCTGGCAGGCATGAGCCACTGCACTCAGCTGTGTTCATCTTTTTTTTTGAGTGACAGGGTCTCACTCTATCACCCAGGCTGGAGTGCAGTGGCATGATGTGACCTCGATTCACTGATACCTCCACCTCCCAGGCTCAAGCAATCCTCCCATCTCAGCCTCTCAAGTAGCTGGGACTACAAACTAACACCACCAAACCCAGTTTGTTTTTACATACTTTTCTGTAGGGACAGGGTCTCACTATGGTGCCCTGGCTGCTCTTGAACTCCTGGGCTCAAGTGATGGTCCCTCCTTGGCCTCCCAAGGTACTGGGATGACAGGCATGAGCCACCACACTTGGCCCGGCCAAGCATCATTTTCTTAACCTTGATTAGCCTAATTAGGCAGCTCCCCTTCCCTTCCAGCCACTGACACCCAGTCTATGAGAATGCAGACTGTGAACCACTGCCCAGCGACGGTTCTCAGTGCCTTTGTGACACTGCAGTGAGCCCCGTGTCTGCTCACGGGTCCGGAGGCAGGAGGTAGCAGGCAGGGGCAGCAGGCTGGCCAACTACCCAGAAACCAACACCATCACAAGGAAAGCAATGCCAGGTCCTGGGTGCCATCACGAAACATTTGCTTTCAAATGCACTAGACTCAGTTCCCTCCTGACACACTCCCCCACCACCCTACACCGTTACCAGAGTTCCCAGGGATCCTTCCTGACGGCACAGATCCAATCAGCCTGACCTGCTGTACTGAGGACATGCCCCAGAGCAGGTCTCTCCATGGACAGCTCAGTCTAAGGCTCCTGGGTAGGATGCTGCATTCCAGTCTCACCTGGGACACGCTGCTCCTAAGAGACAGGGCTGGGCTCAGGTGTGCGAGTCAACGCACACCTGGGGCTCTGTCCAACAGCCGTGAAATGGTGGGGCTGAAGGAAGGCCATGCCCTTGTCCGATACGTTTATTTTATTTTTAAGATGATTTCTCGCTCTGTCACCCAGGCTGGAGTGCAGTGGCACGATCTTAGCTCACTGTAACCTCCGCCTCCCAGGTCCAAGTGATTCTCTTGCCTCAGCCTCCCAGAGTAGCTGGGTAGACAGGCACCCACCAACACACCCAGCTAATTTTGGTATTTTTAGTAGAGATGGGGTTTCACCACATTGGCCAGGCTGGTCTCAAACTCCTGACCTCAAATGATCTTCCCACCTCGACCTCCCAAAGTGCTAAGATTACAGGCATGAGCCACCGTGCCCAGTCCCTTGCTTGACACTTGATAAGGGTTTTACACTTTTATTATTTCATTAGGGACCACAAAACCTCATAAGAGAAATGGGGCTTATTTCAGAGAACAGATAAAGGAAAAGACACCCAACAGCACAGACAAGGTCCGCCACTCCTGCAACCAGGCAAGGCTGGAGCTGCTAACTTTGTGTCAGAAGTGTTCACTGGGACCCTCCCTTCCCATCAACATCCCGGCTCACAGGAGGGCAGACTGGGCGCCCACCTGCCCAGCAGAGATGCACACTCTGAGCTTCCTTCCACCAAGCGGTCAGGAAATAGACAAAGTCAGATACAACTCTCCATGGCGGTTGGCACCGCAGAGGGGAGTGTGTGTGGGGGTTTCACAGTGGGCCACTATTTATATCTGCATGAATCAGCAGCCTTAAGCTGTTTCTGAAAGCTTAAGCAGTTCCTGTATGTTTAAGAAAGCAATGCTTAAATATATGCCCTATTTCATCAGCAACGTTATGGAATAAATATTTCAACGATATCCTGCCATGTTGACTCTGTGCTAAGAAAAACAAGCATTTTTATTAAAGATGACATACCCTAGTGAAGAAAGCCCTGTTAATTCTTGAAGATTAGGTGCCCGATAGCAGCAGGTACCACCTGGAAACCAAGCTGTGTAATGAGGAAATAGCACGCTCACAGAACATGTCTCTTCCAGAGCCTGCTGCCCCACCCCACGCGCCTATAATCAACACCAAGCAGAAATGCACCTGTGCAAAAGTCAGACACTTAAAAACTGGGTAGAAGGTAAACATGTGATCACATTGTTCCTACTGTAGAGCTTCATGCTTGTGTTGAAATATAAAATCAAATCCACTCTAAATGACTGGGAGGAGTACCCTAGCGGGAGAGCCGGATTTGCACAGGGTGTGCCTACTGGATGTTACGTGAACATGAACTTGAGAGGTGCTTGACCTGTTTGCCTTGCTGTGTGCAGACAGCACTGACTTCTTATTGTCCAGGATGCATAAAGAGATGATTCTCATGGTCTGTGTTGCTAACAGCCTATAAACCTGCCACAAATACAAAATTAGCCATACTGAGCTGCTCCTCCTACGAGAAACACACGGTTAGGTTCCTAAGAGCCCCGGGTCATCCTTTCATCAACCTATCAATATATAACATACATCAGTATCTCCTAGTTATAGATATCCTGATTAAAGACACCTTATTTATACATATAGTTAACTCACTAACATTGTATTGGCTGGGTGTGGTGGCTCGCACCTGTAATCCAGCAATTTGGGAGGGTGACGCAGGTGGATCGCTTGAGCCCAGAAGTTTGAGACCAACCTGGGCAGCATGGCAAAACCCGCTCTCTACCAAAAGTACAAAAATTAGCTGGGTGTGGTGGTACGTGTCTGCAGTAACAGCACTTTGGGAGGCCAAGACCAGAGGATCCCTTGAGCTCAGGAGTTTAAGGCCAGTCTGGGCAACAGAGTGAGACTCCATCTCTACAAAAGATTAAAATATTAGCTGGGTATGGTGGCACGTGTCTACAGTCCCAGCAATTTGGGAGACTGAGGTGGGAGGATCACTTGAACTCAGGAGGTAGAGGTTGCAGTAAGCCAAGATGGCACCACTGCACTCCAGCCTGGGTGACAGGGCCAGACTCTGTTTCCAAAACAAAACAAAACAAAAACGTTACATTCACGGCCAATGGCGCAATGACTCAGACATGAATGAAGTTTCTCTAACACATGTGTTTTCTTCATGAGCCCATCACAGCCTCTTGCACTTGGGAACCCCAGACAGCACTACAGCACTAGAAAAGCGGACCATTCTATACAGCAAGATCACCAAGAAACAGCACACAATTTCAAAAGCCATGGTACTAAAGAGATGCCACAAAGGACACTTGTTTAGGGTACAAGAGCTGAGACCAGAAGGCAGAGGGTGGCCCCCGTTCAGCCCCAGCTGGGCACCTGCGGGCTGGATGACTCAGACTCTCCACCGCTCTGCGTAGCCGCGAATAACCGTGAAGGCGCATGAGCTTTTATATTTCGGTGTTACAAATAAATTTTAGTGAGTAGGCAAAATCACAAATATGGAATGCGCAGATAAGGAGGACGAGCTGTGCAGAAGTGTGCGGCGTCCATGGTCTGAGCTGCTTGAGCTGGAGGAGGCATCTGATCCTTACTTTCCACCAATAACCACTCATCTCTCTTCTGCCTCCTGGTGGGTCCCTTCCCACCTGCTTAAAGCAAGCAAAAGCCAGTGATCAGAATCTCTGTTTCATGACAGGGCAGGGAAAAAAGAATAGCAGGCAGGCACACATCATATGCCTGCCAAGGCATCTCAATATGTTAGCTTCTTTGTTTTAAAAAAAAATAAGGCCTACGTAACAAGAAATAGATTCCAGTGTAACACATGGAGACAAAAGATTCTTTGTAGCTATTTTATAAACAATAATGCTTCTCACAGTGTTAAAATAAATAAGAGCCCCTGAACACTGACTCTGAATTCCATTGAAATATTCATGAAGATTCTAAACTCGATCTCCAGAAAAGATTTTACAATGAAATATTCCATTTATGCCGTCTCTCTTGCTATGTTCCCAGGGTCATTTCACCACCTGGTGTGACGGACTTGAGAGCTGTCGGAAGCACAGTAGACTCAGCTTGTTCTAGGTGACCAGTGAATTTTGGCCAAGTTGGGGCTGATGGGGCCTGACATGGGGAGGGGGCAGGCGAGGCAATACAAAGAGAACAACCCCAGAGAGCAGGCTATCTCCACAAGCAGTGAGTTCCCCATCCCTGCAGGGGTTCAAGGAAAGGCAGGTAAGATCATAAGGAGATGATGGAAATTCCCATCAAGACACGGGCAGGGTCCTGGTGACCTTCAAGGCCTGTGATAGTTCATTTTATGTGTCACCTTGACTGAGTTCCAGGGCGCTCAGAGTAAACTGTTATTTCTGGGTCTATTTGGGAGGCTGTTCCTGGATAATCTAGGAGAATGTTTCTGGATCAGCATTTGAATCAGGTAGACTCAGAAAAGCAGATGCCCTCCCCCAAAGTGGGTGGGCCTCATCCGATCCGTCGAGGGTCTGAATAGAACAAAAGGCAGAGGAAGGGGGCATTAGCTCTCAACCAACTCCTGGAGCTGAACACGGGCCTCTTTCTGCCCTTGTCCTGGCATTTACGCCACCGGCTTTCCTGGGTCTTCAGCTTGCAGATGGCAGATTGTGGGACTTCTCAGCCTCCATAATCACATGCGCCAATTCCTTATAATAAATCTCTCCTCATTCTCTTTCTATATATATGTATACATTTATATATGTACACATATATACATGTGTCTTATTGGTTCTGTTTTTCTAGAGAACCCTGCCTAATACAAGGCCTGTCGACACCACAAAATGCATGCCCTGAAACGCAGAGGGACAAGGGAATTGTCACTGATACCTGTTCCCATCCATGGAGACCCCAGCCATGGTGCTGCCCCCTCCACCATGCATTTCAAAAGGTGTCTAGGAGGAAAGAAAGGCTTGTGCACTTGAAGGGGGAAAACTTGAAGCCAGAGATCTAAGATGGCTGGTCAACTCGCTACAAAGCCTAATTCAGTGCAGAACAGGCTCACGTGGCACACCGGGTGTGGATCAAGGGCTGCCCCAGGACGGCCCTAAGGTACATTTGTTGACATGAGAAACAGAGCATGGTTGCCAAGACAACCTCACCCCCAGAAGATGTGGCAAGTGTCTACTGCTTGGTTTTATGTGGAACACAAGCTGGAATCACAGGGCCTCAGGGCAGAAGAAAAGCATGTGGCAACAGAAAAAGGCATTTGTTTCCAAGCTGATTCCCGTGGGGAGATGAAGGCTGGGGTGGGGGTATTGGGGGTGCTCCCCCTGGAGGAAGGACCAGCTCTCTCCAGTGAGATCCGTGGGGCAGAATGCCAAGGGAGAAAAACTTGCAAGACTGGCAAGACATGAGCACTGACAAAGGTGCCTAGGGCTGGAAGCTAGGAGCCCACCTACGACCATGAACCCGGACAGGTGGTAGGGCTGCCTTCAAACCACCACACCAAGCCTACACCAGAGAAGGGAGACAGGAAGATGGACAGGCTGTCTTGCCAGTCTTGCAAGTTTTTCTCCCTTGGTCCTAATGCGCAAGCCCTGCAGAAAGCCAGAGAGTCAACATCTTCAGCTTTGAGGACCACGTGGTCTCTCTCACAGCTCAACTCCACCCTTCTGGCACAGCGGGAACCACAGGTCACATTTCAACGAACATGCATGACGATGCTCCAGAAAATTTTTATTTACAAAGAAAAGGCTACGGGCCAAGTGCAGGACCTATTTTGTCAACCTCAATGCAGAATATTATCTTCATTCCAATCACTCAGTCTCTCCCTGGGTGAGGATCAGAAAGCCCTGCCCTCTGCCTCACTGTGGAAGGAAGTATGTCCTTCCCACCCCATGGATGTCAGGTTCAGCGGGTACTCTTCTCCCTTTGCCCAGAGAACGGCAGCGTCTCCTTTTCTGGATCCTGGGACACAGAAGAAACTGGGGCAAATCCAGAGTCAACCTTTAGATGCAGTTAACCTTTAGATGGCTGCAGTTAACCTTTAGATGGCTGCAAGCCACTGGGAATGTGGGGATGTTTGTTATGAGGCATAGCCTAGTCCAAGCTGACCGATGCACAGAGTAAGTGTTAGTTAATAGTATTGTATTCATTGTTTTAATGCTATTCCAGCACCTTCTCTGTTCTCTCACCTGGCCAATGTGGGATGCTGAACCTAAGCCACTCTCAAGTCACCACCAGGTCTGGGTAGAGGTCACTGGTCTCAGAGGCTGATCAAACATAAATGCATTCCCTTTCCTCCTTCACTCCCTTCCCCCTCATCCCCTCTTTCTCTTCTTTCTTTGGTGTCTCACTCTGCTTCCTAGGCTGGAGTACAGTGGCACAATCATGACTCGCGGCTGCCTCGATCTCCCAGGATCAAGCAATCCTCCTTCCTCAGCCTCCCGTTTAGCTGAGACTACAGGCATGCCCCACCACACCCAGCTAATTTTTTTTTTTAGAGACAGGGTCTCACTATGTTGCCCAGGGTGGTCTGAGGCTCCTAGGCTCAAGCAATCCTCCTGCCTTGGCCTCCAAAAGTGCTGGAACTACAGGCATGAGTTACCATGCCCATCCACAAAGGCATTTTCTGAGTATGGGCACAGAAGCCACCAGTGGATGCACATAATTCAGCCAGGAAAGGGAGTGAAGCCCTGACACGTGCTACCCATGGATGAGCTGCGGCCATGCCAGGCTCAGTGAAAGCAACCAGACACACACAGCCACATGTTATATGATGTCATTCACATGACATGTCTAGAATAGGCAGATCCATAAGAGACGGGAAGTAGATTCATGGTGCCAGGGGCTGCAGGGAGCGAGGTGAAGGGGAGACTGGTGAAAGGGTTTCTTTCTGAGGTGATGAAAATGTCCTAAAATGGACCTTGGTGATAGTTATGAATATACTAGCAACCCCTGGACTGCACATATTAGACAGGTGAATTGTATGGTCTGAGAATTACATCTCAATAAAGCAGTTTTTTTAAAAGGACAGCACAGGGCGCTGGGAAACCAGTGCCAGGCATGTCTGTCCGTATCTGCACAGCCCTCGGAGGGTGGCGGTGCTGGGGCACCCTGGACCACCAGTCAGAGCGCTGGGGTGGGGAACTGCAAGTCAGGAAAGGGAAGCCTAAGAGGCTGCAGTATCATTCGCCCTTGTGTTCTCCTTCCTGGTGGAGACGCCGTCCACCGGTCACCAGGGCCAGTCCTTTGTAGGTCACCTCTAAGCCCTCACCCACCCCCTCTGAAAAGGGGAAGAGGTGTCTGGATGCCAAGGACACAGCTATAATTAGAGACCACTTAGTGGCGCGCAGGGCAGCAGCAAGGTGCTGGCACCAGCATCTATCACAGCAATGAGGCCTCGTGTCCAGAAAGCCACTGCCTGCTGCTGAAGGACCGATCTCTTCCGAGCAGAGACACCCTCTCAATGACGCTTATTATTCTTCCAAAGTGAAAATCATCCTAACATTTTTTATAAAGAAAGAAAAACATCATCCATTTTCAAGTCTGCAGAAATCCTAGCAATTCAAAATTAGCATAACAAATATTGTTTTAAGAAACTCTGAAAGAGTCTCTATGTGCGATATTTATTACCAATTTCCATAAGCCCACTCCAAACTTCTTAGAATTACCATAATCTCTACGACACCGCATCTTCCATCGGAAATGGGTGGGAATGTCTTTTTCAAGCTGGAACTGTGATGTTCTGGGAAGAAAGGAAAACATTCTGCCCACATCTGGTTCTGGACAAAGCGTTACTTCTGCCTCAGCCACGGAAATCCAATACTTGGGGAAATCTGAACAGCTGAAACAAAGTTCTGGGAGGAAACAAAGGCAGTGTCTCTCATAAGAGCCCAGGAAAGATTAATTTCCAGACGCACTCGTTTTTATCTTAAAATCTCGTCCTACATAAAGCAAGGTCTCATCTTAGGCACTCTGGGAGGCAGAAGGAATCAGGGATCTTCAGACTCCCTCAGCAGCAGAAGTGGCAGGGCTCCGCTGGGTCCGTGAGGCCCCACCAGGGGAAGTGGAGCCATGGAAACTGTCCAGACCAGGGGCAGATCCATGCCCCCAAGACTTCGGACCAATTCCCAGGAAACCATCTCTGTTTGCAAAGATGAAAGCCAATTTCCAAGTCCAGTATCTGGGGAACTCCCTCCCCCTGATGTGAGTAGAGATCCGACCTCAAGCATCAGTCTCCTGCAAACACTGCCCAAAGCAAAGGCCAAGGTAGCCGGGAAGTGGCCAGGCTCAGAGACCCCACGTGGGGACCGCCTGGCCATGCCGGGGCTCTCCTACCTCCACCCCCTGCCTAGGTTCATGCCTTCCTTACAATAGTGTCCTGGTGGTTGCCACAGAACACAGACACTACTGAAAATCACAGCATACTACCTCACATGGATTAGCATGGCAGCCTACTACATAGGAAAAAAAAAAAAAAAAACAGAAAATAACAAGTGCTGGTGACGATGCGGAGACTAGAAGCCTTGCACACTGTGGCTGGGAATGTAAAATGACATATCTCCTATGGAAAGTGATATGGCGGTTCCTGGAAAAATTAAAAATAGAATTCCCATGTGACCCAGCAATTCTACTTCTGGGTCTACACCCCAAAGAATTCAACCCAGAGACTCCAACAGGTATTTGCACATCCATGTCCTCAGCAGCATGATTCACGCTAGTTGGAAGGTAGGAGCCGGTCAATGTCCACCGGCAGATGAACGGATGAGCAAAGTGTGGTCTGTCCGTGCAGTGGAATATTATTCAGCCATGAAAAAGCAATGGGATTCTGACACAACAGGGAGGAACCCTGAGGACACTGTACTGAGTGAAATAAACCAGCCACAAAAAGATGGATACTGTAGGATTAAACTTAAATGAGGTCCCTAGAGTTGGGAGATTCATAGAGATGGAAAGCGGAAAGAGTAATGGTTACCCAGGGCTGGGGGAGGAGGGAATAAAGAGCTGGTGTGTAATGGGGACAGTGTTTCAGTTTGGGAAAATGAAAAAGTTCTGGTCATCATGGCTGCCCCGCCACACGAATGTACCTAGTGCCACTGAAGGACACGTGGAGAAATGAGCAACATGCTACATTTTAGGTTATGTGTATTTGACCACAGTTGAGAAAAATATAAATTTCTAAATTCTCTTGAAAAGCAGGAAGATCTGACAACAATGGGTGTATGTGTTTACCGTAATTTTCTGAAAAGTGACAACAACAGCTGGGTGCAGTGGCTCACACCTGTTATCCCAGCGCTTTGGGAGGCCGAAGTGGGAGCATCACTTGAGCCCAGGAGATTGAGACCAGCCTGGGCAACATGGAGAAACTCATCTCTACAAACTACCAAAAAAATTAGTGGTGCGTGGTGGCACATGCCTGTAGTCCCAGCAACTCCATAGGCAGAGGCGGGAGGATCGCTTAAGCCTAGGAGGTGGAGGCTGCAGTGAACCATGAGTGAGCCACTGCACTCCAGCCTGGGCAACAGAGCGAGACTCTGTCTCAATGACAACAAAAACCAGCAACAACAAGGCCCAGTGCACATAAAAACCAGGTGGTCACGTCATGTGCACACTCAGGTTCCCCCACCCCCAGGTAACGGAGGCCCCTGCAGCCGGCCGGCCTCCCTCCTGTTTCTCAGGCCAGCTCTGCTTCCTGAACAGCCCAGCCCTGCACAGGACCCAGCCTCAAACTCTGCCTGGGAAGCAGTCCTTGGCCGTCCCCACCCTGCCACAGGGTAAGCTCCATGGCTTTCCAAAGCCAGATGACGATGCCCCCCCAGGAAGGCTGCTAGGTCTCAGACTAAGTCACCCCCAAATATCCGCTCCTGGCATTCACTGCAATCATAAGACTACATTCCATCAAATTGAAGCCACCGTCAATGAAGGAGCCTCCTTATTTTATGTCGCAATGATAGAGAAAATGCTGCCACTGAATATTTCGAATACTATTGACTATGATATGGAAGAGGTGAAAGGGAACCCTTTAGAACATCTGAAACGCCACATGTGGGTAAATCACGAACAGCGCAATTTTCCTCCCTGAAGCTGGTGTGGTTGTTTCAAGAGGACCTCCTCGCTGGAGAATCTCCTGTCCCAGGTTTTCAATAAATGGGGGTACGATGATGGACAAACCAGGAACATTAGGTAATAGTCAGGGGCCAGCTGGACGGGGGTGAAAACCTCCCAGGGTGTAGCAGCCAGAAACAGGATTGGTTTCCCAGGAATCAGAATCTCAGAATGGGTCCTCCTGCCTCCAGGACACACCACGCTTGCCAGTGTGCTGGGCAGAGGTGGGTGCCAAAAGGTCACGTGGGCTTTCTAGAGCTCCAACAGGGGTCTCCTGAGAGCCCACTGACTCTTGAGAAATGGGTAGCTATGACGAGGAACTCAGGGCAAAGACTTCCTGTGCTTTTCAGAACATGGAGTTTTAAAACATTCCATGTTCTGTGGGAATGTGGGAACTAAAATGTGTCCCTCAACCGTGGGCTGGGCCAGTGCCACAGACATTCATCTGCAGTGCTAATGAGCAAATGATCCCGATGGTCACAGGAGCACCCAAGACGAGCAGGACTGTCACCATGTAAGACACAGGACCTGGCACTTGGAGGGGGAAGTTACCAAGGAGACGAGATGTTCCGGCTTAGCAGGGTGAGCCGTTTTCATGATGGAGCTTCACTTACAGAACTGACTCCTTTCTTCAACTGCCTGCATTTTACCGGAAACCGCGATGCCAGGCAAAGGGACACAGTGTCAGTGTGGGCACGTTCACGGACACAAGGGGGTGGGGTGGGCCCGGAGCTAGCGGCCCTGCTTCCTCTCTCCACAGGTAATCAGCCATGTCTAAGACAGGAGCCCTCCTTACCTGTGGGTTCAGCTACCTGCAGTCAAATGCAATTTGAAAATATGAAACGGAAAATTGCAGAAATAAACAATTCACACATTTTCAAGCATGTGCCGTTCAGAGCGGCATGCTAAAATCTCTCTGCCTGTTGCTCTGTCCTGCCCAAGCTGTGAATCATCCCTTTGTCCAGCGTGTCCAGGCCACCCACCCGTTCACCACTCAGGCGCTCCCTCGGTTCTCAGATTGAAAACAGTGGCATGCACGTAGCGGTGTGTGCCATCCTCTGTTTCAGCATCCCCCCACGGGTCCTGGCACACAGCCTGCATGGGTGAGAGGGGTCTGCTCTGCTCTCACTTTGCAGATGGAAGAACTGAGTCCTCAGTTAGTAATTAGCCCCTATGACATGGTTAGCTGGGAGTGAAAGCGAGAGGGACAGGCAGGTGGACAGGTTCAAGGACGCCTCGGAGCCATCCGAAATCCATCTCAGGAGGCCCCTCCCCGTGGGTCATGCGGGCCTTTGTAACATCCTAAAACCTAAAACCACAACTGGTTCTCTTCTGGTCTGGACAGGAGGTCTTTTCTGAACTTGGGGTGCTAGTTTGTTATTTATTTATGTAATCAGCAAACACACCGACCACGTGCCAGGCCCCGAGCTGGACAGCTGACATGAATGAAGACATGAAGAAAACACAGATTGTGTCCTAAACAGACACTTTCCAAGATCTGAAAGGTCTCCTCCAAGAGACAGCGGCTTGGGAATGTTCTAAAACTCCCTGCTCTGAAAAGCACAGCCAGTCTTTGCCCTGAGTTCCTCGTCATGCTAACAGGCCTCTCCTACTCCCCCTCGGCCCCACAATGGTGAGCCGTTCCAGGTAAAGCAGGGATTTGGAGGTGTCCGTCACGAACAGCCGTGGGTTCACACCCACCAGGGACCATCTCTTTCCCCCGCCTGTCCCAGCTGCACCGGCTCGAAGCGGGCACCATTCCCGGAGGCCCACGGCTGAGGTCTCACACAGATTGAAATGAATTTGGCCACATTCATGTCTCAGCTGGCTGAGATTTCTCTCTCTCAAGTAAACACCATTTCTTAAATGCCAACTCTGTGGAGCATATTCTCAAAACGTTCAAAAGAAGAAAAAAAACCATGAAGAAGAATCATAGCACTAAAACCAATTTGAGAGTTTTCAGATACCTTTAAAGCAACAGGCGAGGCCAGGTGTGGTGGCCCATGCCTGTAATCCCAGCATTTTGGGAGGCCGAGGTGGGAGGATCACCTGAGGTCAGGAGTTTGAGACAAGCACAGGCATACACACGCACACAGGCATACACATGCACACGCACGTGCATGCACACACAGGCATACACACATGCACAGGCATACACATGCACACACACATGCACACACGTGCATGCAAACACAGGCATATACACATGCACAGGCATACACACACACACAGGCATACACAAGCACACACACACACGCACACACACGTGCATGCCCACAAAGGCATACACACACGCACATGCATACACACGCACACAGGCATACACACGTACAGGCATAAACACACACACACAGGCATACACACACACACAGGCATGCACACATATGCAAATGAAGGGAGTGGCCTCAAAGGCCCTCTGGCTTCTGAGAGGTCACACATCCTGCACTAATCTTTTTGTGAGGTTCTGCCTCTGGGATTGAGCCCATCTGAATGGATTTGTGTTCCTCAAAAATAAGCGGTTCCTGAGTAAACAGGGACAGCACCAGGACTTGACTGCCACCTTTTTTCTCCAAGTGCTGCCTTTTAAAAAAACGTTCTGCTGGGTGCAGTGGCTCACACCTGTGATCCCAGCACTTTGGGAGGCCAAGGCGGGCAGATCAGCTGAGGTCAGGACTTCAAGACCAGCCTGATCAACATGGTGAAACCCCACCTCTACTAAAAATACAAAAATTAGCCAGGCGTGGTAGTGCACACCTGTGATCCCAGCTACCCGGGAGGCTGAGGCAGGAGAATCACTTGAACCTGGGAGGTGGAGGTTTCAGTGAGGCAAGATCACCCCACTGCACTCCAGCCTGGGTGACAGAGTGAAACTCTGTCTCAAAAAAAAAAAAAATTATATAAAAAAGTAAAAAAATAAACAAGGCAACAGGCAAAAGAAGCAAGACCACGTGTTTGTCTTTGCTATTTATTTCTCTCTTGTTGACAATCACTTTGGAGACCATGTTAGCAACCAAAAGCCACAGCTGAAACAGTTCTCCACTAAGCAACAGGTTCAGAGAGAGCTGGTGCAGCTGGGTGGGCTCTGGCCTCCCAGACCCTAGCCCATGTGTACCCTCAGGGTTCCCAACAGCCCTCCAGCCACAGACTGTGGGCAGGAAAACACCTGAATGCCTCTGATGGCAGGTAGAGCACACCTGGCACCCCCTCTAAGTCCTCAAGGTGAGTCAGCCAGCGCTGGGTTTCCAGTTCCAAGGAACCTTCATTTCTCCTCGGAACTGGCTCTTCCACCTCCGTTCCCTCCCCCCACATGTTTTGATTGGCCTGACCTTTTTTGAAATGTCACCGCTAACTGTCGCTTTTAAGTTGGAAGACCGGTATATGCAGTATCAGTCACGCACTTCCGTCCCACCAAAGCCCAGTTCTCTGCGTGGAGTCAGCATATGTCACTTACCAGCCCCGGACAAGCTAAGACGCTGTGCAGGGGGACTCTGGGTTCCTCAGGATCGATATTGCCTGCGTCTAGAGGAGTTTAAGAGTCACCAAACACTAGATGCACAGATGGTCTCACAGCTCAAAGGAGATGGAAGAAAACGTCCCTTAGGGAAGAACGGCAATGGGAGCACAAAAATCTTTTGAAACTCCTCAAGTCATGTGGTAACAGGGGAAGCGTCCAAAACAAAAGCCCCAAACTCCTTCACTCACCGCTGCCTGCCTGACGCAGGCTCAGCAGGACCTCGCTTCCCTGAGAGCCCGGGGAGGCCCCTCCTAGGTGACCTTCGGATGGCGGACTAGTGAGTCTGTCATCGTCAGCCCCCTGGTGTCTCCCAGACCCAACAACTTCCTGAGGACATGTACCTTTCATCGGTTAGTGGCCAACATGTCTGGAGTGCTCAGAGGGCCTGGCCTTGGCAAAGGTGCAAAAGATGGGCATGGCCACCATGGTACCATGTGCATTCTCCATCAAAGGTCATGGCAACACTGGCTACTCCTGTCTTTTGAGCACTTTATAGTGTGTATGTGTGCGTGTGTGCGTGTGCACGTGTGTTCTTTTCTTTTCTTGAGGGGCAGTAGAACTTTTTTTTGGAGGGTGGCGGGGATGGAGTCTTGCTCTGTTACCCAGGCTGGAGTGCAGTGGGGTGATCTTGGCTCACTGCAACCTCTGTCTCCAGGGTTCAAGTGATTTTCCTCCCTCAGCCTCCCGGGTAGCTGGGATCACAGGCATGCACTACCATGCCAGGCTAATTTTTGTATTTTTAGTAGCGGCGGGGTTTCACCTTTTTGGTCAGGCTGGTCTTGAACTCCTCACCTCAGGTGATCTGCCCACCTTTGCCTCCCAAAGCTCACAGGCGTGAGCCACTGCGCCCAGCAGAACTTTTTTTTAAAAGGCAGCGCTTGGAGAAAAAAGATGGCGGTCAAGTCCTGGTGCTGTCCCTGTTTACTCAGGAACCGCTAATTTTTGAGGAACACAGATCCACTCAGATGGGCTCAATCCCACAGGCAGAACCTCACAAAAGATTAGTGCAGGATGTGTGACCTCTCAGAAGCCAGAGGGCCTTTGAGGCCACTCCCTTCATTTGCATATGTGTGCATGCCTGTGTGTGTGCTTATGCCTGTGTGCGTGTGTGTGTGCATGTGTATGCCTGTGTGTGTGCATGTGTGTGTATGCTTGTGTGCATGTTTGTATGCCTGTGTGTATGCCTGTGCGTGTATGTGTATGCCTGTGTGCGTGTGTATGCCTGTGCATGTGTGCACGTGTATGCCTGTGTGTATGCCTGTGTGCATGTGTGCACGTGTGTGTATGCCTGTGTGTGTGCACGTGTGTGTATGCCTGTGTGCATGTGTGTGTGCACGTGTGTGTATGCCTGTGTGCGTGCGTGTGCACGTGTGTGCGTGATCTGTCCATCCCATTCTCTCTGGGTCTATATCACCTTCTGGGACTATCTTCTTCTGGCATATCCTTCCCTGGCTTCTGCTTCCCTAGGAGCAGAGGCCTCTCTCTAATCCTGGCAGGGATGCAGTTTCTACCCCAATCCCAGTTTCCCCAGGGACAACTCATACTGGCTCAAAATTAGCCAACCGGCTGGGGACAAAGTGGGGTGAAGGTCAGAGCAGAACCCAGAGAGGGTTTTCAGGCGGGACCAGCATCAGTGTAAGTGAGGATATGGTGGAGGGGGTTGTCCTGGGTACAGCTTTAACCCCTCTGAGCCTGGAAGAGATGTGCTGAGGATAAAATAACACAGAAGGCACAAATGAAGGTAGACGTGCTTCACGAATATTATCCATTAGTTAATACTCTGGGATACTGCTGAAATACAGGACTTCCTCTCCAACAAGGAAAGGCACGTCCTAAAAACATACATGCAGGTCCACTCAAGGGATTACTGAAACAAAAGATGGGAGGCACAGAGCCATCACAGGACTTACACAAATACATATATGTGTCATTCTGCTCACTAAGATTTAGCCAAAGAAACAGTATTTACTGACAGCCACCTGCGCAGGTCAATCCTGAGGAAGGTGCTGAACATGGGGGTCCCTGCCCTTTGGAAATCTGGCATCTAGTAGAGATCATAAAGAGCCCAGGAGGCAATGGCAGCACAGTGGGGGTGGGGAGGGGGAGGAGGGGGAGGAGGGGGAGGAGGAGTTGTTGTTCCAGGCAGAGGAACAGCATATGCAAAATGCCAGAGGTCAGAGTCAGGCCAGTGGACTCCAGGTCCACATGCCTGGAGCACGGAGTGCAGGGAGCACACGACAGAGAAGGGAGGCAACATGACAATGGCCATACTCGGAGGGCCTTTATTGGCAGGGCAGCTGCAGGGAGTACAGGACTCCATGTGTAATCTAGCAAGGTGAGGTGCCTGGCCACAGAAAGGAGAAGGGTCTGGGTCACCAGTAGCTGGAGAGAAGCTCGTGGCCAATCCAGGAGAGACACTGGGGCACCAGAACTGCAGGGTGACAGCAGGGACAGAGGGGAGGCAGACGGGCTGGAAAGATCTGCCGCAGGGAGCTGACAGACGTAACAGAACCGGGGTGACTTTCTTTTCATAAATAAGATGATGAGGACCAGGCTGTTCTTTCTGACTTTCCCTCCTGGGTTTTGTGTTTTGCTGGGAGCTTCTTGGGATCTCATGTACTTCAGCTTAAAAAGAGGCTAGCTCTGGCCGGGTGTGGTGACTCACACCTGTAATCCCAGCACTTTGGACTTTGGGAGGCTGAGGAGGGTGGACCAACATGGTGAAACCCCGTCTCTACTAAAAATACAAAAAAAAAAAAAAAAAAAAAAAAATAGCCGGATGTGGCAGTGCATGCCTGTAGTCCCAGCTACTTGGGAGGCTGAGGCATGAGAATCACTTAAACCTTGGTGGCAGAGGATGCAGTGAGCCGAGATCGTGCCACTGCACTCCAGCCTGGGCGACAGAGCGAGACTCTGTCTCAATAAAAATAATAATAAAATAAATAATAATTTTAAAGTAGAGGCTAGCAAGGTTCTAGCAATGTGCTCCGTGCCTGGGGCAGCCTGCTCACCAAGGCCTTTCCTGAGCTTGGTTCTCCATCCAACGGCTCAACAACTTTGGGGTTTACTGACCTGGGCCCTCCTGGTCCACCCTGATCCTACAGAACTTCTCACACCTCATTCCCTTCCCCATGATGGGTCAGGAAAGGCCCTGTCCTACCCGGAGCCCTCCCCTCTGCGTGGCCCCTCTCTTTGGAAGTAGGCAGAACAACGGCCCTAGAGGAGATCAAGTCCCAATCGCTGGAGCCTATAAATGTGTGACGCTTGTGTTCACTGACGTCACGCAGTTAAAGATCTTGAGATGAGAGACTGTCCTGGATCATCCAGGTGGGCCCTACATGTAATCCCAAGTGTCCTTCTAAGAGGGTGGCTTGACACAGAAGAGAAGGCGATGTGACTGCAGGGGTTGAGCTCGGGGGTGGAGGGGACCAGACATTAGTGTGATTGGCCACAAGCCAAGGACTGCCAAGACGACCTGTCACCACCCAGAGCCGGAGGAGGAGGCGAAGAACGGTTTCTCCCCCCCAGGGTTTCCAGAAGGAAGACAGCCCCACCCACACCTTGGCTTCAGACTTCTGGCCCCCCCAGACTGGGAGAGAATCAATTCCTACCGTTTCTATCCACCCAGGCAGCGGTCATTGATCACAGCAGGCCCAGGACACAAAGGCATCTCTCCCGTTGCCCAGTGACCCTCTTCCTCTGATAATCTCCCCCAGAACCAACTCCATTTTTCTAACAGGAGAAATCATAAATACCGTAAACCGTTCTCAAAGGGGGTGATAGCAAGCTCCCAACAAGAGGGTGAACACTGGTGGCTGGAGGGGGCTTGTTTTACTTTTTTATGCACAAAACACAGCAATGCAGTGATAACTAGAAAGATGTACAGCCTATGTGGGGCATTAAAACTTCACAGAGGGTGCAAGAAAAAGGAAAAAACGGCTGAAAAAGTATCAACTTAAATGAATTAGCACTGCACAGGGGTCACGGGTAATCCCTTCCTTTGGTCATAAAATATCTACTGAGTACCCAATTGTGCTACGTGGTGGGGAGATGATGACCGTGGTCTCTGCCCTTCCAGAGCATTCATTCCGGTGGGAGCTGAAGACAGAGAGTTACCGGTTCGAATTCCTTTCAGGAGGCAGAAGCGCTGATGGAAAACAAGCTTGCTGTCTGATGGTCCCCAATTTCAATTCCGCCTCATGAGCTGATTGGTTCACAATATTTTAAACACGCAGAGCATTCAAGGACCATGTCACACCAATAAAGCACCTGGCCCCTATATGTACAGAGTGGATACTCAATACATGTAGTCCTCTCTCCCCCTCCCCCTGAGTTCTATCTATTCATGAACTAGACAGATGTCTGACTCCACACACTGCACAAACATGGAGGCTGACACACTTATACACACGATGCCTCCCAGAACTACGTGGGAAGGATGCCAGCAGGCCACACGTTGAGAGCGAAATACTGCAGAACTACAGATAACATAAGTGTTCTAGTAAACTGAGAAAACTATTTAATATCCTCGGTCTGAAATGTATCTCCTAAACTTGCAATTTAGTCACTATGGACGAAATTGCATGTCGTCCACCCCACCCCCCCCACCAACCTTCCCAAATTCATACGTAGGAGCTCTAACCCCCAATGGGACGGCATTTGGATCGGGACCTTTGGGGGTGGTTACGGTTAGGTGAGGTCACGAGGGTGGGGCCCTGACAATAGGATTCGTGCCCTTATAAGAAGAGGTACCAGGGAGCTGGCTCACACTTTCTTTGCCACATGAGGACACAGTGAGAAGGAAGCCAGTCTCCATGAGAAACCCAATCAGCCACAACCTTGCTCGGACTTCCGGCCTCCACAACTGTGAGTAATAAATGTCTGTTGTGCAACACCTCCCAGCCTGTGGCACTTTGCTATAGCAGCCTGTCTTCAGAATACTGGAGGCTGGGCGCAGTGGCTTACGTCTGTAATCCCAGCACTTTGGGAAGCTGAGGCGGGGGGATCATGAGGTCAGGAGTTCAAGACCAGCCTGGGTAACATGGTGAAACCCCGTCTCTACTAAAAATACAAAAAAATTAGCCAGGCATGGTGGTGCACGCCTGTAGTCCCAGCTACTTGGGGGGCTGAGGCAGGAGAATCACATGAACCTGGGAGGCGGAGGTTGCAGTGAGCCGAGATTGTGCCACCGCACTTCAGCCTGGGCAACAGAGTGAGACTCCCTCTCAAAAAAACAAACAAACAAGCAAACAAAAAACTGGAGACTGGGTAATTCCAAAAGAAAAGAGATTTATTTAGCTCATGGTTCTGTGGTGTGGGAAGTTCAAGGGCATCACCTTGGCTTCTGGTGAGGGTCTCTGTGCTGCAGCACAAAATGGTAGAGAAGGTCAAAGGGGAAGCAGACACATGCAAAGAAGAACCAAACCTGAGGGGTATCCTGGCTTTATAACAAGCCATTCTTATGGGAACAAATCCATTCCTGAGAGGACTAATCCCATCTAGAGAGTGAAATCTCATGCACTACTGGGAGAACGACAGCAAGCCATTCATGAGGGATCTGCCCCAGAACCCAAACACCTCCCACTCCACCTCCCAACACCCCCACATTGAGGAACCAAATTTCAACATGAGATTTTGTTGGGACAAACAAGCCATGTCCAAACCACAGCACAGCCCTAGCAGACCAGCACAGCATCGTTTCCACTTCACTTCTAGCTGATGAACTTTATTCAGACACTTATTCAGGGTAGAAACAACGGATTATAAAGATCTCACCAAGTATGAGTTGCACCCTGCCCTCACCTTTTGCATTTCACAAGCCTTTCTCCCTCAACTCTGCACCAAGCTGTCCTGGGTTAACACTGCCACTAGTGGTCAGCTCGAGAAATTACATGGAGCTATAAGAACAGACAGGCCCCTTGCCTGTTCACTTAAATTTGTTACTGAGGGTTCTGCGTCTGGTGTTGCGTGCCAGGAGAATACAGATAGGTGGGAAAATGCATCCCTCTCAAAGCACTTTAAAGTTTAGCCTGGGAGACTTATGCATGAGCCATTCAGTGTAATACAATACATAAAATGTACCCATGAAGTACAGTGGGAATCAAAAGAAAGCTTCCTGCAGAAGCAGCACTTCAGCTCTGAGAGCAGGGAAGGAGTTCACCTGGCAAAGGTGGTGGTGGTGGTGGTGAAGCAAGCAGTCCCACCTGGCTAGAGAGACATCACATCATTGACAACATGGTCCTCAGTCACCAATGTCTTCAAAGGGGTCTGACTGTGTCTGGGGGAGATTATGTCCTCTGCTGGAGGCAGCCCAGCAGCAGAGAGAGTGGCTGAGGTGCTTCTTAGATAAACTCAACAAGGACAGTGTGGCCGTGCTGGGGAGGGCACCTATGCAGCCCATGCACATGAAACTGGCAAGGACTACAACCCACTCTGGTGTCCTTAGGTGAAAACTCCATTGGATGCCCAGGCTTGAAGCACCTTGAAACTGGGGCTCTGGCCAGGCTGCAAAGCAGGCCAAACCCAGGAGGAAACGGGAGCTGTTCTCACGCAAGGAGAGATGGCAGGGTGTCCAGATTTAGGGCACAGCAGACCCTCGTGGGATGAGCAGGTGGCAGTACCCCTGGGTGGCAGGAACAGAGGCTGAGGCAGCACGGGAGTCTGGGCTGGAAGGACAGCAAGCTGTGGCCATCATGGAGCACTCACCCTGAAACGCAGTCTTATTCTGCAACACCCAGTACCAGATCAGGAGAAGGAGAAGAGGTAACATTAAAGATTTTCTCTAAACAAATGAAATCTAACTTTTTATTTCCCTGAGACAGAGTCTTGCTCTGTCACCGAGGCTGGAGTGCAATGGTGCGATCTCAGCTCACTGCAACCTCCGACTCCTGGGTTCAAGTGATTCGGCTGCCTCAGCCTCCCGAGTAGCTGGGATTACAGGCATGCGCCACCACACCTGGCTAAATTTTTGGATTTTTTAGTAGAGATGGGGTTTCGCCATGTTGGCCAGGCTGGTCTCTAACTCCTGACCTTGTGATCTGCCCGCCTCGGCTTCCCAAAGTGTTGGGATCACAGGCATGAGCCACAGCACCTGGCTGAAATCTAACTTTTAAAGCAACAATGTTCTGTCTGGATGGACAATTGTTTTTAAAATGTCCAATTGTTCTATGCCGGGGTATGAGCTGCCTCCCCTCCCACCCAACCCCTTCCTCACCACAAGGCCAACCCCACCCGACCTCCCGCAATGCTTTGTCAGGTGTTTGCTGCCTATTTGCAAATAGCACGCATTTGATCATCCATCTTGATCTCCTGTTTAAATATTACTTATTGACTTCCTGCCAGGGAGGATGAGAGTTTCACTCATTTATCACATAGCTCAAGACAGCCATGGCCCCGCGTTGGCTAAATCGTGGTTCCTGTGTTTATCCTATTATGGCTAGCTACATCTCATCCACAGCAAGGGAGGCAGTCAACTGCAATGCTATTTCCCTTGAGCACAAAACCACCACATTTTCAAATCGGCCTATTTACAAGTAATGCATTTATCACCAAGTTCTGACAGAGGCATAAATTGCAGAGCACAGGTCTCTTCCTGTAAGGTGCAAACACATCCAGCAATGGCAATCTCTGTTGCCTGGGTTTCCAGGCCACCCCCTCCAAGAGCCGCTCCGCCCTCCTGTGCCCACCTAGGCCAATGCTCCACACTCATCTCAGGCCCGGCCCAGCCTCTGCCCGCCGCCAGGGCCCTCCCGGAGTCCAGGTTTTCCCGTCCCCTGGCTCACTCCCTCTCTGGGTGAAGCTCCTCTCCAGCAGCTTCCTGAGAAGGCAGCACTAGAAAGGGTGATTTGACAGCACGCACGTCTGAGACGCCTCTGGGACCCTCTCCCTTATTTGCTAGAACACTGGTTTGAAAGGCTTTTCCCACCGCGCTTCCCACACGGCTGCTCAGATGTCAGATCCCAGATACTCTACTCACAACTTCACTTTTCCCTCTTGAGCCGTTAGGATTGCGTTTCTGTTTGTATTCCCTGAGTTCTGAGCTCTTAGGGCCCCCATCCTGGCTGGGGGTGTCTTCTCACACCAGGTCCCTTTCAACGGGGTAATCTCACATCCATCTGCTCTGCGGCTTTGTCTTGGATGATCTCTTTATTTCTCCCTCACTATTTGGATGCGGAACCTGCATGATGACTCCTGGAATCCACCAGCGTTCCAGGGCTCTCTTCCGCCTCCTTGCCTTCATCTTCAGCATGGCTGCCATCCTGTTTTTAGTGATCATCACTGATCTTCCAGAGTCTCTCCAATGCTCCTGGCTTCACAGATGCTATTATCTTCTCTGATTGCACTGAGGATACTGTCAGGCCTCCAAGTCCAAGCCTTGCCATTACAGCCTTGGTGACCCCCCACACACACCCTCTGGATGGTCCCCAAGAGCCAGAAAGTTCTGAAGGAACCACAAGTAACCAGGTGGCCACAGAAAGAAGTGAAACAACTTGTTCCTGCCTCAACTCAGTGCTCTCCCCCTGCAGCCAGCAACCTGCAACCATTACTACTGCTCAGCCTTGAGGAATCTCCCCTGTGGACACTGGTTTCTCAAGACCTCCACCCTTGTGTCTGTGTAAATTCACCTCACCCTCACCTCTGCTTGCAAATGATAACCCCAGCCTTATGATCATGCCTGCTTGTAATAGATGACCCCTACCCTTGTGACCACGCATCCCGTGACGCCCTTCCCCTCCCAAGATAGATTACCCGCCCCTACCCTTGTGACCACACATCCCGTGACCCCCTTCCCCCTCCCAAGATAGATTACTCACCCCTACCCTTGTGACCACGCATCCCGTGACCCCCTTCCCCCTCCCAAGATAGATTACCGACCCCTACCCTTGTGACCACGCATCCCGTGACCCCCTTCCCCTCCCAAGATAGATTACCGACCCCTACCCTTGTGACCACGCATCCCGTGACGCCTCTCCCCTCCCAAGATAGATTACCGGCCCCTACCCTTGTGACCACGCATCCCGTGACCCCCTTCCCCCTCCCAAGATAGATTACCGACCCCTACCCTTGTGACCACGCATCCCGTGACGCCCTTCCCCCTCCCAAGATAGATTACCCGCCCCTACCCTTGTGACCACACATCCCGTGACCCCCTTCCCCTCCCAAGATAGATTACTCACCCCTACCCTTGTGACCACGCATCCCGTGACCCCCTTCCCCTCCCAAGATAGATTACCGACCCCTACCCTTGTGACCACGCATCCCGTGACCCCCTTCCCCTCCCAAGATAGATTACCGACCCCTACCCTTGTGACCACGCATCCCGTGACGCCCTTCCCCCTCCCAAGATAGATTACCGGCCCCTACCCTTGTGACCACGCATCCCGTGACCCCCTTCCCCTCCCAAGATAGATTACCGACCCCTACCCTTGTGACCACGCATCCCGTGACGCCCTTCCCCTCCCAAGATAGATTACCGACCCCTACCCTTGTGACCACACATCCCATGACCCCCTTCCCCCTCCCAAGATAGATTACCAGCCCCTACCCTTGTGACCACGCATCCCGTGACGCCCTTCCCCTCCCAAGATAGATTACCGACCCCTACCCTTGTGACCACGCATCCCGTGACGCCCTTCCCCCTCCCAAGATAGATTACCGACCCCTACTCTTGTGACCACGCATCCCGTGACGCCCTTCCCCCTCCCAAGATAGATTACCGGCCCCTACCCTTGTGACCACGCATCCCGTGACGCCCTTCCCCTCCCAAGATAGATTACCGACCCCTACTCTTGTGACCACGCATCCCGTGACGCCCTTCCCCTCCCAAGATAGATTACCGACCCCTACCCTTGTGACCACGCATCCGCGTGACGCCCTTCCCCCTCCCAAGATAGATTACCAGCCCCTACCCTTGTGACCACACATCCCATGACGCCCTTCCCCCTCCCAAGATAGATTACCGGCCCCTACCCTTGTGACCACACATCCCGTGACCCCCTTCCCCCTCCCATCAAAATAGACGACCGCCTTTAACTAACCACTTGCCCAACCTATAAAACCAACTCCTATCCCACCGTCCCCCCACTGAATCTCTTTTCAGACTCAGCCCACCAGCACCTGGGTGAATAAACAGCCATGTTGCTCACACTTGCACAAAGCCTGCCTGGTGGTCTCTTTAAGCGAGTGAGGTGCCTAACAGATATTAGGCACAGTATCTCCTTCGGAAATTCCCTTCTGTTCCCCAGACTGTCTTGGTTTCTGCCCGAAGTATTTAGTTCTGCTTGTTTCATGTCTGCCTTTGAGGCGACAGCTTTCCTTTAATGGCAGGCGATCCTCAGCTGCCCCACTCCATCTTGTACTCGAGGCACTTGAACTGGGAACGGACATTGTGTGCGGTGTCTCTTGTCAACAGGAGGACATCCCTCGGGGGCGCTTCGTTGGGGAGATGAACCAAAAGATCCTTGGAGGAAGTGTTCTAGTCAGAGTCCACAGCAGTGCAAAGGCCCTGGGGCCAGGTTGTGCTTCCTGTGCTCAATTAACAGCAAAAGTAGAAGCCTGAGTGGCTGGAGCGGAGGGAGGAGGTGAAGGGAGCAGGCTGCAGAGATCAGCGAGGCCCCCCCCCAGCCTGGTCGGGGTTTCTCCAAGGCCCTGTTTACAGCCAGGCCGATAGCCTCACGTGGAAGGGCCAGGCCTCCAATACCCTGGGCTCCAATGGCTTCCAGCCCTTCCTGCTGCTGTCAGGGATGGTTTTCTCCAGGCTGCCACATCACCACAACCACATCTTCATTTTCACACAGTGGAACCCAGGGCTGTGTGCCTGCCAGGCCTTTAGCACCACAAAGTTTGTGGAGCGCCTCCACCAGCAGGTACCTTCCGGCCACAGACTTGCCTGAGTGCATCAGGGCACGTGGACGGCGCTGGCTTCAGGTGGCTTTGCTTAGAGAGACTACAGAATCACTTTAGACTCCTAGACACTGGTTACCAAGCTGCAGGTGCCTGGGGCTGCAGCACCCCTGAGTGGGAAGTTATGGGGGAAGAGCTCGGAGACTCACCCTTCCTCTCTCCCACAAGGAGCCCACATAGCTCCTCTCCTACTTCCATCTTCAGCCCTTGGGGGGAATGAAGGGGACCTCAAGTCATCTCCTGCACAGCCTCCCTCTCCACCAGCCAACCTTCCCAGGCTTGCTCAATTCACCAACTGACTTGGAAACCTCCTGTGCTGACCCCAATCTGGTACAAATCGTGTATGAGATTTGTAGACCGCTCCAGCATACACACACCATCCATCCATCCCCACCGCCCCTCGCCACACACACACTCGTGCTGTTCAAAGGTTAGAGAACAGCCCTGCAGCACCCAGATGTAAGGGGACAAGGCAGCATTCCGGACTAAGGACCCACCAACTTCCAGAACACCAGGCAGCAGGGGCTGGCTGCTGCATGTCTGAAACATGGAAAATGTGGCTGAGGAACTGAACTCTACTTTTTTTTTTTTTTTTTTGAGATGAAGTCTCGCTCTGTCACCCAGGCTGGAATGCAGTGGCACAATCTTGGCTCACTGCAGCCTCCGCTTCCAGAGCTCAAGCAATTCTCCTGCCTCAGCCTCCCAAGTAGCTGGAATTACAGGCACCCACCACCACGCCTGGCTAATTTTTGTATTGTTAGTAGAGACGGGATTTCACCATGCTGGCTAGGCTGGTCTTGACCTCTTGACGTCAGGTGATCCACCTACGTCGGCCTCTCAAAATGCTGGGATTATAGGCATGGGCCACTGTGCCTGGCCTGAACTCTACATTTTTAAAAATTAGAGTTACTTGTAAATAGCCACATGCCTTCTGTGGTTACTGGACTGGACAGGGAGCTCTAGAATATTCTGCTGAATCCAGATGCCTCACTTAGCATCTTCATGAGGCTTTGCCGTTGCTCCCCATATCCAGGTTGGCATCTGGGTGGGTGATGGCTGCATGGACTGAATTCCATTTTAGAGTTTTCTTCTGCACTATTGGCACTGCACATCTACCCAAGAGTAAAATCCAAAGTCCTCACCCAGTAACGTGGCCCTCTGTGGTCTCATTTCCCACCACTGGTGTGGGCCCCATCCCACCTCCACCTCTGCAGCAGGCCGGCTTCCCACACACCCCAGGCAGGTGCTGACCCCAGGGCCTTGGCACGTGCCAGCCCCACTCTCTGAGATGCCTTTCCCTCCTTCCTTCCTCTTTGCTTGGTCTCTGCCCCATATGTCGCAGAGGCGGCCCTCGGCTCCCAGTGTGAAGGAGCCTGGCTTGCGCGTGGCCAGCCCCGTGTCACTCCACCCCCATGGTGCTTTGTTTTTCTTCCTGTCCCTTACCAACCTCCGCATGTTGCCCGTTCCTCTGCGTACTTGTTCATGATCTAATGTGCACTCCCAGAGAGCAGAGTGCACTGCGGCTCACTGAGGTGTCCCCGCACCTAGAAGACCGTGTGGCTCTCACGTGAAACTGCGTATGTCCTGGTGGACATAATGAGTTTGATCCCTGATGACTTTTCATCATAGATATGCACAGAACATCAGCCACATTGTGGGTTACCCCAGGTTTCTACGCCCTAATCTAGAAATACAACTTCCACTTCCCTGTTTCTATGGGAACACAGAGTCTAAATCCCAAATAAGACTCAGAAGAGCTTTTAAAGAAGCTACTTCTAAATGACTGACTCCGCCAACTGCATGCCCTCAGCAGGGCCACAGCGTTGCAATGTGGAGGAGGTGGGCCGGGCGGGCTACAGGGAGTGGTGGGGACTGTGGCAGGCTGGAGAGCACGGCCTTCCCAGAGGGACCACACTCCTGACCCCCCGCCACACATCCACACACACAGAGGCTGCCTGGGTGGGGCCATGTTTCCTAATCGTTCAAGAGAAGCTGGAAAGCTGAATTTTTAAATGAAATTCCTGGAGGTTTAAACACCAGCAACACATTTAATTTTTTTAAGTTAAAAATAATTTAAAATTTTAACACCTGGGGCTGGGTGCGGTGGCTCACGCCTGTAATCCCAGCACTTTGGGAAGCTGAGGCAGGCAGATCAACTGAGGTCGGGAGTTCAAGACCAGTCTGGCCAACATGGAGAAACCCCACAATACAAAATTAGCTGGGCGAGGTGGCACATACCTGCAATCCCAGCTACTACTGGAAAGGCTGAGCCAGGAGAGTCGCCTAAACTTGGGAGGCGGAGATTGCAGTGAGCCGAGATCTCGCCACTGCACTCCAGCCTGGGGCAACAAGACAAACCTCCGTCTCTCAAGAAAAAAAAAAAAAATTAACATCTAGGCAGGTTACAGTCAAGCTCTCTTGGGTCAGAGCCACCCTCCAGACAGCCGGCAGTGACTTTTCCACTACGGCTCATCCTATCTACCAGATGACAGCTGGGCCCGCCCCGGACTCACTACCTGCCCTGCAGGAGGTTGACGGATCACAAGACGCACGGCAGGTACCAGCCAGTGCCCGGCTCCCTGTCAACCAGCTGCTTCTAAATACACCAGATAAACATGCCAAAGAAGAAGGGAAAAGAAATAAAAATATTGATTTGGTTGGTCACTCACATGTGGGATAGAAAAGGCTAAAATCGAGGCTGATTCTCCCTCCTTCAGTCAGCAAGCACTTCAGCACCGCCCCTCCCGGCTCCGCCCACAGAACGCAGGCAGCGGGGTGAAAGTGGGGGAAGAACCCGTGCACACAGCAATGTCCCCAGGCCTGGCGCTCTGCCCGGCAAGCAGCTCCTCCAGGGAGCATCATCTTGGCAAACTCTCCCCGGACCCTGGGCTGCACGAGCTCAGAGACTCCGCCTGGCATGTGGGGGAGACATCCTCGCTCTGGGGCTCCACTGCTCACCCTCCCTTCACACTGAGAGAAGGAAACGTGAGATGGACCAGAATCCCAGAGTTGGCACCAGCCAGGTTACCTGGCTCTGCCAGCTGCATAGCCACCGGGAGCTCACAGGGTGACCCGGGCTCCAGACCAGGGCACCGAGCCTCATGGTTGGAGTGTTTGCAGGGATCACGGAGAGCAGGCTGGACACGGCCACCTCCTCCTGCCATGGATGGAAGTCCCTGTCCCACATCCTCGCTGTCACTGCCCTGGCCCATGCTGCAGGCCTCCCTGGGCCCCCACGGCCTGGGCCAGCGTCTCTGGGCTTCCAAGTTTGGCCTGTTTCTATGGTGCGGTTGACGCTGATGAAAGCACCCACTCACCCCTCCACCTGCGTGTCTTAGTGAGTTCGGACCTCTATGCCAAAACACCTGAGACTGGGCGGATTATACATGGCAGAATCTATGGCTCACAGCTCTGGTGGCTGGGAGTCCAAGGTCAAGACGCTGGCAGGTGCAGTCCCTGGGGAGGGCTGCTCCCTGATGCACAGATGGGGGCTCTTTCTGTGTCCTCATGGGCAGAAAGTCAAGGCAGTTGCTTTCAGTCTTTTCTGAGGTGGAGTTTCACTCTTGTTGCCCAGACTGGAAGGCAATGGCGTCGATCTCAGCTCAGTGCAACCTCTGCCACCCGGGTTCAAGTGATTCTCCTGCCTCAGCCCCCCCAAGTAGCTGAGATTACAGGTGTGCACCACCATGCCCAGCTAATTTTTGTATTTATAGTAGATAAGGGTTTCACCATGTTGGCCAGGCTAGTCTCAAACTCCCGACCTCAGGTGATCCACCTGCCTCGGCCTCCCAAACTGCTGGGATTACAGGCGTGAGCCACAGTGCCCTTCCTGCTTTCAGCCTTTTGTACTACAAGGGCACAAATCCCATCAAGGGGGCTCCACCCTCATGATGTAATCACCTCCAAAAGGCCCCACCTCTTTGTGCTGCCACACCAGAGATTCGATTTCAACACAACTTTTTTTTTTCTTTTCTCAGACAGGCTCTCGTTCTGTCGCCCAAGCTGGAGTGCAGTGGTGCAATCTCTGCTCACTGCAACCTCTGCCTCCCAGGTTCAAGTGATTCTCATGCCTCAGCCTCCCAAGTAGCTGGGATTACAAGTGCATGCCACCTTGCCCAGCTAAGTGTGTTGTGTGTGTGTGTGTGTGTGTGTGTGTGTGTGTGTGTGATTAGTAGAGACAAGGTTTTGCCATATTGGCCAGGCTGGTCTTGAACTCCTGGCCTCAAGTGACCTGCCCACCTAGGCCTCCCAAAGTGCTGGAATTATAGGCACGAGCCACCTCGCCCGGCCAACACATGAATCTGAGGGCACATTAAGACCACAGCACCTACGTGATGCCACTCAGACCTCTGGACACTCCCTTCACTGCAGTAATTAGCTCCATTTCCAAGAAGCAGAGAAGAGCTGCATTTATTTCCCCTGGCTGCTGCACTGCACCATCATAAAGCAGTGGCTTAAACAACGGAAGTTGATCCTCTCACCGTTCTGGAGGCCAGAAGTCTGCATTCCAGGTGTTGGCAAGGCTGCCCGCCCCGAAGCCTCTTCCAGCTTCAAGAGCATTCCCTGGCTTGCGGCCACACCCCTCCAATCTCAGCCTCCATCTTCACATGGCGTCCTAACCGGTGTGCATCTGTCTCTACTTTCTTTTCTTTCAAGATTAGGGCCTCTCCAATCCAGCGTGACCTCATCTTAACTCAGTGACATCTGCAAAGGCCCTAGTTCCAAACAACGTCAACTTCACAGGTTCTAGACAGACATGAATTTACGGGGCAAACGCTTCAACTCAGTACAGGAGCATTCGGAAACTTCTGAGTAAATCCTAAGTGGCCTGCCCGAGGGCACCAGCTGAGAAGAAACCCAGGCTGGATTTGAACCCAGGCTCTGCGGACGGGAATGCCAGGCCCCTGCTGCGCCCTCTGGCCAGATCTGTGGCTGAGAGGGTGCTGGTTTCCTCTGGGCCGGGGTCTTGTGCCTCAGTAAATGCAGACCCGAAATAACCCATCTTCTTGGGTGACTGAGAACCAGGAAGAGAATTCTGGAAACGTGTTCCATCTTGTTCATAGAAATGGTGTTGGACACAACACAAAACCCGTCCAAGGATGCACAGTGGAAACCGTGGTCCTTTGCCAACTCTCGGCTACACGTGCTCCCTCCACTTTTAAAGTGGATAGACGCAAGCTGTCTAGCTACTTGGCTGTCTTGTTCAAATAAATGGGATTTTATCAAGTCACCGAGCAAGTGCAAAATGCTGTCTCTGGGTGGCTACGGAGCTACCACCCATCTCAGCCTCATCTCAGCGCAGAGACCGTTCTCATGTTGGCGCCTACGCTGTGGCTTTTCTATGTGGCTTTCATTGGTGGCAAACAGCAGAGACGCGCCCAAGCTGCTGATGATTTTCATGGAAAGGTGAGGCTGCTTCAGGGTGGCACTTGGGGGGGACATGGATGGCAGGACGACCCCGGTTTCATGTGGCCCAGGGGGCCTGAGCAGCAGGAGTGTGGGGGCTCGCTGCTGACACCCACCAGTGGTCTCTAGGAGCTGCCTTCTGTGGCTGCAGGAACACATGATCACAAATGAGGTGGCTTCAAGCAACAACCTTCCCTGAGGTCCTAGAAGCCAAAGTCCAAAACAGCATCACTTGATCCCGAGGTGTCGTCAGATCCACGTTCCCTGGGAAGGCTCCGGGGGAGGGTCCTTCCCAGCCTCCTGACTCCAGGCCACACCATCTGATCTCTGCCCCCAACCCCTGTCCCACCACCACCGTCTCCACCTTCACGCAGCCCCGTTCCCTATGTGTGTGCTCCTACGAGGACCTTGGTGATGACGATGGCTCACCCAGCGTGGCGCCTTCCAAACCTCACGTTGAAATGTAATCCCCAGTGTGGTGGTGTCAGGAGTGGGGGTGAGCGGGAGGTGTCTGGGTCATGGGGGTGGATCCCTCACGAACAGATCAATGCCCTTCCTCCAAGGCGAGTGCACTAAATCAGGGCTCTCCAGAGGAACAAATCTAACAGGATCTATTTACACAGGAAAGGGAGTTTTGTTAGCGAGAACTGGCTCACATGATCACAAGGCGAAGTCCCACAACAGACCGTCTAAAGCTGGGGAACAGAGGAGCAGGTAGTGGTCCAGTTTAAGTCCGAACACCTCAAAACCAGGGAAGCCGTCAGTGCAGCCTTCGGTCTGCGGCCGAAGGACCAAGAGTCCTCGGCAAGACACTGGTGTAGGTCCCAGGGTCCAGAGGCCAAACGACTTGGAGTCTGATGTCCAAGGCCAGCTGTGGATGGAAGCATCCAGCACGGGAGGAAGAAGGAAGCCGGGAGACCCGGGAGACCCAGCAGGCAAGGCCACCCCCTCCTGCCTCCACCTGCTTTGTTCCTGCCATGCTAACAGCCAACTGGATGGTGCCTGCCCACATTGAGGGTGGATCTCCTCTCCCGGCCCAGTGACTCAATTGTTCATCTCCCATGCCAACACCCTCACAGACACACCCAGAAACAACGCCCCACCAGCCCTCTCGGCACCCTCCATCCAATCAAGTACGTGTGCAATACAAACCATCACAGTGAGCCGGTGCTGGCTTTGTGAGTTCCCGCTGCAAGCTGGTTGTTAGGAAGGGCCTGGCCCCTCCCCCACCTCGCTTCCTCTCCCCATGTGATCTCGGCACACACAAGCGGACTGAGACCCTCCCCCGCACCGATGATCCGGAATGCCTCCAAGTCTAGACCAAGTCTAGACCCTTCACTTTATCAAAGCCTCTGCCACACAAGGTCCCATTCGTGAGTTACAGGGATCAGGACCTGACATTTTTGGGGATGCTTGCCCTTCTGTCAGACCCCACCTGGCAGGGCTATGCTCCTCCCCCCTGCCCTGCCAGGTGGGGTCTGACAGAAGCCTGGGCACGAGCTCCCCATGGGTACCACCTCCTTTCCCGAAGACACACCACATTCTTTCCAGACTCCCAGCCTTTGCTGTGCCCCATGTTACCGTAACTTACAATAAGAAATGTGTGTGTGTGTGTATATATGTATTTGGGCCGGGTGTGGTAGATCACACCTGTAATCCCAGTACTTTGGGAGGCCGAGGCAGGCAGATCACGAGGTCAAGAGTTTGAGACCAACCTGGCCAACATGGTGAAACCCTGTCTCTACTAAAAATACAAAAAAAAAAAAAAAAAAAAAAAAAAAGCTGGGCGTGGTGGCAGGCACCTGTAATCCTAGCTACTCAGGAGGCCAAGGCAGGAGAATTGCTTGAACCCAGGACGGGGAGGTTGCAGTGAGCCGAAATCATGCCACTGCACTCCAGCCTGGGCGAAAGAGTGAGACTTTGTCTCTGAAAAAAAAAAAAAAAAAGAAAGAAAGAAAAAAGTATATATATATATATATATATATATTTGGTCTCCCATCCTGTTTCTGGCACAGAGCTCTAAGGATCCTTGGCATTTCCCAAGTGATCAACGCAGTAAAGGTGGGGGGAGCGTCTTCTGTTACCGAGGTGATGACAATGAAGTGACTTTTGGAAAGTCCAAGGACAGGGCTGGTTACCACATGACTGGAGGGATAGACTTTCAGCCCCTGACCACCTCCGAGGAGCAAAAAGGGGCTAGAAGTTGAGCTAATCACCAACAGCCCAGGAAGGAATCAATCATGCCCGTGAAAAGACACCTCTATACAAACCCAACAGAGACAGGGTTCAAAGAGCCCCCAGGGTGGTGAACACAGGGTAGAGGCTGGGAGGGCAGTGCTCCCCAGAGGACGTGGAGGCTCTCACCGCCCTCTCCCCCGCAGTCTCCTTCCCTGGAGCTTCTCTTCCATTTGACTGTTCCTGGGTTGTGTCTTTCTTAATAACCTGGCAGTGGTAGGTCACCTTCTTCTGAGTTCTAAGAGCCATTGTAACACATTTTTGAATCCAGGGAAGGGGTCGCACGAGCTCTCAATTTATAACGTATAGCCGGTCAGGAGCACGGGGTGAGAAGCTGGGCTTCTGATAGGCATCTGTGATCAGCGGTTGGGGGGCAGTCTGGTGAACCTGAGCCCTTGACCTGTGGGGTCTGACGCTAGCCCCAGGTAGACTCAGCAGAACTGGGCTGAGGTGCAGGACACCCGGGTTGTGCCAGAGTTGGTTGTCGGTGGCGAAACCTCCACACACCTGGTGTCGGGGTAAGCTCGAGAGTCCCCGCAGAGGTGAGGAAACGGGTTTTCCTTCCAGGCCCCTCTCCCTGGGGCGCTTGTGCACAGCTCCCCTGCAGGGGCCCCATCTCCACTCAGGCCCCGTGGACGAGCCCACACCCTCCCGCCCTCCCTGGGAGTGGGATTTTATCTTCTTGCTCAAGGCTGCATCCATCCTGGGGCTGAGGCTGGCCAGGCTCAGGGGAGCTGTAAGTGGCCAGTTTCCTAACGGCTGCATGGCGGCCCTGCTCCCAACCTCCAGCCAGGACGCGGCTTCCCACACTGGCCCCCGTTCTTCCGTCTCATGAGCCTGCACACCCCACAGCTGCTGCTCCTGCTTCTCCCCTCCCTGCCAGCACTCCCGCCAAGACACAGAATAGGCACTTGGTTTGGGAACAGAGTCAGGCGGCTTGGGGCCAGGAGAGCTGATGGGCCAGCGGAGAGTAGGCTTTGGGTCAAAGGCCCATCATAGTCCAACCGCCCACGAGTAGGGTACAGCGGGGTCACACGGTGGTGATAGAGAGGGAGGACCCCCCAGTCGACCCCAGACAATGAGGGGCCTGCAGGCCACGATGCTGCTGGCGGCGATGAGGCTCAGCCAGCTCCTACCTGTGGACTGACAGGCACGCGCACTTCCAGAAGCACCGCGTGTGTGTGTGTGTGCACACATCTAATAGACAGTCTTACATGAACTTTACAATTTACCAACATCAGCTCATGGAAGTTGCAATCACAACAGGGGGCGTCCTGGGACCCTGCCCATGGCGTTCATCAGGGAAGAGGAAGGTTCTCTGAGGAAATGCCATGACCTCATTCCCACATCCACATGGATTTCCACAAAATAAGGAAGGCACAACCAGTCTTGTCTGGGGCTCATTTAACAAGGAGAGAAATTCAGAAAGCCAGCTGGAGGGAATGGAAAGAGAAGGGGTCGTTGAGTAGATTCTGTTGGTTTCTGAGAAGTGCAATGCTAAGAACCGTGTTACCCACGGGCCAGGTGGCCTTCATCAGTGGCCGTCCCTCCCCCAAGCAGTTGCCTCCAACAGCACCATCAGAGGAACTGCAGAGTGCACAGCCACTGGCAAAGCACTCTGGCAGCCACTGCCATGCGTGGCACGAGAAAATTGACTCATCCCCCTCTGGCTAAACTGCTAACTGTGGGGACTCAATTTGGAGCTCCGTGCCAGAGGAAATCAGACAAAGGGTCTGGAGGGCAAAGCCAGGCTCTGATGTTTCGGGAGATCCACACTCACTTTCATGGGCTGAATCTCCCCAAGTGAATGCACTGGGGATAGGCTACGTCCAAAAATGCTTTGCCCGGAGTCCTAGAGTGAAGAGCGCAAGATGAAACAGAACCATTGCCAGCAGCATTCCTGGGCCTCTGCCATCAGCGGCTTGGCCTGTGGCGATGCTGGGATCCATCA
Source organism: Ateles fusciceps (assembly GCA_036589455.1). Classification (NCBI taxonomy): domain Eukaryota; kingdom Metazoa; phylum Chordata; class Mammalia; order Primates; family Atelidae; genus Ateles; species Ateles fusciceps. The sequence goes on from JAZHEH010002754.1 coordinate 2,358,544, forward strand.
CCTAATTGCCAGAGAAGCGGAAATCCAGCTCCCCGTTCCTGGCTTTGGCCTCTGTCCTCCTCCGTCTGTGTGCAGTGTTAAGGGTTAAGGAAGAATACAGGGTCTGGCATCCACCAGCCTGTGCCCCATTCACCGTCGCTTTAGGAGCTGTGTGACCTGGGCTGTTCACCTACAGACCACAGGAGACCACAGGGACCACATGGCAAGGGCTCAGCACAGGACTGGGCAGGGGTGCTACTGGGCACCAAAAGGTACCAAAGCCACCAGGCGCCCTGTCGTTCATCAGAAAGACATCCATGTCAAGGCCTTCTTTGTCTTTCCCTCCCATTTCGTCCTCGTCCTTCTCTGCTCACATTAAAATTGGGCCATTTTAAAATTGAGCTGTTCTGAACATCTCTCATTGCCACTGCCTTTTTTCCTGATTTTCTCCACCCTTTCTTTGCTTCTGGATGTCTGGTTAGCAAGTGCTAGATACGGCCTGGAGAACAACAGAACGACAGCAGGTGGGGGAGAGGGCTGCCCTCTCCAAAATTATAATGCCAGGTGCCCAAGTCCCTACATCCAAAAAACAGTATGAGCCCCTTTCAGAATGCAGCTGCGGGGAGGCAGGAACAACTCCTCCAATGAGTCCTCCCATGCATCAGCCAGGGCTCTCCAGAGACACAGACCCAGGGGATGTGTGTGTGCATGTGCGTGAATGTGTGTGAACATACACACACATGCAAATAGATATATATTTACACATGTATTTGTAACATGTATACATATACACATTGTGTATGTGTATACATGTGTGTGTATGTGTATGTATGTATGTCTGTAAAGAGATTTAGTTTAAGGAACTGGTTTAAATGATTGTGGGGGCTGACAAGCCCAAAATCCACAGGACAGAGCAGCAGGCTGGAAACTCGGGCAGGAGTTGACGCTGCAGTATTAGGGCAGAATTCCTTCTTCTCTGAGAAACTTCAGGTTTTGCTCTTAAGGCCTCCAACAAATTGGATGAGGCCCACCCACATCGTGGAGTGTATACCTTTACTTAAAGTCAAGTGATTGTTGATGTTAATCACATCCACAGAACACCTTTGCGGCAACCCCTACATTAGCATCTGAGTAGTTAGCTGGGTGCTAGAGCCTAGCCAAGCTGACGTATCAAACTACCCATCACACAGAGCCCATTTCTGCCTCTCTCCCTTGCTGTACCCACTCCTTGGTTTGGGCCTTCTACTGTTTAGACTTCTATCCATTCTGTTTCTCTGTGTCTTCAGAATCAGGAAGCTTGCTATCTTGGACTGAGCAATCCAAAAAGCAAAGGGTCCCTGATGATCTTCATTTCACAGCTGATTGCAAGAGAAGTGCCTGTCAGAAAGAAGGTTCTTCCTCACAGTAGATCCCAGAGCCCCAGACTGGAAGTCAGAAGGCCTGGGGACTGCTGACTTACCACTAATTTTGGAATTCTCACCATCTGTCTCTCTAGATTTCCATGTATCCCACGAATTAGAGATTTAAAAACCCTACCTCATTGGGTTGAACATTAAACGAGAACATATAGAAAAGCATTTGTGAACTTTAAAACTCTGCGCAAATGGAAAAGTCATCACTATCATCATCACTATCATTTTCAGTATCTTAATCACCATAATCATGGCCATCATCAAAATCATCACTATTATCACCATCACAATCACCATCATTAAAAACATTACCATAATCATGACCACCATCACCATCATGATGACCACAATCATCACATCAACATTACCACCATCATGCCACCACCATCACCATCAACATTACCACCATCACCCTCAACATTACCATCATGACCACCATCATCACATCATTACCATCATCATGACCACCATCACCATCAACATTACCTTCATCATGACCACCATCATCACAATCAACATTGCCATCATCATGATCACCACCACCACCATCAACATTACCTTCATCATGACCACCATCATCACATCAACATTACCACTATCATGACCACCACCATCACCATCAACACTATGGTCATCATGATCAACAACATGACCATCAACATTACCATCATCATGACCACCATCACTATCATTACCATCATCATGACCAGCACCATCACCATCAACATTACCATCATCATGACCACCATCATCACCATCAACATTACTATCACCATGACCACCATCATCACCATCAACGTTACCATCACCATGACCACCACCATCACCATCAACGTTACCATCATGACCACCATCATCACCATCAACGTTACCATCACCATGACCACCACCATCACCATCAACGTTACCATCATGACCACCATCATCACCATCAACATTACCATCATCATGACCACCATCATCACCATCAACGTTACCATCATCATGACCACCATCATGACATCAACATTATCACCATCATGACCACCATCACCATCAACATTACCACCATCATGACCACCATCACCATCAACAACATCATGACCACCATCATCACCATCAACATTATCATCATCATGACCACCATCACCATCATTACCATCATCATGACCAACACCATCACCATCAACATTATCATCATCATCATTACCACCATCATCACCATCAACATTATCACCATCATGACCATCAGCACCATCAACATTACCATCATGATCACCATCAACATTACCATCATCACCGTCAACATTACCATCATTGTTATCACTATCATCACCATCAACATTACCATCATCATGACCACCACCATCACATCAACATTACCACTATCATGACCACCACCATCACCATCAACACTACGGTCATCATGACCAACACCATGACCATCAACATTACCATCATCATGACCACCATCACCATCAACATTACCTTAATCATGACCACCATCATCACAATCAACATTGCCATCATCATGATCACCATCATCACCATCAACATTGCCATCATCATGACCACCATCATCACCATCAACATTACCATCATCATGACCAACACCATCACCATCATCATCATGACCACCATCACCATCATTACCACCATCATGACCAACACCATCACCATCAACATTATCATCATCATCACCACCATCATCACCATCAACATTACCACCATCATGACCACCACCACCATCAACATTACCACCATCATGACCACCATCACCATCAACATCATGATGACCACCATCATCACCATCAACATTGCCATCATCATGATCACCATCATCACAATCAACATTGCCATCATCATGATCACCACCACCACCATCAACATTACCTTCATCACGACCACCATCATCACATAAACATTACCACTATCATGACCACCACCATCACCATCAACACTATGGTCATCATGACCAACACCATGACCATCAACATTACCATCATCATAACCACCATACTATCATTACCATCATCATGACCAGCACCATCACCATCAACATTACCATCATCATGACCACCAACATCACCATCAACGTTACCATCACCATGACCACCACCATCACCATCAACGTTACCATCATGACCACCACCATCACCATCAACATTATCATCATCATCATTACCACCATCATCACCATCAACATTACCACCATCATGACCACCAACACAATCAACATTACCATCATGATCACCATCAACATTACCATCATCATTACCACTATCATCACCATCAACATTACCATCACCATGACCACCATCATCACCATCAACATTACCATCATCATGACCACCATCATCACCATCAACGTTACCATCACCATGACCACCACCATCACCATCAACGTTACCATCATGACCACCATCATCACCATCAACATTACCATCATCATGACCACCATCATCACATAAACATTACCACTATCATGACCACCACCATCACCATCAACACTATGGTCATCATGACCAACACCATGACCATCAACATTACCATCATCATAACCACCATCACTATCATTACCATCATCATGACCAGCACCATCACCATCAACATTATCATCATCATGACCACCATCATCACCATCAACATTACCATCACCATGACCACCATCATCACCATCAACGTTACCATCACCATGACCACCACCATCACCATCAACATTATCATCATCATGACCACCATCATCACCATCAACATCATGACCACCATCATCACCATCAACATTACCATCATCATGACCACCATCATCACCATCAACATTATCATCATGACCACCACCATCACATCAACATTACCATCATCAAGACCACCATCATCACCATCAACATTACCATCATCACGACCAACACCATCACCATCAACATTACCATCATCATTACCACTATCATCACCATCAACATTACCATTACTGGGTATATAACCAAAGGATTATAAATCACTCTATAATAAAGACATGTGCACATGTATGTTCACTGCAGCACTGTTTACAGTAGCAAAGACCTGGAGCCAACCCAAATGCCCATCAATGATAGACTGGATAAAGAAAATGTGGCACACATACACCATGGAATACTATGCAGCCATAAAACGTGATGAGTTCGTGTCCTTTGTAGGGACATGGATAAATCTGGAAACCATCATTCTCAGCAAACTAACACACAAAACCAGACAACACATGTTCTCACTCATAGGCAGGTGTTGAACAATGAGAACACATGGGCACAGGGAAGGGAATATCACACACTGGGGTACGTTGGGGGATGGGGGCTAGGGGAGGGACAGTTGGGGGCGGGGGAGGTTGGGGAGGGATAACACCGGGAGAAATGCCTGATGTAGATGATGAGGGGATGCAGACAGCAAACCACCGTGACATGTGTGTACCTATGCAACAATCCTGAAAGATCTGCACATGTACCCCAGAACTTAAAGCACAATTAAAAAGAAAAAGAACTCTGGTTCAAAGAGTCTGAAAAGCCAGAAAAAAAAAAACCTGCCTCTTTGAGCACTTTTTATATCATCAGCACTTTCCAGATGAACATATTTGATCCCTTTTAAATGGTGCAGCCAGCCATCATTTCTCCCACAAACTCAATATTAAATGATTCATTTATCATAATTGGGAGAACAACTGTGAATGAAAAATAAAAGCTGGGGATATTTTATGGGCAAAGATCCACAGAGTAAATTCAGTCTCTTTGTATTAGTAAAACACAAGGCAGGAAGGTGAGGAAGAGGAAGCTGGCTCCTGTCAGGCATTGCCAGGGCCCATTCTGGACACGTAAATTGGCGGAGACCTCATTCTGCCAGTTACCTGAGCAACGTCTACAGTGTTCGGAGTCTCATTCGTTCCGTGGCAGTGTGCATCACTTTCTTTTGGAATCATTTGTGGCACTGATTGATTGTCCTTAGCAAAATAGAGACAGATGGCACAGATTTGTGCTGGTGCAGTTTTGCTGCCATGAGGGTATACTAAGCCTCCTGCCAGGACTCACGTAACAAGGGCATCCCCCATCTCAGGTGGTCACTGCCAGTGGTGACAGGGCACTAATGGTGACTGACAGGGAGGGGGCAGGCCACCCACATGGACCTTTTATCCTGGGTGCCACGGAAGACGTGTTTCCCTGGAGCTCCATGTAGCAACTGTAAGCCACCACCGAGAAGAGTCAGAAATAGTTTTTTTGGTCTTTTTTAAAATAAAGGACCAAAGAACTATATTATTTAATGGCCAAAAACAATTTTATTTTGTTTTTTAGTAGAAGTTTTGCTCCGTGGCCCAAGCTAGCGTGCAATGGTGCAATCTTGGCTCACTGCAACCTCCGCCTCCCAGGTTCAAGCAATTCTCCTGCCTCAGCCTCACGAGTAGCTGGAATTGCAGGTATCCACCACTGCGCCGGCTAATTTTTGTATTTTCAGTAGAGACAGAGTTTCACCATCTTGGCCAGGCTGATCTTCAACTCCTGACCTCATGATCCACCTGCCTCGGCCTCCCAAAGCACTGATATTACAGGCATGAGCCACCACGCCCAGCCCAAAAGATAATTTTTAAAACCAAGCCCACTAATGCATAGCTAACCCCAAAGGGGCAGACACAGTTAAACCATGAAATCAAAGAAGCCCACAGCCTTCTCATATTCACCATATTCACCAAAAAGAGGACATTTTCCTGGAGTGTAACTGTAATCTCTGCGGATCCATCAGCAAACCAGGGACCCCTTTCAACAATCCACTTTACATGAGACATTTGCGAACTGCCAGATTCAAGACTAAAATCCAGGCCCACCATGACTGAAGAGTTAAGTAAACTCCCTAACGGCTGATATGGTTTGAACGTGTCCCTAACCAAATCTCATCTTGAACTGTAGTTCCCATAATCCTGTATTGTAGGAGCGACCCAGTGGGAGGTAACTGAACCATGGAGGCAGTTACCCCCATGCTGCTCTTCTCATGACAGCGAGTGAGTTCTCATGAGATCTGATGGTTTTCTAAAAGACTTTTCCCCCCTTTTGCTTGCCACTTGTCCTCAACGCCAGCATGTGAAGAAGGATGTGCCTGCTTTCCATTCCGCCATGATTATAAGATTCCTGAGGTCTCCTGAGTCATGCTGAACTGTGAGTCGATTAAACCTGTTTCCTCTGTAAACTACCCAGTGTCAGATATGCCTTTATTAACAGCGTGAGAGAGGATTAATACTATAGTGCCTATGAAACATCTGGGCCCAGCTGTTGGACTGATCTCCTTCGTTTTTACCACAACAAGCCTGTATTATTAGGAATGTCTAAGAAGAGTATTAGTCAATTCATTCGTGGAAGCCAATTCTAAAGTTCTCTCAGGGCAGTAAGATACACAAATTATTTCCAAATGAGGAGAATCGTGGAAATGTCCATTTTCAGTTCAAGTAGATCTGATGGTGTATAACGTCAAAAAGCATTTCTACAACTCGTTTAGCTAAAAAAGAATGAGCATTTAGCTCAAAGGATTTTATTTTCACCCTGAACTGTTCTCTGGACAACTGCATCAAAAGTAGACAAGCTCCATATCTGTGCAATAGAATATTACCCAGCCATGAAAAGGAGTGGAACACGGGCACAAGCTACAGTGCAGGTGAGCCGTGAAGACATGATGCTGAGTGACAAGCCAGATGCAAAACGTCATCTATTTTATGACTTCATTCACATCACACGTCCAGAACAGGCAAATTCATAGAGATGGAAAGTCATGCGTGGTTTTCTAGGGGCCGGGAGATGGGGAGTGGGGGAGTGGCTGGTGGGTGGGTATAGAATTTCCTTTTCAGGGAGATAAGTTCTTAGCTAGACAGTGGGGACAGTTTTGCACAGCATCAGGAATATACTTAATGCCACTAAAGTGTACACTTTAAAATGCTTCAAATGTTAAATGCGGTATTTTACGTATTTTACCACAATTTTTATAATTTTGTGCATTCCACCACAGAACACCCTGGCCCACGCTTGGCTGGGGTTGTTCTCTCTCCATTCTGGGACAGTGGACCCCGTGGGGGTGCCAATGGAAGGCAGGCCCCCTCCAGTGCTATCCTCAGGAAGTTTGCCCCACTGGATGGACGGGCAGCAGAGCCAGCACCTCCCAGCAGCTGCACGGCTGGGGGCACTTAGGTCTTTGCTGCCTTTCGATGCTGACTGCCTCACCAATGTCCACGTTCTCCGTGCCATGTACTCTAACAGGAAGGAGCCAGTGTGAGCAGGCACACTGAGACAGGGCAGCAGTTTCTCACTAAGAGAGGGAGGTGTCTGGGACAGCCTCCGAATAAGAAAACATCTGCAACAAAGCGAGCTGGCCTCCTGTCACACATAAAAATGCGACCGCAGAGACGCACAGACCTCACCCACGGTGACCCACACGTGGATCCTGATGTTGAGAACACATTTACCTGAAATGGGGTCTGGCTGTTGTAGTTTTTCAATTCCTTATTTCCGCCTCGAAACAGAAGCACTCTTGCACAGCTGTCCTGCAGACAGAAAAGGAGAAACCTGTTTGTAAAATGGCAGCACAGACATTCTCCAAAGAAATCTGTCCAGAGGCTCAAGCCCACGGAAAACCAGGGAAACATAAACTCACATAAATTAAAAAAAAAAAAAAAAAACCCTATGGCCAGAAAATTTCACCTTTAAAGACTGTATTCTATAGAAAGTCTTGCACATGTGTAAAAATATATAACAAGTGAAATATCTTCAGTAAAATAAAGAAAGAAAGGAAGGAAGAGAAAAGAAGAGAAGAAAAGAAAATCTGCAGAGAGCAGGCATGTTCTAAAATAGGGTAAAGTGTGGATATATTCTAGAACATTCTTTACCTCGGCAGTCTCAGGACAAAACAAGGTAGATAACTGTAAACTGACAAGGAACATATCCAGAAACTTCTGAATAAAAAAGGCAAGTCTCAAAACAATAATATTGGCTGGGTGCGGTGGCTCACACCTGTAATTCCAGCAAATCACCCAAGGTCAGGAGTTCAAGACCAGCCTGGCCAGCATGGTGAAACCCCATCTCTACAAAAATACAAAAATCAGCCAGGCATGATGGCGGGTGCCTGTAATCCCTGCTATTTGGGAGGCTGAGGCAGGAGAATCACTTGAACCCAGGAGGCGGAGGTTGCAGTGAGCCGAGATCACACCACTGCACTCTAGCCTGGGCAACAGAGTAAGACGTCATGTCAAAACAAAAAACAAACAAAAAGAAACCAATAATATTGCCTAATTTCATTTGCATTTTAAAGGCTTCAAGAAAAACTAATAAAGGCTTAAAGTCTATATTACAGAAAAGCTGAGACTAAATCTGAAAGGATATGCACCAGTTAAAAGTATTTACTTTCATGGAAGGAAAAAGGATTAGAGAACAGAAGGAATCTTTTGTCATTTTATTTTTATTTTTTGAGACCTAGTCTCGCTCTGTTGCCAAGGCTAGAGTGCACTGGTGCAATCTTGGCTCACTGCAACCTTTGTCTCTGGGGCTCAAGCGATTCTCCCCATCTCAGCCTCCTGAGTAGCTGGTATGATAAGCATATGCAACCATACCCAGTTAATTTTTTTGTAGAGACAGGGTCTCACTATATTGCCCAGGCTAGTCTTGAACTCCTGGGCTCAAGAGATCTGCACGGCTCAGCCTCCCAAAACACTTGGATTCTAGGCCCGAGTTTTCCGTATGAATCACACTCCACTCCCCAAGCCCACCGGCCCCTAGCCCCAGCCTGTCAGGCCTCAAGTGGACGCCAAGCCCTATGCTATTCAGGGTCTCATCCCTGCAAGGTGTCCTTGGACTCAGGGACAGCCCAGCAGGTTTCGCAAAGATGCTTCGCCCACTCCCGGGAAGCAGGAAGTTGGGGCGGCCTCGGTCGCCTCTCACTATGAGGACCACACATGTCAGCAGGGGAGGGACAGATGCCCATGAAGCTGTCAGCCTGAGGCCCACGGGGCAGCGGGGGAAAGAAGAGCCAGAAAGCCGTGTGTGAGGCTTGAAGAACACTGCAGGTGGAGGCTGAGCTGAGAAAAAGCCAACGCAAGGGAAGGAGCCGCTAGGAGCCCATGGTGTTTCCAAACCACGTGTGGGTCTACAAGACTGTGCAGCAACCAGTACAGGTGACACTCCGCACGGGGTTTCAGGGTGGGGAAACCCGGGGAAACACAAGTGTGGACTCCAGGTTTTATGTTGAGATAAACTCTCCTAATCACTGCCATAAACGTGTGTTGCTTTGAGTACAGGAAAACATATTTAAGGGAATTTTCAAAGACGTAACTACGATCAGCAAACAAACCTTTCGTGTTTGGGGTACAATTAAATCCAGGGTTTAAAAAACAGAAAGGCTTGCTGGGTGCGGTGGCTCACACCTGTAATCCCAGCACTTTGGGAGGCCGAGGCGGGCGGATCACCTGAGGTCAGGAGTTCGAGACCATCTTGGCCCACATGGTGAAATACAAAATACAAAAAATTAGCCAGGCGTGGTGGCGCACACCTGTAGTCCCAGCTACTCAGGAGGCTGAGGCAGGGGAATCGCCTGAACCTGGGAGGCGGAGTTTGCAGTGAGCCAAGATCACGCCACTGCACTCCAGTCTGGGCAACAGAATGAGACTCTTCTCAAAACAAACAAACACACACACTAGGAAGGGTGGGCATCGGTTCTGCTGTGCCCAGGGTCCACACCGTGGGAGGCGCAGGTCAAGATTCTGGGCCTGGTTATTTCATTTTAGGGTTGCAAACGACGGCCCTTGGCTGAATCCTGCATATCTCATTTTGTGAATAACGTCTTATGGGGATGCGACCACATCCACTCCCCCTGCATGCCTTCTGTGGCTGCAGAGCCTGAAGTATTTATTCTCTGGGTCTTTGCATAAAAAGGTTGCCCACCCCCGGTTTTCATACAGTAGACCTGCGTCTCCCCAACGCAGTAACATGTTCACAGAAACGACCAGGCTGGCAGGATGCCCTCACGGTGGACATGTTAACAAGGATCCTCAGGCCCCAGGTAGGCAGGTGACAGGGAGCGCAGGGTGACAACCAGCTCCAGCACTCAGAGAGCAGCTTTCGAGCCGTTCTGCCTCTTGTGTTCTGACCATCCGTCTCCTTTGTAAAGCGGGTAGACCGGCCTTGGTGGCAGCATAACAAGCCTAAGGCACCGTCACTGACACAGGTGGGGGTCTCCCTCCTCCACCCCCAGCAATGCCCTTTCCCTGGAAAGTGACCCCTGACCCCCAGGGGAGGGGCCCACCCATGTGGACAGCCCCCTCCGGGTCCCAGCCACATGGTCCCTTTGGGGTATCACTGGGAAACTGGGAATGGTCAGTTTCTGAGGGTGACCAGCATCTAGAGAGGTGCACAGAACGTGGCCTTCTCCACTGGGATGAGGCAGAGAGTGGGGGGCACTGGCCCGGGCCCCTGACTTTTCCAGTCCTGATCTAGCCCTTCCTCCCTCTGCCCAGCTGCAAGACTTGCCCTGCATCCTGACCGTGAGTCCAAAATTTCCCTTCAAATCACCCCCCAGTGGGATCCTGTTATTTCCAACCCAGAGAGTCTTTTTTTTCCCCCTTGAGACATGGTCTTGCTCTGGTGCAATATCAGCTCACTGCAACCTCCACCTCCCAGTCTGAAGTGGTCCTCCACCTCAGCCTCTCAAGTAGCTGGGACTACAGGCACACACCACTATGCCTGGCTAATTTTTGTATTTTCTGTAGAGATGGGGTTTCATCATGTTGCCCAGGCTGGTCTCGATCTCCTGGGCTCAAGTGATCTATCCACCTCGGCCTCCCAAAGTACTGAGATTACAGGTGTGAGTCACTGCACCCAGCCCAAAGTCTTCGTTAAAATCACAGTATTATCAGGCTTCAGTGAGCAAGCAGTTTGCTTTTTGCTTTGATAAGAGAGAAAAAGGCAAGGAGGAAGAGTCTGAGAGACCACAGGGCCAGGAGGGTGGGATGATGCCTTCCCGTCAGTTCCCATCTGGAGGCCGGAAAGAGAGAAGCAAGGGCGGAGGGACCCCAGGGAGTAGGCATCAGTGGGGACTTGAGGGCTGGCCCCCGGGGGTTTTGCTCACCCATTTGCTCTGGGCTCTAACTGCACCCTGGCCCAGTGGTCTGGAAGAACCACCCAGCACCGACAAAAACCAGGTGGCTGAGAGAGGCCTGGAGAATTGGAATTCAGAAGGGAGGAACTTGGGGGACGCTCTTCCCAACTCCTCTTACTTCTCATTAAGAACTTTTCCTGACAATTCCCTATTACAGGCTGGGCATGGTGGCTCACACTTACAATTTCACACTTTGGAAGGCTGAGGTGGGAGGATCACTTGAGTCCAGGAGTTTAAGACCAGCCTGGGCAACAAGGCAAGACCCCATCTCTACATAAAATGAAAAAAAAAAAAATAGGCTGGGTGCGGTGGCTCACACCCGTAATTTCAGTACTTTGGGAGGCTGAGGCGGGCGGATCAAGAGGTCAAGAGATTGAGACCATCCTGGCCAACATGGTGAAACCCCATCTCTACTAAAAATACAAAAATTAGCTGGGCGTGGTGGTGTGCACCTGTAATCCAAGCTACTTGGGAAGCTGAGGCAGGAGAATCACTTGAGCCCAGGAGGTGGAGGTTGCAGTGAGTCGAGACCACACCAATGCACTCCAGCCTGGGCGACAGAGCAAGACTGTGTCTCAATAATAATAATAATAATAATAATAATAATTAGCCAGGTGTGGTGGTGCATGCCTGTAGTCCCAGCTACTAAGGAGGCTGAGGTGGGAGGATCCCTTGAGCCCAAGAGGTTGAGGCTGCAGTGAGCTGTGATTGTTCCACTGCACTCCAGCCTGGGTGACAGAGAGAGGAGGGGAGAGGAGAGGACGGGAGTGGAGGGGAGATGAGCAGTGAGTGGGGAAGGTGGGGGGCGGTGTACAGAAATCTCCTGGGGGAGATGTGCAGTGAGTGGAGGGTATTGAACTCTCCCAAGGAGATTTGCAGTGAGTGGGGGAAGGTGGGGGCGTAGAACTCTCCCGAGGAGATTTGCAGTGAGTGGGGAAGGTGGGGGGGGGTGGTGTAGAACTCTCCCGGGGAGATTTGCAGTGAGTGGGGAAGCTGGCGGGGGGGGTGCAGAACTCTCCTGAGGAGATTTGCAGTGAGTGGGGGAAGGTGGGGGGTGTAGAACTCTCCCGAGGAGATTTGCAGTGAGTGGGGAAGGTGGGGGGTGTAGAACTCGCCCGAGGAGATTTGCAGTGAGTGGGGAAGGTGGGGGGCTGTAGAACTCTCCCGGGGAGATGAGCAGTGAGTGGGGAAGGTGGCGGGGTGTAGAACTCTCCCGAGGAGATTCGCAGGGAGTGGGGAAGGTGGGGGGGGTGTAGAACTCTCCCGGGGAGATGAGCAGTGAGTGGGGAAGGTGGGGGGGTGTAGAACTCTCCCGAGGAGATTTGCAGTGACTGGGGAAGGTGGGGTGGTTGTAGAGCTCTCCCGAGGAGATTCGCAGTGAGTGGGGGAGGTGAGGGGTGGGGGTAGAACTCTCCCGGGGAGATTCGCAGTGAGTGGGGAAGGTGGGGGGGGTGTAGAGCTCTCCCAGGGAGATTCGCAGTGAGTGGGGAAGTTGGGGGTGTGTAGAATTCTCCCGAGGAGATTCGCAGTGACTGGGGAAGGTGGGGTGGGTGTAGAACTCTCCCGAGGAGATTCGCAGTGAGTGGGGAAGGTGGGGGGGGGGGTGTAGAACTCTCCTGGGGAGATTCGGAGTGAGTGGGGAAGGTGGGGGGGGGTGAGCTCTCCCGGGGAGATTTGCAGTGGGTGGGGAAGGTGGCGGGGGTGTAGACTCTCCCGGGGAGATTTGCAGTGAGTGGGGAAGGTGGTGGGGGGTGTAAACTCTCCCGAGGAGATTCGCAGTGAGTGGGGAGGTGGGCGGCGGGGGTGTAGAACTCTACTGGGGGAGATTCACAGTGAATGGGGGAAGGTGGGGGGGGGGGTGTAGAACTCTCCTGGGGAGATTTGCAGTGAGTGGGGAAGGTGGGGGGGTGTAGAACTCTCCTGGGGGAGATTCGCAGTGAGTGGGGAAGGTGGGGGGGATGTAGAACTCTCCGGGGGAGATTTGGAGTGAGTGGGGGAAGGTGGGGGCGGTGTAAAACTCGCCCCGGGGAGATGAGTAGTGAGTGGGGTAGGTGGGGGGGATGTGTGTAGAACTCTCCCAGGGAAGTGTGCACTGAGTGGGGAATGTCGGGGGAGGGGTTTGTATAACTCTCCCGAGGAGATCTGCAGTGAGTGGGGAATGTCGGCGGGGGTGTGTAGAACTCTCCTGGGGAGGTGTGCAGTGAGTGGGGAATCTCGGGGGGCGGGGTGTGAGAACTCTCCCAAGGAGATTTGCAGTGAGTGGGGGAGTGTCGGGGGGCAGGTGTATAACTCTCCCGAGGAGATCTGCAGTGAGTGGGGAATGTCGGCGGGGGGTGTGTAGAACTCTCCTGGGGAGGTGTGCAGTGAGTGGGGAATCTTGGGGGGCGGGGTGTGTAGAACTATCCCGAGGAGATCTGCAGTGAGTGGGGAATCTCGGGGGGCGGGGTGTGTAGAACTCTCCCGAGGAGATCTGCAGTGAGTGGGGAATCTCGGGGGGGCGGGTGTATAACTCTCCCGAGGAGATCTGCAGTGAGCGGGGGAAGGTGGGGGGCACGTGAATACAAGGGAGCTTCTGGACACAGAAGAGGGTGGAGTGTGTTCATAAGCAAATGGGCATGGAGAGAGAGAAGGCGTAGGTCAGAAGCAGAAACCTGGCAACAGATGTGTCCACAGGCACACAGACAATATTGCAGTTAGGATGTTAACTCGGGAACTCCAGGCCCCATGAGGCCACTTCCTTTCAACTGCACCGAGACTTTTTTCACTTAAATGTCATAGACACAAATTACTGCATACTCCAAATTGTAAGTCGGGAGTTTGTTTTCAGGCTAAATTATCTTTTGAAATAAGGCAGTTTGGGTAGCCATAAATGTATCAACCACCACCATCATCACCATAAATGTAAGAACTACTAAGATGTCTGCATGAGTAAAATGGGGAAGGGGCTGGGACACTGGTGTCATTGGGCAAGGCTAGAACCTCGTCCCCCAGACCAGCCTTCCCCTTGAAGAGCTGTGCCCTTAAGTAAGGGCCAGGGTAAATACGAGTATGCCCCTCACTACCAAGGGCAGGGGTGCTTCTGCCTGACCTGTGCCTGGCAGAGGTCCCCTTCCCATCAGAGGGTTATGGGAATGCATGCACAGGACGTGGGTTGGAAGCCTGGTTTCCCCATTCACTAACAGGGCAGGCTTTGACCACTCCTGGATCTTCTGACCTGTGTAATGGGAAAGCCAACCAAGCCACCCACCAGAGCTAGGGAGGGCAAAGGAAAGGGCATGTGGATGCCGCCTACATTCAGCGAGCCCACACCCACAATGCCCAATGCTCAGGGGCCGTCACCCCATGATGGCCCCATGGGAGCTCCCCACAGAGCGGACAGGTGCTCCATGGGACACCAGCAAGGGCACAGATGCAAAGTGTCTTCCTACCTTGGCTCGCACTGGAACCAAAGAGAGGCAGGCTGTTTTTTAATTTAATTTTATTTTTTACCTACCAGACAAATTTGCCTAGCCTAGTCACCTCTGATATTTAAAACTCTCTTTACTCCTTCATCATCCAGGGCAGAAAAATGAACCCCAGGCTGCTCCCCCTCCCTCTGGAGCTCTCAGAAAGCCAGAATGAGGTGAAGGGTTGACAGATTAGACACAATTTGATGCTTACACTCAAAGCCCTAATTAGGTGATTTCATAAAAGAGAGAATATTCTGATCACAGTGTATTTTATTACAAGTGTGGAGGTGGTAAGTCCTGCCTAAAACTGATAAACACGTGTAACAATCCATACACCTGGGTGCTTTTAGATTTAATAAGGAGAGGCTTGTTACAGGAATATCATCAATATCATCAACGGCATCATCATCACCATCACCATAATCACCACCACCACCACCAGTCACCATCAGTATGACCATCGTCACTATCACCATCGCCATCACCATCGCCATCACCACCACCACCACCACCACCACCACCACTCACCATGAGTATGACCATCGTCACTATCACCATCGCCATCACCACCAATCGCCATCATCACCACCACCACCAGTATCATAGCATCAACATCACCACCACCACCACCACACACCATGAGTATGACCATCGTCACTATCACCATCGCCATCACCACCAATCGCCATCATCACCACCACCACCAGTATCATAGCATCAACATCACCACCACCACCACCACACACCATCAGTATGACCATCGTCACTATCACCACCACCGCCACCACCAGTATGACCATCATCACTATCGCCATCGCCATCACCACCACCACCATCACCATCATCACCATCACCTGCATCACTCACCATCAATATGACCATCGTCACCATCACCATCACCATCGTCCTCACCACCACCACCACCACCGCCACTATCATCACCATCCATATCATCCAATCATTATCACCATCACCACCATCCTCACCACCATCATTATCACCATCCTCTGCATCACTCACCGTCAATATGACCATCATCACCATCACCACCATCACCATCATCAGTATCACCACTACCACCATCACTCACCATCAACATGACCATCTCATCACTATCACCATCCATATCACCACCAGCATCACCATCACCTGCATCATTCACCATCAATATGACCATCATTGCTACCACTATCACCACCATCCTCACCACCACTACCACTATCACCACCATCACCATCCATAACATCACCACCATCACCACCACCGTCATCACAGTCATCATCACCATCACCTGCCATCATTCACCATCAACATGATCACCATCATCATCAGCACTGCCATCATCATTAGTACCGTGACTTAATCTACAAGTAGAAAGAGGGAGGGATGATGTACAAAAGTACTCTCCATGGCAAACTGAGTGACGGACACTCCTGGTGTTTAGCACCCAGAAGCTGTGAATCCTAAATACCCAGCCATGCATGACACAGTCCTAGACAACAGAAGACTCCACCCTGACCCCCAGTGTCTGTAGCAGAAAAGCTCGAGGGCTATAAGACCATCCAAAGAGACCAGAAGGATCTGAAAATCTAGAGAAGACATATAGAATGGCTGTGTGTGGCAAGTTCCCCAGCTCCACAAGGGAACACTGCCACCATGACTGTATTTAGTGACCACAGGCCATGTTCAGGGAGGAGACCTGTCAAGCCACCATTAGATGCCATAGTGACTTTGGCAATGCTCTGTGAGGGCAGAATGGAAAGAGACCTTAGTGAGCATGGAGTCTGGTATGCCAGTGCTGTCTCACAGTGGTGTCAGCCGTTGCTCTGCAGATTCCTCAGCATCACTGGGATTCTGAGTTATGGGTTGGAAGCCTGGCATCTGTACTATTCACAGGTTCTTTGGGTAATTCCAATGTGGAGGTTACCGCTCAGTTACAAACCTCATTTATTCTGCTACATTGCCATCACCATCACCATCATCACTATCAACCACCACCATCATCACCATCACCATGACCAACACTATCACCATGATCACACTCACCACCATCAGCGCCATCACTATCAACCACCATCATCATCACCATCACTGTCACCATGACCACCATCATCACCATCACCTTGATTACCATCATCACCGTCACCGTGATTACCATCACCACTGCCAACACCATCAACCACCACCATCTTTACCATCACCATCATCACTATCAACCACCACCATCACCATGACCACCCTCACCACCACCATCAGCACCATCACTGTCATCATGACCACTATCAGCACCACCACCTTGATTACCATCACCACCACAACCATCACCACAACCATCAGCACCATCACTGTCACCATGACCACTATCAGCACCACCACCTTGATTACCATCACCACCACAACCATCACCACAACCATCAGCACCATCACTGTCACCATGACCACTATCAGCACCACCACCTTGATTACCATCACCACAACCATCAACACAACCATCAGCACCATCACTGTCACCATGACCACCATCATCACCATCAATATGATTACCATCACCATCACCATCACCACCAACCACCACCATCACCACCTTCACCATCACCATCACTATCAACCACCACCATCACCACCTTCATCACTGCCACCATCAGCACCACCATCACTGCCTTCATCAACACGTTCATCATCATCACCACGACCTTCATCATCACCAGTATCATCAGCAGCATCACCGTCACTACCACCTTCACCATCATCACTACTATCATCACAGCCACTATTTACTGAGCATCTACTATGTTCCAGGAATGTCATATTAGCATAGATTTTTTTTTTCTATTTTTAGCCTCTTAGCAACACTGTGAATTCAATATAATCATCCCCACATTACAGATGAGGTAATTCAGGGCCCTAGAGAGGCAACAGGCTGTCCAGGACAGCACAGCAAGGCAATGGTCTACCTGATGAAACCCAGACCTCCATGTTTCTTTGCATGACCGTGCCACTTCCCCAAGGCTGCTTCCTGTCTCCTTTCCTTGAACTCTGTCCTGATTGTCCCACCCCTGGACAATCTATTGTTCAGCACTACTGCCTACATGCCCTGTGTATGTGTCCTAGAAGGCACCCTTACTGCTTATAGTTGCCAGAGTGGTTTCTGCTGCCTGCACAGTGCCTGCTCTCATACAACCACATGCCTCGCACATGTGTAGATGACGGGGGAGTGAGTACAGCAAGGTGTCCAGCTGGTGACACAGGAAGGAGAGAAGCTTTGGGTCAAGTACAATATGCAGTTCCTGTGGGACAGAGGCGGGGGTTCTGCATTCCTCCCAGTCACTTACCGAAGACGCAGACACGAAGCTGGGCCTCTCTTGGAATCACATGATGTGTGGTTTGGACCAGCTTCTTTAACTACATTAGTAAGACACTCCAAAGAGTTTGGGGAGGGAATGAGGGAGGAGATTCAAGACACCCTGAACCCCAAGGGGGAGTAAGAGGGATTCACGAAGCTGGATCCTGACCACTCGCTGACGTTCCGACTCGCACTGTAGCCAGAGGTCAAGGGGCCAACAAGCCCAGAGCCTGTGACCTGCCCACTGGTTCTTGGAGGTCATGCAAGGCTAGGAGTCAAAACCAGGGAGGCCAGCTAAGGTACTTCCACCCAGGCAGAAGAGGGGGCGCACACAGGCGGGAGTTGGACAGCTCTCCACACTGCCTCCAGAGGCTCCCTGGCTACAGGAGAAGCCATCCAGCCCTGGGGAGGGGGATCCAGCAATCAGACAGGGTGGGGAGAGGAGCAGATGTAGCCTTCTATTCCAAGGCTTAGCAAACGATGGCCTGCCAGCCAGATCGGCCCACTGCCTGTTTTGTAAATAAAGTTTTATTGGAACACGGCTACACTCTGATTTACATACTGTCTACAGATGCTTTTGTACTACAATGGCAGTTGCGTTGTTATGACAGAGTCCATGTGACAGGCAAAGCCTAAAATATTCACAACTGGCTCTTTATAGCAAAAGCAGCTGGCTCCTGTGCTAACCTGAGGCCCAAGGTGGGGAGAGGATGTCCTGGAGCCCTGGTCAGCTTGGGACCCTTCTGGAGCCAGCAGCTGAAGTGTAGGACAGATCGGGGCACGTGGAGTGATACTGAGTTGAGCTCAATACAGATCATCACATGTGTTAACCTTTTCTAACAGGAAAGAAACATCAACACTTTCAAATACCATGTTGTCCACAATTATTTCAAGTGACAAAAAATAGGCTTTTCTTGATTTTTCAGGATAAAATGTGTTTGCAATCTACAGGGGAAAATTAAGGGATGTTTTTCCCATCTAAAGCAGTCATTAGGAAGCAGGTGTTGGTGCAGATGTGTTTCCCAGTCACAGCCAAGCCTCGTGGTATGTTTTTCTAATGCAGCTGAGAAACGTATCTCCACACACACGCAGACATTTCAGCATCCACACGCTGTGGCATGCCTAGGGACACAGCTGCATACAAACCACATCAGTGTGCTTTCCTTGACGGGGGAAGCCAGCAGCTCTGCAAAGCACTGCTCACAGCCCAGCTGAAACGCTAGCCAACCCCAGCCAGCCTGGCTGTTCTCTTGTGCCAGGTATGAAAGATGGCAGCTATGCCTCTGATGGCATCCACACATGCTTCCTCTCAGGTGGACCCAAGGGGAAGGGAGTTATCAGCAGAGAAAACAGGGAAGGCGTAATAACTGCCTGGACCTGGACATTTCACCCTAGGTCTTGCAAAGGGCTGCAGAGCAAAATGTACAACTAACTATGTGAGGGAGTCATTACCAGAAGGCTTGGCTGAGGAGCAGGAAGTCTGAATTGGGTCTTGAAGGATGTCCAGGAGTTTTCCAAGGCAAAGAATCAAAGGATGTTTTATAGCTAGAAGCAAAGTGGGAGTCCAGCAGAGTCGCGGGAGGGGCGTGGGCTGGTGAGTAGCCATGGAAGGGCTGGGGGAACAGCTTGGGTAAAGGGTGAGACTTGAGATTTCACCACGGAGGCCACAGCGAGTCCACAGGATGGGAACCCTGCTTTGGGTTGGGAAGATAATGCTGACAGCCTGTGGGGGATGGACCCAGGCACAAAGAGCCCTGGACCTCCAGCAGGGCTCCTCCTCTGAGATCTCCCTCTGTCCGTCCAGGAGGAAGAGCCACACCCTCCCACCCCACGCCGCTCTGCCACTTAGTGAAGCACCCACATCTCGCCACCCTCCAGATCTGAAGTTCCTTGAAATCAGAGAAAGAGAAAAAGAAGCAAAGGACAGAGATGTTCTTCAATAGTGATGTCCAGGAATCACCTTGACTTTGAGCACCCAGGAAACAGAAACAGCCCCTATCATGCCCCACGAGCCCAGGGCCCCTTCTCACCAGCTCCACTCCACAGGCCGCTCCCACGACCTAAACCCTCATGACTTCCCCGCCTCCTGCGGAACCAGTAGCGCCCCCACCCTGCTTCGCCTCTTGTGAGGCCATGGTGCACACACTAGGTGGGGCATCACTTGGCCTTGTCATTTAGAGTTCAGCCTCGCAGAGGGCAGGGCTCACGTCCTACAAGCCTTCAGTGCTTTCCAGACACGTTCATTTCCTGCTATTCTCGGCTCTTCCACTTGGTCTTACAGGGAAGAGTGTGAAGATTATTACTCGCTTTTTCACATCAAGGTTCCACTTGTGGGTGTTTTTTCCCCAAAAGAAATGAAAACGGGGTCTTGAACAAATCTTTGCAAACCTATGTTCACAGCTGCATCATCCACAACACCCAAAAGGTGGAGGCAGGCCGGGGGCCCGCTGCCAGATGCCCATGCATACGGACCACACAATTGAGTATTATTTAGCTTGAAAATATCATTCAGCTTAAAAAGGAAAGACAAAAAATCCCAACACAGGCTACAGCACGGACGAACCTTGAAAACATCGCGCTCAATGAAATAAGCCAAACACGAAAGGACACACACACCTCATGCCTCTACTCACATCGAGTCCCAACAACAGGAAGATCTATAGACACAGACAGCAGAACGGGGGTTGCCAGGGTCTCAGGAGGGGGGAAGTTATTGTTTGATGGGGACAGAATTTCAGTCTTGCAAGATTAAGAGAGTTTTGGAGATGAATGGCAGGCAGTTCCACAGCCATGTGAATGGGCTTAATGCCACGGAACAGCACACTTAAAAGTGGTTAAAATGGTATATTTTGCCACTTAAAGAAAAAGCACATTGGGGCCTATCTGTTCCATGCAGCAGTGGAAGGCTTATGTTATTTATGGATTTGTTTGTTTGTCTGTAAGAGTCTAGCTCTGTCACCCAGGCTGGCGTACACTGGCATAATCTGCAACCTGTGCTTCCCAGAGTGCTGGGATTACAGGAGTGAGCCACTGCACCTGGCCAGGCTTGCTTTTTTAAATTACATTTTATTTTTTTGAGAGTCTCACTCTGTCGCCCAGGCTGGAGTGCAGTGGCGCAATCCCACCTCACTGCAACCTCCGCCTCCCAGGTCCAAGCGATTCTCCTGCCTCAGCCTCCTGAGTAGCTGGGATTGCAGGCGTGTGCCACCATGCCCAGCTACTTTTTGTATTTTTAGTACAGACGGGGTTTCACCATGCTGGTCAGGCTGGTCTTGAACTCCTGACCTCATGATCTGCTGGCCTCGGCCTCCCAAAGTGCTGGGATTACAGGCATGAGCCACCACGCCCAGCCCAGGCTGGCTTTTTAAATTTTTATTTTGGAGACAGGGTTTCGATCTGTCACCCAGGCTAGAGTGCAGTGGCATGATCTCGGCTTCCTATAGCCTTAAACCCCCAGGCTCAAGTGATCCTTCCACCTCAGCCTCCCAAGTAGCTGGGACCATAGGCATGTGCCACCATACCAGGCTAATTTTTAAATTTTTTGTAGAGATGGGGTCTCACCATGTTGCCCAGGCTAGTCTCAAACTGGATCAAGCAATCCGCCCTTTGGCCTCCCAAAGCACTAGGATTACAGGAGTGAGCTGCTGCACCCGGCCGAAGGCTTGCTTTTGTCATGTGATGGAGAAGCACATGCCCGGCAGGGGTACCAGAACTATCCTGGGGCTTTGTTCACCACGTCCTTCCCCTTCTCATGCTCTGATCTGCCCCTCTCCATGTCCCACATAGAGGCCTGCAAACGGGGTAGATGGCCGACCCCAGAACTGAGCAGGGTTTGCATCCCAGCTATGGAGAGTGGACAAGGAACCCTGGCTCCTCGCGCATCTTCTGGGGCACGGATGGCAGGGAGGCACGGCACTGACCGGACCTGAGCCTTGAGCCGTTCTGGCACCAGCTGTGTGAGCAGGCAGCTCGCCTCACTTTCCTGGGGCTCTATTTCCTCTCTTCCACAATAGGGTAACAGTTTCTGCCGAGGCAGCAGAGGGGGGATGACCTGAGACACCCCTGCAAGGATTCCCGGTGCCCCCCAGGGTTAGGGCTGGCTGGGGTGCATGCCGCTGCAGCATGTGAGAACAGACTTACCCATTTAAACCTAAAGAATTGACTCAGAGATCCGGAGAACAGCGAAAGTGAGACTTTCTTTTTTTTTTTTTTTTTTTTTTTGAGACCTAGTCTCGCTCTGCCCCCTCAGGCTGCAGTGCAGTGGCGTGATCTTGGCTCACTGCAACCTCTCCTCCTCCCGGGTTTAAGTGATTCTCCTGCCTCAGCCTCCCGAGTAGCTGGGACTACAGCCACGCACCACCACACCCGGATAATTTTTTGTATTTTTAGTAGAGACAGGGTTTCACCGTGTTAGCCAGGATGGTCTGGATCTCCTAACCTCGTGATCCGCCCGCCTTGGCCTCCCAAAGTGCTGAGATTACAGGCATGAGCCACTGCACCCAGCCCTGAAAATGAGACTCTTAATGACGGTTTTGCAAGATCAGGTGTCTGAAGGGCAGGCACACCCAGCACAGTTTCAACAAGGAACTTATTCCCCAGGGCGCAGGTCCCTCCCCCCGGTTCCTCATAGGCTGAGTACTATGGGGTCACAGTTTTTCTGGACGTTGCCTATTGGTTGTTGGGTTGGGGCTTCAGGTGGTTTTTAAGGGTTGTTTTGCTGCGTTTTGTTGCAACCCACAATGCCCTGCAATTTTAGTTAGCTTCGCAGCTTTTTAAGTACTTATGATCCAAGTAGCTGGGCAGGCTGATAAGAACAGACAAATCGAGCAATTGTGCAGCCTAGTAAACTTTCATCTTAGACTAAACGTTTTTGGTTTGGGTGAGGGCAAGAAAGAGGCAGGGGCAGGCAAGCAGGCGTTGGCTGTTTAAGCAAGGGCTTCCTATATTTTCTTTTGGAGTTTGCCGACCTAAGCCGATTTAAGGCACTTTGTTTTGGAAATGGACCACGGTATACATAATTTCTTTCAAGCGTGCTCACCACTCACCTGGTTGTAGAGGGCACAGATGTGCAAGGCCGTGTTCCCGGAGGCGTTCTGGGCGCTCATGTCTGCCCCGTAGAACAGCAGGTGCTCCAGGTGCTGCACGTGCCCGTACCTGCAGGCCTGAAACATAGAACCCAGGCTGTGAGTCGGGAACCCTCCACACAACAGCCACATGAACACATGAAGTACACCGGCCCCTCGGCGGCTCTACCAGAACCCGAAGGCAGGGCAGGGCCTCTGCAGACCCCAATCTCCCACCCACCATCTGGGCAAGGGCTCCAAATACATCAGCCTTCGTGCCAGGCCCCTGGCTGTGGACAGGGGAGAAGGACATTCATGGTGGCACTGGGGACTGGTGCTCAGCTATGAGACAGAGGGTCTGGGAAGGGGCTACAAAGTTCCTTCCAGCTCTATGTGGAGTCCTAGAGCCCAGAGGCACAGGACGTCTTTCTCCCAAGCTCAGTGCCCAGCTCCACAAGATGCAAACCAGAATGCTCAGCCCCAGCCTCAGTTACACAAGCTCCCCCTTCCAGGGAGGTGGCACGAAATAGCCAGGAGAGGCCCTTGCAGCCTCTTCCCTCCGCTGCATCCGCAGGAGTGAGCCCCGTCCTTCTATGTGGAAGGGACGGCCCCATGATTGCTTTAATGCAGTCCAGCTCTGAAGCAGGCCGCAGGCTGCAGGGGTAGGGCAGCCCCGCATATGATCAACTCCTCTCGGAGACCTTCTTGGGGGCAACGTGTGGTTTGCGAACCATCAGGGCTCGGGGGTCAGACAGACCCAGGCATGAACCATTCATCAGAACTTTTGCCTCGGCACCTATGTGCAGCCTCATCTGCAGACAGGAACAACCCTCAACCCTCGCAGAGTTCAGATGAGAATCATGTGGGACAAAGAACCCCACAGGGCCTCACACGAGGCTGGGCGCTGAGTCAGCACTCAGTAAGCCAGCACAGCCCCTCCCTGCCCAAGCCCACAGGGGCCAGGGAGGTCCCTGCGCAGGTGATGAGGGCGTCTCTGTCCAGTCACACACTGCTCCACATTGAAGCCACAACTTTGGACTTGGAGGAATGTAGGTCCAGACCCAACATGTCTCACCCTCAAGGTCGGGAGGAAAGAGGTGACCCCTGCCAGGGGCAGGCGGCTGAGGGGTGTTGAGAGCAGTGGGCACCATGGCAGCCCAGGAAGGGGTTCTCATGAATCCTGCTTTTCTGCTAAATGAGACAGATAGAGGTGAACTTCATCTTCTCATGGTCCACGAGAAAGAGCTACACCTCAGCGATTAACAGTGAGGAAAGATGACAGGGAAGATACTGAAACTATTAATCAGATGAGCTCTCAAAAAAGAAACCCAAGAAATATCCATTTACCATCGCTGTGCCTCCCACAAATCTCATTAATTTATAAAGTAGAACCCTGCTGCAGATCTCACTGCTGCCACCTGCCTGGCCCCCATGGCCCCTTCCTGTGAGAACTGCACTTGTGTCTGCCTTTGGGGGCCATCCCAACTCCACTCTCAGAGGTCCAGGGAAGGCCTCCCCACCCAACTCCTGCAGAGGCACAAGACAGAGGCAGGAGCAATCAGGTTCATCTCCCAGGCACAGTGATGGACACCCGTGTGACCTCAGAGAAGATGCCAAGTCCCAAGCTAGAACATTTGTCAGAACTACTAGGAAAAATTCTTTCTTCCTTCCAGAGTGGAGAGCAGAAAAGTGATAGAGCCCTGGAGCTGCTGGGACCCTCAACACAGAAGGGAAGCGTGGCAGGTGCAGGGGAGAGGAAGAAAGGAAAAAGGAAAGAAAGAAAGACGAGGAGAAGACAGGAAGAGTCATGCACATAGCCAAGTTGACACCGTATGAGCCCCTCCATGCTACAACTGACCCTGGAATTTCAGGGACATAAAGATTAGGCAGAATTCCCTCCCCTATACCCACTAGTTTGCATTGGGATTTGTGTTCCTTAAACTGAAGGATCCCTGGCTATTTGGAACTCCCTGAAGGACTTCTGGGAGGCAACACTTTGTTACAGCTTAATTTAATTGCTCTGTGGTCAATAAAGACAACTAATGTTAGCATAAAAACAGGGAACAATTAATCCACACTCATTATTCCCCCTTCCCCAGTTAATCTGAATTTATGAGCTTGTAAGTCCCATCAGTCAGATGGAGCCAGAGCACTCTTTCCTTGCAAGGGCAAAACAGGCTCAACGGGGAGAGAGAGAATGGAGCCGCTGACTCCAGGCGGATATCTCGTAGAAGCATTCCCAAGAGGATTCTTCCATTTTCCACTTCTCCCGTGTCCATGGCTTTATAACACACAAACCCAGGAAATACAGAAAAGTGTGAACAAAACCCAAAAATCACCCAGAATCCCACAGTCTTAGTGCTAGCAGTGACTTCTTTTTTTTTTTCCAAGCATCATTTCAGCCAGTGTCTTCCTTCTGTTTTAACCCCTGGTTGTTGAGGCATGGAGCTCGTGCCTGCTGAGGAAGATGCAGCTGCCATGCGGATGAGTAAGGGGGATCCAAGCCAGGAGGCGGGCAGACAGATCCACAGACGTGCACGGAGGGCACTGCACACACAAGGACACTCAGGAAGGAGAATGGGAGCCCAGGTCTCACTGTCAAAGAAGGAAGTTATGAATACAGTATGGGAGAAAATTAGAATATGCCTTGTGACGTTGGCTTGGAATGGGAGTATCAGTAGAAACTCACAGTTCTTAATATAGAGACAAATAAAACTGAAAATGTACATGCCCACGTGTCTACCCATCCCTAACTCTGGCTACTGAGAGGATGCAGGACCAGCAATAGCCCGGCAGCCATCAGCACCCCAAGCACCTGCACCTTGGCTTCTAAATACCACTCCACACTAAAAAGAACCAGGCTCCTTGGAGAAATGGCTGATTCCCTAGGCAGGAAAAGAGCTAAGTGAGCTTGAAATACCTTGTGCCAGAAATAAAAGAAATGGTAAAAAAAAATTATTGGGGCTGTGTCCTGAGGACACAGGAGCCATCCTGAAGGAGCACCCACCGGCTAAAACTGGGACAATAACAACGGATTATTACCTCCTGAATAAACAGAACTCTGCAAGTCTGCCTTGTTGTAAATACACGAAAAAATAAACAAGAAGAGAAAGCTTTTCTTTACAACAGAAACCCAACTAATAAATGTAGAAGCAATGGTAGGGTTTAAAAATCTCCATTTAGCAACTGTGATAGCAATCATCCTCACAAGAAATGCGAATGGATGCCCAAACTCACAGGTGAAAGGGGTGTGAGGAAACAGATTTTTGCACAGTCTCAAAGATCACCACAAAAGATCTATGAATTACAAAGGAGCAAAGTGAGGCAGGAGGTGGGACGTGACTCTGAGCAGGACTGACACCGGACCTGAGAACTAGCTAAAACAGTGGGGGGCGGAAGCAGCTTTCCCTAAGCCACACCCACCAGCATGCCACATCAGTTTACTGTTGCCATGGCAATGCCCAGAATTTACCGCCCCTTTCCCTGGCAATGACCTGATGACCCAGAAGTGACCACGCTTTTCCTAGAAATTCCTGCATGACCTGCCCCATAATTTGCATGTAATTAAAAGTGGGTATAAATGTGAGTGCAGCAGGGCCTCTGACCTGCTACAAGGCAGCCCCGCTGTGCAAGAAGAACCTCTGCTGCTGCTGTTCACAGCTGCTTCAATAAAGGTTGTGATCCAATATCAGCAGCCTGTCCTTGAATTCTTTCCTCGGTGAAGCCTAGAACCCTCCCCGGGCTAAGCCCTCATTTTGGGGCTTGCCTGCCCTGCATCAAAAGAGAAGAAACCAGCCAGGCATGGTGGCTCACCTGTAATCCCAGTACTTTAGGAGGCCAAGGCAGGCAGATCACGAGGTTGAGAGATTGAGAGCATCCTGGCTAACATGGTGAAACCCTGTCTCTACTAAAAATACAAAAATTAACCAGGGGGGATGGCACGTGCCTGTAGTCCCAGCTACTCTGGAGGCTGAGGCAGGAGAATTGCTTGAACCCAGGAGGTGGAGGTTGCAGCAAGCTGAGATCTCACCATTGCACTCCAGACTAGTGACAGAGCGAGACTACGTCTCAAAAAAAAGACAAAAAAAACAGAGGAGACACCCAGTAGACCCCACCCAACCAGGTGGTCCCTCCATGATGAGTACCAGGCAAATGGTCCTGACGTGCCCCTGTGAGGACGTGTGCTGAGAGCACTGCATAGCTCCTTAGACATTCCTGCCAAATGCATACACTGGATCCCGTCAAGCAAATCCAGCAAAATGACCACCCCAAGATTTTCAAAAACGATTACAGCCATGAGAACCCAGGGAAGCCCAAGGAAGTCTCCCAGACGGAAGGGCTCCAGGCAGGGTCCCAGACTGGATCGTTTTGTATCAGGGATGTGACTGGGACACGGGCACCACCCAAATGTGCTCTCCGTGTGAAGGGCCTATGGGAGGAGTTCCTTGTCCTATTCTTGCAACTCTTCTACAAGCTGGAAATGGAAACAGTCATTTACAATTTTAAAAGGAAGTAGTACTCGCTTGACACAAAGATACTGAAAGCTACCAAAACGTTAAAGGAAGAAATTCATCCTCCCCCCACGGGGAAGCAGCACTAACCCCTTTCTCTTATTTTGGAAGGGGTGTCTGGTCTCTGGCTGTTGAGAGACAGCAGGGAGGTGCTTTTTGGAAAACGCATGTGTAGGGCACTCCACCCACGTCTGCTGCCCCTGAATCTCCTGCTGAGGCCTGGGCATGGGCACATGGAGATGGCTCCCCCTTGAGACTCTGTGTTGGCCCCAGCAATGCCTAGATCCCACCCACCCTTGAGCAACCACCAGACTTGGTGTGAATTAGGAAAAGGGTGCTCCTTCCTTCAAGCCCTTTACTGCCACCTGCTGGACATTGGTGATACAGCTACAGGACCTAAAACTTTGGCAAGAGGAACAGCGCCCCCTGGGGTTGTGCAATGCTCAGAACAGCAACCAGAGCGCAGGGGTAGAGGGGTGAGCGGGTCATTGCACTGCAGGGGAGCAGCAGAGATGAACCCCCTACCACTTCTGCTCAGCTCTGTGCCCCCGAAAAATCACTCCCAACCACACTTAGACATTTCTCCTAAAGCACATGCCTTGCAACATGAGGTGGAGACACCATAGCTCACACAACAAAGAGTCACATCATTTCAGCGCCCACTGGGTCAGGAAGCGGGCTGCCCGTCAGTAGAGAAACAGCATGTTGTCCAAACACAGGCAAACCCCCCTCACATGGCCTGAGCCACCAGCTGCTCCGTGGCCCCACATACCACGGTTTTCAAAGGCTGGCTGTGGTCTTCCTGCAGGCCCAGCAGTGAGCAGAGGCCAAGCACCCGAATGAACCCAGGCACACAGGCAGCGGAGGGGCTGGGATGCAAACCACAGAGTGGCCAGCTCGGTTTGGGTTGGTGCTGCGGGCTGAACTGTGGCCCTCCCTACAACATTCAGGTATTGAAATCCCAACCCCTAGGACCTCAGCATGGGACTTATGTGAAGAGGGTCTGTCCAGAGGTAAGTTAAAACGAGGACAAGACAGACACGGTGGCTTATGCCTGTAATCAATCCAGCACTTTGGGAGGCCGAGGCAGGTGGACCAGGAGGTCAGGAGATTGAGACCATCCAGGCCAACATGGTGAAACCCCACCTAGTAAAATACAAAAACAAAAATGAGCTGGGCATGGTGGCAGGCATCTGTAATCCCAGCTACTTGGGAGGCTGAGGCAGGAGAATCGCTTGAACCCAGGAGGTGGAGGTTGCAATGAGCCGAGATTGCACCACTGCACTCCAGCCTGGCAACAGAGCAAGACTCCATCTCAAAAAAAAAAAAAAAAAAAGGCCATTAGGAGGCCCCTGACCCCGTCTGACTGGTGTCCTTATATGAGAAGAGCTGAGGACACAGACATGCACGGGGCTGAGCCTGTGAGGACGCAGGGAAAAGGCGGTCTCGGCGAGCCCAGAGAAGCCTCAGGAGGAACCTGCCGTGTGACACCTCTGTCTCAGACTTCAGCCTCCAGAACTGCGAGGTAACGAATGTCTACTGTGTGAGGAACTTTGTCACAGCAGCCATATGCAGAGAACACAGTCACTCTGGGTCTACTAAAGTGTGCTGTCCAGCCCGAAACGACCACACACAGACACCACGCTACCATTCCAAAAGGAAAGTGGGCCGGCATTCCCACATATACCTGCACATACCTGTGGCCCTTGCCCACCTTCCCCATGGAGCCCATTGCTCTCATAACATGATTTTTGGAAAGATGAAGTCACCTGTGTTATGAGAGCAGGACTAGAGGACCTGCCAAAGTGCAGAGGGTGGGTGGCTGGTGTCGGCGTCTTTATCCATGCCCTCTCCTCTGCTCCCTGCCCGTCCCTGAAGAGTCAGGGCTGACTGGGAAGACGGGTACTCAGGGGTCCCCATTCCCTCCGGAGGCTCACAGAGAGAGGATGCTTCTCTTCCTTCTCCAAGCAAAACCTTGCCAGGCGAGAGGGGCTCAGAATACAGAGCTGACCTCCCAGGTCAATTCAGAGCAGATCCCCCAAAAGCCCGGCTGACTGCTGCCCCTCCAGACCCGGGGCCACAGAGGCTCGGCCGCCTGCACCTAGGGGCAGACACTGAGCCCCGGGTGCACAGTGACACGGGGGAGGGGCTCCCCACACTTTGGTCCTGCCACCTGTCGGGGACCCCAGACTCTCACACCCTGGAGGTGCTCACTTGTAAAGGTGCAGTGACTGCCACCACCCACGTCCCACCATGAGGCTCGGCCACAGCTCCAAGGCCGCCAAGCACATGCCAGCACCGAGGGCTGCCACCTCCAGAACCCCGTTCACAATGCCCCCAGGGCCAGCGCATGCCACCTGCCCACATCTGAGGGTCACCTGCCGGCACCGCGGCGTGGGTCCAGCACTGCCCCCACCTCCCCTGGCCAGCATGAGCCACTCCCAGCTGGCACTGTGGCACGACCCAGGTCTCTATGCGGCCACTGCTGGGACCCGGAATGACTTAACGTGGGGCTCCAGCAGAGAAGCTCCCACAGGCGGGGGAGAATCAGGGGCATGTGCCCTCGCCATGGGGTCTGGGAGGGCTCGAGAGCTGAGGGCATCCGGCCGGGGTGGGCAGGGGGTGGCCCCAGCAGGAGGAGGGGGAGAAGTCACTGTGGCCTGAAACTATTTAAGACTGACATTCTTTTTTTTTTTTTTTTAAAGACGGGATTTCACCATGTTGATCGGGCTAATCTTGAACTCCCAACCTCAGGTGATCCGCCCGCCTTGGCCTCCAAAGGGCTTGGATTACAGGCATGAGCCACCATGCCCGGCCTTCATTTAAATACGATAAATAACAAGCAGCAGCCAGTAACCACATTCAGACTGAGGCCACAGCCAGGACATGGCGGTGGCAAAATCAAACCAGGAGCTGGAAGCAGATGTGGTCGGTACTCTGAATTAATGGAGTGTTTCTTTTATTTCCTTCGGAAACAGGGTCTCACTCCGGTGGCCCAGGCTGCGAGGCGGTGGTGTGATCTCAGCTCACTGCAGCCTCCAGCTCCAGGCCCAGGTGATCCTCCCACCTCAGCCTCCCAAGTGGCTGCGATTACAGGCATGTGCCCCACACCCCACTACTTCTTGTATTTTTGATAAAGACAAGTTTTGCCATGTTGGCTGGGCTGGTTTTGAACTCCTGGGCTCAAGTGGTCTGCCTGTCTCGGCCTCCCAAATGCTGGGACTATAGGTGTGAGCCCCTGTGCCCAGCCTAATGTATTATTTCTAATGCTGACCAGCCTGACGTATTACTTCTAATGATGATGTCGGGCGCAGACACATGATGATGACAGTGACGATGACGACGGGGGGACAGATGATGACAATGATGATGGGGACATTTATTGAGCACCTGCTCTATGCCAGGCACATATGCGGAAAGTGTCTCACGTGAATTCTGTCATTAGCTGTCTCCAGAGCTCTACAAATTATGACTCAGCCAACCTGAGAGATCAGCACACAAGCTCAGAGGGGGCAGGGCACTTGCTCAGGTGACCCAGCCAAGCACTGAGGTGGGTTTGCAACCCCAGGCTGCAGAACACCCAGGCCAGAATATGGCCAACAGACAGCATGAGGAGAAGATTCCCTCATCCCAAAGATACTGAGTCAAACCCGGAGAGGGAGGAAGGGAGCCAGGCTCCACCCCTAGGCAGGCGCCAGGGCTTAGCACATGGAAACGCAGGGCCTGGATCCCTCGCCAAGCGCCATCCTCTCCAGGAGCGCACCTGCTCGGGCCAGGGCCAGCGTGCTGTGAAGCTGCACGGTGGGTGTAAAAGTCTTCAGCAGTTAAAAATACAGAACAAATACCCCAAATCTGATTCCTGATCACCCTGGGTTGCGGGAACGCACTGGGGTACTCCCTAACTTGCTTCTTTACACTTCTTTGTATTTTCCAAGATTACCACGATGCATGGGTACTTTTTTGGTAATTAAAAAGAGTAATTTGAATTAAAACTTTTAAGATAATTTGCAGACAACCTGAGCTCCAAGAGGGCTCTTCTAATATCATCCAGTGGGGCTGGGGCATCTCCCCACGGCTTGAAGTGGAGGGTGGATCTGAAATGCGTCCTTCGGCCACCTGCGCCCAGTCTGAGACAATGACGGGAAAGCAGCAGCCTGCAGAACCCTGGAGTACGCCTGCAGCATGCGTGAGCAGGCCTGGCTGTGGCCTCAAAGGCTCTCCCCCACCACGAGCAGCCAGCGCCCTGGGACAGGGCTGTCCACTCTCCAGGTACTAGAAGGGAGGCACAGACTTTAAATGCAGAGCCCAGCAGGCTGAGAGCTCGGAGGTGCTTCTCCCCCAGAGGGCAGACCCAGGCACGGCCCAGTGAGGTCCAGGGAAACCCACCTGCCCCTGCAACTTCTGCTGCCACCAACATGCTGTGAGTGGTTTGGATGTGAGAGTCCTACAGGCAGCATAGAGAACCGGGCTTAGGTATGACACAGGCCAGGAGTGAACCCAGCTCAGCCAACTGCTTGCTCCGTGGCCTTGGGCAAGTTAAATGCCCTCTCTGGGCCTGTTAACTCAGAGGAGAAACAGCAATGAGAAGTAACCAGCTAGGGCTGCTCTGAGGATATAGAATCATGGTGCAATTAAAGCAGGTCAGGACAATGGGTGCCCTCGAACCACTATGGGTCCTACACACATTTGGCCATTTTTACAACAGAATCCTCTGTCATATGCTTGGAAGGGCTCGTTCATTAAAGGAAATCTGAAATTAAATGTTCCTCTTCCAGGAGCACTGCTGTCTTAATGATATCAGTGACAGCTCTCAAAATCAGTAGACTCTGGGCTGGGCGTGGTGGCTCACTCCTGTAATCCCAGCACTTTGGGAGGTTGAGGCAGGCACATCACTTGAGATCAAGAGTTCGAGACCAGCCTGGCCAACATGGTGAAGCCCCATCTCTACTAAAAGTAAAAAATTAGCCAGGCATGGGGGTGGGTGCCTGTATTCCCAGCACTTTGGGAGGCAGACGGATCACCTGAGGTTGGGAGTTCGAGACCAGTATGACCAACATGGAGAAACCCCATATCTACCAAAAATAAAAAATTAGCAGGGCATGGTAGCGCATGCCTGTAATCCCAGCTACTCGAGAGGCTGATGCAGGAGAATAGCTTCAGGAGAAGCAGGAGAAACCTTGGAGGCAGAGGTTGTGGTGAGTTGAGATTGCGCCACTGCACTCCAGCCTGGGCAGTAAGAGCGAAATTCCTTCTCAAAAAAAAGAAAGAAAGAAAGAAAGAAGACCCAGTCTCTGCTAAAAGTACAACATTAGCCAGGCGTGGTGGCACATGCCTGTAATCCCAGCTACTTGGGAGGCTGAGGCAGGAGAATCACTTGAACCCAGGAGGTGGAGGTTGCAGTGAGCCGAGACGGCACCACTGCACTCCAGCCTAGGCAACAGAGTGAGGCTCCGTCTCAAAAATATATATACACACATATGTGTGTGTGTGTGTGTGTGTGTGTGTGTGTGTGTGTGTGTATCAGTAGACTTTGAGTTCAGCAGATGATTCTCCATAATGTGGACTGGGCCCCATCCAGTGAGTTGAAGGCCTTAAGACTGAGGTCCCCAGAGAAGAGATTCTGCCAGAGACAGACTTGGGACCCTCACTGTGCCATTTAACCAGCCACTTGGCGGGGAACGTGAGCACTGCTGAGGATGATCTGGGGAGATGGGTGGTGCTGCCCGCTGCTCCCGCAGGCCTGTGCAGGGCACCCGAGCCCATCCCTTATCTGCTCCGATAGGCACAAGGACCCTGCAGATGAAGGGGACGAGGCTCGCGAAGGCAAAGCCGCTTCACACGCATCACCGAGATTGTTCAGCAGGGGAGAAAATGGCTTTCCAGGCCCTTCCTGAACAGGGAGTGGACCACCAGAGGGCAGTGAACGCACCCAGCTGGGTTTCCAAACCCTGCTCTGCATTTTTCAAGCTGAGGCAGGAGCAGGTGCACCACCCAGGGGCTCACGCCTCCGAGGTCCCAATGCAGTGGCACAGGCTCAGACCTCAGGACCAAGGTGGCTGGGTGGCATGGGGTCAGCGAGGCTCTGAATGCAAGCACAGGGCCTCAGGCAGGAGTCACAGCTGAGAGCTGCAGTGAGTGACTGACAGCCAGGGCTCCCGGCAGCCTCCACCGTCACCTCCATCCCAGGGCTGGCTGGAGTTATGGGCCCAGAGACAGAGACGTTTGCCTGGTTGGGAGAGAGGGCAGCAAAAAGGAAAGAGGGAGGGGAAGGGGAGGGGCAAGGATGGAGCTCCAGGAATCCCCAAAGTTGAAAAACAGCAGCTCTTCTGGCAAAAGGGCTGGTGGCTGTATTTGGGGCTCAATGAACTACTCCACATTTAAGGAGGTTTTAAGCTGCACTCACACATTCAGAGCTCAAAAGGAAAACTCAGCAAAGCAACCAGAGCGCTGATGCCTAAAGGGAGGACACGTGTGTAAAACACTAACTCAAGAGGCATTCATATATGCATTTGGCTAATTTTTTTTTTTTTTTTTTTTGAGGAGTTTCACTCCTGTTGCCCAGGCTGGAGTGCAGTGGTACAATCTCGGCTCACTGCAACCTCTGCCTCTGGGGTTCAAGCGATTCTCCTGCCTCTGTCTCCTGAGTAGCTGAGATTACAGGTGCGCACCACCACGCTCAGCTAATTTTTTTGTATTTTTAGTAGAGATGGGGTTTCACCATGTTGGCCAGGCTGCTCTTGAGCTCCTGGCCTCAGGTGGCCCACCTGCCTCAGTCTCCCAAAGTGCAGGGATTACAGGCATGAGATGCCGTGCCTGGCCCCATTTGACGATTTTTACAAAGAGGAGCCTCTTTCATGTGCCTGGAGGGGCTGATTCATGAAAGGAACCTGAACTTAACGCTCCTCTTCCAGGGGCGCTCCTGTCTTCATGAGGTCAGTGACTGCTCACAAAATCAGGAGACTCTAAGTGAAGTCAGTGATTCTCCATAATGTGGGCAGGCCCCAGTCAATCAGTTAAAAACTTTAAGAGAAAGAAGGCTGAGGTCCCCTGAAGAGGAAGAGATTCTGTCAGAGACAAAGGGGATCCACGCAGTGCCATCAACTTTTCCCTGGGTATGTATCTGTATCTGTACACACACACACACACACACACACATACACACATGTGCACACCCCATTGGTTCTGTTTCTCTGGAAAACCATATCAGCCCTGAATACAGAAACATCAGTGAGCTGCTTCTACGGTATCATCAAGTGACATCAAATGACAGTTCTGTCCACATGAAATCACCGACTGAGAGTTAACTGAAAACAAGACATGTAACTCATTCTCCATTTGACCAGGCAGGACAGACATCCCCAGTGTCCACGTCTCTTAGAGACTCACAACTCAGTCTTATCCTGGGGCCAGCAGCTGTTAGGCAGAGACCCTGTGAGACTCGAGAAGGCAGGGGCATCTGGGGCTGGAGAAGAGGTCAGGGGGAGGAAGGAAGAGGAAACAAGGACAGAGAGCAGAAACACTGGCCAGTTTCCACCAGAGACAAAGCGAGGGCAGGGCAGGAGACTGAGGGAGGGGGCAGCTCCCCCAACCCAGAAACCTTCCCAGTGGTCTGCAAGAACTCGCCCTGAGGCTTCTATATTCAGGGGTGTATTAGCCAGGGATCTCCAGAGAAACAGAACATGTGTGTGCTTGTGTGTGCACATGCACACACATATATATACACACTTATATGTTATATATGCATATATACAGAGAATTTTTTAAAAATTTAAAGTAGACACATAAAATTTAAGATAGAAATATTTTAAAGAGTTGGCTCATGCAATTGTGGAGGCTGTAAGTCTGAAATCTGCAGGGCAGGCTGGAGAACCAGGGAGAGTTCAGCAGGAATCTGAAGTCTTTTTCTGGCAGAATTTTTTCTTCCTTAGGATCTCAGTCTCTTTCTCTTAAGGCCTTCAACTGATTGGATGGGGCCCACCCACATTATGGAGGGTCAGCTGCTTAACTCAGAGTCCACTGACTTAAAATGTTAATCCCATGTTAAAAAAAAAACACCTTCTCAGCAACATCTAGAATATTGTTTGATCAATTATCTAGGAGCTATGGCCTAGGCAAGTTGACACATAAAATTAATGATCACAGGGGAAAGTTATTGTCCTTTTTCATAAAGTAAAGCACAAGAATCACAAGAAATCTCACGACAGGTACAGGGAGGAGGACTCCGAAGACTGGTCATTACTGCTCCCTCCCCCGAGGGCTCTGCCCAGGTGTGGGTCTGGGGCTGCCCTGAGCAGCTGCACTGATCCCTACTCACACCTCAGCAGGAACAGGGGCTTCTCCAGGCTGCAGGGCCAACAAAGAACCAGAACTGACCTAGCACAAGAAACTCAAGGGAGGGTGGGGCCTGCTGGCAGCCCCACTGCCCACTCTGACCATAGTGGGCGGGGTGCAAAACCCCTCTTACAGGTGCATAAGGTGGCGAAAGCAGAGGAAAACACACAGGTAGGCTGAGAAGCCATGGCAGTCACTGTGTAGAGGACCAAGCGAGAAACCAGCTCAGGGCCCTCTGTCCTTGACCTCCCCTTGCTGTGCCAGAGCCTCCTCTTGACCTTCTGGGTGGACAGGCCCCATCAGCTCTCCCAGACCCACCTCACCCCTCTGCCTGGAGACCCTTGCCTTCATCCTGCACCACTGGGCTCCCTCACTGACCTCCCACTCTGGCGGGGCTCAGCCAAGCAAAGAAAGGCAGGTGTTCCTTCCCTGAGTCCTCCCTGACACGGGCCTGTAGGTTCCCTCCTCAGCCCAGCATTCCTGCTCCCAGAAGCACCATCTCCTCTCCCTGCCTGTCAGCTCACAGGCGTTGATGGCTCCCCAAGACTGCTCGTCTGTGGGTGCCCGAGCCTTTAACCCCGTCCACACATCTACCTGACCAGTTAAAGACTTTTCACTTAACATAGCAGGTGAAGTCTGTTTCTTGCCAAGACCACAGCTGACCTATGTACTAACCCAACTGTTGGTTGCAAGGTGGGGCCTGAAAAACAGGCCCCTTGCATATGGAAATCACGCCTTCCTGGGGCTCCCCTGCGCTCACAAAACACCAGGGCTTTCTGGTATCCTGCCCTGCCAGGACGGTGGGGAACCTGGAGAGGCCAGGGCTCCTAGGAAAGGGGGCGTCCAGCCCACAGCTGCCAGGCACTCCTGCTGGGCAGAAACTCATCAGCCTTGCCTAATGAGTTTCTCCAGAGAAGTCAGAAATGTCTATTTCTATGCAAATGTGTCTGTTTTCAAACACTAACATTCACATTTTAAAAGTATGTTTAATGCCCATATTTTTAGGAATTCTGGGCAGGCCAAACAAAAGACCGCAAGGCACGATCTAACCCTCAGGCTACCCTGCTGGTCCAGGGGGATGGGAGGAGAAGGGGAGGCCGGCTCCTGGGGACACAGCGTGGAGGGGCGGCCCACGCACCTGGTGGATCTCGTGCCAGCCGTTCTCATCCTTGCAGCACACCATGGCGTGTTCGTGCAGGAGAAGCTCGCAGCAGTAGGGATCGCCCCCGACGATGGCCGTGTGATACAGTGGGGTGAGGCCGTAACTGTCTTTATAATCCGGGGGACGCGCCAAGCTCTAAAAGGGTCTAGGAAAAATAAAATCGGAAGATGTCGTTATTGGTCTCATGACCCCTTTTGCACAGAGTGAGGTGATCAAGAAAGAAGCACCAGGACCCCCCTCGCCCGGGCCAAGGCAACCCACACCCTGAGTTCCCAGTGCTTCTACAGGGCTCCCCCAGAATTAAGAAGGGTATAACTTTAGACAGCAAGGTTTCTAGTTCAGAAACACCAAACAGTGCCCAGAAAGGCAGGGCAGGCTGACATCTGGCAGACGAGGAGACCTGCAGCACTCAGACAGAACCGTCCCCCGCCTGGTCAATGCTGTGTGCCTGTGGTGTGGCATGGGCAGCAATACAGTGACAACAACATTTGCCCCAGAGAGAAAAGGTGCACTGTGTAACCTACACGCCCAGTGGGAGACCACTTCAACCCGGGAGACCACCTCAACCCGTGAGACCACCTCCACCCAGGAGACCACCTCAACCCATGAGACCGCCTCAACCCGGAAGACCACTTCAACCCGTGAGACCACCTCAACCCGGGAGACCACCTCAACCCATGAGACCGCCTCAACCCGGGAGACTGCCTCCACCCCGGGAGACCGCCTCAACCTGGAAGACTACTTCAATCCATGAGACCACTTCAACCTGTGAGACCGCCTCCACCCGGGAGACCGCCTCAACCTGGAAGACTACTTCAACCCATGAGACCGCCTCAACCCATGAGACCGCCTCAACCCGGGAGACCGCCTCCACCCGGGAGCACCGCCTCAATCTGGAAGACCACCTCAATCCACACGTGGAGGGTGGTGAACCCAGCAAGCATCGCACCTTCAAGAACACTCCTGATTTCTGAGGGAGCCAACGGACTCTCATCCCCACCCAAATCTCAATTCGAATTGTAACCCCCAGTGCTGGAGGTGGGGCCTGGTGGGAGGTGATGGGTCACGGGGGCGGATTCTCATGAATGGCTTGACACCACCCGCTTGGTGCTGCTCTCCTGAGATTGAGTGTGTGAGTGCTCATGAGATCCACTGTATAAAAACGTGGCACCTCCTTCCTCTCTGTCTCCCCTCCCACACCGGCCACGTGAACTGCCTGCTCCCCCTTCGCCTTCCACCATGACTGGAAGCTTCCTCAACAGCCTGCAGAATCCCCAGCCGATGAAACTTCTTCTTATACATTACTCCAGTCTCAGGCGTTCCTTTATTGCAATGCGGGAACGGATTCATACATTAACGGAAGGGGTGCAGCTGAAACGAAGTGAAAGTCTGAGACTTTACGAGAGAGAGTCCCCCAACTTGGGGGTCGCCCCGCAGTGGCACATCCCATCCCTGCTAGCATGGGCTCTGGTGGAGAATGCCTGGGCGTGCACCACCCTGTTCAGAGGCACCGACGTGGGTGCGGCGTGAGGCAGGGGCATGGAGCACAAAGACAGCAGCAGGGCAAGGTGAGGCATGGAACCTGCATCAGGACAGGCTCCCTGGGACCTGCCGCAGGGCCTGCAGCCTCCCCCCTGTGGACAGGGTCAGGATTCAGCGCTGGCCTTATGGGTTGAAAACACAAGTCCCTTGACTGCACAAAAGGTGAAAGACTGTAGAGAAATATTAAGTTTACCCTGCCCCCATGGTTCCCTTGTGCAAGTTACTTTTAGTTTGTAATTAGTGGTAGGTGGGTAACAGCTGTCTACCTGGTATACTCCTGAATTATATGTATATGTAGAACACCTGTGTATTGATAAGAATCACCTGTCTAAGGGCAAATCCATGCATGGATCAATCTCTGCTCAGGGCCTTCAGTCCTGGAGAACTGTCAGCTGCGCAGGCTCTCAGGCTGTTGGTCCCCAGGATAGAGCCACTCTGTTGTGTTATCTGGGTGTCTGCCTCTCTATACCTTCAGCCCACCTGGGTGAGGGTCTCCCGAGCTGGTTCTTGGTAAAAGATGAGTTCTTATGAACCATAAATTCTCAAAGCAATGACACCCAGGAGACAGGACAGGAAAACCTGAGCCTGGTTGCGGTTCCAAGCTCCAGCTGCAACACCCTGCACAGACCCCACGGTGGGCACTGCGGGGGATCAGACAGGGCAGGGGGCAGCACCCACGTCAGACGGGCCCAGGTTTACCTTCAGGGCAACCTGGTTCCTCGCTCGGGCAGCTTTGTGCAGGGCGGTCATCCCATCTTTGGCACGGAAGTCCAGGTGAGCCCCGCCGTTTCTGAGAGCTTTGATGACCTCCACGGAGTGGTCCAGCTGTGCAGCTAAGGTCAGGGGGGTCTCTGAGGAACCCAAACACACACACAGTTTAGAACCAACATTTGTCACATTGCTCACACAGCCATCTCTCAAGGCCCAAAGCGAAGCTGAAAGAACTGACACCCTGCACCTCCAGGGTGTTTACAGCTCCCCACCGCCCGGGAACCCGGAGAGTCTAGGCGGGCCATGTGGCTCAGGCACTCCTGTGCAATGCTGTGGCACGCAGGGTCATCCACAGATCACAGCGGTGGCAGAGGCAGGGACTCCACAGGACTGCTGTGGGGGCCACAAGTTCGAGAGGCTCCCCCCTGTGCCCTTCCCTCTGAATATGCAGAATCCTGTGGTACCATCTGGGGGCTTCCCTTACAGAAGGAGTGACGGACTCAACACCTCATGAGAGATGGGAAAGGCACACACCCCGCCTTTCCTCATTCAGTGTCACAACATTTACGGGCACCTTGGGAGATGCCAGCAATGGGCTGCAGGGGCACAAACACAAATGAGACACGGAGACTGTGCCCCCCGGGAGCTCCCAATCTGAGCAAGCAGAAACTTTCCTTCACCTACGCGGTGCAGGATGACCCGGGGGCAAGGCAGGAGCCCAGCAGACAGAAGGATGCCATCTGCCTTTGTAGGGACAACGGTCCCATGCAGATGACCCTGGACCAGTCTGCAGCTGACCACAGCTAAGGATGTCACTATCTATTACAGCGAATCTTTCCATTCACTCTTCATCTTCCTGATGTGCCCACCGTGACCACCGCTAAGCAAGGGGAATGATTTTGCTGTGGTTCATTTGAGAGGCTCGTAACATTCCAGAAAAGTGCACCGAGTACCAGGACAACCTGCAAGTGCTTGTGGCTCAGAAACACCAACCGTGAATGGTCACTGGGTCTTGAAGCATATCCCAGTGATGGGAGACAGGATGGCTTCCACGGGGCGGGGCCTTGCTGAGCTCTCACCCCATCCTTTCCTCCTTCATCCTAGAAAGGGCAACTGCCTCGTGAGTACACACTGACTATTCCATCTATTTTAAATTCTGATGCTTATTTATCCATAAATGAGTACCCTTCTGAGTACTTTTAACATTCACCCCAAGAATAGCCCTGCAATTTGGCGCTTTGTAGCAAGACAGACAGGCTTAACCTCTCCGTGTCAGGAGTGTGCCGTGGGTAAACACGCAGGCCTCCTCATTCATCCTCTCCCAAGGTGGAAAGCAGGATTCCTGCCTTCCCCCAACCAGGAACAACGCTCTTGTGAATGAATGTCATTGCACGTGACTCTGTTGTATACACCTTCTGACGCAGAAGTTTAAAAAAAAAAAATAGGAATTTTCTCTTTTTTTTTTTTTTGAGACAGAGTCTCACTCTGTTGCCCAGGCTGGAGTGCAGTGGCACAATCTCGGCTTACTGCAACTTCTGCCTCCTGGGTTTAAGCAATTCTCCTGCCTCAGCCTCCTGAGTAGCTGGGACTACAGGTGCCTGCCACCATGTCCGGCTAATTTTTGTATTTTTAGTAGAGATGAGGTTTCACTGTATTGGCCAGGATCCACCCGCCTCGGCCTCCCGAAGTGCTGAGATTACAGATGTGAACCACTGCATCCGGCCAAGAATAATAGGAATTTTCTGGGCCATCGAAGGGACTTCAGTGGCGGTGAGGGATGTTTCTTGCACAGAAAACAGCTACAAGGCAAGGAAGGCCCAGCAAGGGTATGGGGGTTGAGACCAGTTGGAACATGGCCAGAGTTCCTCATGTGGGCACAGAGGGGTGGAAATGGGGCAGATGCCAGAGAAAAACAAACTGAAGGGGTGGCCCCTGCCTGCTACAGAGAGGAGCAGTCAGCCCCTCGTTCTCCGCCTCTTCCCTGGCAGCATCCAGGCTGAAGCACAAGTATCTGAGGGCGTCCGAGGGGTTTATTCCTTGGACCAAGAAGGCCACCATGGGAGAAAGGACAGTCAGGGAAGTGACTGGTCCCGGAAGGGCATGAGAAGACTGGGCTGTCTGGAGCCACCAGTATCGACGCCAAAGATTCAGGTCTTACAGCAACTTAATGAGCGTGTGATACGTGTTCGGGGCAAGGTTAGCCTTCAAAACAATTAGGATTTTCTTTCCCATCTGACTGTTCCCACATGCCCAGTGCAAAAAGTTACGCATTCCCAGTCATCAAAAACGATGAGTTCGTGTCCTTTGTAGGGACATGGATGAACCTGGAAACCATCATTCTCAGCAAACTGACATAAGAACAGAAAATCAAACACCACATGTTCTCACTCATAGGCGGGTGTTGAACAATGAGAACACGTGGACACAGGGAGGGGAGCATCACACACTGGGGTCTGTCAGAGGGAAAAGGGGAGGGACAGCGGGGGGGTGGGGAGTTGCGGAAAGAGAGCATGGGGAGAAATGCCAGATATACGTGATGGGGAGGAAGGCAGCAAATCACACTGCCATGTGTGTACCTATGCAACAATCTTGCATGTTCTTCACATGTACCCCAAAACCTAAAATGCAATAAAAAAAATTTTTTTAAACAAAGTTATGCATTCAAAAGCAGTTTTTTTAAAAAGATATTTTAAATTAACCTGTAATTTTCATAGCTGACAACCTCAGCTTGTACCATTTTATCAATGAGAACGCTGTCTCAGAGAGAGCTGGTAGCAAGCGGGAAAACAGATGGGAGGCTTGAATCCTGACTTTTGACTCAGAATTACAGACTCCTGCAGCTGAGCCATGCCCTGCTGGTTGGTGCTGGGTAATTAAAGGAGGCTGCAGAAACACGCCGGTGGAGAAAATGATCCCATCCTGTTAATAGCTGTGTCTCCCGTGCAGGATGGGAAGCTTCGGTCCTTGGTGACTCTCAGGGCCACCCAATGACAAGTGGCAGCCTTCTCCAGGGTTCCGAGATCCCTCCTCAAATGATGTTCCAAAATTGCATGTCCACCTCTGGCTGGGACCCACGCTGGCGAGGTCAGGAGACCCCCCCTCTTCCCCTCCCTGGCTTAGCCGCCATATTTGCAAAGAACACATCCACTAAGGTTCCACATTTGGGGCTGATGGAATCACCCCCAAGAAGATGCTGGTTGATCAGCAATAAACCAGTGACAGATATAACGGTGCTGCCCCGTCTGCACACCCAGTGACCGCACTGTCACTCCCCTTATGAGCTGGGGACCCGCACTGTTGTCCGGCACCATAATTCTCAAGCATATTCCTCAGGTTGTGCATTTTGAAATTTCTTTAGTTTTAAAAGAGACTGGAACCTCAACAAGCATCACCTCAGAGGAGGCCCCAGTCTCCCTCAACGTGAACAACGGGTGGGAGTAGAAACACCTATAATACTCTGAGATAACCTCAGAGACATGCAGAGCCCCCCACCTAGAAGCTGCCCAGCAGCCCGTTGGCTCCAGGGAT
The DNA here is from genome assembly GCA_036589455.1 of Ateles fusciceps. Taxonomy (NCBI): domain Eukaryota; kingdom Metazoa; phylum Chordata; class Mammalia; order Primates; family Atelidae; genus Ateles; species Ateles fusciceps. Next base: position 2,401,697 of record JAZHEH010002754.1, read on the forward strand.
GAACAGGATGCGCTTCAGAAGGGTGAGAAGTGGAGGCTCCTGGAAGCGCAGCAGGAGGGCACTAGCCATGGCTGCCTGTCCTGACACTGGGAGGTGGCAAAGCAATGGGGGTGGGGGAGAGGCAGGAGGAGTGTGAGTGTGTAAGACAGCTGCTGCCACCCAGCGGGCACAGGGCACTGCAGGCTGGAGCATGAGCACGACTATGTATGTCTGCACGCCTGTGTGTACAATTGTGTGCATGTGTGCCTACCTGTGTATGTGCATGTGTAAGCCTGTGTCTATGCCTGTGTGTGTGCACATGCCTGTGTGTGTCTGTAAGCCTGTGTGCATGTCTTTGTGTGTGTGCATGCCTGTGTGTTTGTGTGCACGCCTGTACATGTGTGCATGCTTGTGTGCATGTAAGCCTATGTACCTGCCTCTGTGTGTGCATGCCTGTGTGTGTGTATGCCTACTGTATGTGTGCACGCCTGTGTGTGTGCACGCCTGTGTGTGCATATGTATGCCTGTGTGTGCCTACCTGTGTGTGTATGCCTTTATGTCTGTGTGTGTGTGTGCATGCCTATGTGTGTACATGCTGTGTGTGCACACCTGTGTGTGTGCCCATATGTATATGTGCATGCCCGTGTGTGCATATGCATGCCTGTGTGTGTGTGCATGCTGTGTGTGTGTGCCTGTATGCCTGTGTGCATGCCCGTATGTGTGTTCCTAGGTGTATCCTAGTGTCCAAGATCAATGGGCTGCAGAAGCCAAATGGCCAAGGGAGTGATTCTTCCTGTGAAGGGAAATGACTGGTGTCAACAAAACCCAGCTCTTTTCCCGAAAGTCTGGGTGGCCTCCAGCAGGTTTCTTAGAAAATGATAGTTCCAGAGGCTGGGGATGCTCAGAGGGAAACCATGTTGTGAGAGAAGACCACAGACGTGTCACAGGTGTAGGAAGCACCCTCACTGAAATGGACGGGGAATGAACCGCTGACTTCAGTAGCCCTAGAAATGAGTGGAGTCTGTGAGACCAAAGGCAAAAGGAGCAGAATGAATGCAGCTGGATTATAAGTCAACCAGAAAGTGTGTGCGGCCACACTGAGAAATAAGCAAGGGATTCACAAATGAATGGAGGAAGGGACCGATCTTACATGCAGACAAACTCTAAGCAATTCACATCATTTCTCTGCCCTTGAGGAGGTGGTTCATAGCCACCCCGCCCCTTGTCACTGCGCCCACGTGTCACTGTGCACACATGGGCTGTGCACAGTGACCTCCTTCTGACAGCATAACGTGGGAAAGGGGAACACGGGGAGTACCTCTGTGGGGAAACCTGATGGACATGAGCTCAGCCAGGAGATGGGGCCAGCATCACCCACAATGAGCCATACCAACAGGACGAGCCCTCGGCACAGGGGGACAAGAAGGGTATTTCCCTCTGTGCTCTTCCTCCCACACCCACAGTCCAGTCTAACTGCGAAAACACCAGACAGATCCCAGTAAGGGGCACCCTACAAACCCCTGACCAGTCCTCCTCTGAACCGCCCAGGTCACCACCAACAAGGAGAAACGGTCACCTGGGGAACAGTCACTGTCCAGAGGAGCCCAGGGAGATGGACCAGGGAATGCTGCATGGGACCCTGGGTGGGGTCCGGGGGACAGAAAAGGACTAGCAGGTAAATGCTAATGAAAAAAGAGAAAAGTGTGGACTTTGGTGAATAGTAACAATCAATATTGGTTCCCTAATTGTGAGAAGCGCACCATACTGGAGTGAGATACTGATAAGGGGGAAAGCTGGGGTATTAGATAAACAAAAACTCTATGTACAGTCTTTGCACTTATTCTGTCAATCTACAACTGTTCTAAAATGAAAAGTTTGTTTAAAAATGCCTCCTGGCTTTTGTGCAGGGTAATAGATTTAACAAAAAAAAAACGCTACTGCTCACAGACTGGCAGAAAATATCTGTTTAAAGCATATAAAGTACTTGTAGCCAAAATACGCAGAGAACCCTTAAAACTCAACAAGAAAGCAAACCACCCAATTAAAAAGTGGACAAAAGATTTAAAAGGATACCTCATGGCCAGGCGGGGTGGCTCACGCCTGTAACCCCAGCACTTTGGGAGGCTGAAGTGGGAAGATCACGAGGTCAGGAGTTCGAGACCAGCCTGACCAACATGGTGAAACCCCATCTCTACTAAACTACAAAAATTAGCTGGGTGTGGTGGTGGGACCCTGTAATCCCAGCTACTCAGGAGGCTGAGGCAGGAGAATCGCTTGAACCCAGGAGGCGGAGGTTGCAGTGAGCCGAGATCGCACCACTGCACTCCAGCCTGGGTGACAGGGCGAGACTCTGCCTCAAAAAAAAAAAAAAAAAAAAAAAAAAAAAAGGCTACCTCACAGTAGAAGATATTCAGAGATGCTCCACATTGTATGTCATTAGGGAACTGTGAATTAAAACAACAATTAGAGGCTGTGCATGGTGGCTCATGTCTGCAATTGCAGCGCTTTGGGAAGCCAAAGCAGGAGGATCATTTGAGCCCAGGAGTTCAAGACCTGCCTGGGCAACATGAGACCTTTTCTCTGCTAAAAGTTTTAAAATTTGGCCAGCACAGTGGCACATGCCTGTAAGTCCCAGCTACGCAGGAGGCTGAGGCAGAAGGATCACTTGAGCCCAGCAGGTCAAGGTTGCAATGAACCATGATCACACCACTGCACTCCAACCTGGGAGACAGAGTAAGACCCTGTCTCAAAAAGAAAAAAAATAACACAATTTTCAGAATGATGAAAATCTAGAACAAAATGCCGGTGAGGATGTGGAGCAGCCTAAACTCTCATCACTGCCGGGAGGAGTGCAAAATGGCACCGTCACTTTGGAAGACGGTTTGGGAAGTTGCCTCAAAGCTAAACACGCACTTCCCCTATAATCCAGCAACCCAGCTCCTAGGTGTCTCCCGGAATGAGTTGAAAACGGATGTCCACACGGAAATCTGAATGTTCGTGTTCACAGCCGCTTTATTCATCATTGCCAAAAACAGCGAACAATCCAGAGGTCCTTCAGTAGCTGGATGGATACATAAACCGTGGCACCTGCAGACAGCGAAATGTCATGCAGCACTAAAGAGAGACCGGCTGTCAGGAAACTGACACGTGTATCGCCAAACGAACGAAGCCGAGCTCGAAACGGCTGCGTGCTGTGGGATTCCAACTCGATGACATTCTAGAAAAGGCGAAGTTACAGAGCCAGTGGAAAGATCCGTGGTCGGTGCGGAGTGCCCCTCATCCTGGGAAACAGGGTGCGGCTGGAAAGGCCGCCGCCCCCTCGCCCGTCACGCAACACACGTTCGTGGGGAACCTGGCGCTAAACCATTTGTCCACGACCTGGCTCTGGGTCGGGCTTTCGTACCTAGCAGAGCAGCTCCCTTGCTGCCATCTCCTGAAACTTGGCCCTCGACACAAGGGTTTGTAAAAAGGTGAAAAAGAAAAAAATAATTTAAAATAAATACATAAAAAGATCAGTGGTTGTGAGGGGTTAGAGGGCAAGGGAGGGATGGAAGGGCGGAGCACAGAAGAATTTTGGGGTAAGGAAGCGACGCTGCATGATTCTGTAATGGTGAGGACAGCACCGCATACATCTGCCCAAACCCACAGCATGAGCGGCACCAAGAACAGACCCTCATCTAAATTATGGACTTCAGCCACTGTAACGAACGCCCTAAACCAGGGCGTGCTGTCCATAACAGGGGAGCTGGGAGTCAAAGGGCGTCCGGGGGAAAGCTCTGGGCCTTCCGCCTGTTTCTTTTTTTTGCATTTATTTATTTATTTATTTTTAATTTATTTATTTTACTTTAGGTGCATACTATATCTGGCATTTCTCCCCCATGTTATCCCCTCCCCACCCTCCCCTCCCTCCCCAACCCCCCCACCCCCCATTGTCTCTCCCCTACGCCCCCCAATTGTCCCCTGTGTGTGATGCTCCTCTCCCTGAGTCCACGTGTTCTCATTGTTCAACACCCACCTATGAGTGAGAACATACGGTGTTTGGCTTTCTGTTCTTGGGTCAGTTTGCTGAGAATGATGGTTTCCAGATTCATCCAAGTCCCTACAAAGGACACGAACTCATCGTTGGGTATATACCCAAAGAACTATAAATCATTCTGCTATAAAGACACATGCACATGTATGTTCACTGCAGCCCTGAGTACAATAGCAAAGACCACCTGTTTTTTCTGTCAACCTAAAACTGGGTTCTGCCCGGGACCCCGAACAGGCTCCTGTGGACCCTGGCCCCTGCTTCTGTGTCACCCCCGCCCTCACCACCTCCCTCTGCTGCATTTTCCTTACCTGGAGGCACAGCAGCTTGCATCATCTAGAAGCCACTGAGATTCCCTTTCGGAACATGGCAGGTATACCTAAGAGAACGCTGAAATGGTGAGATGCTGTATTTGAAATAATTGGACCCTTAAAAACAGGTCTCTTTTTACGAGGAACTGTACCAGACAACGAAAGGCACCATATACATTCACTGGTAGCAGAGGGAGTTATTTACTCGGAGTCTTCCAGCCGCCTTCGTCAGCACTGGGTAATCTGTGCACCTCTCACCCTCTGCAGACAGAGGTTTACAAAGTTCCAGAACCATATTCTCCTGATTTGCCTCACACTCCCCGGCGCTGTTAGTTCTGGGGAATTGCATTCGGTGACTCATTCAGGGGCCAAGGTGAGACTGCTCAGATATCGCACTCATCAAACAAGCCCCTTCCGTTCTTCAAGACGATGGCCTGAAGGTGCTCAGTGCACCAGAACCCAGAATGTCCTTGGGGACCTCCTAACTGGGTGGGGTGGGAGCTGGGAGGGGGCTCCCTATGACACAGCTACAGCAGCAAGATGGGGAGCCAGGGTTGGGGGTGGCTGAACTGGAGGAGTGCAGCCTGATAGGCAGTGAGGGCATCACAGCCCTGGAAACTGATTCAGTAACCAGATCTCATCAGTGAGGTCCAGACACACCGCAGGTGCTCCGTGGAATCTGGCTCCATAAAGGAACCATCTCTATTTTACTTCTCATCCAGATACTACTTAACAAGTCGAAAGGCATTTCTAGCTTTATTAATCAGACCTCTTTGGTGGTGCCCGGGGCTTCTCTCAAATTTGGAGACAAGATAAAAGCACCAGCCTAAATTGTGTTCCAACTGTCAGCTTCGCTTCCCTTTCGGGGCTTGGAAACAAAGCTCATCTCATCTCAGAGCTCCAACCACAGCAGGAGAGGGGCCCTAGACGCTGGTGGGGGAAGTCTTCATTTTTTTTTTTACACTACTTTCAGTATTGTTACTTAATAAAATTTATATTTAGAACAGGTACCAGATGGTGGCCCGCAATAAGACAGGCTGTTTGGTTTTGATCGACAGGTCATTCCACTGGGTTTAATGATCTCAGTCTGGAGGAGCTGGTTCCCTCTGCTCTGGCCCGGGGCATGGGGTCCAGGTCTTAGCATGGTGGCATTCCCTGAGCTCAGCAAAAAGGCTGCTTTCAACTCTAAGCACAGACTCTGCTGCTCCCCCGGTGGCTTTGAGAAGTCACCAAACTCGCTGTGGAGAGGCTAAAATATGGGACGGGAACACGCCCAGGCTGCCACTGACAGCCAAGAGGAAGGTGGGAATGGGGGCAGCTTGTCCCCAACCTGGGCCTGCCTGCAGCGTCCACATCCAGCCAGCCTGTCCCCGACCTGGGCCTGCCTGCAGCGTCCACGTCCAGCCAGGCTGACTCAGGCGAAGAGACCCCTGTTCGTCCCACTGCTCACGTTTTCCTGCCCCCTACATGTTATCATCCAATTTAGGAGTCAAGAAGATGGAAGCTGAGGGAGGTTCATCAACCTGGTCTCCACACAGCCACCTGCGGGGAGGCAGGGGTTACAGTCTGCTCTCTGGGGGCTCTCCATGGCCTGGCACAGAGCTGGGCATCGGAAGGGTCACATCTGCAGTTCCAACACAGGGACCCCCACCCTGCACCTCCTGAGCCCCATGTTTCCAACAGTGGTTCAGCCATGTGGCCGGGTGATGTCTGCGTTTCAGTCAGGAGGATGCATGGCCGTCCCTCCCACTCTGCCTTGACAGACGCGAAGTGAAGATGGTGTCTTCCCTGGCAATGCTGGGCTCTGGCCTCTCACCAGAGCGTGTGCTGAGCTTGTCCCCCTGATACTCATTCACTCTGTGTGTGCCTGACGTTGCTATGAGCCTTGCCCTGGAATTGCCCACAGCTGCCTTTGTTTCTGAGAGCACCTACCACGGCTCACTTTTCTCTTTTCCCCTCCTCACCCTGGGTCCCCATTTCCGGGCCCCTCCATCAGCACTACTGGTTTCTTTCCTGTAGAAAAACAAGTGAGAATTCCTGAGACACTGCTGGCAGGCGCAGAAGGAGGGGGGCGGGCGGTGGAGGCCAGGGCTGCCTCCACTGTCTGGGGCCGAGCCGTGGGTCTGCACTTGGCCTTCCGTTTCAGAACTTTCCGCCTTAGTTATCCCTTTCCCCTTTTACATAAATAATTTTTTTGGCTTTATAAAAAATGCCACTGTGTATGATCACTGTTAGTTTTATCTGCACAAAAACCTGCACACGGTGTTTATGACAGCTTTCCCCGTAATCGCCAAAAGCTGGAAGCAGCGTAGATGCCCCTCAGGAGGCGAGTAGATAAGCAAACCAGGGTATGTTGGAAACAGAACGTCATCCAGTGCCTAAAGGAAAACGCGCTTCCAAGCCGTGAAAAGGCCTGCAGGCCCCTTCCACGCATTCTGCCAAGTGAACAAAGCCAATCCGAAATGACTGTGTGATTGTAAGATTCCAGCTCCGGGACCTTCTGGAAAAGGCCAAACTATAGAGACAGCAAAAAGGTCGGTGAGGATGAATGTGTGGTTCACCAAGCACTTTGGGAGGCTGAGGCTGGCAGATCACCTGAGGTCAGGAGTTCGAGACCAGCTGGCGAACACGGTGAAACCCCTTCTCTACTAAAAATACAAAAATCAGCCGGGCGTGGTGGTGCACGTCTGTAATCCCAGCTACTAGGGAGGCTGAGGCAGGAGAATCGCTAGAAACCAGGAGGCGGAGGTTGCAGTGAGCTCAGATTGTGCCACTGCGCTCCAGCCTGGGTGACAGAGTGAGACTCAGTCTCAAAAAAAAAAAAAAAAAAAAGAAAGAAAAGAAAGCGTCAGCGGCTGCCAGGGGCTCAGAGGAGGGGGGATGAACAGGGGCACAGAGGAGTCCTCAGGGAGTGAAGCTGATATTTATGATACTGTGAAGCTGGATACAGGCCATCTGGCAAACAGACAGAATGTACAACACCAAGCGTGGACCCCATGTGAGCTCTAAACTCTAAGGTCCCTGCTGGGGTCAACACCAAGCGTGGACCCCACGCGAGCTCTAAACTCTAAGGTCACTGCTGGGGTCAACACCAAGCGTGGACCCCATGTGAGCTCTAAACTCTAAGGTCACTGCTGGGGTCAACACCAAGCGTAGACCCCATGCGAGCTCTAAACTCTAAGGTCACTGCTGGGGTCAACACCAAGCGTGGACCCCATGCGAGCTCTAAATTCTAAGGTCACTGCTGGGGTCAACACCAAGCGTGGACCCCATGTGAGCTCTAAATTCTAAGGTCACTGCTGGGTCAACACCAAGCGTGGATCCCATGTGAGCTCTAAATTCTAAGGTCACTGCTGGGGTCAACACCAAGCGTGGACCCCATGTGAGCTCTAAACTCTAAGGTCACTGCTGGGGACAACACCAGCGTGGACCCCATGTGAGCTCTAAATTCTAAGGTCACTGCTGGGGTCAACGCCAAGCGTGGACCCCATGTGAGCTCTAAACTCCAAGGTCACTGCTGAGGACAACACCAAGCGTGGACCCCACGTGAGCTCTAAATTCTAAGGTCAGTGCTGGGGTCAACACCAAGCGTGGACCCCATGTGAGCTCTAAACTCCAAGGTCACTGCTGGGGACAACACCAAGCGTGGACCCCACGTGAGCTCTAAATTCTAAGGTCACTGCTGGGGTCAACACCAAGCGTGGACCCCATGTGAGCTCTGGACTCTAGGATCACTACTGGTTCACTGATTGTAACAGACGTCACACACTAAAGCAAGATATTACTAACAGGGGAAACTGGGGAAGTGGTCAATATGGGAACTCGCAGTACTTCTAGCCAATTTTCTGTCAGATAAAACTACTCTAAAAAATCAGCTCTGCTAATTTTACAGAAGGGAGGCAGGGGAAGAGAACGCTCTGCTTGATAGAGGAATATCAGCTACTACAACAGGAAAAACTGATTCATAAAACTGCTGTCTGGCCACCAGCAGGGGAGAACTGATCCCATAATTCTGCTTTAAATTTTAAAACTGAAAATAAGAGGCCAGGCTCAGGGGCTCATGCCTGTAATCCAAACACTTCAGGAGGCTGAGGTGGGAGGACCGCTTGAGCCCAGGAGTTCAAGACCAGCCTGGGTCACACAGGGAGACCCCCATTTCTACAAAAAGTACAAAAATTAGCCAGGTATGATGGCACATGCCTGCAGTCCCAGCTATTCCAGAGGCTGAGGTGGGAGGATCAACGGAGTTCAGGAGGTCAAGGCTGCAGTGAGCAGTGATCGTGCCAGCCTGGGTGACAGAGGGAAACCCTGTCTCAAAGAGTGGGGAGGATGAGGGGAAGGAGAGAGCAGAGGCCAGGTGCCATGGCTCACGCCGGTAATCCAAGCACTTTGGGAGGCTGAGGCTGGTCATCAGTTCAGGAGTTTGAGACCGGCCTGGGCAACATGGCAAAACCCCGTCTCTACAAGGAATAGCTTGGCGTGGTGTTACATCCCTGTAGTCCCAGCTACTTGGGGGGCTGACGTGGGAGGATCACTTGAATCTGGGAGGTTGAGGCTGCAGTGAGCTAAGATTGCACCAGTACACTCCAGCCTGGGTTACAGAGGGAGACCCTGTCGAAAGAAAGAAAATGAAAGGAAGGGAAGGAGGGAGGGAGGGAGGGAAGAAGAGAAAGGAAAGAAAAGGAAAAGAAAAAAGAGAGAAAGAAAAGAAGTAATGATTTCTATCAAGGCCAAAACCAAAACCAAATAAACCCCCCCGCCTATGTGTGGTTGCCGTCTCCCTGGGTGGGGCAGGGGAGTGTTCCGTAAGACAGCATGCACACATTCTGCCCCCCCCACGCCTTCTGTCCTTAAGCATCACACCCACTGAGGCCCTGTCCTAGGCCCCGGCCCCGCTGGTCTCTGCCTTTGCTGGAGACCCTTGGATGCCTGTCCTTAACCATGTGCTTTTTTCCAGGAGCCACTTAACAGGGAGCTGATGACAGGAGGGGTTCCGGTGTCTTCTCTGGATTTGGTCTTCCTCATCCATAACCCAGGCCAGAGGCTTGGCGTCATGGGAACATTTCAGAACATTCGTAACGTACCTCCATGCCCCGTCTCCACGGATCGGGCTCCCGAGCCACTTCCGCTCAGTTCTGGGGAAAGCGGTCAGGCCTTTCTCTCCTTTAATTACACTGCTCCACAGCTGCTCACACTGCACTTTCTGCTTTGCACCGGCCTGATCCAGAACTCCGGCAGCACTTTTTACTCTAGGCAGGGCCCAGAGAAATGGCTGCTTACCTGTTTCAGAGTCTGCATTATGTGTTTTTAGCCACGAATTGAGAGTCTATCCTGGAGTAACAGTCATTTCAGAACCCTTAAAGTCGAGAACACCAACAGTCATGTGAAGGAAGCCAGGGGTATGGGGGAGGCCTGGCTTAGGACAGGGGCCAGTTACAGGGGACACATATCGGAAGAGAGGAGCAGAGAGCTCAGAGGGGACCCCCAGCCTCCCCCGACTGCTGGCCAGGTCAAGGCGAGACGGGGACCAGGCTGCCCAGTCCCCCACAGTGGCATCAGAAACAGCCCCAAACGAAACCAGGATGAAGACGTAAGCAGCTCTGCCAGGGTGGTGGGAGCCATGGCCAAAGGCTGCCTCCAGGGAGAATCCGGGTCAGGAGCTCGGGATGCAGGCTGCCCGGGGATGTGCCTGGAGCCGCTGGGTCCACTTACTTCCACAGCCTCACATGGGAAGGGCTCATGCCCTCAGAGCCGGGAGCTGGCGCAGAGGCCATTGCCGAAGAGAAGCCGCCACATCAGCACGGCATGAAATGCATCCACATCAGGGAAGGCCAGCTGGCCAGGGCCCTCCTGAGCCTCCTCTGGACCTGCACGCCCTCCGTGGCACCACCATGGCCGGGCTCAGGCCTCTCTGCTTCCCAGCTCAGCTCCTCTCCCCCTCCCCCTGCCAGCTCCACAGCCGAGAGCCACTGCCCACAAAAGATCAAGCCCTGTGGGGGGCGGGGGGCACCCCCCCACTCTAGATGCCCTGTAGGCATAGGGACTCCACCACCCCCACCCGCCACAGGCCCCTGTCCCCATCACTTCCTTTCTCCCCTCCTCCTTTCCAGAGTCCCCACCAACACAAGCCCAGCTCAGCCTCCTGCTCTGTGCCACCGGCCAGGACTGCCCACGCCTTCAGCAAAATCCTGGCCTTCTCCACGTCACTCCCCTGCATGCAGACCCCCAAGCTTCCCTGCCTCATGGAGGATTGGCGCAGGGCCTGGGGCATGCTCAGCTATAGCCAGGCACTCACCTCCCTTCCCTTCCCCACCCCCTGGGTGCACTCTGTCCCCGCCTCCCAATGTTACAGGCATCAAATCTGCCAGCGGCCATAAGCCCGGGCCACAAGCCTGGGCCAGCTTCTCCTGCTGCTCACAGTGAAACCTAAGAGACGCAGACAATTGCAAGAGGCAAGGACCATCCCCCAGCAGTGCTCAGACAGAACTGTGAAGGCTGGATCCACGCCCAGCGGGCTCCCCACCCAGCATTCAGAGGTCCCAGGGGGCTCCCACAAAAGACAAGAAAGCAGATTCCTCAGTTGACAAACACATTTGTTGTGTACTCAGTATTTTTGAGATGTGACACCAGTATGTGACAATGGCACTATACCATGCGGGGGGCTGGGAGCAGGGCTGGCACACCCAAGACAAGAAGGAAGGGAGGTCCCCGCTGCCCGGAGTCCAGGAGGAGAGTTCCCAGCCCAGGGCCAGGGTAGCCCTCCTGAGCAGGCATACTCCAAACTGCTGTGGAGACCCTCATCTCTGCTGCTCTTGGTTCTCCATAAGGACCTAACCTCTGCCTGCCTACTCCAGCTGGTGCCCTGCTGGCAAGGGACTGTCACCTGGGCTGACGATGCCCCCACCCAGGACAGTGGCAATGTCTGGAGATCAACTGTTGGCTGTCACAGCTAGGGGCTGCTACTGATGCTAAGGGCAGGTGGGGGCTGCCGCTGAACCCTATGGTGCCCTGGGCGGTCATGCTGCAAGGCCGCCAAGGTGAGGAATCACCAAGGGTCTGGGCTGTCTTTCCCGACCAATGTTTAGAGGCCCTCGCGCATGAGGAATGCAGTTTGCTGCAGGTGAACAAGACGTGTGTGTGCAGATGCCTGTCTGCTGGATTGCCCGTGCCCAATGGGAGGTGGAAACGCACATCCTCCGCCTTTACAAACGTACGTGTCTCCAAAGATCCGTGTGCCCGAGGCTGGCCCACAGCTGCGCAGCACATGCCTATCATCTGCTCATTCATTCACTCACTCACTTCCTCAACAACTCTGCACTGAGCACCTACTGTGCTCCAGGACCCATGGGAGGCCCTGGGGATGCCTCACAGGCAAGACGGGCTCAGCCCCTTCCAACCGAGAAGCCAGAGGAGAGTGAGAACGCGCCTTTAAACACCAAGCAAAACCGAGTAAAAGGCAACTGCCACATTATTCACGGGTAGCGTGAGCAGCGGGGTGGCCCTTTCTGTGCTTCCGTAAAGCCTGGTAAGGTCCCCTCTAGCGAGTGCCCACCTCCGGTCTCCAGGTCGTGGAAATTGGGATCCAGGCCTCGGTCCAGCATCTTGGCGATCTTCTCCACCGAGCAATGCTGAATGTGATCCATGCATTTCTTCAGATTAGTCTAAAAGGAGAAATAATACAGTGGAAACATCTGTATGAGAAACGTCCCAACCTGAGCGACAAGTGAGACCCCATCTCTACAAAAAAATAAAAAAATTAGTCAGACACGGTGGCACAGGCCTGTGATTCCAGCTACTCGGGAGGCTGAGGCAGGAGGATCACCCAAGTGGAGGCTGCAGAGAGCTGTGTTCATGCCTCTGCACTCCAGCCTGAGCAGCAGAGCAAAACCTGTCTCAAAAAAGCAAAAAAAAAATCTCTTTCCAGGCTCTGGGAAAGTTCCTGACTGGTGACTTGGGAGACCCACCCTCAGCAGGGCCCACTGCAGGCCCCAAGGCTCCTGGAGCTGTGGCTTTTGGAACTGCAGGCTGAGCACAGTGTCTGGCACGTGGCAAGTGCAATCAGCTTGTCCTGGATGAATGTTTAAAATCTCCTCACTGTTCACCGTCCTTGTGCTATGGACTTAATGTGTGTGTCCTCCCAAAATTAATACGTTTAATAATCTCCAATAATAGCATTGAGAGGTGAGGCCTTTGGGAGGTGATGAAGTCAGGAAGGTGAGCCCTTCCGAATGGGATTAGCGTCCCTACAAAAGAGGTCCCAGAGAGCTCCCTCACCCCTCCCTCCATGTGAGGACACAGCAAGACGATGGCCATCCAAACTAGGAACTGGGTCTCGACCAGACGCTGACCCTGCCAATGCCAAGATCTCAGACGTCCAGCCTCCAGAATGGCGAGAGACACACGTGTTGTCTGTAAGTCACCCAAGGTGTTCTGTAAAAGCAGCGCAAATGGCCTTCGACACTTTGCTGAGAGCTACAGATGCTCCTTTGCTTTCAGAAGAGACAAGTGGGCCGCTGGAGCACTTTTCAAATCTCCAGTTTCCAGCACCCATCTCCAGCCTCCATCCCCCGGAAAATGAGGCCCACAGGATGGTACTTAACCCACGTTTTGGTGAACCCCATGGCCACACAGGCAGAAACAGTGATGCCTGGTTCCCGAGTGGCTCAGGTGAAGGGCAGTGCTCACTTCCTGTGAGGACATGAGGGTCTGCAGCTCAGCCTGTCAGAGAGGGAACTTTCCCAGCCTCTGCCAGCCTCACTGTGAGAAAGTCATGACTCTGCCCATCCAGAGCCAATCTGGGCTGTCCGAGCAGAACTGTGGATTCGGCACCCCTCTGGCTGTGCTAACACTCCTCACTGGCCTCATTCTTTGCCAATACTCCGTACCTCTCTCAAAACACACAGAAGGGGGGACAAAGGTGGCTTTTGACACAGCAGGCTCCTGGACCCTTCAGCCTCTTGGCACAGGCGGGATTTCTACCAGAACTGATCAAATGCCCCAAAACACAGTACTTACATGTGGTGTCACTGAAGAAAACCTGCATTGCTATTTATGAATCAGCATTTTTTAAATTCATAAATATGTTTTTATCTGTACATCACTGGGTGGCAGAGGTGGGGGAACAAGACCACCTAGACCTTGCCATCTGAATATCACTTTCCAGGCAAATTCCAGGGCAGAGGCAGGGGAAGTACAGGAAGAGCCCAGAGTATCTTGCACCAGAAAGTGGCCAGTGCATCAAGAATGGTGGGGACACGCCACAGGACAGAGCAGCAGAGGAAGGGCAACCCCTGGCCACATCTGGACCACGTGGGCACAAAAATCAATAATGATAATGAAAGTTTAGAACCCACTGCGCACAGTACGAATCCCTCTGGGTGCGATGGCTCATGCCTGTAATCCCGGCCCTTCCGGAGGCCAAGGCGGATGGATCACCTAAGTTCAGGAGTTCGAGACCAGCCTGGCCAGCACGGCGAAACTCCATCTCTACTAAAAATACAAAATCTGCTAAGCGTAGTGCAGCATACCTGTAATCCCAGCTACTCGGGAGGCTGAGGCGAGGATCACTTGAACCCAAGAGGTGGAGGTTGCACTGAGCCGAGATTGCGCCATTGCACTCCAGCCTGGGCGACAGAGCAAGACTCCGTCTCAAACAAATAAAAAAAAAGAATCCTTGCATCCATCTTACATAAGAAGAGGGGGACAGCAAAACAAAAACCGAGAAAGCTGTTGGTGAGCTGGCAGCTGCAGGTAAGCTCACCTGGAGAGCATCAGGGCCCGGGAAGGGAGGTGCTTCGGGCAGCTGCCATGACTCTCCACCCCGCTGTGCTCTGCAGGGAATGCTATGGGGCCCTGCTTCACAGCACCAGGGACCACGACAAAAGCCTCCTGGGATTACAGGTTCCTCTGCATGTGGGTTAAGCAAAGCGCCCCGCCCACACACCCTAGGCCTCAGCCCCCTCTCTCCAGGCCTCCTCCTTGACATGCACAGCACCCCGAGAAGAGCGGGGTGTCTGTGATGTGAATGTCTTATCTGGAACTCTGCGCTGAGGCACAGTGCTTTCAGCTGGGGTCTGAACACTCCACGCCACGCCCCTGCTGCTCACCTGCAGCCTAACTTCAGTGCAGTTTATGTCAACAGCACTTTAACAAGTTGATCCTGAAGTAACCACAGTGGAAAACCAACACAGTGCTCAGTATGGTCCCTCTCCCCCCTCCACCACCCCGTGCGTCCAAATCCCACAGTGGAAAACCAATACGGTGCTCAGTATGGCCCCTCTCCCCCTCCACCACCCCGTGCGTCCAAATCCCACAGTGGAAAACCAATACGGTGCTCAGTATGGCCCCTCTCCCCCTCCACCACCCCGTGCGTCCAAATCCCACTGTCTTCAGAGCCACTGCTTTTGAACCTCTCTGCAGCAGCCGGTGGCATCTGCCCCGATTCCCCACGACCGCACTGAGCAGCCCCTGCTGCCTCCCGGTGGGTCCCCCGCAGTGCGCACCGTGAGGGCCGGTCCACCTGGACCTCCCAGCCCAGCCACACACCACGACAGGTACACAGCAGGTGCCCCTGGAAGAGGAGCATCTAAAGATCATACGTCAAGAGAACAAGGAGAATGCCGTGCACGTAACAGCCCGTTCCCTGCATACCTTCGTGTGGAGCTTGGCCAACTGTTTCTCATCCAGACTGGCTTGTTTATACACCCGCTTCTTGTATCGAAACTGGCACAGAAACAAGAGAGAAAACAAGTCAATACTTCACACGGCTGTGCAGAGGAAACATGGGCCTCGTCCTTGGCTACGTCACTGAAGATGGGGAACCCCCCCAGGAGACTCTTCCAGTTTTAAATAAACGACGCGTATGTGCACCGCGGAGCCTACAACACCCTAAGTGTCAGTTGTGCCAAGATTCTATGGCAGTTTAGCTAAAAAGCCATAAAAAACAGCAGAAGCAAGGGGAAGAGAAGCTCCTGCAGGTGAGAAGCTGGGAGGCCTCCCACCGATGAGGGGCTCCCTGGCTGACCAGGTGGTCACGGCTCCTCCCGTGGAACTGATCTGCCCTTGGTACGGCATTTTTAGTAAATGAGGATGCTGCTTCAACACCAGGTTTTTCTCCCACGTCATCCACCTTTGTTAAAACATGCCTTAGAAGCCCGGCCTGGGAAAGGCCCCATCTCCTTATACTCCCGCAACCTTTGCCCAGAAGAGGGAGTTACTGTTTCCCTCCAAACAGCAGCACCTCCTTTGAACTGGAAATGACATCACCGCATGAACCGAGGAGCAGTCTTCCTCAGAGGTACGAGCAAGCAATGTTGCCGGAGTGGGCTTGGTGGGTCTCTAAAATGCCCTCCTCCCTCCCCCAGCCCCCCGCTTGGCTGGAGATGCTGCAGAAGGTCTGGGAAGGGCGCTGAGCATTTGGGAGTCACTGGAGTTTGGAGCCCAGACCTCTGTTCCCACCCCAGCCCCAGTGCTCTCTACTCACAGAGTAAGTCAGGGCTAGGCACTTCCCGGTCTCACCTCAGTTTCCTGATCTGCCCCATGGGGATGATAGCACCCACCTCCCAGGGTGGCCTGGGCATTGAATGTGAGCTTTCTGGCAGACCTGGCAGTAGACAAGTCCGCTTCATCCCTCACTCCTCACTGCCCTTGATGCCATCACCCCCCATGGTTACACATGTGCTCAGGGCCAGCAGAAACTGTCCCTCCCTGGGTAAAATGACAGTGTGGGGCAGTGGGTGGGTGAGCTCATCCTGGAACTGAAAGTCTCGTCTCACAGAAAGCATCCAAATAAACACCCCTATTCTCCTTTCTCCGCCACGCCAAACAAAATGGGCATCTGACAAAAGCAAATTTATTTTGCACAGATTGAAACTGGTGGGGTTCTGTTTTCAAGTGCCAGAATAAACCAGCCGTAAAATGAGAAAGGTCTGTGAAACTCAGGTTGCACAGGGTTTGGGGACAAAGTGTGATGGTCAGAACAGCACCTGTTCATTTCCCAGAACAGGGCAGGCAGTTGGGGCTCCAGGCCCATTTTAGAATTTCCACCTCTGATTCCAGATTCCAGGACAGCAGGTTCTGTGCGTCTGTGCTCTGGGACCAGTCGCCCCTCTGGTCCAGATTTCAGAAGCCACTGAAGATGATGCCAGGTGCCTTCTCAGGCTCACAATCACATGGCTAAGCCTAAAAGTCTCAGGGAATGCAATTCCACGAGTCCCCTTTCCAGATATAAAATAATCCGCTCAGGCCCATAGTATCTCTGGGCAGGAGGGTAAAGTATACAACAGAAAGTGTTTATTCCAGAGCCATAAACATTTACAGCTCCTGGCTACAGAGGACTCCAGCTCAGGACCACAAATCCTTTTTCTTGCTATTTCCCCAACATTTCATAAGCAGCCCACCATATTGTACTGAAATTATCTGAGGCAAACAGCCCAGAATGATATCTGCCTGTAACGTGTCAATCCCTGTGCCAATCTCAGCCTTTGCAGCCAGTCACCTGGTGGGACAGTGGCCCCGGGAGATGAATAAACCTAAGTATCAGCAAAAATTCGGGCCCAGTGTGGTGGCTCATGCCTGCAATCACAGCACTTTGGGAGGCAGAGGCGGGCGGATCACTTGAGGTCAGGAGTTTGAGACCAGCCTGGCCAACATGGCAAAACCCCATCTCTACTAAAAATAAAAAAAAAAATCGCCAGGTATGGTGGTGGGCGCCTGTAGTCCCAGCTACTCAAGAGGCTGAGGCACAAGAATCGCTTGAATTCAGGAGGCGGAAGCTGCAGTGAGCTGAGATTATACCACTGCATGCCAGCCTGGGCAACAGAGCAAGACTCGGTCTCAAAAACAAAACAAAAAGCAAACAGAAAGTATCAGCAACAATTTTATGACAGTGAAACCAGAGCATCAGCTGCCAACGTCCATTGGGGGACTGCGGATGGTCAGGCTCATGCCACGCATACTGCACTGCTCGGTGAATACTTCCTCTGGGCCTCACGACCATGCCCGGAAGTCACTACAAACATTCCCTCAATATAATTACTGGGAATCTGGGGCTCAGAGGAGCCCCAGAATCTTGGGTGGCTGGCTCAAGGTTCCACAGCTACAGGTACTGGGTGCAGATGCAGAGGAGGCTCCCAAATTCTCTGGTCTTCTTGCCCAGTTTTACTACCGTTACCGAAATAATCAGCCACCGATATAAACTGTGTATTTACTCTTCCTGGTCCATTATCTCCCACTGGAGTGTACGGTCTGTGGGATCAGAACCTTGACTTTTCTGTGCCTGGAAAGTGTCTGGTCCTTAGTTGGACTTCAGTGATAATTTTTTTCCCAATGGATACCTATTTTACAGACAAGCAAACTGAGACCAGGACAGTTGAGTGATTTGCTCTAAACCACACAACTTCCAAGTGGTAGCTCATCTTCTTCTCCACCGAAACCCCTCCCCCAAATCTGACACATGGTCCACACTGGGGGATCCCAATCACCTCAGCCTAAACATCACAACGGAACCGAGAAATGTGCAGATGAGGCACCACCTCAGTCCTGGGTTGGTGTCCATGACACCTTGGGCTTCAGGGGACTCTAGTCACTGAGTAGAGGACCAACTTAGGTTGCTGGCTTGCCAGCTGCAATGACTCACCTGCAGCCTCTCGCTGTTGACTAAGCTAAAACAAGCAGTCACTGGATAACACCAACGTGTCATGCAGGATCAGAAATCACCCCTTTCCGGCTTCTCCTAAGTGACGTAACCCTACACGTCTACACTGCAGGAAACGCTGCCTGTAAACTTGGGGCGCAGCAAGCCTGTGTCAGAAGGCAGACGCAGGGGTCGTGCGTCACGTGGAAATGCACAGGGCTGAGCCATCTTATGGATCAGCCACTTCTGGAGGGAGGCCCGGGAGCCTGTGGCTTCTGACAGCAGCTCCATGAGCCCCAGTCACCCAGGAAGGAAGCAGAGGGAAGCCGTGCTGTTGAGAACAGCTGGATGGCCACAGCCACCCTGTTACCCAAGGACACAGAGACCAATTCGGGAATGGTATGGTTTGGATGTGTGTCCCCTCCAAATCTCATGTTCAAATGTGATCCCCAGTGTTGGAGCGGGCCGGGTGGGAGGTCTTCTGGATCCCTCCTGAATGGCCTGGTGCCCTCCACAAGGTAGTAAGTCAATTCTTGATCTGTTAGTACATGGGAGAGCCAGGAACGACTCCTCCCCTGCTCTCTCATGCACCCCTCTTGCCACCTGCTTCTGCTTCCGCTTCACCTTCTGCCATGAGCACAAGCTCCCTGAGGCGTCGACACCAAGCCGATGCCAGCACCACACTTCCTGTACAGCCTGCAAAACCTCTCCTTTCAGCCAGCCTCAGTTATTTCTTTATAGCAATGCAAGAACAGACTACCGCAAGGAATATGATGTCATTTAAAAATTCCTTCTTTGTGCCTGATTCCTGGCAGAGCTCCTAAAACTCTTGGAATGTCCTCGGTGATAAGAGTATCTCTGGAGCATTAATGAGATGACTCTCAACTCCCATGTAGCTTCCAGGATAGGGGCTGCTGGCCAGAAGGATCAGACGGTGACTCGAGGGTCAGGACTCCCAGCCTCCCTGCTGACTGGCAGGATGGAGTCCAATCACCATGGTCAGAGACTTCATCCATCATGCTTACGTAATGAAATGTCCGCAAAAACCCCTAAACAACGGGGCCTGGGGGCCTCTGAGCTAGCAAACACATCCACGTGCTGGGAGGGGGGTGCACCCCCAACTTCACAGGGATGGAAGCTCATCCCTGGACAAGGTCCAGTTAAGAAGAGGCCTTCCCGACCTCGCCCCGTGCACCTCTTATCAGCTGTGCATTTGGACACTTCGTAATAAGCCGGGGGGTAGTAGTTAAAACGCCTTCTCAAGTTCTCTGCGCTGCTCCAGCAAGTGATCGAGCCTGAGAATGAGGTGGTGGGAACCCTAGTTCACAGCCAAATGGGACAGAAGTGTGGGCATCCTGGGGACCTGACACTTACGACTTGGCATCTGAAGGGAAGGCAGTCTGTGGGACCGAGCCCTTAAACTTGTAGTTAGTGTCAGAACCACATTAATTATTGACATCCAGCCAGTGTCTGGAGAGGTGGAGAAGGGAAATACTCCATCCATTAGGCACTGGGAGGGAGAAGCTTAAAACCCCTCAGAGATGCACGGGGGAGCCCAACTATGCACCACAGTCCTGGTTATGTAAACCTGAATCAGTCCCATGGTTTATTACCCAGCAAGATTTCTCTCCAGGGATTCTTTGAATCTGTAGTGGAAAACAAAATGTATAAAAGTTGTACAGCAGTGTGCGATTCATGGCAAAATCAGACGCAACCTCGTATTAGTCCATTTTCACGGTGCTATACAGAAATACCTGAGAATGGGTAATTAATAAAGGAAAGAGGTTGAATTTACTCAGAGTTCCACATGGCAGGGGAGGCCTCAGGAACCTTACAATCACGGCAGAAGGCGAAGGGAAAGCAAGGACCTTCTTCACAGGGCAGCCGGAGAGAGAAGGGCGAAGGAGGAACTTTCAGACACTTATAATACAACTATCGGATCTCGTGAGAACGCCTCACTATCATGAGAACAGCATGGGGAAACCGCCCCGATGATCCAATCTCCTCCCTCCCTCAGTACATGGGGATTGCAGGTCCCTCCCTCTACACGTGGGGATTACAATTAGAGGTGAGATTTTGGTGGAGACACAGAGCCTAGCCATATCAAACCTCAAGACCCCAGACTGATTTTTAAAAATGGGGATAATTTCCCAATGCAAATGGAATTGGTGTCCCCCCCCCAGCACGTCTCCCCACCACCCACCACAGCGTCCAGGCTGTGACACAACCACAAAATACCTCCAGGGAAGGAACGCCCTCGCCCACGGGCTGCGGGTACTCCCGCAGGAGCCGCTCCTCATCCAGGAACTTGCCGTCGCGCCCGTTGCTGGCCGGCTGGAACAGGCCGTAGTTCAGGACATCTTTCAAACTCTGGGTTAACGTACACAGGATCCGCTGCTTTGCAACCCACACAGTGGCGTCTGGGTTAAACCGGATGCATTTCTGCAGGGAAGGACAAAGACAGCTGATGAGTGACAGAGGACGCTACCTGAGTCACCCACTTGGGGCACGTGGTCAGAGATGGCAAAGCTGTTTCTACCCCTTCCTGACGCTTCCGCTGAGCAGTGAACCCATGGCTTTTCACACTGAAAAATAAAGCCTGCTGGTCACTTGGACAGAGACATTTGGTAACTATAAAAGGGCGTCTTTGGCCTTGATCTCACCATGGACTCAATTCTCCAGCACTCACAGCATCTTTTTGGCCACCAAGGACCACCTGTCACCTTGGGGCTCTCTCTCACTAGCATAGTGCTTCCAAACTCCAGCAATTCCAGAAACACAGACCACAGACCCCACTTATGTCTCCCCCAGCAGAATGTCTGATACAGCAGATCTGGGTGGGGCCTGAGAACCTCCATCTCTGACAAATCCCCAGGTGCCATGGCTGCTGCCGTCCTGGGGAGCACACGGTGAGGACCACGGCCGGCGTGTATTACAACATGACTTCATTTTGACACGAATCATTCTGTAGCGTTTCAGAGTCAGCGGAAGCCTTGTCTTACAACCACGCTGATGGGAAAGTCTTCATGCAACCCACGCTGACTCTGAACAAAAAGCTTTAAAAATGAAGACATCGCTGCTCCCGAAGGACACAGGAAAGCAATTAGGAAAAGACGACAGAAATCAAATCAGTTGCCACTGGAGTTCATTTCTGCAACGTTAAATAATGTCACCGGGGCCTGCACACCAATCACAACACTGCAAACACATAACAGCACCTCTGAGAACTGAAATAACGACAACTTGGTCACACTCCCAGGTCCCTTCTGGGAGACTCACCAGTGAGCCAGGAAAGGCAAAAGCCAGGCAAACCCACTTCTAACCATGGCTTCTGATTTTTGTTGAATTAAAATTATATTCTACTGAATAGCTGTCAGCAGGGGCTCAATAATTCACTTTGCCACTGTCAAAGCATTCAGAACAAAAGGAGGTCTGACTGAACATGAGGCTCAAACCCATTCTCTGGGGATTCTGGGGGTTTCTGCCCAAGAAAGCAAAAAGCCCTACCATCTTCCCAAGACAGCCCCAGGGGAAGTTCCTCATCACTGGGAAGATGATCCTGGGAGGGTCAACAAGAGCCGGGGTTCAGCAGGCGGCCAGAGTCCTCCGCGCCAGGAAACCCGACACCCTGTGCACAAAAGCTCCGGTTTCTCCCTTCCAATGTCAAAGGCTGAGCTCAGTGTGGCTCTCAAAGCTTCCCGACAAGGCTGCGAGGCTGGGTGGTACAGCTGTTTATTCCAGGAAGATTTCCAGACCCGCACCCTCCCCCATCCTTGGCTGAGCAAGCCGTCTCTGGAAACTCCTGACACAAGAAGCAAGCTGTATCGGGTATGACCAGGGGGGGCTGCTCACTACTCAGCCTTCAGTCTCAGGAACCCTTCTCGGCCCCTGCAACACAAGCTCCAACATCCTCAGAGCCCTTGGCTCCCTCCCTGCCACCTGCAGAGAAGATTCAGCCAAGGCAAAATTCCCTGGAGGCGCACAGGGCTCCGAATCGCCTCTCAGGGGACTTCCGTGCCACTGCAGGTGATTGCAAAGATGGGTGTCCATCATCATTTGTGGACGGGGCGGGGATGCTGCGTCCATGCAGCACGTGGGCCAACCTAACGACGCAACAGCCATCTGCTCCAGAAAATGCCAAGAGCACCCCCTTGAGAATCATCTAGAAGGAGCAGGAGCTCAACTGTTGGAAAGGCCTGCGTTTGCAACCCAGTGGCGCACACCAACCTTGATTCCTAGGGAAACCTACCTACTCAGCAGTCCTCTGATTCCCCCATGAAAATCAGAGCCGCTACTTAACTTCAGGGCTGTGGTCAGCATCAAACAGAACATAAATAACACATGTTGTTATGGGCTGAACTGTGTCCTCTGAATTAAGGTTGAAGTCCTAATGCCCACACCCTATGAATGTGATTTGTTTGGGAACAGGATCTTTGCAGATGTAATCAAGTTAAGATGAGGTCACACGGGAGCAGGGTGGGCCCTAACACACTGCCTGTGTCCTTTCAAAGTAAGAAAACCTGAACACAGCACCACGAACACAGGGAGAAGACCACATGAATGGGAAGAAGAGGACCGGTGTGTCGCATCTGCAAACCCAGCAACACTAAGATTGCTGCTAAACCTCCAGCAGCCAGGGGGAGAAGCCGGGGGACAGATTCTCCCTCAAGCCCCGGAAGGAACCAACCTTGCCTCCCCTTGATCTTGGACTTCCAGCCTCCGGAATGTGAGACAATACGTGTCTGTTATTTAAACCAGCAGTCTGTGGTTGGTTATGGCAGCCATAGGAACTCTTAAACGTGTGAATCACCTGCCACTTACTGTGGCAGCCAAAAGCAGCAGCACCATCATCTCTGAGATGGGAACTCCACAGTCGAGCATTCCCAGCTCCCAGGGAGCTCCCCCACCCATCCATATGTGATGGGAACCGCCCACATGTTCACACCAGCCCCAAGCAAGCCCACGATGTCGGAAGACACTTTGGCTGAATCCTGCTTCAATTCTTCACTTACCTGTCAGCTACTCACTGCCCGATCAGGCAAACCCCAGGTCCAAGAGCGGTCCTGACACAGCACAGGTGACTGATAGTGGCCAAATGGACAACGTGGGAGCCAGAAAGACAATAATAAGAAACCAGCCTAAGGCCACTATTTATAGTCAGGGAAGACACCTACTCAACTGTCAAACCACATGGAAAAGTTAAAAATCCATGCTAACACACGCTCCCTTCGGGACCCAGAGGAAGGGGTAAGTGGCGCTGCTTGGTAAGGAGGGCCCGTCAGAGGCCGCTGCCCAGGAACACAGACGGATGTGTGAGGCTGGCGTGGGACTTCCAGGCTGAGGGCCCAGCATAAGGAGACGGAGGGAGGCAAAGGTGGACCAGTGATGAGGCTGGCAGGTGGATGGCCCAAGACAGTTTCTGCCTTAAGCGACCCTTCCTGGTCCCACTGTTACCAATGCGAGCTTGGTCATGTACATTTCTCCTTGAGGAGCACAGTATATGATTCCAGTCTCCCTGCAGCCCTCTGAGGTGGTTATTCCTTTATAATTTGTTAGATGACCCACAGATAGTACAGAAAGGATGGCCAAGACAACAGCATGTTTTATTATTATTCTCATTCTCTAGATGAGGAAACTGAGCCTCAGAGACTCCACGTAAGAACCCTGAGGTCACATTTCTAGAAAGCAGAAGTTTGATTTAAACCCAAGTCAAGTCTGCCCATCTCCCGAGTCCTTGCTGTGTAAGTGATAGATTATGTTCCTCTCTATACACACCCACTGCCAACCTCAGTGCAGGCAAAATATAAATATAAATTAGAGGCATATCCTGTTCTATTGCACTTAGCTTTACCGAGCTTCACGGAGAATGTATTTTACAAATTGGAGGTTTGTGGCAACTCCACAAGGAGCAAATCCATGAGCGCGATTTCTCCAACAGCACGTGCCCATACATCTCTGTGTCACATGTGGGTAATTCTCGCACTAGGTCAGATTTTTCATAATTGCGGTATCTGTTAGGATGATCTGCAGTCAGTGACCTTTGATGTGACTATTGTCATTGTTCCGGGGTGTTATGAGCCACACCCCATATAAGTTAGGGAACTTAATCGACAAACGTTCTGTGTGTTCTGACTGTGCCACTGACCAGCTATTCTCCCACCTCGCTCCCTCTCCTTGGGCCTCCCTACGCCCTCAGACACAATAATATTGAAATCAGGTCAAGTAATAACCCTACCGTGGCCCCTCCGTGTCCAAGTGAAAGGAGAGTCGCACATCTCTCATTTTAAATCAAAAGCTAGAAATGATTAAGCTTAGCAGGGAAGACACATTGAAAGCTGACTCAAAAGTGAGGCTTCCTGTGCCAAACAGTAAGCCAAGATGTGAATGCAAACGAAAAGATCCTGAAGGAAATTAGAAGCGCCGCTCCAGTGAACACGCAAATGATACGTGAAACAGGCCTTAGTGCTGACAGGGAGAAGGTCTGAGTCGTCAAACTTTGATGATCAAGCCGGTCGCAACATTCACTTAAACCAAAGCCTAATCCAGAGCAATGCCCTGACTCTCTTCGACTCTATAAAGGCTGAGAGAGGTGAGGAAGCTGCAGGAGAAAGGCTGGAAACCAGCAGAGGTTTATTCATGAGGTTGAAGAAAAGAGGCCATCCCCATAACAGAAAAGTACAAGCGGAAGCAGCAAGGGCTGATGGAGAAGCTGCAGCAGGTTCTCCAGACGATGTAGTTAAGATCACTGATGAAGGTGGTTACACTAAACAGATTTTCAGTGTAGACAAGACAGCCTTCTAGTGAAAGAAGATGGCATCCAGGACTTTCACAGCTAGAGACAAGAAGTCAATGCCTGGCTTCAAAGCTTCAATGGGCAGGCTGTCTTGTTAGGGGCTAATGCAGCTGGTGACTTTTAAGTGGAAGCCTATGCTGCTCACACATCATTCAAAAAACCCCAGGGTCCTTAAGAATGGTGCTAAATTAACTCTATCTGTGCTCTGTAAAGGGATTAACAAAGCCTGGATGACAGCACGTCTGTTTACAGCACATGTTACTGAATATTGTAAGCCCCACTGTTAAAACCTAATGCTCAGAAAAAGAGATTCTTTTCCAAATATTACCTGTCCTTGACAACGCACCTGGTCACTCCAGAGCTCTGATGGAGATGCACAAGGAGATAAATGTTTTCATGCCTGCATACACAATATCCATTCTGCAGCCCGTGGATTAAGGAGGAGACTCTGACTTTCAAGTCTTATTATTTAACAATATATTTTGTAAGACAATAGCTGCCATAGATTCCTCAGATGGATCTGGGCAAAGCCAACTGAAACTTTCTGGAAAGAATTTGGCATTTCAAATGCCATTAAGAATACTTGGCCGGGCGCAGTGGCTCACGCCTGTAATCCCAGCACTTTGGGAGGCTGAGGCGGGCGGATCACCTGAGGTCAGGAATTGGAGATCAGCCTGACCAACATGGAGAAAACCCCGTCTCTACTGAAAATACAAATTTAGCCGGGCATGGTGGTACACGCCTGTACTCCCAGCTACTCGGGAGGCTGACGCAGGAGAATTGCTTGAACCCGGGAGGCGGAGGTTGCAGTGAGCCGAGATCACGCCACTCACTCCAGCCTGGGCAACAAGAGCAAAACTCTGTCTCAAAAAATAAAAATAAAATAAAAAAAGAATATTCATGGTTCATAAGAGGAGGTGAAAATAGCAACATAAAGTTTGGAAGAAGTTGATTCTAACCCTCATGGATGACTTTGAGGGATTCAGGCCCTCCATGGGGGGAAGGAACTACAGATGTTGTGGAAACAGTAAGAGAACTGGAATTGGAAACGGAGCTGAAGATGGGACTGAATTGCTGCAATCTCATGATAAAACTTGAATGGGTGAGGAGTCGCTTCTTAGGGATGTACAGAGAAAGTGGTTTCTCCAGACGGAATCTGCTCCTGGAGAAGATGCTGTGAACACTGCCGAAATGACAACGCAGGATGTAGAATATTCCAGAAAGTGAGTGGATAGAGCAGCGCCCGGTTTGAGGAGATTTCATCCAATTCTGAAATAAAGTTTACTCTAGATCAAATGCTATCAAACAGCATTGCACGCTGCAGACAAATCTTTCATGAGTCAATTAATGCAGCACACCTCATTGCTGTCTTACTTCACGGAACTGCCTCAGCCACCCCAACCTTCAGCAACCGCCACTCTGGTCAGTCCGCAGCCATCAATACTGAGGCAAGACCTTCTACCAGCAAGAAGACTGTGGTCCACTGAAGGTGCAGATGACTCAAGTATTTTTAACAATGAAGTATTTTTTAATTAAGGCATATACATTGCTTTTTTAGACATGATGCTATTACATACTAAATAGACTACATAGAATAGAAATCTAACTTTTATATGCACTAGGAAACCAATGCCTCGTTTTATTGCAAGAGCCATTTTATTGCAGTGGTCTGGAAACAGACCCCCCTGTCTCTGAGATATGCCCGTTATGTGAGTCACTGAGAATACTAAAGAGGATGTTGATGTTCAGGTCATCTCTGGATGAGAAGAAATACTCCCTTTGTTCAGACTTTCCCGGTACCAGTGCGAGGCTGCGTACAACCCCATACCCCCGCCTCTGGCGGACCAGCCGTCCTCTCCCTGCCTGCTGGCTGGAGCCCCACTCATCCTTTGACAGGGGCCGAGGTCTCGTGACGCCACCCCCCTGGCCTCCTGCAGGCTGAGCTGACCACTGGGCACCATCGGCATGAATACAGGGAGCTGGTCTGACTGCCTGCAGCCCTCAGGCCAGCTGATCAGCCCCCGCTCCCCTTTCCTGTCCAGCCTGTGGGTCTCAGCCTCTCCACCTTGCACTTCCTGTCTCCCAGAAGGGCTGAGTTTCATATTTTGCCTTAGGATGTTTCTCCTTGCTCTGTTCTAACAGGCAGGCAGGAGCTTGTCACTCTGTCACTCAATCTCCTGAAGGCTGTGATGTCCAGATCCTTCTGAAAACTGCCACCTGCCTGGCCTGGGCAATGTGGCTGAAGACACAGAAAACTTGCAGGTGGATGTAATGAGATCTCTGAGACCCGAATCAGGCTGGCTTCTCCCTCACCTCCAGAAAGGCAGTGCATACAGCATGAGCCAGGCTACCACGGAGTGGGACAGGGCTGGCGTGGTCAGGAGCTTTGGAGAAGGTGTCTGTGGCTGATACCGGCCTTGTGATGATATACACACTGATCCGGGGAAGTTCTCCTGACTTCTAAAGGCAGCTGCAGTTCCCCTCAATTTCCCTTCGTACCACAAAAGCCCTCAGCCACAAAAGGGAGCTGTGTCCTAGCACAGATGAACCATCCACATCTCCCTGTCCCTCCTCCTTACTCCTCCCCATCTCTGTCTCCCCCCACATCTATCTCAGCACCACCGTACCAGCCGGCCAGTTAAGCACTCCTCCCTGCCCCAGACCAAGCTGCCTGAGGACAGGGGTTTCTGTCTTTTTCTTTGCATAACCAAACCGAAGCTCGTAAATGTAGATGGGATTGCACAGCATTGGATCAACATTCCAGACGTGGAATGCTCCTGGGTGATATAATCCAACAGTCAGGAAAGGTCTGGACTTCACAGTGGGGCTGACGGGAGTGTTTGCCTCCTGAGCCTTGCTTGTGCCCAGTGGACTGCACAGACCGTGAACTGTAGCAATGACCCTGCGAGGGGAGGCTACGCCACCAAGGTCTGCAGAACTGTACGTCACAGAGCTAGGGGTGGCCGTGCTGTTGAACAGAATGACACACCTGCACCCTCCCCCCACCCTTAGTACAATTCATAGTCAAGCTCCAATCAAAACCAAAGAGCAGCCTGGGCAACAGAGAAAAACTGTCCCTACGAAAAGTGAAAATTTCTAAAAATCAGCCAGGGGTGGTGGTACGTGGCTGCAGGCCCAGCTACTCTGGAGGCTGAGGTGGAAGGATCCCTTGAGCTGGGAGGTGATTGCACCACTGCACTCCAGCCTGGGTGACGGAGCAGGACCCTGACTCAGAACAGAACAAAGAAAAAAACGCAGCACATGAGGGGAAAGTGACACACACTTGGTTCGTATCAGTTACAAGTATTCTGCAAGGTGAGAGGCTAAGACTGAGACTACCGGAGTGTGGGCAGAATGCGGGCACTGGGCACAGACAGAGGCTGCGGTGCTGGGCCTGAGTCTGCCACTTACGCTGAGTTATGAGTTGCTTGGGCTGTCGTGGTAAAGCGCCACAGACCAGGCTGCGTCAGCCACAGACATTTGTTGTCTCCCATTCTGGAAGCCGTAAGTCTGAGATCAAGAAGTCTACAGGGCTGGTTCCTCCGGAGGCCGCTCTGCCTGGCTTGCCCACGGCCGCCTTCTCTCCATGTCCTCAGGTGGCCGTCCCTCTGTGCTATCTGTTTCCTCATCTCCTCTTCTGATAAGGACTCCGTCCAGTCCAGCGGGATCAGGGCCCACTCTAACAACTTCTTTTACCTCGATTGGCTCTGTAAGGAATCAATCTCCAAATAAAGTCTCATTCTGAGGTCCTGGGTTAGGACTTCATTCAATACAGGAATCTTGGTGGGGGGCAGACTAGCCTACAACACTGCACGATCATGGGTGAGTCTGTGCAAGCCACTGAGGGCCACCGCATGCCTGCGGCAGGACACGTCTGCATCGATGAGTAAGTCACATCAACGACTGTAGATCACCAAGCCAGCGCCACAGTGTGTCTGGCCTGCCAGGGTTACAGGAGCTTCTTGGGCAGGCTGTTTTGATATATAGCAACATAACAAGAGAGTTTCATGTGAGAGACTAAATTGCTTTCCAAATCTGTTTTGGGCCCTGTAAGATGGAGACGATGACAGGTGATTTTGGAAGACTATGGTGAGGGTGAGGGAGTGTGTAGACAAAGCTTGGGAAAATGGTCCACGTTATACCATATAAAACAGGTCTTACTGCCCTGGGTCGTCTGCAACACGAGACTCAGATTACACAGATGGATTCAGGGACCTCCACCCCTACTCCACCTGCTAACTCACCTTCCTCAGGTGAGACTTACATCCACCTTCCTCTTGACTTCTACCCAAGGAGCCCAGGAAAAACCAAGAGGGGAGAAATGCCAGGGCATCTCAGTTCATAGCCCATGGGGACATTCTCTATTCGGGATCTGGAGTCAGAAACACAGACCCCGGGGACAATCCTGATGCCAGCTCTGCAACACTTGTAAGCAGCATTCAGCAACAACTCAGGAAAGCCTGAAAGGAATCCAAGTTTCCGAGCACATCACTCATGACAAAGCAGCAAGTGTCACATTCAGAACTCCCTCTGCAGCTGTGGTTTCTGTCTTAATCAATTTCTGCATGACGCATTTGTAAGGGCCTGTCATCAACACACACTTGGCAGGGGCCATGGAAAGGTACACACATGCGTCTTCGGGCCTCTGACAGCTGTTCACATGCAGTCGGTGTACCTGCACCCTCTGAAGAATAACCAACACCAAGGTCAGCCCACACTACAATTGATTTTGTTTCCAAACGCGATTATCCAAATGAAATCACACTTCTTGCTGTGGACAGAGGCCCATCGGGCTGGTGGTACGCGTGGTGGCAAACACCAAAACCCTGGGACAGGTAGCACACGAAGCCGAAATCAGAGATGTCCATGGAACGGGAAACGTGGGGTGACGCTGAGTCAGAAGGACAGCCTGGTGGTGGAGGCGGAAAGCCCAAGAGTCAGACTTACTGCTTCTGCATGTTTAAAAGCCAATCAAGGATAATGTGCCCGTGGATCCGTTTTTCCAATTAGAACATTTTTCACACAGTGAAAGCTTCCTGGCGGCCACTGGACGCTGTGGAGAGGTGGTGGGCAGACTGTCTCTCCTGGTGATTAGTAAGAGGCTGCGTGTCTGTCTCTGCTATTGTCAAGGAGATGCTGAACTGGAGACAGGGCTTGGTTCTGCCAGCGGCCCATGGACTCCTTGGGGGTGAGTTAATCTTCCCTGTTATCACAGCCATGATTTCAGGCAGAGCAGAAGATCAGATGCTGGCCAGAGAAGCTCCTTCAGGAGCAATAAATTCAAGAGAAGTAATAGGCAGCCATGGAGGAGAAATTATAATTAAAAAGCCTGACTGCAGACACAAAACTCTATGCACCCATGGCCTGGCTCATAAGTGCATTAAACACATCATCTCTTCCTTATTTCTCCGGGAGCCAGCACTAGCCCCCCCCACGCCCAAAGATGAATGCTCCAAAAACTCCAGAGCGTTCCCAGGGCCACACAGCTGCAAGAGGGGGAGCGGGGATTAAGGGGGTCCCCCGGGGCTGAGCTAATGAGTTCAACTTGATCCTGGCAGCACTCGGACAGAGCCGTGAGTCAGGAAGATTAAGCCAGCAGGAGGTCAGAAAGTGGATTAGAGACGAGGCAACAGAGGCGGGTGAGGCCGCTGCTGGGACGTGGAGGCTGCTCGGAAGCTGTGGTGCAGGAGGCCTCGTCTGCCCAGGATGGAGGGCAGCGAGGGAAGGGTGGAGGCTGGTAGGAAGGCAGAGTCAGAGCCAGGCTGGAGGAATCAAGTTCAATCTCAGAGCAAAGGTGCTGGAGAAAAGCCCCACCCTTGGATTTAACACAGAAAAGTAAAAACTGATGATCTGGGGCCCTGGTGTTGCCACCCTCTGGATAAGGCTTACCGGCTTGGGATGCCAGCAATGGGGGAGAGGGCTGCTTCTCACCAACGTGTTTCCAAACCACAATATTCCCCACCCTGTGGGATTTACAGAGCTCTGCCGCAGAGAGTGCAGTAATTCCAGACCAAAGCCACTTCTCCCATACGTTATTCTCTACAAGAGATTTAAGTAGGTATTAACTCTAAGCTGAGGCAGAAGAGCACCTCAAGTCAGACGTTTTATGTGCAGACTACGGAGACCCCTGCAAACTGGGCCCATCTCTCCCATATACAAAGCACGAACCCAGAACATAACAGAGAAGGGGCCACATACAACCCTTACAGTATTTTCTTTAAATGATGTGTAAGAAAATAAAGTCCTGCTCTGCCTTTATCGAGGGTGCCACGTGACATGAATAATAACCAATAAGATCAAGGCTTGACTTGCCACGGTAACTTTCATTGGAGGGCCCCAAGGCCTTCCCTTTTGTTTTAAACAATCTGTAACTCACCAATTTCTTGATTAAATAGTCAAGTGTAAACCACTCCTTTTAAGGCAGGGAGGCTGGTTTCCACTGCTGTATCACAGAGACGGTGGAGGCAGAGGGAAGGCTGTGGGGCTGGGGAGTGGCACTCTCTTTGGTCTTGGCAACCAGTTAATGAAACCACAGAGGAAATCAGATTCCGTGCCTTCTGCCTCCCCAGAAGGTGATCCAAACACATACCACAAAGGACATGGAGAGGCTACTCAAGGTGGAGACCAAAGATCCTAACCATGTATTTCTATAATCAAAAGGATGGATCGATGGGTGAACCAATAGAGGGAGGGAGGGGATGGGGTGGGCAGGAGGATGCATGGATGGGTGGATGGGTGGCTAAGTAGGTGGGTGGCTGGGTAGATGGCTGGCTGGCTGGCTGGCTGGCTGGCTGGATGAGTGAATGGGTGGGTGGGTGGGTGGATGGGTGGATGAATGAATGGATAGATGGATGGATGGAAGGATGAGAGAGCAGAGGGGGTATATGGACAGGCGGATGTGGATAGGTTGGAGGGTCAGGGGATGGGGTGTAGGTGGGTGGCTGAGTAGATGCATGGATGGATATATGGATGGATGGATGGATGGATGGATGGATGGATGGCTGCCTGGCTGAGTGGATGGGTGAGTGGATGGGTGGGTGAGTGGATGGACGGACGGATGGCTGGCTGGCTGGCTGGCTGAGTGGATGGGTGGATGGATGAATGGATGGATGGGTAGATGAATGGATGGATGGACGGATGAGTGAGTGGAGGGGGGTATGTGGACGGGTGGATGTGGATAGGTTGGAGGGTCAGGGGATGGGGTGTAGGTGGGTGGAAGGGTAGAGGAGTGGAGGAGTCGTCTGGGGGGGCCTCCCTGGTTAGGTTGGAGTTGGTGTCAGGCCACACTCCATGGACTCAAAGTCTTTGAATAAAGACCATTATCATGTTACCAACTTCTGCCTAAGACCCTTTTGATGACTTTTCTTTTAGGGCAGAAAATGTGCTCATGTCAAGGCCACATACACCTAAACTTCTAATTAAGTCTATAATCCCAGAAGAATTTCCTTTCATTTAGCAACAGGGAGCTGGGAGAGAACATTATGGAACAAAATATCTGAAAAATGAAAGGGCAGCCCAAAGGACAATTACGTATTTTTTTTTTTTTTTTTAGAGAAGGGGTCTCATTACATTGTCCAGGTGATCCCCTGCCTGTGCCTTCTGAGTAGCCAGGACGACAGGTGTGCACCCCTGTACCCGGCTATGACTACATTCACTGATAAGAGAGCTTTTGTGTTTCTCGATGGACTGGGTGACCTGATAGCATGGAAAGCCCCTCAGTGGCAGGAGGCCCGGGACGGGCACTGGACACAGCACAGGCGGGAGGGGGAGGGGCTCACCTGCAGCAGGAGAGGCCAAGAACCGAGAAAGGGTTTCCCTCTCAGTCCACTCGCCGGGCCACTCCATCACTGGCGATGGCCAGAACAGGCATCTGGGGATGGGGAGCAACTGCCAACAGGGGTGGAGTTTCCTCTTGCGGGGATGAAAGCTTTCTGAGATTGACGGTGGTGATGGCCTCACTCATCTGTGAATTTGCTAAAATCCACTGACTCGCACACTTCCTATGTAAATTACATCTCAGTTTTTTTTTTTGAGACAGAGTCTTGCTCTTTCACCCAAGCTAGAGTGCAGTGGTGCGATCTTGGCTCACTGCAACCTCCGCCTCCTGGGTTCAAGCAATTCTCCTGCCTCAGCCTCCCAAGTAGCTGGGATTACAGGGACACACCACCACACCTGGCTAATTTTTGTATTTTTAGTAGAGACGGAGTTTCACCATGTTGGCCTTGCTGGTCACAAATTCCTAACCTCAAATGATCCACCCACCTCAGCCTCCCAAAGTGCTGGGATTATAGGCGTGAGCTGCCGTGCCCAGTGCCGCCCCCCCCCCCGCCATGTCTTCTTATCCTTCTCCTCTTGCCAGAGAGGCCAAGATCACCCTTTTCAAATATAAATGATGTCCCATGCTCTGTACCAAACCTCGTCCATCAAGGACAACCATGGCTCCTTGCCATGACCCTACACCTCAACGCCCACTGCCCACCTCCTCTGCCTCACGCACGCTGCTCCCGTGGCCCTCGGCCTTCTCTGCTGAGACTACGCGCCAAGTTTATGCATACCGCAAGGCTGGCTGCCTCCGAAGACCCTCTCCCCCAGAAGATTCTAAGCAAAGACTCCCTCCCGTCACCTCGGGCTCGGTGCAGCCATGGACCCCTCACTCCACAGAGGCAAGGGTTTAAATGAATTTGCTCACTCCATAGCCAGACACTCAGCATTCACTTGGCTGTACCGGCTGATGGGGTACAAGGACAAGCAGAGCCTGCACCAGGTGCCCCTGCGGAGAGGAATGCTGCCCGGCCGCCCCACGGGCCCTTAGCCGTGAAATCGCCCTGTGAAGAAAGAGCCCGAGGAGAAGCCACAAAGCTGCAGAAACCTCAGGGAAAAATCCATTGACTTGAACACTTCCAATAGGTGTGTGCCCAGGCTAGGGAGGACTTGACTTTGTTTTCTTGAGATGGAGTCTCCCTCTTGTCGCCCAGGCTGGAGTGCAGTAGCGTGATCTCAGCTCACTGCAACCTCCTCCTTCCAAGTTAAAGCAATTCTCCTGCCTCAGCCTCCCGAGTAGCTGAGATCACAGGCGCGCACCATCACAACCGGCTAATTTTTGCATTTTTAGTAGAGACGGGTTTTCACCACCTTGGCCAGGATGGTCTCGAACTCCTGACCTCAGTGAGCTGCCCACTTTGGCTTCCCAAAGTGCTGGGATTCCCGGCGGGGGAGGACCTGCTTTTTATCCTCAAACCGGGAAGCAGTCATAAGACGGCTGCACGTGGCACGGTGGTCATGGTGTTCACATGTACAAAACCACCTGAGGCGTCGCCTGGAAAACTTCTGAGAGTCTGGCCTTGAAGCTGTTCTGGTTGCCCGAGAGGAAGAAGACAGGAAGGGTGGGGTGGTGATGAAGGCTGAGGGAGCGGCACAGGCTTGCAGGGGTCTAGAACGTACTTGGGGGAGGGACTGGCTGTGGGGAGTAGCGGAAATAGAAGCTCAGGAGGACACCTGCACTATGGCTGTGACGGCTGAATCAAAGATGGTCCCCACGGCCCAAAAGTGGAAAGAACCCAGCTGATCATCGAATGAGAATGGACTCACAAGATGTGGGAATGCAGGACGGTGGGAATCATAACACGGTTCAACAAGGCTCTGCTGAGTGTCACCCTGGGAACAGACCTCAAAGCTGTCATGCTTCAGCCTCAGCGTGCACCAAGACCGGGTCAAGAAAACGTGGTGTATACGTACGATGGAATACTACTCAGCCATGAAAAGGAGGCCATGTCTTTTGCAGCAACAGGGATGGAACTGGAGGCCACTACTTTATGTGAAAGGACTCAAATCCTGCATGTTCTGACTTATAAGTGGAAGCTAAGTAATGTATGCACAGGAACACAGCGTGGAATGATGGGCACGGGAGACTAGGATGGGTGGGGGAGGTGAGGGCTGAGCAATTTCTTAATACGTACAATGTACATCATTCCTGATGGTCACACAAAAAGCCCACACTTTACCTCTTTTTAATGTTCCCATGTAATAAAACAGCACTTGTACCCATTAAATTTATACCCAGAAAAGCCAGTCGTGCTGAGGAAAAGCAGCCAGGCACAAGAGGCCACATGTTGGTTGACTCCATGTCTATCAAGCCTCTGGAATAACCAAATCCACACAGACAGAAAGTGGCTTCCTGGTCGTCAGGGGCTGGAAGTGGGGACGGGGGACCCACTAGAATGCAGCACACTCGGCAAATCCACCTACTAGGAATCATCAAATTTTATTTTATTTTTTAAGATGGAGTTTTGCTCTTGTTGCCCAGGCTGAAGTACAGTGGCGTGACCTCCACCTCCCGGGTTCAAGCGATTCTCCTGCCTCAGCCTCCTGAGTAGCTGGGATTACAGCCATGTGCCGCTATACCTGGCTAATTTTTGTGTTTTTTATAGAGACAGGGTTTCACCATGTGGGCCAGTCTGGTCCCAAACTCCTGACTTGAGGTGATCCACCCGCTTCGGCCTCCCAAAGTGCTGGGATTACAGGTGTGAGCCACCATGCCCAGCCCTGAATTGTACTCTTAAAGTAAGTGAATCTTTTAGTTCATAAATTATAACTCAAGAAAGCTTTCTGAAAAAACAAAGAAAGCTTTTTTGTTTTCAGTCTTTTTTAAAAAGGAAAAAAAAGTAACCGCTATCTAAGAGAGCAAATACCAGAGGGGCCAGGTCTGGAGTTCCGGGAGTTTAGGATCATGGTATTGGTTTTGCACAGCCTGAGTTGAGGGGCACCTGGGCTTTCAACTGGGAAGGTGTCGAGGGAGAAACAAGGCCTGGCCCCCAAAGGGAGGCTGCGGCGGGTGATGTGACCGTGGGTGCTGTGCTAACACATGTTCTATCAGCACCAGGGTGCTGGCTGCAGGGAGCCGGGCCCCGCCAAGAAGGCCGCCTGCCACCCACTCCCCGGCAAGCCCAGGTGTTGAAGAGAATGCAGCAGAAGGTAAACCTGACCAGAGCTGGCTTTCTACCCAGAAAAATCCACCCAAGGGAGTCAAGGACAAACCTTCCTGAAGCGGAACGAAGAGGCTGCCGCTCAGGGTCACAGCCGCCCAAGCCACCCGTCTCCCAGACACGTGGAGTCCATTAACTCTTAGAAGTCGACGTCAGCTCTCACCTCACAAGGGCCAGGAACCAGGAGTCAGACACACAGCAAAGCACCCAACGCAGCTTCCTAAGGTAACGAACCACCCCTGCACCGGCCGAGCAGAGCCCTCTCTCACAACGGGTGCACACAGCTTCCTAAGGTAACGAACCACCCCTGCACCGGCCGAGCAGAGCCCTCTCTCACAATGGGCGCACACAGCTTCCTAAGGTAACGAACCACCCCTGCACCGGCCAACCAGAGCCCTCTCTCACAATGGGCGCACACACTCATACGCTTCTTTTTTTTTTTTTTTTTTTTTGAGACAGAGTCTCCCTCTGTCACCCAGGATGGAGTGCAGTGGCGCGATCTCGGCTCACAGCAACCTCCGCCTCCCGGGTTCAAGAGATTCTCCTTCCCCAGCCTCCAGAATAGCTGGGATTACCAGATACCTGCCATCTTGCCCAGCTAATTTTTTTCTTTTTTTCTTTTTTGTATTTTTAGTAGAGATGGGGTTTTACCATCTTGGCCAGGATGGTCTCAAACTCCTGACCTCAAGTGATCCACCCACCTCAGCTTCCCAAAGTGCTGGAATTACAGGCGTGAGCCACCACACCTGGCCACTCTGATACTTCTAACAGTAATAAACCATCCCTGCTCCAGCTGTCTGGTGCCATCTCTCACAATGAATGGTGGGCATACTACACAGCAAAGCATCCAAACGCAGCTTCTAATAGTAACAAACCACCCCTGAAGCAGCCGTCCAGAACCCTCTCTCATAATGGGCGGGCACCTCGTGGTCTCTGCAGGATGAGGAGCCAGCCCCAGGGGTGTGACTCAGGTACAGGAGGGGGGAGATGGGCTCAGACACTGCCAGGACAGGTAGAAATTTAAAAGCAGAGGAACCCTTAAATACAAAACACAAATGCGGTAATTATGTGCCTGTGACCAAAAAGAGGGGGTTAAATCCTGAAGGAGGAGGAGGAAGAGGGGGGTTAAATGCTGGAGGAGGAGGAGGACAGAGGGGGTTAAATCCTGGAGGAGGAGGAGGACAGAGGGGGTTAAATCCTGGAGGAGGAGGAGGACAGAGGGGGTTAAATCCTGGAGGAGGAGGAGGAAAGAGGGGGTTAAATCCTGGAGGAGGAGGAGGAAGAGGGGGTTAAATCCTGGAGGAGGAGGAGGAGGACAGAGGGGGTTAATCCTGGAGGAGGAGGAGGACAGAGGGGGGTTAATCCTGGAGGAGGAGGAGGAAGAGGGGGTTAAATCCTGGAGGAGGAGGAGGAAAGAGGGGGGTTAAATCCTGGAGGAGGAGGAGGAGGAAGAGGGGGATTAAATCCTGGAGGAGGAGGAGGAGGTGAAACCTCCCTGCTCTTGGGGTTCTATTTTAATCCGCAGTGATAAGCAGGCGGGCCAAGGTCCCATTGGAATGAAGCATATCCAGCCGGGTGTGGCGGCTCAGGTCTGTAATCCCAGCACTTTGGGAGGCTGAGGTGGGAGGATCACTTGAGTCCAGGAGTTCGAGACCTGTCTGGGCAACATAGTGAGACCCTCTCTCTATTAAAAGGGAAAAAATATCCCAGTGTGGTGACGTGTACTCGGGAAGCTGAGGCAGGAGCATCCCGTGTGCCAAGGCTGCAGGGAGCCATGACTGCACCACAGGACTCCAGCCTGAGTGACAGAGCAAGACCCCATCTCAAAGAAAAAAAACAAAAAGCTAAAAAAAGAAATCTGAGAGTCCATTTGGAAGCAGCTGACAGACGAGAGAACATCCCTGTCAGCAGGTGTGTGGCACAGGGTGACACAGGCACAGCGGGATGAGAGGGCAGGCCCTCCCAGCATGGCAAAGGCAGTGGGGATTCGGAGTGACTGTACATGGTGGGGGGGGGGAGGACAGGTGAATGGCAGTGCATGGTGTTTGAGGGGGGTCAGGATGGTGGCGGGGATGAGTTTTCCTAAACAGAGTGCCCCACTTGAACATGCATGTGCTTTATAAATGGAAGCACTGATTCACGCACAGAATGGGACTCATTTTCCCAGGACGTCTGCCGGGAGGTGGGCCAGGTTGCAGGATCAGCCCTCGGGATGTCGGCGTCAGCTGAGTTACTTGATGCCAGTCCTCGGGGGAAAGGTGGACGGGGGGGGCCGATGTCCACACCCCAGGAGAGCCCGGGAAAGGCTGCCACAGCCCCATCCTATTTTCTTCTCTGCTCTACCTGCAGCATGGCATTCACTGTGGATTAAATGATAAACCGCTTCAGGCCACGGGGCCAGTTTGCTTCCCTCTTCCTCATTCACGCTCCCCCAGAAATCACAGAGCTCACTGTAACCTGTATTGATTTTGGCACATATCACTTTTTCAAAGGCCACGCTGAATGTCCGGTGCCAGCACTCCACCACCAGGCACTTGAGAGGATGCAGAGATGGCACCCTCCCTGTGCCCGGAGCCCGCCCCACCACTTCCTGCCTGGCCGGGAAGCCCACCCACACAAGACGAGTCAAGTGAGGGCTCCAGGTGTGCCTGAAGGGTCATGGGCACTGCGAGAGGCTCTCATTCAAAGACTTAAAGCTTCAGTTTCACTGGAGGGTGAGGCTCAGAAACAGCACTCACTCAGAAGCAGCAGTGGGTCCAGACGGCAGCGGATGAGGGGCTGCATCTGGGGGAAAGAGGGCAGCCCAGGTGCTTCTCCAGCACCAACTCCCAGTGGGCGGGCACTGGGGCCTTGGCACAGACTCACTCGGCAGCTCCTGGCTGGCTCCTCCGGGCAAGGTTCCAGGAACCATCTCGTGTCCCTGGTTACACAGAGGACTCAGCCCCACAAAGGATTTCACGTGGGAACAATGTCTGCTTTGTTGCTGAGAGCTCACACCCGTGGGATTTCTGGTTTCAGCCTCCAGGGGCTTTGTTTGTCTTGAACAGAGTGAAGAAAGTGGTCTTTGGAATGTTCCAGAAACAACCAGGCTCCCACGAGAAGACTAAACCCTGAGGAGGCTCTGGCTTTCACGAGGAGGTGCTGTGGGTTAAGTCCAGCCTGGAGCAGGGCTGTGGCTCCATCCGTCACTCCAACCGGTTTCCAATGCCTCCAGCAAAGTGGGCAGAGCAGCTGCTGGGGAGGGAGTGCCCGCCCTGCACAGGGATGATCACCCGCCAAAGGCGTCACACAGGCAGGGAGGCAGGGTCCGGCCGGGTGCAGGAGGCCCCTGATCTCCCGACACCCTTGCCCCGATGCTGTTGAAGCAGCTCGCTGGCTTCCTCCTGTGCGGCTGATGAGAGCCTCCGCATATGGGTAGCACTGGCAGGAGGGTGGACCCGGGAGAAGGAAACAGAAATGGACCCCTTGTGGGCACCCCTCGGGCTGGAGGCTAGCCCGCAATGGCTCACTTCACAAGTGGTGTTTGTGCCCCCTGACAGGTGGGACCCCGAGGCTCAGACCTTCAGACACTTGCTCAAAAGCACAGAGTGAATGGGGGAGGGGGACGTGATTCTGACCCATGCCAGGAAGATATGTGGCCAGGCTGCTCCCACGAAGCACAACCTGCTGGCCAACTGCCCGCTGCGAATTTGAGGCGCAGGTGCAAATCAGTGCAGTACCAGGCAGTTGGTGGCACGCCCAATGCCAGCATCCCAGGGCTTCCATCCAGCAGGTTCCAAGGAGCAAGGCTGGACGCCCTCAGCACACCGGCTCTGCCCCTCACCGGCTCTGGAGTCCGACCCTCCAGTTCCCATCTGTAAACTGGGATTAAGCAAAACCCTCCTCATGACTAGGAGGGAGCAGTGGGGCTCCCGGGGCAGCTGGTGTCCTCCACCTCCTCCATCTGCAGGGTGCGTGCTGTGTTCCGTGTGAGCGCATGGCACACACGCCCTCTGGACAGGTGTGCCATCCATCAACAAAGATGCTCACCGTGCTGTCTGCTGCAAGGCTGCAGGAGAACTACAGAAAACTCGCCTAGAGACCTTAACAGAGTGCCTGGCACACGGTAACGTCGGGAAGTCGTAAAACACCTCCCAGTGTGGCTCCAGAGTGCTGGGCTTCCCCACGGGCAGGAGGCATCCTTAGACACGCATCATGTGAGGGTCAGTGCCCGACATGAGCCATTTCCTCTGACTTCCTGATTCAGACCCTTAGGCCTGGGGTCTGAAACCCACATGGGGCGCTCTCCCCAGTCCCTCCTGTCCTCCCTCTAGTATCAATAAGCAGAAACAGCAAGTAAAGCGACTGAATGGTTAAAACCCCGCAGCCTGAGCATGGGTCCGCTGGCAGTGGTTACGGTGTTCTCCACCACTGAGAGGTTAAAGCTAAGAAATGCTGCACCCAGGGGCTCAGAAGTCCTGGCCAAGGGACCCAAAATAGAAAAGCCAACCCAGAAAATATCCAGTGTAGGCAGGGCACAGTAGCTCACACCTGTACTCCCAGCACTTTGGGAGGCTGAGGTGGGCAGATCACCTGAGGTCAGGAGTTCAAGACCAGCCTGGCCAACACGGTGAAATCCCGTCTCTACCAAAAATACAATAAAAAGAAAAAAAATTATCTGGGCATGGTGGCAGGCGCCTGTAATCCAAGCTACTCAGGAGGTTGAGGCAGGAGAATCACTTGAATCTGAGAGGTGGGAGGCAGAGGTTGATGCAGTGAGCTAAGACTGCACCATTGCACTCCAGCCTGGGCGACAGAGTGACAATCCTTCTCAAACAAACAACAACAACAAGATGGGACTTTGCCCCTCAACTGCTTTCCACCACAATTGTGAGGCCTCCCCAGCCATGTGGAACTGTGAGTCCATTAAACCTACTTTTCATTATAAATTACGCCAGGCGCGGTGGCTCACGCCTGTAATCCCAGTACATTCGGGAGGCCAAGGCGGGCGGATCACCTGAGGTCGGGAGTTCAAGACCAGCCCGACCAACATGGAGAAACTCTGTCTCTACTAAAAATACAAAATTAGCCGGCCGTGGTGGCGCACACCTTTAATCCCAGCTATGCGGGAGGCTGAGGCAGGAGAATCACTTGAACCCGAGAGGCAGAGGTTTCGGTGAGCCAAGATTGCGCCATTGCACTCCAGCCTGGGCAACGACAGTGAAACTCTGTCTCAAAATAAATAAATAACTCAGTCAGGTAATCAGCAGTGTCGTTATCAGCAGCCTGAGAATGGGCTAATACAACATCTCAGGAGAGACAGGGAGCCAGGCCCTGCACGTGGACTCCACCCTCCCAGCCCAAGGTCTGTTCGTCTGCAAAGCCAAAAAGATGGCCAAATCTAACTAGATGACGGAGCCAGCGAAACCCACCCATGTGCTGTGCCACCAACAGAAAGCACAGGCTGCTGACAGCCAACCGGGACGAGACCCGGAGAAACGTCGGGGGAAGCAACAGGGACCCAGCACAGACACGACATGAACCGGAGGAAGAAGGCAGCACGCAAGCCTCAGACGGTCTCCAAGCTGCATGAAAACACACCACAATTAAAAGAAGGAATGCCCCCCCAGAATGCTTTACGCCAGGGAGGACAAAAATAAGACAGAACACCTACCAAACAAATAAAAGAGTATTTTCAAAAGGAGAGAGGGCGGGGCTATGGGAACAAACGAAAAGT
Organism: Ateles fusciceps; assembly: GCA_036589455.1. Lineage (NCBI taxonomy): Eukaryota > Metazoa > Chordata > Mammalia > Primates > Atelidae > Ateles > Ateles fusciceps. The sequence continues at coordinate 2,443,141 of JAZHEH010002754.1, forward strand.
CGAAAGAGCATGACTAGAGTAAATTAGAAATTACAAAGAATAGAACGGGTCCACCTGAAAATACAACAAATAAAGGCTCAAGAAAATCATGGCAGGCCAGGTGCGGTGGTTCCCACACCTGTGATCCTAGCACTGTGGGAGGCGGATCACCTGAGGTTGGGAGTTTGAGACCAGCCTGGCCAACATGGCAAAACCCCATCTCTATTAAAAATACAAAAACATGAGCCAGTCACGGTGGTGCATGCCTGTAATCCCAGTGACCTGGGAGGCTGAGGCATGAGAATCACTTGAACCTGGGAGGCGGAGGTTGCAGTGAGCCAAGATCCCACCACTGCACTCCAGCCTGGGTGACAGAGGGAGACTCTGTCTCAAATAAAATAAAATAAAATAAAAATGAAAAGAAAAAAGAAAGAAAATCACCACTAGCAAACAGAAAAATGCCAAGCAATTAATTAGAGGAAAAGAAAACAGGTAAGAACAAGGAAAATCCAATATAGGGATAATTACTATTTCTGAAATAAAGGACCCAACCAATAACACAGAAAAAATAACACAATACAGGAAAACATCCTTAAAATGAAAACGCCCTTAAACAGAATCTGAAGTTTTTCTAGGAAAAACCAGGAATGCCCAACACCTAACACTTCCTGATATAGCAGCGAGAGCCACTTCTTCAGATATCAAGTGCAGAAAAAAAAAAACCAATGTCACCTATGAGATGAAAAAACTCTGGTGGCCTCAGATGTACCCAAAGCAATGTTCAGGGCAAGAAGACAATCAATCATCATCCCCCACAGAGGGGAGATTGTGACTCAGAAACACAGAGGAGGCCACACACGGTGGCTCACGCCCGTAATCCCAACCCTTTGGGAGGCCGAAGCGGGTGGCTTACCTTAGGTCAGGAGTTCAAGACCAGCCTTGCAACATGGTGAGACCCAGTCTCTACTAAAAATACAAGAAATTAGCCCAGCATGGAGGCAGGTGCTTGTAATCCCAGGTACCTGGGAGGCTAAGGCAGGAGAATCACCTGAACCCAGGAGGCGGAGGTTGTAGTGAGCCAAGATTGCGATATTGCACTCCAGTCTGGGCGACAGAGCGAGACTCCATCTCAAAAACAAAAATACAGAGGAAAAGAGCTTTCAATCCAAAGGGAACAAGCTGACATTTTCAAAATACAGTCAATTCTCATTATTCATGAATTCTGTATCAGGGATGCACCTACTTGGTAAAATTTATTTGTAACCCCAAAATCAATGCTTTTCGCACAAAACAGCCAAAGGTTTGAGTTGCCCGATGCAGGGGTTCCCACAGGAGGGCGAACAAGGCAACGAAACATATGTCAAAGGAACGTGACTAGAGTACATTAAGAACTTACAAGGAATAGAATGTGTCCAACTAAAATCACAACAATTAAAGGCTCAAGAAAATCACAGCAGGCCGGACACGGTGGTCGGACTTCTCACCTCGGCCCTCATCTTGCAAACAAGTGTCCAACTGTAGCCCACGGAGTGCCACGGTTCTCACTTTGTGCTTTTTGTTGGTAATCTTGCCATTTAAGAGGGGCCCCGGGCCGGGCGAGGTGACTCATGCCTGTAATCCCAGCACTTTGGGAGGCCAAGGCGGGAGGATCACCAAGTCAAGAGATTTAGAACATCCCGGCCAACATGGTGAAACCCCGTTTCTACTAAAAAATGCAAAAGTTAGCTGGGCATGGTGGTGCACGCCTGAAGTCCCAGCTACTCGGGAGGCTGAGGCAGGAGAATCACTTGAATCTGGGAGGCGGACTTTGCAGTGAGCCGAGATCACACCACAGCACTCCAGCCTGGAGACAGAGCAAGACCATCTCAAAAAAAAAAAAAAAAAAAGAGAGAGAGAGAGCAGAGGGCTGAAGTGCTGTCCATTTGTTCCCAAGGCAAGAAGGTGGTGATGAGCCTCACAGAGAAAACACGTCAGAGAGACATCAGAGAGGCTTCAGGGAGGCGCGCGTGAGAGCACTGTCGGCTCTGAGTTCAACGTTAACGAATCTACATTACATATTACATCAGGTGCCTTTAAACAGCAACACATATACAATAAGATTGTGTATTGATCTGCGGTCAAACATGTGGCTGGAGGCTTGTAGGAATGAAACACTGCACGTCCTCTGCGAGCAATGGCCGAGGAGTCACACATTCAGCATCTGTGGCAACGTTTTAGAACACAAGGACCACCAATGAGCATCGACCGTGCATTCACCGAGAAAGCACTGCCCTCGGGAACTCTTCCTAAGAAAACCCACTGAACAAGGAATTCCATCCAATCAAAGGTGAAACAACAAGAAATAAAGGATCTGCTGAAGAAAAGGCCATTGCAAAGGCAGGTGATGGCACTGACCCCTGCAAGAGAGACGGCGACGCTCCAGGCCCTGGGGGCACAGTGGACAGTAAGTGTGAGGGACAGGGGCAGCGTGCACAAGTCACTGTCCACACCCAACAAGACTCAGGAGGTTGGGGGGAGTGCGTGTGCGCAGACGTGCATGCACCCATGCACACATAACCAGCTCGTCATTCACCAAACTAATGCCCTCTTCTTCCTGGGCTCAGACGTCCGCAGCATTTCTCATCCTGCTCTGCAGTCAGGCGCAACCTCCTCATGAAGCCAGGGAAGGTGATGTGTCCTACAAGTTCTGTTTCTTCCCTCTCTCATCTTCTGGGCAGAAACAGAGGACCCCGTGGAGGATTCCGAGCTCCAAGAAATGGCCCAGCTATGGAATGGAAGGAGCCTGGGTCCCTGAATGTCTGTATGGATCAGAACTTCCCACCTGTCCATCCTGCCAACCCAGGTGGACTGAGAAGAGAGAAAAAAATAAGACAGCTGCGTGTTAAGTGCCTGAGATTTAAAGGCCTTTTACTATAGTGGTGAGCTTAATTTACCCCTAAGCAATATAGGAAAAGGGAGCAGTGAGAAAGGGAAAAAACTGTAATTAAAAAAAAACAAAAACAAATTCCTGCCTTTCAGGGTTTCATAAACACTTCTTTCAACTTCACAGATTTGGATGGAAAAGGTCTCTTTTGACAAAGAAAAAGCATTTCCTTCACCACCTTCCTCTCCTCTTATAGTCAAATAAAGTAATATGGATGATGCTCCCTTCTTAACAGCATGTGTTCTGAGCGGCACTTACCCCGGTATTTCTATCCATATGCGCATCCACCCATGGCCTGTAATCCTGCGGGAGGGGGCGTGTCGGAATGGGGTCAGCAAGTGTTGATGATGGGACCACCGTTGTTGAGCCCAGCATTTGTGCTTTCCTGCCCTACTTGAACCTTTTATAACCAAAATTTATAGCTGTTATAAGAGGCATGAAATAACACAGAAGGAGGAACCCCAAAACACCACGCCTATCCTCCTGACAGCCTTTGTACTGCCAGGGCAGCCCCTGGGCCCGCTGCATGGTCAGATTAGCTCTGGGCATCAGGCCACCCTGAGCTTCCCCCTCCACAGGTATCAAATCTTTTTGCTTCCCTGGGCCACACTGGAAGACTAACTGTCTTCGGCTACACGTGAAATACACTAACACTAAAGAGAAATGATGACCTAAAGAGAAAAAAAAAGTTGCCAGAAAACCCTCAGAATGTTTTAAGAGTTTACACATTTGTGTCAGGCTGCAGTCAAAGCCATCCCGGGCTGCACGTGGCCTACGGGCCTCGGGTTGGACACGCTTGACCAGGATGGTGAAGCCACGTGGCTCATCTCATTCCTAGAGGGCATGTGTCGGCACATCAGCCCCTCAGCCCAGCTCACGTCTCTCCCAGCGGGGAGCAGGACTGGGGATGGGCTGAGCAGAGGGTCCTTGCTGGGCCGCAAGCTGCTGGCAATGGGGAAAGAGGAGACACACATTTAGCCCTCGCTGAGGACCAAGCCCTGAGAGGTGCTCAACCCAGGGCATCTTAGCCCCTCCACAGTGCCAGAAGCGAGGACCCTGGGCATGCACCAAGTGAGGCACCAACAACCCCCAGCCAGGGGGCAGCACAAGGCTTCCCGGACTCCAGCACTTGGATACCCCTTGCCCATCATGGCTGGGGCCAGGAGACCATCCTCAGAAGTCGGGGGTGAACGCAGAGCACAGGGCTCTCATCCTCAAGCACCTGCAGCAGCCGACACCAGCAGCCCACCTCTCCCCATTCCTTTCACCTAAAGCTAAAATGAGAAGGGTCCTCCCAGCCCACTGGGGGAGCCTTCTAGAAAGCACAGGTGAAGCCCATCAGGGGCCTCCCCCAGATAACCCTCTGAGTCCTAACTCTTTGGTGTCCAAGCGCTTCGGACAAACTGCCCCTACTACTGCCACCCCCACCCGCACTCCCCAGTGGACAGACAGCCTGTGAAATGGTCTCAGGCCAACCTGATGAGGTGCCTGTCCACAGCCATCATGTCTGCTCCATGCTTCCAGCTCTGTCCCATGCCTCCGATTTGAGACCACACGCGGCACAGGCCCCACTGTGAGCAAGAGGGAACGGGGCTGGGCAACTGGCCCCCAGCGTGCTCTGGTGGACTGGACAGCAGATGAAGCCACACCCCTCCTCTGCACCCGGAGGTCCCCTGTACAGACAGCCCTGTCCCCAGGGCCCAACCTTCTAGCGGGGAGGCAAACCCAACCACAGGGACCCCCAGGCATAAGGACAGACATCCAGGGCACAGCCAGCATGAGCCAGGACAGCCTGAGGGCTCTGGGGGCCACAGGAATGACACTGGGCCCAGGGCTGGAGGGGACAGGAGGAGGTGGACAGCAGCCACACGGGGAGGGGTGCTCAGAGCTGCACCCCCCTGGAAGTGGGGGGAGCATGGGACACAGGCCTCTGGAACGGTGGAGTCAGGCACCAGGAAGAGCAGGGCCAGGCCTGAGAGCCTCCTGCACTTGGTGGTAGAAGCCAGCTACGGGTGTACCTGCCCCCCCAGGTTTCCTCTGCAAGGTTGTGAAACACCCCTTTCCATCTCTGGGCCCCTGGCCTGAATGTCTGGCACACGGCAGGTGCTCAGTGAATGTCTGTGGATGGAGGTGGGGACAGTGACCGTGGCAATAAGGAGGGGGAGGCAGCAGGGAGGAGAGGCAGGGAGGCAGGCCTGGCAGGGAGCCTGGGGGGGACAGGGGCAGAAGTTTGGAGCAAGGAAGGAGCACGGTGTGCCCGGAGCCATCGGGACCGCAGGTCCGGGAAGGACCGGAGCAGCGCTGTGGCGTTGAAGCCACAGGTGACACTGTCCAGATGTGAACCAAAGGGCAGACCACGGGCTCACCGTCTGCTGCAGGTCATGGATGACGACACGGATCACCAGCGTGTTGCCCTGGCTCTCCTCCGTCCTGGCGCCGCCCGGCTTCTCCGCAGTGGCCCGGATCGTGTCGTAGATGGTCTCTTCCTTGGAGCTGTCTGACTCCGACCCCACAGAGTAGTCGGAGAAGCTCTGGGCCATCTCGTCCTCACTGGACGTCGGGCTGCGCGGCATGGCTGCCTGTGTCTTCAAGGCGGGGGAGAAGGAAGACGAAGAAGAGGAAATGTGAAAATGAGAGAAATCCTAGGGGCACGGCGGGCACTGGCACTGGAACATACATGGGCTGGGCGTCACAGTCCGTGTTTGCCAGGGTGACTGCCAGCGGAGGGCCCTGTGGGTAGACACACACCGATCCCCCGAGGGCGGCCAGAAGTCGGCACCACCTGCTCCTCCGGGAGCCTGAGCCAGAGGCAGCAGCCAGGACCCAGGAAAACCCCACAAGATCTGGTACCGGCGTGAAACCCCAGCTTTCAAAAGGAACCTGGGCTAGCCGTGCGGATGACCACAGCTTACAAAGATGCAGCAGAGGGTCGCGGGGCTGTCCAAGCTGCCCCGGGGTAAGAAAAAGGGCTGCCTTTTGTTTCCCTTTGAGGACAGAGCTGCCGGAGAGGAAGAAACCTCGGCTTCAGGTCAGAATGGCAGCAAGTTCATGCTATAATAACCCCCTCTGCTTCAAACACAGAGCAATCATAGGTACCGGGTAAAAATAGAATAAAAAGCCAGAGCCAGGCTCACAGATGAGAGAATCTCCCGGACCAGGACAGGAGCAGAACCCAAAGTCATGAGCAGACTGCAGCCAGCAGACTCAGGGGTCCCCAAGAGGCAGGGCAGCTGAGAGTGCAGCTTCTTCAAGGCCAAGTGCAATAGAAATTACTGCACAAAGAGCCAGGTCAGCTTGCCAATGACCACCTTAGACCAAAGCTTTTTTTTTTTTTTTTGAGACAGAGTCTCACTCTGCTGCCAGGCTGGAGTACAGTGGCACAATCTCAGCTCACGGCTACCTCCGCCTCCCGGGTTCAAGCAATTCTCCTGCCTCAGCCTCCTGAGTAGCTGGGACTACAGGTGCATGCCACCATGCCAAGCTAATTTTTGTATTTTTAGTAGAGACAGGGTTTTACCATGGTGCCAGGATGGTCTCGATCTCTTGACCTCGTGATCTGCCTGTGTCAGCCTCCCAAAGTGCTGGGATTACAGGTGTGAGCCACCGTGTACTCAGCCGACCAAGGCCTCTAAGAAGGACAGAGACTGAATTCTGGGAGCAGCCATCCACTATTTGGTGACTGGATCTATGACACACCCCCCACCTCTGCAGGGCAGGAGTGCAGAAAGTGTTGGATAAAAGTTGGCTTGAACCGGGGGACGGCGGGGGACCTGGTGGAGGAGATGCCATGCTGAACCAGCAATTCTACTTCCAGGTACATTCTGTCGAGAAGGGCAAGGTCACGTGCCCACGGAAAGACACATAAGATCGTTCCCTACCAAAGCAGCCAACGGAAATGCACAGTCACCCAGGGACTACTTGATCAAGCTGTGGCCTCTTCATTCCTATGCAATCCACAGCTGTGACAATGAATGAACCCAGGTCACATGTGGATGATCCCCAAAACATAACACTGTGCAGAAGGAGGGCAATTTACACGAGGAGTCAAACCACAGACCATCATTTGCATATAAAGGCTGGAAGACGCCACACAGTCCTACAGATGGAACGAGGAACATGGGGATTTTCACCCCGCGAATGGCGCAGAGGCAGTCCAACGGAAAGGCACACGCCAACGCAGGAGAGCAGTTCCCCTCTCAGAGGAAGACAGGGTGGGCAGCGCTGGCCACACTGCGCGTGGAGCCACGCACTTCCTGAAAGCAGTTCCGGCAACTACGGTGCAGTGTCAAACTCGATACAGCTGAGGACACAAGTTTGCCGTATTATTCTCTTGGTTGGAAATCATTCACAAGGAGCAAGAAAGGAGGGCAGGAGTGCAGGGGGCAGAGAGGCCGCCCCAAAATATGCCACCTGGACATAAGGACCATCCTGAGCTGAAGATGACGGAGAAGCAGCTGTGAGAACAGCCCCGCTGCCTTCCCCGCCGCCTGTGTGCCTCAAAGCAAGACGTAAATTCAGACGGAGTGCCCACCCCCACCACACCAGGAAGGACAAAACTTCATCACTGGAGACAGCTCCAGACCCTTGTCAGCCCCGCCCTGGAGGAACCCATGGAGCCGACTTTACCAACAGACCAGCCTTCAGCTGCGCTTCCTTCCTACAGACTGGCTGCCCCACAATCTGCCCTCCAGGAACTCACAGTCCTTGCCCTTTGTCCCTTCTCTACAGAGGTGCTCCTCCTGCGCTGAGGCGCTATCCAAGCCCAAGCTCTTGCCACCTTCTGAGACCTCTTCGCTGACTGGTGCTGCATGAGTTCACAAACTGTCTTTCTCTTGCGACTCTGTCTTACGTCAACTCAATTTCAGGGCCCCAGACAGAGAACCTAGCAGGGTATTAGGAAAGGGATTTCTCCTCTGAAGGAGGAAGGGATTGGAAGAAAGGGAGGAGGGGAGGGAGACTGATGGATGGATGGATGGATAGACGGATGGACAGACTGTGTGAGTAGGCGAGAGTGAGGAAAGAAGGGAGGGCAGGAGAAAAGTAGGCTGGGGAGGGAGAAAAGAAGGGAAGAAGGAAGGAAAGGAGGGAAGAAAGAAAGAAGGGAGGGAGAGGAAGGGAGAGAAGGAGAAGAAGGGAGAGAAAGGAAGGAAGGGAGAGGAACAGAGGGAGAGAGGGAGGGAGAGGAAGGAGGGGAGGGAGAGGGAGGGAGAGAGGGTAGAGGGAGGGAGGGAGAGGGTAGAGTGGAGGGAGGGAGAGAGAGAGGAAGGGAGGGAGGGAGAGTAACAGAAGGAAGGAGGGAGAGGAAGGAGGGGAGGGAGAGGGGAGGAGGGGGAGGGAGAGGGAGGAGGGGAGGGAGAGGGAGGAGGGGAGGAAGAGGGAGGAGGGGGAGGGAGAGGGAGGAGGGGGAGGGAGAGGGAGGAGGGGAGGGAGAGGAAGGAGGGGAGGGAGAGGGAGGAGGGGAGGGAGAGGGAGGAGGGGGAGGGAGAGGAAGGAGGGAGGGGAGAGGAAGGGAAAGAGAGAGAAAGGAAGGGAGGGGAGAGGAAGGAGGGGGAGGGAGAGAAGAGAGGGGAGAGGGAGGGGGAGAGGAAAAGGGAGGGAGGGAGGTAGAAGGAAAGGGAGAGAGGTAGAGGAAGGAAGGAAGGAAGGAAGGGAGGAAGGGAGGGAGGAATGCCCCAATTATTTGCATGTCCCAAATAAGTGCACGGGACATACGTATACTAACAAACTCTCTGCTGTTCATCTGAAATTCAGGCATAACTGGGTGTGCTGTATTTTATCTGGCAACACCACGGGAGAGCCAGGGTGGGGGTTCTCTAGCCTGGTGAAGACCAGCACAGTCTGGAGGCTCCGTGGAGAATCAAACACCAAGACCTCCAGAGGTATCAGGTAGGTATGTCAGATTTGGGGGCAAAAACATGAAATTTATAAACATTACAAATTCACTGATCTTTGTTTTTTATTGAGACAGTCTCACTCTGTCACCCAAGCTGGAGTACAGTGGTGCAATCTCGGCTCACTGCAACCTCCGCCTCCCGGGTTCAAGCCATTCTCCTACCTCAGCCTCTAAAGTAGCTGGGATTACAGATGCCTGCCACCACGCCTGGCTAATCTATATATATATATGTATACACACACACACACACACAATAATATATATATTTATATATACATGTATATATACATATAGTTATATATTTATATATGTATATAACACATATTTATATATTTTTTATATATTTATATTTATGTGTAAATATGTATATACACACACATTTATAAATATATACATTTATGATATATATATTATGTATACATATTTATATATATTATATATATTTGTGTGTGTGTGTGTGTGTGTGTGTGTGTGTGTGTGTGTGTGTGTGTATAGAGAGAGAGAGAGAGAGATGGGTTTACCGTGTTGGCCAGGCTGGTCTCAAACTCCTGACCTCAAGTGATCCACCTGCCTCGGCCTCCCAAAGTGCTAGAATTACAGGCGTAAGCCACCACACCCAGCCAGAAATTCACAGTTTTTAAACAGATTACTTTGCAGGCCACATAGCACACATCTACTGCTAGACCCGAGTCCAGGAACAAAACTAATGGCCCACAGCACCAAGGACGGCAAGGAGGGGCTCCTGGGCCCCAGCCCCCGCTGCTGCCAGCGTCCATCTTCAGCCACTAGGACCCCTGTGTCACCCTGGTGCCAGCTCCGGGAGTGATGGTCACACCTGCGCGCATCTGCTCCCAAACCATAGTGCAGAAGGGCCCCGGTGCTGGGTTGGAAGAGGAGCCGGGATTTCTTGCAGAAACCGGAGAGCAGAGAGGAGGAGACAGCCGGTCATAGCACCCGGGCTCTTTCCAGAACCGTCCTGTGAGCTCGAGGCCAGAGACCTGACCTGGAGGGCCTTGACCTTCGTAAGGGGCTTAGGTGACCTGATCCGCAGCTCCCCCGAGAAGAGCAGACACTCGATCACTGCCTGACAACATTTAATTATTAACTCCCAGGAGAGCTACCGGGCCACACAGAGGACGCAAGTCCCATCTGCATCTCAGACAAACAACCAGGATGCTTTACTGCATGTCCCAAATAACTGTACAGGACACTCTGATACTAAAAAACTCTGTGTTCATCAGAAATTCAGGCAGAACTGGGTGCACTGTATTTTATCTGGCAACACCACGGGAGAGCTGGAGGGGGCTGTGTTGGGTTCTCTAACCTGGTGAAGACCAGCTTGGTCTGGAGGGTCTGCGGAGAATGAAAGCAAAGACCAAGGCGCAATCTGAAATCCTGGCTTCCCCAGGAAAAGTCAGTGCCAGGTCAGAGGAGGGGAAGGTTACTCAACACCCCCGGGCAACCGTTTTCTGTGTAACCAATCTCTCAGGTGGGTGGGAGAGTGGGGTGGGGGAGGCTATAAACGCCAGGTCGGTGAACTTCCACAACTATGAGTGTGTGTTCTTCTCCTTGGCCCTGCTAGGGTAGCTACTAATGAGGAGAAGAGAAAATCATCACAGTCAAAGCAAGTTCAAGGAAGACTCAGCATTTCGCTGCTAACTTGTTCCAAGAAAACCTAAAATCCCCAGCTGGCTCATTCGTCCTCTCATGCCTCTGACGAAAAGGTAGATAGACTTTCTGACTAATTATTTCAGCCACTGTGAAAACATGGAAGCTGACCTGAGAGAGAAGACACATAGTAAAAACAAACAAAAAACCTCGCAGCCAGAGCTGACTTTGTCAAGGTTAGAGCTGCAAAACCTTCGTAAACACCTTTCAAAGTGCAAGAGTTCAGCCAGGCGTGGTGGCTCACGCCTATGATCCCAGCATTCTGGGAGGCCAAGGCAGGTGGATTATCTGAGGTCAGGAGTTTGAAACGAGCCTGGGTAACATGACAAAACCCCGTCTCTACTAAAAATACAAACTTTAGCCTGGCATGGTGGTGGGTGCCTATATTCCCAGGTACTCAGGAGGCTGAGGCAGGAGAATCGCTTGAACCTGGGAAGCAGAGGTTGCAGTGAGCCAAGATCGTGCCACTGCACTCCAACTTGGGCAACAGAGTGTGACCCTGTCTCAAAAAAAAACCCAAAAAACAAGAGTTTCCTCAGCTGAACTCTGGTTTAAGATACTTTTTCGCCAAAGAAAAAAGGTTTTTATTTATGCAGAATCTCTGAGAGACACCCTGTATGTTAAACACATGGAAACCAAGATTTTGTGACTACACATTTCATTTATTTTGTGCATTCATGTGCGTAAAATGTGCTCATCCTCAAGGCAGTGACACCCCCGAGGCTGCCCTGGTGCCTTATACAGACATTTACACTCGGGGTCAAGGTCACGGCTGCAGGATTGACAGCACTCCATGGGAACCTGTGGACTGGCATCGAACATTCGAGGAATCCAGGTTCCACCAGGATGTTAGAAAACTGCCGTTCTGTGAGCTGACATAAACACAGGGCTAAGAGCAAGCTCGAGGGGGTGGGCTTTGGGAAAGGGTGGGGATGCCAGCCAGTCCAGAGCCGGCCAGATGTGAGGGAAGGCAAGGCCCGCAAGGGAGGGAGAGGAAGGCATGCCTGGCATCCTTCTGTTCATTTAACCTGCCGTTCTCCTCCCTGCACCTGTAAAACCCATCAGCTGAGAAGGAACTAGAGCACAACACATGAGCCCTGGTCAAGGGGGTGGACTGCTTTGGAAGCTTCTGCAAAAGCAGACCTTCTGACACAGTGCCCCAAGTACTGGAGGGGCAGACGTACCCACCCACGCTCCCAGAGGAGTGGACCTATCCCTCCCTGCTCCCAGAGGAGGGGTGAACCTATGCCCCCATGCTCCCAGAGGAGGGGTGGACTTACCCCCCTCCCACGCTCCCAGAGGGGGTGGGCCTAACACCCCACACTTCCAAAGGAGTGGTGGACCTACCCCCACCATGCTCCCAGAGGAAGAGTGGACTCACCCCAACCCACGTACCCAGAGGAAGAGTGGACCTACCCCTGCAACGGTCCCAGAGGAGGAACGGAACTACCTCACCCACACTCCCAGAGGGATGGACCTATCCCCCCATGCTCTCACAGGAGGGCTTGGACCTAACCCCTTGCCACGCTCTCAACACGGAAAAGGCTCCAGCCCCCAGTAACTGAAGCAGAACCTGGCCAGGGAGGTCTGGGGATCCGACCACATCGATGCTGGGATTCAGTCTAGCACCACTTCTTCCAGGGGTCTTGCCTAGAAGCTGCCCCCCAAAACCCACCCTGCCCCACTACCCCTCAAAGCCCCCCAGAGAGGTGGCCTGTCCACCTGCCCCAAGTAGAGTGACCGTGGCTGTGGCCACACGGAGCCATGTGGCCACCCCATGTCATGGCTGTGCCCTCTGCCATGAGGCGTCCAGGCACCAACATGGCATTAGTCCCACTGTGAGCTGAGCTGTGTCCCCTGCTCAAATCCCTGTGTGGAAGTCCGAACCCCCAGGAGCTGGGGAAAGGGACAGTATTGGAGACAGGGCCTTTGGAAAGGCAGTTAAGGTTCCACAAGGTCTTACAGATGGGCCCTAATCCAAGGACGGTGTCCTTGTCAGAAGAGTGGCTCTGGGCACAGGAGGAGCAGCCAGGGGGTGTGTGGGCACGGGGGGGGGGGGTCATGGGGAGACACAGCCAGAAGGCAGCCGCGGGCATGCCAGGGTGCGAGACCTCAGGGGGACCCAGCCCTGCAAGAGCTTCATCTCGGACAAATAGCCTCCAGGAACAAGAGACCATCAGTGTCTGCTGTTCAGACTTCTGGGTCTGTGGCGCTCTATGATGGCAGCCTGAGCCGACTCCTCCCCGTCCCCAAGACCCTCCTGATGGGCTTGTGAAACAGATGCATGGAACAAACTTACTTACTTTTGAGAAGAATCTCCATCTATACAGGTTTCCTGGGATTTCCCTCATCACCATCAAACAGAAACTCTGCCACCACCCCTCCTGGCATCTCTCTCTACCCCAGGTCAGAACTGACTACCTATGGTACACAAGCTCCCCCTTCCTCTCATCTCAGAGGGCCTGGAGGCCACGCCTGGCTCTTAACATCTAATTCCTTCCTAAGCTGCGCCTCCCAACTACAGCTCTGAGAACTAATTCCATTACACACACGCCCTCCAACCCTCCTCTGGGCAAATACGTTTGGGAAACACAACTGAATAGAACGAAAATACACAGGCCACTTTGCTGCTGAATTCCTAAGAGGGCTTTATATGGCGGTGTCTCAGAGAGACGCAAAGGCACCATTTCCCAAGTGCACCTGCCCCAGACATGGTCTCCCCCTGGAGCTGATGAACAGCCTCCCACCACAGGAAGAGAAGCTGTGGTCTGAACTACCTGTGGGCCCTTCCTTGTTAGACTCAAGATCTTAGAAGCAGGAGCCAATCACATACCTACAAAGCATGGCCCACTGTGGCCAGCACCCTGCCAAGCATTGTCACCTGAATGACACTGACAGCAGGAACGCAGCAGTGGTTCTCTAGCTAAAAGACAGAGGCTCTAGGGGTCGGGCACGGTGGCTCACGCCTGTAATCCCAGCACCTTGGGATGCCGAGGCCAAGGTGGGTGGATCACGAGATCAAGAGATCAAGACCATCCTGGCCAACATGGTGAAACCCCATCTCTACTAAAATTACAAAAATTAGCCAGGCATAATGGTGTGCACCTGTAGTCCCAGCTACTCATGAGGCTGAGGCAGGAGAATTGCTTGAATCCAGGAGGCGGAGGTTGCAGTGAGCTGAGATGGTGCCACTGCACTCCAGCCTGGTGACAGAGTGAGACTCCATCTCAAAAAAATAAACAAAGTTGGAGTGGCTCTAGGGATATAACAGCCTCTCCACACCTTCTTCTTAATGCCAAAGCCTATATCCCCAAATCAGAAAAGCTACTAATAAATCAGATGCCTGAATTAAATAGTATGTCCGCGTAAGAGCCCTGCCTCAGATGAACTGCAATGCCTCGCCGGTGTGTTCCATTAAGATATTGGGGTGTCCATATCTTGAGAAGGACTGGTGAGAAGGTACATTCATTAGGTAAGTTTATTTCTCTTCCACACCTCGGCATTCACGTGGGAGTGTGCCATTTTCCCAGTGGCACCGGTAACGGTACCACAAATGTGGTCTGCACTGTCTTTCTTTGGCCAGACTCAAGGCAGCCTCCAACAGTCTCTCAGCTTCTGCTAGAAAAGCCAGAGAGAATAGTCTGTCTGGCTTTCTAATTGGGCCTCAGTGGGTTTCTGTCCAGGCTGCTGTAAAGACCACATGATGTCTAAAGAAATCTTCATTTACGATAGGTTTCCATTTCAGTGTTCTTATGGCAGAATTCAAGGGGTTCTGGCCAGCCAACATGACCCCACTCTTAGCCTGTTTGTGATACGCTGGCCTACTCAGCTCACAATTCTGCAGAAACCACTCACCATGACCAGGAAGGAACCACTTGCCCAAGGTAAAAGGCTTCCTGGGGCTGGGTACAGTGGCTCACGCCTATAATCCCAACACTTTGGGAGGCTTAGGTGGGTGGATTACCTGAGGTCAGGAGTTCGAGACCAGGCTGGCCAACTGTGTCTGCTGTTCAGGCTGCCGGGTGTGTGGCACTCTATGATGAAACCCTGTCTCTACTAAAACTACAAAAATTAGTCAGGCATGGTGGTGCATGCCTATAATCCCAGCTACTCAGGAGGCTGAGGCAGGAGAATCGCTTAAACCAGGGAGGTGGAGGTTGCAGTGAGCCAAGATGGCGCCACTGCACTCCAGCCTGGGGAACAAGAGCAAAAACTCTGTGTTTAAAAAAAAAAAAAAAAAAAAAAAGGCTTCCTGGGAGACAACCTACAGAGGAAGGAAACTAATCAAAACAAGAGAACAACAGGTCAACAGGCCCCTCCTGGGACACCGTTCCACTGTGCAGCTCTCAAGTGTGGGTCCAACAAGGCCCTGTGTCCAGCACAGACCAGAGGACCAGCCCTAGACAGCCTGTGGGGGACACAAACACCCCCAGTCATGATCAAACTCTTGGAAAACTGGGAATAAGAAGAGAATTTCCTAAACTTGAACAGAGCATCTACTAAAATATTGTAGTGAACATCAAAAATAAGTAAGCAAACAAATAAGTGAATGCACTGTTTATGGATTAAAAGGAGGGAAATCATTATTTTCAGATAATATGTGCTTATGAATAGAAAATCCAAGAAAATCTTGGGACGAATTAAATAATGTGTAACTATAAAACTAGTAAAAAAGAAAAAAAAAAGTCCAGCAAAATGCCAAATAAGAAGTTAATATACAAAAGTTAACTGAATTGTTACATTAGCAATAAACAACTGAAAAACATTCAAAAACATTATAATACCACCAACAATAACCAAAGTTAACTAAAAAAAAAAATCTTAACACACTATGTGTTAAGTAAAAGTAATACTATACAGCATTATCTTTTTGAATAAAAGAAAGAAATAAAGGAAGACCCAGATGAATGAAGAGCTATACAATGATCATGGACATTAGGCTTTAATATCTTCAAGATGAAAATATTCCACAAAATATAAACTTGATGTAACTTCTAATAAAACCCTGATAGGACTGTTCATAGAACTTAACACTCTGATCTTAAAGCTCAAAGAAGAGAGAGAGCCAGATAAAACCAAGATAATTCTCGAGACCAAGAGGAGACTCATTCTACCAGATGCCAGGGCTTACCAAAAAAAGTTATAGTATGAAATCATATAAGGTTATGATATTACAAGAGTGGGGTCCTGATCCCATAGGACTAATGTCCCTAGAAGAAAACAGTATGGTATTAGACAAAGACCAACAGATGGATTAAAAAAGCACAGAACTTTAGACTGGGCTTGTAAATATGTGACTCCCATATGTGTTGGGAAAAGGGAAGAATTAATAAACATATGAGGCTGACATTAGTAGGTATTTATTTGAAAAAGTTGAGAAATAGAGACCCATGCCACTCCAGACACATAAATCCATTCCAGATGCAATGACTACAGTAACATGAAAAGCAACACAACAAACTTCTAGAAGATAAAATAGGCAACGCCTTCACGTAAGGCAGGATTCTGGCTGCTCAATAAATACTGCTTTGTTACTGTGTCAGAAGATAACACAGACTTAGTGGATTAGAGCAACAGAAATGTACAGAGGGCTGGGCGCAATGGCTCACGCCTGGAATCCCAGCACTTTGGGAAGCTGAGGTAGGTGGATCACCTGAGGTCAGGAGTTCGAGACCATCCTGACCAACATGGTGATGAGGAAACAGAGCTGATGGGAAAAATGGTTGGGGAGGCCACTCTGACATAAGCCATTCTGTCCCCCAGAGCCCTGGAGAAACCAGGAAAATCCCTGCTGTGTTATTTCAGCCCCAGCAATGATACCTTAAATCACAGTCCACACTGGCAACTTTCATCCTTGGGCTGCTAAGCCTCCTGAGACATATCTGTCCCCCAGAGAAGATGGTTTCCAATAGAAACCAGTTGCTTCGAAACTGAAAACTAAGTTTGCAGACAGCCTTCTTTAAGAAGGTGGCTTTTGTTAACCAGAAATAAGATTCTAAGTCCACGACCAATTGAATGGATCCCCCACCCTGCTCTCAGCCAAGGGCATTCCAAAGTAAACTTGAAAAACTAGTTCAGGCCATGACGAGAAGTGGGGATAGAACATGCCTTATTACACTTGCCTCCCTTTGGAATTCAGGCACAACTGACCAGCATTAACATTAAGACATCTGAAGATGGACAAAATGGACTCTTTGTAGCAGTAAGATACCAAATTCCAACCTGACTCTAGCACAGGATCGCATGAAAGATAGCAGGCCCTGAAAGAAATCAAACTATTTTTTACCAAAATATATTTCTTTGACATATTTTGAAATGGCCCTGCAGAGCTGTCTCTTGTGGAGAAAATTTACAGTCTATAATCCCCTTCCCTTTCCTGGTCTCTTCCTGGCCCAGGAGAAATTAACTAAGAGACTGGCATCTTTTTAGGTCTGTTAAGAGACATTTACCCTCTATTCTCTCTGAAGCCTGCTACCTGGAAGCTTCTTCCACATAATAAGAACCTTGGTCTCCACAACCCCTTATCGTAACCCAGACATTGCTTTCTATTGATTCCAGGTCTTTACATAATAACAACTCTTTCAACCAACTGCCAATCAGAAAATCTCTGAATCCACCTACGACCTGAAAACCCTCCCCTGACCTCACTTTAAGTTGTCCCACCGTTTTGGACTGAGCCAATGTACATCTTACATGTATTCGTTGATATCTGCCTGTAATTTCCACCCCCTAAAATGTATAAAATCAAGCTGTAACCCAACTACCTTGGACACATGTTCTCAGACCTCTTGGGGCTATAAAATGAGCCTTAGTGACTCCGATGTGGCTCATATAAACCCCTTTAAATATTTCACAGAGTTTGACAGTTTTTCACTGGCATTTTCTTAGATGCAGAAGGAGATGTCTTCATAGTCTGTCCACAGGCAGGGGAGCATCCTCAAATCTGGTGGACAGTGTGGAGGCTCCCCAAGCCACTGCAGCAGCCTCTCCTTTCACTAACAAGACACCCCCGTAGCATTTTTTGCGTTCTGTTCTGGAGCATCACATGATCTCAGTGGACACTTGGTGAATTAACCGATGAACGGCTAACAGCTTAAATGCCACGGTCTTACTCCATTTTTTGTTTCTATAACAAGATACCATAGGCTGGGTAATTTATAAAGAAAAGAAGTGTATTTCTTATAGCTCTGGATGTTGGGAGGTCCACGAGCAGAGCGTGGCATCTAGTGAGGACCTTCCTGCTGCATCACATGGCAAGAGGGTGAGATCATGCATGCCAGCTCAGGTCTCTCTTTCTCTTCTAATGAAGCCATCCATCCCATCATGCGGATCCCATGATGATAACCTTATTTAATCCCAATTACCTCCCAAAGGCCGCAACTCCGATCAACATATGAATTTGGGGATTAAGCTTCCAACACGTGAAATTTGAGGCACATGTTCAAACTAGAGCAGCCACCACTAGGAAACTAAGTAAATGATTATAGTCACATCAGGTAAAATTACAGAACAGTGAAGACAAATTAAGTAACATACGTTGACATGTGACAATGAAATGGGGAAATGTCAACTTGCAAAAGAATAGATATGGCCAGGTGTGGTGGCTCACGCCTGTAATCCCATGCTTTGGGAGGCCGAGGCAGGTGGATCACGAGGTCAGGAGATCGAGACTATCCTGGCTAACGTGGTGAAACCCTGTCTCTACTAAAGAAAAAAAATACAAAAAATTAACCAGGCGTGGCGGCATGAGCCTGTAGTCCTAGCCACTTGGGAGGCTGAGGCAGAAGAATCACTTGAACCCAAGAGGCAGAGGTTGCAGAGAGCTGAGATTGTACCACTGCACTCCAGCCTGGGTGACAGAGCAAGACTCTGTGTCAAAAAAAAAAAAAAAAAAAAAAGATAACTTATATAAACATTTTCATACACAAATTAAAAATATAGATGGCAATGGCTATCTTCACCTGTTTACAGCCCAACTTCACAACAGCGGTTACTGCTTTGAAACAGGGAGAACTGATGAGTGTCAAGTGAGAGTTATTGCAAAATAAAAAATATTACTAACAAGGCAAATATGCAAACGGGGCAAAATCTTAAAATGTTTAATTCTTACGGTGGGTATACAGTCATTATTGTGCTTTTCTACTTTTCTATGTTTATAGTGTTTTTCATTAAAAATAAAAACTTTAGAAATTGGATGACTGTGGCACAGGGTCTGCCTGTAATGCTCTTTCCCGTGCAAGCCCTTGATACATCAATCTATTCATTTTGGAAGCCAGACACATGGGCTTGTGGGGGCATCCAGTGGATGAGTACATGGCAGGCCATGCTGCTGCAGGCAGGTGGAGCTGATGCTTCCTGAGGGCTTCCTGCAAGCCAGCCTACCAGCGAGGCCTTCCTTTCAGTCTCTGTCAGTCCTGCCAGAATGTGATAAGAGGGTGTTGTGACTTATCCTTATCTGATAGATAAGGAGCCTTAGAAGATACACTCCTGACCATCACAGCCAGGAAGGGAGGCAGCCCGCCCTCATCCAAATTCGAGATTCTCCAGACGGTTTTCTTTTTTTGTTCCAGACAATTTTCAAAAGACAGTCTGCTTGTGCAAAAGGAGCTCAATGGAAACTGCCCCGAAAGACTGCAGTGTGAGGTCCTGGAGGAGGGAAATTTGGAACAATTCACTCCCCCCATCCTTTCCCACAAATCACACACCCTCTTCAGCGGGGGAGGCTGGAGGAGGACAGAAGGCAGAGTGCAAAATATTTACACATGTGTGCCTTCTATTGTGCATTTCTCTATCAATAGGCTTTAGTTTTCTTTTTCTTTTTTTGAGACGGAGTCTCACTCTGTCGCCAGGCTGGAGTGCAGTGGCACAATCTTGGCTCACTGCAACTTCTGCCTCCCAGGTTCAAGTGATTCTCCTGCCACAGCCTCCCCAGTAGCTGTGATTACAGGCACGCACCACCATGCCCTACTAATTTTTGTATTTTTAGTAGAGACGGCATTTCACCATGTTGGCCAGGATGGTCTCAATCTCTTGACCTCGTGATCCTCCCACCGAAAGTGCTGAGATTACAGGTGTGAGCCTCCATGTCCAGCCCATTAGGCTTTATTTTTCTAGAGCAGGTTTAGGTTTATAGGAAACTGAGCTGGTAGTACAGAGAGTTCCCACATACTCCCTCTGTCTCCAGCTCAGTTAAAAAATACATCATTTTGTAACTCCTGGAGCATCTCTTCCTTAGGCACGCCTCACAGGCATTTTCTGTTTTCGACCTTGGCCGACAAGAAAATGAAGACCTCTAGTCTGATCTACTTCCTCATTTGTAGTCTGTCTGCTCTAATGAACCTATTGCATTTAGGATCTAAAATCAAGATACAACCCTCCCAGATGACAATGGTGTCGAAACTGTCAGGTGCCCTGCGTTTGTTCCTTAGCCTCCCTGAGGCTGGCTGGCTTGGGTTCCTGTGGAGAGTTCTGGCTCCTGGGTTATCAATGCAAGGGAGGGGTGTGGTGCTCAAGACAAGCCACTAAAATCATCCCAAGTACAAGCCAAGTTCTTAAAATCCCAGTACCTGGCAGTGGAGGGCTAGGGGATTAACTGTCCCTTGCATATGAAACATTACAGCACACTGCATCTCAGCAGCGTCCTGTCTGGGCGGATGGGCTTTGGAATTAAACAGACCCAGCAACCTAGGCCACTGCAGAGGAGGGAGAAGCATGATCGGGTTCATTCCAGTTCCAGACCCAACACGCAGACCAGCCACAGAACAACCCAGCAGGACCCAATGTCTAGAGCGAGGGGCTGACCGCAGGGCGACCCACCTAAGGCATCTCCAGTTCACACAGGAGCCTCAGGGCACCTGCTGTACCTTCTAAACTATGGGTTATCAGAAACGAAGTTAAATTACCATGTCTGGGAACATCACACAATAAAATCTCAGAGCTGTGAGACCTCTATGGAGAGAGGACATGTCACAGGTAAACTAAGACATGCCTGTACACTAAACATATTTCAAATCAAGGATCAGAGCTCTTGACAGCTTTCTGTGCTGCACCCAATTCCATCAAAAGCCAGCCTCAGGCATCTGCTGGGGGCCTAGGAGAGATGCCAAGTCCTTGAGTCTGAAGGGAGCTTTCCAGTCACCTGCTTGGGCACGGCCTTGACTCCATGATGGGTGGGGCTGTGGCTACCCGGTCGTGCCATCGTCGGTAATGACAGTACTTAAGCTGGGGGTGGGTTCCTTTAATTCCTATTATTCCAGTGGTTGTGGGAACCCAGCTGTCTTCTGCAATCTTAACTTTAATTTTCTTGTCTTGTTTTCTTTCCTTTTTTTTTTTTTTTTTTGAGACGGCGTCTCACTGTGCCACCCAGGCTGGAGTGCAGTGGCACGATCTCAGTTCCCTGCAGCCTCTGCTTCCTGGGTTCAAGCAATTCCCTTGCCTCAGCCTTCCCAAGTAGCTGGGATTACAGGCATGTGCCACCACGCCCAGCTAATTTTGTATTTTTAGTAGAAATAGGATCTCACCATGTTGGCCAGGCTGGTCTTGAACTCCTGACCTCAAGCCATCCACCCACCTTGGCCTCCCAAAGTGCTGAGATCACAGGCATGAGCCACTGCTCCCAGCCTTGTCTTGTTTTCTTAAGAAGAAATATTGTTCCCCCTCTGGGGCTCCTGGAGAAAGAATCTCTTACAGGCCTCCCTGAGAGGTGCCCCCCAGGTGTGTGTGCTGGTCCTCAGTGTATCTTGCTCCTAGGAAACTATGCTCAGCAGCAGCCCCACAGCCTTTAAGCCCCCACAGCATGAAAATGAAGCCCAAATGCCAGGCAGGAAAGCCGTTCTCACTTCTCTCTGCAAAGCCTGGGCAAACCCTACAGTGAGATCCTTTATCCCAGAAATCTTCCTCCTTGGAACTTCTCAGCCCTTGAGATTTGGATGCCAGGGGCTGCCTGGGGATCTGGGAATCATTCACCTTGAAATGCTCCCACGTGAAACAGGGGGCTCAGCCAAGGTCGAGAACTGGTGACATCTTTTACGTCGCATTGTCACGTAACTTTTTCTCAGGAGCAGAGACACGTCTCCACCTCAAGCATCCCTCGTGAATGCTTCCCGGCTGATCTCACAGTCCGACCCTACCCGCTTCCAGGACCCGGTGCAGACCGCACCCTCTGTGAGCACTCCGCATGTGGCCGAGCTCCATCCTATGCTGAGCGTGAGTGGAGGACAACTCTCTGACCTCCCTTGTGCTGCACAGAGACGAATGTGAGTGTCCGCACGCCCCCTGGCCTGGACCAGCACCGACAAGCACACGCTAGGGCTCAGCTCGTGTCAGCCCTTCCCTTGAAGGAGGCTCCTGCCAAAGAGGCAGGGGTGATAGGACAGACTGGGGGTTCCACAAATCAAAACCGCACAGGCCAAGCACCAAAGCAGGCACCGTCCAGGCACTGCGTCACCTCGCTTCACCCTCTCACAGACGTCCTGGAACAAAGTCCTGCACCAGACAGTCCGTGGGCTGTGCCACGGAGACGCTGGAGGCAGGCAGACAGGACCTCTGAGTGTGAAGAGAATTTCAGCAGTGGAAGCATCTAGGTAAGGACAAGCCAGGGAATTAACCGGACAGCTACTTCTTTCCAGACAGCACAACCATGCTGCACTCCCCCGGTATTACAAGATGTGACTTTTCATGGTTTCCTTTTTTTTTTTTTTTCCCTCCTTTAGATGGAGTCTCACTCTGTTGCCAGGCTAGAGTGCAATGGTGTGATCTCAGCTCACTGCAACCTCCACCTCCCGGGTTCATGCGATTCTCCTGTCCCAGCCTCCCGAGTAGCTGGGATTACAGATGCACACCACCACACCCAGCCAATTTTTTGTGTTTCTAGTAGAGACAAGGTTTCACTATGTTGGCCAGATGGGTCTCAAACTCCTGACCTCGTGATCCACCCACCTCGGCCTCCCGAAGTGCTGGGATTACAGGCATGAGCCACCATGCCCGGCCCACACTTCTAATAGTAATCAATATTTACAACGGGCATGTAGCAAATCGGGACCATCTGACGACACTGTTAAAAGGTCAACTGAGGCATAGTAAGATACATCAAGAGTTAGTTTGAGCAAACAGTGATTTATGAAATCAGGAAGCACCAAACTGAAGGTATTCGGTTGGTGCGAAAGTACTTGTGGGTTTTGACATTTCTTTTAAATGGCAAAAACTGCAATCACTTTTGCAGCAAGCTAACAGTGTTGGGCTCCAGCACAGGGATGGATGGTGCAAGATTTACGGTGTGAATGCAGACGCGAGGCAAAGGAAATGCACGGTTGTTCACAGTGATGTGGTTGCCTTACTGGCTTATCCTGTTGGAAAGTCCCTAGTTGAAGTTAATTGAAGACTTCTGGCAGGCTGAGCTTGAATTTCATTTTTTTTTAACATAGGCATTTATAAGAAATAGCTCGTTAGGGTTCACTCAGGTGGTTCACATCAAGCAAGGCTGAGGTCACTTATGAGGTCTGACTGGCTTTGCTTAGGATTCTTTAGGTCTGGTTTTCTCTTTAATGCATTTTAAGAATATAAAACAATTCACGTGACTCCAAAATACGTATGCACGTAAGTCTACACAGAATGTGTGTAAAACCAGGCCAGGCGCAGGTGGTTCATGGCTGTCATCCTAGCACTTTGGGAGGCTGAGGCAGGTGGCTCACCTGAGGTCAGCAGTTCAAGACCAGCCTGGCCAACATGCTAAAACTCCGTCTCTACTAAAACACAAAAATCAGCCAGGTGTGGTGGTGGGCACATATAATCTCAGCTACTCGGGAGGCTGAGGCAGGAGAATCGCGTGAACCCAGGGGGCAGAGGTTGCAGTGAGCCGAGATCACACCACTGCACTCCAGCCTGGGTGACAGAGGAAGACTTTGTGTCAACAACAACAAAAAAAAATGTGTGTCAAACCAGATACTGATTTTTGCATATCTGAGCAGAACTGTTATTTACGTTCATAAAAATATTTAGTGAGACTAAATTTTCAGAAAACTAAATTTAAATGTTTCCATTTTATAGAAATCATTTTGATTAAAATTTTGAGGCCAGGAATTCAAGACTGTAGTGCCCTGTGACCCACCTGTGAAGAGCCGCTGATTCCAGTCTGCCACTGCTGCAAGACCCCATCTCTTTTTAAAAAATATATAATACTCATTAATTTTAACTTGTATTTTATTTTAGTAGAGATAGGGTTTCACCATGTTGGCCAGGATGGTCTTAATCTCCTAGCCTCATGATTTGCCCATCTTGGCCTCCCGAAGTGCTGGGATTACAGGCATGAGCCACCGCGCCCGGCCCTAACTTTCAAATAGGAAACAAGTCATATGGGCCTCCGCTGATGCTCCTTGCCCAGACCCCAAATAGTAGGAGCCGGCCAGCCAGAGTGGGCACTGAGGCATGTACTGCCTGTTCCCAACCTCCAAGGCCACAGCAGAGTCCATGCTCAAAGGGGTATCCAGAGAGGCAAGGAGCTGGGAGGCTCCCAGGTCCCAGGAGGAAACAGCTATTTCTCCCAGGACAAGGGTCAGACCTTCACGCCTATCAAATCAAGAGAGCTTTAGGAAATGCTCCAGCCCTCATCCTCCTGGGGTTTCTGCTGTCGCTGGCAGGGGGGGCATCAGTCAGCTTTGCTGCCATCACAGAACACCAGGGCTGGGGCTATGACAGCAGAAATGTATGTGCTCACATTCTGGGGACTGGGCTTCCAAGATAAAGGTGCAGGACAATCCGGCTCCCAGTGAGGGTTCTTCCTGGCTTGTAGACCACCAGCTTCTGGCTGCTCTCAGCATGGCCTCGTCTTTTGCACCCCGCAGAGAGAGAGTGAGCCTTCTGTTTTCTCTTCTTCTAGGAGCACAGTATTGGTCCGGGTTCTCCAGGGAGACAGCATCAGCAGGAGACGTATACAGACACATGAGGGTGGTCTTGTCAGGGGGCTGACAGTCCCCACGATGAGGGGAGGCTGAAAAGTCCTGCAACCAGGCCATCTGCAGGCCAGAGTCCCGGGGGCTGGGAGCGAGACTCAGTCTAGGTAAGACACCTTAGGACCAGGGAAGGTGATGGTATAATTCAGACCAAGGGGGCTGGGAGTGACTCAGTCCAGGTAAGAGGCCTCAGGACTGGGGAAGGTGATGGTATAATTCAGACCAAGGGGGCTGGGGAGTGAGACTCAGTCCAGGTAAGAGGCCTCAGGACCGGGGAAGGTGATAGCATAATTCAGACCAAGGCCAAAGGCCAGAGAACCCGAGGGGAAGGAGGTGGCCACTTATGTAAGACGTGGAGTCCAAAGGCTTCAGAGTAGTCCAAAGACAGGAGAGGATGAATGTGCCCAGCCCAGCAGCTCTACGCCCTGGCCTCTTCTCTGTAGCTGTTCTCTCTGGACCTCTAGCAGGTTGGACAGGCCCACCCACAACCAGGGCAGATCCCTGCCTCCAGTCCCCTCACACATATGTGCTAATCCCCTTCGGAAACCCCACACAGACACACCCACAACAAAGCTTTACTGGGTTCCCAGGTGTTCCTTAGTAGGGTCAAAAGGACACCGAACATCACCCCTAAGGGCACCAATCCCATCAGGTTAATCAGATTAATGCCTGTGACCTCCTTTAATCACTATCACTGCCTTAGAAGCCCCATCCTCAAAGACAGTCGAGACGGGGTTACGGCTTCTGCAGAGGAATCCCTGAGGGGCCACAATCTAGTCCACAACACCTGGGAAGGCCCAGCTCTGATCCTGAGACGCTGGGCCTGCAAGGCCTCCTCGGATCAGCAGCAGTGAGGTGATAGGACTGTGCCCCGTGGCTGCCCAAGGGTGGAACAAGGTGACAGACTTCACCGCTCAGCCCATCCGTGGCACGCTGACCATGTAACCAAAAGGAGCAAACGACTGCTAGGATTTCCAACACAGTGAATCCCGTCTGGCGCAAGGGAAACCCTCAAAGTATGCCCCCGTCCTGCCAGCTCCCTCCCTGACCTCACACAAGGAGAAGGAGCACCCAAGGAAGGCATCAACCTCAAGAACACAGGAGCCACAGGGGACCAGGTGCTTTCTGCTGGTACTTTATTTACTTAAAAGAAACCACCTCAGCAGCATCTTCCCGTATTTCCAATGGCTTCTCGGGAAATGCTCCTGAGAGGGGGAATAACCCTCAGGGCACATACACCCCCCCTAAAGGCACTCCCCTACGACAGATGGTCAGACTGCCACCCAGGAAGCCTGCACAGTTTACTCCAGGGCGATGCCTGCCTCCTGAAGGTGCATGGTATAGCCCGGCACGCCAGGGCAGGCAGCAGCAGGTACACACGCAGTGACTGAGTCCCTGTGAGAACATGATAAAAAATACATGAGCACAGCAAAGTCGCGCTCCTTCAAAGACATTCCTGAGGGCTGCATTTCAAAGTGCGCTGGTGTCCGGGCCACTGGGCTGGTGGAGGCTGAGAAGTGGGCATCCTGGCCAGCACCCAACCCTGTCGCTGTGCCCTGTCGTCTCTGAGCAGGGAGAGGCAGAATGCCTTGCTTGATGAAGTGTCTTATAAAGCTATGACCTTTATTTTTTCAAGCTACTGGTCTTTTGTAGACTATAAAGTACTGGACTATTGGAGTCAATAACCACAAAAGGAAAATCTGTCTCACCCCTCATGGAGGACAAGATGAAATGGACAAGAGAAATTGATTCCAGTCCAGGTTTCTCATTCTGGCTGGGTCCACAGCTGGAAGGCGTCTGCTGTTACCCTGCCTGCTTTCGGAGCAGATGTGAAGGATGAAGCTCCCGGGGGTGTCCGGGCAGGGTGGCTGCTGGGCTGGCCTCAGGATTGGCAACACTGGATGCAGTTGAGGTGTGAGTTCACCCTGCTGGAAATACCCCGCCTGTCCAGCACACAAAGCTAACAGTGTTTTGAACCCTCTTCTTTGACCAACCAGGCAAATGTCCTGCTAGAAAACGTTCTTTCACATCCACAAGCTGGGAGGACTTCCACTACAACAATTTTAACTTCTGCCCAAAGAGTCAACTATTCCAGAACAGGCTGAAACCTCCCCCAAGTGTACAGCTGTGAAGAGTGTCCTCTCAAAGCCCATGTTCACCCAAACCTCAGAATGAGGTCTTCTTGGGAACAGGAGGGTCTCTGCACATGTAATTATTAGTCAAGATGTAGTCATATGAGGAGGAGTGTGGGTCCTAAATCCAATGCCAGGTGTCTTTATAAGGAGGGGAAGTGATACAGAGGCAAAGACAGAGAAGTGACCAGGTGAAGACCACGGCAGAGACTAGATGATTGGCCACAAGCCAAGAACACCCCGAGGCTTCAAGAGGGGAGGAAGGACCCTCCTCCAGAGCCTCTGGAGTGAGCACGGCCCTGAGGATGCCCTGATGTTAGACTTCCGACCTCCAGAACCGTGGGAATAAGCTTCTGTTGCTGTGACTCACTAGTTTGCCTCCATCTGTTTCAGCAGCCATGAAAACCCAATACTGCAAGGATTCACACTTACGGAAGCAGCACCATTAAAAACTGCCGTCGATGGATTTCTCTTTGGAGGATACGTACACTTAAGTCTCATCCTGGTATCTTTGGAGAACGAAGAAACAATCATGCTGGGTGTGGTGGTTCACACCTGTAATCCCAGCACTTTGGGAGGCCGAGGCGGGCGGATCACGAGGTCAAGAGATCGAGACCATCCTGGCCAACATGGTGAAACCCTGTCTTTACCAAAAATACAAAAATTAGCTGGGTGTGGTGGCACGTGCCTGTAGTCCCAGCTACTCAGGAGGCTGAGGCAGGAGAATCGCTTGAACCTGGGGGGCAGAGGCTGTGGTGAGCTGAGATCGTGCCACTGCACTCCAGCCTGGGCCACAGAGCAAGACTCCATCTCAAAAAAAAAAAAAAAAGAAACAATTGTGGCAGTAATCACCATTAACAAAGGTGCCTAGAAGCCACTGACTTAACACAGTATCTGCCACTAGAAATAACAGGACCGGGGGCAGTGGCTCACACCTGTAATCCCTGTACTCTGGGAGGCTTAGGTGGAAGGATTGCTTGAGTCCAAGAGTTCAAGGCCAGCCAGACAACAGGGCCACATTGTGAGAAGTCATTTCCATAAAACAGCTGCCTGTGGTGCCAGCTATTGGGAGGCAGGAGAATTGCTTGAGCCCAGGAGGTCGAGGCTGCAGTGAGCTATGATTGCACCACTGCACTCCGCTTGGACAACAGGGTATGACCCTATCTCAGAAAAAAAAAAAAAACCACCACAGACTTTGGGGGTCCACACGGGATGAGATTCCAACACTGGGGCTTCCTGGGGGAGTAGCCTGGACACAGTGAACATACCCAGCTTTGTGTTTGCTGTTTCTTCTGCCTGGAATTCTCTCCTTGTCTCCCCCTCCCTCCTCTCCCAGTTTACATGTCATGCTCTCAGATAGGCCTTGCCCGTTACCTTTCTCCAGCTACAAACACACACACACAGTGATCGCTTATCGGCATTTACCATTGCAAGGGATGTTGCTAAATCTGTGCCTTGTTTGTGTGTCACTCCCAGGAGAGCAGGAGACAAAACCCATCATATTGTCCAATGCTCCCTCGGCACCTGGTCCAGTGCAGCACAAGTGTGAAGAATGAGCAAATGAGGGGCAGCAGGTTCCCGGATGGACGTGGGAACACCACAGCTCAGCACGACGGGTCACTCCCGGAAGTGCAGAGCTGATGATGCCCGAAACACAGAGGCGGTGTCCACGTGAAACCAAGGCTGCTGCTGCTGCTGGGTGGTCCTGTGGACACCGAAGCAGGAAGGCAAGTCTGTAAACAGAGCAGGAGGAAGGGAAGAAAGAGAGATGGAGAGAAGGGAGAGAAACAGATCAAGGCTGGAGAAGAGAAGTGCAGGCAAAAAGGCACAGGGACAGAAATAGAGACAGAGAAAGAGGGAGACAATGCTTCCAGCTAAGATGGAGGAAGGGGTGCTGGATTTAGCTTCCTACCTGAAACCACCCAAAAAACGTTTAAAATATGTTTTTTTAAAAAAACATACATTTTCAAAGTACAGGACAGGATGCATGGGAGAGAGGAAACAAGGTGAGACCTATGATGACTCCCAGCTCTCTGCCTCCCCCAGAGTTTCCAGGCCACGCTGCAAGCAAGAACCACCCAGGTGAGCTCCCAGAGTGGAGGCGATAGGGCTGAGAACACAGGAAGGCCAAGGGAGCTCCAGTTTGCAGGACAAAGAACAGGAGAGGAGAGAAGGGAACAGAGCCTGGTAGAGCTCTGTCGCCTTATTAGAATATGATGGACACAAGCATGTAACAAACCGTCTTAGGCTGGAGAAAGAACCACCCAAAAAAATTGGCAGAAACAATACATGTCAGTTACACAGTCCAGGAACAGTGCTGTTCCCATCACAGGGCAGTGAACACACAGAAGGGTTTCACCTCACTAACAGGAAATAATCAGGCCTAGTCCAAACACTGCCATCATCTCACCAAACAAGAATTCAAAGCAAGATCCAAAAGGATCAAGTCGTTTCTAAGTGACTTAGCTAAATCCCAGGGAAAAAAGCTCAAGAGTATGTACAGAAATCCAAAACATAACAGGCCCAACAAGATTAAATTCATATTTTGTAATGTTTAGCAATAGAAAGTTCAATTAATAAAACAAAGAAATTAGCACACAGGCAAAGAAGAAAATATGAGCCATAATGAGGAAAAGAGTCAACCAATCTAAGCAAAAACACAAATGTTATAATTAGCAGACAAAGCATTCAAAATCATGTTAACTGTATTCTGTATGTTCAAAACAAAAGTAGCAACATGGGAGAAAAATAAACTTCCAAAGATAAAACTACAACATCTGAAGTGAAAAACACCCTGGGTAGAATTAACGGCAAATTACACATCACACAAAAAGATTTGTGAACTTGAAGACAGAGCAATAGAAACTGTCTAACATAAAACACACACACACAAAATAACACCAACAAATTACAATAGAAGAATAGAGCATCAAAGAGCCATGAAACAGTATCAAGCAGCCTAATATGTACATAGTTGGAGTTTCTAAAAAAAAAAAAAAAAAAGGGGGTGGGAAACAGAACAAATATTTCTATTTTTGGCCAAAAGTTATCCAAATTTCATGAAAGCCATAAACTCACAGCTTCATGAAGCTCAATGTAACCTAAGCACAAGAATCATAAAGAAAATTACAGTAAGGCAAAACATCACAAAATGACTCAAAACCAAAGGTAAGGATAAAATCTTTTTTTTCCTTTTTTTTTGAGACGGAGTCTTGCTCTATTGCCCAGGCTGGAGTGCAGTGGCGTGATCTCAGCTCACTGCAACCTCTGCCTCCTGGGTTGCAGCAATTCTCCTGCCTCAGCCTCCTGAATAGCTGGGACTACAGGTGCCTGCCACCACGTCCAGCTAATTTTTAGTATTTTTAGTAGAAATAGGGTTTGACCGTGTTAGGATGGTCTCGATCTCCTGACCTTGTGATCTGCCTACCTCGGCCTCCCAAAGTGCTGGGATTAGAAAAAATCTTAAAAGCAGACTAGGGAAAGGAGACATGTTACATCCAGAAAACAAACTTAAGAATGACAGCAGATTTCTTGATGGGAATGATTTAAGTGGGCAGACTGTAGACTGGTATCTTTAAAAAAGTCAAACTAGAATTATATAAGCAGTGAATGTATCTTTCAGAAATGAAGACAAAATGAAGACTTTTCAGACATACAGTGGCTGAAAGAATTCATGACCGGGAGATCTGTCCTACAAGAAATGTTAATGTAAAGTTTTGAGGCAGAAGAAAATGATACCAGATAAAAATATGAATTACAAAAAGAGTGAAGACAATCGGAAATGGTAACCACAAGGCCAAATATACATGTTTTTTCTTATTTAAACCCCTTTAAGACAACTGACAAAGCAGAAGAAAAAAATGTATCATGGGGTTTACAAGACATACAGAAGAAAAATAACAATAGCACAAAGGTTGGGATGGGAAAATGGAAGCATACCATTGTAGAGTTCTTATACTTACATGAACAGGTAAAATACTGCTTGTTGACAGAGGGTAGTAAGATAAAGATTTATGCTATAAACCCTAACCAACCACTGAAAGAAAACAGAGTAACTGCAGATAAACCAATAAAGGTAAATGGAATCATAAAATTCTATTGATCCAAAAGACAGAAAAAGAAGAAAAGGAGAACAAAGAATAGATGGAACAAAATAAATGGTAGGATGACAGATTAAAATGAAACCCTTATCAATTTTCCCGTTAAATGTGACCCAACTCTAAGCTTTCTATAAGAAACGCACTTTAAACCAATACGCCAATTCAAAAACAGGCAAATAATCTGAATAGACATTTCTCCAAATAAAATATGCAAATCGCCAATAAGCACATCAGAAAGTGTCCTACAGCATTAGGCATTTGGGGAGTGCAGATCACAACAATGAGATACCGCTTTATATCCACCAAGAGGGCAATAACAATCACGATAATAGTAAATGGAAAATGACACATTTGGGGAGGACGTAGAGAAATTACAACCCTCATGCATTGCTGGTAAATATGTAAATGGCGTGGTCACTATGGAAAATAGTAAAGCAGTTTTCCAAAAGTTTAAATAGAGAATAACAACGACCAGCGATTCTACTCCAATTATGAATGCAGAAGAATTAAGAGTAGGGACATAAACAGAACTCCGAACACTGATGTTCACAGCAGCATTGTTCGCGAGCACCGAAAGATGGAAACCACCCTTCCATGTGTCCATCAGCTGAGGAATGGATGAACAAAGTGACGTCTATCCATACGCTGGATACTACCCAGTCATAAAAGGGAAGGAAATTCTGACACATGCTACCAAGTGCACAAGCTTTGAAAACAGTATGCTAAAGGAAATAAGCCAGACACAGTAGGAGACATCTTATATGATTGTACTTATATGAGGTACCTAGGATAGCCAAATTCATAAAGCCAGAAAGTAGACTGGTGGTTAGGAGAGGCCAGAACGAGAGGGGGAGAGGGAACTATCATTTAATGGGCACAGAGACTTTGCAAAGGATGACAAAAAAAGGTTTGGGTCTAGATGGAGTGGTGGTTACACAATGTCGTGGAGGTATTTAATACCACTGAATTATATACTCGTGAAGGGGTAAGATGATAGGTATTATGCTAGGCATATTTTACCACAATTTAAAGTCTTTAAAAAGAACTACACTTTAAAAATAAAGACAAATGCAGGTAAAAAGTAACTGGATAGGTTACACAATGTTGTGAATATATTTAATACCACTGAGTCATACAGTCATGAAGGGGTAAGATGATAGATATTATGCTATGAATATTTTACCACAATTTAAAAAGAACTACGCTTTAAAAGTAAAGACAAATGCAGGTAAAAAGTAACTGGACAGGAAAAAGCAGCACGCTAAATTAATATTAATCTGGCCAGGCACGGTGACTCACACCTGTCATCCCAGCACTCTGGGAGGCCGAGGCGGGTAGATCACTTGAGGACGGGAGTTCAAGACCTGCCTGGCCAACATGGTGAAACCCTGTCTCTACTAAAAATACAAAAATTAGTTGGGAGTGGTGTTGTACACCTGTAATCCCAGCTACTCAGGAGGCTGAGACACAAGAGTCACTTGAATCTGGGGAGGCAGAGGTTGCAGTGAGCTGAGATTGCACCACTGCACTCCATCCTGGGTGACAGAATGAGACTTCATCTAAAATGAATAAAGGCTGAGTTAATACTAATCAAAAGAAAACTGGAGGGTTATAATTTTTTCCAAAAAACTGGATAAAAAGAAACATCCCAATGCATTCTGTGATGCCAATATTAGCCCTGATACTAATAAGAAAACATAGGCCAACAGCCTTCAGGACCGCAGATGCAAAAAGTCAAAATAAAACAGCAAATCCAATCCAACGATATGTAAAAAGGATAATATTTCATAACCAAGTGTGATCTTGGTTAGGAACTGATCAAATTTAACATTTGAAATTAACTGTTGATTTAACATTTGAAAATCAAAGCAATTCACCATACTAACAAACAAAAACTAAAAACCCCATGAGCATCTCAACAGTAGCAGAAAAAGCATTTCATAAAATTTAACATGGAATCAGGAAACAGAAAAACCCTCAGCAAAGCAGGACTGGAAGGGAGCTTCCTTAGCCTGAGAAAAGGCATCTCTGAAAAACCTACAGCATCCGCTGTACTTATATGGGAAGACGGAGAACCTTCTCCCTAAGATCAGGGACAAGACCGAGGCGCCCACTCTCACCCTTCTCCTCAGCAAGACGAGAAAATAAATAAAATGCGTCCAGAGTGAGACAGAAGAAATAAAACTATCCTTGTTTGCAGCAGACATGTTCGCCCCTGTTGAAAACCCACTGGAATCCTTGAAAAAACTAGAATGAGTGATTTTTAGCAAGACTGAAGAAGGCAACGGGAATATAAAGCAATCAATTATATTCTATATAATTTCGATGAATGATTAAAAGTTGAAATGTTAAAACAACACTGTTTACAAATACCAACAAAAAATAGGACACGCTTAGGAGAAAATCTTGGCAAAAGCTGTGAAACATTTACACACTGAAAGCAACAAAACGCTGCTGCAAGAAACTAAAGATGACTCGATAACCGAGACGCAGTGAGCTGAGACTGCACCACCACACTCCATCCTGCACTCCATCACCTCGCAAGGCGAGTCTCAAAGTCCACGTTCACGCAAACCTCTGCTGGCCAATTAAGGCTACAGGACTTCCAGACACAGGACATCCTGGAGCCGGCAACCGGCATCCACACTGTGACCTGCCTGCCACTTGGGAGTGACAAGCATCCTGCTGAATTTCCCAGGGAAAAATGTCATTATCTTCACTTTGCACTTACAGAAAAACGTGACTCAGAAGCAAACAGCTCTGGGCATCCTGACTCTGCGTGTACCCACGACTATATCTTACTCCAGATGTGCCCACCAACACCTTGTTATTTATCAGAACAAACCACGGGGCACAGAGTATCTGCTTTTGTGATGTGTGTGTGGCGGGGGGGGGGAGGGTGGAGACACAGTTTCACTCTTGTTGCCCAGGCTGGAGTGCAATGGCTTGATCTTGGCTCACCGCAACCTCCGCCTCCTGGGTTCAAGTGATTCTCCTGCCTCAGCCGCCCAAGTAGCTGCGATGACAGGCATATGCCACCACGCCCAGCTAACTTTGTGTTTTTAGTAGAGATGGGGTTTTTCCATGTTGATCAGGCTGGTCTCGAACTCCTGACCTCAGGTGATCCACCTGCCTTGGCCTCCCAAAGTGCTGGGATTACAGACTCGAGCCACCACACCCGGCCTGCTTTTCTTTGTTTGAATGGAGTCTACCTGCTGGCGTTCTTTAACAAGAGGTACAGGATGGAATGAAAAGAACAGAGGAAGTGGTTTCCAATGAAACTCATGGCGGAGGTGACTGACAAGCTTTGTTAACTTACGGTGTGGGCAGTTAAAACAGCTTTTGCTACCAGGGTAGGAGCAGACGGAAAGCAAGAAAACACAAAGTTCCTTACCCTGCGCCCATCTAACAACACTTTGTACAAGAAGTCAACGGTGAAAGTCTAGGTTGGAAAAAAAAAAAAAAAACCAAAGTTCAGTTTCTAATTAAAGTAGATACAGGCTTCTAAAAAACATTGACAAATGGCATCTGTTTTTTCTTTTTTAACTTGAGATGGCATGATTGAACAAACCTGTCAGTCCACGTAAACCACACCACAGTAGCCCACACACCAATGTGGAGCAAATGAGTTTCAGCTCAGGGACTTAAAGTTCTAGGAAGCACTGAAGCTACAACCCAAGAAAGGTGGTATTGTCACCAGCTACCACCTCTCACTCTTAAACACACCACTGGAGAGGAAGCAAAAATTCATGGGGCAAGGTCAGACCATCGGACGGTCCCTTCCCCTCCACAGCACCCACAAGGCACAGCCCTGTGTGGCTGTCCAGTCTATTTCTGGCCATAAAGCAACCTTCTACTTCCATGTGGCAAACTAGCCTCATCACTATTCCCTCTTGAAATCACACACAAAAAAACAGCAGCAAAGGGGTTTTATTTTTAATGCATATAAACACCAGGACACACAGAAATGGGGAAGCTGGGAAAGAAACCAGAGATGGCGGAAGATCCGTGAGTACAACAGCTGCCGAGGAGAGACCTGGAGAGGCCGACGGGCTTGCACCACAGAACTGCAGGGAGGCCTGGGAACTGAATCTCAGGTTCCTCCCGCAGGGCTGAAGGCAGAAAGCCTGGTTCAAACTTTGTTAATAAGGTAGCAGTTGTATCCCCCTCTCCCCCACCCCGCCCCACATACACCCAGCTTCTCTTTCTCCACCTCATCACTCTCATATGCAAAGAAGCCATGGATTAGCAAGCGGCACGTGTCCTTTAAGAACAGTAGTGACAGCTGGGCACAGTGACAGGTGTCTGCAGTCCCAGCTGCTTGGGAGGGTGAGACAGGAGGATCCCTGGAGCCCAGGAGTTCAGGCCAATCTAGGCAACATAATGAGGGGCTAAAACAAAAAAGGCAACGACCATCTGATAATTCAGGATCTCGGAAGAATGAAGCCAAGGTCAGAGTCTCATCTTGACAATGAGACAACCCCAGTGTCAGAGAAAACCAACTGGAGTGGCCGCTGGCGAGAGGAAAGGGCAGGGGCAGAAAATGAAGCAGCAGAGACCTCCAGGCAAGGCAACCACTCACGGTGAACACTGGGATCCCCTACGTCCAAGGCCACCATGACGCCGTATCCACAATGGAACCAGTGTGACAAGGAGCTGCAGGGTGGGGGCATGCCCAGGGATACTCAACCCTGGATGCCATCAGAGCTGCTGGGGAGCCGTAAGATGTTCGGATTCCCAGCCTCACCTGACCCAGATCCACCGAATCCATCTCCAGTGGGACAAGGGGGAAGAAGAATTTGTATTTTAGCAAGAAACCCATGACTCCGAGGGGATGCCTGGATGAAGCCTCACGGTGTGTCCAACCTTGCCGGAGGGCCGGGCCCTGCGCAACCCTGCCTGGAGACCCCTCTCTACCCCTCTCTCCTCCTCACAGAGGACGGCTCTGATGACAAGTGTTTTCTCTGTGGAGGAACAGAATCTGCTTCCCAGCAAATTCTGGAGGCTGGGGCCTTTTCCTTCCACAAGGCAGCAACTTCCTTAGACCAAAAAAACAAAAAAATCCCTCCAAAGCTCGTCTTATTCTGGGTTCCCATGCCTGTAAGCACATCGCTCTCCATCTGCTGGGAGATTGTTCTCGGGGCTCCCAAGTTTCTACACACAGAGCAGAAACAGGGCCTGTCCTTGTTCAGATGATCTTCTCAAATGTGTTTGTGGATGGAACAGCCTTGAAGATGGATTCGTTTCCTGGCACTATCACAACAAAGTACCATGAACTGGAATTGAAGCAGAAACAGCAGAAATGTATTATCTCACAGCTCTGGAGGCCAGAAGTCCAAGATCATGGTGTGGGCAGCGTTGGTTCCTTCCGCGTCTGTGAGGACGTGTCTGCTCCAGGCCTTCCCCCAGCTTCAGGTGCATGGCCTCAGATGCTCCATGGCTGCTGGGTGACCATCTTCTCCCCCGTGTCTTCACACACCTTCCCTCCACGTCTGTGTCTGAGTTCTTCCTTCTGATAAGGATGCCAGTCATTCTGGATCCAGACCAATCCTACCTCTCATTTCAACTTGATCATCTCCAAATACCCTATTTCCAAACAAGGTCTCATTCCCAGATTTGGGGGGGTTAGGACTTCAACATCTTTTGTGGGTATTGGGGATGCAAGTTAAACCATAACAGAAGATACAGTGTTTCCCTCTGGGGCAAACAGCAGCTAGGCTCATTGTCTGGTATAAAGTATTTGGCTTCCCTTAAGCTCAATATTTTTCTCCCACAGCACACCCCACCATATGCAGGCATCAACCACGCCCCTCTGCATCACGCCGTGGGAATTGGGGCTCAGGAAACCAGCACAAAAACACCGAGGCTCTGCCTGCTGCTACTGCTGTGAGTAATAAACTCCTTCATCTCTGACCCAGGAGTCTTGTATCTTCATGAAACTCTGGTGAGCTCACTTGTTACCCAGCCAGGAGGGGAAATCAAAGCTTTTCAAGGTTGACAGTTTTGATGAGGAGGATGGGACACTCCCACAGACATGGCTTTCTGGAAGAGGAAGGAAAGGGGCTCTGCAGGCTGGGCTCCGGGATATGAGAAGCCTCCCTGGATCAGGTAGCAAATGTTCTTGTCCAAGCAGTGAGCAGGGAGGGGCAAGGGGTAAAGGTTCGGGAGTTTCCAGGCTAAAGATGAGACACAGGAACAGCCTGCCCGACTGGGGCTGTGAGTGCGACTCAATCTCCCCCAGGTGAGCAGAGAGGCGCTCCTATCAGGACAGTGAGGCTGTACGGCCTGCTGTCCCAGCCGCTGGGCCAAGACTCCCGCAGGCTTTAGAATGTTGTCAGCGAGGAGGGGCTTGCTTTTCAATGCAAGGCTCTAAGCAAACAGAAAACAGTAGCCCTTCATCTGGCTGTGCCCTCAGCAACTGCCACACTGCCAGAAATCACTGCATCGATGCCTACGGCTCATGGGCACAGGCCACTCACCCTCTGCTCCCACGGATCCCTCACACCCCTCTACCTGACTGCAGCTGCTATAAGGAGAGAGATGCCTGGGGGCAAGTGGCTGTGTCCCCCAGGGGAACTCCACAGACCACCCTCGGCCCACCCAGGCATGCTGGGGAACTTCATGGAGGGGGAGGAGTTCCAGCTTTGAGGGCTCTGCTGGACACAGGTGCCCAAGTGACAACACTACCCGATCTCATGGTGGGAGACAGTGCCTGGACCCAGCTGATGAGGCCGAGTTCACAGCGGGGGAAGGAAGCTAACGTGACCTCATCTGGGGAGAGGCTGCACGAAGTCAATAAGCTAGTTTTGTGGCCTCTAGACCCAAAAGTAACATGGGAAGGGGTGTGTTCTATGCTTTACTTCCCCCATTTCATACGGGCCACGAAGGACACTCCTGACTGGGGCACGCTAACTAGAGCCCCTGGGCCCTACAACCCTAAGGACTCCCTTGAGCTGCCCATCTCTGAGATAACCAACTCGGCAAAGGGAGACAGCCCATCCCTGCAGGCACCCAGACTTGGCTGGCACAATTCCCAGGTACCCACCTGTCACCATGCTCTTTTGGAAACTGAGCGTCTGATCCATGGAGGGAGGCTTTGTGATTTCCAGGCTTGATATTCCCATTTTTGGGTGGGCCAGCTCTGACTCCATGGCTCACATGGCAGGAACGGCCCCCCAGGCCTCACTGGTCCAACGGCCATCGTCTACTCTACACTGTGGCTGGGTTGAACATGGGGGCATCCTTGCCCCCACGAAAGCAGCGGCTCTCAGGTCCATCACCTGAAACCATGTCCCTGGCTCCATGGGGCCCTCGATTCAGTCTGCCCCTGAATGTCGGGGTTGGGTTTGCTGATCAACGATACTGAAGCCCAGTGGTACCCACAGGGGTGCAGGGGCCACTCAGCCTCAAGGCTGGCCCTGCAGAGCTGCAAATGTACATGGCCACACCACTTAGCAGGCAGGACTTGGGGCCCTTCTCATACCTGTGGCCAACTCCCCACTTGACTAACTTGGTTATGTTGTTACTGACTCGTGGGCACCTGCTGGCAGCAGCCTCACTGTCTGGTCTGCCACTTGGAACAGTCAGATTAAAGACATCGTGTCAGGGTTCGACCAACAGGAAGACCCCGACCCAATGACAGATGAATACATTCACTCAGACACAGAATACAGTGAAAGAGCCGGTTGGGGTGTCCCAGCCATTCACCCGAAGGAGTTAAACAGCCAGTTAAATGGCAGCAGGCCTTGTGGGCTTCTATTTTGTATAAATCAAAGGACAAGGGGCTTTGGAGAAACACCATTAGAGGGTAATCAACTTCTGCTCACCCCCCTCCCAGTAGAAGGCAGTTACACACAGAGGATGATCAAAGGTTTGCTAATGGAAGCGGAGGTAAACAGACTTGTCTGGGGAAGACTCTTCACAATTCCTAGCATTTGCTCTGTGTTCTAATGCCCTAGGGTAAGAACCCACTGTTTTCCGGCCCATCCTTTCATTTGAAGCTATGTAAACTGCCTGGCCTTCCAAGGGGGTTTTGTGACTATTTCCTATAACTAGCTCTAATATTTTTCCCTTAATATTTTTGCCACCACCATGTCTGAACTCCCACAACGTCCCTTTTTGGGGTCGCACACTGTGGCAAGTCACGGAGGCCAATTGACCATTCTGGGTCAGCACGTAGATGCCTATGCTAAGAGCCCATGTGCTCTCCGATGAGACTGAGCAAGACAAAGCTGGTGACTGGGTCTGCACTGCCCAGAGGCCGCCACCACTACCCAGATGCACCATCCTGCCAGACAGCAGCACATCCACCACTGCCTGCGCTCAAAGCTAAACCCTCTGTTCCCGACACAGAGGCCACCTCTGCATGCCAGACTTGTGACTTCTGCCCACAGCTGTCCCCTCTGTCCCCCACTGCTCCTGCCTCCTCTCAGCAGATCCACCATCTCAAACTGTGGTACTCTCCACGCAGGGTACCCGTGGGGGGCCTCACCAACACTGGCACCATTACAGTTTACCGTGATGCTGGCCCAACACAATCAGCCAGCACTGGCCACACCGTCACGGTCGTTAAAACCAATCTGTGGCATGTCTTCAACTTTCCAGACCATCCACACTCAACATGGTGAATCTTGTATCACAAAAGCCACTTGGCAGCAGGCAGAGGGTCGAGACACTCAGTGGACTATCTACCCTCCCTACTCTCCACTCTTCACCCTCCCTACCCCCACCTCCTTCTGGTCCTTAGTAGAAAAGTCTGGCTCATGCCTGTAATCCCAGCACTTTGGGAGGCCGAGGCGGGTGGATCACACGGTCAGAGGTTCAAGACCAGCCTGGCCAACACGGTGAAACCCCGTCTCTACTAAAAATACAAAAATTAGCCGGGCGTGGTGGCAGGTGCCTGTAATCCCAGCTACTCAGGAGGATGAGGCAGGAGAATTGCTTGAACCCGGGCAGCAGAGGTTGCAGTGAGCCAAGATCATGCCACTGCACTCCAGCCTGGGCGACAGAGTGAGACTCCATCTCAAAAATAAAATTAAAAAAAAAAAAAAAAAAGGAAAGTCTGATCATTATACATGGCTAATCCCCAGGAAGGGGTCATCCCCCTCTTGGCCACATCCTTAATAATGGCCAGGAAGGGAAGGATGGGGGTTATACAGACCAATTGTGAAAGCTCAAGTTCCCACCCTGACCATTCGTGGGCGTGAAGCTTCTTTCTCTTCTAGCGGCGAGCCCAGGCTGGCCTGGTCGGTGCAGCCTCCAGGTGACTACCCAGCCGGACAGGGTCCAGGGAGGTTTCAAATCTCATTCCAGTTCAGCCACCCAGATTCTCTTGTTGACTGACATGGTCCTGGGTCGCAAGGACAACACACACTTGGTAGAGGGCACTGCTGGCCACATCCTTCCACAGTGACCCGTATGGCACAGGTGGACACAATGGGTCCTCCAGTTTTATAAAAATGCCTCTTGCACCTGACTCTTCAGAACAAAAATCTGACAACTGAGGGAGAAGGTGAAGTTGCAATGTTGGTGGTGGGTGG
Source organism: Ateles fusciceps (assembly GCA_036589455.1). Lineage (NCBI taxonomy): Eukaryota > Metazoa > Chordata > Mammalia > Primates > Atelidae > Ateles > Ateles fusciceps. The sequence continues at coordinate 2,483,321 of JAZHEH010002754.1, forward strand.
GGAAGAGAGAGATCCCAGAGCCTGGGGAGGAACGGGGGACATTAACCATCTCACCTTTCCGAGTCACTCCTGGTGGATTCCCCACAATGGAAAATACACTGGTATGGTGACACCCCCAAAGTGTGGTGAACTTCACTGGCTATGGGTCTAGCATTCTCTGCCTTTCTGAGTCACCCATGGCGCATTCCCCACAATGGAAAATGCACTGGCACAGTGACATCCCCCAAAGTGTAGTAAATTTTACTGACTGCTAGATCTAGCATTGTCTGCCAGGTGTCTCTGAACCCAATCTGATGCCCATTCACCTCACTCGTACTGAGAAATCCATCAGAATGTGCATGGGATAACGTCAGTCCTGCAGGTCCCAGGCAAAACACAAGTCAACACCTGCTGATGTCTCCCCCAGCCCCACCCACACTCCTGGAGCCACTGGCCAGTCATTCGGTGGGGTGGACAAATGCCACGTGGCGTGGACACACTGAACAGGTTGGACCTGTAGACGCTGAAGTGAATTATTCTAACTGAACCAGCAGACTTAAGGTCTATCAGTCATCCAGGAGGCCATGTTGGAGACATTCACAACCTCTATCCCCCAACCTATGGAGGTCCCTCTTGGGGACGGTGGGGGGGCCTCCAACAATTGTCAGCAACTTACTTTCCAGGGCACGTTTGCCCACAGCTCTCTACTTCCTGTGCAGAAGCCAAGTGCTTCCCTCTTGAGAACGTGGACACTGGCACCTTAGAGGGGTCATAAGAGACCCTGTATGTCACAAAGCCCTCCGTCACAGAGAAGTTCCCCTCCAAAGTGGAGCTGCCCTCAGTGACTTGGTTAACTTCTTGGGTCAGCAGCACATTATTTATGTGAATGCTGGAGGCAGCTCTCCAGAGGAGACGTCTAACTAGAAAAGGTTGCAGGAAATGTGTCCCAGGATCTAGGGAAGGTGATCAATGCCACTACCTCTGAACCAAGTTTGATGCCCATTCACTTTACTCTTACTGAGAAATCCATTAGAATGTGCATGGGGTAACCAGTCCTTCAGTCCAGCCTCAACTCCACATCCAGGAGCACCACAGACGGCAAGATTGCCCTTGACTTCTTCCTTGTGGTTGCAGGTGAAGTGTGTCCAGCTGCCAATTCATCCTGCCGTAGCTGGTTTATTAACACATGCCACCAAGTGAAAGGTCAGTGGAAACTTACGGAGAAAGCGGATTGGTTTCTGAGGGGAGCCTGAAACCAAGGGGGATTTGCTTAGCTGGCTAGATCCAGGACCCCGGAAGTCACGATTGAGGTTAACACTACAGTCCTGTTGGTTGTCGTCTTAATGAAAGGCTGCATGAGACAAATGGGGTGGATTTGGTCCCAACCTGTCTGTTAGATTAATCAGCACGGCCAACAGAATGGCACACTCAAAAAATTTGCAAGGACGACGTAGACATGAAGGGGAGATATTATTCAGGGACAGCTCTTCATGGGTTCCTCATGTTCTGTTCAGGACAGTTCTTCACGAGTTTCTTATGTTTTCTGGGGGACAGTTCTTCACAGCTGTTTTTTGGGGACAGCTCTTCATGGGTTTCTCATGTTTTGTTCGGGGACAGCCCTTCGTGGCTTTCTGGTGTTTTATTCAGGATAGCTCTTCATGGGTTCCTCATATTTTATTTGGGGGAGTTCATGGGTTTCTCACATTTGCCCAGGAATCGTTCTTCATGGGTTTCCATGTTAGGAATGTATAGACCCAGGCAGAAGCATCGTCAGAAGCCGTACTTGGTGGGTTTCTCTTTTTCTGTGTGTTGCATGAGCAAAGGCGCTGACTGCCTTTTTCTGGCCCATCCTCTAAGACGTTTGTACAGCGAGCAGCCTTGGAAGTTAGAAACACTGTCTCCCTCTGGAGCAAAGGACAGGTGTGCTGAGGTCATCCTTTATAAAGGAGTCCCTTTCCCTAAAGTGAGTGCTTCCCTCCCGTGACACAACTCGCTGTGCATGTGGTGCCGCGTGGCCTTCCCTGGGGGCTCCATGGGGCCAATGCTCTTCCTACTGCTGTTGCTGGAGGAAGGAACTGACCTGTATCTCTGATCCAGGGGCCTCGTGTCTCCTACTGGTATCAGGAAACTGAGGTAGGCTAACTTGGAGGGCAAAGGTCAGACCCCACGCAGTCCTTGACACCACCCATCAGCTCCCAATAGAAACTGAGACATCACCCGAGACATTTCCCTCTGCCTCTGCCCCGTTATCCCAGCCACTCCTGAGACCTTGGTGATCTTGCCTCCTCCATCTCTCTCATTCTGCCACTTCCCCTTGCTGCCCCTACCACCGTCACTCCGGTCGTGGACCACCGGAGCTACCTGCTCATCATCCTACTGGCGTCTGTCCAGCCCCTCCCCTTGTACGCCTAGAGGGTCAGCCCCAAACTCCCTCAGCAGCCTGCGTCCAGGCCTCAGTACACATCATCCCTCAGCAAGTCAAGCATTCCCAACCAGGAGCTGCTGAGGTCTCTCCAGAGACAGGATCTCCTCCCTCTGGGGGAGGAGGACTTCAGAGCAAGGGAACAGGAAAACACAGCAAACATTTATAGCTGACGTACGAAAAGGCACAGGGATACTGAGTAATTGAAAGGCAGAAATAAACGGGGGCCCCATGAATTACCCTGGCAACCAGGCACAGCAGTGAAGACAATGAAATTCACCGCGCCTATAACCCAAAGTCAAGATGAAACTGAGGCGTGGGCCCCAATGCGTCGTGCTGGCGCCAGGGTGCCCTGCCCACTCATCCGTCACCCACTACATCCCTTCTCATCTGCTGACGGTCTGCCATGTCTCTGCACTGTGCTGGGTGCTGGCCTCCCTGAAGTGACTACGACCAGCTTCAAATGGAGCTCGGGCCTACACGGTCTCTTGGGGGCCCTGAAGCTATCTCTAGCAGGAAGCCACCCCTCACGTGGGCAAGTGATGGGTCAAGGTGGGTGGGAGCAAAGCCTGGGGTTCTCTCACACAGCAGGAGGGGACACCAGCTCCACAGCCCCCACTCCAACCTGGATGGAGTCCCAGGAAGCTGCCCCCCTCCCCCCAGAACAACAGCCCGGATACAGTGACCACAGATGGCCAGGGAAGACAGAGCTCCCGGCTCCCAGTGACCAGGTCCCTGGCTTGGGCTGTGAAATATCTGCATGCATCTGCCGTTCTCGGCTGAAACCCTGACCACTCACTCACTCTCCTCCCCTTGTTCCAGGTTCTCGTTCCTGACCCTCCTCCTGGCCACCCCAGCTTCCCACTATCCACCAGCAGGTGTGTGATTCCCCAGGGACTCCCAGGCCTGGTTCTGTTCCATTTCCATGCTCAGTGGTGGTGTTGAGGGCTTATCCCAGTCGTTGGCACCTTGCCGGTGACCAATCAGTGCCCATGTAATTGACAAACTTTACCAAACCTCAGAGAGTTTCTCAGTAGACAGCATCACCCCAACTTTATTCTTTTTTTTTTTTTTTTAGTCAGAGTCTCGCTCTGTCGCCCAGGCTGGAGTGCAATGGCACAATCTCAGCTCACTGGAACCTCTGCTTCCTGGGTTCAAGCGATTCTCCTGCCTCAGCCTTCTGAGTAGCTGGGCTTATATGTGCCCGCCACCATGACCAGCTAATTTTTGTGTTTTTAGTAGACACAGGGTTACACCATATTGTTCAGGCTGGTCTCAAACTCCTTACCTCATGATCTGCTTTTTTTTTTTTTTTTTTTTGAGATTGAGTCTCGCCCTGCTGCACAGGCTGAATGCAGGAGCACAGTCACGGCTCACTACAGCCTCAACCTCCCAGGCTCAAGCAATCCTCCCGTCTCAGCCTTCCAAGTAGCTGAGACTACAGGAGCACACCCCAGCTAAGTCTTTTTTATTTTTTGTAGACTCAGAGTTTCTCCATGTTACCCAGGCTGTTCTCAAACTACTGGGCTCAAGCAATTCACTCACCTTGGCCTCCCAAAGTACTGGGCATGAGCCACCATGCTTGGCCATGGCCCCAACCTTACACATTAGCCCAGTGGCCCTCAGAGAGGACAAGCTCTGTGTTCAAGCCACACAGCCAGCAGGTTCAGGGGCAAACCTCATGTCCAGAGCGTCCCTTCCAAAGCCTGTGCTGCTTCTCCCAGGGGTAAATGAACACGGAAAAGCCCACAGCTGAGGCCTGGGGGTGCTCTTCTGCCAACCAGGTTTCCAAGCCCCAGCGCCTGGGGGGACAGTTCACCCCCTTGCAAGGACAAGAGGGGCACAGGGAGGCAGCAGAGTGCAAGGGTCCAGCGCACGTCTTCCGCAGGACGGGGAAGAGCACAGCCAACTTGCTTCCCACAGCACAGCCCTCATCTGTGAGGAAGCTCTAAGTCACCCACATGTAGGTCGACCAACAGCAGAGATGACCCCTGCAGGGCCCCGAGCCCACGACTGAGGAAGAACAGACCAGCCAAGCAGAAGCACAGCTGCCCAAGCTGCCCAGTGGCCACAGCTGCCATCCTTCCCGTCCATGCTCTTGTCCAGGCTGGCCTTGCCTGGCAGAGAGGAAATTCTTCTGCAACTGCAAAGGCGGGCGTTGCTGGCGGCAGCTGCAGAAGGCTTTGGCTTCCCTTGTGTTCATGTAATCCGTAACCAGGCCCTCGAGGCGGCAGGGCTAAGTGCTCAGCAAGGGGACAGCGTGAGGCTCCATCCAGACCTTCACGTGTCTCGGCACCCATCTGCTGCACTCCCAAACTAACCCCTGCAATGCCCGTGGGGAGAAGGGACATCCATGCCTATTCTCAGAGGAAGGGACAGTGTGGCTCACCGCTGTCTAGAAAATGAGGCCTCAGACCCAACAGATGGTTGATGGGGGAATGAGAGAGTATGTCACCGGCCACCACGGCACGGCGCCTCTGCAGGGAACCGGTCGCCTCTTAAGGCCTCTCCACTTTCTGACAACGTATGTGCAGAAGTGCCTGACGTCCCTCAGGCCGTGACAGAATGCCAGGACCTGGGAACAAGAGGTGTGCAGGCGTTTGGAGGAGGCTTCTGCAAGTCAGGCAATGCCACATCTCCACTCTGAGCTGCTGGCCAGCATGCACCTGGCTTTTCTATCTCAGCCTCATTTTCTCCATCCAGAAGGTGGACGTCCAGCACCTGTGGTGCTGGAGAAGGCCATAGTGAGCCTTAACTGAAATAGGCCAGACACAGTGGCTCACGCCTGTAATCCCAGGACTTTAGGGAGGCTGAGGCAGGAGGATCACTTGAGCTCAGGAGGTCAAGGCTGCAGTAAGCCACAATCGCACCAGTGCACTCCAGCCTGGGCGGCAGAGCAAGACTTTGTCTCAAGAAAAAAGAAAAAAAAATACAAAAGCACTTGCAGCACACTCAGCTCAGCTGTATCCCCCCTCTACGCTATGTCCTCATTCGCAATTTAGAACTGATACACCTGTGTGTTATGGGGGAGACAGGTCGCTGCCCATCACCTCAGAGGTCTTGGCTTGGGCTGCCGTACACAGCCCTGCAGACAGGGCAGCTTACACAACAGACATGTATTATCTCACATCCTGGAGGCTGGAGTCCGCACAGCGCTGGGTCCTCCTGAGGCCTCTCTCCTTGGCTTGTAGACACCACCTTCTCCCTGTGTCTTAACAGGGTTGTCCCCTCCCTGCATATCTGTTTCCTCATCTCCTCTTTTGTTTTTTTTTTTTTTTTTGAGATGGGGTCTCACTCTGTTGCCCAGACTGGAGCGCAGTGGAGTGATCTCAGCTCACTGTAACCTCCACCTCCCAGGTTCAAGCGATTCTCCTGCCTCAGTCTCCTAGTAGCTGGGACTATAGGCGTGTACCACCATGCCTGGTTGATTTTTGTATTTCAAGTAGAGACGGGGTTTCACCATGTTGGCCAGGCTGGTCTTGAACTCCTGGCCTCAAGTGCTCGCCTCAGCCTCCCAAAGTGCTGAGATTATAGGTGTGAGCCACTGCGCCCAGCCCTTTAGTTTTTTTTTTTTTTTTAATTTTTTTTAAGACGGAGTCTTGCTCTGTTGCCCAGGCTTGGAGTATGGTGGTGTGATCTCAGCTCACTGTAACCTCTGCCTCCCAGGTTCAAGTGATTCTCCTGCCTCAGCCTCCCAAGTAGCTGAGAACACAGACACTTACTGTGGTGCTTGGCTAATTTTTGTGTTTTTAGTAGAGATGGGGTTTCACAATGTTGACCAGGCTGGTCTCAAACTCTTGGTCTCAAGTGATCCACCCACCTCAGCCTCCCAAAGTGCTGGGATTACAGGCATGAGCCACCACACCTGGCCTTCATCTCACCTTCTTATGACACCAGGCCTCTGGATTAGAGTCCATCCATATGACCCCAACTTAACTGAATTACTTGTCTCCAAATACAGCCACACTCTGCGGTCCTGGGGCTTAGAGATTCAACTTAGGAATTTGGGGAGGGGACACAATGCAGCCCATGATAACTCTCCACTCCTTTCTTCGTGACCTGTGGTCCTTGAAGACTGTTAGGCTGTGACTATGAGCACTCATTTACCAGTACATCAAACAAAACTGCTATTTTATGTCAGAATCTACACTTGTGATGCTTGTAGGAATCCTGTTTCCTGAATGGGGCAGGATAACGTTGGAAGGTCCCAAGCTGTCCCCACTGTAATTAGAAAGACCACAACCTGGCCAGGCACGGTGGCTCATGCCTGTAATCCCAGCACTTTGGGAGGCCAAGGCAGGTGGATCACCTGAGGTCTGGAGTTTGACTAGTCTGACCAACATGGAGAAACCCCGTCTCTACTAAAGATACAAAATATCAGCCGGGTGTGGTGGCGCGTGCCTGTAATTCTGGCTACGTGGGAGGCTGAAGCAGGAGAATCGCTTGAACCCGGGAGGCGGAGGTGGCAGTGAGCCAAGATTGCACCATTGCATTCCAGCCTGGGCAACAAGAGCAAAAATCCATTTCTATAAAAAAAGACCAGAACCTGAGCCTTCATGAAGACATTTTAAATGAAAAGAAACACAAGGTAAAGGTGAAAGGAGCAATGCGCAGCACCCTGGGTGGAAAAGCCTCGCCTTTACCAGGAAAGTCACTTAATCAATGCAATTTCATACTTCCTGTCTTCACTCATTACTGGAATATTCACTTAAAAAAGCGAATTGTCACAATTGCTACAAAGAGAATAAAACATCTAGGAATACAACTAACAAGGAATGTAAAGGACCTCTTCAAGGAGAACTACAAACCACTGCTCAACGAAGTAAGAGAGGACACAAACAGATGGAAAAACATTCCATGTTCATGGCTAGGAAGAATCAATATCACGAAAATGGCCATACTGCCCAAAGTAATTTACAGATTCAACGCTATCCCTATCAAGCTACCAATGACCTTCTTCGCAGAACTGGAAAAAACCACCTTAAACTTCATATGGAACCAAAAGAGAGCCCGCATAGCCAAGTCAATTCTAAGCAAAAAGAACAAAGCTGGAGGCATCACACTACTGGACTTCAAACTATACTACAAGGCTACAGTAATCAAAACAGCATGGTACTGGTACTAAAACAGAGATATAGACCAATGGAACAGAACAGAGGCCTCCGAGGCAACACAACACATCTACAACCATCCGATCTTTGACAAACCTGACAAAAACAAGCAATGTGGAAATGAGTCCCTGTTTAATAAATGGTGTTGGGAAAACTGGCTAGCCATGTGCAGAAAGCAGAAACTGGACCCCTTCCTGACACCTTACACTAAAATTAACTTCAGATGGATTAAAGACTTAAACATAAGATGTAATACCATAAAAGCCCTAGAAGAAAATCTAGGCAAAACCATTCAGGACATAGGCATAGGCAAGGACTTCATGACCAAAACACCAAAAGCGTTGGCAACAAAAGCCAAAATAGACAAATGGGACCTAATCAAACTCCACAGCTTCTGCACAGCAAAACAAACAGTCATTAGAGTGAATCGGCAACCAACAGAATGGGAAAAAATTTTTGCAGTCTACCCATCTGACAAAGGGCTGATATCCAGACTCTACAAAGAACTGAAACAGATTTACAAGAAAAAAACAAACAAGCCCATTCAAAAGTGGGCGAAGGATATGAACAGACACTTTACAAAAGAAGACATACATGAAGCCAACAAGCATATGAAAAAATGCTTATCATCACTGGTCATTAGAGAAATGCAGATCAAAACTACATTGAGATACCATCTCACACCAGTTAGAATGGTGATCATTAAAAAATCTGGAGACAACAGATGCTGGAGAGGATGTGGAGAAATAGGAACGCTTTTACACTGTTGGTGGGAGTGTAAATTAGTTCAACCATTGTGGAAGACAGTGTGGCGATTCCTCAAGGACCTGGAAATAGAAATTCCATTTGATCCAGCAATCCCATTACTGGGTATATATCCAAAGGACTATAAATCGTTCTACTATAAGGACACATGCACACGAATGTTCATTGCAGCACAGTTTACAATAGCAAAGACCTGGAACCAACCCAAATGCCCATCAATGATAGACTGGACAGGGAAAATGTGGCACATATACACCATGGAATATTATGCAGCCATCAAAAACGATGAGTTTGTGTCCTTTGTAGGGACATGGATGAACCTGGAAACCATCATTCTCAGCAAACTGACACAAGAACAGAAAATCAAACACTGCATATTCTCACTCAGAGGTGGGAGTTGAACAATGTGAACACATGGACACAGGGGAGGGGAGCATCACACACTGGGGTCTGTCGGGGGGAAAGGGGAGGGACAGCGGGGGGTGGGGAGTTGGGAAGGGATAGCATGGGGGAGAAATGTCAGATATAGGTGATGGGGGAGGAAGGCAGCAAATCACACTGCCATGTGTGTACCTATGCAACAATCTTGCATGTTCTTCACATGTACCCCAAAACCTAAAATGCAATATATATATATATATAAAATAATAAATAAATAAAAAAGCAAATTGCAAAGGGATCTACATTCATCAAGGCTTTCTTCTTCCTAGAGAAGTTATTACGCTATGGGAGGCAATCAGCTCATAAAGGTGAAAGGCAAAGGCGAGACCCAGAGAATGTAATCATGCCTCCTTAATTACATCGCAGGCAGGGCGAGAGGAAAAGATGAAGCGCCTTGTATAAAATCTGCATCTTTAATGGGGAGAGCTTCCTTGTCAAAGGCAAACATCCAGTGTAGACAAGAGCCAGCACAGCTTGCTCTTCCTGAAGAAGTCTGCAAATCCAGACCTGGCTGTCTGGAAAGTACTAGAAAAAGAAAGTCCTTCCTCTCTTTCCTGCCATGTTAGATACACAGAGACAAATGGCCTCCAGGGATGCAGACACTCAGCTCTACTAAAAAGCCAGATTCCCCCACAAATTACATTCATAAATCAACTCAAACCACAGGCAGAGAGGGCTTCTGCGGCCGGTCTGGAATCACAGCCTATGGGTTCTAGCCATCTCATCAGAGCCTTGTAGCAATTCCACATCAAGGGGACTCTGTGTGTGTGTGTGTGTGTGTGTGTGTGTGTGTGTGTTGCACAAACACACCAGCAATAACTCATTTCCTGGACTCCCTGATAATTAGCAGAGCTGTTCCATATCCCAGGGATCCCTCCTCTGGGGTCTCCATTATAACATGAGAAAATAGGCTACAAAGAGCCACAGTTTATGAGGTCAAAGGGCACTGGCATGACTGTTAGGACCAGAGTCCCCCTCCCACCTGTCCCCGGCCACTGCCTGATCCCCGTCCAGGACTCTCCAGCCTGCTTCAGCCCTGGGCACTGCACGAGTCAGCCAGGGCTGTGGTGGCAAAGTACACAGACCAGGCGGCTGTAACCACAGAAACACACTGTCCCACGCCCCCAGAGGCCAGGAGTCCCAGATCCAGGCAGCATGGGTCCCTCTGCAGGCACAGATTGTTCCAGGGTCCTCTCCTTCGCCTGGGCAGGGCACTGCCATTTCCGTGTGTCTTTATACAGCTGTCTCCTTCTAAGGACACCAGTCACAGTAGATCAGGCCCACCCTACTGGCCCCATTTATCTTGATGACCTCTTTAAAGACCCTAGCTCCAGTGAGGGCACATTCTGAGTGCTGGGGTGAGAGCTTCAATCTGCGAACTTGCACGGGCACCGTTCAGCACACAGCAGTGCCACTGGCGGGATGGGCTGGGCCAAGAGCAAGATCAGTCCCATTTTCCAGGGAAAACAAAGCACAGAGAGACTCCCAAGCCTTACGGACACCAAACACATCACCACCCACTCCAGGATGGGGTGGACAGGCAGGTACTCGGGCAGCAACCCCCAGAAAAGTTTTGTGTTCAAAGTGGCCATTGAGGCCACATCTAGGGATGCTGGTCTGTAGGTGGTTGCTCTGATGGGACCACAGTTACTCTCAGGGACAGCTAAGCAGTGGGCGCCTGATGGAGCCGAAGTCATGAACAAACCCCAGCATCAGAGACAGATGTGAGGCTGAGACCCAGGAGACTGGGCGTGGGGGGCTACAGGAAGTCAGGGCAGGCTGCCGCTGCCTCACCCCGCTCTCTCGGTGACCTCAAATCCCAACGCCACTCACTTGGACTCCTCTAAATCACCTCACTCTGTGTTAACTGAGAATTAAGCCATGAAGCAGGCTGTTAGCGGCTGGATCCAAAGGGCAGGTGCCGATGGGAGGGGCAGGCCAAGACAGACAGACGCAGAGAACAGAGTACCAGTGAACTCGAGCAGCAGGTGGTGGACAGCAGGACCCAGCCCTCCACAAATCACGGAAGACCTGCTATGGCTGCAGAGAGCCGTTCCTGGGGGCAAGGACCGTGAGGAAGAGGCAACTCCTGGGTCCCAGCGTTACACCAGCCCTCATCAAAGGTCAACTCCAGCGATCTAGACAGAGGTCCAGTCTGCTTCCTTCGTGGGTCAACGGTTTACAATCCCAAGAAGGCTTAAACCTAAGGACAGAGACGAAGAAAGAAAGCAAAGCCGCCTGACACGTGTTGTGTGTGAAATCCAGAAACAGGCCTCACTTTTACGTAGAGCACCTGTTTATATTTAGGATTAAAAGTGACTAACCAATTAATCTTCTCATCGCAGCCAAAATAAGCAGGTGAATGACTGATCGATGGAGACATGAGACTTTATACTGAAAGCACAATTTTAAGAAAAGTGAAAACACTTCTTAGATGTTTCAGAGAATTTAGGATTCCCCCTATTTTCAGTGTATTGAGATTGATAAGGATTACTTACATATCCAAAACAGGAATTCTGGTTTGTAAATGAGATCACACTGTAATCAGAGGCCCACTCTTCAAGGATCATAAAATCAACTAGACATAAATAGAGAAATCGTTGTAAAATTAAACTTACAAGCTTTAAGAAAAGTTTTTGACAGGGAGGAGGGGGGAGGGGATAACACCGGGAGAAATGCCTGATGTAGGCAACGGTGGGGGGTGGGGGTGGGGGGGCGAGGATGGAGACAGCAAATCACCATGGCATGTATGTACCTATGTAACAATCCTGCAGGATGCAGGATGTGCGCATGTTCCCCAGAGCCCAAATACAATAAAATAAAAAAAAAAGAAAGAAAAGTTTTTGAATGTATCACTCAAATTAGAATTTTAATGCTAAAATCACACACAACAAAAATATTCTTTTCTGAGGGGGAAACCTTCCCTTGAGGAAGAAGAGTGAGCCTGGCATGGGCACCACCTGCCACAGAGGAGAGTCAGCCATTAAAATAAACGTGGTGGGCCGGGTGCCATGGCTCACGCCTGAAATCCCAGCACTTTGGGAGGCTGAGGCAGGAGGATTGCATGGGCCAAGGAATTCGAGACCAAACGGGGCAACATAGTGAGATCCTGTCTCTACAAAATATTTTAAAATTAGCCAAGCATGGTGATGTATGCCTGGGGTCATAGTTACTCGGGAGGCTGAGGCAGGAGGGTTCCTTGAGCCCAGAAGTTTGAGGCTGTGGCTGCAGTGAGCCATGATCACACCACTGCACTCCAGCCTGGGCAACAGAGCAAGACCCTATCTCAAAAATAAATATATACGCAAATGAATGTGACGGTTCCTAAATTCTAGCTCCATGCTTTCACCTACCCAAGGCTCTCAGCCTGCCTCTGGTTCTTTTTTTTTTTTTTTTCTTTCCCCAAGATGGAGTCTTGCTCTGTTGCCCAGGCTGGAGTGCAATGGCACGATCTCAGCTCACTGCAATCTCTACCTCCTAGGTTCAAGCAATCCTCCTGCCTCAGCCTCCTGAGTAGCTGGGATTACAGGCATGCACCACCATGCCCAGCTAATTTTTCTATTTTTAGTAAAGACAAGGTTTTCCCATGTTGGCCAGGCTGGTCTCGAACTCCTGACCTTGTGATCTACCTGTCTCAGCCTCCCAAAGTGCTGGGATTACAGAGTAAGCCACCATACCTGGTCTCATCTCTCGTTCTTTCTGTTGAAAAGGGAGAGAGACTAGCAAGGTTCTAGAAATGTCAAAGGCTCTCTGGCACAGCAAACTGGGGTCTCCCTGCATCGCCTCCCCAAAATGGCTCAGAAAGACCCATCCTTGCCCAGCGCAGTGGCTCACACCTGTAATCCCAGCACTCTAGGAGGCCGAGGTGGGCGGATCACTTGAGGTCAGGAGTTTGAGACCAGCCTGGCCAACATGGTGAAAACCCTGTCTCTACTAAAGATACAAAAATTAGCCAGGCATGGTGGTGGGCACCTATAATCCCAGCTACTCAGGAGGCTGAGGCATGAGAATCATTTGAGCCCGGGAGGCAGAGGTTGCCGTGAGCCGAGATTGCACCACTGCACTTCAGTCTGGGTGACAGAGTGAAACACTGTCTCAAAAAAAAAAAAAGACCCATCCCTGCTCTCATCATTTACTTGATGAATGCCCCCATGTGCCTAGTTCTCTCCCTAAGGGATTGAGACTTCACGTTGAACAAAATCAACAGAAATCTTTTAGGGAGTTTGTTTCCTTAGCAATTTTTTAGACAGATAAAATTCACATCACATAGAATTTAGCACTTTAAAGTATTTACTGGTTTTTAGCCACGTTGTGTAACCACCACCACTATCTAACGCCAGGACATTCTCAGCACCCCACATTGAAACCCCAAACCCATTCGCAGCCACCCCTGGCCTCTGGCAACCGCTAGTCTGTGTTCTGCCTGCATGGATCTGCCCATTCTGGACACTGCGGGTAAATGGAGTTACATCACATGTGGCCTCTGCGTCTGACTCCTTTCACCTGGCGTAATGTCCTCAAGGTGTATCCACGCAGGAGCCCTCCTCTGTAATCCATTCCTTTTCAGACCGAGTCACATCCTATCATATGGGTACACCACAGTTTACCTATTACTCGGCTGACAAACATCTGACTGATTCCAGTTTTGGGCTATCATAAATAATGCAGCCATGAGCACGTATGTAAATGTTTTCACTCATACTTATGATTCCATTTCTCTTGGAGACACACCCAGGAGTGGAACTGCTGGCTCATATGCTAACTCTACGTTTAACTTCACTCTACATTTAACTTCAGTCTACATTTGACTTAACTCTGCATTTAACTTCATTCTACATATAACTTCACTCTACATTTAATGTGACTCTACATTTAACTTTTTAGGACCTGCCAGACCATTTTCCCCAGTGGCAGCCATGTGTTAACCAATACCATGGGTATGGCTCAGACAATAATTCTCTTCCCACTGCTGTCATGTTTGTCTTCAAGGCTTTATCTGCATGCTCAGTCAGGAATTTCACACATGGTCAGATGTATTTGTCCTCAGTCACCAGACCACAGAGAGATATCAAGTCTCAATTAATACACACACACACACACACACACACACACACACATACACATTTCAGATCTTTTAGTGACTGTCATATGGGGAAAACCCTACTTGTAAATAAAGGTGTGTGCTCAAAGCTTTGTTCAGTGGGGCATTCAACAAATACTGGGCACCTGCAATAAGGCAGGGCTTGCCGCAGGCCCTGAGGATGTATCAGTGAACAACATAAAGGCTCCCCGACCTCCCCGGAGCCATCAGAGAGACAGACACGATAGTTTAAGACAATTAGCAGTGCCCAAAAGTTTCTCCCAAGATAGAGAGTTACTCTTCCAATCAGTCTGTGTGGAGTCCCTGCAGATGAGACGCCTTCACCTCCCCCAACTGTCCCTTCTCCACAGCAACCACAGGCCCTCCACTGGTATTCCAACTTGACAAAGCTGGAAATCTGAGGCACTGCAAAGAGAGAGGCCTCAGCTACAAGAAGCACCTCTGCTCTCATGGATACATGATATCCCGGATACATGAGATCCTGGATACATAAGATACATTGCGATCTCAGGGACGAGCGCGTCTTTCCATGCCTCGGGAGAGCTGTGCCGCCACTGCCTGCCCAGAGATTGTGCCGAGATGGTGTGTGCCACGTGATCACCACACTGTGTCCACTGCACTCCAGTGCCACGATGGTCAGAGCTGCTGCTGCTCACCTGGCCACAGACAGCGGTCACCCGCACAGCAGAGGCTCCTGAGTGAGGGTCACTATGAGCTGGTTCTCTTTCAAGCCCAGACACCGATGACTTCAGTTTTAAGATAAATCTAGTGGCTGTTCCCATTTTACAGATAAGAAAAGCAAGGCTGAGAAGTATAGGTGGGTTCATGGCCACAGAATGGGTACAAAGCAGAGACCTGTCCCCGCCCAGCACACAGACTCTGAGGGTAGTGGAGCCGGCTTTGAAGTCCAGAAGCACCACATGGTCTACCCCCTTGGGGAGGACTGAATCTGTGAGAGGGAGGCAGGGACCAGGCACCTCCTCCAGTTCCCCCAGTCACTCTAACCCAAGTAACGAACCCGCCTCTGGGAACTTGCCCAGTGGCTTCTGTCAATGCCAAATTTCAGGGTCACAGCTATGAGCCCAGCCGCCAAATCGATTAGGGTCCCCTGTTCTACCAGGTACTGACAGATTGTTATTGGTACAAGTCCTGGTTTATCTGATTGTCTGACTCTTCACAGCTGTGTGGAGCAAGGGTGTGCCCATATGGCTCATGGGTACATGGTAGGTGCTTAATCACCATGTGCCAAGTGAATGAATGGCTGCTTGACGATGCGGGTACAAGTTGCACAAACAACTCGTTGCCTTTAAGGCACCTGCATGGGCCTGGTGGACACATCCTTCTGACTGGTGGCAGCCCGGATCAGGACTTCACCCCAGAGGCCACTGGTTCCCCAGCCCCATTCCCTCCTCATTCCTCCCCCTCAGGCCCCAGACAGGTCACGGAACCACATCTCAGAATGTGCACAGAAGCACAGAGGGCACATGACAAGACACTCTCTGCAGCTCAAGGCCTTGTATCTGAAGAACAGCCTACCTGGCAGGTGGGCGGGTGACTGAACCCATTTCAGAGGTCCATAGACTGAGGGGCAGAGAGGTGAGGGTACTCCCAGCCCCTTGGCCAGAAAAGGCAGAGCTAGAAGCTGGGTCCTCCAACTTCATGCTCAGCATCATACCCACACCTTAGGCCACCCCTCCTCAGGAGCTGGCTGCCAGGTGGCTCTGCCCAGGTGTCAAAGGGGGTTGATGTTGGCCAGAATGACCCACCGGGAAAGCAGCCAGCACCCAGAGTCACCAAAGGTGACCTTTAGAAATCTCTGAGTCAGCCAGGGATGGTGGTTTACGCCTATAATCCCAGCACTTTGGGAGGTCAAGGCGGGCGGATCACAAGGTTGGGAGTTCCAGACAGCCTGGCCAACATGGTGAAACTCCGTCTCTACTAAAAATACAAAAAAATTAGCCGGGCGTGGTGATGCATGCCTGTAATCCCAGCTACTCAGGATGCTGAGCCAGGAGAACCGCTTGAACCTGGGAGGCGGAGGTTGCAGTGAGCCAAGACCGTGCCACTACACTCCAGCCTGGTGACAGAGTGAGACTCTGTCTCAAAACAAAAAAAACAAAAAAAAAAAAAAAAAGAAGTTTCTGAGTCAGGCCAGCCAGAGCACACCATGGACAATCCTCTTGTCCACGTGGGGATTCCTGACCAGGTCCCACCCGAAGGGCACAGCAAGGCTGCCTCCATCCACCTGGCCAGCTCCACTGCTGGCTGTGCCGAGGCTCACCTTTCCTGGTGAAGACCATGAGCACGCAGGAGGCCACAATGGGCATGGCACTGACCCAAGGTCACAGCCGTGGGAAACTGCCCCAGAGGAAATGGAGCCAGATGCCACCAGGACAGTTCACGCTGGGGCTGGGTGACTTTAACCCTTTTCTCTGCTTTCCAAATTTTCTATGGGGCAGCAAAATAAATAGTAAATCTAGATACAGAAAACACCACGTGTCCACAGGACGGCACACACAGGCTCACAGAGCAGGTGGGCCTGTGGGGTTCCGGTGACCTCAGGCACCACCTGCAAGGGCGGGGTCAGTTTTAGGAATCAACGGTCACACCAGCGTAATGAACACCTGTGAGGGGGAGGCGCAGGGTCTAGGGAGATGTACCCCCCTGTCTTCTGGAGATGGTGAGGAGGCAACCAACCTTTGCCAAGACCTTAGCGGTCAGCATTTGCCAACCAGTCCATCTCCCACACGCCTAAGAGGTAGGCACTGTGACAACCCCTATTTCACCAACAAGAAGACAAAGAGATAAAAAGTATCTAAATCAGAGAGCTAATAAATGGTCAAACCAAGAAGTGATCCAGTGCAGCTTGGACCAGATGCTAGACGTTTAAATACTGTAGTGCAATAAAGGGTTCACTCAGCAGGCCTGGGCTGTCCAAACCCTACACACTCCAAAGAAAGACTGGGCCCTTCCCGGGCTCATGGGAGATCGCCTCTGAGCCCCAGGAACATCCAGTGTGGTAAGAGTGCCTGAGTCTACCTGGGGCCTTGAGCCACATCAGATGGCCTGTGCTAGCAACACGCAGGACAGTGGGGGACCCCAAGCCACGTGGTAGCAGCGTGACCTCTGGGGGCCCTGGGGACTAAGGCCAGGCATACCTATGCCAAAACCCCCAAGAAAAGTCCTGGCTCTGAGGCTCTGGAGCACGCTGCAGGGGGCCGAACTCCGCCTGTGCTGTCACACATCTTCGCTGGGAGCTGTCCACGTGCCTCCCCGGAAGAGGACGCGGGGAAGCGGGCGCCTGGTCTCTCCTGGACTCTGCCCCACAGGCTTTGCTGATTCCACCCCCCTTCACTGTCATGAACTCTGCCTGTCACTAAAACAGCTTCACTAAGGACTCTGCGAATCCTCCTCGTGAATTAGTGAGCCTGGTGAGGGGGGTGGGCGGCCTTGGGGAGCCCTGAACACAGCTGTCCTGTTCTGAGAATTACAGGCCACGGGTGGGGAAACTGAGGTCTCACTGGATTTACAAGAATATAAGTTAGTTTTATAAAAGCTAAAGATGTAAATTAAAAAAAAAAAAAAAACCCATAAACTGCAGGGAAGTGATCTGGAAGGGGTGTGCTCACATAGTAACCGCAGCAACAGGTCCCCGGCTTAGGGCGCAGGCAGAGGCCCCTGCTGGGCTGACGGTGCGGCTTTGCAGGAGTGTCCCGAGGGCAGGTAACAGAACCCGGCGCACCTCCCATCTGTGCTGCTAGGTGAGCCTGTGCCAGGAAGGGACCCCAAGGACGAGTTCTCGAGTGACAGCTCCGACGGAAGAGGCACCACAAGGTGCTGCTTGCTCACCTCCCACGCCAGGTAAAGGCTGCGGCACGGGACTCCCAAGGCAGGGGTGCTTCACCCTCACACCCTAGAGCCTGTTCCCTGCCAGCCACGCCCGTGCACTTTCATGGAAAAATAGGGTTTCTGAGAACAGGGTCCCCTTGAGGTCTCAGCTGGGCCCAGTGTCTCCTCCAAGACAACCCCAGTCTAAGCCTGACAGAGATACAGAAAAGAAGACCAGGAATGCACCTTCTGCTGCGACAAACTCGTTGTCTTTCCCAGGACTGCTGAGTGATAAAGGCCACGCTGGAGCCACACGGAACAAGTCCTGGGAAGGGGCAGGAGGCAGGCACTCGGAGCAGGGGCAGGAGGCAGGGCTCAGAGCAGGACCAGGGGTAGGAGACAAGGCTCGGAGCAGGAGCAGGGGCAGGAGGCAGGGCTCGGAGCAGGAGCAGGAGGCAGGGCTCGGAGCAGGGGCAGGGGCAGGGGCAGGAGGCAGGGCTCGGAGCAGGAGCAGGGGCAGGGGCAGGAGGCAGGAGACAGGAGACAGGGCTCAGAGCAGGGGCAGGAAGCAGGGCTCGGAGCAGGGGCAGGGGCAGGAGGCAGGGCTCGGAGCAGGAACAGGAGGCAGGGCTGGGAGCAGGGGGCAGGAGGCAGGGCTCGGAGCAGGGGCTCAGAGCACTCCACCTCCCCAACAGCCCATCCATGGGATGCTGTCCAGGTTCGGGCAGGGGCAGGTCACCTGGTCCCGGATGGAGCTGGGGCAGGCAGGGGACAGCCAGCTCTGCTGATGTCAGCCTGGCCTCCCTCCTCCTCCCTCCCTGCCCTGCTCTCCCTCCTCTTCTTCATGAAGGCAGTAGCTTGTGCACTGAGCTACTCAGACCCAAGTTCCTGTAGCCTTCGTAGCCAGAGGCCTGACCGTAGAAGTACCCCAGGCCACGGCCTCTCAGCATGGGCCCACCCTGCGGGGAGGCCCCTTTCTCACAGTCTCCACCTTGCATCCAGTCCACATTCTCCCTAGCTTTGGGTCATCTGAAAATCTGGTGGTCATGCCTCTCTCTTGCCAGAGGGCAGCTGACCAGGACCACCCTGACAAGCCAGCACCCGTGACCCTCAATCAGTGGCAAATCCAGCAGCATCCCGGGGCTCCGCCCGTGCCCCCCACTGGGCACTCCTGCAAGAATCTCCACCCTGCAGCTCCTGCCTGCGCCCTTGTTGCCAGGCTCCAGCAGAGGCTGCACAGCCCCTCGGGAGGCAGCACCGGGAGACCCGAGTGCCAGGAGGGAGAGCCCCCTGCAGCCTCCTTCCCTAGTCCCTCATGCTGTTTCTTAGGACTCAACTTTGGGAAGTCCAAGTCGGCCACCCCAGAGGTTTCCAAGATGTGGGGGAAGCACCACACTTCCAAATTTCACCAGGAGGAAAGTTCCAGAGATGGGTGGGCCTACTAATGCTCCTTCCCCCCACACCTACCAAGCCGCTCCTAATGTGCATCTGGGCATTTTGGGTCAGGCATATTATGTATCTGCTTGTTGGTGGCAGAGTCCGCACGGTCACGGTGGGAAGAGGGCTGGGGATGGTCCCCTGGGCCGTGTCGAGCGTTGTTTCTGGATGGCTGCTAGGATCTGGGAGAAAGGAAAGGCCCCTTAGCTCTGTGTCCTCCCAGGGCTGCAGCAGGTGAAATGGGGCTGGGGTCCTCTGGGGTGAAAAGCTCCTATCAGAGCTGACCTCTCATCGGCCCTGTCCCCATCCAGACAGGAGCCAGGTCCAATTTCTCTCCGTGTGCCCGGCGCCAGCCTGCATGGAACCCTCCACGTTTCCTAAAGTGACTACTCCTTGAACACAAAGAAAAAGTACACGAACACACTCTCCAGAGTACACGTCTGCCTGTACCGATGGAAGGAGAAAGTTGTTAGCGCAAAAGCTTCTGTTTCTGAATTCCCTCCCACTGCTTCCCGCTCTGGACAGGCACACGCGCAGGGCGGCTCCACGACGGGCCTGAACCTGTGGCAGCTGCACGCATCAACTGCATCAGAGCACCTGGATCTCCTCTGGGCATTTAATTAACTATTCCTTAGAGGTTATATTGTGACTATTAAACAGCTCTTGGAAACCAAACTCCTCCCTCTGAAAACATCCAGGCAGAATTTACGCGGAAAGACAGATCTGCAACTGTCGCTCAGAGTCCAGGAAGAACAGGAGCGTAAACATTTAGAGCAAGCCGGCAGCACCGCACCCCCGCCAGCCTACCTCCCGACGGACAAGGAGACCGCGCTGTCCTCACACCGATGGCTATGGAACCACAGCAAAGTTACAGAGCTTGTCTACCATACCTCCAAAAGACTAGCTTGCTACCTCCGCTAACGGCTGATAATTTGCCATATACTAAAAGTGCCAAGGCTGGGCGCAGTGACTCACGTCTGCAACCCCAGCACTTTGCAAGGCCGAGGCAGCAGGATCGCTTGAGGCCAGGTGTTTGAGAGCACCTGGGCAACAGAGCAAGACCCAGCAACTACAAAACATAAAAGTAAAGACATGAGATGGGCATGGTGGCACGCATCTGTAGCCCCAGCTTCTCGGGAGGCTGAGGTGGGAGGATTGCTTGAGGGCGGGCAACACAGCAAGACCCTGGTCTCTACAAAAAGTAATAGTAAAAAAAAGATTAGCCGGGCATGGTGGTGCCTGCCTATGGTCCCAGCTCCTCAGGAAGCTGAGGAGTGAGGATCACTGAGCCCAGCAGGTCGAGGGTGCCGTAAGCTACGACCAGGCCACTTTACTCCAGCTTGGGTGACAGAGAGAAGCCCTGCCTCAAAAAAAAAAAAAAAAAAAAAAAGAAGAATCAAGGAAGGAAAGAAAATAAACAGGAACATCTGGATTCAACCAACACTTTAATTTTTTTTTTTTTTTTGAGACGGACTCTCACTTTGTTGCCCAGGTTGGGGTGCAGTGGTGCGATCTCGGCTTACTGCAACCTCTGCCTCCTGGGTTCAAGCAATTCTCCTGCCTCAGCCTCCCAAGGAGCTGGGATTATGAGTGCGCACAAACACACCCAGCTAATTTTTGTATGTTTAGTAGAAACAGGGTTTCACCATGTCAGCCAGGCTGGTCTCGAACTCCTGACCTCAGGTGATCGGCCGGCCTCAGCCTCCCAAAGTGCTGGGATTATAGGCCTGAGCCACCGTGCTTGGCCCACTTTAAATTTTATTTCCAACAGTCTCAGGTAGGCCAAGCTTCCTACATTAGGCTTGTTTCCTTGTTTCAGTGAATTACATTCGCTCTGATTTTTCCCTTCTTCTTTCCATGAAAAGGGGGAAATAACAAAGTTTCTATTTTCAGGGCATTGCTGAGATGCGGGTAAAGTTTAACCAGGAAGCAAAAACAAATCCACAGAGCAGGATAGCACTGGTGCCAGGGCCAGCTGCCCGTGTGACCCGTGTCTCTCCCTCGGTCAGATCTTCCAGTCCTCATTTCCAGAATCTGAACAGCTCTAACTAGACCGTCGCTGAAGGCTGACCCTGCACCAGGCCTCTCTGGAAGGTGGCACGCATGGGGTCACTCTTGCCTCTCCAGGCTGGAAAGCGAAATGCGGGTGAAGAATTCCTCTGTGTTCCTGCCTGCTTCTGAGGCAGGCTTACCTACATTTCAATGAATTCCACTAAAAAAAAGATTGGTGTCCGAGGGTTACACTGAGTTTGGCAGTCTGTGGGCTCCCCAGAAAAGCTTTTAAGGGTTTTTAAGATGCCTAAAAACCACACATGAAGGAGTCCACAGTTGCCCTGAACATCCAACTATTTCAGCATCACTGTATTTAAACCCAGGGGCGGGCACCGAAAGCCATGCAGTGGTGTTCCCAGGGGCCCCACTCTGTGCCTGGTGTGGCAGGAGGAAGCCCTGGAGGGGCATGAGCTTGAAGTGGGCATCGCCAGGGGCAGAGAGAAGCTGTCCTGGGAAGGAGGGCATCCCCAGAAGAAGTGTCGGGGGAGATGGGAAAGTGTGGGGGGAGAGAGGACAAGTGATGCACACCAGAGCCCAGCACGTGCAGAAGTCTCTGAGGATGGACTGGGTGAGGCTATAGACCAAGGTGAGAAAGAATCCCAACCCATACACCCTAGCCCAATGCTACTTTCCAAATCTCAGATAGCTCCAGGGACGTTACATTGCCAGGACAGGGCTTTGCACCCAAGTGTTCCTCCCCACCCTCCTTCTTGAGTCCTCGACAGGTGCCATAGACATTACAGATGGGTATGAAACAGCCCTGCCTCAAAGGAGCTCCCAGGATAGAGTGGCTGGCATAGCAAATGGGACCAACGGGCAGTCTCTGGGATACAAAACAATGGCTTGGAATCCTGATTCTGATTCCCCTAGGTGAGATCCCTGGTGAGTTACTGAATCTCCAGTCTCAGTTTCCTTATCTGTGAAAGGCAGGTTGGAGGCTTAACAAGACAGTGTAGAAAGACACTTGGCACACAGCTGAGATATAATTGCTCAATAAATTCTGTCTAAGGCGTAACACACACACACACACACACACACACACACACACACACACACACACACACGCTGTGGCTTAGAGCAGACGTTACCAAACTCTGGGAGATCACAGGCCAGGAAAATGAAAAACAATCAATTTCATGGTCCTGTCGGGATGCCCAGCATTATACGCCTCCAGGGCAAGGTGTCTGCAGAAGTGAGAAGCACCATCACCCACTGCTCCTCACCAGTGAGGACACTCAGCCTCACTGTCAGGGAAAGGTCAGGCAGAAGAAAGCCCAGTCCTCTGAGTGAAACCCACTGCGCTTCAAGCAGAACTCCCTCTCAGGCCCTGGCTCTCCTCATCTCACCACAGATGGAGAGAGCTGGTCAGGAACTAGCCAGGCTGACCCTGGAAGGAGGAGGCGACGTCAGCCCCACCCCCCAGACCCGGACAAATGTCACTGTGGTTGAGGATTTGAGGAAAAGCACGGAGATCTCGCAAGGACTGTCATGATTGTTCTCATCAAGAAATCCCCTTTGCAATTTGTAGTGAGCGACTCTGGGTGCAGCCAATCAGACACACCCTCCCACGCCCTGCCTCAAGAAAAACCCATGTGCAGCGCTGACCCAGGAGAGAGCTTCGGTTCACAGGAGCCCAGCCAAGCATGGTGTGGGAGGGAGTCAAGCTTCCCTGTCCTGGGGGACACCTGGGTGCTCACTCTTGCATAGATCATGCCTCCTCTCAGAATCGGAACAGCCATGGCGCCCGCTCCCACCAGCATGCGCGTGGTCACACACAGACCCAGCTCCTTAATCTTCAATCAGTGAACTTCTGAGAGAGCTGCAAAGCCAGGCAGCTGCCGTCCCTTGTGGCAGAACACGGAGCAGGTAGGAGTCCTGCCTTGGTGTCAGTGTGCTGGGTGCTCCTGCAGGAGGCGCTCTGTGCTGCATGCGTCCCTGGACTACCAAACAGCGCACCTGCTCTGGGGGTGAGGGTCTCCATCTGGCCTCATCGACAGAGCACCTGCCATGAGAGCTGACTTAGAGAGACATACTTGGGGGGGGTCTCTGCCAGACTAGATCCCAGGGGCCTGCCTGGTGCCCTGACGGGGGCTCTCTGGGAACGATAATAAACCGCCGGGGATTTCACAAAGGATGAGGGTGTGTGCTGAGGTGTCCATTCTTCACAAGACTCATCAGATGCTCCAATGAGTCCGTGAAGAACAGCAGCTTCGATCATTTGCAAGGGAGCTTCTGAAGGCAGCCTCAGTCCAAAGGGGTCTCCAGGGGCTGCAAAACCATCCCCAGTATTTAGTGGTGCATAGCTGGTCTCGGCCCTTGACACCTGGTGCTTTTCATTCTAAATACACAGGTATGTATGTATATTCCTGTAATGTGCTTTTGTTTATATTCACACTCGTCTCACTTCTTTCCTACCCGCAGACTGTTCTGCGAGTGCCAGGAGATCCGCTGCAGCTGGAGAGCAGATCGCTCCATCCTCCCGCTTCCCTCCACCTGGCCTGGGGCTCAGTGGATGCCGAGAGACCCAGGTTTCTGCCGAAGGAACTGGGGGACAGAGCCTGCTCCATCCTAAAAAAAAAAAACAAAACACACATTCCACACCTGGACAGCGCTCTCCCTGCTACAAGAATGAGCCCCGCAGCCCCAAAGCTGAAGAGAAAAACATCTCGGGGGCAGTGAAGGGAGCGTGATGCAGCACCAGCACTCCCCTTGTCCTCACAGATTTGGGGAAACGCAAAACAGCATCCAACATAGACTCGGGAGGAGAGGGCAGGGGTGTATTCCAGCTCGGTCCATCTGCACCGCTGACAAGATCCTTTCATTCAACTGCTCAGGGACCAGGAGTTTCAGGGGGGCTCCCAGGGCTGCCGCAGTCCCAATTGCTCCCCTTACCAAGTTCTCAGTGACTGACAGCTCCCTGAGACATCCACAGGCCACGTGGGCTACTCCACACTCCCTGGCACCAAACCCTGTACTCAGTCCAGCACACTCTGGCCATACCGGTCAATTTCCTTTAGTTTATTTTTTAAGAAAACACTGTATTGAGATAGAATTCACACACCAATGAATTCACTTTAAATTTTAAAGTGTGTACCTCAGTGCTCCCAGCACTTCGGGAGGCTGAGGAGGTGGATCGCTTGAGCTCAGAAGTTCAAGTCCAGCCTGGGCAACGTGGAGAAACCCCACTTCTACAAAGACATAAAAATTAGCCAAGCGTGGTAGTGTGTGCCTGTAATTCCAGCTACCTGGTGGGGGGGGGCCAAGGTGAGAGGACCACCTTAGCTAGGGAGGTAGAGGCTGCAGTGAGCCATGTTTGTGCCATTGCACCCCAACCTGGGTGACAAAGCAAGAACCTGTCTCAAAAACATAAACTAATTAATTAATTAGATAAAGTGTAAAATGCAGCGGGTTTTAGTGAGTTCACAGAGCGGGGTATCTATCACCACAATCCATCTTTGAGCATTTGCAAAATAAAATAAAATAAACCTATACCCCTTAGCCATCACCCCTCAATCTCCCCATCCTCTCCCTCCATCTTCCCCCCCACTACTAATTACTTTCTGTCTCTATACCTTGGCCACTTTGAGGTATTTCATATCAATGGAATCACACAATGTGTGGTGAGTCATTTTTCTCTCATTCCTTTTTTCACTTCTCTTTGAGAAAGCTTGCGGTTGTCCAGATCTCCTCTGTGGATGATTGTTCAAGTTATATGCTTCAATCACTTCAGAATATGAGACAGGAACACACTAGAACCACCCTGGTTTAGTGTCCACCTCAAAGCCTATTTGTTACGTCCTCAACTTTCACTGAGGCCAAAGGTATTTGAAACCATTTTGTTTTTTACAAAACCCCTCCTATGAACACTGTGTCACATGAAAAAAACCTTCCTGGATGAAAACACCAAGAAAAATCTTTCCAGATGATCTGATATTAGACAAAAGAATTCTGTTATCCCATCTTTCCCTTCTTGCCCTGGCTGCCAGGAAGCTCAGAGGTTAAAAACCAGATGTAACCGTACAAATGCTCTCTCATCCTACAGGTGAGTCCTAAAGACTCTTTGTGCTTCAAGTCGAGTTTTACCAGCGTGGCATGCAGCAGAGTCATTTGGAAAACCAGCTAACAAGATTCCCACTGAATCTGATGTCCTACAGATGAGGTCTTAAAATCTGCAATTTAAATCACATGCCCAAAAATGTTCTCAGATTTGGCTTTAAAGTCAAAGTAAAATGTCACAGCCCTTTTCCTAGGACTCAGAAGACATTCTGGTGGGAAAAAGTCTAGTTCCTCCTCTTGTGTCCTCTTCGTCCTCACCCAGTGAGCATTCATATGCATCACACCTGTTTGCAGGCGCTGCAGTGAACACAGCAAACATGCCCACTCCACGGAGAGAGGGCTGCCCTTGCTCTGAGACAATGAGACCATCTTTGGCCGAGATAGAAGGATTTATATCAATGAGCAGACTGAACACAATCCTCTTCCCTGGATGCAGAAACTCAATCCAAGTCCTCAAAGGGTTCCAGCAGTTTCCATGAATTCACTTCCTCAGCATCAAACACCAGAGCTTTGCAAAGCTTTAGGATGTTCTTGCCACCAGGAATCCCTGCTCCAGTAGGAGAGGTTTCTCTCCACATTTCCCTCACTGGGAAACCAGTTTGAAACAGCAGTGGAGGCACAGGGAGAGGCAAAGGAACCAAAGACACCATGCCTGCTCTGCAGGGCCCAGGACTGCTGCTGCCTCCCAGGTAGGTCCAGGGAGCTCGGGGGCTGAGGTTCTTTACAGAGAACGAGCAAAGATGAAAAAGGAGAATCTTCACGGGACAGCAGGGACTCCTAGCAGCCGAGGGGGCCAGGCACGGGGCAGTGTGGCTCTCAGAACAGAAGTAGGTATTTCCCCGCACGGCCAGCAGCCAGCACAGGTGTGCCTGCAACAGCTGCCTGCTGTTCCGTGCGGACGCCAAGCTGCCCGGGTCCTCTCACCGCTCTATTCTGGAAAACACAGTTTGCTCCAACCTTTCACTTTCCTAAACAGTGCCAAGTTGAATATCTTCAGGCTCACAGTTTCACTTCACTCTTCCCTCTGGATAGATCCCCAGGGGCAAGGTTTTTGAATCAAGTCCTATTTTGCTGTAAAACAGAGGTTTAAACACCACACAGAGGAGAGCGCAGACTCTGTCCTCTGCGCCTCAGAATTGCTTTTAAGCATTGCACAAGCCATGTGGGGTGTTAACCTAAATAGCACTGCTGAACTCTGAGGGTCTCGTTCTGACATCACCCACCCTGGAAACACGACTCCCTGTGGGAAGAGGCCCGGCGGACGCACCTGAGTACCGGGCTGTTCTTCCTTCTAGAAACGTGCCATCCCCCTCTCTGGCTCCTGCCAGCCTGCCGCCTCCATCCACACAGAGGAGCGGCCTTCTGATAAGCAAACTGGACTAATGTTTTTTTTATTTCCTGTCTTGTGATGTTTTGACATGTAGGGGGAGCGTCACACACACAGGGAGAGATGCCCCTTCCAGGGCTGGCTAACTCCCAAAGACAGTGAGTGGCTTCCTTGATGTGCATCTTACACGCACAAGCCAACCACCCCTTCCTCAACTCCCGTGCACCCAGCCAAAACGCATCACCCCTGCCCTGAGGAACCCCAGGGCCAGGTGCCAGGCAACCAAAGGCCTCCCCTACAGCTCCAGGCCCACTGCAGTGGTTCACACCGGCCAGGCCTGCACTGCTCACTCAGCCCGGCCCTGCCTCTCTCACAGACACCCCCAGAAAGGCTCTGGCCTCAGCTTCCTCCCAGCTCTTGCCTCCTGACCAAACCCTGGTGCTTCTGGGGCTCACATCCCCCTGCTCTTAGGAAATGGAAGCCATAAAACCTTCTTTGGGAAATCTTTCTGTCCTCCCTCAGTCACCTCCATCAATTAAAATCCTGCAGTAAAAATGAGACAGACGCAGCAAGGAAGTGGGGGAACCTCGCACCGGCTCTCCTCTGGACTCCCCCATCTACAAACCAGGGCTCCCCCAGTCCCCAGAAGGAAACCCTCCCTTCTTTTCCACCAACAGCTGAAACACACACAGCCAGGACTTCTTTTCTGTAGCCGAAAGACATCATGATTCAGCACCATCAGCTTTGCTTGAAAAAACGGCCTTCCCCAACCCCGTATTTCCCAACAAGTGTCCTCTCTGCACAGCCTGCCGTGCTGGGAGACTCGAATGTGACGACGGGTCTGGCTCAGGATCCCACTGTATAAGCAAGGCTGGCCAGAAGCTAACTGGACCAAGGCCAAGGGGGCGTCACTGTCAGACCCTGGGTCCACCCAAGCGCCCACCTAAACATTTGTCACGTGCCACCCCGGGCTGCCCTGTCCGGGGAGTATCACACAGTGGGTCCTGACTGGGAATCACGCTGCAGCTGTCCCCTTGTGTAGTTGCTAAGACGGTGAACTAGGGGTCACAAAAGGCCCTTCTAGACCACCAGGTGCTCGATGGGAGGCCAGGGGTAGCCACAGCCTTCGGTTCTGGTCTCCAGGCGCTGGGGCCGCGGAGCGTCCAGCCTTCCACAGCCCACACATCCTCCTCTCGGCAGGGAGGGAGAACAGGATGGGGCTGCGTGGTGGTTTCCTCCTGGCTCCCACGTCCACAGAGGAGCTGGCTGTGCTGCAGGTGCATGGAGGCCCCTCCGCTGGCCACCCTCCCATAACCACACACTCATGCCGCCAGGCAGGCCCGCCCCGATGCGGGATGTCCTTCATCGAAAGCCTTTGTGATGGTGCAGCTACACGCCATGCGAATGCTGGAAAGAGAACCAGAGGCCCCGGCTCTCACCCTGGAGCTGCAGCAGGGGTCACACTCTCTCTAAGCCTCGGTGTCCACCAGGGTCCCAGCAGGGACAGAGCCAAGGGACCTCTGGCCCTCCAGCCCTCCGCTCCCCCAAGTCTGTGCTTTTGAGGCCTCCCTGACTCGCCTTGCCCTGTCTGAACACGCCGCTCTGTCATCTCGAGCCTTTGTGTCTCTCATGGCGCCTCCAGCGGCTTCTGCCCTGGTCACCCCTGGCTGTCCATCAGCAGGGCTCAGGTCCTGGGGACACCAAGGGAGCTGCAGATGGGGTCTCCTGCCAGGACAGGCCCCCTGAGCGAACGTGAGGTCAGAGCTGAAAAGGAAGCAGGAAGACCTGCTGGGGACGTACCTCCTCTCCCGACCAGCACATGCGGAAGGCCACGGCCCCGACTGTCCCCTGCGGTGGTATCCCCACTCAGCCAGCTGCAGCAAGGCGGCTCCCACTCAGGGCCCTGCTCGTGTCCTCGGACACCCTGCCACCTTTCTCCTGGCACACACTGCAACCACACCTGCTCAAGAGCTCACACCTCTATAAATACGATCACTTGGCAAAAGCCAGACATGATACCCCGGAAGCAGCACCCCCATTCTGTAGCCAGACTGCAACCTCTTTAGGGACAAGGAGCGGAGTCAGGCTCCCGTGGCACCCAGCACCACCCTGGCATGCTGCTGATGCTCAAATCAAATCTTTCCAACCACAATGAGACAGCACCCTCCACCCTCCAGGATGAAGATAACCAAAAGAGATAGGAACAGAAGCAGGTGGGGGACATGGAAAGAGTGGAGCCCTCATCTGACGCTGGAGAGGAGGTCAAACCGTGCGGCCGCTCTGGAAAACAGTGCGTCCCTCTTCAAAGGGTTGAACACAGGGCTGCCACATGGCCCAGCAGCTCCGCTCCTAGGAATCCACCCTAGAGAAATGAAACTGCGTCCACACAAAAGCTTCTACAAGAATGTCCGAAACAGTATTATTTGTCAAAGCCAAAAAGTGGGAACCACCCAAATGTCCAGCATTTGAGAAGCATAATATTGTATTAAAAAGACGCTGTATCATATGATGCAATATTAATCAGCCTTGAAAAGGAACGAATCACTGAATCATGCTAAACGTGGGCAAACCTTGAAAAACATGATGCTGAGAGAGAAGACAGAAGCGAGGGTCACATATTATACAATCCATTTATACGGAATGTCCCAAATGGACAAATCCACAGGGATGACATGGAGATCTGCAGTTCCCAGAGCTGGAGATGACTGACACAGGGATTCAGGAGGAGGGACTGACTGCTGATGGGCGCATGGTTTTTTCTTGGTGGAGGGGATATAAACAAAGGATGACTTTTCACAAATGTTAATGTTGATTTTGGCGATGACTGCTCCACTCTGAAAATGCAGCCACATGCCGCTGTCGACTTTCAGTCACGGAGGGGGAGAGGGACTGTGTATGCAATGGCGGTCCCGCAAGATTACAATGGAACTGAAAACTTTTTATCACCAAGTGAGGTCACAGCCACAGGGACGTCACAGCTCAATGTGTTTCTCATGCATCTGTGACAATGACGCCCTCAGCAGACCTCCTGCACCGCCAGTCAAATGGAAGTCTAGCACACACAACTTTGTAGGTACATAGAACTCAATAATAAGAAAAACTAGGCTAGTGGTTTATTCATTTACTATAGTTTTTAAAGTCTATGTCTTCTACTTATTAAAAAATAGAGAGTGGGTGCAGTGGCTCACGCCTATAATCCCAGCACTTTGGGAGGCTGAGGTGGATCACCTGAGGTCAGGAGTTCGAGACCAGCCTGGCCAACATGGTGAAACCCCGTCTCTACTAAAAATTAGCCAGGCATGGTGGTACATGCCTCTAAGTCC
Source organism: Ateles fusciceps (assembly GCA_036589455.1). Lineage (NCBI taxonomy): Eukaryota > Metazoa > Chordata > Mammalia > Primates > Atelidae > Ateles > Ateles fusciceps. The sequence goes on from JAZHEH010002754.1 coordinate 2,513,163, forward strand.
CAGCTACTCAGGAGGCTGAGGCGGGAGAATTGCTTGAACCTGGGAGGCAGAGGTTGCAGTGAGCAGAGATCATGCTATTTTACTCCAGCCCGGGCTACAAGAGTGAAACTCCGTCTCAACAGAATAGAATAGAAATAGAAATAGAATAAGAATAGAATAGGAGTAAACTAGAGGCCAGGTGCAGTGGCTCACACTGTAATCCCAGCACTTTGGGATGTCAAAGTGGGCAGATCACTTGAGGTCAGGAGTGAGACCAGCCTGGCCAACATACAGAAACCCAGCCTCTACTAAAAATACAAAAACTACTGGTGGCACACCTGTAATCCCAGCTACTCGGGAGGCTGAGGCTGAGAATCACGTGATCCTGGGAAGCGGAGGTTACAGTGAGCCAAGATCATGCCACATGCCACTGTATTGCAGCCTGGGCAACAGAGCGAGATTTTGTCTCAAAAAAAAAAAAAAAAAAAGTAACATGTAAAACAGGCTCAGGCAGGTCTTCCAGGAGACGTTCCAGAGGAAGGCACTGTTATCACAGGAGATGCCAGCTCCACGCACGTTACTGCCCCTGAAGACCGTCCAGTGGGACAGGATTCAGAAGTGAAAGACAGTGATGATGGTAATGATCCTGATCCTGTGCAGGCCACAGCTAGCATATGTGCTTCTCTTAGTTCTTTTTAAAATATATTTTACTGTACTTTGGGTTCTGGGGTACATGAGCAGAATAGCAGGATTGTTGCATAGGTACACACGTGGCAATGTGGTTTGCTGCCTCCATCCCCCCATCACCTATATCTGGCATTTCTCCTCATGTTATCCCTCCCCAACCTCCCCTGCTGTCCCTCTCCTATGCCCCCCTAACAGACCCCATTGTGTGATGCTCCCCTCCCCCGTGTCCATGTGTTCTCATTGTTCAACACCCACCTATGAGTGAGAACATGCGGTGTTTTTCTGTTCTTGTGTCAGTTTGCTGAGAATGGTGGTTTCCAGATTCATCCATGTCCCTGCAAAGGACACAAACTCACCGTTTTTTACAGCTGCATAGTATTCCATGGTGTATATGTGCCACATTTTCCCTGTCCAGTCTATCATCGATGGGCATCTAGGTTGGTTCCAGGTCTTTGCTACTGTAAACAGAATGCAATGAACATATGTGTGCATGTGTCTTTATAATAGAGTGATTTATAATCCTTTGGAATATATACCCAGTAACGGGATTGCTGGGTCAAATGGAATTTCTATTTCTAGGTCCTTGAGAAATCACACTGTCTTCCATAATGGTTGAACTAATTTACACTCCCACCAACAGTGTAAAAGTGTTCTTATTTCTACACATCCTCTCCACCATCTGTAGTCTCCAGATTTTTTTAATGATCGCAATTCTAACTGGCATGAGATGGTATCTCAATGTGGTTTTGATTTGCATTTCTCTAATGACCAGTGATGATGAGCATTTTATCATATGTTTGTTGGCCTCATAAATGTCTTCTTTTGAAAAGTGTCTGTTCATGTCCCTTGCCCACTTTTGAATTGGTTTGTTTTTTCCTTGTAAATCTGTTTTAGTTCTTTGTAGATTCTCGATATTAGCCCTTTGTCAGATGGGTAGATTGCAAAATTTTTTTCCCATTCTGTTGGTTGCCAGTTCACTCTAATGATTGTTTCTTTTGCTGTACAGAAGCTCGGGGAGTTCAATTAGATCCCATTTGTCTATTTTGGCTTTTGTTGCCATTGCTTTTGGTGCTTTAGTCATGAAGTCCTTGCCTGTGCCTATGTCCTGAATGGTTTTGCCTAGGTTTTCTTGCAGAGTTTTTATGGTGTTAGGTCTTGTGTTTGAATCTTTAATCCATCTGAAGTTAATTTTAGTGTAAGGTGTCAGGAAGGGGTCCAGTTTCTGCTTTCTGCACATGGCTAGCCAGTTTTCCCAACACCATTTATTAAACAGGGAATCCTTTCCCAATTGCTTGTTTTTGTCAGGTTTGTCAAAGATCAGATGGTTGTACATGTGTGGTGTTGCCTCCGAGGCCTCTGTTCTGTTCCATTGGTGTATATCTCTGTTTTGGTACCAGTACCATGCTGTTTTGATTACTGTAGCCTTGTAGTATAGTTTGAAATCAGGTAGCATGATGCCTACAGCTTTGTTTCTTTTGCTTAGAATTGTCTTGGCTATGCGGGCTCTCTTCTGGTTCCATATGAAGTTTAAGGTGGTTTTTTCCAGTTCTGTGAAGGTGGTCATAGGTAGCTTGATGGGGGATAGCATTGAATCTGTAAATTACTTTGGGCAGTATGGCCATTTTCACAATATTGATTCTTCCTAACCATAAGCATGGAATGTTTCTCCATCTGTTTGTGTCCTCTCTTATTTCTTTGAGCAGTGGTTTGTAGTTCTCCTTGAAGAGGTCCTTTACATCCTTTGCCAGTTGTATTCCTAGGTATTTTTTATTATTTTTGTAGCAATTGTGAATGGCAGTTGGTTCTTGATTTGTCTCTCTTTAAGTCTGTTATTGGTGTATAGGAATGCTGGTGATTTCTGCACATTGATTTTGTATCCTGAGACTTTGCTGAAGTTACTTATCAGTTTCAGGAGATTTTGGGCTGAGACGATGTGGTCTTCTAAATACAATAATTTCATCTGCAAATGGAGACAATTTGACTTCCTCCTTTCCTAACTGAATACCCTTTATTTCTTTTTCTTTCCTGATTGCTCTGGCTAGAACTTCCAATACTATATTGAATAGGAGTGGTGAGAGAGGGCATCCTTGTCTAGTGCCAGATTTCAAAGGGAAATGTTTCCAGTTTTTATCCATTCAGTATGGTATTGGCTGTGGGTTTGTCATATATGCCTTTTATTATTGTGAGATATGTTCCATCGATACCTAGTTTATTGAGAGTTTTTAATATAAAGGACTGTTGAATTTATCGAAGGCCTTCTCTGTATCTATTGAGATAATCATGTGGTTTTTGTCTTTGGTTCTGTTTATGTGGTGGATTACGTTTATAGACTTGCCTATGTTGAACCAGCCTTGCATCCCCGGGATGAAGCCTACTTGATCGTGATGGATAGCTTTTTGATGTGCAGTTGCAATCGGTTTGCCAGTATTTTATTGAAGATTTTTGCATCTATGTTCATCATGGATATTGCCCTGAAGTTTTCTTTTTTGTTGAGTCTCTGCCAGGTTTTGTCTTAGTTTTTAACAAAAAAGATTTAAAAAGTAAAAACATTTAAATAGAACAAAGCTTATGGAATAAGGATATACAAAAAGAAAATATGTTTGCATAGCTGACAATATGTTTTAAGCTAAGTTACTGCAAAAGAGTCAAGAGGTTTTTAAAAAAATAAATTAAAAGCTTATAAAATAAAGAAGTTACAGTAAGCCAAGGTCAATTTATCATTGATGAAATTATTTTTCAAAATAAATGTAGTGTAGCCTAGGTGTCCAGTGTTTACAAAGCCTACAGCACTGTGTGGTGACTTCCTAGCCCTTCACATTCACTGACCACAAACTCTCTGCCTCACCCTGAGCACCGCCAGTCCTGCAAGCTCCATCCTTGGTCAGTCCCCTAGGCAGCTGCACCAATTTTTATGTTTTATGCTGTATTCTTACTGTCCCTTTTCTATGTTTACTAATGTTTAGATACACAAATACTTACTGATATTGTTCAGCTGTGTCCCCACCCAAATTCCATCTTGAACTGCAAGTCCCATAATTCCCAGGTGTTGCAGGAGGAACTGTAACTCCCACAATTCCCACGTGGAATTGAATTATGGGGTGACTGAATTCTGGGAGCGGGTCTTTCCTGTGCTGTTCTTGTGATAGCCAATGAGTCTCACGAGATCTGATGGTTTTCAAAACAGACGTCTCCCTGCACGAGCTCTCTCTTTGCCTGCCGCCATCCATTCTCGGGTACGTCTTTACCAGCAGTGTGGAAACAGACGAATGCTGTAACACAACTTACCACTACAGTATCCAGCATGGCAACCTGTCGCACAGGCACGTAGCCCGGAAGCAGCAGGCTATGCCATGCGGCCCATATCTGTGCGAGTGCACGCTATGACGCTCACAGAGAAGAAATCACCTAACTGCATTTCTCAGAACATATCCCCATCGTTAAGCTGCACATGACTATACTAAAAACCACTGAACTGAATTCCCTTTGGGCGGGCAACATGCAGAGCATGTAAATTATACCTCAATCAAGCTGTTCGTGTGTGTGTTTTATTTTTAAATTGAATCTGTGGTGTCCAGGGGTGAGCAGAGTGAGGGCAGGGTCTGGAACCTTCATCACTACCTTCTCACCAGCCAGCTGTCCCCATCAGCAGAGAGCACCTACGCACCCAACCTCCATCTCCTCCAAGGTCCCTTGATGGGAAAGACTCATGTGAAAGGTCAATGACCCCTGAACCAGACACAAGTTGCAGTAGCAGTATAAACAGAGCGCAGGGCATAACTCACTGGGAAGGAAGCCCCAGACTTGCTGTCCTGCCTCCCAGCCCAGCCCAGTCTTGTTCTTCTAGCAGGGCTGGAGACTGTGCCTGAACGCCTCCCTCTTCTGCAGCCCCCAGCATGGAGGAGCTCCAAGTAGCCTTCTCTATGGGGCACCCAGAGAGGGTGGCATCTGTGCACCCCATAGGTGGTCAGCATCCTACACAGACATTGCAGAAGTAAGTAACGGAGCTTACCCACAGCTCTATGGGCAAGCTTCAGACCCTGAGGACACCATCACGGGGGGTGCCCCACACGCCAGGATTTAGAGAAGCCAGATGAGGAGTAAGCATTTCTCAGAATCACATCAGAGAAAAGTGGCTTGGTTCTAGGCACTGCAATGTGCTGAGATCACTTAAAACAAGGGTCCGCTAAGTTTCTGCAGCAGGCCAGCTGGTAACTACTTCCAGCTCTGCAGAGCATGCAGTCTGTCACAACGACTCAACTCTCCCCACACACAACGTGGAAAGAGATGAGCGTGGCTGGGTGCCAACAAAACTTTATTCACAGAAGGAAACCAGATTGGAAGGAAATACCACAAATTACACAGCTGACCAGGGATTCACATCTAAAATATATAAAGAATTCATACAACCCAACAATTCAAAAATGGGCAAATAACTTGAATAGACATTTTTCTGAAGATATTGAAATAGCCGATAAGCTCATAAGAAGATCCTCCACATCACTAATCAATAGGAAAATGCAAACCAAAACCCCTAGGAGACACCATATCACACCCCCTAGGATGGCTGTTTTTAAAAAACAAAAAACAGGTTCACACCTGTAATCCCAGCACTGTGGGAGGCTGAGGTGGGCAGATCAGCTGAATTCAGGAGTTCGAGATCAGCCTGGGCAACACGGTGAAACCCTGTCTCTACTAAAAATAAAAATGAAAATAAATTAGCTGGGCATGGTGCTGGGTGCCTATAATCTCAGCTACTCGGGAGGCTGAGGCAGGAGAATCACTTGAACCCAGGAGGCAGAAGTTGCAGTGAACTGAGATCATACCACTGCGCTCCAGCTTGGGCAACAGAGTGAGACTCCATCTCAAAAATAATCAAATCAAATTAAATTAAAAATTTAGGGAAAAAAAAAACAGGCCAGATGTGGTGGCTCACACCTGTAATCCTAGCACTTGGGGAGGCTAAGGTGGGTGAATTGCTTGAGCTCAGGAGTTCAAGACCAGCCTGGACAACATAGTGAGACACCTTCCACCAAGTCTCTGCAAAAAAAAAATAAATATTAGCCAGGCATGATGGTGCATTCCCTGTGGTCCCAATTACTTGGGAGGCTGAGATGGGAGGATTACTTGGGCCTGGGAGGTCGAGGCTGCAGTGAGCTTTATTGTGCCACTGCACTCCAGCCTGGGTGACAGAGTGAGAACCTGTCTCAAAAGAAACAATATATACATAAGCATTGACAAGGACGTGGAGAAATTGGCTCTTTCAAGCCTTGCCGGGAATGTAAATCGTGTAAGCACTGCAGAAAACAGTATGGCAGTTTCTCCAAAAATTAAACACAAAAAAAACACATGAACTAGCAATTCCACTTCTGGGGGAGGTATATGCCCAAAAGAATGGATGGATGTCTCAAAGAGATATATCCGTACACCTCCGTTCACAGGAACACCATTCACAACAGCCAAAAGGTGAAAGTGACCCAGCGCCCACCAGCGGATGAATGCGTAAACAAGGTGTGGTCCATCCACACAAGGAGTACTTCTTAGGCTTCAAAAGAAATGGCGTTCCAATACGTGCCACAGTGTGGGTGGCCCTGGAGGACACTGTGCTAAGTGAAAGGACTCAGGCACAAAAGGACAAATCTCACATGCACCCGCTTCCCATGAGGTTCCCAGCGTGTGCAAATCCGTGGAGACAGAAAGCTGAAGGGCGGTAGTCAGGGGCTGCGGAAGAAGAATGGGGGAAGGAGGGGTCAGTGGGGACAGAGTTTCAGTTTGGGGAGATGGGAAAAGTTCGGGACACGAGTGGTGACGATGGTTGCACAGCCACATACACGTACTCAGTGCCACTGAAAGGCAGACTTTGAAAATGGTGAAGATGGGCCGGGCGCAGTGGCTCACACCTGCAATCCCAGCACTTTGGGAGGCCAAGGCAGGTGGATCGCTCGAGGTCAGGAGTACAAGACCAGCCTGGCCAACATGGTGAAACTCCGTCTCTACTAAAAATACAAAAATTAGCCAGGCGTGGTGGCAGGCACCTGTAATCCCAGCTACTTGGAAGGCTGAGGCAGGAGAATAGCTTAAGCCCAGGAGGTGGAGGTTGCAGTGAGCCGAGATCGTGCCACTGTACTCCAGCCTGGGTGACACAGTGACTGTCTTGAAAAAAGGAAAATGATGAAGATGGTAAATTCTGTATTATGTGTATTTTACTAAGACTTTAAAAATAAAAACAAAATTTCATTTACAAAAACAAGCAATGGGGCCGGACTGGACCCTTGCACCACAGTCTGCCAGCTTCTGGTTGGGCACAAGACAGTGGGTGCCCAGCAGGAGATGGTGGCCAGAGCACAGCTGCAGAGGACAGGGTCCTCACCCAAGCGCTGCCCTGGCAAATGCCACTTGATATCCTGTTTCCCCCACCAGGAGGATCCCCCTCGAGCATATCCTCTTGGTCATGCCATTAATCACTGGGGGTGTCTGATTACACCCACAAGTGGAAAATGGAATTTGAAGCAATAACAAAGAACATCTCAAGAAAAACCAAATCTTCAAATTCATCTAATCTAACACCTTGAACAATCAATGAGAATTTCAACACTGTCAATTAATTCTGTTACTAAGTGGAACCTTCTGCCACTAGTTATAGGATACCCTGGCTGCTCACTAAATTACTCCTGGAGGGTGATTTCCATCTTCTTCTGAGCAGCAAAGGGAGGTGATCAGTAGACAAGGCTGGAAACCCAGCTGTGCACAGGTGCTTAGGTGCTGGAAGTCTCTGATGCCGCAGCCACGGCATGGGGGCGAGGTGCCCACACACCGATGCTCATGATGAATGGTGGTCTGAGGACGTCAGGAGAGCCACTGAGGGCAGGGTCCCTTGGTGGCTCCTGTTAGGGCAGAACTGGGACACCCGAGGAAGCAGGAGAAGCTGCTGGAGGGAGAAACACCCAGATGAACCTGGCCAGGTCGCTGATGCTGCCTCACGCTTCCCTGGGCCAGGAGTGGCACCCCCTGGGCCTCCCAGAGCATCAACATCCCCAAGAGGAAAATCCCACGCACCCCACCCGGCACCGCCATCCTGCCTCAAGCTGAGGTGACTGATCTTCCCAGGGAGCTCCCGCTGTCCCGAGGTCGCCAACTGTGCAGGCTGCAAGTGCCCTGGGCAGGCCAGGCACGGTGGCTCATGCCTGTAATCACAACACTTTGGGAGGCCAAGGCCAGTGGATCACCTGAGGTCAGGAGTTCTTACCAGCCTGGGCAACATGGTGAAACCCACGTGCCTGTGATCCCAGCTACCAGGGAGGCTGAGGCAGGAGGATTGCTTGAACCTGGGAGGCGGAGGTTGCAGTGAGCAGAGATCGTGCTACTGCCCTCCATCCTGGGCAACAGAGCGAGACACTGTCTCAAAAAAAAAGAAAAACAGAAAGATACAGAAAAGAAAAAGAAAGTGCCCTGGCTAGAAAAACAAAACTGAAACAAATTCATTCCCAGCCTTCGTGAGTTGCCCAGACCGGCTTTTCCTTCTCTCCTTCCCGTGAATCGCAGCCTCCAAGGTGGGTGGCAGCGGGAAGCAAGCCAACAGCAGCTCCCAAGAGACAGGCTCCCAGTGACAAGCAAAAGCTAAACCCAACCGGCCAAGTATTCTTTTCTCACGAAGCTCCCGGAGGAGCTAAGAAGGGAGTGTCAGGGAGACAGGTCTCAGCTGCAAACCGAGGCCCGGCTGGCCGGACGTAGGTGCCTTCCAAAGGCAGAAGAGCATGCACACCATGGGCTTCAGCTCTGCTCCAGCCCCGGGAGGCAGAATGAATGAACAGCAAGTCCCAAGTTCAAGACCCGAGGAAGCCAGAGGCAGCTGAGTGCTGACAACACCTTATGGCTCAATCCCAGGCCTGCAGGGACACGTGCTCCTTCCCAGTGGACAGGGACTAATGTCCTTCCCCTCTCTGAGTCTGCTCCTGCTCTAGGATAAAGGGGTGGACCACCTTCTCCAGCAGAGTCACACGTTCTCATATGCATCCTCCTGACACCGTTCGAGCAGGAACCACGTACTGTGCCAGTGGTTCTGCACAAGGGGGAAGCATGCAGCATCTGCCAGAGACGAGGGACACTGTGGAGGACGCAGACTCAGCCCTCGGCCAGGGCAGCCGGGGAAGGCAGAAGCCGCGTCACCATCCCTCCACCCAGGAGGACGCCCCGTCTCACATCTGGGAGGGGAAGTGACAGCCTGTGCTGTCACTCCCTCCAGAGAGGGAGCTCAGAGACTTGGAGGAACACGCAGGTGCAGAGAAGGGCTTGAACACGGGGAGTGAGAGGGTCCGACTGGATTTCAGACAGGATTGGTGAGCGGTGGAGCTGGAGACAGGAAGACCAGGCAGGCGAGACCGCCCGACTGCGATGATGATGAGAACCTGGTGGTCCTGCCTGGGGCTGTGAGTCCGACATTCTGCTCCTGCCTGCTGTGTTTTCAGGACCCCATGATGTGCATTCTCATGGGTCGTGGACAGTGAAGCACAGACACACAGTCCTCATAAACAGGCCCAAGGTCAGCCTTCCGTATGCATGGCTGCTGTTACCCTGAATTCAACCAACCATGCACACATCGGAAATATTTTTTAGTTGCATCTGTATTGAAAATGTACACACTTCTTTTCTTGTCATTATTTCCTAAGCAATACGGTATAGTAACCATTTACATATCATTTACATATCATTTACATTGCCCAAGTATCATACATAATCTGGAGATGATTTAAAGTATGTGAGGTAATGTGCTTAGGTTATATGTAAATACTGCCCCATATTCAAACAGGGACTTGAGCATCTGTGGACTCTGGTATTCACAGGAGGTCCAGGAACCAATCCCTGCTGGATATCGAGGGATGACTGCACGTATTTCCACAATATTAAGACCTCATGGTGCACACAATGAGAAAAGCATATCTGATACAGCTTCTTGGGCAGGCTGTAATGCAAGACGGACTAAGAAACTGCCCACGGGTGTCTGGACCATACAGGTCTGTCTTTACGGCCCCTGGTATACAAGGCCATGGGGTCCTGTACCAGCAGGAGCCCAGCGTGTGGTCAGCCAAGCTGGATTCAGCCACTCAATACCCACGTGACTGATCGTGACCAAGTATCTGACTGCTGAGAGCTTGCGTCCTCACTGAAAATGGTGGTAATTCCACTTTCTGCATAGAGTGGGTGGTAGGCAGGGTCAACACTGTTAAGATATTTGGCAGACGGGGCCTTTAAGCACAAGTTACATGTGAGGTGATACCAGCAAGGCACAGAGGAGGCGCTCATGAAAAGGGGCTACTGTGCACTAGCCACTCTCCGGCCTCCGCAGAACACAAGCGCCTGGGCTTCACTGCACCCTTCCCTGCACCTGGACACCACCAGGTGCCCCCATCCACATGAAAATGATGGAGAGGAGCTGGAAGCACCTGTACCACTCATCTGTCTGCAGCCACCCTGGAGGCAGAGGCTGCAGTGAGCCGAGATCCTGCCACTGCACTCCAGCCTGGGCGACAAGAGCAAAAAACTAATGCCTAAGAAAAAACACTGAAAACAGGCAGAGAATGGCAATACTTATATTTCTCATCAGACCCTGTGGAGACCAAAACAAAGTGGCACAGTAATTTTCAAGTGACGAAAGAAAATAACTCTCAAGCCATAATTCTATACCAACAAAAATATCCTGTAAGAATGGAGGGAAAATGAAAATAGTCTCAGATGAAAGGAAACTAAGGAATTTGTCACTGGCAGACCTATTCTAAAAGAATAGCTAAAGAAACCTTTCTAAATAGAAAAGAAATAATAAAAGAAGGAGTTTGGAACATTATGAAGGAAAAAAGAGTATGCTAAGCAAAAAGTTTGGTATGAGCACTCTGCTGAGGACAGCTCAGAGCAGTCCTGAAGCCAGAGGCATAGTCCTTTTTCATACCCCGCAAGGTCACACGAGCTGGACACCAACGACAGTGCCATCCACCCTCTTCCCACCTCGACATGAGCACAGAGCACAAGGGGCCTTGACAACAAGAAACTGCAAGTCCCCTGGCCACAGTGCCAAGGGAGGGAGGTGGACCAAACCCAGACAGCCGCCATTGGCTTGCAGGTAACAAGGACAGGGGGGAAAGTTTTAACTCACCAGAGGTGTTGGCAGACTGAGCCCCGCAGATGGCTTCTTAGAGTTGGAACGGTCCGTGTTCTAGGTGGCCAAAGCAGGGAGCCTGGACCAATTTCCAGACCTGCAGAAAGACAGTGAGACCGGGGCATGGTCAGACAGAGACTGTTGAGAGGCACACATTAAAACTTCACGTAGATTCTGATATTTCTGAGCTAAAAACCAGGGACCGAACTTCTGCTTCTGGGCAGATGGAGTAGACACATTTTCCTCTATTCCTCACACAAAACACAACTAATACCAGGATGCTATATATAAAATAAACATAACACTGCACAAGGTGGAGAGAAGGCAGACCAGCCAGGGACATGGTGTGAACTCTGGGTTTTCTTCTTGCCTCATGCCATCCCAGACATGGTACGGAACAAACCAGCAACTCAGAAATGCCAACAGGAACAGGAAGAATACCACAAGAAAAGCGTGTCCTTTTAGTCGAAGGACTAGGAAAGTGGCAGCTAACAGGGCAACACGTGTAGACAACAACAGGTCTACTCCAGCCAGACACCACAGGAAAATCCGTGGCCTCAGCCCCACCCCCAGCAGCAAAGGCCGAGTAGGCAGTCTAGATTTCCACCCTGTGTGGCTGTAATGAAGCATCGAATCCCTGCCAGGGTGGCATCAAACAAACCAAAGGAAGGCGTTGGCACATTCATCCCCACCGGGCAGTAACAAATCCTCCCTTCACTCTGGCATTAGTATAGGCAGCATGGGGAGCCTGGGCTTCTATTGCACCTGTCAGTAACGAGGTGACACCCCTTCCCATATTCCCTTGTGGAAGTGGCATCAGGAAAAGTTAGCTTACAAAAAAAGGTTCAAATAAGACTCAAATGTTCATGACGTAATACAAAAACGTCCAAGTGTCAATAGAAAATCGCCCATCAAACCAAGGATCAGCAAGATTTCAAACTGAAAAAAGATGATCAATGGATGCCAACACACAGGTGGCAGAGATGTCAGAAAGATCTGACAAAGAGTTGAAAGCAGCCATGATAAATGCTTCCATGAACAACTATGAACATCCTAGAAACATACGAAATAACAGAAAGCCTTACCAAAGAACTTCTCACCAAAGATATAAAAAGAAGCAAGTGAAAATGAAAGAACCAGCCGGGCACAGTGGCTCATGCCTGTAATCCCAACACTTTGGGAGGCCGAGGCAGGTGGATCACTTGAGGTCAGAAGTTTGAGACCAAACTTACCAACATGGCAAAACCCCATCTCTACTAAAAATACAAACATTACCCAGGTGTGGTGGCAGGCACCTCTAATTCTACGTACTTGGGAGACTGAGGCAGGAGAATCACTTGGACCAGGAGGCAGAGGTTGCAGTGAGCCAAGATCATGCCACTGCACTCCAGTCTGGGCAACAAGAGCGAAACTCTGCCCCCACACCTCCCCCAAAAAAAGAATTAAAAAGAAAAAGAAAATGATAGAAATAAAGAATACAATAACTGAAATAAAAGACTTAGTAAATGGACTCAACAACAGAATGGAGGGTACAGAAGAAATAGAGGAAATAATCAGTGAACTGGAAGACAGAACAACAGACATTAACCCAACTGAACAAGAGTGAAACAGACTGAAGATAAACAGAGCCTCGGGGAGTTATGGGACAATAATACAATGCCTAACTTTAAACTCTTGAAATCCCAGAAGGAGCAATAAGAGAGGGAAGGTCTGAAAAAGTGCTCAAAACATCCCCAATTTGGTGAGCGATATAAACCTACGGATTCCAGAAGCTGAATGAACCCAACAGGATAAACCCAAGAAAATTCACACCAATACACATCAGAATTAAACTTCTGAAAACTAATGCCTAAGAAAAAAATATTGAAAACAGGCAGAGAATGGCAGTACTTATATTTCTCATCAGACACTGAGGAGACCAAAACAAACTGGCACAGTAATTGTCAAGTGACGAAAGAAAAGAACTCTCAATCCATAATTCTATACCAATGAAAACATCCTGTAAGAATGGAGGGAAAATGAAGATAGTCTCAGATAAAAGGAAACTAAGGAATTTGTCACGGGCAGACATGTTCTAAAAAAGTAAAGAAACCTTTCTAAATAAAAATAATAAAAGAATAAGTTTTGGAACATTAGGAAGGGAAAAAGAGTATGTTAAGCAAAAACTTTGGTAAGTATAATAATAGGCTTTCCTTCTCAAGTTTTATAGATTGATGGTTGAGACAAAAATTACAACATAATCTGATGTGATTCTAAATGTATACAGAGGAAATATTTAACAATTATAAATGAAGAAGGGTAAAGAGACATAAAAGAAGGTAAGAATGTATATTTTACCCAAACTGGTATCACAACACATGATAAAGTTAAGTACACGTGATATAATACCTAGAGCAATCACTTAGAAAGCTATACAAAGAGATGCACTCATAAAGACTACAGATGAATAAAAATGGAACCCTAAAAAAATGTTCAAAAATGTTCAAATCACCCACAAGGCAGGAAAAATAAAACAAAGAAATAAAATCCTGAAATAACAAATGTAAGGCCTACCATATCAATAACTGCATTAAATGTAAATGGTCAAAATATACCAGTTAAAAGACAGAGACTGGCAGAGTACAGATTTTAAAAGATACAATTATATGAGGAATATAAAAATTTGCTTCAAATATAATTACATAGGTAGGATGAAAGTAAAAGGATGGAGTAAGATACCTTATACAAAAATAAATCAAAAGAAAGCATTTATCTAATATTAACATCATGGCTATGTTAATATTAGATAAAGTAGATTTCAGGGCAAAGAAAACTACCACAGAGAGAACATTACATAGTGATGAGAGAGGACTCCACCAAGAAGACATAGTAACTCTAAATGTGTATGTACCAAACAACGGAGCAAAATACATGAAGCAAAAATGGATAGAACTGAAGAAAGAAGACATAAATCCACACTTAGAAAACTTTAATGAACCTTTCTCAACAATTGATACCATAAGACAGGAAAATCAGCAAGGATCAGAAGAACTCAATAATATGACCAATCAAGAAGATCAAAGTGATGGTTGTAGAACATTCCACCATACTACAGCAGAATTCACATTCTTTTCAAGTGTTCATCAAATTCATAGCATACGTTAGAAAAGAAGAATCATCTCAAATCAAATTCTACGTTCCTACCACTCCTAGAAAAAGGAGAGCCAGACAAACCCAAACCAAGCAGAAGGAAGAAAATAATAAACATATCAATGGGAAAAAATGAACAGAAGACAAAAAAAAAAAAAAAACCAACAGAGAAAATCAGTGAAATAAGCTGGCTCTTTGTAAAAGTCAATACAATTGACAAAACTCTAACAAGACTGGCAAAGAAAAAAGACACAAATTACCAACACCAGGAATTAAACAGGAGATACCATTACAGACCCTGCAGACATCAGAAAGATGCTAAGGGAATGCTAGATCAGCTCTTCACACATAAATTTGACAATGTAGATGAAATAAAGCAATTATTCAAGAAATACAAACTACCTCACCTTGTCTAATTTGAAACAGGTAACTTGAGTAATTTCCTACAACTATTAAAGGAATTGAATTCACAATTTTTAAACTCCAGTTTTTTGGTTTTTTTTTTTTTCAGAAAAAGAAATGTTTAGACCTAAATAAGTTCACTTGAGAATTCTATGAAATGCTTACAGAATAATTAATACCAATTCTACCACAATTTCTTCCAGAAAGTAGAATAGGAGAGAAAGCTTCTCAATTCTCATTTTACAGAGCAACTACTACCCTGATACCAAAACCAGACAAAGTGAGCACAAAAAGATTACAGGCTGGGTGCAGTGGGTCACACACTTTGGAAGACCAAGGCAGGTGGATCACCTGAGGTCGGGGGTCCAAGACCAGCCTGGCCAACATAGTGAAACCTCATCTCTACTAAAATTACAAAAATTAGCTGGGTGTGGTGGCAGTCCCCTGTAATCCCAGTTACTCAGGAGGCTGAGACAGGAGAATCACTTGAACCTGGGAGGCAGAGGTTGCAGTGAGCTGAGATTGTGCCACTGCACTCCATCCTGGGTGACAAGAGCGAGACTCCGTCTCAAAAATAAATTAATTAAAAATAAAAAAGCAAAAAGATACCTTATACAAACATAAGTCAAAAGTCCTCATGAATATAGACATAGAAATCTTTAACAAAGTAGTGGCAAATAGAGTTCAGCAACATATCAAAAGAATTATACACCATGAGCAAACAGCATTTATTCGAGGGATGCCAGGCTGGTTCAATTAAAAAAAAAATCAGTCCATGTCATCTAATATCAACAGAAAAAAATGATCATATCAATTAACACAGAAAAAGCATTTAACAAAATCCAGCATCTTTCTACGACAAAAACTCTCCCCAAAATAAGATGGAAATTTCCTCCATATGATAAAGAACATCTACAAAAAACCATAAGCCAACATTTACCAAATAAACACAAAATGCTTTCCCCCGTATGATCAGGACCAAGGCAAAGATGCCCGTTCTCACCATTCTTACTTAACATAGAGCTGGACATTCTAGCAAGTGTAATATGGCAAAAAACAAACAAAAGATTGGAAAAGAAGAAATAAAACTGTTCCTATTTGCACAAAGCATGAAAATCACAAGGAAACTACCATACCCTCCCAAAAAAACTCCTAAAAATAAACAAGTTGAGCAAGGTCACAAGACACTAGATCAACATATTAAAATCAATTGTATTCTCTAGCAATAAACATGCAGATACCAAAATTAAAGATACAATAATACTACTTATACTTGCTCAAAAAATGAAATAGTTAGCTATAAATCTAACAATACATGTTCAGGAATTATATGCTGAAATCTACACAACACTGATGAAAACAAATCAAATATCTAAAAAAATTGAGAGATATACCCTGTTCATGGATTGGAAGACTCAAAGTAGTCAAAATGTCAATTCTTCCCAAACTGATGTGCAGGTGATGATGATGAACACAATTCCAGTCAAATTCCCAGCAAAATTTTTTTGTAGATATGGACAAGATTATTCACCACTTTGGGAGGCGGAGGCAGGAGGATCACTTGAGGTCAGAAGTTCGAGACTAGCCTGGTCAACATGGTGAAACGCCATCTCTACTAAAAATACAAAAAGTTAGCTAAGTGTGGTGGCGTGCACCTGTAATCCCAGCAACTTGGGATGCTGAAGTAGGAGAATCACTTGAACCTGGAAGGCAAAGGTTGCAGTGAGTCGAGATCATGCCACTGCACTCTAGCCTCCAGCCTGGGCAACAAAGCAAGACTCTGTCTCAAAAAAAAGGGAGGAATCAGACTACTCAGCTTCAAGATTGTTATGCAGCACAGTAATCAAAGCTGTGTGGTTTTGAAGGAGGGACAGACACACAGCAATAGAACTCAATAGAGAGCCCAGAAAAAGCCCACACAAATATGCCCAAATGACTGCTGATGGACGTGTAAAAGCCATTCAATGGAGGAAGGATTGTCTTTTCAACAAACGATGCTGGAGCATCCGGACACCCATCAGTAAAACAATGAACATCAACCTACGTATCATGCCTTATACAAAAATTAATTCAGAATGAATCATGAACTTACGTGTAAAATGTAAAACTAAAACTTAGAAAAATTGGGAGGAAATCTTCACGATCTAGAGACAGGAAATGAGTTGGTAGACCCATTGTAAAAGGCATAATCCACAGACAAAAATATTGACCAATAAGTTCTCATTCAAATTAAAACTTTTGCTCTGAGAAAGACCTATTGAAAGGAGAAAAACACAAACCAGAGTGGGGGAAAATGTTTGCAAACCACGTATTTAACAAATAGTTTGTGTCTAGAATAAACAACTCTCAAAGCTGAACAGTTAAAAATATATATATATATATGACAATCCAATTAAAAGAGCAAGAGACAGAAAAAGACACTTTCCCAGAGGATATACAGATGGCAAATAAGCACACAAAAAGATGTTCAACACACCAGCTATTAAAGAAATGCAAATAGAACGAAATATGACCGTGCGCCCATCAAAACAGCTAGAATAAAAAATGGTGACACCAATTGCTGATGAGAAAAATAAAGAATCTGGATCTTACACATTGCTGGTGGGAATACAAAATGGTATGGTTACTGCAGAAAACAGTGTCGCAGTTCCTTAAAAACCTAAACATGTAATTCCCATGTGACCCAAAAACTGCACTCTTGGGCATTCATCCCACAGAAATTCAGACTTATGTTCATGGGCCAGGTGCAGTGGCTCACGCCTGTAACCCCAGTACTTTGGGAGGCCAAGGCAGGCGAATCACTTTGAGCCCAGGAGTCCAAGACCAGCCTGGGCAACATAGCAAAACCTAGTCTCTACTAAAAATACACAAACTAGCTGGGCATGGTGGCATGTGCTTATAGTCTCAGCTACTTGGGAGGCTGAGGTGGGAGGATAGCTTGAGTCTAGGAGGTTGCAGTGAGCCAAGATCATGCCACTGCACTTCAGCCTGGGTGACAGAGCCAGACCCTGTCTTCAAGGAAAAAAAAAAAAAAAAGACTTATGTTCACAAAGAAACTTATACACTAATGTTTCTATGAGCTTTATTCATAACAGCCAAAAACTACAAACCACTCAGATGGCCTTCAGAAGGTGAACAGTTAAACAAACCGATACAGCCACATCATGAAACATTACTCAGCAATAAGAACTCTTGATACACAAGACCTGGGTGAATCTCTAGAGAGTGATGCTGACCGAGGGAGGGAAAGCCAATCCCAAAAGTCTACTTACTGTGTGATTCCATTTCTGTATAATTATTGAAATGACAAAAATTACAGAGAAGGAGAACAGATGAGTGGCTACCAGGGCTTACGGAGCAAGTAGGGGGTGGAAGGAAGTGTGTCAGGCCATAAACAGCCACTGTGAGGGGTCCTGGTGTGGTCGGCAGCATTTGAATCTTGACTGTGTCGATATCAGCATCTCGGCCATGATGCCGTCGTACTGTCCCAGGATAAGGCTATGGGGGTAAACTGGGTATATCTCTGTACTATTTCTTACAACTGCAATTATCCTAAAAGTACAGGCAGGGCGTGGTGCTCACGCCTATAATCCCAGCACTTTGGGAGGCTGAGGTGGGCGGATCACTTGAGGTCAGGAGATCAAGACCATCCTGGCCAACATGGTGAAACCCTGTCTCTTCTAAAAAATACAAAAAAATTAGCCAGGTATGGTGGTGCGCACCTGTAGTCCCAGCTACTCAGGAGGCTGAGGCAGGGGAATTGCTTAAACCTGGGCAGTGGAGGTTGCAGTGAGCCAAGACCCCACCACTGCACTCCAGCTTGGCAACACAGAAAGACTCCATCTCAAAAATAATAATAATCAATACAGCTGGTCCTTAAGCAACACAGGTTTGAACTTCACGAGTCCACTTACACGTGGATATTGTCCCACCTCTGCCACCCCTAAGGCAGCAAGACCAACCCCTTCTCCTCCTCCTCCTCCGCTTTACCCCTCCCCTTTCTTCCCCTTGTCCCCCTCCTCCTCCTCCCCCCTCCTCCTCTTCCCCCTCCTCCTCAGCCCACTCAACATGAAGACGATGCAGGTGAAGATCTTTACTATGATCCACTTCCACCCAGTGAAGAGCGAGTGTATTTTCTCTTCATGATCCCCTTAAAAACACGTTCCTTTCTCTAGCTTACGTAAGGATAGAGTACATAACACATCTAACATACAAAACATGTGCTAATGGACTGCTGACGTTCTCCGTAAGGTTTCCAGTCAATAGCAGGCTCTCAGTGGTTATGTTTTGGGGGACTCAGAAGTTACATCCGGACTTTTGACTGTGTAGGAGTTAGAACCCCTAACCTCTACACTGTTCAAAGTTTAACTGTAAAAAGTTTACATATTTTTAAAAGTACATTGTGGAAAACAAAAGAACAAAAATTTCACACAGTTTCAGTAAGAACCAGCAAGTCCACTCCCAGGCATACAACTAAAAACGATACAACAT
The DNA here is from genome assembly GCA_036589455.1 of Ateles fusciceps. NCBI lineage: Eukaryota > Metazoa > Chordata > Mammalia > Primates > Atelidae > Ateles > Ateles fusciceps. The sequence goes on from JAZHEH010002754.1 coordinate 2,531,995, forward strand.
ATATCCACGCAAAAACGTGTAGGCCAGGCACAGTGGATCATGCCTGTTATCCCCACACTTTGGGGGACCGAGGTGGGAAGGGGGCTTGAGCACAGGAGTTTGAGGCCAGCCTGCGGTACAGGAGACCCCATCTCTACCAAAAAAAAAAAAAAAAGTGTGTTTGAATGTTCATTGCAGCATTCTTCATAACAGCCCAAAAGTGGAGGTAACCTAAACGTCCCTGAGCTGATGAACACATAAACACATCGTGGTCCAGCCTTAAAACAGAACAGGATTCAGCCATCAAAAAGAATAAAGCCCTGACCCAGGCTACAGCATGGATGAACCTCAGTTACATGATGCTAAGTGAAAGAAGTCAGTCACAAAGGACCTCATTTTGCACGATTCCATTTACATGAAATGCTCAGAACAGGCGAACACTCCAGATGGAAGGCAGATCAGTGGTGGCCAGGGGCTGGGAAGAGGAAGGGAGATTGAAGCAGGAAGCAGAGCTGATGGTCATGGGGTCTGGATCAGGGGGACGAAAACGTTCCTAAATTGTGATGGTTGCACAATCCTGCTAATTTACTAAAAAACAGGGCACTGCAGGTTTTCAAAGGGTTAATCACAACGGTGTGTAAATTACACCTCAATAAATTCTCTAAAAAATCCACAACTGGGGGGTTCTCGGAATTTTTAACAGCATCCATTAAAGGGGATGCTCCTTCCCCCAATATCAAAAAACTAAATTACTCAACTATTTAAAATGTTAGCCTGCCGGCCAGGCGCAATAACTCATGCCTACAATCCCACCACTTTGGGAGGCCGAGGTGGATCACGTGAGGTCAGAAGCTCAAGACCAGCCTGGCCAACGTGGCAAAACCCTATCTCTACTAAAAATACAAAAATTAGCCAGGCGTGATGGCACATGTAATCCCAGCTACTCGGGAGGCTGAGGCAGGAGAACTGCTTGAACCCGGGAGGCGGAGGCTGCAGCAAGCCAAGCTAACATTTTTCAATTATTAATTTATTTATTTTTGAGAAGTGTCCTGCTCTGTCGCCCAGGCTGGAGGGCAGTGGCACCATCTTGGCTGAGGTCTCAACAGGCCAGTGGATGGCCTTGACAAGACAGGCATGTTTCAGACCCAACAATCCACATGTGGCACAGGCCGCAGGGACACGGGTGATGCAGCCATCACCGCTAATGACAATAGGAACAGGTGACGGTATGTGGCTGCTTACCGCAGTCTCGGCTTTACATAAACTACCTTATCTAATGCTCATGGCTACCTGAGATATGTTAGCACCCCCACTTCAAGGATAAGAAAACCAAGGCCCAGAGAGAACAACTGGCCTGCCCAACGTCACACAGCAACACGGCACAGCTGCTCTACACTGCAATGTACCACTTACTACATCAAGGGAAATGAACCCAACGCTCCCCCAAAGCCCAAAGACGTCAGGGCAAGAGCAGAGTGGCCAGAGGCCCATCCTGGCCAGTGCTATGCTCCCTCAGTGGCCAAAATTCTCCAGGCAGATCACCTGTCATCACGGCCTAGAGAACAGTGTGCTGAGACACAGTGACACTCAACTCTGCCAGGCAAATGCACTGTCTGTGGCAGGAGCTTGCTGGAGTCAATCAGCAGAAGAGCTGGGGCTCTCTGTGTCCTCCCCATCCCTCCCATGCTGACTGCACCTGCCACGGAAGGCTCTCCCCCAGGAGAGGGGCTGCCCAGACACACAGTCGCAGGGACAGATTTCATGCACGGGAAGATGCAACTCATGGTTTCACAAGCATTTTGTTTGCAAATGCGCCCAAGGGGCTTGAGGAAGGACTCACTGTCCACAGATGACCAGGAGGGGCCACCAGACAGGCCAAGACAGAGGGCTTCCTGGAGTGAAGGGGGATTAAATGCTCCCAACTCTTTTTGTTCTACTGGTTATAACACAACATGTGACATGGGTTCAAAGCCCCAGCCAATGCACCTCTCTGGAGCTCAGTTTCCCCTTCTGTGAAATGGGCATTGAAATAATCCCAGAGAGCAAACAGTGACACCATGAGCCCATATGCACCAAGTGTCCAGCGCACAGCTGGTACTGAAACGTCCTCCAACAATGCCTGCACAGAGCACGTGACAATGCTGCCGACTGACTGAGCTACCTACAAACATACCGGTCACCTACGTTATCACTGCATTGTTAATGGTCTTTTTTTTTTCTTTTTTTGAGACAGGGCCTCACCATGCTGCCCAGGCTGGAGTGCGCTGGCACCATCTCTGCCCATAGCAGCCTCAACCTTTCTGGGCTCAGGTGATCCTGCCAATATCAGCCTCCCGAGAAGCTGGGACTACAGGCACATGCCACCACGCCAGCCTCCTGAGAAGCTGGGACAACAGGCACACGCCACCATGCCAGCCTCCCGAGAAGCTGGGACTACAGGCACACGCCACCACGCCAGCCTCCCGAGAGCTGGGACAACAGGCACACGCCACCATGCCAGCCTCCCGAGAAGCTGGGACAACAGGCACACGTCACCACGCCAGCCTCCCGAGAAGCTGGGACAACAGGCACATGCCACCACGCCAGCCTCCCGAGAAGCTGGGACTACAGGCACACACCACCATGCCAGCCTCCTGAGAAGGTGACACTGCAGGTACACACCACCATGCCAGCCTCCCGAGAAGCTGACACTGCAGGCACACACCACCATGCCCAGCTAATATTTGTTGTTGTCTGTTCTTCCTAGAAATAAGGTTTTGCCATATTGCCCAGGCTGGTATCAAACTCATCTCAAGCCACCCACCCACATCAGCCTCCCAGAGTGCTGGGACCACAGGTATGAGCCACCGCTCCTGGCGAAGAAATCATTTTTGCCTCTACATGTGGAGCGTCCTGCAGCTGGCCAGACGGTCTGTTACCTAGGGGCATTTCCTTTTGTTCAGAAAGTCACCCACCCCACCCCAGGCCACTGAGCCCGCCAGGCACAGGTTACGTCTCCCAGGGCATCTGCCAGGTGTCTCAGGCAACTGCACATCCCAAGGAGCTGGGCAGACACCCCAGCGGTGGCCAGAAAGCCGTCTGCATATCCAGGGGCCTCCTTGAATGTTCAATAGTAATATGATACTATTCCCAGACGCTTCTGGTAAGAACCTCGTTCTTCGGGAGAATGAACCCCAGGAGCTCTTTAACCAGGCTTGGTCCATGAAGAGCCTGCACGGGGTTCCGAGAGGCCTGTCAGCACGGGGGATCCTCGGACCCAGCATAAAACCTGCCAAAACCCGCTGTGGGACCCAGTCGTAGTGCGTCTCCTCCCGAGGGCCAGTTCTCCAAGAGGTTTGGAGCTGGACTTTCCAGGGCCAGCAGTGCAGAACCTGATGAACTCTCAGTGAGCTCTGGGGTCCTGTCCACACTCAGGTCTCTCTGAGTGACAACTGTGACAAGCTGACCTGGCCCATCTTCTCTCCCCAGCCCTTCCCCTGTTCCTCCAGCTGCAGTCTTTGCTGCTAACTCAAAGGAAGCACATCAGCGGGAAGGGGCTTCGTCTGAGGGTGAGAAGGTGGCTGTGAAAGTGGGGCCACTGCAGGGTAGGGGGCCAAACAGGAAGGGACAGACCCCAGCCCCTGGAGAAGGAGAGGTTACAAACCCATGCTGCCCCCAAGCAATATAATTGGAGTCACAAATGTAATTTTAAATTTCCTAAGAGCCACATCAAAAAAATAAAATGGGCTGGGCATGGTGACTCACGCCTGTAATCCCAACACTTTGGGAGGCTGAGGTGGGAGGACTGCTAGGGCTCAGGAGTTTGAGGCCAGCCTGGGCAATATAGGGAGACCCCTCTACAAAACAAAAAAAAAAAACAAAATAGCCAGGTGTGATGGCATGCACCTGCAGTCTGTGCATCTGTGGTCCCCACTCCTTGGGAGGCTGAGGTGGGAGGATCACTTGAGCCCAGGAGGTCCATTCAGAAAATGGAAAGCTGAGTGGTCAATGAACCAGAGCTGGGAGAAACTTTCTATGAGTCATAGAAATCGCACGTTAAAAGGAGACACCACTTCCCACCCATTAGACTGGCAAACATCAGACAACACCGAGTCTTGCTGAGAAGGAGGGGCACAGGGAGTTCTCACACCATGTGGGTGGGATTGTAACTTGGTACAAGCCCTGGGAGAGCAATCCGAGAGCATCGGTGAAAGCTAGCTCTGTGCATGTGAAAGCCACGGGCCAGGCAACTTTCCCTCTAAGGAGGTACCCAGGGAAGCGGAGGCCCTGCATAGAAGGATGATCCCTGCAGCACAGTCTGCACGAACAAGATTCTGGAAACAACCCAAATGTCAACAGGAAGAGAAAGAATAAAATGGGGTTAACCATTCCATAAAAACGTATAAACTGAGCTAAGTGATCAACTCAGTGCGGATTTTTAAGTGAATATAAAGAAAACATCAAGGCAAAGCTTCCAAGGAGTAGGAAGTGCCCGGATGCCCCCCTGCTTCCCCTGCCCCCCACAGGCGACCCAAGGCCCCACCGGACAAATACACACCTCCCCCAGCAACTATATGTGAGATTGGCAAATGGTACATTGCACAATCAATCAGTTTAAGATGAGGCAACCAGAAAGCATCTAATCAGTTAACCACCTTCTGCACTGATTTTTTTACTGGTCACACCTTTTGCAGGAGGTATGAAAGTAGCAGGTGCCGTCTTTGGGTGGCGTGTGCAGTAGGCGTCTGCTAGGCTGATCTGGACTCTGGGATACAACAGTGAACCAGAGTCCCTCTCGTCCCTCTCCCCTACTACCTTCTCCGGTCCATGTCTTTCTCAGTGCAACCGTAGGCTGTGACTGAACCCACAAAGATGAGACACCCCCTCTAGGTTCCCAGGGGAGCAGCACCTTGCCTCACTGGAAGGCACCAGACATGGGAAAGAGTCATGTCCCACAATTTCTGCCACACTCACGATCACCCCCTGCTTTCCCCTGAGACCCATGAAGAAAGGTGGGGGCTTCCTTCAGTGAGAAAGCAGCCTGGACTGGGGCCAGTGGATAGAAGATCTCAGGTTTAGTATGTCAAGACCAGACGGGCCTGGGGCTGGACACTGCTTTAGGTGTTTCCTGAAAGCAAGGACTCAAGATATTTGCACACCCACGTTCAAAGGAGCATCATTCATGACAGCCAAAGGGTGAAGCCACCCAGGTCCCCATTGATGGCTGAACATATGAACAAAATGTGGTCCATTCACACCATGGAATATTACTCAGCCACAAAAAGGAAGGAAATTCTGACACACGCTGCCACATGGATGAGGCTTGAGAACATGACGCTGAGTGATTAAGCCGGACACAAAAAGACAAATACTGCATGATTCCATTTAGATGAGGTCCCTACAGAAGTCAAAATTCAGGAGACAGAAAGTAGACTGGTGGTCACCAGGGGCAGGGGGAAGGGGGATGGGTCGCTAGCATTTCGTGGGGGACGTGGTTTCAGTCTTGCAAGATGAAGAGTTCTACAGACAGAAGGTGACACTGGTTGCACAGCAGTGTGAGTGAACTTAATGCCCCGGAACTACACACCTAAAAATGGTTAAAGAGTAACTTTTTTTTTTTTTTTGAGACGGAGTCTTGCTCTGTTGCCAGGCTGGAGTGCCGTGGTGCGATCTCAACTCACTGCACTCTCCGCCTCCTGAATTCAAGTGCTTCCCCTGCCTCAGCCTCCCAAGTAGCTGGGACTACAGGCGAGCAGCACCACGCCTGGCTAATTTTTTTTGTATTTTAGTAAAGATGGAGTTTCACTGTGTTGGCCAGGATGGTCTCGATCTCCTGACCTCATGATCTGCCCGCCTCAGCCTCTGAAAGTGCTGGGATTACAGGCATGAGCCATGGTTCCCGGCCAGGGGTAACCTTTTATGTTATGGGTATTTTGCACAATTTATAAAATGTGCATTGGGGAAAAAAAAGTGCTGTCACATCAATTGCCACTGAACTCTTCCTCTATCATGCATTGCCTCCTTCGCCTCCTTTAAATGTCTGCTGGAGGACCACTTCCTCAATGCGGCTTGCCCCCGTCACCCTGCTAAAATGGCAGCCCTTTTTGCTCCTAGTCCCCACCAGCAAGCTCTCCTTTCCTCCCGCACTGAATCTCTGCTTCTTTATGGCTCCCTTAATTATTGCTGGTTCCCCCTGGCTAGGGTGAAGACCCTACAGGGGCAGAAATATTTGTCCGTCTGGTTCACTGTTGTATCCCAGAGTCCAGATCAGCCTAGCAGACGCCTGCAGCACACGACACCCAAAGACAGCAGGATATGCATTCTTCTCAAGGGCAAGTGAAACATTCTCCAGGAGATGCTTCATGCCTGGCCATAACAAACATTAAACATCACCAGGACTGAAATTATACAAATAGTGTGCTCCAATCACGATGGAATGAAATTAGAAATCCACTTTACAAATGCACAAATATGTGAAAATTAAACAACACACATCTAAATAGCCAATGGGTCAGAGAATAAACCACAGGGAAATTGGAAAACACTCTGAAATGAGTGAAAAAGAAGACAAAACATATCAAACGTTATGGAATACAACAAAAGATATACTTAAAGGAAATTCAGATCTGTAAATGTTTATATTAAAAGAAGAAAATCTCAAATCAGTAACCAAAACCTTGTGAAAGTTAGAAAAAGAATGGGAAACTAAAACCGGGCAAAAGGAAGGAAATAATAAAGGTGAGGGTTGAAGTTAATGAAATCTAGGCTGGAATAACAAAGAAAATCAATGAAACTACAAGTTGGTTATTTGAAAATATCAACAAAATTAACAAACCTTAGCTGGAATGATCAAGAAAAGAAGGGAAGACTCGAACTACTAAGCTCAGGAATGAAAGAAGGGACATTATGACCAACTCACAGAATTGAAAGGAATCGGTTGCTCTGCCTATGGAGTAGCCATTTTTTTTATTCCTTTGCTTTCTTAACTTGCTTTCACTTAAAAAAAAAAAAGAATTAAAAGGAAATGGGCTGGGCATGGGTGGCTCAATGCCTGTAATCCCAGCACTTTGAGAGGCCGAAGTGGGCAGACCAGGAGGTCAGGGATCGAGACCAACCTGGTTAACATGGTAAAACCCATCTCTACTAAAAATACTAAAAATTAGCTGGGCATGTTGGCACGGGCCTGTAGTCCCAGTTACTTGGGAGGCTGAGGAAAAAGAATCGCTTGAAACTAGAGGTGGACGTTGCAGTGAGCCGAGATCATGCCACTGCACTCCAGTCTGGGCGACAGAGGGAGACTCTGTCTGAAAACACGCACACACACACACACACACACACACACAAAGGAATCATGAGAGTGCTACAAACAACTACACACACAGAAGCCAATTAGAGAAACTCACATGAAATCGACACATTTCTTGTGGGACACAAACTAACAAACTTGACTCAGGAAGAAACAGACAATCTAAAAAGACCTATGACAAGTAGAGATCCAATTAATAATTTTAAAAGTTTTCACAAAGAAAAGCCTGGGCCCAGATGGCTTCACTGGCGAATTCTACCCAACATTTAAAGAAGAATGAAGGCCAATTTTGCATCCACTTTTCAGAAAACAAAAATGGAAGGCAAGGCTTCCCAAGTCATCTTAGAAGGCCAATATTACTCTGATACCAGAATCAGACTTCGCAAGAAACTACAGACTTCCTCAGGAGCCAGATGCCTACAAAGTCCTGTCCCGTTTCCTGTCTACACTTGCAAGCCTGTCCCACCCTACAGACAGGCCAGGCGGCTCTCCCAGAGGCTGCTAAGCCACCTCAGGCTCTGCCAGCCTCCTGACCCCACAGCCTAGGAGAAGCCCCTGCACGCCCCCACCATCCTAGATTCCACAATCAGAGGGCCTGCCCCGGGGTGGGGAACCACCTGGTGGCTGTCTGAAGCCCCCAACTAAACTCCACAGGCATACCCTGAAAAACAATAAAAGGGACATGCATCATTCAAAACGCCCTCTGGACTACATGGCAAAGCCAGCTTTCAAACCGGACCCGTGCACTGACACAGTCGATCCTGTGCTCCTCCCAGAGGCTGTCAGCTTGCAGCCCCAGAGCCGGCCTAGTCAAGAGATCCATGAATTCAAACCATTCTCATCATAACACTGAGATGTGAGCTGCGTTTTCAGGCTTATCCTCTCCCAAGTGCACAATGGAAGCTACATAACGTGTGATATTGCAACAAGCTGGCTGCAGGAGCAGATACGGGAACCCAGCTGTCTTCCATTAAACCTGACAGCAAAAAGACTTTGCAAAAATGTTACGCCATCCTTCTCACCAAGTGCTTTTATTTTTTTGAGACGGAATCTCGCTCTGCCACCCAGGTTCGAGTGATTCTTTTGCCTCAGCCTCCTGAGTAGCTGGCACTACAAGCATGCACCACTGTGCCTGGCTAATTTTTCTATTTTTAGTGGAGACAGGGTTTCACCACATTGGCCAGGCTGGTCTCAAACTCCTGACCTCAAGTGATCTACCCACTTCAGCCTCCCAGAGTGCTAGGATTACAGGCATGAGCCACTGCACTCTTTTTTTTTTGGAGACAGGGTCTCACTCTGTCACCCAGGCTTGAGTACAGTGGCGTGATCATGGCTCACTGCAGCCTCAACCTTGCAGGCTCAGGTAATCCTCCCACCTCAGTCACCTGAGTAGCTGGGACCACAGAAGATGCATGCCACTACACCAGCTAATGTATTATTTTTTGTAGAGACGGAGTCTCATTATATTGCCTAGGCTGGTCTCAAATTCCTGGCCTGTGGGTAACACCCCCCATGGGCACCGAGGAAGGCGAACTGTGCAGACCCCAGGCACAATTCGTGTCTGAAATATAACTCACTGCTTACTTATATCTAGCATGCATATATAAAATCATACTTAGTCCTATATAATATTTCTATATAATCACATAATAACTTACTGTTTACTATATCTGGCTTATATGATCATACTTAGTTCCATATAATCTTTCTATATAATCATATAGGTATTGCAGTCGGAGCTGTACTGACACATTCAGTGCTGATTTATAGAATCCTTCTATATAACCACATAGTAGTTTGTAGTAGGAGGAATGCCTAGAGCAGTCACAGAACAGAAGCAGTACATGGGAAAACAGCCAGACCAAGACGAGAACCAAAGACCCAGGCGGTGGCGTCCCTGCCTGAAAGGGCATACGCTGTATGGCAGGCTTGGAGCAAGAGCCTCTCCTCCTGATAAAGGAGATGTAGCACCTTGCATCCAGTTCCTGTGGAAAGTCAGCCTCAGGCCTGAGATCCCGCAAATAACCAAGGGAGAAGAATCCCTCTTGTGTGACCAGTCACGGCAGCTGTACACTCTCAGTCTTTTCTCACTTCTGTGCTAGCTCAGATCATCCTCCCATAAATATCTTAAGAGAAGAGCACAAGTCTGCCAGCTCCCACTGCACTGGCTTACAGTATCCTTCTCTTAGAAATCCTTTGAAGTCTCCAGCCCCCAGATAAGAAGTGTTGCACATGACACCTGTTGCACACAGCCCACCTCCTTGCCTCGGTGACCTAATGGGGGTGGACCCCTTTCTGTACATGACCTTCTACTACTGCATGTGGCCCGGCCCCCTACTGCTCACGGCCCACCTCTCTGCCCAGGTGACACAATGGGGTGGCCCTCTCGCTTGTGACTCACGTGATTATGTATGCCCTATCACTAAGCCTATAGATGATGACCTCACTTACGACCCTTCTCCCTGCTGTACCTGATAAAGACAGATGATTCTGGGCATTCGGGGCCTCACCAGTCTTGGCTCATAGGTGGCATGGTCCCCTAGTCCAGCTGCTCTTCACCAGTGTCCTCTTTACTTCTCAGATCCTGCACCTCAGCACAGAATAAGGGACACCCCACGACCCTGTGGGGCCAACAGCCCTACACTGGCCTCAAGCAATCTTCCTGCCTCAGCCTCCCAAAGTGCTGGGATTGCAGGCCTGAACCACCATGCCTGGCATCACCAAGTGTTTTTCTTGTTTTGAAAGTTGTTTTTCATAAAAATACATTATATTTATACCAACATGCAATGAGTTTATTACTGCTATTTTTAAATGCATTAATAATGTTTTTAAATTCTAATAGGATAAATAACAATAGATTAGTGCTCATACACAAAAATCTTCTGGGTCCTTCAGAAATCTAAGAGAGCAAAAAGGTTCCTTAAGGTAAACGTTTGAGAACCACTTCGCTACCTCATCTGCTTCAGCTAAAAGTGAACAGAAAAATGAACTGGCGTGCCACCCAGGAGGTGATCTGGAGGCCGGGGGAAGCAACCAGTGCCTTACTCTGCAGGGTGGCATGGGCAGCCGCCCAGTGTGGATCCCAGCTGGGCCATGTGACCTTCTGCACGTTCAGCCACTGTCCTCTGCCGGGGTTTACTCCTGGGGGAAAGTGGGGCAGCGACATTCATGCCGCCTCCTCAGGGCTGTGGCAGGATGGCTAAGTTTGCATTCGCCAAGGCACACAAGGACCCGGGGCCCACGTAATCACCATCACTGTTATTTTCACGCTGTAAAGTCGCTGAGGGTCCACTAAGGAAGACAGAGAAAGGGAGACCAGCCTGACATCCCCTTTAGTCACAGAAATCCTGACTACCTGAGGAACAGGGATGGGGACACAGCACCCCGACACTGCTGGCCACCCCCCATCTGGGGTGGGACACTGCATCCGAGGGAAGGTGGTCTCCCCCAGCTGCCGCCTCCACCAGGAGCTGCAAGCTTCCAGACAGCTGAGCCTGTCTAAGCTGCCTTGGGATCCAGAACTGCTGCCTTCTGAGTTCCCAAATCCTCATCTCCTCTACTCCCTTGACCCAGCCCGGAGTGGGTATCCCTCTCCCACAACCCAAACAGGCTTGTCAAAAGCAGGCAGACTCAAAAGAGACAGAACGGTCACAAAGGGGACCCTGCCCAGACTCAGCACAGAGAACACCCACCAGCCATCACGCCTGAGTCACCACACCAGGCCCAGACACTACCCACGGAGATCTCAAAGAATCAAAAACAACCCAAAGCAGGCACCACAGGACCCACACGGCGGCGACCCGTCTCCCCATGCCTCCAGCAACCTGTAGTGCTTCCCAATTCCAAAGGCTGGGCGAACATGGAGTTGCCGTGGGGAAGCAGGTCAGCCCTGGCACACTCCCCAACCAAGAATGTGGCACAGGGGCTTCCTTGTGTCTGGGGAATTACGAACGCCACATGCCACGCCTCACCGTCTGGAGGAATTCCATTCCCGGCCCAATCTGGACTGTGTCACCTTCCACAGAAAACTCCCTGCTTAGCCAAGGCCACTCGCCCACACCTGCCACGTAAGTGTGCTGGGTGCACGAGACTGGCGGAGACAGTTCCTGGTTCCTGGGCTTTGCGCTGCCTGCCCAGGAACCCATCAGCCCAAAGGCCCATGGCATTAAGCAGCCGGCCCAAAGGCAGTCACAGGGCTGGCCCGATGCCTGAAACCCTCAGAGTGAACCAAGAAAGGACAGGCCAGTGGCTGGATGGCTTCCTGGAGCTGAATGACCCTTGATGGAGGAAAGTTCAGAACCAGGACAAGGGGCAGTGGCGATGCCATCCGGTCAGTATCTTCCCCTGCCAACATCCCCTGGTCCATGCTTGGTGCCCCTGCAGGACCTTGAAATGCAGATAGGAGCAAGGCGTGATCCCTCTCCTGAGGACCTGACCACCTGGTGAGGAGGCGTCAGACAGGAGCCCGGCAGGACCAGAGGCAAACAGCTCCAGTGTGCAGGCCCTGCACAGGAAGCGGGGAGTGGAGCAGATTCTTCACATCCCAGGGACATTTGTGGCGGGTGGCAGGAAAAACATGGACAGAAGGGGCTGAGCCCTGTGCTCTCAGGGATACAACTGAGGCGGCTGAAGCATCCCCTGCTACTCCCCCAAGAGCCTGCCTCTCCCCCAGGAAAGGAATCCAGGGCAGGATTTTCAGGAAAGATAGGCTCAGAGGCTCATTTCCCACTTCCCAGGAACCCAGAAGTCCGAGTTCGCTCCAGGCCTGGAAACCCAGGAGGCCCTGCACCCCATTCCTTGGGCCCTAAGCTTCCCAGGACCCACCCCAATGGACCAGGGGTCAGGCTGCCAGCTTTCCAGACTCTTGGCCCTTCCTTACCCCCAGCAAGGACTGTAGGCACTGACTCTGGATTCTCCCTGAGAAGAGGAGGGGACTGATGAGCCAGAGTGAGGACGACGTGGGGCAGGACATCCCCCAAGTCTGCAGGGAGGTGGCAAGCCTGGCGGTGTCCAGGGCACACAGCTGGCATCGCCTGTCATTGCCTTCACCTGGTATCACCACTGTCCCCAGGTGAGAAACACCTGTGGGACTCTGCGGTGTAATCTTATGAACTCAGATCTCCCCTGCAGGGGGTTTCAAAATGAGCTGCAAGGACCCTTTCCAAGTGGACCCAGCTGAGTGTAAAGGGTAACCAAGGCTTTCCTGAAATTGCTCAGTGGAGAAAGGCCTCGGGTCCCCTTTTCCCACCTCCCCTCCCCAACATCGCTGAGATTTTTACATCACAAAGGCATTGCTATCCCCGGGAAGCTGGCGAGGTGGGGGTGCAGCTCCAGGTGAAGAGCCCTCCCGACACCTAACAAAAGGGCTCAGGCAGCTGGGCATCAATGAAAACCCCAAAGACTCCCACTGCCTTGTCACTCAGGGGGTGCAGTGCCAGCAACATTTCCCCCTTTCCCATCTCTCAAAATCTGTAATATATTTATAGTTTTTGACCAACTGTGTCCCAGCAATGACTGTACAGTTTTTTCAATTCAGAAGTAATTTTTAAATACTTAGCAACTTGAGGTCACAGGAAATTTTATGAAAGTCAATTTATGCATATTTTTCATGCAGAGAAGTATGCTAGGTTGATTAATAAAAGACCCATGAGCATAAAAGTCTATTACATTAGGATATAATTCTGTGGGAAAGTGGCTGCATAAATTCAAGAAGAGAAAATAATGATGAAAATTTCCTAATGCTCACACCCATATCTGTCAAGGAAAAGTGGATATGGAGTCATGACGGGTTTACATCACAGTGAGTCAAGAGTTACCCAGCAGTTACTTTTAAAATATCGGTATTTACCTCACAGAGGTACCGTAGCCTTTACCAGTATTTAAACCCATGAAGAAAAATGTTACATGTTGACCTTAAAACATGTGAGAAGCCTGGTAAATGATTAATGGCAGAATCTGAAAGTTCACTGGCAATTCTTTCAGCTTTGCTGGATATTTGAATTTCTCATAAGAAATTGTTGCAGAAAACGTACTAGAGGATAAACTGCTTTTTGAAAATAACGTTTTTAGGGAGAGACCAAAAAAAAACAAAAAAAAAAAATGGAAGCAGCAGGCCCAGTCCAGCAGGGCCTGGCCAGGCTGTGATGCTTATTACCTCTAATTCGTGCCTCCTGGGGGGGCCTCCGGTGCAGCCTTTCTAAGTCCAGCATCTCAGGGCTGCCCCCCGCTGTTCTTCCTCTCCCTCTGGGGGATTCCAGTGCTGCCTTTCTACTGCATCAGAATTTCTGGGAGGGGGACCAGGAGTCCTGCATCCCCACCATCTGGAAACTGCAACCTCAGAGTGGGAGTTTGTGGCCTAATTCCATTCACACGCCCCTCACTGAGCTAACCCCAGAGCAGCTACCGCACCCAGCAAGGACAATTCTCAAACACCGTCCCCAGTCGTGCTCTGGTGCAGCTTGGGGTTCAGCAATGACATCTGGCAGCCAATCAGGGGAGCCCAGCGTGTCCCTGCTGCTGCCCACAAACTCCTAGCGGCCTCACAGGCTTTTAACAGCTTAATCTCTCAGGGAGCAGGCTGCGTTTCAGCCAGTCCATCCCCAAAGGCCCATCCCCAGGTACCTGCATCCAGAGAAACCCAGGCTATGGTCCCTAAACCCAGGGCAGGCTCTGGGTACTGGGCACAGGCCCATCTTCCTCTGCCCTGAGAAGACTGGAAACCCCTCGAATGCAGGGGAAGGCTCGTGTCAGAGGCACCTGTACCCCAAAGCCCAGCGTCAGTACTGGCACCACAGCCAATGAGACAGCTGTCCATCAGCAGCATCAGACCAGCCCTTAAATCTGCTTTCAACAATGGAAAACGTGCAGCACGTCAAGAAGTCTGATCAGAAGCTGGTTTTCACCTGCTGACCGCAGCGCTCTTTCACAGCACGGAGCCAGAAGTCTAATTTTCTAACGGCTGCCTGGCTGCTTTGTCCAGCTGGGCGGCGTGGCATTTACCCGCCGTGTTGTGTGGGGTCAAGGGCTGCCCTACCCACTAGCTGCGTGGGCTAAGGCAAGAGGCTCCTCTGAGCCTCGGGCTCCTGACTTGTGACATGGGAATCGTGATGACTCAGAGCTGGCTCCTGGGACTTCTGTGAGATTGACTGAGAGAATAAATAGCAAGAGTGTGGCACTAATGCCAACCACAAGGAAAATGCCCGGTGAGAGTCTCACTACCCGAGCTGCAGCTGCTGACGTTATTAGTGGGTGGCTCTGCTCTGTCCCCACCCTGGGAACAAGGACTGGATCATTCTGTCAAGAGCCCATGTTCAGCCCCAGGAGGATGCCATCAAACAGCCCAGACCTCCTCCAGGGGTCTGTGATGCCCCCACCCCCACGGTGGGCTGGGGCCCTTTCTATGCCCTGCAGCACTCAGTGGTCAACCTCCATCACAACCCCTGTCTGGTGGTGCCTCTCCTCCCCATGAGTTTGGAAGCTCCCTTAGGCAGCCCTTGCCGCCAGTCCAGGCCTGGATGAGGTGCCAGGCCCTCAGATGATTATTCATGCAGAAAGAAACATCCTAAATCACCTCTGGCCATCAGAGAATGTCAGGTCTCTCATTTTGGGTGGGGAGGTTAGGGGCAGTGGCCAAGTCACAAAGGTCACTCAGCCCCAGGGGGCTGCAGGCTCCAAGCCCTGCACTAAATATGCACCCAGTCTCTCAACAAGCGATTCATTCTCCCAGTGCCCAGGTGAATGGCAGGGGGGGCGGGGGAACGCTCCAGAGGCGGAAAGACCGACCTCTGTTTGGTGCTATCCTCCATTCTCCTCCCCCTCTACTCTCCTTCCTTCCACAAATTCCCCAGTCTGTAGAAACCGAGAGGGTCAGGAAATTTGCTGGAGATCACGGGGATTAAAGAAGACCCTGCAGGATCCCCTCCCTGAAGCTCACAGTCCCAGTTACAGGACATCTCGGGGCTCCTGAAGAGGCTGCAGCATCCATTTCCACCAGCTTTTCTCAGCCACACCCTCAAGGCTGCCCTCAGACTCCAGGTACTACAGCCCCAGGTGAAAGCTCTGCTTGGAGTTTACAAAGCAGGAGGTTGGAATTCCAGGCAGGTGAGAGACCTCAGGTGTGCGTGAGACCTCAGGTGTCGTCCCAGAACTCCTTTAGAGGCACAAGCTCAGCCCCACTCTAGAAAAGTCCTCATCCCTTATCAGGACCCACAAGGATGCCACAGTCTCTCATCTGCAACTCTGCTACATATTTGGAAATAAGGCAAGTATGCTAAAACACTGCCTTCCTATAAAAAGCCATTTTTAGGAGTATGTTCCTGTATGTTGGTCAATTTCTGGCCCGTTTTCTCTCCCATCCTTTTCCTCATCACTGATGAAATATAAAATGCAATGCGGTCTCAAAATCCCTTTACCTTCCTCTGGACAGCACTCACATCTGATATCACCTGGCTCCCCCAGTCCCCGGCCTAGACCAAGACCCCTGAAAGCCAGTAGGGGCCCTGCACACAACCCTAAACACCTGAATAAAGAAATGAATGAAAATCTCCTTGAAACTCACCCGAATAGGAACAGGGCTTTCTAGAGCAGACTGTACTCGGAGAGAGTAGGCACAAAGAACCCCCACACAGAGCCCCCTTCCCTGGGGGGATCTAACTGGTTAAAAGCAGCCCAGTGCCATCAACTCAGCCCATTGGAACCATCTTTATGGGTGAAATCACCTACCCATAAAGAGTCACCTTTGATACTTGAATTCCAACCTCCTTCCAAAGGGACCCAAAGAAGCACCAAGCTTTCCACCCAATTCTTCCTTCCAGGAAAAACAGGGAATTCCTGGGTGTGATAACACAATCAAAGGCCTTACAGCCAGTGCCCCCCAGGAGCTGGATCATCCAGGCACTACTGGTACACCTGGGTTCCTCTAAGGACAAGGATCTCCCTCAAGCCCTATGTGAGGACACTGTGACATCCAGCATAGAAACTCACAGTTCTTACCTACCAAACCCCTCGCAAGAGCAACCAGCGGCTTTCCCCCACAATTAACACTGAACCCAGAGCGGGCCCAGCTGGCTCCCCCTCCGCTCCTGCAGGCTCAACCCTTTTATGACCCTCAACCTTGTTTCCAACCCACAAGTAGTTGGAAAACTCCAAAAGCAGTCGGCCCAGGGACTGTTCTGGACCTGCCGAAACGCCAGGGCGCCAGGAGTAGGGCGTCACCAATTAAGTGAAGCGGACCGCAGAGCACCCGGGTCAAGGCTGAATCGGCCAAGTCCTTTTCCAGGGGGCATAACTTCCCTGTGTCTGGGTCTGCAAAACGGAGGGTCACACCCCAGGTAGAGAGCAAACCGCCCACCCCCACCGGGGGACTTCGAAATTACCTCTCTGGATCTGGAAGCTTAATTAGCTGATTGGCCTCATTAACGTTAGAACTTGAGTTTCAAACTAAAAAGAGGTCATGCAACTACCCAATTTACTACCTCGAATTTCCACCCGAAAACCACTTTATTTTCGGATGGCCTCTAAGGACGCCCAGGACCTTGCCCGCAGCTGCCAGCCTCCCCCCCCCACCGAGGGCCCTACGTACCCCTACACTTGAACCCCCGACCTGCCCGACCCGAGCGCCTTCTCATACCCAGGAGCCCCGAGCCCCTTTAAAAGCTCGGCGGCGAAAACCCACGGTCACCCGCACTACCCTTTCTCCCTCTGGGTTCCCTGGCCCCACGGAAAGACGAACCTCGCCCGCGCGCCCACCCACCTCGAGCAGGGTGTCCGCACGCAGACCCGCCTGGAGGGCGCCGCGCTGCACCCCCCGTCCACCCGCCCCAAAGTCCCAGAACCCCGGCGGCGAGGCCAGCTGCCGCGGTCGCACCTGCTGGCTCAGTCCGGCGGCCCCAGCCCGGGTGGCGAGTGCGCTGTCGGCGTCTCCAGGAGCGCTCCCCGCGCCCGGCGCCCGGGGCCGGGGACGCCCGGTGGAGGCGCCTGGGCCGCGGGCTGCGCGGGCGGAGCTGCCCGGCCGCTGGGGGAGGAGGGATGCCCGGGCGAAAGTTGCCGGGGAAACTTGATCAACTCGAGCGCGCCGGTGCCAGCTTCCTGCATAATTCACGGACGGCGGCGGCCGGGCTGCGCCCGCCGGGTCTCCCTATCCCAGCTGGTGAGCCCCGCAGACAGGGGTCGGGCACCCGGCGGTGGCTCCGCGCGACCCCCGGGCCATGAGCGCCCGACCCGCCACCCCCGGGCCCGCACCAGGCGCGCCGGCCCCGGCCTCTTCGCGACAGCTGCTGCAGCCGCGCGCGGCTGGATGGGAGCTGGGTGCGGGGCCAGGGTGACCGCAGCGGGGTCTCCGGGGACCGGGAGGCCGCGGCTCGGGTCCCCGCCCCCGCGCGCCACCTGGCGGCCCCGCGCCGGATCCTCGGCTGCGCTTTCTGGCCCAGGTCCTAGGGCTGGCGGGCGGCGACCTGGGGCGAGGAGACCCTGGGAGCGCGGCGGAGATTGCACCACACGCGCTGTCCCAGAGGAAGGGGCAGGACTCGCCGGAGACCACCGGGTCCATGCACGCAGGGGACTAGGCGGGGGCTCCTGCGCGCTGCGCCCACGCCGATCCCAAAGCTTTCCACACCGGCCCCTGCCCGGGAAGGAAGGCGCGCGGGGGGAGGGGCTAGCTATGGAGAATCGACCCCCCACCTGGACACGCGGTTCCCTGCCCCCAGCACCCGCCTCTCCAGCCTCTCTGGGTCCAGGACTGCGCTTACCCGGTAGTTGGTGCTCTTGGAATCGAGACGCACCCAAAACGCCGTCAGTGAGCAGGGCCGGGTGCCCAAGGGCCCCCTCCCGATCTCCCCATCCGCAGCCTCACCTGGCTCCGGCAGCTGCTCCGCCAGTCGGGGGCGGTCCGAGCCCCCGGGAGCGCTGGAGTCCGCGCACACCTGGCTCCAGCGGCGCCGCGCCTAGCCCGCCAGAGCGCGGGAGCCGCGGCCGCCGCTCAGGTGCAGGGGGTGGGGGAAGGACCCGGCCCCGCCCCGCACTGCCGCCCGCGGCCCGGGGTCCCCCTAAGGGCGGCTCGGCCCCGCCCGGCGCGGGCGCGGGCTCCGGCGAGGGTGGGGGAGGGGCCCTCTTGCAGCCGAAAGGACGCGCGCGGCCCAGGACCCGCTGGCGACCCGCCCCGGACCACCGCCCCCAGCCCCGGCCCCGCTCCCGCCCGCGGCTGCGGCTCGGGCGCGCGCGTGGGGTCTGTTGTGGCAACCTCGGGAGATCGCGGGGCGTCCAGGCCGCCTCCGCCCCGCCCCGGGCTGCGTGGCCCACGCACCTCCCCCCTCCCCGGCCGAACCCCGCCGAGGAGAAAGTCCCTGAATTTTGTAAAGTCCGGTTCGGTCTGCGCGATTATCCCGAACGCAGCTGGCTACCGCTACAGAGTATTTATAATAATAGGATTCGGAAATAGAGGCCGCCTGCACATCAAAACGTTTGCAGAGCAAATGAAAGCTTTGTACCCGGGTAACACCCCCGGCGTCTGCTGCCCAGGCCACCAGGTCTGGGGCGCCTTCCGCCCAGGGGTGCACCACGAGGTCTCCGCCAGCTGCCCTCCAAACCAAGAAAAGCTGGGAGTGGGGGTTGGGCGCGGAGAGCATAAGCCAAGGGCGCAGGCGAATCCCAGCGGCAAAAGGCACCCTCCAGAGACTCCCAGGCATGCTGTTATTATCCAGGATTCCGGATTGCTAGGTTTGCGGAAGCCCGAAGGGGCTGGTCCTGAGCTCTGAGCTGTGGCCGGGTTGATTTACTCCTCCCTGATCTGATGTGTGAGCCATCGGCTCATAGATTTTCTCAAGACCTTAATCATTCACTGGGAATCTCCCCCAGTACAAGCTGTGTGCTTCTGAATAAGCTCTGGAGGTCTCTGTGTTCTGGGTTTTCCAATATTCTGGAAGGGGGTGGGTGGGGGATCAGAGTCCAAGCTGTGGAGTAGAGCTGCCTCCAGAACCCTGAACTTCTGACATTACAAAAACCCCAAACTGTGCCCCCCACAGAGAGAGAAAGAGAGAGAGATAGTGTAAGTCTATTTAACAGGACATGCCTGGGAGGTTTGCATGGGCTGGTGACTTCAACATACCAAAGGCAAAGTTAAATATTTGCTCTAGATACTTTTTTTTTCCTGCTTGCATAATTGTCCCACATTTCAAAGAAGTCTTTAAAAGCACTTAGGTTTAAAAAAAAAAAAAGTTGTGTTTGGGGCCTGATTATTTCAGGACACATGTGGAGTAAATATTGTAACTCCTTCGGGGGCAGCTGCCTTCTCAAACGTCTTTCTCGCAGCCGCTTTCTAAAGCACAGACTTGATAAAATATTTTGTTGAATAAGTAAAGGAGGCAATCAATCAAATAATAATCCTCAAACAGGAAGAAGGTCGCCCTGGCAGGATCCTGCAGGCATCCTTTCTTTGGCATGGAAGCTGGGGCTCCTGGGAGAGGTGTCAGAAGGACAATCGGATGTTCTTTGGGTTCACCCGTGGCAGATGCAAGACCTGGGTGGCAGGGAGTGGGGGAGGGGGGAGCTCTATCTCTCCATAATGCCTATCAGTACCCTCCCCCCCCCCAAAGAAGGCAAGTCATCTGAAGAAAGTGGTGTATTTACCCCTGCAAACCCAGCTCAAACACCTATCCTCAAGGTATTTCCCTCCTTTCACCAGATTCCCAGCCCCGGAACGCCCCTTCCTAGGTTTCTAGACCCCCCCACTGCAGCTGGTCATAGTTCTGCTGTGAACTCTTTTCTGATAGCTCCATGCAAGGTTTAAGACCGATGCCATTCTCATATTTCCAAGAAATACTTCCCTAGGGACACAGGCCTCGGCCAGCCTTCCACCCAAGTGCACATCCCTTGGGCCATCCCCCCTCCAGTCCTTCTGATCTGCTTGTTAGCCAACAAGAGCGCTGTGTGAGAGCCCCAGCATTCGGTATTTTGAAGACAGCCTCCTGCTTACGCCCCAGTTTCTTTGTGTCTGTTTAGAGACATCCAGTTCAGCCTTGCGCTCCGATGAAGCAACACCCTTCAAGTCTGTAAAAACCTCTTGTGATCCCAACACAAAGAAAATAAAGGTGAGAGGTGATGCATATACTAATTTCCCTGATTTGATCATTACACGTTGTATACATGTATCAAAATCTCACACTGGACCCCTTAAATACTTACTACAATTACTATGTATCAACTAAAAATATTGACAGCCAAAAAAAAAAAAAAAAACAAAAAAAAACACAAGCCTCTTATGAAAAGGTTTAGGATTAGTAAACACTGTCACAGTGACTGTATTCACACCTGACTGCCCTGAGGGGGCGTCTCAGATTGAGGGGAACACCCATCTCCCCCGCCCCCAACTGCTCATTTGAAGTAGGACTTCTTTTGGGATTCTCATTTCTGGTGGGCCCACAGCCACCCACACCACCAAGTGCCTTGTTTTAGGTTCAGTTTGGGAAGAGGAGACCTGACCCTCCTGGCTTCTTGGTCCCAGAACCCCTTGGTTTTGTTTCTGGAAGCTGCCTTCCTGGATTCACCAGGTTTTGCAGAAAGGGGTAAGGTTTTCCATCTGATCTTCTCTTTTTTCTTGTCTGAACTGAACCGTGAAACCATCAGCCACATCTGTGGAGTGCCTGCTGTGCCTCCCTGAACACGCCAGGACTTTGTGGGAAGAGCAACTGTTTTACAGAGGACTGGAAACTGGGGCACCGTACCCTCAGGGATGTGAGACATAACCACCTTTTTGGTCCTGGGGGAAAACATTATAAATATTTTGTGGCTTAGATTAACCCAGATGCTCACTGCCTTCAGCAGCAGTCGAGTCTCTACCAGAGAAGCTCCTGGGTTTGAGGCTTATGTGTTAATAGTTGGAGGCCAGCACATCTTCAGGGAAAGATTCTTAGACAGCCTGAGGGGGAGTGGCCTAACCCAAGGCAACCCTGTTATTTAACAGGTGGGAAGCTGAGATCCAAGGAGGGGAGGAGACTTACTCAAGGGCATGAGGTCAGAGCCACACAGGCAGGCACACACAGGTGAAGCCAGGTAAAGGCAGGTGTGCGCAGGTAAAGGCAGGTGCTCTGGCCAGCAAGTCAGCCGCATCTCCTCGTCTCTGCCACGTTCTCCCATGTTTTTGCTGTTGTTTTCTACTTGTTTTCCATGACAGGAAGAGATCCACTTCTCTCCTGTTCCCTCCCATGTCAAACACTGGAAAATTCACTTGTTTCTCTGAAATTTCATGACAACTTCTAACTCAATCACATAAACCCGAGGCCATAAGGATTTGCAGATTCTACAAGTCCTCTAACTCCTGTGCAGAAGCGCCTCTCATGTCTCACCTCTGTAGCTTACTGTGGACTTTTATTCCTCTTCATTCATTTTCCATGAGCTTATGTGATGGATCTGCTGAGAAAAGCCTCCTGGGACTTTGATCGTAAGCGTCTGGGCTGCTACCTAGGAGAGTGGAGGGAGAGTTTGTTTCTCCTGGAATCTGAGCTGATGAGAGAGGGCATGGTTTGGAGCTTCTCCTGCTGCCCTGGAGCAGTAGGATGTGGGGGAGGAGCCAGCAGGAGGGGGAGGCTGCAGGACAGGCTCTGCCGGGCTTCCCAGCAAGGGCATGCGCTCTTCCCTTGAGGCCCGTGTCCAGAACAAGGGTGTCGTCCACCTTCTCCCAGCCTGGGTGGGGTGGGGGGGGTACAGGGCATCCTGTAGAATGGAGGAGTTAGTCCCTGAGGGGCCACTCCCAGTCCTTGTGGAAGCATAGCTGAGAGGCTGGGAGAGGGGGCTGCCCTGCCTCCACCCCGCAGGTGAGCAGTCCTGTTGGGGCTCATTCTGCAGCTTCTAGGAAGGGCCTTTGGAGACTTCGTTGCTTACAGCAGGGGCCAGGACAAAACACCTGTATTGGGAGATGTCCTCCGTCCGAATCTCCCTTCCGCTGCTCCCTCACTCCTGCTCCCTGGTGTCAACTCTCAAATAGGGGAGCCTGCATCCGAGTCCTTGTTCCAGCCAAAGCGTGGCGGGGAAAACCCAAAATAATATAGTGCCCCGGCTTATCCACAGAGGATACATTCCAAGACCCTCAGTGGATGCCTGAAACTGTGGATAGTACTGACCCTAGTATATACTATTTTTCTATCCCATGATCCAGACAGGTGAGTAGCATACGCTGTGTGGAGACACTGGACAAAGTGATGCTTCACATCCAGGGTGGGATGGGGCCGGGTGCCCCTAGGTTTCACCATGCCGCTCAGAACATGAAGTTTAAAACTTATTAATTATTTATTGATGGTATTTTCCATTTAATATTTCCATACCTCGGTTGACCTGGGGTAACTGAGACCACAGATAGTGAAAGTGTGGACAGAGGTCACTACTATATTAAAAACTGTCTGGTGGACCGGGTGCAGTGGTTCATGCCTATAATTCTAGCACTTTGGGAGGCCGAGGTGGGCAGATCCCTTGAGGTCAGGAGTTCTAGACCAGCCTGGCCAACACAGTGAAACGCTGTCTCTACTAAAAATACAAAAATTAGCTGGGCATGGTGGTACATGCTGGTAATCTCAGCTACTCAGGAGGCTGAAGCATGAGAATCGCTTGAACCCCGGGGAGGTAGAGGTTTCAGTGAGCCGAGATCATGCCACTGCACTCCAGCTTGGGCGACAGAGAGGAAACTGTCTCAGAACAAAACCAAAAAAGAAAAAAAGAAAGAAAGAAACATATCAGAAGATCCCATTATAACCAACTCACAAACCCTTGAAGCTTTTTGGACAAGCAAGGAAATAAGCAAAAAAAAAAAAAAAATTGGAGTCTCGCTCTGTTGCCCAGGTTGGAGTGCAGTGGCACGATCTTGGCTCACTGCAGCCTCCACTTTCTGGGTTCAAGCAGTTCTCTGCCTCAGCCTCCCAAGTAGCTGGGGTTACAGGCACCACCATCATACCTGGCCAATTTTTGTATTTTTAGTAGCGATGGGGTTTCACCATCTTGGCCAGGCTGGTCTTGAACTCCTGACCTCATGATCCACCCACTTGGGCCTCCCAAAGTGCTGGAGTTACAGGCATGAGCCACTGCACCTGGCTGCAAAACTTTTACAATGATCAACAGACAGAATACATCAGGGCTTTACAAAAACAGCACACCATGACTAAGCAAGGTTTATATGAGCAATGCTAGAATATTTCAATATTAGCAAACCTCTTACAAAATATGTTTGATCAAATACAATTTCTTGGTTAAAAAAATTATGTTGGATGAGAATATTTTAATATTATTCAATTTTGCATTTCAAACCAGCACTATGTTCAATATAAAATGCTGAATTGCCCTCATTCAGTTGAGGAACCAGAACTGTAACGCTGCTAACTTTACCAGAACTTAACATTTCTCTAAAATGCTAGCCAATGCTATCGAATAAGAAAATTAAACAAGAAGAATAAACATTGGAAAAGAGGAGGCAACTTTACCATTTGGGGAGGTGCTATAATTTTCTTGATTAAAAACCAAAGGAAATAAACCGAAACTAAAAGTTTGTGGAGTTTGATAAGGAGACTCTGAAAGCACTAGCTTTTCTTCACACGAACAACACATGAGAAATACAAAGAAAAATAAAACCATAACTCCTGGTATTAAGAAGACGAAGGGAGAAATATGCCAAGACAAATACAATGAGAATATTCCTAGACCATAAGGAAAAACAAACTAAACACCTTCTTGAGGAAAAGAAAACAAAAAGGAGAATGAACAAAAAACAAGCATAAGATTGTGGTTAAGAACAGGGACTGTTAAGCCAAACTGCCTGGTTTCAAATCCCAGCTCTACCACCTATGAACTGGCTGGATATGTAGGCAAGTTCTCTATCCTCTCCTTTTCTCCATTTTCATACCCAAAATGGAAGTGGAAGCAGCACCATCTTGCTGAGAGAGTTAAATGAGCAAAAAAGTACTTCTTGCAAGGTGTGGTCCTAGGTAGATTACATAGGTACCTAGTCTTGCTTTTGAGTCAGAGTCTTGCTGTATCGCCCAGGCTGGAGTGCAGTGGCATTATCTTGGCTCCCTGCAACCTCTGCCTCCAAGTTCAAGTGATTCTCCTGCCTCAGCCTCCCGAGTAGCTAGAATTACAGACACCCGCCACCACACTTGGCTAATTTTTGTATATTTAGTAGAGATGGGGTTTCACCATGTTGGCCAGGCTGGTCTCCAACTCCTGGGAGACACTCCAGCCTGGGCGACAGAGCAAAACTCTGTCTAAAAAATAAATAAATAAAAATGAAAAGATAAAGAAAGATGCATAACATTCATTATGTGGAAAAACTGGAAACCACCTGTTATGGACTGATTACTGGTGTTCCCCTAAAATTCATATGTTGAAATCCTACCCCCAATATGGTAGCATTAGGAGCTGGAGTCTTTCTTAGGTCACTAGGATTTGTTGAGGTCCTAAGAGTGGAGCCCCTGAGAAAGGGATTCCAGCCCTTATAAGAGTCTGAGAGAGCTCACTTCTACTCTCCATAAGAGTCGGAGAGAGCTCACTTCTGCTCGCCGCCATGTGTGGGAGACACAGAGAGAAGATGCCATCTGTGAACCATGAAGCCGGGCCTCACCAGACACAGAATCTGTCATCCCCTTCGGCTTGGACTTCTCAGCCTCCAGAACTATAAGAAGGAAATGTCTGTTGTTTAAGCCACCCAGTCTATGTAAGACACCCTGGATGAACTGAAACATCACCCAAAGCTCCACCAACAGTGAAATGAAAGAGTAAACGAATGAAACACCGGTCAGCAATAAAGATGAAGGAACTGTTGCTACAGGCAGAAGCGGGATTCATCTCACTGTTAGCATTTTAAGCGAAAGAAGCTTTACAGGTTGTACAGGAAGTTACTGTAAAACTGCATTTATGGAAGGCTGAGTAACAGGCAAACCCAGTCTATAGTGTCGGCAGGTGGGACTTGGGGGAGAACATGAGGGAAAGCTCTTGATGCTGAGTGCTCTGTCCTGATCTAGGTCTGCTCACATTGGTGTGTTCACTTTGTGAAAATTCATCAAGACGTGCACTTATGATTCATGCATTTTTTATCGATATGGTACACCAATAAAAGTTGACTTTAAAATAGCAAGAAAAACCTTCAAAAAGACCAGCAAAGGAGACCTGCCCTGTTCAAACTTAAATATACCAAGAAGCTACCATAATTACCAAGTGTGTAACAGGCATAGAAATAGACCAATAGAGCAATCGCCCCATCAGAAATAAAACCAACCTACTCATTGCCTGCATTCTGTGCTCTAACCACAGTGATCTTCTTTCAAGTTTTCATGATGCCAGGCTCTTTCCTCTATGTTTTCCCATTCCCACCATGCCTCCTTGACTGTCTATCCATCACTCAACGTTTACAGCAAAGCTGAAATATGATCTGCCTGCCAGTGCCATGTGCTTTGGAGCGTCTTGTCAACTAGTACATTTTAAATCTCTCAGGCCAGGGGTAGTGGCTCACACCTGTAATCCCAGCACTTTGGGAGGCCAAGACTAGAGGATTGCTCTAGCCTAGTTCAAGACCAGGCTGGTTGTAGAAAGTAAAAAGTTCCTCTTCAAAGATATTATTCTTGCTAAAGAATAATAATAAATGTTAGAAATAGTAATTTGTTTTGAAGACTTTCTTCAAAGCCTTCTTGCTTTTTGCTAATAACTCTTTCTTAAGCCCTATCCTATGTAGCTGTTAGACATGCTCACAGGTACATAGTACATTCTGTGTCCTTGCGCTTTAACCAAGATATCTGTGCTAGACGTGCTCACAGGCATGTTGTTTCTAGACCCTGTCGCAAAACAACAATGACGAAACTTGTTAACTCTCTCCTGCTCACCTGGATCTGCAGCACTTACACGGAGCCTGGCCCTTGGTATGCGCTCAGTATGCTTTCAGCAAAGGAAGGCAGGGAGGGAGGGAACCTGGGAGGAAATTTAGCAATCATAAATATGCTTTTCTTTTTTTTCTTTCTTTCTTTCTTTCTTTTTTTTTTTTTTTTTGAGATGGAGTCTTGCTCTGTAGCGCAGGCTGGAGTGCAGTGGCACTATCTCAGCTCACTGCAACCACCCCCTCCTGGGTCCCGGTTCAAGCAATTCTCCTATCTCAGCCTCCCAAGTAGCTGGGATTATAGGCAGGAGCCACCATGCCCAGCTAATTTTTGGATTTTTTAGGAGAGACGGGGTTTCACCATGTTGGCCAGTCTAGTCTTGAACTCTGACCTCGTGATCCGCCCACCTAGGCCTCCCAGAGTGCTGGGATTACAGGTGTGAGCCACTGAGCCCGGCCATAAATATACTTTTTAAAATGTATAGAGAAGAGGACTATTCAATGTATGGTGTTGTAGTACAAGCCTAGCAATTTTTGCAAAATATAGCTAAATCTCTAGCCCACTTCTCATAGCAAAATAAATTTCAGATGAATTGAAGGTGTAATCAGCCAGATATGGTGGCTTGTGCCTATAGTCTCAGCTAATTGGGAGGCTGAGGCAGGAGAATGCCTTGAGACCAGGAATTTGAGACCAGTCTGGTCAACACAATGAGACCCAGTCTCTAAAATATAAAATTAAAAAAAAAATTAGCCAGCCATGGTGGTACGTGCTGGTGAGTCCCAGCTACTTGGCAGGTTGAGGCGGGATGATCGCTTGGGCCCAGGAGTTCGAGGCTGCAGTGAGCTGTGATTGTGCCACTGCACTCCAACCTGGGCTATAGCATGAGACTCCAGCTCTGAAAAAAAATGTTTGGCAGTTTCTTATAAAATTAAGCGTATACTTAATATATTCAACCTAGGTATTTACCAAAATAAATAAAAAGCCTATCTTCAAACTAAAACTTGTCTGAATGTTTATAGCAGATGTATTCATAATTTGCAAAACCTGGAAACAACCCAAATGAATGTCCTTCAGTGAACACTGCTCAGCAATAAAAAGGAACCTCTCTGGACACATGCAACAAGGTAGCTGAATTTCAGATACATTGTGCTACTAGAAAGAAGGCAGAGTCAGGAAGAAGGCTACTTACTGCATGATCTCACTGAGAAAATATTCTGGAAAATGCAAAGCCCTCAGGATGGAGAAGAGACCAGTGGTTGCTAGGGTTTGGGTTGGAAGCTACAGAGAAGCAGCAAGAGGGGGATCTTGGGGCGATGGAACTGCTTTTTATCTGGACAGTGTGGTGATGACATGAGTATGCATCTATCCAAACCCCTGCAATGAGAAGAGGGACTCTCACTCCATGTAAGCTGGAAAACAAATTATGAAAATGAAACTCATCAAACTATTAAAATATCAATGAATCTATTCTAAACAAGACAATTGACAAATACCTCAAAAATATCTTTATTCATTAACAATTCAAGATGATGAAATAAAATCAGAACTATGTATTTTCTTTTCTGAAAACAGGAACAAAGACAGATGCACCCCAGTGTCTTCCAGGACGTGAGAAATGGGGGAGCCCTGCAGGACTGGGTGACAGTGTAAAAAGTGACAAGTGGCCAGGCGTGGTGGCTCACACCTGTAATCCCAGCACTTTGGGAGGTTGAGGGATATGGATCCCTTGAAGCCAGGAGTTCAAGACCAGCTTGGCCAATATGTTGAAACTCCATCTCTACTAAAAATACAAAAATTAGCCAGGCATGGTGGCAGATGCCTGTAATCCCAGCTATTCGGGAGGCTGAGGTAGGAGAATTCCTTGAACCTGAGAGGCGGAGGTTGCCAAGAGTGAAACTCCATCTCAAAAAAAAAAAAAAAAAAAAAAAAGTTGCAAGCAAGGTGACTGCAGCATGGCCATAGGTTACAAAGGGAAAAACGTTGGAATCCAGGAAACCACATTCTAGGTTATTCTAAGGACATAATCACCTCATTGCCAAGGGATTTGTGGCCAAGGAGATCACTTGTATGTAGGTTGATAACCTCCTCAGTCTGGGAAGCATTAATAGCTGTGATGGTTGATTTTGTCTGTCCACTTGACAGAGGAAGGGATGACCACATGGCTGGTAAAGCATCCTCTCTGAGTGTGGCCTGTGAGGGTGTTTCCAGGAGAGACTGGCATTTGAATCCATGGACCGTGTAAGAAGATCCACCCTCACCCAATGTGAACAGGCACCATCCAATCAGCTGGGGGCCCGGATCGAACAGAAAGGCGGAGGAAGGGCACATCTGCTGTCTCTTCTGGGCCTGGGACACCCGTCTTCTCCTGGCCTTGGGTATCAGAGCTCCAGGTTCTCAGGTCTTTGGCCTCAGACTGAGAGCAACACCGTTAGCCCGGTTCTGAGGCCTTTGGCTTAGGCTGAGCCACGCTATAGACTTCCCTGGTTCTCCTGCTTGCACAGAAGGTCCTGGGACTTCTCAGCCTCCATCATCGTCTAAGTCAGTTCCCAAAATGAATCCTCTCTCTCACGCTTGCTCGATCTCTCGTTCTCTCTCTCTCTCTCCTCTCTTCTCCATACGTGTGTGTGTGTGTGTGTGTGTGTGTGTGTGTGTGTGTGTGTACATTGTTGGTGCTGTCTCTCTGGAGAACCCTGCTGACTAATACAGCACCCAAAAGTCTGTCAACAGTGCTATGAATGAACAAATCATGCCATCTTCACGGCAACAGAGTGAACGCACTATTGCCACACACCGTGTGGGTGGATCTCAGGAACGGATTAATCTTACAAACCTAAGTGCTCAGCACAAATGAAATGTAACACAGGAAGACAGTGTGACACCACGCAGCTGGTGCAAATGGGGAAGTAGATCTAAATTTACAGACACGAGAAAGAGGCCTCGATCCCTAACTGAGCGGCAGGAGTACAGTTTAGAGCATCGCACACAGTCCTGTTTATGAAAAACCACGCATGGTTATACTTTCCACGCATGTGTGTGCAGGTGGGGAGCTGTGTTGGGGGATATTGTCCACCCAAATATCACCGTGATGTACACAGTCTTTTTTTCTCTTTTTTGGAGAAGGAGTCTCGCTCTACTGTCAGGCTGTAGTGCAATGGCGCGATCTCAGCTCACTGCAACTTCCGCCTCCCAGGTTCAAGTGATTCTTCTGCCTCAGCCTCCCGAGTAGCTGGGAATACTTGGGAATACATGCTCGGCTAATTTTTGTATTTTTAGTAGAGACCGGCTGTCACCATATTGGCCGGGCTGGTCTCGAACTCCTGACCTCGTGATCTGCCCGCCTTAGCCTCCCAAAGTGCAAGGATTACAGGTGTGAGCTGGAAATATTTTTGCTGTTGCAGGGATGCTATTACCAAATACAGTGGGATGTGCTTGGCACAATAAGCATTTGTTTGATCAACCAAGGGACACTTCCAACATGGTGATGTTTCCATCAGTGGCCTCTGAGTGGCTGGCACCCCAACACCCGGTGTGCGCACACTTTCTCCTTACAGAACCCTCAGACGCATCCTGGGTCTCCACCTGTCTTGCACCTACTTTCAGCACCCTTCTGTGGGCCCCCTGAAACACTGGGGTCGCCCTGGCTCTGTCCTTGACCTTCTCCCTTCTTATACTTCCCAATGTTCCCAGGTGACCTTGTCCATGCCCACGTCTGCTCTGCAGCCTCTGCTGAGTGGCTCACGTGGATGTCCACGTCTGGTTCCCTCACTGGGACTTCAGTCTCAGCGTATCTGAAAGGGAGCTCAACATTCCTTTCCACAGTGCTTATTCCACTCCAGGCTCCCTGCTGGGGGCGGGGGTGATGGTACTGTCACCTTAGTGCCCTGAGCTAGGAGCCCAGAGGCATCCTGGACCCCTGTTGCTCCCCCACCAGCTCTCACATCTCTAAGCCCTGCAGAATCAGCCTCCTCTGCCTGCTGTGGGTCCCACATGTCTCTCCATCCCCGTCCTGCTGGGGTCGGCCATCATTTATCTGCTGCTGATTTTGAATCTCCTTCAGCCCTTACACTTGCCTCATTCACCAGCCCTGGAGCTCTTGGTCTGGCCTCAAACTGCTCCCTGCTTTGACTCCTATCTGGCTTCCATCCTTCCTGCTGTTAGATATAGTGAACTCCAAGTTTCTCTTCAAATAATCAGTATGTCAGTATGTTCAGCTCTCTTATTTGATTCTCTGTTTTAAAGTTTAACTTCTTGGTTCTCTGCACCCCCTTACCTCTGTTTTGGTAAACAACTGTCCTGCCAGTTCTAATCAGTAGTTCACATCTGCTCCCCCTGGTCACCTGCTCTGACCTGTTCCATAACCGTCTTCCTGCCAAACTACCTATGCTGCCACTCCAGCTCGTACCCCTGCTCTCTTTAAAAGAGCCAATAGGAATTAGTTTAGACTGTGTGGGCCAACCCTAGCCAATAGGAGAATAACACAGCAGCAGGGGCCACCTGCATCAGGAAAAAAAAATCCCTTCCCCTCCCTTGTCCAGGCGTGCGCTTGCCACTGCTCCATCTGTGAGATGCACCCTTCTACAGAAGTAAATTGCCTTGCTGAGAAAATTTATAGTCGAGTGCTACTTCTTTTGAGGCACCACAAATTTACATATAACATCACATCAGATCCAAACCCCTCCTCTAGGTAAACGGCCCCTCAGAGGTGCCTACCTTCTCACCCTGGTCCTGCCTCAACCCCTCTCAAGACTGGCTCACACGTCCACTCCCTTCAGAGAACTTCCCAGTTCTCCTGGCTCCACCGTTGCCCTGCCCAGGGTAGGGCTGATTCCCCTGGGATCCTGCACTCAGCTGCATTTGCTCCTCCTCCGGGGGTGGGGTTTTACCTGGCTTGTTGTTTCCTGAGCCCATCAACCCTTCATGTTTGCAGAGTGGAGCCAGTAAAGGTCGGGGCTCAGGTCTGGTTTCCAAACCAGTTCCATGTTAGGAAACATGGCAGAGCTGCTCCTGGGTCAAGTTACTCACACACAGGCCCCTGGGCTCAGAATCCAGCACAGAAAGGCAGTGCAGGCTGCCTGCTTCCTGGACACACCAGGCCCTGCCAGATGCTGCACCACGTGCATCTGGCCAAATGCACACCGCTACGATGCCCTCTGAAAAACCTCTCGGGGGCACAGTGATTGAATTTATCCCAAGGTCCAAAGTTTATTTTCCTTAGAAGAATCAACTTTGGTCAGGCATTGTGGCTCATGCCTGTAATCTCAACACTTTGGGAGGCGGAGATGGGCAGATCACTTGAGGTCAGGAGTCAGAGACCAGCCGCCTGGCCAACATGGTGAAACCTCATCTCTACTAAAAATACAAAAACATTAGCCAGGCATGCTGACATGCGCCTGTAATCCCAGCTACTTGGGAGGCTGAGGCATGAGAATGGCTTGAACCCAGGAGACAGAGGTTGCAGTGAGCCAAGATCATTCGGCTGCACTCTGGCCTGGGTGAAAGAACAAGACTCTGTCTCGAAAAAAAAGAAAAAAAAAATCAACTTCCATGCGTTCACTTCTCTGAAGGCAATGTGGGATGATTTTTAAGTAAACAATCCATAAAGCAATGAATCAGGTCTACAGCTGCTGTCTGGGAAGGATACGGAGCCATTTGGTAAGTTTCCAACTTTTCCAAAAGGCCTCCCTATGCCCTTCCATGGTCACAGTTAAGGAAGTTAATTCTGGATGGAATAGGTAATATAAAAGTCAAAAGAAAATGGCAAATGGTAAATTATTTGCCTTTTTTTTTTTGACAAGAGACCCAAGGCCTTGTAAGCATCTCATTCCTTAGAGGAATCTACCCTGAGGCCAAATGCAAAGTGTACCAAAGGGATCATTTTGTTGAAGACGATTACCATTCATTTCTTTGGAGTGCAGGATGCAGTGTACATAACTACAGGGTTTAGATCAGGATTTGCTATGTTATAACAAAACAGGGTGCTGCCTCTACTCAGCCCATCTCTCCCCCTCTGGCTGGGGCTGGGTTTGGAGGACCTATGGCAGGAGTCAGCAGAGACCCCCAGAACCCCAGGTCCCACTCCCTCCTCCTCTAAGCTTGGCCACAGCCTCTACTCTTCCCCCCCAGAAACTGTCTCCTGCCGGGGCCAATAACTACCCACCCCACCACCCAGGGTAGGCCCCTGCCCTAGAGGCCTGCTCTAATAGATAAACCAGGGCCAGTGCAAAGCTCACAGGTTTGGGGAGTCAGGTAGAGTGGGAACCCCCAGCTTGGCAGCCGTGCAGTCCTGACTCCCAGCATCTCCCAGGCTTGAGTTGTTTGTAAACCACCGTCAACTCTTCCCCCATCTGCCTGGTCCCTGCTGTCGCCTGGTGGTCCACCTACTGCTCTGTTGTTCTCTGGGTGGTCTGGGCTTCCCTCAGAATGAGCTCATGCACCTCATGGAGCTGTGCCCTGGGAAAGGCCCCAACACAGCTCCCTCAGCTCCTGGCTCTTCCTGTGTCAAACCCCCCTAATAAAGTGAGATGAGAACCAGCCGTCAACTGCTTCTATGGCCGTGGAAGTTCAGAGTATAGAGTGAACTCTAAGTTTATCTTCAAAGAATCAGTATGTCAGTATGTTCAGCTCTCTCGTTCTTCAGTTCTCCATTTTAAAGTTTGACTTCCTGGTTCTCTGCACCCCCTTGCTTCTAGTTTCAGTAAACACTTTCCCCCCAGTTCTAATCAGTAGTTCACATCTGTTCCCTGGTCACCTGCTTTGACCTGAATCACTGCTGGTCACCTGCTCTGACCTGTTCCATAACCTTCCCGCCAAACTACCAACCCTACCACCCTAGCTCATACCCCTGCTCTCTTTAAAATAGCCAATAGGAATTCACTTAGACTGTGCAGTCCAACCCTAGCCAATAGGGAAACAACACAGGAGCAGGGGCTACCTGCATCAGGAATAAGAACCCCTTCCCTTCCCTTGTCCAGGTGGGCACTCGCCATTGCTCCATCTGTGAGATGCACCCTTCTATAGAAGTAAACTGCCTTGCTGAGAAAATTTATATTTGAGTGCTACTTCTTTTGTGGCACCGAAAATTTACATATAACAAGAGGCTGGCAGGGGCTGCATGAGAGGGTACAGCTGCATCACCAGGCGTCTCCTTCATGTCCCACCACAGCATCCCAACTTCCACCAGATGTCCCTGGAGAAAGTGCAGACGTTGGAAGTGCTCCAGGGCTGCAACCAGGATGCAGGAGAGTCAGGCTTTCCATGCCTATTCTCACTGCGCTATTATTATAATTACATTATCAATTTATTGTTAACTAATAGTTACATTCTTATTATTAAAATAACAGCCATGATTTTAATAGGTTAACCAATTTTTGTCACAACAGACTCTAAAAACAAAAAGTGAAAGCATTGTCTCATGGGGAGAAAGACCTCCCCCTTGTCAGTCCACACCCCTCTCTCCACACCCAGTTCTATCCCAGCTGCATCTGCAAGGTGGGAGTGGGTCTAAACCTGAGCTGGGAGGAGGAGGAGAAGGAGGAGGAGGGGGAGGGGGGAGGGGGGAGAAGGAGGAAGCTGCACCAGGCTTCCTTGATTCCAGAATCCCTCTGATTTGTGTTCTGCACAACTTCAGTGGATGTGAGTTGTGTCCCTGTGACTTTTTGGACTTTAACACCACCCCACCCTCATGCTGTCCACAGAACAAGCAGAACATTGTGTTGTCCTTGTGTTTGTGGCAAGACAGGCCAGCGGAAGAATTCATCTCACCATTTCACACGTTTGGAACACTGAGAATGGGAACGGCCTCATGGAGAGGCTGGTTGGCAGGGGGTGGAGAAGAGCTGGGAGCTGGCCCTGACTGCATGGGGACATGACACATGGAGCCCTGGAGCCTTGGTCCTCTCTCTGTCAACTGAACCAGCTCTATGATGCTGAGGAGCTTACCTGGGCATGCTGAGCCCCAGATTCCTTGTTAAACAGGGACAACAGGCTGGGCATGGTGGCTCACACCTATAATCCCAGCACTTTGGGAGGCCAAGAGGGTTGGATCAGTTGAGGTCAGGAGTTCCGAGACCAGCCTGGCCAACATGGGGAAACCCTATCTCTACTAAAAATACAAAAATTAGCCAGGCATGGTGGAGCATACCTGTAATCCCAGCTACTCAGGAGGCTGAGGCAGGAGAATCGCTTGAGCCCGGGAGGCAGAGGTTGCAGTGAGCCAAGACTGTGCCACTGCACTCCAGCCTGGGTGACAGAGAGAGACTCCGTATCAATAATAATAATAAGGACAACAATAGCATGTCTTCACTGGGTTTTATGAAACGAGGGTAAATGAAATTTTGTATAGAGCAAGGCTTGGCACACAGCCTGCCATGAAATAGATGCTCAGCAAATGTCAGCTATTGCTGTTATCACGACTGGTTGAGAGAATTGAAGATATTGCATCTGGAAATAGAAGGCTGGAGGTGGCATTAGGGCTGCCATCAAGATCACTGAGAAAAATGGCGCTTGGAGGTTGGATTAGACTTTGCACAGGTCCTGTTGACAAAAGTAACATCAATGGAACTTTTAAGTGATGATTCAGGTTCAATACAAAGAACTGGCAATGCCACAAAGTCAGTGGCCCAAGCTGCATTACATTCAGGTATGCTTTCAGATTCAAGAGTTTTCAGTGGTTGTACAGAGAGGTTAAGGCATTTAAGACTCATTGTAAAGGAATTTCAGAAATCTGATGTTAGAAGTAGATGCTCGGTACCACAGAGAAAAATCAGCACTGAGACAAAGGATCTTTCAGCAATGCAAGTTTTACTTCCTGGACTGCAGGAAGGGGACCTTCGCTAGCCATCTTGCCATGAGAGTACAATGAACAAAGGAAAACATACCAATTTATCCCTCATGCATTTGGGGTCGTCCTTCCTGCTGTATCTGATCTCCGTTGGCTGGAGCCAGACTTCACAATCTAAACTAAAACCTGATTGGCTACAACTTAAAACTTTTCTAAACAGGTAAAAGGAATGGAGAGCTGGGACATGCCTGTGAGCATGTCCAGCACAGATATCTTGGTGAAAGTACAAGGACATAAAATGTACTATGTGCCTGTAAGCATAGCATGTCTAACAGCTACATAGGATAGGGTTTCACAAAGAATTAGCACACCTATTCTTTAACAAGAAAGGAAACTTTAAAAAGGAACTTTTCTACTTCCCACATCTGAGAACAAAGAATAAGAACTCTGGCACTTCCTACGACACCTGTACAGCAGGAAACTGCCATGTGCCCTGCCGTACCCCCTCTCCCAGCTCCCGTGGCCACCCTCGGGTGCCTGCTCCACTGCCCCTCTGTCCACACCCTTTGTACACATAGCAAGCTGCACCTGCTTTTCTGCTGGCGGCAAGGCCTGTTTCAACCAAAATTCTGTCTCGAAGACAGTGTCTTTACTATGCCCAGAGTTGTAGTGACAGTTCAACTTACTACGTGCTGGACAAAAGATCAAAAGTTGGAGGCAGTGCCTCTATGGAGGTGTTTCCCACCCAGTGGGGCACCTGGACACACCCCGTAGGTGCCCCCCCATCAGGCGTCTGCAGAAACGCACTGGGTTGTTTCACAGGGAGCCCACGTGGCCCGTGGGAAGGGCTCAGGCCGAGGTGAAACGTGACCGGTGACGAGTGACCAGCGTGGAGGTCTCAGTGGGGATCCCTGTGTTGCCTGTAAGGGTGAATGAAGGAACAAGAGCATTTTCAGCTTAACTCTTGGAAAACACAGACAGCCTCCTAACCCTCCTTAGTTAGCAATGACTAACACTCTTATTAAAGAAGCCTTTGTGTGCTAGGCCCTGGCATTAACGGTTAATTGGCCCAATAATAACTTAATTAGGAACACACATTGCAGAGAATTATCACCAGGGCCTTTTATGGAATGGTTTGTCCCCGGCTCCTCTCCATGTATTTCCTGAGAGTCTTTTAGTGCAAGGGCTACGCAGACTTGCAGACCCAGAGATGCTGCAAAGAGCCCCAAGGGAACAAGAATGGGGCCTCCGTAAAGCTGGGACAGAGACAGCTGTGGAACAGGCAACTGATCATTTTAATAAGGAAGTTTAACTGTCGCCCAGGCTGGAGTGCTATGGCGTGATGTGCACCCTCCACCTCCCAGGTTCAAGCAGTTCTCCTGCCTCAGCCTCCCGAGTACCTGGGATTACAGGCACATGCCACCACACCTAGTTTTTGTATTTTTAGTAGAGATGGGGTTTTGCCATGTTGGCCAGGCTGGTCACGCACTCCTGACCTCAAGCGATCCGCCCACCTTGGTCTCTCAAAGTCCTGGGATTACAGGTGGGAGCCACAGTGCCCAGCCACATGTGTTCTTAAAAATAGCAAATTAGGCTGGATGTAGCGGCTCACACCTGTAATCCCAGCACTTTGGGAAGCCGAGGCGGGTGGATCATGAGGTCAGGAGTTCAAGACCAGCCTGGCCAAGATGGTGAAACCCTGTCTCAACTAAAAATACAAAAATTAGCTTGGTGTGGTGGCAGGCACCTGTAATCCCAGCTACTTAGGAGGTTGAGGCAGAGAATTGCTTGAATCCGGGAGGTGGAGGTTGCAGTGAGCTGAGATTGGGCCACTGCACTCCAGCCTGGGCGAGTGAGACTCTGCCCACCCCACAAAAAAGCAAATTAACCTGAAGGAGGTAGGGGTAGAAAATGAAAATGAAAGCAACCAGGTGGATCCGGCCTTTTGTGGGGCTTCAGAATCTTCTTACCAAGTGTCAAGGAGAATGGGTGCTCCCTCTCTTGAGTTGGGTCCTGCTGTGTGATGCAGAGGAGGCCATGTGTGCATCTCACGGTGGCAACATGAGGTCAGGATGGAAGATATTTCCACTCGGAACTCTGACTTGCTCCGGAGGCTTCATTCCAGCACTCTGGCGGCCTTAGTTTGAACCTTACCCCTCTCTCTGCATCTTGGGATTAATAACTACTAAAATATCTGTAAAACAGTCTACAAAGCAAATTGTGATAAAGTGCTGATGATAATTAGGCAAGGAAGGTGGGAAGCTCGTTAAATTGCAATGGCTTGATAGGCAGGGCCTGGATGCCTGCCAAAGCCCTGGGCGCTGTTACCCAAACTCTAATGCTCGGCTGAAGATGTGAGTTCGAAACCTGTTAACTGCACAAAGCGACCTGTCTGCAGGGTCAGAAGGCCTGTGGGCTGCTGTTGGCCTAGCTGGGGATAGCAGGGCCCTCAGGAGTTCTGCTATGCTTTTCACAATAGAGACCACCCCCATCCCCCACCCGGCACCAGCAAACGAGCCTGCCTGGGCTCTCAGCCGGGAGCGAGGCCAGTTGTAGATTGGAGTGAAGAATGTTGCAGGTAACTGAAGAGCAAACCCTCAGAAGAGGAGAGGGGAGCAGTGCTGCAGGCTGCCGGAGGAGACCTGTCTTAGCCAGTATGGGCCGAGTTACACCGTGGTAACAAGCATCCCCCCCACTCCGGGTGGTTTACTCAGCACAGCAACAGTTGATTTCTCACTCACGTCATTTACTGTTCACTGTGGGCAGGCAACCTCCAGAGCAGCTGTCCTCCATGCACCTCCAGAATTGTCACCACAAAGGAAGAGGGGGCAATGAGAGTCACCCACCAGCTCTTACATGCCCCCTCCTGGAAGTGGCACACCCCCTGCCACTCACACCCCATCTGCCAAGGAAAGCTACCAGCCAAGCCTAACTCAAAGGGACAGGAAAATGTCATATTCCTTCTGTGTTCAGGAAGGGAAGGAGAAGCAGAGCTGGGATGGATTGGCCCCAGCAGTGCTAACCACGAGGCCATGTTTGTCGTTCGTTCTTTATTATTTATTTATTTATTATCAATTATTTATTTACTTTTGGGACAGAGTCTTGCTCTGTCACCCAGGCTGGAGTGCAGTGGCACAATCTCTGCTCACTGCAACCCCTGCCTCCAGGGTTCAAGCAATTCCCCTGCTTCAGCCTCCTGAGTACCTGGGACTACAGGTGCCTGCTACCACACCCAGCTAATTTTTGTATTTTTAGTAGAAACAGGGTTTCACCATATTGGCCAGGCTGGTCTCAAACCTCTGACCTTGTGATCTCCCTGCCTAGGCCTCCCAAAGTGCTGGGATTACAGGCGTGAACCACCATGCCCGGCAAGGGCACACTTTATATAGAAACACAGGATCAGCTTTCCTGGGACTGGGCCTTCAGCAGTGGGTCTCACCACTGGAGGGATTATACCTGTGCAGGTAATGTCCCCTCCCTAAGAGGACGCAGCCAACCTCCCTCCTATATTGAGAAAAAGGAGGATATTAAAGACACACACGCACCCCTCTCAAATACTAGCGTTAGACTCTATAGTGTTGAAATGCTTGGGCCTGGAGTCAAACAGAACTGAATTTGAGTCCTGACTGTCACCCACTAGAGTGGGACTCTGGACAAGTAACTTAATCTTCTGAGCCTCTGTTTTCTCATCTTTGAAATGGGGATCACAACGATAAACATCTCATCAGACATGGTGAGAATTAAATAATTTAAACGGAACGCTCAGAAGTGCTCTGAATGGTGAGCTATTCACAGCTGTCACGTTGCCATTATTCCTGGTATAAATTACAATCTACTCACCAACATTCACAGCAATTCGAGGCCAAGAACCAAAATGGAGCAAGATTTTAAGAATGACTGTAGCAGCCACAAAATCCTAGTTCCAACTTGGTTTCTAAAGCCCCTGTTACTTATTCAGCAGAATCTCAAGTTCTCTTTTTATTTCTTTCCATGCAGTGCACCCCACTGCATTATTGTTCAGTGAATATCAACTGCGCCCCCCCCCCCCCCCCCCCCCCCGCCTACTCCACCACGGGTGAAGTTCACTCCCTTGTTACATGGATGTTGGCTTGGCCAATTGTGGGAAGTAGAAAAGTTCCTTTTTAAAGTTTCCTTTCTTGTTAAAGAATAGGTGTGCTAATAACTTTGTGAAGCCCTATCCTATGTAGCTGTTAGACATGCCATGCTTACAGGCACGTAGTACATTCTATGGCCTTGTACTTTAACCAAGATATCTGTGCTGGACGTGCTCACGGGCATATCCCAACTCTCCGTCACTTTTACCTCTTTAGAAAAGTTTTAAGTTATTAGCCAATCAGGTTTTAGTTTAGATTGTGAGGTCTGGCTCCAGCCAATGGAGATCAGACACAGCAGTAGGGAGGACCCCAAATGTGTGAGGGGATAAATCTGTGTGTTTTCCTTTGTTCATTGTACTCCCGTGACAAGATAGCTAGTGAGGGTACCCTTCCTGCAGCCCAGGCTTCCTGCAGTTCAGGAAGCAAAATTTGCATTGCTGAAAAATCCTTTGTCTCAATGCTAATTCTTCTTTGTGGCACTGAGCATCTGTTTCCAACATCAATGATATGACTTGCTTTGGTCAATAGAATCTGGATAGGACTGACCATGCTGACCCGGTAGTGAGGAACCCAGTGCAGGTGCCAACCAGCCCTCACTTACTCCTGATTTCCACCCTGAGCAGAACAGACCCCAGGGACAGCTGCTCCTTCATCCTCAGTCTCAGAATGAGCGACTCATGGAGGGGTCTTGTGAGCAATTCTGAACACATCCTGGATCCCAGCCCAGTGAAGCCCATTGAGTCACGTAAGACACACATGCTTGTAATCAGAAAACATTAAGGTTTTGGGGTTGTTACCACAGCAAAAGCTGACTAATACCCTTAGAATAAGAAAAGGACTTTCCCTGATCACAGATTTTCTGCCAACTACATTCAGCTTTAGCATTAGAGAAGAGACAGCCACACATCATTTTATTTAGCTTCACTTTATCGCATTTTTTGCAAATTGAGGGTTTGTGGCAACCGTGTATCAAGCAAGTGAATCAGTGACATTTTTCCAACAATATGAGCTTGATTTGTGTCTCTGTGACACGTTTTGGTAAATCTTGCAAAATTTCCAACTTGTTTGTTAGGAATAGTTCTGTGATGGTGATCTGTGATCAGTAATCTTCGCTGTTGCTGTTGTCATTGTTGTGAGGCACCGTCAACCAACTGATAAATTCTGTGTGTTCTGACCAGTCCACCGACCAGCCATTCCCCCTCTCCCTCTTCTCAGGCCTCCCCATTCCCCGAGACACAGCAATATTGAAATCAGGCCAATTAATAACCCTACAATGGCCTCTAAGTGTCAAGTGAAAGGAAGAGTCACATGCCTCCCACTTTAAATCAAAAGCTAGAAATAATTAAGGAGTGAGGAAGGCAGGTTGAGAGGGGCTGACAGCTAGGCCTCCTGTGCTGACCAGTGACCCAAGCTGTGAATGCAAAGGAAAAGATCTTGCAGGAAATTAGAGTGCTCCTCCAGTAAAGACACAAAGGAGAAGAAGTCAAAACAGCCTTAGTGCTGATATGGAGAAAGTCTGAGTGCTGCACAGAAGATCAAACCAGCCACGACATTCCCTTAAGCCAAGTCCTGACCCAGAGCAAGACCCTAACTCTATGAAAATGGAGGGAGGTGAGGAGGCTGCAGAAAAAAAGGAGGAAACTAGCAGAGGTTGGTTGATGAGATTTAAGGAAGCCATCTCCATAACATAAACATGCAAGGGGAAGCAGCAAGTGCCGATGGAGAAGCTGCAGCAGGTGCTCCAGAAGATCCAGCTGAGACCATCGATGAAGGTGGCTACACTACACAACAGGTTTTCCATGTGGACAGAACAGCTTTCTCTTGGAAAAGCCATCCAGGACTTTCACAGCTGGAAGAAAAGCCAATGCCTGCTTCAAAGCTTCAAAGAACAGGCTGACTCTCTCATGAGGGGTAATGTAGCTGTCGACTTTAAGTTGGAACCACTGCTCATTTGCCATTCTGAAAATCCTAGGGCCCTTAAGAAAAATGCTAAATCTACTCTGCCTGTGCTCTACAAATGGCAGAGCAAAGCCCGGATGACAGCACGTCTGCTTACTGTTAACAGCATCATTTATTGAGCTTTTTGTTTTGTTTTGTTTTTGTTTGTTTTGAGACAGAGCCTCGCTCTGTCACCCAGGCTGGAGTGCAGTGGTGCAATCATAGCTCACTGCAGCCTCCACCTCCCAAGCTCAGGTGATCCTCCCACCTCAGCATCCCCAATAGCTGGGACTACAGGTGTGTACCACCACGCCCAGCTAATTTTTGTAGAAGGGGGTTTTGCCATGTTGCCCAGGCTGGTCTTGAACTTCTGAGCCCAAGTGACCTGCCCACTTTAGCCTCCCAAAGTGCTGGGATCACAGGCATGACCCCGTGCCCGACCTACTGAATATTTTAAGTTCACTATTGAGAACTGCTGCTCAGAAAACAAGATTCTTTTCCAAATATTACTGCTCATTAAGAATGCAACTGGTCACCCAAGAGCTCTGATGGAAATGTATAAGGAGATTAATGTTATTTTCATACCTGCTAACACGACATCCACCTGCAGCCTATGGATCAAAGAGCCATTTGTACTTTCAAGTCTTATTTTTTAAGAAATACATCTTGCAAGGCTATTGCTGCCAGAGATAGTTATTTCTATCATGGATCTGAGCAAAGTCAATTGAAAACCTTCTGTAAAGAATTCACCATTCTAAATTCCAGTAAAAAATTTATGATTCACGGGAGGAAGTCAAAATATGAAACAATATCGACAACAGGAGTTGGGAAGAAGTTGATTCCAACCCGCAAGGATGACTTTGAGGGGTTCAAGGCTTCCATGGAGGAAGCAATTGAAGATGTAGTGGAAATAGCAAGAGAACTAGAATTAGAAGTAGAACTAGAACTAGAATTAGAAGAACTAGAATTAGAGAGCTAGAATTAAAGATGGGACTGAATTGCTGCAATCTCATGAGAAAACTTGAACAGATGAGGAATTGCTTCTTATGGATGAACAAGGTAAGCAGTTTCTTGAGATGGAATCTACTCCTGGTGAAGATGCTGTGAACATTGTTGAAATGACAACAAAGGTTTTAGAATATTCCATAAACATAGTTGCTTAATCAGTGACAGAGTTTGAGAGGACTGACTCCAATTTTGAAAGTTCTACTTGTGGGTAAAATGCTATCATACAGCATCGTAAGCTATGG
Source organism: Ateles fusciceps (assembly GCA_036589455.1). Classification (NCBI taxonomy): domain Eukaryota; kingdom Metazoa; phylum Chordata; class Mammalia; order Primates; family Atelidae; genus Ateles; species Ateles fusciceps. The sequence goes on from JAZHEH010002754.1 coordinate 2,574,180, forward strand.
AAAAATCTTTCATGAAAAGAAGAATCAATTGATGCAATAAACTTCATTGTTGTCTTACTTTAAGAAATTGCCACAGCCACCCCGGCCTTCAGCAACCACCACCATGCTCAGTCAGCAGCCATCAACATCGAGGCAAGACCATCCACCAGCAAAAAATTCCAAGTTGGTGAAGGTTCAGATAATCGTTAGCCATTTTTTATTTTTATTTTTAGCGATAAAGTATTTTTAGTTAAGGTATGTACTTTTTTTAAAGACATACTGCTATTGCGCACTTAATAGACTATATTATATATTATATATTATATTATATATATATTATATTGTATTATTATTATAATGTAAATATAACTTTTTTTTGAGACAGTCTCACTTTGTCACCCAGGCTGGAGCACAGTGGCATGATCTTGGCTCACTGCAACCTCCACCTCTTGGGTTCAAGTGGTTCTCCTGCCTCAGCCTCCCCAGTAGCTGGGGCCCCACCACCACGCCTGGCGAATTTTTGTATTTTTAGTAGAGAAGTTGGCCAGGTTGGTCTCGAACTCTTGACCTCAGGTGATCCTTCCGCTTCTGCCTCTCAAAGTGCTGGAACTGCAGGTATGAGCCACCCTGCCTGGCCATAAATACAACTTTTATAGGCAACGGGGGAACCAAAAAACTTGTGTGATTTGCGTTATCGCAATACTTGCTTTATTGCATTGGGCCAGAACCCAACCCACCACATCTCCCAGTTACGCCTGTATGTTGCTAAAGCAGAAAGATGTCTCCAATATGTTGTAGACTGAAAAGCGGTTAGTTGGAAAATATTTTTGCTATTTTACATTTATTCAAAACTTGACATGTATGCATACATACCTATGTACACACACACGAAAACCTCCTGCGAAAATATATATTCAAAAGTTAACACGAATGTTCTGCCTGCTTCTGGACGCGTGAGAAGATTTGTGCTCTATTCCTGGACTTTCCCAGCAGCATGGCCCCCAAATGCCAGTCTCCACTCCCGACTCAAAAGAAGAAACCACGACCACCTCCCGCTCTGGGACTGGAGGAGACATCGGCCTCTGCAGGTTTGCCGAGGAAGGGAGAAGAAGAACAGCAAGAAGCTACTGAACACATTGATGAAGTACTAAATGAAATAGACAGACTTAATGAACAAGGCAGTGAGGAGATTTTGAAAGCAGAACAGAAATATAACAAACTCCGCCAACCATTTTTTCAGAAGAGGTCAGCATTGATCGCCAAAATCCCCAAATTTTTGGGTAACAACATTTGTCAAGCATCCACAGGTGTCTGCACTGCTTGGGGGAGGAGGAGGAAGAGGCACTACATTATTTGATCAGAGTTGAAGTGACAGAATTTGAAGACATTAAATTAGGCTACAGAATAGATTTTAATTCTGATGAAAATCCTTACTTTGAAAATAAAGTTCTCTCCAAAGAATTTCATCTGAACGACAGTGGTTATCTATCTTCAAAGTTCCCCAAAATCAAATGGAAATCTGGAAAGAATTTGACAAAACGTTCAAGTCAAATGCAGAATAAAGCCAGCAGGAAGAGGCAGCATGAAGAACCAGAGAGCTTCTTTACTTGCTTTACTGACCATTCTGACGCAGGTGCTGATGATTTGGCCCAACACATTACAGTACTACTTGGTTCCTGATATGGATGATGAAGGAGAAGAAGAAGAAGAAGATGAAGATGATGATGCAGGGGAGGAAGAAGAGGAGGATGAAGGAGAAGATGACTAATAGAATACCGATGGATTCCAACCTTCCTTTTTAAAAATTTTCTCCAGTCCCTGGGAGCAAGTTGCAGCCTTTTTTTTTTTTTTTTTTTCCCCTCTTGCGCTCAGTCACCCTGTTTTTGAGGTCTCTTTTCTCTACACCATGGTTCTCAACTTATTTTGGGGGAAATATCTTGAGCAGGACACAATGGGAAAAGAGTCTCTACCCCTTTCTGTTTGAAATTCATTTTTATCCCTTCCTGTCTGAACAAAACTGTATGGAATCAAAACCACTGAGCTCTGTGGGAAAAAATAAACACCTGCTCCCTTCGCTCTGCTGGAAGCTGGAGGTTATCAGCCCCTGGGGAGCAGTGCATAGAATTCTAGCTTTTTCCTCCTTTCTCTGTGTATTGGGCTCAGAGAGTACACTGCGTCTCTATGTGAATATGGACAGTTAGCATTTACCAACATGTATCTGTCTACTTTCTCTTGTTTAAAAAAAGAAAAAAAAAAACTTTAAAAAATGGGGTTATAGAAGGTCAGCAAAAGGGTGGGTCTGAGATGTGTGGGTGGGCTAAGTGGGCATTTTGACAACATGGCTTCTCCTCTGGCGTGTTTAATTGTGACATCTGACAGACATCCTTGCAGTTTAAGACAACACTTTTAAAATAAATTCTCTCTGAATGATGACTCGAGCCCTGCCACTCAATGGGAGAATCAGCAAAACCTGTAGGATCTTATTTGGAATTGACATTCTCTATTGTAATGTTGTTCCTATTTATTTTTAAATTTCCTTTTTCTTTCACTGGAAAGGAAAGATGATGCTCAGTTTTAAATATTACAAGTGTACAAGTTGCTTTGTTACAATAAAACTAAATGTGTACAAATAAAAGTTAACACTATTTGCCTCTTAACACTGGGAATTATGGGTGATTATCCACAAATACTGCTTGGAATTCTTTTACAACTATGACATTATTACATGGATGATAAAAGAGCCCAAAACATGAGAAGTCAGATGACCAGTGAAAAAAGTCATTCTCCCATTTTAACCCATATTCTCACGCTTTGGGGACAATAGTTTCCCAGTCTGGTTGTAGAAATGTTCTCTCTATAGCAATATTTTCCTTTCCCTTTTCTTTTTTCTTTTCTTTTCTTTCTTTCTTTTTTTTTTTTAGACAGAATCTCACTGTGTTCCCCAGGTTGGAGTGCGGTGGCACGATCTCGGCTCACTACAACCTCTGCCTCCCAGGTTCAAGTGATTCTCATGTCTCAGCCTCCCAAGTAGCTGGAATTACAGGCGCCCACCACCACGCCCGGCTAATTTTTATATTTTTAGTAGAGATGGGGTTTTACCATGTCAGTCTTGATCTCTTGACCTCAAGTGATCCACCCATCTCGGCCTCCCAAAGTGCTGGGATTACGAGTGTGAGCTACCGTGCCTGGCCTATATTTTCAAGTGTTTCCAAATCATCCACTAGCCACGAAACTAAGGTTTATCAAATCTCTGAGTAAAAAAACATAATGATCTAAAATAATATTCTGCCCAGGACAAATTCTTCATGTATTATGCAGAGCTAATCTGTTTCTCATTAAAATTATGGATTAAAATTTAATCCTCACACTTCTAGAAACAAGAAAATAAAGTCTTTGTACTCTTATTTATTTGTTTGCCTAGTCAAAAGGTTTATATTTAGTTTTAAAAGAGAAATCTTAATGCAAGAATTCAGGATTATATATGATGTCATGAGAGAACTTTTTAAATCTTTATTAAAGGATTTTAAAGAAAGGAAAAAATTTCTTCAAGATTCTGGGTCAGTTCTCCAGCACTCCCAGACCCACCCTGCAGATTCAGAATTCTTCCATGTGAGCAGAACTGACAGTGAAGATTCGAAGTCATGTGAATGGAGAGCAAATAAATTAGCATAGTAGGTTTTCTGGAAGTTTACTGTGGGTTCATTTCTATGATGCAAATGTGTTATTCATGGGTACAGTCAAGGGGAAAAAGTTAAATAGAATTTGACACTGCAATAATCCACATAGGAAGCAGCCCTGTGAAAATCGATGTGAAAGAGAACGTTTCCCGGCTGGGTCCGGTGGCTCATGCCTGTAATCCCAGCACTTTGGGAGGCTGAGGTGGGCAGATCATGAGGTCAGGAGTTCGAGACCAGTCTGGCCAGCATGGCAAAACCCCGTCTCTACTAAAAATTTAAAAAAAAAAAAATTAGCCTGGCATGGTGGCGCGCACCTGCAGTCCCAGCTACTCGGGAGGCTGAGGAGGAGAATTGCTTGAACCCGGCAGGTGGAGGTTGCAGTGAGTTGAGATCGTGCCACTGCACTCCAGCCTGAGTGACAGAGCGAGACTCCACGTAAAAAAAAAAAGGAAGTTTCCCAACAAGATGCACTTTTTTTTTTTTCTAGTGGAGGGTCTCTCCTGGTTTAAAAGAATCAAGGCATCGAAACTGACTACTATTTCTGTGGAATGTGACCATCCTGGGGCCAAGGGAAGCCCTGGGTTCCCAGGAATGAGATTTTAGTATCCAGGATGTGAAAGGTGAGAGGCGTGGAGTGGGGTGCGGGGGTCTGGCTCGGGCAGCCACATCCCGGCTGGGGTCTGTGAGGGCCCCTGTCCAGTGAGTGGAGCCTCGGAACCCTCCTGTCATGTCCCCTTTCCCTGACATTTTCTAAGTGACCCAAAACCTCTCCCTGGCCTCTCTTTTGCCTGGGAATTCCACCCCCCCTGGTCTGCCTTTTCCTCCTCCCCGCTGTCTCTGGATCTGAGAAGCCAGCGAATGGGAACCAAGAGAACGGACCCAGGAGTCAGAAGCTACGGGCCACTTTGGAGAACGGCATGGCCGTTTCCTGAAAAACGAAACGCATCCCCCGTCCTCCGGTCCAGCCACTCCACTGCTAGGTACTCACCGGGAGGAATGGAAGCTCGTGTCCGCAGAAGGTCTCAGACATGACCGCGTGTAACAGCTTTGCTTGTCACGACCCCAAACCGGAAACAGCCGGGAACGAACCGGAAACAGCCGAACAAACCGGAAACAGCGGAGGCGAAGCCAAGCACGGAACGTCCACAGCACGGAACGTCCACAGCACGGAACGTCCACGCCACGGGAGGCAACTCAGAGCCCCGCAGGAAGCGCCGCGGACACTCACACAGTCCGAGGCAGCCGAGTGAAGCCCAGACCTGCTCCGAGGTACCTGCTGTGCGTTTCCAGCTCTGTAAAAGCCTAGAAAATGTAAGCGGAATCCACAGTGACGGGAAACAGATGGGCCGTTGCCTGGGGAAAGTGGGAGCACCAGGGAGAGTGGAGACATTGGGGGCGAGGGGTCATTCATCACTTGATGGTGGTGGTGGCTTCATTGGTGGACACGAGGGGTCCTCAATCAGGGGATAATTTTGTGGCTGAAGCCCAGCCAGTGATAACCTTGGCAAAATAATAATAATAATGATAGACTGGACAGGGAAAATGTGGCACATATGCACCATGGAATACTATGCAGCCAGAAAAAGGATGAGTTCGTGTCCTTTGTAGGGACATGGATGAATCTGGAAATCATCGTTCTCAGCAAACTGACGCAAGAACAGAAAACCAAACACTGCATGTTCTCACTCATAAGCGGGTGTTGAACCATGAGAACACATGAACACAGGGAGGGGAACATCACACACTGGGGTCTGTGGAGGGGAACTAGGGGAGGGACAGCAGGGGGTGGGGGAGTTAGGGAGGGATAACATGGGGAGAAACACCAAATGTAGGTGATGGGGAGGAAGGCAGTAAACCACATTGCCATGTATGTACCTATGCAACAATCTTGCATGTTCTTCACATGTACCCCCAAACCTAAAATGCAATAAAATATGTGTTTAAAATAACAACAATAATGACGTATGAATATTTTGTATTTTTAAATAAATCCTATCAGAGTCATATGTCCTATTGGGGTCAGCCTGAAAGCCAGGCCTCAAGGTCGCCCAAGGTCCTTGTTGTCCACAGGCAAAGTGACTTCCAGCCTCTGTCCAGTGTTTCTTCCCCTGCCCCACGGGCCTGGCACTGTTACCCAAAATCCAGGGGCCATTTCTATTCAGTCCTCTGCTATCTCTGAGGACCTGCATTCAGTGTAAATGTCTTTTCCGCGGATGGTGCTGCCATGCACTTCACCTGAAGTCAGTTCCAGTGGCCACAGAGGGGAACCAGAAGTGCGTCTAGACATCACTGCCGTCTTCTTATCTACCTAGTATTCGGCTCACATCTCAGGATCTCACTGAATGCTCAGCATCTCTGGGAAATCAATGTTACTACCCACTCCTTCATATTTCCAGGGTGGAACAGGCCAAGAGAGGGGACGTGAATTACCCAACGTCACACCACCAGCAAATGGCAGGGCTGAGATTTCGTTGATTTTACAATTTTACTGATGTATAATTCATGTACAGTAAACTGCTCGTATTTTAACCATGCAATTCTGGGCCAACCACAGTGGCTCATGCCTGTAATCCCAGCACTTTGGGAGGCTGAGGGAAGTGGATCACTTGAGGCCAGGAGTTCGAGACCAACCTGGCCAACATGGTGAAACCCTGTCTCTACTATAAATACAAAAATTAACCAGGCATGGTGGCACATGCCTATGGTCCTAGCTACTTGGAGGCTGAGGCAGAAGGATCACTTGAACCCAGGGGGCGGAGGTTACAGTGAACCAAGACTGCACCACTATACTCCAGTCTTGGTGACGGAGCAAGACTCTGTCTCTAAATAAATAAATAAGTAAATACATGAACAGTGTACAATTACGTAAGTTGTGAAGCATGTATACACTCAGGTTTTTCAGCCTCAGCCCTACTGGCATTTGTAGATAATTCTTTTGAGGAGGCTGGGGGTGTCTCATGGACTGTAGGATGTTTAGCCTTATCCCTCACTTCTATCCATAGATGCCAGGGGTCTAATTGGAAACGCTGGACAGAGGCTGGAAGTCACTTTGCCTGTGGGCAACAAGGACCTTGGGGCGACCTTGAGGCCTGGCTTTCATCCTGACACCAACAGGAAAGATGACTCTGACAGGATTTATTTAAAAATACAAAATATTCATACATGGTTATTATTAGTATTTCGCCAAGGTTATCATTCGCTGGGCTTCAGCCACAAAAATGTTCAGAAACATGGAAGAGACTTGGAAGATCTTAAATCAAAGCTCACCTCTGTTAGGCCACCCTCGAGTTCAGGCTTGGTGCCTGGTTAGGCTGTTTTCAGGATTATGAATGGTGCACATTTTTGCAATTTATCTAGAGACTCAGTAATCATGGCATTATCCCCCGCTGGGCCCCGTCCCCCTCTTCATTCAGTTGCACCTTGAGGAAGATAAATAGGAGAGCAGCTTAGGAACAGGAATGAGAGTCCTCAATCAACTCTTTGTTCACTCTGACCACAGGCAAGACAGAGAGAGTGACTCTGGCAGCCGGAACACAACACCTTTGTCTCACGCATGGCTCCGGGGCCTTTTGGAATCCAATGGCTGAGGAAGGTGGCTTCTTCCCCAACTGAACAGTCTGGAGCATCTCCAGGCACCCTTAGGGTCCCAGGGTTAGCTAAGAGGCAGCCGGGGCACAGCAGGAAACATACATGCAGCTTCTGGTCTCGCTCATTTAATGGCTTTTCCCTAAATGATGGTGGCAGCGCCTGAGAGCAGGTGGAGAAACAGCAGGGGTGGGGGTGGATTCCAGGGAAGCCTGGGATGCCCCGGACTGTGGCGCTCAGGAGCGAAGGGCTGTTTGGGGCCTCCCTTTTAACCATGCCCTCTACCCACCCCATGAGGACACTTCTCTTGCAGAGTGAACCCCATGGGCCTCAGGTTGGCAGGGAAGGCCGTCAGCTTGGCCCCACCTCTGGGGCTCCTCCTCGAGCTTGCCACACTCCATGGCTGGTGCTCTATGCTCGGGGGGAACCACACCCGCCCTGGTGCATCCTGTCTTTGCTGATGGTGTTCCCTCTGCTGAGAGTGCAGTTCCCGTTCTCCCGGCAATTCCAACCCTGGAGAGTCCTTGGGGCTATTCTGGGACAGTGTCCACCAAACGCTGCCTCCCCATTCCTGAGGCTGGATGACAACTCATTTCCCAGGCTGCACGCATGCCCCGCTTCCTCCCACCACGGTGTTGACTTTGGGTGCTGACCTTGTCTAGCAGGGGTCTCCCCCGCAGTTAGATTGTGAGAGGAACCCTGCACTGATCATGTCTGAATCCCCCAGGACCAGGCCCAATGCCTGGCACAACCGACGTGTGTTGAATAAACGTGCTCCATAGAGGGTGGACCAAGTGGCTTTCCTAAGTGATTTTTCTTTTTTTTTTTTTTTTTTTTTTTGAGACGGAGTTTCACTTTTGTAGCCCAGGCTGGGGTGCAATGGTGCAATTTCAGCACACTGCAACCTCCACCTTCTGGGTTCAAGCAATTCTCCTGCCTCGGCCTCCCAAATAGCTGGGATTACAGGCACCTGCCATCGCACCTGGCTAATTTTTGTATTTTTAGTAGAGATGGGGTTTCACCATGTTGGCCAGGCTGGTCTCGAACTCCTAACCTTAGGTGATCCACCTGCCTTGGCCTCCCAAAGTGCTGGGATTACAGGTGTGCACTACCACAGCTGTCCCTAAGTGATTTTTCTATATCAAACACCAAGGAGAAAGAGGGGGCAGCAGAATGGAAGGCTCTGCTGCTTTCGGAGAGGGGGAGAGGTCAGCTTCTCAGAGCTTCCCTGACCTTCAGCCTCTGAGGCTCCTCTTGGGAGGAAGGGCCTTGCTGACGCTGTTGGGTGACAGCTGCCTGGGTTCAGAACAGGCCAGGCTGGTTGGGTTGGTTGTGTGGGGGAGAATCAGGAAGAGGGAGCTTGTTCAAAATCCGGCTCGTTTACCCAACAAACAATAAAACAGAGGGCGGGATTGTTCAAAGTTGCTGGGTGGCGGCCATGAGAGAGACCCCACTGGTCTGAGAGGTCTGTGCAGGAATGCAGGGAGCCTGGGAAGCACAGAGGGGAGTGGGCCTGGGGGCGAGGGCACGGGGCGGGTCAGGGACTGGGTGGCGCTGGGCGCTGGGCGCTGGCTCTGGCAGAGAGCAAGCCAACAGGGGACATTTCTTTCCAGCCCCATGGCTGGTGATCTCACCATGCGTGATGGTGAATTTTATGTGTCACCTTGATGGGACCATGGGGGTGCCCAGACGTTTGGCCAAGCCTCTGTGGTTGTGAGGGTGTTTCTGGATGGGACTAGCATTTGAATCTGCAGCCCAGGCAAGCGGAGCGTCCTCCCCACGGAGGGTGGGCCTCACGCCATCCATCAGGGGCCTGAATAGAATAAAAAGCTGAGGAGGAGAGAATTATGTGCCTCTGCCTGTCTTCAAGGTGGAACTGTTAGTCTTCTCCTGCCTTTGGACTCAGACTCAGCAGAAAGAGCACCTCCCCTGGCCAGTGCTGTTGGCAGGATTCCAGAATGTGCACTCCGGGAGCTCTGGACCACGACTGGCTTGGTTCCAGCCCGGCTGTGAGCGTGTCTCACTGGATGCTGGGATGCTCTGTGCGGCCAAACCGGGCTCGCCTGCCTCTGCTGCTGCAAGGAGGGGCCAGGGGAACCATAAGTGCAGGGGTCAGGGCGGCCTGATTCTCTAGGAAGAACTGCTGCACTCTTTCTAGAAAAAACGAAAAGGGGTTTCAGGCAGCCCAAGCTAACAGATGCCTGCTGTGCATGTGTGTGTTCTGAGCACCGGCAAGGAAGTGCAGGGCTTCTGCGAAGGCCTCAAGTTCCTGAGAACCCAGACAAGGCCGTGAACACATGATCCTGATAAAAAGTGACTGCAGGGGCTGCTCCGGGCAGGGGGGCTCAGCCTGGAGTGGGTCCGTCCTGTCCCTGAGTCATTCCTGTCCTTCCCCCATCTGATGTGTGCCTGACTCTGTTCTCCCTTTATTGTGGGGGATGAGGGTGCAGGGCCGACGTGTTCATTTTCCTTACCCATGGCTCAGCTCACGGCCCCCACGCCCCACTCCCAGCCTCACACCAACGGCTTTCCCATTCAGCAGGTTCAATCCACGCACATGACGGGCGCGCCTCCTTGCAGAATACTGCATGGGGCTTCTGGTGAGTAGGGCTTCCCGTGAGCGCGGCTTCACACTGTAAAGGCTGCTGTGCCCCGATCCCACTCAGTTTCACTCAGTGTCATCAAGTTTAAAAAAATATATATGGTAAAATACATATAACCTAAAATTGACCATTTTAACCATTTCTTTTTTCTTTCTTTTCTTCTTTTTTTTTTGAGATGGAGTCTTGCTCTGTCTCCCAGATGACTGGAGTGCATTGGCGCAATCTATGCTCACGGCAGCCTCCGCCTCCTGGGTTCAAGTGATTCTCCTGCCTCAGCCTCCGGAGTAGCTGGGACTACAGACACACACCACCACGCCCGGCTAAGTTTTGTATTTTTAGTAGAGACGGGGGTTTCACCATGTTGGCCAGGCTGGCCTCGAACTCCTGACCTCAGGTGATCTGCCCACCTCAGCCTCCCAGAGTGCTGGAATTACAGGTGTGAGCCACTGCGCCCGGCCCATTTTAACCATTTCTAAGTGTATCCTTCAGTGGCATTAAGTTCACTCACACTGTTGTGCAGCTGTCACCACCATCCACGTCCAGACCTTTTCGTTTTCCCAAACTGAAACTCTGTTCCCATTAAACCCCAACTCTTTGCTTCCTCCTCCCCCAGCCCCTGCCAACCACCGTTCTACTTTCTGTCTCTATGGGTTTGAGCCTTCTAGGGACCTCATTTAAGTTGAGTCCTACAGCTGTCAGCTTTTCGTGACCAATTTATTTCACTCGGCACGACGTCCTCAAAGTTCGTCCATGTTGTCCCTTGTGTCAGAATCTCCTTATTTCTGAGGCTGAGTGATAGTCTGTTGTATGGACTGACGACACTCCGTTCATCCATTCATCTGTCAATGGACGTTTGGTCCATTTCTACCTTTTGGGTAGTGTGAAAAATGCTGCTTGGAACATGGCTATGCAAATACCTCTTTGAAACGCTGGATTCAGTTCTTTGGGAGACAGACCCAGGAGTGGCATTGCTGAATCACATGCTAATTCCATGTTTAATTTTTGGAGAAACAGCCATACCGTTTTCCACAGGGGGCTGCACCATTTACATTCCCACAGTTGTGACTCAATTGCAGCTGCTGTACCGGATGTGGTTTCATTGCTTAAGCAAATTAACACATCTCCTTGTACCTGGTGTGCAGCCATTGACTTGGCCAATGCCTTTTTCTCCATTCCTGTCCATAAGGCCCACCAGAAGCAATGTGTCATCAGCTGGTAAGGCCAGGAATATGCCTTTACTGTCTGTCCTACCTCAGGGGTTTGAGAGACAGCTCTTGGCATGTTACTGAGCTTTGGTGGAAACTGAACGTTGCACTATGGGTCAAACTTGACTAATGTGCAAGGATTCCAGTTTCTCCATGGCCTTGCCGACACTTGTTATTCTCCACCTTCTTGATATTAGCCATCCCGAGGAGTACAGGTGGTGCTGTATGTTATTTTTACTTGTCTCCATGCAGCTGAGAGCATGCCGGTGCATGCTGGTGCACACACAGGTGGATCACCTGAGGTCAGGAGTTTGAGAACAGCCTGGCCAACATGGTGAAACCCTGTCTCTACTAATGCATGCCATGTGACTCCTGCTCAGTTCCATCTGCTGCTTCACAACATGTTGCTAACTCAGTCACCCACCACTGGACTCTGAGCTGCTCCATCCTTCACTTCCAGAGTGTTGATGGACACCAGTGCAAGCCTTCCTGGGGAAGACACAGTAAGAGCCTTTCTCAGCCATGCATTCCTCAACCTGACTGCAAGTTCGCAGCCCCCTACAAAGCCCAGCCTCAGTGCTTCCCAGCCTGGCACATGCCAGTCTCCCTCCCACGGCCGTCCTGGAAGGCTCTGCTTCCCACCATCTTGCCAGCACTTGGCATTCGCCAACCCTCTAACTTTTACCAATCTTATGGGCTTAAAGGGATTTCCTGCACTTGACTTTGCATTTCTCTGATTTCTGTGGGTTTGAGCAGCTTTTCATTGATGCATGTGTCATGTGCACTTTCCCTTCTGGGAATTGTCTACTGGAGTTGGCTTTCTGTCAACTTAAACAGGAGCAAACTTGGTTACTTTTAATAAAAATCAGGCTTGCGGGAGCAGGGGCGTCTACATGCACAGGAAGGTCAGGTCCAGCCTGCCTGTTTTTGTGCATACTCTCTTCAGTCACTGCTGGGCACCTTCAGAACTTGGCCATGGAAGGGAGTTTGTGGGCTGGGCATTCTGCTAAGGGACACAGCTGTCTCTGGCCCCTGCATCCAAGGACTCGACTCTCTGCTTTATTGCTGTGGAGGAGCTGCAAGCCTGAGACTCCACATGTTCTTTCAACACTCCCTCAGTGGCCATCCCAGTGGCTTTTTTTTTTTTTTTTTTGAGATGGAGTCTTACTCTGTAGCCCAGGCTGGAGTGCAGTGGTGCCATCTCAGCTCACTGCACCTTCCGCCTGCCAGTGCTGCTTCAAGCAATTCTCCTTCCTCAGCCTCCCAAGTAGCTGGGATTACAGGCATGAGCCACCACGCCCAGCTAATTTTTGTATCTTTTAGTAGAGACGGGGTTTCACCATGTTGGCCAGTCTGGTCTTGAACTCCTGACCTCGTGATCCACCTGCCTCGGCCTCCCAAAGTGCTTGGATTACAGGTGTGCGCCATAGCGCCCAGCCCCCAGTGTGCTTTTAATTGTTGACAAGCCAGAGGGTGCCACAGAGAAAGATGTTGGCTGGTGTTCGGGCATTTGGGGACTGGCAGGGAGGGCTACTATGCACGATGGGTAACGCCATGAGAGGAGTCTCATTAAGTTTTTTGTTTTTGTTTTGGTATCCATCACCTCAAGCATTTGTCTTTCTTTGTGTGTGTTACACACAATCCAAGTTACTCTTTTAGCTATTTTTAAGTGTGCAATAAATTTTTGTTGACTGTTGTCACCCTGTTTTGCTATCAAATGCCACATCTTACTCATTCTAACTGCATTTTTGTACCCATTACCCATCCCCTTTCTCTCCTTCCCATCCCCCAACTACCCTTCCCAGCGTCTGGTAACCATCATTCTACTCTATCTCCATGAGTTCAGTGGTTCGATTTTTAGCTCCCACAAATAAGTGAGAACATGTGAAGTTTACCTTTCTGTGCGTGGCTTATTTCACTTAACACAGTGACTTCTAGTTCCACCCACACTGCTGCAAATGGCAGGATCTCATTGTTTTCATGACTGTATAGTACTCCATTGTGTATATGCACTGCATTTCCTTTACCCATTCCTGTCGACGGACACTTAGGTTGCTCCCAAATCTTGGCTCTTGTGAACAGTGCTGCAGTAAACATGGAGGTACAGATACCTTTTCAGTATACTGATTTCCATTCTTTGGGGTATATACCTAGCAGTAGAACTGCTGGGTCATGTAGCAACTGTGTTTTTAAAGTTGTGAGAACCTGCACACTGCTCCATGGCGGCTGTGCTAGTTTACATTTCCACCAGTGGTGTAGCCATTTACTCAAGGCCCAAGGGCTCCACAGTCAGCAGGTGCTGAAGCCGGCCAGGCTCGTGTTCTTCCCTTCAGGGTGACAGGTTCCCCCGACTGTGGGCAGGTCCAAAGGTGGCATCTGGGAACCACGGCCTGGAGTCAAGAACCTTAGGAATATACCTGGTGCTCTGTTCTACTGCGGCTCAGCTGGCACCCAAGCTGAAAAACAAAGTCCTCACTGCCCACTCTTCCCTCTCCTTTCCTCGAGTAGAGGAGTCTCTCTCCATGGCCACCACTGCCCAATCCTGTGGTGAGTGCTGCCTGGCTACTGCCGATGCTGACTCAAGGCCCACGAGCTCTGCAATCAGCTTGTGGTCAATGTTTCCTTCAAGGCAGTGGGCTCCCTCACTGGCCCAGGACAGGTACAGAAATGCTGTCCAAGAGCCGAGGCCTGCAACTGAGGACACCATGGAGGGAGTGTTTAGACCAATCTTAGCTGGAGGCAAACCCCCCATCTCTGGGAGTGCTGTACTCCACTCTGGCTGACCTGGTACCCAAGCTGCGAGACAGAGTCCCCCCTTTCTCTTCTCTCTACTTTCCTCAAGCAGAAGGAGTCTCTCTCCCCATAGCCACCACATCAGGGAATGTGCTGGGTCACGTCTGAAGCCAGCACGTCTCTGAGCTTCACCCAAGACCTGCAAAAAGTACTGCTTGGATAGTGCTGCTGATTATTCAGGACTCAGGGGCTCTTTAGTCAGTTGGTGTTGAATCCTGCCAAGACTGGGTCCTTCTCTTCAAGGGAGCAGGTTTCCTCCCGGTCCAGGGTGTGTCTAGAAATGTGATCCAGGAGCTAAGGCCTGGAATAATGGCCTCGGGACTATGCCCAGCAGAGAGAAGGAGTCTCTCCTGGAGCTGTCAGCTGCATTGCCTGGGACTGGGGGGGTGGGTGGTGCAAGCACTCCCATAGCTGCCCCGGCTGGTGTCTCACTAGGTCTTGTGCACCCCAAGTCCCCTGGCTCTGAGCACAGCACCAGGACTTGGCCAAGAATGACAATCCTCATGGCTTGGACTTCCTTCGAGTTTATTTAGGACCCCACAGCACCTTAGCTCCTGGTGTCCAGGCTTGCTGGCACTCAGGTTTTGGCCACTGGGAGGGGGTGTTCCCTCCAGCTAAGGTTGGTCTGAAGGCCCCCTCCATGGGCACCAGTGGAGTTTTGCCATGTGTTGCTTTCTGCTCTGGCAGCACAGCACGGGTCCCAGTGGAAAGTCGCACAGTCACTGCATGATACCTCCCCAGGGCACACAGTCACTGCATGATACCTCCCCAGGGCGCACAGATTCTCTCTCTGCCACGCAGCTGCTGCCAGGGGATGGGGGATGGGTGGCATCAGCAGTTCAGGGCCGTCTTTCCTGCCCTCTTCGGTGCCTCTTTCCTTCGTATGAACTTAAAACCAGGTACACTCAGATGTAAGAAGAGTCAGAATACTCAGAGGAGTGGCTGTTGTTTCTTATTGAACCAGGGGCCAGAGGGGCTGGACCAGTGGTTTCTGGCTCTGAGGAGGGATGTGGCCACCTGACTGCCTCTGCCTCCTCTCCCAGATGGAAGGTGGTGTAGGTCTCTGTTGTATCAAAGGAGGAGGCCAGAGCCCTGGGCTTTGCCTAAAACAGTCTCAGAAGTAGGCAGGTCTGCCCTGTTTCCTTGTTTAAGGATCTGGTCACACCCTTGCTTAGAGGTAGGCGGTGTCCCCTGTCCTGTGGCGGCATCCCCCTGGTGTAGTGTGGGCCCCACGGGCACAGCTGTAGGGGCAGCCCCACGGGCCAGGCTTCATGGAGCAACTGCCCCAACTTACAGCGTTTCAGATGCCCTTTGGCACCTGCTGATGTTCTCAGAGGCACTGAGGTTTTGGGCGTGGGCATGATGCCAACAATTTAAAATAGGCGTTGTTAGAATCCCGTGATATAATTGCTTTTAGATTCAGCCTTTATAAAAGATTGCTTTGGGGCTGGGCATGTTGGCTCACGCCTGTAATCCCAGCACTTTGGGAGGCTGAGGTGGGTGGATCATCTGAGGTCAGGAGTTCGAGACCAGCCTGGCCAACATGGTGAAACCCCATCTCTACTAAAAATACACACACACAAAATTAGCTGGACGTGGTGGCGGGCCCCTGTAATCCCAACTACTCGGGAGGCTGAGACAGGAGAATTGATTGAACCTGGGAGGTGGAGGTTGCAGTGAGCTGAGATTGCACCACTGCACGCCCGGCCTGGGTGACAAGGCAAAACTTTGTCTCAAAAAAAAAAAAGGTTTCTTTGAGCCTGTGGTGGCTCCAATTCAGAATAGAGCATCTTCTAAGTCACTCAATGAGACCCACATTTCAATAGGAGTTTTATGTCATTTCATTCATTAAACAAGTATTTATTGAGCACCTGCTGCGTGAGAGACACATGAAGATGCAGCAGGGAACTGGCCACCCCTGGCCTCAGGGGCGGACCTTCCAGTGGGGAGAGATCAGCAATAGAATTAAATAATCAACCTGCCAGGGCCACCAGGGGTGTAGAGAAAGCAGGAAGCCACAGGCAGTGTGCGGCCTCCCAGTGAAGTGCTCAGTTCCCGGACCCTGCGGAT
Organism: Ateles fusciceps; assembly: GCA_036589455.1. Taxonomy (NCBI): domain Eukaryota; kingdom Metazoa; phylum Chordata; class Mammalia; order Primates; family Atelidae; genus Ateles; species Ateles fusciceps. The sequence continues at coordinate 2,590,092 of JAZHEH010002754.1, forward strand.
TACTCGGATGGGCACGGTGTCATCACAGGGTCCTTAGGACAGGGAGGCGGGATCCCCTACGGGTAGGAGACATGCCAACACAAGTGGAAGTCCACTCAGCATCAGAGTGACACTGGAAGATGCGATGCTGCCAGCTTGGCCTCAGAGGAAGGGGCCATGAGCCAAGGACCACAGGCGGCCGCTAGCAGCCAGACAAGGTAAGGAAACAAGTTCTCCCCGGAGCCTCCAGCAGAACCCAGCCCTGATGACCCCTTGACTTTAGCCCAGTGAGACTCAGACTTCCAGAATCGCTGCAGAAGAAATGTCTCTTGTCTGAAGCTATGAAGTTTGCAGTCCTTTGTCACAGCGTCCCCAGGGCTCTCCTATGCGAGGTCGGGAAGCAAATTCTAATGTTAGTGCAAAGTCCTGCCTGACAAAGTGCATTGGGGCAGATGCAGAGTAAAGTGTGGCTTGTCCCACCACAGCAGCCAGGCTGGCCCAGAGCTCAGCGCCCAGCCCGACACTGGGGGACGTGACACGGGGAGGAGGTATGGGGCTCTGGCGGAGACTCCAGCCAGAGGGGGGCTCCAGGAGTGAGCCAGGTCAGCCTGGATGTGTTCCCAGCCTCAAATCCCAGCACGGCCACTCACCAGCCAGTCACCCGGCCTCCCTAAACGTGCTTGTTCTGTTTTGCCATCCGTTCATTGAGGTGACCATAGAATCCGCCGCCAAGGGCCTCATGGTGGGTTGTGTGGTGACTTCCCACAGAGGGTACATCCACCCAGGAGCTGTTCATGTGGCTTTGTTTAGAAAAAGGGAAATGCTGAGGTTATTCTGGATGGGAGTGGCTGCACTTCCAGCGTCCTCATGAGAGAAGGGAAGGGCAGAGGACACGGAGCGGACATGACAGGAACATGGAGCAGGCGTTGGGGTGGCGCGCCTGCACTCCCGGAGCATCTCGGATCGGAGCTACCAGAACCCAGAAGAGAAGAGGAAGGACCCTCCCGTAGAGCCTCCAGAGGAACCAGCCCTGTGACACCTTGACAACCTCCGGCCTCCAGCCGGGCGCGGTGGCTCACACCCGTAATCCGAGCACTTTGGGAGGCTGGACGGGAGGATCACTTTGGTCAGGAGTTCGAGACCAGCCTGGCCGACATGGTGAAACCCCGTCTCTACTAAAATCACAAAAATTAGCCAGGTGTGGTGGTGCATGCCTGTAATCCCAGCTACTCTGGATGCTGAGGCAGGAGAATTGATTGAACCCACAAGGCAGAGGTTGCAGTGAGCTGACATTACTCCACTGCACTCCAGCCTGGGCGACAAAGGAGACTCCATTTCAAACAAACAAACAGACAAACACTGGCCTCCAGAACTGTGACACCAATAAATTTCTGCTGTTTCCAGCCCCCTAGTTTGCAGTCCCATTTGTTCCGGCAGCTCTAGGAAACTGAAACAAGTTTCAAGGAGGAGAAAGAAAGCAAACATGAGAATTCCTACATGGAGGAGGCCCTCGCTGCAAATCAGCCCCGATAGCTACAAGTCAAGAGCCATTTCTAGAGAACAGACCAAGGAATGAAAATGTGCGTTCTGTTGATCACAACTGGAACACTGAAGAAAGAAGAAAAGGGAGAAATGGCCACACGGCACAGATAAAAACATTTAACCACGTTCGATTTCACAGTTTTGCCTGGTCTGCGACCCAGACTTGATGATCGATGAGGAGTTTTCTTCTTTTCCAATCAAAAAGAACATGTTGCTTAAGCTGAGGTTTCCAGGGACCTGAGACAGGCAGAAAAGCAGCCTCTCAAGCCCTCCCCATCAGCCAAGCAAGTGGCCTTGGCTTTCCAAATCGCATCGGTGAGACCCTGGGGACGGACTGCTGTGGAATAGGCCAGGGAGGGAGGCAGGGGCCATTTCTAATGACCCTGAGAAGGCCAGGCACAGCTGCTGCCAGGAAAAGGAAAGACGCAGGTACCGACAGTGGAAGTGGAATGAAGGTTTTGGAGAAAATGCAGGCAGAAGCAAAGATTTAGGATGTATCTGTGTCCGAGGTCTTTACTGGAGAGATGCCTTCTTGGAAGCCGAGTGCCTCTTCTTACAGAGCACATAGAAAATCTGCCAGACCTCTGCTCTCGGCTTCTGAGAATGACTCCGTTTGTCAACGGCAAGTGCTTGTCCCACCTCTGCAGGCCTCGGGTGGTGTCCCAAGGCTCCGCTGTTCACCAGGGTGCACGGGATAGGGGATGGCGGGAGTCTGAGTTGGAGGGTGTCTGGAGGCCCTCGTGTCCCTAGAGACCTGGGCTGGGCCAGTTTCCTCCCTGTTAGGCAGCCTGGGTTGCTGCGGCAGCTCAGGACACAGTGTGGCCTCTGCAGGGGCCCAGCGGGGGAAACTTCCAGGGCAGCCTGACTGCAGGAGGGTAGCACTGGTCTGACCTATGTGTTAAGGAGGGATGGCAGGATGAACCGCCTGCCTCGAACAGCCCCCTCTTTCCCCCGCATGTCGTGACGGCCCCTCCTTTAGGGACCCTGTTAGAGAAAACTGCTTCTTTTACGGTTCTTCCAGAACACGCGGCTTGCGGCCGGTCGCAACACGTGGCATCCTGCTAGGGACCTTCAGGAGATGGAAGCCACATGGGTATTTCGGCAGCCAGAATTTAACAGAGAAGAATACAGAAGGGGTGCTAGCTGAGTACTGGTTACTTTCCCCAGCTGATCCAGGCACGGTGAGAACTCAGGCGTCATGGAGACGGCAACCGCACGAGTCAGCCACTCCCATGGAGGTGAGGCTGTGGCCATAACAGCAAGGGAGCCGGGGAGTGCAGTCCACAGGGCATAAACTGAGGCTTCCAGGGAGGAAGCGCCGGCTGGCGGGCTGAGGGGTGTCTCTTGGCGGGTGGAGGACACAGGGTCCCTGGTTCTGTGAGGGTTGGTGTTGGAAACAGATGCTCAGTTCCGTAAAGAAATATCAGCACTGAGACAAAGGATCTCAGCAAAGCAACTTTTATTTCCTGGGCTGCAGGAAGGGGACTCTCGCTAGCCATCTTGCACAAGAGTACAGTGAACAAAGGAAAACACACAAATTCATCCCTCACGCATTTGGGGTCGTCCTTACTGCTGTGTCTGATCTCCATTGGCTGGAGCCAGACCTCACAATCTAAACTAAAACCCGACTGGCTAACAACTTAAAACTTTTCTAAGCAGGTAAAAGCAATGGAGAGCTGGGATATGCCTGTGAGCACGTCCAGCACAGATACCTTGGTTAAAGTACAAAGACATAGAATGTACTATGTGCCTGTAAGCATGGCATGTCTAACAGCTACATAGGATAGGGCTTCACAAAGAGTTATTATCACACTTATGATTTATTCTTTAACAAGAAAGGAAACTTTAAAGAGGAACTTTTCTACAGTAGAGAAAATTGTAGGCGAGATCCTCTCTGCTATGGGAAGGAACCGCACTGCCAAAGTGAAGACATGTTGCTGGAAAGAAAAGAAAAAAAGGCAGCAGCAGCAGTATTGTCAGAACAGGACCGAGGGACAGAACTTTCCACCTAGCCCCACAGTCCCCTCCAGCACCCCCTGTGCAAGTCGGCCAGGCGCCAAGAACACCCAGTGTGGAAGGGCAGCTGTGACGTGGAGAGGCCAGGGTCATGCACACCCTCGGGCCGTGCAGCCCTGTCCACACCCTTCTACTATCTGCATGTCTCTCCAACAGCGAGGCTACTTATGCTTCTGCTTAACAAGCTGCAAGCATCCTCCACACAAATGATTTTTCTTACCCTCTCCAACTTAGGAGCTACGGAAACCACCAGTCATTGTGTCTGTCTTTGGGAGCTGGTCCTAGTACCACCTCTGGGCCATGCCAGATCTTTCTCCTCCTCCTCCTCCAGCCACCAGTCATTGTGTCCGTCTTTGGGAGCTCATCCTAGTACCATCTCTGGGTCATGCCAGATCTTTCTTTCTCCTCTTCCTCCTCTCCTCCTCCTCCTCCTCCTCCTCCTCCTTCTCCTTCTTCTTCTTCTTCTTGGTCTTGCTCTGTCGCTCAGGTTGGAGTGCAGCAGTGCAATCACAGCTCACTGCAGCCTCAACCTGCCAGGCTCAAGTGACCCTCCCACCTCAGCCTTTCCAGTACCTGGAACCACAAGCGTGTACCACCATGCCCTGATAAGTTTTGAATTTTTTATAGAAACAGGGTCTTGCTATGTTGCCCAGGCTAGCCTTGAACTCCTGAGCTCAAGGGATCTTTTCACCTCAGCCTCTCAAAGTGCTGAGATTGCAGGTGTGAGCCACTGCCCCAGCCGAGATATTTCTTAAATCCAATCGCCACCTTGATTAGTCCTCTATGGCTGATGTAACAAATTGCCACAAATGTAGTGGCTTCAAACAACACAAATTTATTGTTGCTGCAGTTCTGGAGGTGAGAGGTCAGACAAAAGTCTCAATGGGCTAAAGTCAAGGCATCTGCACGACTCGTTCTTTCCCGGGCCTCTAGGGGAGAATCGTTTCCTGCTTTCCCGGGCCTCTAGGGGAGAATCGTTTCCTGCTTTCCTGGGCCTCTAGGAGAGAATCCGTTCCCTGCTTTCTCCGGCCTCTAGGGGAGAGTCCGTTTCCTGCTTTCTCTGGCCTCTAGGGGAGAATCCGTTTCCTGCTTTCTCCAGCCTCTAGGGGAGAGTCCGTTTCCTGCTTTCTCTGGCCTCTAGGGGAGAACCATTTCCTGGTTTCTTGAGCTTCTAGAGGAGAATCCGTTTCCTGCTTTCTCTCTAGGAGAATCCGTTTCCTGCTTTCTCCGGCCTCTAGGGGAGAAGCCGTTTCCTGCTTTCTCCACCCTCTAGGGGAGAAGCCGTTTCCTGCTTTCTCCACCCTCTAGGGGAGAAGCCGTTTCCTGCTTTCTGTAGCCTCTGGGGGGAGAATCTGTTTCCTGCTTTCTCTGGCCTCTAGGGGAGAATCCATTCCCTGCTTTCTCTGGCCTCTAGAGGAGAATCCGTTTCCTGCTTTCTCCAACCTCTAGGGGAGAATCCGTTTCTTGCTTTCTTGGGCCTCCAGGGGGAGAATCTGTTTCCTGCTTTCTCCAGCCTGTTGAGGCTGCCAAATATCTTGGCTGCTGGGTCCTTCCTCCATCTTTTAAGCCATAAACGTTACCTCTTTCTCTCCATTCTTCCAGCTCCCTCTGAACATAGCTGAGAAAGGTTCTTTGCTTTTAAGGATTCATGGGAGTAGATTAGGCGCATCTGGAAAATCCAGAATCACCTCCCTGGCTCTGAGATCCCCACTTTCATCACATCTGCCAAGTCTCTCTTGCTACGTAAGGTCACATGTTCACAGGATAAGGATGTGGGTGTCTTTGGGGTCCATTGTTCTGCCTACCACAGAGTCTCTTCCGAAAATTCTGTTGACTACAGACCAAGAAAGCTGATCCCAAACAAAATTTCTTTAAAGAATGAGAAGAGAGAGAAAATAGGAATGTCCGTATAAACAATCCCGTGTGTACAGGGACACATGGTCCCATCAGAAGCAAGGCCAGGACATCTGCGTTTCTGCAGCTGCCGTCACGAGCTGCCTCCTCTGCAGGTCATTTCGTGTCTCCTTTGACCTCAGCTGGGGTGGGGTGCCTCACTTGGTGGGGGACAAGATACTCCTTCCTGAAGGGTCTGAATCCTCAGTGGTCTCAGTTCTCCACTCACTTGTACTATTAATTATGCAAGAACCAAGAGGCACCCCAGAGACTCCTTTGAGTCTAGAAATAGTCTCCTTCCTCCCCCACTGCCCACATCACGTAGCAGCAATCGAATTTCCCATTGGCAGTCGGGATCCATCGCTCCAGCCGGTACAGTGGCCTTTCTCTTTTCCTGCAGGTTCAGTGGTCAACGGGGCCCAACATGGCCACGTGATCGTCTCGTCTTCCAATTCACTGGAACCAATGTTGTGTCTCCAGGTGGAAACATCTCCAAATCGGCAACATTCAAAACTGCAAAAATGGGAAGCAAAAGCTCTGCAGGTGGGTTACCGGATGCCACAGCAGAGGAACCATAGCCATTTGCCTCCTTAGAGTTTCAGAAGACGGTGTGGCCTCAGAAAATCTGCAAGGATTTCAACACTGGTCCCTGTCTGAGTCCTTTCTGAATCCCTAAGCGTTTGTCCAGGGTTTGATACAGCAAGATGCCCCCAACTCAGCAGATTCTTCTAAATGCAGATGTGCCCCGTCTCTCTTTTCCAGGACATCGTAAACACTCAGAGAACCACCCTGTGTCTACATCCCTGCAAGATCCACCTTGTCCAAACACAAACATGGTACAGTCTCTAGTCCAGAGACCCAGCACAGAGAAGATTCATACATGTTTTAAATTGGCTTAAATTTCCTTGTCAGAACGTTACGCCCCATTTGTTAAGCCATGAGCAAGAATCCGTGCCCTACTATGAATTAGCCCATAAACTCTCCATCAAACAGTGGAATGAAACCAGGCCTGGTGGCTCATGCCTGTAATTCCAGCACTTTGGGAGGCCAAAGTGGGAGGATCACTTGAGTCCAGGAGTTCAACTCTAGCTTGGGCCACATAGCAAGACTCCACCTCTACAAAAATAGCCAGGCATGGTGGCAGGCACCTGTGATTCCAGCTACTTGGGAGGCTGAGATGGGAGGATAACTCGAGTCTGGGAGGTCGAGGCTGCAGTCAGCTGTGATGGCACCACTGCACTCCAGCCTGGGAGAGAGAGTGAGAGACTCTGTGTTCAAAAAATAAGAAAGGAGAATGGAAAAACAGAGATATATAATATGGAAGCCCAAGACACGCTGTAGGGGGTTAAACAATGCCCCTCAAAATACATGGCTAAGTCATAACCCTGGGACCTGTGAGTGTCCCCGATTTGGAAGTAGCATCTTTGCAGATGTGAGTAAGTGAATAGATGAGACCGTTCTGCATTCGAGGTGGGCCCTACGTGCAGTGACCGGTGTTCTTGTAGAAGAGGGAAGACGCAGAGCCTCCAAGGAGAAGGCCATGTGAGGGCGAAGGCCAAGATTGGGGCGATGTGTCCGCAAAGCAAGGAGCGCCAAGGCCTGCCGGCCACCACCAGGAGCTGGGAGACGTGAGGAAGGATTCTCCTCTAGAACTTTTGGAGGGAGCCTGGCCCTGATGCCACCTTAATTTTGGACTTCTGGCCTCTGGAACTGTGAGAGAAGACATTTCTGTCGTTTAAGCTCCCCCGGTGTGTGATGAATCATTATAGCAGCCACAGGAGATTCACGCGCATGCCTAGTGGGGCATCAGGCAGGTGCAACCGCATGAGGGACCTGTCTGGGCAGCATCGGCCAGCAGCGAGGGCTCTAGAAGGCACGGCGACAAAGAGGGGATGGGTGACCCAGGAAACACCCACCTGCCCTCACGACTGTGTCCAGCACTCCTGGTGGGCCACTGACTCGGGGCAGTGGAAGCGGAACCAGCCCTGCGAACGGGAGTGCGGGGATCTGCGGCAGCCCCGTTTGGGATGAAAAGCTCTGGACTCATAACTGGGGACACGGCAGAACCCTTGGCCAACCAGATGCCCGCCTCCAAGAGGAAGGATTTCCAGGCAAATTCAGCAAGTGGGAGGTTCTGTGCGTCTCCACACCTTACGTGACCAGGTCACTTAGGGCTTACGGGACAGTGACAAAAATACAGTTGTTCTCCCATCAAGGCTGGCCCCAGAATGAGCTAACCCACAGCCTGAGAGGCAGGAGGGCAGCACGAGTCATCCAGAATGTTTTCCTTCAGTGAAAGAAGGAGGAGGGAGCAGGAAACCAGGAGAAATAAAAGCAACACTGGAAGGGCTGCGAGTGGGGGGTGGGGCAGTGGAGTCATCAGGAAAACACACAGACCTCAGGTTTTCTCCCGTTTTGGAAAACCTGAAGCCATCCAGAGATGAAGGGAAGCTGGGCCAGCATTTGTGGAGATGTATTCTTTTCTTTTCCTTCTTTCTTTTTTTTTTTTTTTTTTTTTTGAGACAGAGTTTTGCTCTTGTGCCCAGGCTGGAGTGTAATTGGCACAATCTCAGCTCACTGCAACCTCCACCTCCCAGGTTCAAGCAGTTCTCCTGCCTCAGCCTCCTGAATTAGCTGGGATTACAGGTGCCCCCTGCAATGACATCCAGCTAATTTTTTTTTTTTTTTTTTTTTTTGTATTTTTAGTAGAGACAGGGTTTCACCATGTTGGTCAGGCTGGTCTTGAACTCCTGACCTCAGGTGATCCACCCGCCTTGGTCTCGAAAGTGCTGGCATTACAGGTATGAGCCACCACGCCCAGCTGTGGAGACGCATTCAAATGAGACAATTCATCGCTGCTAACTGCAGACCTGCAGTTTCTCTGGAAGCGAAGATTGAGGCAGCAGCTGCATACTTTGAACCTTTGTGCGGCCTTATGAACTAATGCCTGGAAGACTTTGCCTGGCTTTCCTGTGCAAACATAAAAAGTGGTGAAGTGGTGGGCAGATGGTCCGTTCCGCTCCCCAGCAGCCCCTTCCCACGTGCCTGTGGGGCGGCGAACACATTTTTTTTCATGTGACACCTTTCCAGCAAAACTTTCAAGTTCCCGTGTTGACACAGCACCCGTGACAATCTGTCCCAGGGGGAGAGCAAAAGCAAAGGCAGCCTATCCAGAGGTGCGGCAACCTCCGCCGTTCTGTAAAGGCCTTGGAGAAGGGTGATCCCTCTTCATAAGTCTGTGCCCCCTCCAAGGCTGCAGGCTGTGACCCCAGGCTCTTGTGAGTCATGTGAGAACTTTGTTCTGTGCTTTGGTAACGAGCCAGCCCAGAACCCAGCGGCTTGAAAGCAACAGCATTGTTTGTTTCTCCTTCACACCAGACGTGTGGGAGTGGGGGGCCGGGGGGACCTGGGGACATCTCCAGGGGCTTGTGTGCTTGTGCTACTCAGACGGTGGCTGCTCTGGGGTCATTTGAAGGCTTCCTCCCTCGTGTGACGGTGGTGCTGGCTGCGGACTGGGACCTTAGCTGGGACTGTTGGCCAGACTTCTGCTAAATGAAAAATCACACAATCTGTACATTTAGAAAAGGAGACCCTTCCATGTCTTGTGAAGGGCCGCGGCCTGCAGGGCGCTCCTTTGGACAGGCTGGGAAACTTGGCCTCTGGTGGAGATTGGGAGCTGGCAGTTCAGAGGAGGAGGGGTTGGACGGGAATTAAGCTGAATGGGCTGGCCTGGTATACGTATTTTAACAGGTTACAGAGGGAGCCATGATATGTTTATAATTTGGTCTCTCATTGCCGCAGAGAATCTCTTCTGCCAGTCTCATGATCTCTGTTTTAACATTAATGTTGGTCACTTGTGTCTAAACTGCGTAAAGGAGCGGGCATAACTGGCTGTGTCTGACCTGCCATCTCCTCACGATCACCTTTGACCCTGTGGCTGGCGGCTGTCTCCGCTCGTGTCTGCAGGGCTCTGCACTGGGCCCCTGTGAGCAGAGTCAGTCCCAGCCCTTCCTCTCCAGGTTCCAGGTCATATAACTCAGCAGGAACAGCCCTAGATCGGCTCACTCAGGAGGCGGGGAGGTGGCAGCGGGCCCTCTCCCTCTGCCGCCCCAGCCAACAGCAGCTGCTCACTGTCAGTCCCTCAAGACGACCCAGAGGATGCCAGGAATGAGGATGGGGGTGGCGTGGGGGCAGCCCCTCCCTCTCTGCACTGCAGATACTAAACCCTGCTGGGGATCAAGGGGGTCTCACGCCCCACCCTCACTCTGGTTAATGAGCAATTTGCTGGAAATGAGCTCCTCTGCCTTGGCTCTAGCCTATGATCTACCAAACGGATAATTTTTGATCAATATTGACATTTCTGAAGAAGCATGACTGGAGTGCCTGGTGATTTGGAGCTTACCCTGTGTGACGGCCTGTTATTCAGAGGCAGCTCTGGGTAGCTTTCTGCTGCAAAGCCAGCTTTAACAGGCCTCAGTGTCTGCCAGGGGAAATGACAATCCAGCCTTTGTGTGTATGCCTCTCCCTGCCCTGCTGTGTCAGGTAGATTGACGCCACATGGAGGACCCATGTGCTTATTTTGGATGAGAATTAGGTGAACTAGAATTATCTAGAAGGAAAAAGTAGGGTTAGTAAAGCCTTGTAATTAGGTAGTGCTCTGTGCCACCAAGTCCATTATGATGAGTCAAACACACCCACAGAGTGAAGCCAAGGAGACAGTGGGTGTCGGGGCTCCCTGACAGCACCTCTTTCTGAAGACATGCATCTTAGCTCCTGAACTTTGACTCCTGAGCAGAGGGTGGTCTTGAAGACACTCCGGGCTGCTTGTCAGGGGCCTGGTTTTAGTCCTCAGCGTGCCCATGAGTGAGATTCTTACCCTCCGTCCTTCACGCCGCGACCACATGCTTCCTGTGTACCAGGGGTGAACCCAAATATCTGAGACAGGTCTCAATCAATTTAGAAGTTTATTTTGCCAAGGTGAAGGATGCACCCGTGACACAGCCTCAGGAGATCCTGGTGACATGTGCCAGGTGGGTCGTGTCACGGCACAGGCGGTCGGTCAGGGCACAGCTTGGTTTTAGGGAGCCACGAGGCATCAATCCACGCATGTAAGATGTACACTGGTTCGGTCCAGAAAGGCAAGACAACTCGAAGCAGGTTAAGAAACACACGGTTACATTCTTCTGAGTTTCTGATTCGCCTTTTATTGAATATGCAATTTACAGGAATAGTCACTCATGCCTTAGTGCCCGGCTCAGTGAAACAATAGGTTAGAGGAAGTCATCAGATACCTGCTTGTCTCTGGTGAGCAGAGGGAGGACTTTGAGTTCTGCCTGTCCTTTGTCCACGAGGAATTTCTCTGTGGGCAAATTGTGAGGGAGAGGTGTGGCTTTTTAAAAAATCTTTGCAGCTGTCTTGTTTAGGAATAGAACGGGAGGCAGGCATGTCTAGCATAGTTCTCAGCTTGACTTTTCCCCTTTGGCATAGTGATTTGGGGGTCCCGAGATTTATTTTCCTTTGATAAGTCTCCTGGCTATGCACACAGCAGCAATCCAGGCAAGCTGTCCCCCACCTTCATTGAGCTCAGAGGCTCTCTGGGGAGGTGGACATTAAAGAAACGTCTAGACAAATAGGTCATTAAAATGGTGGAAGACTCTCAAAGGCAAGATTCTAAGGCCAAGAGTCTTAGATTCTAAGGCCAAGACCTTACAAAATCATGCAGAGAGGATCTACACTGGCTGTCCCCCCCAAATCTACTCCCATCTTCCTTAATCCTAATAATGAGTAGATTTTCTTAGGGGCTACCCCTCTGTGGGACTGACCTGGGTTGGGAAGGACTGACCGTGCCCCCAGCTCAGGGTGGGCACTGACAGACGTCACCACTGTGATGGGTCAGTGCAGGGCATGTGACTCAGACCTAAGCCAGTCAACACACAGGCATCTTCTCTCTGGTGCAGCAGTTGACTGGTAGACAATCAGGGTGGACCTGAGAATTTGGTTCAAGGTTTGGGGAGGAGAGGGCACCTTTGTGCCCCAGCAAGGCTGGCTGCAAAACGTGCTACATAATTTTGCCCAGTTCAAATGAAAACGAAGAACCTTTGTTCAAAAATGGGGAGTAGCGTGTTATTAAAGGTATTGTAAGATAAACTTGTCACTGATTTCCTCCATTTCTCTCTTGACGTCCTATTTTTAGATTTGCAATGGATATCATTCTGAATAAAGAAAAATGAAAATGTAAATTATTGCTATAAATGTTACTGTTCACCTTTGTATCGTGGGACGTGGGTTTTCAGCTCATGTATAAGATCTTTGAACTTGTGTGTGGAATTGTAGAAATGACACCATTTGTCTTCTGTAGCTCGCACCTGCACGTGTATTGTGTTCCTGTGAGACAAAACAGCAGCCTTTCTCCGCCTCCTCCAGAAGCACACGTTCTAAGCTCTCTACCTTCCACTTACTGGTGGGTGAGGAAGAAGTGAAAGGCAAGGGAACTTTTTCTCTCCTTCTGTGTCATAATTTTCAGCATAAACGGTTGGCTGCAACACAGAAGTCACATAAGTAAGAAAGAATATGGCAAGGTTGGGGGTGGTGCCTCATGCCTGTAATCCAAGCACTTTGGGAGCCTAAACCTGGAGGATTGCGTGAGTCTGGGAGTTCGAGACCAGCCTGGGCAACATAGTGAGAGCCTGTCTCAACAAATAATAAAAAATTAGCTGGGTGTGGTGGTTTGTGACTGTAGTCCCAGCTAGTTGGGAGGCTGAGGTGGGAGGATCACTTGAGCCTGGGAGGTCGAGGCTGCAGTGAGCCATGATGGCACCACTGCATTCCAGCCTGAGTGACAGAATGAGACCCTGTCTCAAAATAAATAAATAAATAAAAGAATATTATGGGTTGTTCCCTTCCACCACCAATTCGTACGTTGAAGCCCTAACGCCCAGTGCGTCAGGAAGTGATCACATTTGGGTCTTTAAAGAGGCAAATAAATTGAGGTTTTCAGAGTGGGCCCTAGTCCCAAATGACAGTGTCCTTATAGGAAGAGAAGAGGAGGACTGAGACACACACAGAGGGACGACCCAGTGAGGATACCGGGAGAAGGTGGCATCTACAAGCCGAGGAGAACGGCCTTGGGAGGAACCAGCCCTGTGATACCTTGACCTCGACGTCCACGCTCTGCGACTGTGAGAGAAAAGGTATCCGTTCTCTGAGCCCCAGTCAGTGGTATTTTGTTACAGCAGCCCAAGCTGACTAACACAGACTCCTCAGCTGTTCTTATTCTTATTTACTTATTATTCATCTTTTTACTAAATAAAAATAAAAAATAGAGATGGGATCTTGCTATGCTGCCCTGACTGGCCTGGAACTCCTGAGCTCAAGCGATCCTCCTGTGGCCTCCCAGAGTGCTGGGACTGTAGGAGTGAACACTGTGTCTGGGTGCTGGGATTATAGGAGTGAACACTGTATCTGAGTGCTGGGATTATAGGAGTGAAACCACTGTGTCTGGGTGCTGGGATTATAGGAGTGAACACTGTGTCTGGGTGCTGGGATTATAGGAGTGAACACTGTGTCTGAGTGCTGGGATTATAGGAGTGAAACCACTGTGTCTGGGTGCTGGGATTATAGGAGTGAACCACTGTGTCTGGGTGCTGGGATCATAGGAGTGAACCCCTGTGTCTGGTCTGTTCCTTTTGTTTGAGGACCATCTTTCCGCATGTGAAGTAGGCTCTGACTTAAGTGGAAATGACATCCTTTGGGGCCGTACTGCATTTAGGCGTCTGCGGACCTCACACCCTGGCCTTGCGCTCCCCTGGAGGCTTGCTTAGCGACACTACGGGAGAGCTGTGCAAGGCGGTGGGCGCATACCCGGCTCCAGCCTCTGCCGCAGACACGTGCCACGGCCCCACTGGACTTCAGTTACAAGACACACGTTAAAGGTAGATTACTAAAAATGATAAGATAGCGACAGCAGAACGTTAAACCAAGGCTGGGGCTGTTCTAAGCACGGGCCCTGTGTGACGGCAGGAGTTGTCTGGGGTCTGAGAAAGGAAGCATAGAGACCTCTAGCCCAGAAGGGGAACCACAGCTCAGGGACAGAGCTGGGAAGCAGGGCTGAGCAGAGCTGGGGGAGCCCAGGGAGCACATCCACGGGGTGCAGAGCGGCCGCCCCTCCGCACCCTGCCCATGCTTCCAGCACCAGAGCCCCATTGTGGGAAGCACTATAGTCTCTCACCTCTTGCAAAAGACTGACCTGATTCCCAGGCCTCAGTCTCCCCATCTGTGGAGTGGGGGATGTCAGGTCTGTTAGGCACGCTCTGAATAAAGAGGCCACCTAAACAGGCTTTGTGTGGGCAACAAGGCTGTTGATTGACCTGTGTGCGGGTGGGCTGAATCCGAAAAGAGTCAGCAGAGGACGGTGTGATAGGAGTTGGTTTTATAGGTCGGGGGTAGGCAGTGGAAAGTTACAGTTCAGGGTGGTTTTTGCAAGCCGGGGGAGGGGTGTTGTTGGTGGGGGTGTCATAAGGTCCAAGGTCCAGTGTCACTGGTTGGCTTATCAGGTGAGGCAGGAGCAATAGTGGAATGTCGCAAGGTCAGTTAATCAGGCATTGCAGGAGCTAGCCATTCTTCTTCTTTTCTGGAGGTGTACATGCAGGTCACAGGGGTCGCCATGGCATAGTCCATGGTGCAGTCAGTTCAAAGAACCTTGCAGTCCCCACCCTGCCTGTCTGCTAGTGTTGAGGTGCTTTGTGAAAAGCCAAAACTCAACAAAAATGTCAGACATCGTTGTGCCTGTGAGATGGGAGAATTCCCTTGACCCCGTCGTGGGACGTGCAACAGGGATGTGGCTCACTTACTCAGCTCTCAAACCCCTTGCAGGAGGGGGGAGCATGCAGGCAAGCGGGTGCTGGGGCCCCATGGCAGTGTCTCGGGTGAGTTGCAGTTAATGCTCTGTCAGCAGTTGCCGTCCACCGACAGCTGAATATCAGCCAGCTCATTGGAGAGTCAGGGTGACAGCCTTTGACACCCTGCCTCTTGGTACCCAGGTTCTTGTTTGGTGTCCAGGAAGAATCAGGTCACTCAAACGGTTTGAAAGGTGATGAATGTGCCAGGTGTGGTGGCTCACGCCTGTAATCCCAACACTTTGGGAGGCCGAGGCGGGTAGATCACCTGAGGTCAGGAGTTTGAGACCAGACTGGCTAACATGATGAAACCCCATTTCTACTAAAAATGCAAAAATTAGCCCAGTGTGGTGGCATGCACCTGTAGTCCCAGCTACTCAGGAGGCTCAGGCAGGAGAATCTCTTGAATTTGGGAGGCAGAGGTTGCAGTGAGCCGAGATAGCACTATTGCACTCCAGCTTAGGTAACAAGAGTGAAACTCTTGTCTCAATAAAAAAAAAAAAAATTTTTTGAAAGGTGATGAACACGGAAGATTTTATTAAGTGGTGGAAATGGCTGTCAGTGGAAGGTGAGCTGGAAAGGGGATGGTATGGGAAGGTGATCTTTCCCTGAAGCCTGGCCGCCTTCTGCCGGGCTCCTCTCTGAAGCTGTGCTGTCTGAAGTTAAGCTGTGTCTCTCCATAGTCTCTGATGTTCGGTTGCTTCTTCTCTTGATATTCAGCCACTTGTCCTCTGCCGGCTGAGGTCTGGGGTTTATAAGCACAGGATCGGCAGGTGGGAAGGCCAAAAAAGTAACATTTGGGTGGGAAAACAGGAATAACTGTTCGCATTTAGTGTTGGAAATGGATACTCCGTGTTGCAAAGAAAAATTAGCTCTGAGACAAAGGATTTTTCAGCAATGCAATTTTTACAAAGGAAAACACACAAATTTATCCCTTAGGCATTTGGAGTCATCCTTACTGCTGTGTCTGATCTCCGTTGGCTGGAGCCAGACCTCACAGTCTAAACTAAAACCAGATTGGCTAATAACTTAAAACTTTTCTAAACTTTTCTAAATAACTTAAGCAGGTAAAAGCGATGGAGAGCTGGGACATGCCTGTGAGCACGTCCAGCACAGAATCTTGGTTAAAGTACAAGGACATAGAATATACTACATGCCTGTAAGCATGGCGTGTCTAACAGCTACATAGGATAGGGCTTCACAAAGTTATTAGCACACTTATTCCTTAACAAGAAAGTTCTTTAAAAAGGAACTTTTCTACTTCCCACATTTAGGGCCAAAGTTTCCAGGCTGGAGGGTGGAGCCTTTGCCGGGGAACCGCCCTCTTCTACCCGGTATTTCTCTGCCTCCTGTTTGTATCACATATGCATAAAAATATAAGCATATCTTCACCATCAGATCATTCCTGTGATTGTCCAAATCAAGAGAAAGGCACTTCATAAAACAACCCGTCTCAGCTCCACAGGAAGGCTTTTTCTGCACGCTGCCAGTGGCTGATACTCAACATTCATCCCCCCTTCCTGGAGCACCTGGAGACCCCTGATTTCTCCCAGCTGCTGCACTCAGACCACCAGAAAGCAGCCAGAAAGGCTCTGTGATTTGGGACCTGGAATCCCGGATCAAACATTCCTGTGAATGTGCTGGAATTCATGGCACCCCGGACAGTTTCCCTTTGAGGATCTGAAACCAAAAGGCCAAGACAGCAGTCTGAGTTTTCTGGGGCTTTCTGACACAAACTGAGTGACTTAAAACAATAGAAATATACGCTTTTACCATCTGGAGGCCAGGAGTCCACAGTCAAGGGTCGGTTACTTCTCGGGAGCTCAGAGGGAGGATCCGTCCTGTGCCCCGCTCCCTGGTCCTGTTGGTGGCTGGCGATCCTTGGCATTTCTTGGCCTGTAGATACTTCACTCCAGCCTCTGCCTCAGTCCTCCATGGCCTTCCCTTCTGTGTCTCTCTTCTGTCTCTTATAAGGACACCACAGGTCACTGGATTTAGGGCTCACGAAGGTGGTCAGGGATGACCTCATCTTCAGATCCTTCATCACGTCTGCAAAGAATGTCGCCAAATAAGGTCACATTCACAGGTTCCAGAGGTTAGGACACAAACATATCTTTGAAGGGTCACCAGTCAGCCCACTACAGCGGTGAATCACTGACTGTTGCTTGCAGAAGTCCAAGAATTCCGCCTGTGCCCTCCAAACCCTCTCTGCGCAGTGGCTGGTAGAGCCTCTCTCTGGCAGCGTCAGAAACAGAACAGCCCCTCTGAGTCTGTCCCATCAGAAGTTACTGGGTAACTGCTCGGACGCCTTCCCAAGCATCACCACCTGCTCTCAGAAGGGGCTTCTCTTCCTTCTCCTTCTTCAATGCTACTCACCAGTCCTCAAGCTTTCAAAGACGGCTGCTCAAGAAGTGAGACGGCACAGTGGTTTTTCAACACACTTCTGGCTTTCCGGGCCAGGCATTTTTCTGCTGTGGGCTGTGGGGGTGCATTGCGAGTTGCTCAGCGGCATCCCCCGGCCTCCAGCTACTCAACGCCAGTAGCCCCCACACCCCAGCCAAGTTGCAACAGTGAAAAATATCTCCAGACATCACCAAGTGTCCCCTGGGGAGCAGAATCATCCCCAGTTGGGAACCATGGCTACCAGGAATGGTGGGAAACAGCCCCACATCCTGGAATCTGGAGGAGGAAACTGTATCAACCTGCTGTGGGACTGTGGGTGTTCTGGAACTTTCTGAGCCTTGGGTTTCCTAGTGGGGCCATGAATACTTTCTGGGTTTATTGTGACAGTAATCGGTACTGTATATAAAAAGGCTATCACAAAGAAAGTAGATACTAAGTACATGCGCCATTATAAGCTGTATTTTTGTTTATTGTCCAAGTTTTATTTTGTTTCCTTCATTCGTTGAAGATGCATACGTCATCTTCATGTGGCCTGTGCCTCGCACTCAGCCAGGTCCAGAGCAGACATTAGCTGGGCAAGCCTCGCCCTGTGCCCATACCCTCCTGTTAAGACAGGGACCCTCTGTCCCCACGTGGCCGTCCCCGCCTTCTGGAGGCCTGGCTCCCTGGCTTGGCTTTGGGATGTAAGATGCCTTTCTCTCTACATGGGGGACAAGAGAGGGATTGAAAAGAAAACCAAGACCCTGCAAAGGGGGCTGGAGGTGACCTGGAGGTCCCTTCCAAACCCGCAGGCTGCCTGTGTCTCCCTCCCTAAACTCGCTCTCAATTCTTGTTTTTAGAAGCTTCTGGGATGTCGTGGGCTGGCCGGGAGACACTCTTTCATCCTGGGAACTGGTCCCCACCCAATCAGCACCTGAGACGAGCAGAAGGCCTCCAGCCAGGCCGTTTCGATGACGCTGGACCTGAGCCATACCGTCTCATATGTCCTCTGGCCACTCCACGGACTTCAGGGCAGCGCGGGTCTGTGCCTCTGGTCAGTCACTCTGTCCAAGGCAAGAAAAAAGTGAAGATAGAATTGCATAGGATTGAAGAATTCCTTTAAAAAGTCCACGGTATTGATAGGTGAGGAATATTTTCTTATTAAAATTTTCTTTATTTCTTACTTGCTTTTTACAGTGAGCACATATAACTTTTAGAGTCAGAAAGCCTTCAACTTTCACTGTAAATAATCCAACTGTTTTACCCTTTCATGAGTCTCCAGGTTACTGTGTGGCTTTGAAGGGCGCCCAGTGCCAGAAGCTGTTCCTGTGCCCACAGAATCATTTCATTGCCCGAAACATCCCCTGTGGGTCCCCATTTAGCTTCCCTTCCCCCCATCCTGGCACCCACTGAGCGCTGTACTGTCATCACAGTCTTTGCCTTTTCAGACTATTGTCTTTACTCAGCAATACGCATTTAAGATTCTTCCAGCTGCTGGAAGAAGCTTAAGTATCCTTTAGTGGCTTGTTACCATTTCTTTATCACTGATAACATGTGATTCTAGCTGAGGTTGTAATTGGATTTAAAAATTGGGCCTAGCGAATCTCCCCTTGGTTAAAGGATAGTATTCTATTATACTGGTACATGACAGTTTGTTACCCATGTACCTGTTGAGAAGCATCTTGGTTACATTCAGCCTTGGCAATTACAGATAAAGCTGCCACCAACATCCATGGGCAGGTTTTTTTTTGAACATAAGTTTTCAACTCACTTGGGTAAATACCAAGGAGTATAACTGCTACGGCTTATGGGAAGACCAGGTTTCGCTTTGTAAGAAACCTCCAAAGTGTCCTCCAAAGTGGCCTCACCATTTGCCTTCCCAGTGCTAGGATGAGAGCTCCTCTGGTCCTGTTTGCATTCCCAGTGCTAGGACGAGAGCTCCTCTCGCCCTGTTTGCCTTCCCAGTGCCAGGATGAGAGCTCTTCTTGCCCAATTAACATTCCCAGTGCTAGCTGCTCCTGTTGCCTCACATCCTCACCAGCATTTGGTGCTGCAGGTGTTTTGGATTTAGCCACTCTCATAGGCATGAAGTGGTATTTCCTGATTTTAATTTGCATTTCCCTATTGACGTTTTATATTGAACATCTTTTCCTATGCTTTGTTGTGGACTGAATGTTTGTGATCTCCCGAAATTCGTATGTTGAAGCCCCAACCCCAATGTGACTGTATTTGGAGAGAGGCCCCTTATGGAAGTAATTGAGGTTAATATGGACATTAGAGGGGGGGCCCTTATGATGGGACTGGTGTATTTTTAAGAGGAAGAGAGATCCGAGCTTGCTCTCTCTCCAATACACATATACCCAGGAAATCCTGTGTGAGGACGCAATGAGGAGATGCCATCTATAAGCCTGGAAGGGGGTCCTCACCAGGAAGGGGGTCCTCACCAGGACTCAACTCTATTGGCACCCTGATTTTGAACTAGCAGCCTCCAGAACTATGAGAAAATAAATTTTGTTGTTTAAGCCACTCAGTCTATGACATCTTGTTACAGCATCCTAAGCTAAGACATGCTCATCTGCCGTCTGTATATCTTTTTTTTTTTTTTTTTAACTATAGACAGGGTCTCCCTATGTTGTCCAGGCTGGTCTCAAACTCCTGGACTCATGGGATCCTCCCACCTCTGACTCTCAAAGTGCTGGGATTACAGGTGTGAGCCACTGTGCCTGGCCTATGTATCTTTTTTGATGAGATATATTTCCAGATCCTTTGTCCATTTTTAAATAGAGTTGTTCTTTTTTCTTATTGTTGTATTTTTTAAATTATTTGTATATTTTGGATACATGTCCATTATCAGATATGATGTGTTTTGCAAATTTTTTTCCCCCGCTCTTGGCCTTGTCTTTTCACTCTTTCCCAAAGCAAAGATTTTTAATTTTAAGAAAATTCAACTTATTTGTTGTTTTCTTGCACAATGCTTTTGGTGCTGTGTCTGAAAACTCATCTCCAAACCCAGGGCATGTAGATTTTATTTATGTATTCTTCTAGAAGTTTTATAGTACATTTTAACAAACATATGAAAAAATGCTCATCATCACTGGTCATTAGAGAAATGCAAATCAAAACCACATTGAGATATCATCTCATGCCAGT
Source organism: Ateles fusciceps (assembly GCA_036589455.1). Taxonomy (NCBI): domain Eukaryota; kingdom Metazoa; phylum Chordata; class Mammalia; order Primates; family Atelidae; genus Ateles; species Ateles fusciceps. The sequence goes on from JAZHEH010002754.1 coordinate 2,609,948, forward strand.
TAGAATGGCGATCATTAAAAAAATCTGGAGACGACAGATGCTGGAGAGGATGTGGACAAACAGGAACACTCTTACACAGTTGGTGGGAGTGCAAATTACTTCAACCATTGTGGAGGACAGTGTGGCGGATTCTCGAGAATCTAGAAATAGAAATTCCATTTGACCCAGCAATCCCATTACTGGGTATATACCCAAAGGACTATAAATCGTTCTACTATAAAGACACATGCACACGTATGTTCATTGCAGCCCTGTGTGCAATAGCAAAGACCTGGAACCAACCCAAATGCCCATCAATGATAGACTGGACAAAGAAAATGTGGTACATATACACCATGGAATACTACGAAGCCATAAAAAACGATGAGTTCGTGTCCTTTGTAGGGACTTGGATGAATCTGGAAACCACCATTCTCAGCAAACTGACACAAGAACAGAAAGTCAGACACTGCATGTTCTCACTCATAGGCAGGTGTTGAACAATGAGAACACAGGGACACAGGGAGGGGGAGCATCACACACTGGGAGAAGCTGTGGGGGGGCTAGGGGAGAGACAGTGGGGGATGGGGGAGGGTGGGGAGGGGATAACATGGGGAGAAATGCCAGATACAGTTTGCACCTAAGGTTAAAAAAAATTTAAATTTAAAAAAATATTTAACATAATCCACTTGTGTCTATAATCCATTTGAGTTAATTTTTCTGTGATGATTTTTGTCTAGAGTCTTTTATTTAATGGCCATCTAATTGTTCCAGCACCATTTGCTGAAAAGGATTATTTTTTTTCTCCATTGAATTGCCTTTGTGCCGTTGTCAAAAATCAGTTGACTGTATTTCTACAAGTCTGTTTCAGGGCTTTCTGTTTTGTTCCATTGATCTCTATATTTATTCTTTCACCAGTACCACAGTGTCTTCATTAATGTAGCTGTTAGTAAATCTTAAAATTGAGTCGTGTAAGTTCTTCAGCCTTGTTCTTCAGTATCACGTTTGCTATTCTAGGTTTTTTGTCTTTCCATATAAATTTTAGAATTAGTTTGCCAACATCTACAAAATAGTTGGCTGGGATTTTTATTGAGATTGCATTGAATCTACAGATCAAGCTGGGAAGAACTGACATCTGAGCAATATTAAGTCTTTGTGTGACCCAGGAGATCTCTCCAGGTATTTAGATCTTGTTTGATTACTTTCATCAATGTCTTGTAGTTTTCTGCATAAAATCCTGGATGTATGTTGTTAGATTTATACCTAAGTGCTTGATTCTTTTGGTGCGACTGTAAATGGTTTTTTTTTTTCAATTTGAAATTCTAACTGTTCATTCTTGGTTTATTGGAAATCAGTTGATGTTTGTATATTGACCTTGTATCCTGAGACTTTGCTATACTTGCTTTATTTGCTTTTTAATTCCAGGAGTTGTTTTTGTAGATTCTTTGGAGTCTTTCCCATAGCCAATTATGTCATCTGCGAAAAAAATACAGGTTTTTTGTTCTTTCCCATCTGCATACCTTTCTGTTGCGTTTTCCAATCTTATTTTGTTAGGCAGAACTTCCTGTATGATGTTGAAAGGGAATGGGAACCTCCTTGCCTTCTTCCCAATGTCAGGGGAAAAACATCCAGTCTTGCTCTGTTAAGTTTCTTGTGAATCATAACATTTCTTTACTTTTTCAGAATAAGGAAGTTCCTCTAGTCCTAGTGTTTTGAGAGTTTTTTTTTTAAATCATGAATGTTAGATTTTGTTGAATGTTTTTATTCTATGAAACATGATGTTGAATGTTTCAGCATCTATTGATATAATCATATGGTTTTTCTTATTCAGTGTGTTAATATGATGAATTACATGGATTTATTTATGAATGTTGGACCAACCTCACATTCTAGGAATGAACCTCACTTGGTTTGACGTATTATCCTTTTTATATGTTCGTGCATTCAATTTGCTAATTTCTTTTAAGGATGTGTATATCTATGTTTATAACAGATACTGGTTCCTAGTTTTCCTTTCTTGTAATGTCTTTCTCCAGTTTTGGTATCAGAGTAATGCTAGATTAATAAAATGAGTTAGGAACCACTCCCTCTGCTTCTATTTTCTGGAAGAAATTGTGGAGAACTGACATTACCTCTTTCTTAAATATAATATCTGATGGAATCTACCAGCAAAATGATCTGGAACTGATAAATTCTTTCTTGAAAGATTTTAAAGTATTGATTGAATTTCTTTAGTAAATATAGTTCTGTTCCAGTTATTTATTTATCCTTGTGTGAGTTTTGGTGACATATGTCTTTCAAGAAATTGGTTCCCTTCATCTAAGCCATCAAATTTGGGGGCATAGTTGTTTGCAGTATTATGTTATTACTCTTTTAATGCCCAAGGGATCAATAATGATGAAACCTTTTCATTTCTGACACTAGCAATTTGTGTCTTCTCTTTTTCTTGGTTAACCTCGCTAGGGGTTTATTAAATTGATTGATATTTTTAAAGAACCAGATTTTTTTTTGGTCTCATTAGTCTTCTCTATTATTTTTCTATTTTCAGTTTTACTGATTTCTAATTTTTATTCTTTCATTCACTTTGGGCTTATTTTGCCCTTTTTCCTTTACTTTCCAAAGATGGAAGTCAAGGTTATTGATTTTGGAGCTTTCTTCTCTGAAATATCTTCATTTAAGGCTGTACATTTCTTGTTAAGCACTGCTTTAGTGCATCCCACAAATTTTGATAAGTTGTATTTTCATTTTTATTAGTTCAAAATATTTAAAACTTCCATTGAAACTTCTTTCTTGACATACAGGTTACTTAAGTGTTGCTTATTTTTCAAGTAGTTGGGAATCTTCCAGTTATCTTTCTGCTTTGGCTGCTAGATTAATTGTACTGAAATCTGAGAGCATACTTTGTATCACTTCTGTTATTTTAAATACGTTAAGGCATGTTTTATGGCCCCGATTGTGGTTTGTTCTGGTGTGTGTTCCATGTGAGCTGGAGAAGAATGTGCGTTCTGCTGATGGAGTACTCTGTAAATGTCAATTAGATCAAGTTGGTTGCTAGTGCTATTCAGGTCATCAGCATCTCTACTGATTTCCTGCCTGCTTGATCTATGAATTACTGGTAAAGGAATGTTAAAGACTGCAATTATAATGGCACATTTGGCTATTTCCCTCTTCAGTGTTAACAGTTTTTGCCTTATTTTTAAGCTCTTTGTTACATAGAAATATTTAAGATTGTTATCTTTTTTTGAAAATTGATCCCTTTGTCATTATTCAATGCCTCTCTTTGTTCTTGATTAATGTTCATGCTCTGAAGTCTAACAGAGCTACTCCAGCTTTCTTCTGATTGGTGTCAGCATGGTCTATTTTCCTCTGTCTCTTAACTTCTATCCTAGCTGGGTCTTTAAAGTGAGTTTCTTGTACACAGCATACAGTTGCATCCTGTTTTTAATCTAGACTGGCAGTCTATTTTTTTAAATTGGTGTAGTTAGACTATTCACATGTAAATTGGTGATTGACATATCTGTTTTCTGTTTGTTGCATTCGTTTGTCATTTCTCCCTCCCCTTTCTGCCTTTTCTGGTTTTGAAATCATATTTCTTATACACATTTTTTTGTCATTGTCCTAGAGTTTACAATGTACATTTTTAACTAATCTAAATTCACCTGAAAACACACTATAGTACTGTATGTGTTTGGTAGAAGTAACTTACAACGGTATTCTCCATTCCTCTTTCCTGTCATTTGTGATGTCACTATTATTCATATCACTCATCCATATGCTATAATCCAGTATATGTAACCCAGTACATTGTTACCATTATTGCTTGTGGAAAAAAGTTATCTTTTAGGTTCATTAAGAATAAGAAAAAGCAAACATTTTATTTTACTTTTACTTATTCCCTCTTTGATGATCTTCCTTTCTCGGTGTAGATACAAGTTTCTGACCTATACCATTTTCTTTCTGCATGAAGAGCTTCTTTGAAACATTTCTAAGCACGCTGGTCTGCAGATGACAAATTCCCTCGGTGTTTTCATTTGTTTCCTCAGAGAAAGTATTTCTTTATTTTTAAATTTTAATGGATAATTTCCCTAGATATAGAATTCTTGTTGGTTTTAATGTTTTAATATATTTTTTATTCGTAGAGACACAGTCTCACTCCTCCGTGACCCAGGCGGGAGTGCGGCGCAGTCTCACTCCGTGACCCAGGCGGGAGTGCGGCGCGGTCTCACTCCGTGACCCGGGCGGGAGTGCGGCGCGGTCTCACTCCGTGACCCGGGCGGGAGTGCGGCGCGGTCTCACTCCGTGACCCGGGCGGGAGTGCGGCGCGGTCTCACTCCGTGACCCGGGCGGGAGTGCGGCAGAAGCTCACTATAGCCTTGAACTCATCGGCCCAAGGGATCCTCCTGCCTCAGCCACCCAAGTAGCTGGGACTACAGGTGTGTGCCACAATGCCTGGCTAATTTTCTGTTTTTATTTTTTGTAAAGACATGGTCTCCCTATGTTTCCCAGGCTGTTCTGAAATTCCTAGCCTCAAGCCACCCTCCCATCTTAGCCTCCCAAGCAGCTGCCATGCTCTGCCTTGTTTGTTTTTTAATTTCAACGTGAAGTATTTTATGCCACTCTCTTCTTGCTGGCATGGTTTCCGATGAGAAGCCCACTGTAATGTTTACAATTGTTCCCCTGTAGATCAGATGTTTTAATCCTTTGCCTTCTTTCAAGAGTTTTTTTGTCTCCGGTTTTCTGTAGTTTTAATACACTGTGCCTGGGGATGCGTGTTTGATATTTATCATGTTTATTGTTCTCCAAGCTTTCTGCATGTATACTTATCTCTCATTAATTCTGAAAAGACTTTCCCCATTATTACTTCAAATATTTCTCTCCTCTATATTTTCTTCTTGTAGTATTCCAATTACACGTATGTTACATCTTTGTTTTTATTTCTGTTTGGGACAGGGTCTCACTCTGTGACCCAGGCTGGAGTACAGTGACATGATCATAGCTCCCTGCAGCCTTGAACTCCTGAGCTCAAGTGAACCTCCCTGCTCAGCCTCTCGAGTGGCTGGAATGACAAGCACACACCATCCTGCCTGGCTAATTTTTTTTTCATTTTTTTGTTGAGACGACGTCTCACTATGTTGCCCAGGCTGGTTTTGAACTCCTGGCCTCAAGTAATCCACCTGCCTCAGCCTGCCAAAGTACTGGGATTACAGACAGGAGCCACTACACCTGGCCTCCGCTGCATCCTTGAGATGACCCCATAGTTCCTGTGTGTTCTATTTTCTACTTAAGTCTTTTTTCTCTTCGGATTTCATTCTGAAAGGTTTACTTTCTTTCTTCTTTTTTGAGATGGAGTTTCGCTCTTGTTGCCCAGGCCGGAGTGTAGTGGCGTGATCTCAGCTCACCACAACCTCTGCCTCCCAGGTTTAAGCAATTCTCCTGCCTCAGCCTCCCTAGTAGCTGGGATTACAGAGATGAGCCACCATACCCGGCTAATTTTGTATTTTTAGTAGTGACGGGGTTTCTCTATGTTGGCCAGGCTGGTCTTGAACTCCCGGCCTCAGGTAATTTGCCCGCCTCAGCCTCCCAAACTGCTGGGATTACAGGTATGAGCCACCACACCCGGCCTCTGAAAGGTTTCCATTGCACTGTCCAGTTGCTTAGACCCCGACCAGGTTGTGTTGAGTCACTGGTGAGCTCTTTGGAGGCATTCTTTTTACTGAGTTTTTCATCTAGCATTTTCTTTTGATTGGCATTCAGAGTTTCTATCTCTCTCTTTACGTTACCCATCTGTTTTTGCATGTTGTCTACTTTTTCCCATTAGATCCTTTAACATGATACTCATAGTCATTTTAAGTTCGCTGTCTGATCATTCTAACACCTGTGTCGCATTTGAGTTTTGCTCTGATGATTGCTTTGCTTTTGCCAACCATGTTTTTTCTTGCCTCTGAACCCTCTGCTGTGCTCCATTAGAGAACTGGTTTATCAGCCCAAACCTGCTTAAACCTTTGGCCTGTATTCTAGGAAGGAGGGCCAAGACTCCTGGCCAGACAGACCACTGACATGCTTTATTTTGTTTTGTTTTCTAGTAAATCTGAAAATAAGCAAACACATTTGAAAAACTCCAGTTCCCTTCCTCTTCCAGGAGAATGAGTTTGATGTCACTGCTTCTGTCTCCAGAAAATTCAGAGTGAATCGTTGCCAGCTTGGCAAATGTGCAGACGGTACTAGCTGGGTGTCTCAGTGTAACACAAGCTACAAGCAAACATATCGTCCCAAATCCATCACCTAATTTCACGGCAGTTGCCCGCATCAGACCTGTCCAATCTGTGTGGCTTGGCTCAGGTGAAAAACCAATTAGAAGCGTGGCAACCTTGGGGTCACTGCCTTGCTTCTAGCCCTGTCACCATGATGAGTTTGCATATTAGACTTGTAATTTCTGCCAGAGCGGTTGTAATTTGCTACAGCCATCAGCACGCAGGTAAGAAGGGGGAGAAATGGCGTTCTGCAGGGCACTGGGGCCAAAGACTCACCAGAAGTTGTCAACACAAAGGGCGGAGGATGGCCCAGGTCACCCCCTGGCAGTCCACCCACTGACTTATTCAAGGTAACTCAGTAAGGGGTGAGTTGGGCTTTGATCCAGAGCCCTGCACTTTCACCCACTGGGAAAGGAGGAGTTAGGGCTGAGGCTTCCTTCTGTAGCGGCCCTGAGGCGGAGAGGAGGTCCACAGTCCAGGTGCCTCTGACCATCACCTCTCGCCTGCCTCACGCTTTGTCCCAGCCACAGTGTTGAGCCGGGAAAATCACACCACATCATCTGCAGCTGATTAATCAGCCCTGGAAGGGTCACTGCAGGAGAAACAGTCTTCAAACTGAAGCTCCTAAGCCTGGTCCTGTACATGTAAACGTTCCATAAGCATTAATATCCAAAACACGCTCCTCAACACACATTAAGCTGTATACAAGAGATGCTAACAATATTCCTAATTTTAAAATACTGGCCAGGCATGGTGGCTCATGCCTGTGATCCCAGTGCTTTGGGAGGCCGAGGCAGGTGGATCATGGGGTCAAGCTCAAGACCAGCCTGGCTAACATGGTGAAACTCCATCTCTACTAAAAATACAAAAAAATAAATAAATAAATAAAATTAGCTGGGCGCAGTGGCACGGGCCTGTAGTCCTAGCTACTCAGGAGGCTGAGGCAGGGAATCTCTTGAACCCAGGAGGTGGAGGTTGCAGTGAGCCGAGATTGTACCACCGCACTCCAGCCTGGCAACAGAGTGAGACTCTGTCTCAAAAAAAAAAAAAAAAGAAAAAAAAAAATATTGTGTGCTCAGTACAAGCCAGCCACTACATGCTTTCCTGTACATACATTTCTCTAATACCCGTCCCCCTCTTCCCAACATGGCTCCAAGCTCCTTGAGGGCAGGGACCATCCGTGCACCCATTTACTGTTGTTTCTCTTGTCCTTCCCTCTCTTATTCTCTGAGGAGTTATCAGAAAGCAGAACAGGTGAGACACAGAGCGTCAGGTATTCCCAGGCCCATGTCCATAAATGAGCGCGTTGGGAAGAGAATTCTAGGAGCCAGGATGTGGGGGTTTGGGATTCCTTGGTTTTCACCTTCCTTCCTCCACCTCAGGGTGTCCTGACTGCAGCAAATCCCAAAGCCTCCCATAGCTTCAGCGTCCTCACCGTCAAAGCTGGCCCCATGCCCCCCGATATGGTTTGGATCTGTGTCCCACCCCCACCATGTTGACTTGTAATCCCTAATCTTGGAGGTGGGGCCTGGCGGGAGGTGCTGGGATCATCGGGGGCGGTTTCTCGTGAACGGTTTAGCACCATCCTCCCGGTGCTGTCCTTGTGATACTGAGTGAGTTCTCCCAAGATCTGGTGGTTTATAAGTGTGTGGCACCTCCCGCCTCTCTCTTGTGCCCCCTTCTCCCAGCATATGAGCCACCTCGCTCCTGCTTCGCCTTCTGCCACGATTGGAAGCCTCCTGAGGCCTCCCCCAGGAGCAGATGCCGCCATGCTTCCTGTACAGCCTGCAGAACCGTGAGCCAGCTAAACCTCTTTTCTGCATACATTACCAGCCTCAGGTATTTTCTTTATAGCAGTGCAACAATGGACGAACACATGCCTGCTTCTGGAGTGGCTTGCATGAGACCATTCTACAGTAGCCTAAGAAGCAGCTGGCACATGGCAGCTCTTGCTCATTGATCATGGGTAGGTTGGAGGGTGCAGGGAGGTGCAGTCACGGCGGAAGGGGTAAGGACAAGAGTGTGGGCTTTGAATTTCACGTGCCACTGCTCTCCACCTGACCTGGGGAAAGTCATTTATCCTCTCTGCCTCAGTTTCCCTATCTTCAAAGCAGAAAGTATACCCTTTCTGGGTTACGGGACACACTGTGAGCCAGGCTGTGCATTTCATAAACGATTCTTTGGACGTGTAGTGACACTGAGCTCATGGGGCATCCTGAGAATCAGAGGTAACATCAGGCAAGGGCAGATCACAGGCACAGAAAGCCCAGGATGTGACAGTTCTCGAGTGGTCATCCCGGGGACTGCCAAGGGTGACCTGGGACATCCTTCTGCCCTTTGTGTTGACAACTTCTGGTGAGTCTTTGGCCCCAGTGCCTGCAGAACATTACTTCTCTCGCCTCCTACCTGCGTGCTGATGGCTGTAGCAAATTACAACCGCTCTGGCAGAAATTACAAGCCTAATATGCAAACTCATCATGGTGACAGGGCTAGAAGCAAGGCAGTGACCCCAAGGTTGCCAGGCTTCTAATTGGTTTTCATGTGAGCCAAGCCACACAGATTGGACATGTCCCTGTCCCTTACTTCCACCACCTGGGGGAAAGAGTGTCCCAGAGAGATGCATCCCCGTGCCAACTCCCACCACCTGGGAAAGAGTGTCCCAGAGAGACCTATGCCCATGCCAACTCCCAACACCTGGGAAAAGAGTCCCCCAGAAGACGCGTCCCTGTCCCTACCTCCCACCACCAGGGAAAGAGTCCCTGTCCCTATTCTCAGCATCTGGGAAAGAGTCCCCCCAGAAAGACGTGTTTCTTTACCAACTCCCACCACCTAGGAATGTGACCTTCTTTGGGAAAAGGGTCTTTGCAAGATGTGATTCAGTTAAAGATTTGAGCCAGATTCATCCTGGATATTCTAGATGGGCCCTAAACCCAGTGACAAGTGATGCCAGAAGAGAAGGGAGAGTGGGTGGAGACACAGAGAGAAATGGAGGAGGCCCTGTGAAGGGGAGGCAGGGACTGGAGCACCGTGGTCAGAGGCCGACGAGGCCCCCGGGCACCAGAAGCTGCTCTAGGAGGGGGCACAGCCAAGCTGACGCCCTGGTCTCAGCCATCTGGTCTGCAGAATTGTGAAGGAATCAATCCATGCTGTTTAAGCCATCCTGCTTGTGGCCATGTGTGAAGGCAGCCACACACAGGAATGTAGCCCTCCAGGGAGGCAGCGGGGGAAATGAAGTCCGGTGGAGGTGACATAGTGAAGGCGGGGCTGCAGAACCACGTGGGCCTGCTCTGCTCATGAGGGTGGGTCCTGATCCCATCTGACCGGGGTGCATACCATGTAAATCAGCTTTTAGGCCGACTGACGGCCCCATGGACGCCACATTAACCTCTGTGACCTGTACGGACACTCCAGATGAGTTCCTGGAAAATCTGAAGTAACTGGAAGACCACTGAAAGAGGAAGAAATGATCAGTCCCTGTGGTGCCTACTTAACTCTAGACATTCTCTATCGTTCCTTATTCCAGCCCCAATTGATAAGGCCATTGGGCTTTGTAACCGACCTTGGTCAACCTCATGACTCCAGACCCTACGACCCCCACCCAGCTTGCAAACCTAGGACCCCTCCCGGCTTACAAAAAACCTCCCTAAACTGTAACTTCTGTAACTTTCCACTGCCCACCCCAAACCTATAAAACCAACTCCTATCCCTCCGCCCTTCGCTGACTCTATTTTCAGAATTAGCCCGTCCACACCTGGGTGAATAAACAGCCATGCTGCTCACACAAAGCTTTTGTGGGGTGGGGGGGTCTCTTCATTCAGAGCGCGTGTTTTAAATTATCAGAAGAGGGTCGAGGACACAGGCACACACCGTGTGAGGACCCAGGGGAAGGCGGCGTCTGCAACCCAAGGAGAGAGGCCTCAGGAGGGGCCAGGCCTACGGTTCCTTGATCTCGGCCTTCCAGCCTCCAGGACTGTGAGATGGCAACTGTCTGTTGTTTCAGCCACCTGTCTGTGGGGCTTTGTTAAGGCAGCCCTAGCAAAGGAATGCAGGTGGTATTGCAAAGACCCCATTTCCCCCAGGGTGGGGCAGGGGGTGGGGGAAGCCAGCCAGGGCCTGGATCTTGCCTGACTGGTAAGAGTGCCCTGGTGTCAGGTGCTGTGGGAAGCAGTGTTCAGTGTTTCAGGACGAGGCATGTCCTCATCTGTCCCCAGAACAAGCCTGGTCCTGGTGACCTCTTCCTCCAGAGCCTTCACGGACCCTGCAGGTGGCCACAGGTTTGCACTGGGTCCAATTCGGTAGGAAGCATCACTGCCACTTCAGGGAAGAGCTTGGTAAATTGAGTTCACGGTGCTTGAAGGGTGGGGAAGGAGGTGTTTCCCTGCTGAGTGCCAGGATGTTCCCAGTTTCAGCACCATTCAATTACAATTCAGCAACAGCTGGCCTGGCCCCAGGGGCCCCTTCCAAGGTGTCAACAGCACAGCTCGCTCCTGGCTTCACTGCCACTCCAGAGGCGCTGGTCCTCCTTGGTCAACATGGAGGAGCCAGCCACAGGCAGATTCCGTGACACTCAGCATTCCCAACACCAACGCCAGGGAGAAAGACTGTCACTGGTGATTTGATTGTCTGGGGTATTAAAGGCCATGACTGTCCTCTTCCTGGGATGCTCAGCAGACAGGTGGCTGCACTTTTGCCCAGTGGGTGGACTGTGGGTGTGTGTTATCCAAGCAGCAGCCCCAGCGGAGGCGGAGAGGTGAGTCAGGCAGCTGTCCTGCTTGCAGCCTGGCAACTTCAATAACACCCGTAGGCCATGCGATTCCTCGCAGGGGAGGTGTGTAAGCCCTGCGGTCGGAGAAGCAGGGGCTGCAAGCACGATGCCCTCTTGGGGCTCACAAAACGCCGGGGTTGATGGGGTCCACGCGGATGTGCACATTTGGGTGCATGGGCCACAGGACGCCAGGAGGCTGCTTTCCTCACTCAAACCACCGCACCTCGGGGAGGCACGGGTCTGCCTCAAGGGAGGGGCCGCGTGCAGATAAGCACATGATCTCCTGTTGTCCAAGCCTCTCGTTCCTGCCGTGCAGAGAAACACAGAAAACATCTGTGGACCCATCTGCCAAATCGGCTAGGTCTGTTTTTCCAGCCTCTGACTTCCAAACAGCACATCCAGGCTGCAAGCCCCTTTCCCTGGATGGCTCAGTCTCTCCCATCCCCACACCAGAGCAGTTACAGGCAGGAAGCCAGCAGTGGCGAGGCCTCCTCCCTGTCCCTCAGGAGGCTCGGCGTGAACACCAGCTTCTGCCTGTTGCATGTGGCACCTCATACCTCTGCACCCATGCACCCCGGCCCCACTCCCAGGCTGCACGTCTGCACCCCAGTGAACAGATGGGCTTTGCATCCCTGTTCATGCCAAGCCACCTCACTTCTGGTCCAGCCCAGGCTCCCAGAGCCTTGCCTCAGGCCCAGCCCCGTCATTTGCTTTTGAGTCTGCCTGGTGGGCTTGGTCTCTGCACCGAGATGCTGGGGACCACCTGGGACTTGGCTGTGCATCTTGAGCACAGGGTATGTGAATCCTGAGGCCTGGAGGTGCCTATGGACTCACCCCGGGCTGGCTAACTGGGAACACAGAAAAGCCTCCTGGATCCGAAGCTAGGACAGGTCCCTGAGAACCAAGGGGCGATTCTGCTGCTGTTTCTTGGATAGGGCCATTCAGGAAAGGGCTGGGGTTTGGCCAGAATGGAAAGGGCAAACAGCAAAGGTGCCAAACACCAGCACTGCATAGACGGTTGACCACCAGAGGTTAATGCCTGGGGCACCCGATGTGGAGGTAGGGCAGGGAACTCAAATCTCTGTGAAGGAACAGGCAGGGTAGCAGCAGCAACGGAGCATGAGTTCAGGATCAGAGGCCAGTTTCCAAGTGACCCTGCACACCTCAGCCACTGCCCCTCCCCTGACGGGGTTCCCCCTCCTGTAGAAGCCGGGGGGCTTACTCACCCAAAGGCTCTTCCTCCTTCCTATGCTAAGCCTTGCTGGGAGCCCTTTCATGACAAGGGGCTACAGGTGGATCTCCAGGGCTGCCCTCGTAGACCTGGGGATATGAGCCTGGGCTGGGCTGCCAGCAGATGGCCAGTCCAGCTTCCTTCCTGCTTCTGAGTTTTGGCTCAGCCTGAGGACACCAGAGCAGAGAAAACTGCCTCTTCCCAGTCCATGTCCTGGGAGGACCGGGTAGACACTTGATTCAGTGCAAATCCTGGGGCTGCCTCCAGCCTCCTGCAAAACTTCCCCACCCTACTCCTCTCCTCACATATTGCGAACCTGCCCAACCCACAGGACAGAGAGGCTTCCACCTTTTCAAGGCTCATTGCCTTGAGGGGACTTGGGCAGGAGTCAGGCCTGATGGGCACCCTGGTGGGCACTGGCCATTGAGGACACAGCTGTAGCCACAGCCGCAGCGGCAGGTGGTACCATCCAGCACTTTCCCAGATGCTTGGCCTGCATGAGGGACATGAAAAGCACTGTGGCTTGATCTTGAACATAGAACTACAAAACTGTAGCTGAAATGAGATGGAAAGTGATTGGTCAGCCTTTCCCTTTTCTCTAATCTCTTTATTCAAGCTCAGTTTTGTGTTCAAATGCACCTCGATAAGAACCCTGCCTTTTGCCAAAGAGATGTAGAAGGGCGAGGGAAAAGACTATGCAGTTTCACATTCTGAAGCGTATGCATAAATCTGCATATCATATGCATCTGTTACAATGGATCGTAAGTTGCATAATCGACTCAAAACGATTGATTTTTGTTTCTCTGCATTTTAGAATGTGTTTTGTACAAATGACACGGACCCTATCACTTGCAGCTCTTCAGTGGAATTGTGCCGATGACTGGATGAAGAGGTGACACCAGACCTCCTTCGGGAAGGAAACGCTTTGGGATTCAAGGTGGGAAAGTTTCATTCTGTCTACACACCATCCCTTTCTTGCCCAGAGCTAAGAGCCCAGAGAGTAGTCTTAGTTCCAGGAACAGCTCTGGCAGGTCGCTGGGTTGATTATCCCCTCTGGGCCTCAGCACCCTGTTCTGTAAAGTAGGTATAATGTTTAAGCATTTGTCTTCCTTCTGCCTTCAATGAAAATCACCAGAGTCATCAGGCAAGTTTGGGCTGCAGGAAACAGTCTGATTGAGGGTTTAAGACAAGAACAGTGGACTGGCCAGTGTGGCAAATCCTTGGCTAGATATCCAGGAAAGCCTTAGGCATGAAAATGGCGAGAAGGCTGCCCTTGGAAATACTGACTTCCAGAATGTTCCATGGGGCTGTGATGCAGGGGTCAGCCACTGCCACCTGCACAGCTGCCTCTTGGCACCAATAAAGCAAGTGGTCACAGGCTAAAAGCCCCACATCCCTGTGGTAGTGCCCGTCACAGAGGCTGAGAGCGGCTGAGACTCAAGATCCTGTAACTGGAGGAAACTCATTTGCATACAATGTCTAATTTGCATACAGGGCCCAAGCTGCAAGGGCACCTGGGAAATGTAGTTTTCAGGCTTCTGGCATCTATAATACAGGAAGCGCCTCCAAAAGGGGTTGGATGGCTGAGGGCCCATTCACCAGGCCAATTACACCTGGCCAGCAGGGCACTGCTGGCCCACCAAGGGGCTGATCAGTTCCTCGCCCCAGCTCACTGCAGTCCAGTGACTGGTGTCTCCTTGCATAATGATTGCTCTCAGATACGGGAGCCACCCAGTTCAGAGTGATGGAGAGCTGGGTTCTGTACTCAGACTTGAGCTCTCACCTGGGCTCCACCCCTTCCTAGCTCTGCTGCCTGGGGCATGTTACAGAATTTCCCAAACTTTAGCTCTCTTTGCTATGATGGGGGTGGGATTAAGACCATCTATACAGAGGGCGATTGGGAAAACCCAAGAATATGATGTGTACAGCATCTCGCTCAGTTCCTAGCAGGCAGTAAGTGCTCAGTAGAACAGGCCATGGTGGTTACAGAGAAAAGCAAGGATGGGGGGTTGGGGAGTGATCACCGTGGTACTGGACAGACTGGTCCTGGAATCACACCTGGGGGTTGGAACTTTCAGAGTCACGTGGCAGTGCCGTGTCCTGAGGAAGCATCTTCCTGTGGTCTTCTCATTTGTGAAGCAGTCCTTGGACCCTGAGTGCTAAAAGCCCTCCCAGCAGGACAGACATGCACCAGGGGACGGGCAGAGCTCAGGCTGGGCCCAGAAGAAGGAGGGAGGAGGACTGGCTCCTGCATTTCCCCAGCACCCCATGGGTCTTTGCCCAGCTGGACTGAACTGGGAGGACAGCCATTTCCAGGACCCCGCCGGGTTGTGCACATGGAGAGCCTGCTGCCTGCCTCCTTCCCACTGGCTCCCATCTCTGCACCTACTGTGCCCATTAGCCAGCCCTCCCCAGCCTCAGCCCTCCAGCCTCCCCCAGGCTTTGCTGGTTAGAGGAAAACAGTAGACAGGTCTTAGAGAGGGTCACACTGCAGTGCACCCGAGGGTCCTGTCCTTGGCTGGGGAATGGGAGCTGGCTGAGATTCTCCAGAAGCTTCTCAGAGGGTTTCCACATGGTAATGACTCTGAGAAGCTGCCTGCACCAAGGCCCTGAGGGATGCCTGAATCCACATCTCCGGTCCATGCCATCTGTGTCTGTGGGAACAATTCTTATCCAGGGACTGGCTACTTCCCAAGACACTCACTCTGCATCCAACCTGGAAGCTTCAGGAAGCAGGGACAGAGCCAGTCACCTCCTCTGTCACCCCAGGGGCTATAACAGTGTGGACACATGACTGCAGTGCTAGAAGGTTCTGTATGCGGAGAAGCACCTGTGGTCTGGAGTGCAGACGAGACCTGAGCCTGATGGAACTTCAGGCTGTGGCTGTATGATGCGGGCAAGTTACAGAAGCTCCCTGAGCTTCTGGGGTTGGTGGGGGCGTTGCAGGACTGCCAGTGCAGGGAGGTCTCCAGCCTTCCAAAGAGAGTGTGTGCACAACGTCCTCTCAGAGCCAGGCACAGGATAGGTGCTCAGGACACAGGGTTTGCTGTCACGCTGAACTGACCTCCAGTGTATAGCTCAGCCTTTTGGGGTGTGCAGGCCAGGTCTCCACCTTCCTGGGAAACACTTTCCACAGGAGAAAGCAGCTTGCCCTCTCATGGCGTTGGCTCTTCTCCAGGCTGCAGGGCTCCTGCCTTTAGTTGCTCCCGGGACCATTTCTTCGGGATCCATTCTGAAGGGGATTCATCCCCTTCCAGAGTCTGCTGCTAGGAAGCAAATGCTGTGCTCCACAGTGTCATCCCGGAGCCCAGCTGGGCTCTCACCTTCCTTGTCCTGGACATAATACTCCTGTTAATGCAGCCCAGGTCTGGCGCAGCCTAGTGCAGTGATGGATGGCCCAGAGCTTGCAGTCAACCTGGCTTGTGCAGGGAGGTGGACGACTCAGCCTCCACAGAGGGGTGGAGCTAGGGTGACTGCTGAGCACTGGCTTCTGCCAGCTGGCCTCTGCGCTGTGTGGCTACAGGCTGCAGGGCTCCTGCCTTTAGTTGCTCCCGGGACCATTTCTTCGGGATCCATTCTGAAGGGGATTCATCCCCTTCCAGAGTCTGCTGCTAGGAAGCAAATGCTGTGCTCCACAGTGTCATCCCGGAGCCCAGCTGGGCTCTCACCTCCCTTGTCCTGGACATAATACTCCTGTTAATGCAGCCCAGGTCTGGCGCAGCCTGGTGCAGTGATGGATGGCCCAGAGCTTGCAGTCAACCTGGCTTGTGCAGGGAGGTGGACGACTCAGCCTCCACAGAGGGGTGGAGCTAGGGTGACTGCTGAGCACTGGCTTCTGCCAGCTGGCCTCTGCGCTGTGTGGCTACTTTGCCCACCCTTCAGTCCTTCTAAGCCCACGTCCTTTGCTTGGCCCAAAACCTCCTCCCTAGTCAGCTGGCTGTGCTGTTTGGTTTGGGCAGAAGTCAGTCCGAGCAGGGGCTCCTGGCCTGGGGAGAACGGGGGACAGATGAGGCCAGGGAGATGCATTTGACATTGTGGCTGCCCTGGGACTGGGCACAGTGGGCAGAGGGGCTGCTCACCTTCGAAGCTGCAAGCCCAAGGCCTCTGGGAGGGAAGGCTGATGTGAACAGAGTAGACACTGCAGAGCCTCAATGTTGCAGGCCTGAGACAGAACTCAGAAGTTGGAAGACAGCCCTGGAAACTTCTGGGCTCTGGAGGTGGCTCTGTGCTCACCTGCAGGAAAACTTCCTCATAAGCCACTAGAATGATGGAGCTGCCCCCTGTGCTTTGGCCAAGTTCAGCTGACTGGAAGGTATTGCTCTGTGTGGAGCAGCCCTGACCTTTGCCGTGTTCCGAGAGTGCAGCTGAGAAGACGGGATCCTGGGAGCCAGAGGCCACAACGTCTTTTTTATTCATCTAAATTTGTGTTTCTGGTAAGAGTAACAAAGGAAATGCTAGCGGTACAAATGAGGAGAAACAGTTACGAGGAAGACCACATCCAGGTACACAGCGGTGAAATCGCACCGTGGCACGCCAAGCCCATCTGTGGTTCAGCATTGCTCCTCATCTGTCGGGGACCGTCCGTCATCCACACTGTACAGTTCTGAGAACGGGCACCAGTGCCATCAATAATTCCACCAGGGCAACAGGTGTAAAACGGGGACTGTCCTGGCAAGCCGGAGCATATGGCTGCCGTCCTTATCTGTGCAATCGGCTGATTTGCAGGGATGACCAGATATTCAGGGGAGAAAGGTTTTGTGACTTAGAGCAGGACCAGAATCAGTGCCAAGCCGTTTTTGTAGCTCACTTATTTGTTCCACAGGCAGCGCTTTCTGGCGAGGTGCTCTGCTGCTTGGACTCTGAAAGGTAGTGCTGGAGGGGCTTACAGAGCAGGCAGCCCATGGCTTGTGAACCCACCCAGGGGCCAGGCTTGTGGAGAGGCCGCAAAGAAAATGCAAAGAACAGGGGCTTTGGGGCTGGGCCCACCCCAGGTTCCCTTGTTTCCCACCCCATGGCTTCATAGCTGAGCACAGAGGTTGGTTGTTGGTGCTGTTTTTCTCCAGGACCTTTCCCTTAGCTCTTTGTAAGGATAACCTGTCCTTCTGGGTTGGTCACCTCCTCTGTCACCATGGAGAGCCTGCTGCCTGCCTCCTTCCCACTGACTCCCATGTCTGCACCTACCGTGTCCATTAGCCAGCCCTCCCCAGCCGCGGCCCTTCACCCACCCACACTCCAAAAGCACTGGTCCCTTCTGCTTTCCAGCCTCCCTGGAAGCTGGGCACGGGAATGTGGCCCAGCTCAGCCAATCAGTAGCCTGCACTGAGTCACTTGTCCAATCAGGTGTTCTTTCCCTGAACGTCTTGCCCAATGAGATGCACCTGACCTAAAAACCGGGACAGTCAGACGCAGCCACTGTAAAATCGCGTGCAATCAGATGTCTGCCCTGAACTGTGGCTCAGAACCTTGGGAAAAGGAGGCTGAGGCTGGGAGAGGCCAGTGTGGCCCGGTGGCCGGTGTCAGGGGCCGGCAGGACATGTGTACGTGGACAGCGCCTCTCACCAGTTCTGCAGCGTTTTCCCTTCCTTCTGGCCATGTTTGTGCTGCCCTTTATTTTTCTAATACATTTCTGTTCCGCTTATGCCAGACAGAACCTGTTTTTCAGCTAAAGAGTGCCGGCTCATGTGCGGCATGAGCTGGACCAGTTCTTGCCATTTTCTCAGCCTTACACAGTTATCTTTAAGGTGGGACAAGGATCCCTACCCCACAGAGTTTGTTAAGGATGAGGAGCACGCTTTGTACATAGCACCACGTCCAGCCACGTAGCCCTGGAGCAGCTGTGGGTGCAGCCTGCTGTCGCGGTTTTGGTATTTGTCTCCTCCAGATCTCATGTTGAATCGCAATCTCCAGTGCTGGAGGTGTGGGCCTGGTGGAAGGTGAGTGGATCATGGGGCTGGCTCCTGAGGGAAGGTGTTCTCTTCCAGGTCCATGAGGGGGGTGTAGTTTTAAGGGCAAGAACTTCCCAGCGCCATGCCCCCTCCCATCTCTCTCCCTCTGGGAGATTTACCCGTCTCTGTTTTAATTTTCGCAGGCGCAGGAGAATCAGAAGTCAATCACTCCAGCGAAACTTCTAAGGAACTCTTTTCACTGGCCAGGGGTCTTGGAGAAGGTGGGGGTTCCTCCCAGGTTAAAAGTCCCTTCTTCCACACCCTTTCGGAGTCCATGTTTGGGTCCCCTTCCACAAACACTCCCTTTGTGGAAGCCGTCTTTCTCTCTCCTGGACTTCCCCTCTGGGGTCCCTTTCCACTCAGTGTGGAAGCTTTCTCTCTTCCTCTCCCTTTTTTCTCTTTCTCTATGTAAATAAATCACTTTCTGCAAACTGGGGTCCGGTATTTACTAGCGCACCTGCCGTGGTCCCCTCTCTCATTCTTGAGAGAGGGGGAGACCAAGACCTTTGGAGAAACGTCCTCTCAGGGGAGCTGAGGGCTCCCCTGAACCCCAACACTCCTTTGTGAACGGTTTAGCACTGTCCCCTTCGTGATGATGTGAGAAACAAACTCACCTGTCCAAACCCAAAGAATGGACTCAGACACCTGGAGAATGGCGAGAACGTGAGACTTTTAATGACGGTTTTGCAAGGTCAGGTGTCTGATGCACAGGCACACCCCGCACAGTTTCAGCAGGCAACTTACTCCCCAGGGCGCAGGCCCCTCCTCCGGTTCCTCATAGGCTGAGTGCTAGGGGGTTCTAATCTTCCCAGATGTTGCCTATTGATTGTCAGGCAGGGGCTTTAGGTGTTTTATTTTTTAGGGTTGTTCTGCTGCATCTTGTCACGCTCACAGTGCGTTGCAATCCTAGTGAGCTCAGGGGCTCCTCAAGTATTTGACTTGTGACCTAAGTACCTGGGCAGGCTGATGAGAACAGACAAAGCGAGCTATTTTGCAGGCTGGTAAACTTCCATCTTTTTTTTTTTTTTTTGAGATAGAGTCTTGTTCTGTTGCCCAGGCTAGAGTGCAGTGGCGTGATCTCGGCTCACTGCAACCTCTGCCTCCTGGGTTCAAGTGATTCTCCTGCCTCACCCTCCTGAGTAGCTGGGATTACAGGCACGCGCCACCATGCCCAGCATATTTTTTTGTATTTTTAGTAGAGACGGGGTTTCACCATTTTGGCCAGGTTGGTCTCGAACTCCTGACCTCGTGATCTGCCCGCCTCAGCCTCCTAAAGTGCTGGGATTACAGGTGTGAGCCACTGCACCCGTCCTGTAAACTTTCCTCTTAAACTACACTTCTTCAGTTCAGGTGAGGGCAACCAAGGGGGTTGGGGGGCTGACAAGCGGGCCTCCACTATCCGAGCAGGGGCCTAGTATATACTGTTTTTTTCTGTAGTTTGCTGATCTAAGCCAATTTAAGGCACTTTGTCTTGGAAATGGGCCACCGTATACATGATTTCCTCCGATGAGTGAGTTCTTGCTCAGGTAGTCTTGGAAACGGGGCCACCGTATACATTATTTCCTCCGATGAGTGAGTTCTTGCTCAGGTAGTTCACTGGCGATCTCATTGTTTAAATGTATGGGGCCCGTCACCCCTCGATCTCTGGCTCTGTCTCCCACCCTGTGACATGCTGGCTCCCTGTCACCTGTCACCATGATCAGAGGCTTCCTGAGGCTTCACCAGAAGCAGATGCTGGCACCATCTGCTTCACGAGGCAAAATGAAACCTCTTTTCTTTATAAATTACCCAGCCTCAGGTATTACTTTATAGCAATGCAAGAACGGCCTGATAGAGGAGCCTACCATGGCAAACAGCAGTGTGGGAACTACCCACTAACATACTTGCCAAGCTAATCTCCTCCTTTCTGTCAAGAGGTTTAAATGTTCAGAAACAAAAACTCAACCTTCAGAAACGACAAGTCAAACCCATTTAAGATGCTGCAGGCAGAGCTCCGCTGCCCACACAGGGCTGCCAGAGTGCATGTGTGATAAACAATGGGGTATTATTTATTTTAGTGTAAGTATGTCTCATGCAATATTTGAACATACTTATATGTTAAAAAAAAAATGATTGTGTACCTGAGATTCCAGTGTAACTATGCGCCCCGTCACTTTTAGTTGTGAAATCTTGGCCCCCTTAAACCTTGGTCACCTCCTCCAGGATTTTTCTCCTGACTCCCATGTCCTGCATTTGCTTTGCTCTGGGGGAGCTCTGCAGACGGCCAAACGACCTTTCAGTGGTGTGGCTCTGAAAGCCTCCTGCATTTGGTTCAGAGCTTACTAAGACAAGCCATTTCCACCGTGATGAAGAGCACACACGCACAGCCATGTCCCAGAATCAACGGCGTCTCAATGACAAAATGGGAAGCGTTCTCACGTATTCCACCACTGGGAGTCCAATATGAAGCATCAACACCCTTCTGGGTCATTATGGTTCATTTTCACTTTGAAAAGCACATGCTCCCCCAGTGCTCTGGCCGCCGCGCCCGCCTCTGGCCCTCCTGTCCTCACACTCATGCACAGTCAAGGTCCATTATGCACCAACTCTGTCCGGGCAGGGAGCTGCAGGGGACAGTCATTTTCCAAAGAGGAAACACATTTGCTTAGCAAGTCCAGGCCTGCTGGTCTCCCCCACCCAGGCAGACACAGAAGCTTCTTGCTACTTGTAATGCATCACCCAGGGAGGCCGAAGGAGACTATTTCGGGAACTGTACTTCCCAGCACAAGCTCTACCTCCAAAATGCAGCAGGCAGAGGACAGAGTCTGGTGGCTGCCGCATGGCTACCTATAACCAACAGGATACCCAGGACCGAGGTGTATGTGAATCGGCAGCTACCCGCGTGTGCTTGTGTGCTCTCTCTGGAAACCGCAGCACTGGCAACTCAACTAGGAATTCAAAACTGTGATTTTAGACATCTGTGGAACAGGTATCAGGAGCTTTCAGAAATCATCTCCATCCCCTGGCACTCCCTGGGGATGCATCTCCTGTGCTTTGCTGGTGCTGCGGTCTTTAAAGAGAAGGGCGACTTGAGTTAATTGCCATAGTGACTGTCACTGTTTACTGGGCTCCGTGATGCTGCTTTCTCAGGATTAGTCATAAAATATGTGGACGGCCATTCCAAAGATGAGTCCTTACTATGGTTGATTTTAAAAGCACTTCTGGGGAAGCCAAGGAACCGAGCTGCTGCAGGGCTGCGGATGTTTTTGGACCAAGCGCAACGGTCCTTTCATGTCTGTGTTCCTCCCTCCATGACTGATTCACTCCAGTGACACTGGCTGCACATTCCCTGTGTGCTGAGGCTTCTGTGTGGGGGGCGGGGGCTCTGCAGTGATGGAGGATGAGATGGGGAAGCCCAGGTCCTGCCGGTCACAGCCCGGTGAGGAGTGCACCTGAGACAGAGTTGGAGCCTGCATGACGTGGAAACGGTCAGCTCCACGGTGAGCACGCCCCAGGGAGCTGCACAGACAGCAGGCGGCAGGTGGAGGGGATGCGGGGTGGGGGGCCCGTTCCAACTCCACCTGACCACAGACCGATAGTCCATCTCTCCCCGGCTTTTGCCCCAATCCTGGTCCCCCTCCCTGTGCCCCCCACCCCCCCCCACATGATGACACCTACCAGCAGCCCAGGCTGGGGATGCCACTCTTTAGCCGGGCTGAGCACCTGCCTCAGCCTCACTGGGCCACTGTCATAGGAAGAAGGAAAGGGTGGTATCGGAAAGGCCACCGTCACGGTCTGCTGTGCCCGGGGGTTCACACTCTCGGGGGATGGTCTGTCTATGCTTAGGTCAAAATTCTAGCACTCGCCTTGCGTCCTCTTCTCCTGCCACCTTTACTGATCCTCAGCAAGTTCTCTTACCTCTACTTTGAAAGCGTAGACGCGTCTGTGCACGTTTCTTGAGCTGCGCACAGTGGCCCTCGCCCTGGTCACTGGTGACTCTCTCCTGGGCTTCTGTAGTAACCTCCCAAGGGGTCTCCTCACATGTCCCTTCCCTGTTGATACTGTCTTCTCAGAATGGCCAGAGTCATGTTTTGTTTTCTTGTGTGTGTTTTTTTGAGACAGGGTCTCACTCTGTGGCCCAGGCTGGAGTGCAGTGATGCATTCTCGGCTCACTGCAACCTCTGTCTCCCGGGTTCAAGGGTTTTTCCCACCTCAGCCTCCCCAGTAGCTGAAACTACAGGCATGAGCCACCACGCCCGGCTAATGTTTGTATTTTTAGTAGAGATGGGTCTCACCATGTTGGCCAGGCTGGTCTTGAACTCCTGACCTCAGATGATCTGCCTGCCTCGTCCTCCCAAAGTGCTGGAATTACAGGCGTGAGCCACCCTTCCCGGCCCAGAGTGATCCTTTAACTGTATATACCAGATCATGTCCCAACTTTACTGAAAACTCTCCAGTGGCATAAAATCCAGACCCCTCACCTGGACTTACAGACGCTGCAGTCTTCAGTGTGCTGCCCCTTGCCACAGGCTCCAGTGATGGTCCTTTCTTCTCTTCCACAGACACACCACGCCCACCCCTACCTCACAGCCTGGCCCCAGCTGTTCCCTCCACCTGGGATGCCCTTCCCTGGCTCCTTCTTGTCACGTAGGTCTAAGCTGAAGACCACGACCTCCAAGAAGAGACCTCACTCTGCACCTGCCATTGCTTTAGTTTCCTTACCCGTCTTCCTGTTCTCCTCCTTGCCCTCCTGGAGCCTGTGTGTCTTGTGCGTGCTCCATCCCAACTCCTACAGCGCTGTCCAGCAAGGAACAGGTACTCAGTGGGCAGACGTGTGTGGCAAGCCGAGGCGGGAGCACAGAGGAGCCGGGATGGGGTGGCTCCTAGGCTGACCCCCCACAGGTGGGAGGAGATGGGCAGGTGACGAGTCGAGGAGGACATCTCTGGGGCCTCTGGAGGGACCAGCCCCACTGCCTTGATCTTGAGCGGCAGCCCCAGAACCGTAGAGCGTAAATGCTTGTGGGGCTTTGTGACTGCAGCCGGGGCTGACTCACACACTGATATTGAGGCACAAGGGGGCCGGGGAGTGGGGGAGAGAGAGAGAACCCCACCACCTTTTTCCAGCCAAGCTTCCAGAAGAGCCGTCCGGCTCCCATTTCACTTCCTCACTTCCCAGCCCTGCCGTCAGGGACCTGCTCTCCCGGAAGGCCTGACCCCATGCCCCAGTCACGCTCCGCTTGCCCCGTTCCTGGGGTCTGTTGTGAGTTCCATCCGTTCTTCCACCTGCTCCAATGCTGTTGTTCCTGGGCTCTCCTCACCTGGGGGAAGGGTCCTCGCCCCACCCACAGGCTGGGACTCAGGAAACCCCATCTGCAGCCACATTCTCATGGCCAACGCCACGGTCCCCCCTTCCCTGAGGCCCCTGACACTGCTGCTCACACCCAGGCCTGCCACGTCCTCCTCCCGATGTCCCCGCACCCTGCAGCAGGCTCAGGTTCAGGGACAGCATCCTCATCTCCCTGAGCACCCACAGTGGAACCCCAAGGCCGCTCCGTGCTCCTCTCCCACCCAGAACCCAGTCCACCGCCAACCCCTCTGACCTACAGGCTCCCTCTGCAGGCTGGTGTTCAAATTCACGTCCTGACCCAGAGCCCAAGGCCCACACCTGCTCCAGCCTGTAAGGCTGCCCCCTCCCTCGTCCCCTGCCTTCCTTGGGTTCTGCCGGCCAACAGCCAGGGTTTTGGTGGAGCCCTGAGTTTGAACACTGCCACTCAGGGTTGGGTGGCCTTTGACAAGTACCTGAAGCTCCCTAAGTCTCGGTCTCCCCTTCTGGAAAGTGGGGGCTAGAAATACAGCCTCCTCGGCAGGGCGATTGTGTTATACCAGACACAGACTGCACATCACTGTTCTGGTCACTGTGAACTGGTGAAAGCTGCTTCCCCCTCCTCCTTCTCTTCCCCTCCCCTCCTTCCCACACCTCTTCCTCCCTGTTCCTCCTCTGCAATCCTTTCCTCTCCCCTGTCTGCAGCCCCTCATCGCCTGGCTCACTCTGTGTAGATCTGCAGATGCCCCAGTCCTGTGCTGGGCTACAGTACAGTGGGCACATTTCCTCCAGGAAGCCATGCTCTGCCCCTGACTGGGATGAAGGAGCCCCTGCCCACCCATCCGAGAGGCCAAACCTGCTCCTGTTCCCCCATCTGAGTGTCCCTTGTGTTCCCCAGGTCCCTGTATGGGAGTCCAGCCATTTCCAGAGACCCCATGGAGGCTGGAGCCTCTGTTCTCCGCCTAAAGGGTCTGTGTTGTTTTTCCAACAAGGAGGCTAGGGCTGAAGCATCCAACGGACGGGGCAGCGGGCCCAGCACCTGCTGACACACAGCCCTCCACAGAGTGTTTGGGGACGTGGGTTTAGAGAAGGGAATGAGGTGGCCCTGAGCTGTTTACTTTGAAAAATTAACTGCAGAAACTGCTGAGAGTCACTGTGGTGTGAGTGGACGGATACTTCTGCTGTTCTGGGAGAAGGAAGTTGCTGGGGTGGGGGGGGTTCTCCAGACAGCGTTCCCGACCTTGCTCCCACCTGTCGGCGCCTGGCACTGAGGGGAGCAAGTGCTGCTCCTGGTTACCCCAGGGTGGCCTGTGAACAGCAGCATCTCATCACGGGGAGTGCTGGTCAGAAAGGCCGAATCCCCAGGTCTGCCCCAGGTGGATGCACTATGCCTGGAGCAGGTGGGCCTCGTAACACAGCAGGAAAGCAGACTGTGCTATTGCTTCAGTGACCAGCAGTATTCAGAAGGGCCGGAACACGGGGTGTGCACGGCAGAGCCGTGGGAGGAAAGGTGAATGTGTGAGTGTGTGTGTGGATAAAGCCCAGCTCCTGCCCTTGGGGAGCTCATAGGTTAATTGGTTCATAACCACGACTGACAGGATTTCCCGCTACCAGCCTGTGGCCCAGCAAGTTCGCTACTCAAGGTATGATATGAGGTCAGCAGTGGCCCCTGTGAGTTTATTAGGAACGAAAAGTCCTGGGCCTAACCCCAGACTGGCAAATCGGCTGTTGGGCCCAGGAATCTGGATTTTAACAGGCGTTCCTGGTGACTTTTATGTACACTCAAGTTTGTGAAGCTCGGGCTTCAAGCCGTGTGGGATCCATGATCCTCACATAGCAAGAAGTGCACGGTGAACGGCTGGGAAAGGATGGCGAGGCGGCCTGCCTTCCAGTGGTCTACTCGGCCAGCAAGTGTGCGGGTTTTCTGGCCGGCAGGTTTCCCGACAGCTGTTCTATCTGGAGCACTGACGCTCATCCCGGAAAGGAAGTAGGGGGCGCTCGCTGGCCGAGCCTGTCCTTTTTAAGCCACTTTCCCAGAAGCTTCATCCTGTAACCTCCGGTCACATTGCGGGGTTCTTAACTGTGCCGCAGGCTGGGGGATGCAGCTCTTTACCCGGGCTGAGCACCTGCCTCAGCCTCACCCGGCCACTGTCACAGGAAGAAGGAAAGGGTGGCATCAGGGAAGCCACTGTCATGGTCTGCTGTGCCCTGGGGGTAGCTCTTAGTGCTGCCTGCCAGATTGTCTCGTTTTTCTTTCTGCTGGAACATGGCAGGATTGCCTGTTGTGTCTCCTTTGCAGGGGGTAGTGAACATGGTACAAGCTCCTCCCCCATGGATTGCGGGGGAGAAGTAGGCAAAGCATTTAAAAGGCTGCCATGTGACTCCAAGAGCACTCTCCCTTTGCACGACAGCAGAGGAGCTTAAGCATACAGCTGCTCCCTACACCCTGACCCTGAGGGACGTCTCTGCATAGAGCCTCCCTATTCCCTGTCCCTGCTGCCTGGGGACCTGCGATGGACGTGTGGTCTCAGCAAGAAATGATCTGCTGTGGTTTTAAACCACTGGGATATGGGGGATGTTTGTTACTTCAGCATAACCTTGATCATCCTGACTGAAACAACAAATATCGTAGTCCTATAAAATAACTTTTAACAAATTATTTCTTGTTCATAATCTGCTCATCAAATTCTTGTCCATTCTTCAAGACTCATTTCCTCCTCTGGGAAGTCTATCCTAACTTTCTCTAGCTGAACTGACCTTGGGTTTCCACTCTTCTTTGCGTGGTGCCTCTGCAGAGTAGTGGCTTCCTAGATTGTTAGTTGTCTATATCTGTGTACAAAACTCCCCTCCCCAAACTGAGTTTCTTAAAGGGAAGGTCATGTTTATCTCCGTATCCTAGCTCCAGAACAGTGCCAAGCACATATTAGGCCTTCGAGAGAGACTTGCCGGATTGAACTGGAGAGACACAGCTAGGCAGGTGCATAAACCTGCAGGCTTTTCTTGTCCATATGATTTTGCTCATTCTCTTCTTTACTTGTAGTGTTTTATTTTGCTTTTTGAATCCCCATCTTTCTATTTATATCATAAATTATATTTAATTCACCTATAAGGGAGCTGACTCTTGTAGGAAAAGTGATTGATCAACCAATAAATGTTTTTTAAGAAACTACTATGTGCCAGATACCTTTCTAAATTCTATATATACAGTGATGGATGAAATAGACAAAAGTATGTTCATTCCAACAGACAAGATAGCAATAAAAATACATTAAGATGAAATATATATATAATGTCAGCTGATGGCAAATGCTCTGTGGAAAGTAAATCAGTGGAAGGAGTCAGAGAGTGACGGGAGATGCCGCTTTTAAAGGGAGGTATAGAAAAGTTTCTTTGAGTAGGTGACATTTGAGCTGACTCCTGAAGAAAATGAGGAAAGTCACCATGCACATAACTGCAGGAAGAGCATGTCCCGTAGAGGGAACAGAAAATGCAAAACCCCCGCAGTGGGAAGGACAGGCAGGCCAGTGTGACTGAATGCAGTGAGTGAAAGGAAGAACAGAGATGAGACTGGAGAGGCAGCTGGGGTAGGATCTCTTAGGGTCCTAAAAGCATGGCTGAGCAGTTTGAACTTTACTGTAAGCTCAGTGGGAAGCCAGGATGGTTTTAAGCAGGGCAGAGACAAAATCCAACTTGTGCTTTAAAAAGATCATACTGGCCAATAGTTGAAGCATAGCTGGGTTGTGAGGACACTCGTTAGGAAGCCATTGAGCGTCCCACGTGAACATTGATGGTGTCCAGGTGAAAGTGGACGGTGGCTTGGACAGAGGGTGTCAGGATTCCTCAGTGCCTCTAGAACAGGTGGGGCTTTGACCCCTCCTTTGAACTGGCTGTAGCATCTGTTTAGTTCCCCTATTCATTCATGAATTGAGTAGCATCTCAGGTGCTCATTTCATGTTTCAAGGGGAGTCTTGATTTTGCCTTTTGGACACACTCTTCTTTTGCGCTTCTCCTTGTGGGGGAAGAATAGTTCTGAAGGCATGGGAAGTGTGAACCCCACGCTGTATTTTGGACACGTCTGGTTCTAGATGCCCTTTAGACACTGAAAGTTCTTTCCAGGAGATGAGATTCACTAGTCTGGCATCGTGGTGGTGGATGGGGCTGAGCATGTAAGCTTGAGAGTTCTTAACATGTTGGTGATCGTTAATTCAGCAGGCTGGACTGGATCACCTGGAAAAGCTGGTAGATAGATCAGCACTGAGACCTGAGCACAAGACTGAGGACTTCATCTAAATTGTGAAGAGGGAGAGTTAGCAAAGAAGGAGAAGGAACGGCTTGGAAGGTAGGCACAGGGAGAGGCACAAAAGAAGAGTGTGTCCAAAAGGCAAAATCGAGACTCTCCTTGAAACATGAAAGAGCACTTCAGACGCTATTTAACTCATGAATGAATGAGGGAACTAATCAGATCTTACAATCAGTTCAAAGGAGGGGCCAAAGCCCCACCCATTCTAGAAGCATTAGGAATCCTGAATCAAATTTACCAACATGCATGGCGGGTCTACCAGAGGCCAGTAACCAGTTCCACTCCAGGAGACACAGCTAATTTGCATTTCTAGAAACAAAAGTTATTTGCACTGTTCTCAGTTTTCCACAGTTTTTCTCAATTTTTAAAGCAGCCCAATGAAAGTTAGAAAGAGCCCAGAGGGTGTACTAGACAGGATGCTTAGTAAAGTTTGCTTGGTTTTTTTCTTCCCACTTTAAAGTCTTTTCTCAATTCTTCCGGACACAGGGACTACGGCGTCTTAGAACTCACAGGAATGAAGTCTTTCCAGAAGGAGGAGAGATCAGCTGCGTCAAAAGCTGTGGTGAAAGGAAGATGAGAATGCCCTCAGGGATTTGCCAGCCTGGCGGTCACTGGTGACATTGACAAGGGTAGTTTTGGTGGATTGGGGGAAGAACCTGAGCTTGGATGGGGTTCAGGAGAGACTGGGAGGTGGAATAGCAGAGACAGAATGGACACCTTTGGGGAGTTCAACCACAAAATCCTCTGAGAGAGGCCAAGAAGGAACACCCTCACTCTGTCGCCCAGGCTGGAGTGCAGTGGTGCGATCTCAGCTCACAGCAACCTCTGGCTCACAGTTCAAGTGATTCTTCTGCCTCAGCTTCCCAAGTAGCTGGGACTATAGGCGCGCACCACCATGCCCGGCTAATTTTTGTATTTTTAGTAGAGACGGGGTTTCACCATATTGGCCAGGCTGGTCTCGAACTCCTGACCTCATGATCTACCCGCCTGGTCTCCCAAAGTGCTGGGGATTACAGGTGTGAGCCACTGCTCCCAGCCAAAGTAGGTTCTTAACACAGCCCATCAGGCCACCTCCAGGGACTCGCTCCTTCCCTTGAAAATGCCAATCTAAGCCATCATGAGCCACCTGTCCCATAGGAGAGCATTAAAGCAAAAACCATAATTACCAAAGGAGAAAGAATTATAGGCAGCACAAACAGCATAAACACCATCACTCTTCCCAAGTGTGCATTTTCTGAACCCGGGATATTGGGGCCACCAAAAGGCTGCAACCATTTTTCCAGGTTCCAGGTCAGGGTTTTTCTCCTCTCCCAACTCCTCTCTGCCTCTATCCTCCAGCTCCCAGGTGCCCTTCTTTCCCCACTCTCCCCTCCTTCCCCAGAGCTGCTCAGCGCTGGCTCAGAACCAGCGGCTGAGAAGAGGGCTGACAGCTATTCCAAGGCGCAGCAGGAATCCCACCCCTGCAGTCAGGCTCCAGAGCCTCTGCTCATTTAGCTGCATCGGTGCTGCTGTGCCCGAGTCTTCGCCGAGAGAAAACGTGTGGTAAACACCTGCCTGCTTCCCCAGGTGAAGCACTGTGCTGTGTGTATGTGTGATTTTGTGAGCTTGTCTCAGATCAGTATCCGATCATACTGAGGGGGTTACCTTTGGGGGAAAACAGAGAAGCCGAGGGAACAGAGAGAGCAAGAGAAAGTGAGGAAGGGGCGTGGAAGGCCAGGGGCGGGGCAGGGGCGGGGCAGGGCGGGGACTGGGGCGGGGAGGGGGCGGGGAGGGGGCGGGGCTGGGCGGGGCGGGGCTGGGCGGGGCTGGGCGGGGCTGGGCGGGGCGGGGCTGGGCGGGGCTGGGCGGGGCTGGGGCGGGGCTGGGCTGGGCGGGGCTGGGGCGGGGCGGGCGGGCGGGGCGGGGCGGGGTGATGCGGGAGGGGCTCTGCCTCCAGCCGCCCCTCCCAGCGCTCCCGGCTTTGCAGAGTCCCTCTCACTGAAGCCTTCTCATAGCAGATACTGCGGGAGCTGGGCTTTTTCCCACTTCACAGAGGCAGCTGAGGTTCTGGGAGTTGGGTGAGGTCCTGAGCTGGGAGTGAGCCCCCCGTGCTGGGTGACGACACAGTCCTATCCTCGGCCTCCCCAGCAGCTGTCAACCTGGTGGAGTTGCCTTTGAAGTTGGAGCAGTGTTGGATTTTCAGGAAAAGCAAAACTAGAGGCGAACGGGAAATCAAAGAGTGTGTTTTTGTTTTTGTGTTTTTAGAGGAGCCGACAGCATTGGCCAGGGACTGTGCCCTCCGGGAAAACCCTGCCGTGGGGGCTGCAGGTATTTGGCCATCGTTAAGCAGGGGCCTTGCCGGGGGTGGGGGGGGGGGGGGCAGGGGCAGCCTGAGGCTGGGATCCTCCTTGTTCGGCTGCACATCCTCCGAGGCTCAGGCTGTGGCCCCCGCTCCCTCCCACAGTGAGTCGGGACTGGTTGGAAACAGGGCCGGTCATTCAGAAGGGTCTCCACTGGTTTCCTGGCTCGGGGGATGACGGGGCCAGCCCGAGAGAGGCCAAGGGGTACAGCGAGCCCAGGTGGGCGGGCCAGAGCCAACACTGAGGGTACAAGAGAGGGGGCTGCACAAAGGGGGTGAATCTCCAGGACGTCTCTCTCCTGCACGGGGACCCAGAGTCACCCTGTGTGATGTGCACACACACAAGTTACGTGGCTCCTAGCAGCCGGTGAAGTGTTGGGTGGAACGCACACAAGAGCCAGGCTCATGTGAGGCTTGTTGCCTCCTGATGGGAAGCCTCGGGATGTGGCTGGAGCGCCTTTATGCCCAGCTCTAACCACCAAATATACCCTGTTTGCCACCAGGGACTGGCCGGCTATCACAGCAGGTGTGTCCATGGGTCAAGTGGCTGGACCGCAGCTAAGATGGAGACAGAAGCATGAACCCAAATCTCCAGCCACTCCTGGGTCTCACGATTCTCTGGTGTTCTTTGAAAGCTTAAAGAAAAAAGATGGGGATTTTAAAATGGCATGTCCTTGTGATGATATCTGGGCTTTTCCAGAGATGCTGCTGTAAGCATTGTAATCCCTGTCACACTTTTTTTTTTTTTTTGAGACAGAGTCTCACTCTGTCGCCCAGGCTGGAGTGCAATGGCGTGATCTAGGCTCACTGCAGCCTCCGCCTCCCGGGTTCAAGCGATTCTCCTGCCTCAGTCTCCTGGTACCTGGCATTACAGGCATAAGCCACCATACCTAACTAATTTTTGTGTTTTTAGTAGAGACAGGGTTTCATCATGTTGGCCAGGCTAGTCTCGAACTCCTGATCTCAGGCGATCCGCCCACCTCGGCCTCCCAAAGTGTTGGGATTACAGGCATGAGCCACCCTGCCTGGCCCTCCGTCACACTTTCTTAGACATCGTCACTGTCTGCCTTTGCAGGAGGCAAAGCCTTGTTCTTTTTACTTCTTCCTTATTCCTTTGTAAATCAAAGTAGGGTGTGTGTGTTTGTGTGTGTGTTTGTCTGCCTGTGTGTCTGTGTGTGTGTCTATCTATGTCTGTCTGTGTGTGTCTGTGTCTGTGTGTGTCTGTGTGTGTATCTATGTCTGTGTCTGTGTGTGTGTCTGTGTGTATCTATGTCTGTGTGTGTCTGTGTGTGTGTGTCTGTGTGTGTGTGTGTGTGTGTGCATGTTCATGCCACATAGTGCCAAAGGGTTTGTAAGGATAAATAGCAGCCCCCACATGTACCCCATGCAGCTTCTTTAATTTTTAAGTCTTTAAGGATTTATTTTATCTGTGTGTTTAAACAATATGTTGCTTTCGTTGCAATCTCTTGATTGACCAATTTTAGGCATTTCTTCAGAATGGTAAATATTTACATCTCTTTAAATCAGCGTCTTGGCTGGCAACAGTGGCTCATGCCTGTAATCTCAGCACTTTGGGAGGCCGAGGCAGAAGGATTGCTTGAATCTAGGAGTCCGAGACCAGCCTGGGCAATATGGGGAAACCCAATCTCTACCAAAAAAAAAAAACAAAGGCCAGGTGCAGTGGCTTACCCCTGTAATCCCAGCACCGAGTGAAGCTGAGGCAGGTGAATCACCTGAAGTCAGGAGTTTGAGATCAGCCTGGTCAACATGGTAAAACCCTGTCTCTACTAAAAATACAACAATTAGCTGGGCGTGGTGGTGGGTGCCTGTAATCCCAGTTACTTGGGAGGCTGAGGCGGGAGATTCATTTGAACCTGGGAGGTAGAGGTTGCAGTGAGCTGAGATTGCGCCACTGCACTCCAGCCTGGGCGACAGGGCAAGACTCCATCTCAAAAAACAATACAAAAATTAGCTGGTTGTAGTGGTGTGCACCTGTAGTCCCAGCTACTCTGGAGGCTGAGGTGGGAGGTTCATCTGAGCCTGGGGAGGTCAAGGCTGTAGTGAGCTGTGTTTGTGCCACAGCACTCCAGTCCGGGCAACAGAATGAGATTCCATCTCAGAAAACAAAATAAATAAAATAAATCAGCATCTCTTCCTCCCATTCTCTCAAAGCAGCAGCAGCCCACATTTTGGACAAACCGTGAGTCAGGAGTTGTGTTATTGCAACTAGGTAAATTGTTTATTTTGAGTCAAATATGATTAAGGTTATTTCTCCCCTTATACACATTTTTGTTTTTTCTGGAATTAATACTTGCCAAAAAAACAAAACAAAACAAAACAAAACTACGTTACTTAGCTTTCTTTTCATGTCTACCCATGGCTAAGTTTTCCCACAGCTCTAGCAGCCTAGAGGTCAATTTTCCCCAGGGTCAAACCCGTCAGGTCCCCCTTGGTTCCGTTTTCCCTGCAGCCCCTCTTCAGGGACTCCCGCCACCCATTTGCTTCCTTCTGGATCTTTGCTCTCTGGGCCTAAGAGCTGGGCCTGCAGATGGGGCAGGAAGAGAGGTCTGCAGTGTTGGGGGGTCCTGTTCCGTATGCACATCCTGCAGGCACTATTTTCACTTTTGCAGTATTTTTGTCCATAGACCAAGCTCAACGCTGGCACAAATAAGTAACTTTCTGAGTAACGCGGGACTGACATGGTCACGGTGTCCTCCGACCACCACTCCTGACCACCGCTCACCCTGCAGCATGCACTGGCCTCCTTCTCCTCTCTGCCTTTGCCCAGGCTGCACCCCGCCTGGCTTGCCCTCCTTATTAGTCTGTTTTCATGCTGCTGATAAAGACATACCCAAGACTGGGTAATTTATAAAGAAAAAGAGGTTTAATGGACTCACAACTCCACATGGCTGGAGAGGCCTCACAGTCATGGCAGAAGGCGAAAGGCATGTCTTACATGGTGGCAGGCAAGAGAAAGAATGAGAACTAAACAAAAGGGGTTTCCTGTCATAAAACCACCAGATCTTGTGAGATGCATTCACTACCATGAGAACAGTACAGGGGAAACAGCCCCCATGATTCAATTATCTCCAGCTGGGTTCCCCCCAACAACGTGTGGAAATTATGGGAGCTACAGTTCAAGATGAGATTTTCGTGGGGACACAGCCAAACCCTATCACCCTCTGGCCCTTGCTCACTGAGGTCTCAGGTTCCCTCACCTCAGAGGTGAGTTTTCGTTCCTTTTCTGTGTCTGCCAGGCTCTTTCTTTCCTTCTTTCATTTTTATTTTTAGGACAGGGTCTCACTCTGCCACCCAGGTTGGAGTGCAGTGGTACGACCGTGACTCACTGCATCCTCAACCTTGTGGGTGCACGTGATCCTCCCGCCTCAGCCTCCCAAGTAGCTGGGACTACAGGCACACGCCAACATGTCTGGCTAATTTTTTGTAGAGACAGGGTTTCACTATGTTGCCCAGGCTGGTCTCAAACTCCTGGCCTCAAGCGATTCCAGTACCTTGGTCTCCCAAAGTGCTGGGATTACAGGCATGAGCCACCACACCTGGGCCAGGATCTTTCTTTCGAGCTGCTGCCTTCCTGTTTGTTTTTCCCACCTCTGCACGTGGCTTGATATAGCTGTACAACTGTTTCCCCCTCCTGGAATGTGAACTGCCAGGAACCCATGCAACCTGCATCCCAATTCTTTGCCCAGAGCCCATATTGGATAAACACTTCATGAATAAAGATAGACGTCCTTCCAGTGTGCCATGTGCGTGATCTTCAGAACCAGCCTGTACCAAAGAACCTCCTTATGTGTGTAGATTTTGGCAAATATCTTTCACTTGGCCATTTTTCACCCTGTGTCCATTTAGCCTTGGTCAAAACCAAGTCTCCCAGGAAAAGTCTGCAATGAAGAAAAACAATTGCAAAACCATCTTGAGTCATAGAACTGGTAAACCATCCGGGTTTTTCTGGATATTTACTGCTTCTCTTAAGCAAGAGACTTTGCCAGGGTTTGGGGCATTATTGATTAAGCATTGGTAGAAACGTAGCTCGCTTCAGTCATTCCTACCAGAATTTTCCCAAACTGCCTCTTCTTTTCCTGCTGGCAATTATACGGGCTGCCCCGTCAGACGAGGGCACAGGACTCCCTCTCCCTCAGACTAATAAAGGCCTGCTTTGCAAGGCAGGTAAACAGGGCCATCTTTTGCAACTTTGCCAGTCTGTTCTGCCCAAGGCTGCTGGTAGCTTCTGTTGTTAAAGACAGTTTAGCCAAGTTTTTCTTTTTCCCCTTCAAAGATTTGAGCTTAAAAAAAGATTCCATGATGGAAATGTCTTAGTGCCCCACCCGCTCTCTAAATGAGGTTTTGGACTGTAGAATTGGGGCCTTTCCGTTTCTGACGTCCCCCATTTCCCAAAATAGGCCATGTGTGAGCTGACTCACTGGCCCAGATCACCCGCCTGGGCCCCTGGGTCTGTGACGGCGCCTGCCAGCATCCTCCACCTGACCAACATATTGTCCAAATCCATGCAAGGGGGCCTGGGAGCCTTCAGCGTTCACCAGGTTCCATGGGGCCAGACTCAAGTTTAACGACCTCCTCCCAGAATCCTCGAAGGAAACTGGTTGGCTTCTCCCCTTGAGTCATTGAATAAAACACAAATGCAAAATTTTTTTTTTTTTTTAATTTTACTTTAAGTTCTGGGATACATGTGCTGAACATGCAGGTTTGTTATGTAGGTATACACGGGCCATGGTGGTTTGCTGCATCCATCACCCCGCCATCTACATTAGGTATTTCTCTTAATTCTATCCCTCCCCTTGCCCCCACCCCCCGACAGGCCCCAGTGTGTGATGTTTCCCTCCCCTGTGTCCACGTGTTCTCATTGTTCAGCTCCCACCTATGACTGAGAACATGTGGTGTGGGTTTTCTGTTCTTGTGTTAGTTTGCTGTGAATGATAGTTTCCAGCTTCATCCATGTCCCTGCAGAGGACATGAACTTGTCCTTTTTTACGGCTGCATAGTATTCCATGGTGTATATGTGCCACATTTTCTTTATCCAGTCTATCATTGATGGGCATTTGGGTTGGTTCCAAGTCTTGGCTACCATGAACAGTGCCACAATAAACATACGTGTGCATGTGTCTTTATAAAAGAATTTTCTTATAAATTTATAAGTATGCTCAGAAAAATATAAAGTGCCTTCTTTGCTAGTGTTCAACGCATCATGAGAAATGTCCACCTCCCAGAACACTTCATTTCCTTCACTGGAGGCTCCCAGCCACCTCTCCCAAGATGGCGCAGCTGCCTTGGGAACCAGAGTGGCCTGTTGCCACAGGCAGCAAGTGGTGCTGGAATGGCCACACAGGGGATGTGATAAGGGGTTCCAAGTCTTGGCTGCAGGCTCAGATTGAATGATCCCTAAGTCCCCTTCCAGCCATGCTGAGAACTCAAAGGGTCAAAGGTGAGCGTTTGCCCAGTCTCCGTTACAGCCCAGTCCATGCCTGGATACCCTGATGTTGGCAGCTGGGTATTACGGACAGACACTGTGCATTTTCTTCCTCCTCAGCCCCTGCACCCCACCCTCAAGTGAACAGGGGTCAAAGGATGGACAACTCCATTCAATGACTTTAGGACGTACCGAGCACTGACCCACAAAAACAGGAGTGAGATGGACAGCAGGCCCTGGACCAACCCATGGAGGGAAGTGGGGGTTGCCTGTGGGGAGGTTTCAAAGCACTCCCTGCCTCCTAGGAGCTTTCAGTGTCATGGGGAGACATAGGTTTTTCTGCATCTTGGGCAGAGGGTAGCAAGTATTTTAAGAAGACCAACCAAAGGCCAAAGGGAACATTTACCAGTCCCAGCCTACTTCATTTTCCGCCCATCCTAGCCAGTACACAACACATTCGTATTTATTTTATCTATTTGGCGATTACCGTTTTCTGCACCCCACACTGGGATGCTCATGTGCACAGGAGCTGAGATGGTTTTTGTTCCCCAGTACCTGAGGGAAGTTCTCAACGTGATTTGCTGAATAGACAGGCAGGTGGATGAGTGGATAAACCCTGTTTACTAAATCAAAAGATGCCATTAAGCATATAAAAGTAGGTTGGGTGTGGTGGCTCAATATGTAATCCTAGTACTTTGGGAGGCCAAGGTGGGAGGATCACTTGAGTTCAGGAGTTCAAGACCAGCCTGGGCAACATAGTGAGACCCTGTCTGAAAGAGAGAAAGAAAGAAAGAGAAAGAAAGAAAGGAAGAAAGAAAGAGAAAGAAAGAAAGGAAGGAAGAAGAAAGAAAAAGAAAGAAAGAAAGGAAGAAAAAAGACAGAAAAAGAAATGAGAAAGGAAGGAAGAAAAAGAAAAAGAAGGAAAAGGAAGGAAGGAAGGAAAGAAAGGAAAGAGAAAATAAATGAAATGAAAGATAAGAAAAGAAAGAAAAAGAAAGAAGGAGGAAGAAGGAGAAAGGAGAGAGGGAAAGAAAAAAGGAAAGAAAAGAAAGAGAGAAAAAAAAGAGAGAAAGTCACAGACTGGGAGAAAATATTCACAAAATATGGATCTGACCATGGACTTTGTCGAGCCTATACAAAGTACTCCTTCAACTCAATATAAGAATAGGCAAACTATATGAACAGACACTTCTCAAAAGAAGGGAAGAATCCTTTCACAAATGGCAGCTGTCACTCCGTGGAGATCTGTTTCACTTGCCCATGAAGCATCCTCTGGCTTCTGGCAATGGCCCTGGTCTCCTGGCCAACATCCCATGCTCCTCCTCTCCATCAGGTTGTGTGGTGCTCACTCTCCCTCTGTGCCCTGAAGGAGACCATCAGGACATCACATTCCTGTAATACAAAGTCAGCTCCCAGACGGGCACACAACCCAACCAGAGCCAATCATGACTCAATCAGAGACAGGGAGTTCAGGGACTTTCTTTAGAACCATGAAGAGGAGAGACTTTATCCCTCAGGACCTGAGCCGGGAGGCCAGAGTCCCAGAGCTACAGGTGATCAGCTTCCTGTGCCACAGAGAAAGCTGGCCTGAGAGTGGATCTGACCAAGAAAGAAGCAGAGCTTAGGGGGGCAATGAGACCGAGTCTGAAAGACATCACTGAGTCCCTGGATCCAGCCTAGCCTGAAGTCCATGTGGTAGGGTGCAAAAGGGGCCACTCCTTCTATTTCTGTGTTCATGCTGATTTTCATTGTAGCTTCAGAGTCCTCCCAGTCTCCACACCCTTGAGTCTGAACTTGGCCATGTGACTTGCTTTGGACAATGCAAAACAGCAAACATGACACCCAGAGGCTGGAAAAGTGCTTGTGCACAGGGCCCACTCTCTCCTTTTGCTCTCGGGTCAGACTGCTGGTGGGTGAGAATTTCCCCACATAGCCCAGTCACCCATCACCCTGCTGACCTCCAGTACCAAATGACAGCCAGAGCCAACTGGCCATGATGTGACCCAGGACGTCCTAGAACACCGGTCCCCCACTTGCTTGTCCAGCTGATGGACAAACTGCCCAGTTCATTCATGGGCTCGTGAGCAATATCCAGTGATGGCTGTTTCGGTGCACTGTTTTGGGATGGTTTGCTGCACAGCAAAGTGAGCGGACACATAGATCAACCACTGGAATTTTCAGTTGTGCAAAACAAAGACATGGCTGTGGCTGTGTGGTCAGAGCTCTCTCCATTCTGCCATGTCCTCCCATCACCATTCACAGGTATCATAGAAGCATTTATGTCAAACATTTTTTAATCTACATACATATTTGAATCTCTATATACACACACACATATATATAGAATCTATACACACACACATAATATATATGTACACACACACAGTATACTTATATGTATATATAGCTGATCCTTGAACAACATGAGTTTCAACTGCACAAGTCCGCTTACATGAGGATTTTTCCTCGAGACAGAGACAGAAAGATCAGCCCCTCCTCCTCCTCCTCCTCAGTCCACTTATATTAGTCAGAGTTCCCTAGAGGGACAGAGTAATACGATACCTCCTCCTTCTTCCTCGAGACAGAAAGACCAACCCCTTCTCCTCCTACTCGGCCCACTTGTATTAGTCAGGGCTCCCAGAGGGACAGAACTAATAGGAGGCGCACACACACACACGCACACACACACACACACACACACACACACGCACACACACGCACACACGCACACACACACACACACACACACACACACACACACACGCACACACACGCACACACATGCACATAAAGGGGAGTTTATTAAGTATTAACTTACACCATCACCAGGTCCCACAATAGGCTGTCTGCAAGCTTGAGGAGCGAGGAGAGCCAGTCCGAGTCTGAAAACTGAAGAACCCGGAGTGGGATGCTTCAGGGTAGGAAGCATCCAGCTCGGGAGAAAAATGTAGGCCGGGGGGTGAGGCCCTTCTCCTCTTTCACGTTTGTCTGCCTGCTTGATATTCACTGGCAGCTGATCAGATTGTGCCCACCAGATTAAGGGTGGGTCCACCTTCCCCAGCCCACTGAATCAAATGTGAATGTCCTTTGACCACACCCGCACAGACACACCCAGGATCAACACTTTGCATCCTTCGGTCTAATCAAGTTGACACTCAGTATCAACCATCACACCACTCAGCATGAGAGGACAAGGAAGATGACCTTTGTGATGACCCACTTCCACCTAACGACTGTCTCCCTCTTCCTTATGATTTTCTTAGTGACGTGTTCTTTTCTGTAGCTTATTTACAGGAGAATACGGTGTAGAACGCAGACACAAAGTACGCGTTAATCAGCCATTGATGTTATACATAAGACTTCTCGTCAACAGGGACCTATTGGCTGTGAAGTTACAGGGGAGTCAGAAGTTATATGCAGATTTTCAACCGTGCGGGGGAGGGGTGTTGGTGTCCCCTAAACCCTGTGTCGTCCAAGGTCAACTGTACATTTAGAGTAACCCAAGTCTTATTCAACACGTGGGTGCTCATGCGCAGCAAACAACAGAGAATATTTTCACTTTGTCTCTAAGGCCACCTCTAGTGATGCCTGGCAATTTTGTCTGCCGTCCATCCCCATTCTCTGGTCTTGGGCTGACTCTTACTCAGTCACCTGCTTCCCAACACCTTCCAGGAAGCCTCTCCCCACTGGCTGGTGACATGTGCAGACTCAGAGATGACATGTGTGTGCTCTAGGCCAGGGCCTCTGACAGTGACCCATTTCCTCTCCAAATCTGGGACAAGCTGTGTTCATCAATTAATCATGGTGACCTCGCTCAGTGACTCCCCCTTCATCTATTTTCAAATAGACAGAGGCGACCCGCAAAGCTGGGCGTCATCCAGGCTCATGACACCCAGGCTTCACCCAGCAGGGTGGGGATGGTTGTGGGGTCTGGCCTCCCCGCAACCTGAGGCCAGTTTGCGGCTGAGGCCGGGCGGCTGGAACTGGGCCTTGAGAACTGAGACTGGCCCCTCTGCCTCCCTCTCAAAGGCAGCATTCTGAGGCTGGGCAGGAAGAACAGGGATTCTGTCTACTGCACCCACTGGTCTCTGGGGATCGAAATGGAGGATGCCCCCAGGAAAGCCTGAGTGACTGTGGCAGGGCTGCCCCTTCTGGAGCTGGAGGAGGCAGGGAGGCAGGCACAGCAAGTGCTCCAGGGCTCAAGGCCGGGGCTGGCCCCAGTGAGAGGGGCCAACGCTGGAGAGGCATGGTCGGGGTCATGAAGCTGAGGCTGCACTTGGGGGGGATGCTAACCCGAGGGCCACCAGGGTCGGCACGCTGGGATGGCCACCTGCCCTCAGGCCACCACAGTGGGCTCTTCCTCTGCCGCACCTGCCTCCCCATCTCAGAACGGCCTTCGCTGGTCTGGCTCCCAGTGGGTGTGCAGAGCAGCAGCCCAGAGGCCAGGGCTGGCCCAGGCAGTGTGACACCAGGACCTCGGGGGAGAAGGAAATAAATGGCAGGTGGGGAGCTTTCTACATGAGGCTCCAGGCAAGGGCTGACGCAGGGCGGTCACTGGTGAAGGGGAAGGCTTCCCCTCAGGTGCTGGGAAAGTCAGCGGATGAGTGGAGGATGCCCTGGCGTGGGTGGGAACCAAGCTCCTGGGAATCCCCCTTCCCTGCTAAGCCCCACAGGACTCTGTGAATGGCTCCCTGCCTTCACACCCTCCCTGGGGGTCTCTCCACCGGCTCCGCCCCCAACCGTGGGCCCCACCTCATCTGCCCTCTGCTTCCAAGTCCCACCCAGGTGGAATCTCCCCTACTCCAGGCGTGGCTACCCAACCCTGGCCCATGCAGAGGTCTGGACACCCAGGTCTGGGAGGGGGAATTCAGACCTGAGAGATGGACTCAGCCCTCCTAACAAGGAGTCCTGGGCTGCAAAAGGAGGACAGAGCCAGGACCATCACCCACAGCCCCGGGATGCTGGAGGGAAATGCTCCATAGTCACACCCAGGACAGTAGGTCCCCCCCCCGCCACCTGTGCTGGCCCTCCAGGCTTGACTGGAAGGCAATGCTGGGAATCCTCCGGAGGACTCCAAGGTGCTGCAGGGACCTGGGACTTTTGGGACAAGGAGAAAAACAGGTGCAGTGATGAAGAAAGATCCAGGTTCTGGAGACGAGCAGACCCAGGGTGAACTCCAGCTCTGACACGTACACCCTGCATCAAGGCACGCCTGCCAGAGGCGTTCTTTGCATTATGGGAGGGTATCGATAACTACCCACGGGGGACACTGTGTGGATGAAATGAAATCACGCACAGCAGGCACTTGGCTCAGCACCTCACCAGTTTGGCACCATCAATAAGACGGAGAGGAAACTACTGATGAGCTGATATTGTCATCACCTTCATTGCCACCATCATCATCATCATGGTTCTTACAACTGGTCTGGGGAGGCAGGACAATTACCCGTAGGGGACCAGGATAGTAAGAAATATCCCTTAATTCAGTAAACACTGTACAGTTACAGAGCATGTGGTTCCCTCCACTCCCGACAGGAGACTGAGGGAGCGTAGCAGTGGTGTCCAGTACTGGGATGGAAGCAGGGCTGAGGCTCAGAGAGGCTGACATTGGCCCAAGGCCACCCAGTTGGTCAGCAGCACAGCCGGGATGAGCGCAGCCAACAGCTGCCATCCTCGTGGGCTCTGTCTCCAATCCCACTCTGCTCAGCCTGGACTCTGGGCAGGGCAGCAGTGGCAGGGGACTTCCCTACAGTGGGACTTGTCTGCTAAGCTGCTGGTATGGTGAAGTCCCAACATGGGCAAGAGGGAGTGGATCATCCGTGGGCACAGTTTCCCTGCTGTTAGTGCCCACCAAGGGGGTCTCATCATCATCCACAAAGAGAAGCTCTGCCCGGGGGAAATGGCAAGACATCCTGAGTCTGCAGAGGCGGTGGTGAACAGGTCCCCCTCCACAGCCTCCATCTGCCCATCTATCTGTGTATCTATAGATCTATATCTCTATCTATCTACTATCTATCATCTGTTTATCCAGCCATCCATCTGTCCCTCCACTATCTATTTATCCATCCATCCATCCATGCATCAGTCTATGCATCTATCCATCCATCCATCTATCCATTATCAATCTATCTATCTACCTGTCATCAATCTATTATCTATTATCCGCTCCTCCATCTGTCCATCCAATATCTGTCTGTCCATCCATCATCTTTCTATTCATCTATCTCTCGCCTATCTTCTATGATCCATCTGTCTGCCACCTATCTTCTCTCTATCCTTTTATCTATCCATCGATCCATCCCTCATCCATCAATCTATCCTCTATCTATCCATTCATCTATCCATCATCTACCATCACCTGTTTAGCTATCCACCCACCTGTCCATCCATTATCTATCTATCCATTCATTAATACAACCATCTATCCATCATCTACCTATCCGTCATCTATCTATTCAGCCATCTGTCTATCTGTCATCCGTCTAGCCAGCTATGTATCTCTCTATCCATCCATTATCTATCTCTCTATCCACCCATTATCTATCTATTATCAATTCTCTAACACTACCAAATCTCTCATCTATGAATCATATGTCCCCCCTCTACCCGACTTCAACTCTGCCTTGTTCCAGGGAGGCCCAGGGAGGGTATGCATGACCACTGACCTCTGCAGCCAGGTTGGCCTGTTTCAGCCTGCGTCCTCCCTGGGTGAAGGTGCTGACCACCGTTTGAGCGCACCTGCCTGTGCACATGAGCATGTGGTAGGGTTGCAAGTCCTGAGTTCTGAAACCAGATCCTCACCACTTGTGTCCCCCCAAGCCTATGTGACTTTGAGGAGGCCCCTCCTTTTCTGGCCCTGGACAGTAGTGTGAACTCTCAGGACGATTGTAGGAAACAGATGAGTGGATAGGATGGCGCTCCCCCTCAGTTACCAGTAAGGAGAGGGTGTGAGAACAGCGAGGGCTCAGTTGCTTTAAATAAAGGCTGTTCAAAACTCATGCTTGGCCATCGACGCTTTTGTACATGCATTTCAAACTGCCCCTTCCTGGTGGAGGAATTTCCAGGCAGTCAGCTTCTCCTGGGCAGGAGGAAGGCTGGTAGGCTGTGGGTACAGTTCAGGTGAAGCTGGGCTGGGACATTTGGATACGCCATCGAGAGTGCTCAGGACCTGGGTGGGCTTTGGGAGATGGGGGGCTTCCTGCCCTTAAGGTGTTTGCTGACCTTGAGGTTTGGAGGTTTTCTTGGGGTAACAGCCTGGGACATGCTGCATGCATTGAAATCTCCAGGGTAAGAGGAGATCAATTCTCTTTAAAGAGAAAATTTAAGAGAGTTAAGAACAAAGAAGAAGAGTACTTTCAGAAATATCAGCCAGAAGTTATGATTTTTATATAAGTTCCCCTAACAAGTTTTATTGCAAGACCCCATAGTTATTTGCTTAAAATCAAAAGAGAACAGAGATAATAGTATTGAAACAAGAGAAGTCTCTGGCTTCTGAGCAGCTTGTTTTAATGTCTTGGTTGGGAGCCTGGGTTCTAGCACTGTGTGACCTCGGGCAAGTTTCTTAATCTCCCTGGGCCTCAACTTTTTCATCTTTAAAATGGGTATAAATATATTCAAATAGGTTAGATGTTAAAAAATAATATTGACATAGACTAGAAGAGTCTTTACATGTCAAGTCCTTAAAACAGTGCCTGGCACAAAATAGGCCATCAATGAATGTTAGTTATTGCTTCATGTAGGATAAGCTTTGACTTTGTCAATAGCAAAACTAAAATACCAGTAGCTTGAACCACGTGAGATTCTACTTCTCCTTCATGAAAAATAATTCAGCAAATAGGCAGGCAGGCCTAGGCTGGTGGTTTCATGGCCATCTGGGACCTAGGATCTTTCTGTTTTCTGTAGCATTGGCTTCTACCCTCACTGTC
Organism: Ateles fusciceps; assembly: GCA_036589455.1. Classification (NCBI taxonomy): domain Eukaryota; kingdom Metazoa; phylum Chordata; class Mammalia; order Primates; family Atelidae; genus Ateles; species Ateles fusciceps. Next base: position 2,653,427 of record JAZHEH010002754.1, read on the forward strand.
CCTTAGAGCTGCTGGAGCTCCAGCCATCCTGTCTGTATTCCAGGCCAGGGGAAAGAGGAAGAAGGAATGGATGAAAAGACCACATTTTTCAGATGATTCTGCAGTGTTTCAAAAACTGCTTTATTGGTATATAATTCAAATAGTCTATGAATCACAGATATGAGTGACCATCTCCGCAATTAATTTTAGAACCACCTCATCACCTCAGAAGGAAGCCCCCTATCCTTTAGCTATAATCCTTTCACCCCCCAGACCTAACCAACCATAAGCTACTTCCTTTCTCTGTGGATCTCCCTTCTCTGTGTATTTCATGGAATCAAACACTATGTGGCCTCTTGTGACTGGCTTCCTTTGCTTGCATTATGTTTTCAAGGGGCACCATGGTGGATTCTGCCCTTCTCAGGCAGCCCTGAAAGTCCCACTGACTCTTCTGGTTATATCTCACTGGCAGAAGTTGGTCACATGGCACGTACCTCATTGCAGGAACATCTGGGAGATTGTTTTTCCAGCTGGGCACATTGCTACTCCCAGGTAGAACCAGGGTTTTATTTCTAAGGAAGAAGAAAGGCCAACAGGTGGCAGCCAGAAGTCAGCCACCAACTGCTGAACACCACTCAGGTGGATAGCTAAACAGTGGATGAGTGGGTGAGTGGGCAAGTGGGCGAGTGGGTGAGTGGATGAGTGGGTGAGTGGGTGAGTGGGTAAGTGGATGAATGGGTTAGTGGGTGAGTGGGTGAGTGGGTGAGTGGGTGAGTGGATGAGTGGGTGAGTGGGTGAGCGGATGAGTGGGTGAGTGGATGATTGGGTGAGTGGGTGAGTGGGTAAGTGGATGAATGGATGAGTGGGTGGGTGAGTGGGTGAGTGGATGAGTGGGTGGCTGAGTGAGTGGGTGAGTGGGTGAGTGAGTGAGTGGATGAATGGATGAGTGAGTGAGTGGGTGGGTGAGTGGGTGAGTGGGTGGGTGAGTGGGTGAGTAGGTGAGTGGGTAAGTGGATGAATGGGTTAGTGGGTGAGTGGGTAAGTGGATGATTGGATGAGTGGGTGAGTGGGTGAGTGGATGAATGGATGAGTGGGTGAGTGGGTGAGTGGATGAGTGGATGATTGGGTGAGTGCGTAAGTGGATGAATGGATGAGTGGGTGAGTGGGTAAGTGGATGAATGGATGAGTGGGTGGGTGAGTGGGTGAGTGGATGAGTGGGTGAGTGGATGATTGGGTGAGTGGGTGAGTGGGTAAGTGGATGGATGGATGAGTGGGTGAGTGGGTGAGTGGGTAAGTGGATGAATGGATGAGTGGGTGAATGGATGAGTGGGTGAGTGAGTGGGTGAGTGGGTGAATAGGTGAGTGGGTAAGTGGATGAATGGGTTAGTGGGTGAGTGGGTGAGTGTATGAATGGGTTAGTGGGTGAGTGGGTGAGCGGGTGAGTGGGTAAGTGGATAAGTGGGTGAGTGGATGAGTGTTTGGTGTCTGAGTGGTTAATGGTTTAGTAGCTGAGTGGGTGAATGGGTGACTGGATGAGTGGTTGGATACATGAGTGGGTGAATATATGAATGGATGAGTGCATAACTTCACACATGGAAGCCAAGTCAGTGCCAGCCAGCTGCTCCTCATCTTCCCAAGATGCCATGGAACCTGTGCTGCACCCCAGGAGAATTTGGCGTTACCTGGAGAGCACAGGTGTCTCTACATTGGCTTGTTAGAGGGTCCGGGAGTGAAGAGTGGGGCCACCTGCCCAGGCAGGTGGAGACCATGATGTCTGGACCTGTGGAGGAGAGTGGCCTTAATGAGGGAGATATAAACACACCCCAAGCTGCTGTTCCCAGAGAAGTGTGCTCTGGGAGCCTTAGAAGTGTGGTTCTCGTGGGTTATCTAAGTTGAACCCAGAGAATGAAAAAGAAACCTGGTTGTGTGGACAGATTTCAGACCCTTGATGGGCACCCCTCCTCCATGAACCCACTGAGTGGGCTTGCCTCTGCCTCTGTTTCCACACCTGTGCCTACATCACCTGCCAGGGAGAGGGACCGCCTGAGCCAGTCACTGTGGGGGGCCCGTTCAAAGGTCACCAAGGCCTCCGAGACTGCAGAGCCCAGCCCGAGATGCCACTCAGCTGAAGCTTGACCTGAAGCCAGCTCAGTGGCTTGGTGGAGGAGGCAGGCTGGGGAGGTGGAGGTATGTGCACCCCCTTTCAATAAATAGAATATTTGTCTTTTAAAACAAAGATCAGTCCCAGGCCTGAGGTCTCCCGGAGGCCCCATGGCAGCTGTTCGGGCCATTTGGAAAATTCTCTGGGGTGCTGGCTTTCTCGGGCTGATGTTGAGGGCATCCCCTGAGAGGGAGAAACAGCCAGACAGCCCTGCCTCGCTGGCTGCTCCGAAGCCTCCGAAGCGTCCCTGCAGATGGAGCGGGACAGATGGTGCTCGCCGCCAACCCTCTTGCCGGCTCCCCTGACCTCATTTATTTGTTTAGGAGCACAGAGCGCCCTCTGCTCTCAGCCACAGCCAGCCACTGGCCAGGAGGAGAGGCCTGGACCAGACTCAGGAGGCCCCTTGTGCCCCACGTCCTTGGGAGCTGAGTGGTCTTGGGGATTCTGATCCCCAGATCCTTGTGGCAGACCCCAGCAGAGCAAGCCCTTGGGAGGTGTCGTTTCTGCTCTGGCCCAGCCCTGGCGCAGCAGGGAGAGTGAGCAAGCGTGGACCAGTGGCTTCAGGCTGGCCGGGCTGAGCAGAGGTGCACACGGGTGGGTGGAAGGCCAAGCTGTGACCATGCTCCTGGGCCTGTGACCTGCCCTCACCCCCCTAACAGTGGAAGCTACTGCAGCTGAGGGCACCATGGCACACATTCTGCGTGTGTCCCTCATTCCCAACAGCCTGGTAGGGTGTCCCTTTGTCCCCAGTGTCCCCCACTAATGAGTAAGGACACAGGTGGAGAAGCTCAGCGTCGGTGGCAGGGCTGAGAGCTGATCTGGAGCCCACGTCCCACTCCCCAGCTAGCCTGATGTCCACCCACCTGCCTTTCCTGAGCCTCAGCCTCCTCCCCAATCCGGGTTCCCTGATGCTCAAACTGTCAGCCCAGGGAATGAGAAGGAGCCTTGGCCTCTGACAGCCTTGGCCTCTGATGTCCTGGGTGAGGCCCAGCTGTAAGCCGAGAGCAGGTGCCTGGCATCCCGCAGGCCCCGGCCGACCCAGCCGAAAGGACATGGCCTGGCCCTGGCCCTTCCCCTGGGGCCCCGTCCCTTCCTCACTCCAGACTTCCTGGTTTTTCTCTCTCCAGAAAAGGCAGAACTTGAGAGAGGCTCAAGGAGGAGGAGGCTGCTTAAAGATAGACGTGCAGTTTGTGCATTGCACAAAGGCATCGCTGTCACCTGGCTTTGGTGAGGAGCGCGTCCCAGTAGGCAGGAGTCCAGCATTTGCAAGGGCACCCCTTTCTAATGTGGGCAGTGACACCTTGTCCTGCCTTCATCTCACTGCAGATTCTGTTTCCTGCCAAGGACTTTAGTCACATAGTGTCATTCATTCATTTATTCATCCATCCATCCGCTAAATATTTAAGATAGCCATGGTTTGGCCTCCACATGTCTCATCTGTCCTGCATTCCTATGCCCTTGGCCAGCCCTCACTGAATAGAGATTGTGTTCTTTCTTAAATTTTATTTTGTAATTAAAAAAACTTTTGGCCAGGCACAGTGGCTCACGCCTGTAATCCCAGCACTTTGGGAGGCCGAGGTGGGCAGACCACCTGAGGTCAGAAGTTCGAGACCAGCCTGACCAACATAGTGAAACCCTGTCTTTACTAAAAGTACAAAAATTAGCCCGGTGTGGTGGCACACGCCTGTAGTCCCAGCTATTCGGGAGGCTGAGGCAGGAGAATCACTTGAACCCAGGAGGCGAAGGTTGCGGTGAGCCGAGATCACGCCATTGTACTCCAGCCTGGGTAACAAGAGCAAAACTCCGTCTAAAAAAAAAAAAAAGAATCTGTGGCCTTTTTGCAGTCTGCCAGAGTTGACGCTCACAGATGTTTGCTAGGACATGGCCACCTCATTCTCCTCCCCCTCTCACCACCTGACACATAACTTGTGCTGTGGCCACAAAGGCCTTAAAGTGCAGTGGTTTTGTTTCTAGGCTTTCTCCTCCTTATGCAGTGGCTGAGCTCCCCCAGGCAGGAGCCACAGCAGGTGTATCTGTTTCCCCAGCTCCTAGCACAGGGTCTGGTGAATGTTTATTAAACAAGTCATTGAATCTGTTGAATTGAATCTAAAGTGAAAATGGCTTCAGGTGAGCAATGTGTTAATTAGACCCAGGCTCTGAAACTCCAGATGGGCAGAATGCAAATCAGCAGAGCTTTTCAGAAGCACTCTCTGTAACACAAGTTCAGCGTGATTTGATTCCCCCTCAAGTATTCTAGGGCACCTGCCCTGGCCCTCCAGAACTTCCTGTGGATTGCAAGTGGGTGAGGCTGTCAGCGTCTCTGGGATATTCGCCCTTTCAGGAAGCTGGTGGGAATGATGGAGCGTCTCCCTAGAAAATGCATAGCTGCGCTTTATCACTGGGGCTCCGTCTCAGAGAACAGGATACACTGGAGCTAGTTTAGCCAGGAAGGAATTAGCTCCAGGATACGACAGACTAAGTAGAATCATTGGAGAGGGTGAAGAAATGGGTATGGAACTGAAAATCCAGGAACGACTTTGAAAACAAAACTGGGCCAGAAAAGGAGTTGCTTCCTTTTTGCCACCAGGAAGCCACCTGTTCAACAGGGAAGCCGTAGCCCCTCGTCCAGTTCGAGAGTCAGGCCACCATCGGAGTCGGGAGATGGCCACTGCAGACGCCACCCAGATAGGGAAGCTGCTAGAGGAAGGGTTGACAGCTCTGTGCAGCGGCTCGCCTGCGGGAATGCCAGGCAGTGCTGGCAGAGCCTCCGCCATGTAGGAGTGTTCAATTCGATGCAGGTGCTTCCGTCAGGAGCTTGCTGCAAGGGATTCTGGGAAATGCAGAACAGGGGATACACTGGGAAGGCTGGGATAGAGGGGGAGCCCTGATCTCCACCTTCTCTCACTCACAATTTCCCAATGTCAGCCCCCCACGATCCGCTACAGTACATGGTAGTCCCTTCATGAACCCCAAGTCAACAGCTTTGTTTTATTTTTAGATACGTGGCAGAAAAATAATTTTTTCAAATACTTATGTATTCATAGTGAGAACATTTGAAATCTACTCTCTTAGAAATTTTTAAGTACATAATACGTTGTTATTAGCTACAGTCATTGTGTTGTACAGCAGATCTCTTGAACTCATTCCTCCTGTCTGACTGAAATGAGTCCTTTGACCGATGTCTCCTCGGTCCTCCTCCCCAACCCTAGCACCTGGTAACTACCATTTTACTCTCTATTTCGATGAGTTTGACATTTTTAGATACCACATCCAGTATCTGGCTTTCTGTGCCTGGTTTATTTTGCTGAATATAGTGTCATCCAGATTCATTCATGTTGTTGCAAATGACAAGACGTCCTTCTTTTTTAGGGCTGTATAGTATTCCATTGTGTATATCTATACCACATTTTCTTCATTTATCTGTTGATGGACACTGAGGTTGATTCCATAATTGGGCCATTGTGAACAATGGAGCAATGAGCCTGAGAGTGTGGATGTCTCCACGCCAAATCGACAACTTCATTAGTTCTTATGAGTTAAAAATCAATTTTAAACACTTTCTTAGAGCAAAATGGGCACTATAGTGAGAATATGATCATTTGTTCTGAATGATGGAATTTGGTAGTGCATTAAAGAGAATGGAGTCAGGATTATGACTTTTTTGTTTGCTTGTTTTGAGAAACAAGTTTCAGTTACTCATCTTTCCATAGAGTCCCCTCTAGGTGCCCGGGCTCCTGTTCACAGCCTTGGTGGAAACATGGCATACAGTATGAATTATAGCAGATGCCAGCTTTTGTCCAAATTTACCCAGGAGGAAGGAGGCAGGAGGAAGAGAGAGAATGAGGGCCCATTTTCAGACAAGTACCAGATACTAATCAGGGTGGTAACACAGGACTTTTGCAAACAGGGACTTGCCAAGACTGCAGTTGGCCGAGGATCACTGTGCTGGGGTTCGAATGGAGACAGTGCCTGCTCCTGAGGGAGTCCTTGGTTTGGACCAGTTCTTGGGAAAGACCAGGTTGGAGAAAGGCAGTTCTAGAACTTTCTACCCTGTCTCTGAGTACCTTAAAAATATTTTATCCCAATTTAAGTCCATCAGTTAAATAAATGCAACAATACTTTCTTCACAGCATAATCCTGGTGATTAATAAACACATTTTTAAAAAATCTGTAAGTCTTAACAAAGTATATCCTACTTTTGTGGTGGAGACTACCAGAAAGTATTTGCCTGTCCCACTATAACCTATAAAGACCACCTTAGAGAGCCACAGGAAATACTGGTCCCCTGACCTGCAGTGGGACCCACACCTGAGAACTTGTTAGAAATATGATTCTGGGGAACATTAAGTTTGGGAACCACTGGTTTATGCCAGCACCCCCTCCCTGAGTCTGCTGAGAGCTTTACCACTTACAAAGTGTCTTGCATATGCTGTTTCACGCTCATATGCATAACAGCCCTGCTGATAGGAATTGGGATAAGAATAGAGATAGAGGTAGAGATAGATAAAGATAAGCATAGGATAGGGATAGAAATAGTGAGAGGGATAAGGTTAGTGATGGGTGTAGGAATGAGATGAGGATAGAATTAGGGATAAGATAGAATAGGGATAGGGATTCTCTTAGTCCATTTTCTGCTGCTATAACAGAATACCACAGACTGGGTAATTTATTATACGAAGAACAAAGGTTTATTTGGCTCATGGTTCTGGAGGCTGAGCAGTCCTAGAGCATGGCGCTTGCACCTGGTGTCATCCCATGGTGTAAGAGTGAAGTGTAGAAACCAGCACACAAAACAGAGTGAGCAAATGGTGGGGGGGAGGGGATGAACTTATCCTTGTGTCAAGAGCCCATTCCCATGATAACTAAACCACTTCCAAGATAACAGTGTAATCCATTCATAAGGACAGAGCCCTCGTGACCCAATCACTTCTTAGAGGCTCCACATCTTAAGACGACTATTGAAGTGGAAATTACATTTCAACGTGGGTTTTGGTGGAGGCATTCAAACTACAACAGAGATAAAGATGGAAAAAGGAATAGGAATAGGGTTCAAAACAGACAGAGATAGGAGTGGACATAGAGACTGGGGTAGGGACAGGGATAGGGATAGGGATAGAAAGTGAATTGTCACTGCATGACTGATGAGCAGAGGGGGCTCAGAGTGGTGATGTGACCTGCCTGAAATCACACATCATATAGTGAGCCATCAGGATTGGCATTTCCCCCTTTCCCCATCATTTCAACCTCAGAAAGGTAATATTGTTTGAAAGGAGGATTAAACCAGTGACTTCTCTGTGTTGTACAGAATTTTAAATTAAAATACAGGCTTCCATCCCCACATAGAGTGCAGCAAAGTGGCTGCCATTAGCCTGAGATCATAACTGTCATCATGATCATGTTGGTCAGGCTGGTCTCAGATTCCTGACCTCGTGAATCCACCTGCCTCAGCCTCCCAAAGTGCTGGGATTACAGGCGTGAGCCACTGCACCTGGCTTTTTTTTTTTTTTTTAATTAGCCAGGCTTTCGTGGTGTGCACCTGTAGTCCCAGCTACTTGGGAGGCTAAGGAGGGAAGATTGCTTGAACCCAGGAGTCAAGGTTACCGTGAGCTCTGATTACACCACTGCATTCCAGCCTGGGCCACAGAGTGAGACCCTGTCTCTAAAATAGAAAAAAAAAATTTTTCCAGTAACTAATACTTGCTGATCCTTTACTTAATACCAAGCCCTGTTCTGAAGGCTTTAATTTCTCTATGACAGCGCTGTCCAACAGAACTTTCTGTAATGGTAGAAATATTCTGTGTCTGTGCTGTCCAGTAAAGTAGCTACAAGCCACATGTGACTATTGAGCACTTGAAATTTGGCTAGTGTGACTGGGGAAATGCACTTTTAATTTAGTTTAAATTTATTGTTATTTATTTATTTATTTCTTGAGATGGAGTCTCACTCTGGTGACAACCAGCTGCCTCCTGCCCAGGGTGGACAACACTCCCCTCTCCTGCTCTCATCTTCTGACTGCTGAGTCCCACGGCCAGAGCCAACCATGTGGGTAGGCAGACAGCAAACTTGAGGGCTTCAGTAATCCTTACTATGTCAGTTCACTCACTACATTGAATCATTTAAATTTGTAAATAATAGTCTTTTTTCTCTTAAGTTATGCCCCTCTTTCCAAAGAACACACACAGTGGCTTCAGTCATGGATTCAACAATCTTCTACACATAAGCGAGCTTTGATGCTGGAAAAACTTGTATGCAGAATAACTTTGGCCGGAGATGGAAGCCACCTTAAAGGTGACCTGGCCTGATTCTTTTTGGAGACATCGAAACGGAGAGTTGTGTCATTCACTAACTTTCAGGAAATCGATTGGTTTTGTATTGAAGATTTCAGTATGTTCAACCAGTCTTCTTATGTAGGACCTCTTTAGTTTAACATTGTGTCATGCTTTGTTTAAAAAAGTTACCAAGTCTAAGCAAGGACTTGAACAGAAATTAAACATATGAGTAAGATCACAGTATTGTCCTTATTTTTAAGTAGTATTTTAAAAAAAGATTCCTCTGGAAATGTTTAATTACCAGATTCCAAAGCTAAGTTCCTCTTCTCCTTAAATCTGAACAAAAGTTAGTATTATACGATCCCTGAACATGCTTGACACCTTCCCCACTAGCTTGTCTGAATTCCAGAACTTTTTCTATACATCCCTTTAAAACCATAGCATCCTGGCTGACAATAAATCTTGGTGAATTTTAATAATTAATGATACTGATAACAACAGCTAACAATTGTTAAGCACTTATTATCCCCAAGCCACTTTTCTAAGTCCTTCACAGGGATTAACTCTTTGGCTCCCCCATGTTACAGATTATTATTATTCCCCCTCATTTTATAGATGAGGAAACTGCACCATATAGAAATGTAGGAAACTTGCTTCAGTTGCTCAAACACTGGGCTAACCCCTTTGAAGCTTTCAATGCCCTTCGTGTTTTAAGGCAATGCATTTGAAATCAAATGGGTGGAAATCACATTCATAAAGCTTCAACAAGAACGACAGTTTGTTGTTTACTTAAACATGTCATGCATGAGAGTTTGGTTGTGTGTCTTCCATACTCACCTTCCAACGCAGTGGAGTCAGCCCTGGATTCCATTATGCCACGTACCACAAAATGGCCAGGAAAAACAATGTCAGTGTCACCTTCACAGCAGGCATTTACAGCAGACAACAGATCACTACAGAACTAGAAAACAACAACATATTTGCAAAGAAACACCCTGATGTGCTTTGGATCTGTGTTCCCACCCAAATCTCATGTTCAGTTGTAAGGTTTCTAATGGTTTAGCACAATCCCTCCAGTGTTGCTCTCATGACACAGTTCTCATGAGATGTGGTTGTTTAAAAGTGTGTAGCCCCCGCTCCCTTCTCTCTCCCTCCTGCTCCAGACATGTAAGACGTGCCTACTTCCCCTTCAACTTCTGCCACGGTTGTAAGTTTCCTGAGGTCTCCCCCTGCCATGTTTCCTGTGCAATGTGTAGAACTGTGAGCCAATTAAACCTCTTTTCTTTAAAAATAAAATTTTTAAAAAAGAAACTTGCTGGAGTCACACACGATTAATAATAGAACTAGACTCCAAATACAGGTGATTTAACTAAAAAGAACATGTTCACTTACACAGTATAACCTCAGTATTTAATGAATGGGTGAGGAATGAATGAATGAGTGAATTATTGGTTGATTGGATGAATGGATGTTTGGATGGATGGGTGGATGGATGAATAGATGGCTGGATGGCTGGATGGCTGGATGGCTGGATGGCTGGATGGATGATTATGCTTGGATGGATGTTTGTAGAATTGTATGTATAGTTGGATGAATGGTTGGAGAGATTATGGAAGGATGGATGGGATGATGGATGGATGGATGATGGATGGCTGGGCAGATGGATGAATGGACATGGATGAATGGTAAAAATAAAGAATAGAAAGCAGTACACTTGAGTCATCTCTAACCTGGTCTCTATGTTCCTGAACAGTCAGCACTAAAATGCATGGATACAGGCTGGGCTGGAACAAGGGGTTGTACCTGAAGCTGCATCCTGTGTGGGTTGGAGAGGACTGCTGCAGTTGAACCAACAATTGGAGGATTGACCTTGGGATGCCAGAATGGCTCCAGCTGACCCTCTTACTGCCTCCTTCACTGCTGTTGTATAGGGCTGGGGCATAATGAGTCCCATAATTTGAGAAACGAGAACAAAATGGCCTCTTGGGAAATGATTATCCCTGAGGTCTGAGCTGCCTGTAGGCTGCTCCACCTTGGACTGGGATTGAAACTCAGCCAAGGGTGAGAACCAGCTCTCCAGGAGCAGAGAAATCATCTGGTGGCTGGGTTTACAGTTACTTACCCCAATCTCTCAACTGGCTTTTAATGAAGCAATTTCTAGCCTCAGATTAAATGTAATGGACTCTTAAGGTCACTAGTTGTTGTGTTTTTAATAGGAGAAATTCACTCTGGAGTAGTTTGTATAAATCACTTGCTGAATGCTGATAATTACACTCCTTTGGAGAAACCAGGCAAGCCAGGTTTCTGAGTGCATGTGTGTGGATCCCAGTTATTGAGTACTCTTGATTTACTGGGATATAAACATGGATATTTTCTCAATTGCTTCCAGCTGTGCTGACCCTGCCTCTCCCCGCTGCTCTTCTCATCAGTCAGCAGGCAACCTGAGCGATAGCTCATGGCTCGTACTGATTCCGTCGCTGTTTACATACTTCTGGTTCTACTGAGAAGCAGGCTAAGGTCTAGCCACCTGCCTGGGGTGGAGACCCAGCTCCCCGCTTTCTTAGCTGTGTGATCATGGGTGCTTCCACTTGTGTTCTCTAGAATGGGGATAAACATAACCCCCTCCTTCCACCAACCTTGTGGTGAGGACCGAGGTGGGTAACCTATGCACATCACTTAGAACAGGGCTGGTGTGAGACAAGTGATACTTTTATTAGGGCTGAGGCAGTCTCATTATTATTTTCTACAACTTGGTCCGATTTGTTTTAAAATGTTAATGTCATATTTTATTCAAGAACTTTCTCCCTCTATGCTTTGCCTCACCGCCACTGCTCCAGCCTTGACTTCTGCTCTGGAAAAGTGAGGAATGGATGGATGGATGAGTGGGTGGGTGGATGAAAGGAAGAATGGATGGTGGAGACATGGCTGGATGGATGGAGGAGTGGGTAGATGGGTGATGGGTGGATGAGTAGATGGATGAATGAATGGACTATTGAATGAGTGGATGAGTGGGTAGATAGGTGAATAAATTTGGTATTTGATGGAACATTCTTTCTTTCTTTTTTTCTCCCTCTCCTCCCCTCCCTTCCCCTTCCCCTCCCCTGTCCTCCCTCTCCTCCCCTCCCCTCCCTCCTCCCCTCCCTCCTTTCCCTTCCCCTTCCCCTTCCCCTTCTCCTTCCCCTTCCCTTCTCACTACTGCAGTGAGTGAGGAGTGCTGGAGTACCTGTTCATCTTGTGTCCCTCCCTCTTCCCTTCACTGGGTGCTCCAGCGTGGGTAGGGAGGAAAGACGAAGAAAAGACATCTCCTCACCTGACTGTCTGGCGTGAGAACACCATCCTTTCCTTGGTCATCCTTGCTGCTGTGGTCTGCTGCCTGCATGTGGGCAAGTGTGACCTCCCTGAGCCCCACCCTCAAGAGCTCCCTGCCAGGCAACTCCCCCGGGACACAGAGATCCCTTATGTAACTCCACATTCCATCACCCCTTGTTCCCAGTGATGTCCAACTGGAGAACAAAATGACACCTTCAAATCATGTGTGGTTTGAGGGTACAAGGGCCCCTGGCTTCAGGGAGGGGGAAGCGCTTCCTGTCCTTGGGGGGTGAAAGGGAGGATGGCCTCTCCTCTCCTACACTGTTCTCCTGAGTGGGTGACCCCATGCCCAGCTGGAGTCAGGGAGGGTGGGCTGGGGTGGGGGAGGTCTTAGTCTTTCCTGGAGCCCCCTGCCCACGGTAGTCCAGCAGCCTGGAACTTAGCTCCTTTCCCTCTCAATCACTCCAGTTCAGGTCCCAAGAATCCCAGCTCCTGCCTACAGAGTCATTGTCTAGACACTGCTGGGGGAAAAGACCTCGCACCACCCCACTACAACTTCTAAATGATTCGAGTGTCACTACTGGAAATTGAGCTGGGAAGTGGCCCTTAGAGCGGCGGAGTTGAAAGGCTGCGACTCCCCCAGGAGAGCCTGATGCAGATGCAGGCCCAGGGCCTACAGGGAGGGAGCTTCTCGTGCTGCCACGGGGCAGTTGAATCTCTGTCCACGTGGCACTTGTGTCCTCTTTGCATGTTCTGTCCTGGGTGAGGCCACTCAGAGAGCAATTTCTGAGCAGGTTTTGCTGACATTCTTTAAGGCAGTAACAGGTAGCAAAGATTATCTGGGAGAACCTGACCAAGGATGAAAAATGGTAAATGAAACAGCGTAGCAGGTCAAGTTGTTGATGGAAAGCAAAAACCAAAAAACCAGAACAAAACAAAAACTGTGGAATGAAAATAAGATCTGATGCCCCGCAATGATTGAATGGACCCTTTTTGGCCAGGGACACCCCAGATAAACATGAAATTTTCTAGCTTTGATGAGATAGGGGTTTAGATACACCTCAGCACCCTAGCCCCATTTTGCTGTTAACAGACTTTCTTTTCTAAGAAATAAACAGAAACAAACACCTGTAAAGCAAAAACAGGAAGATCTGATTGAAAGACTGGTGACAAGGGTAATGAGAGAGGGCTCAGGAAATCTTTCTGTCTTGGTGGTTCCTGATGAGTCCCCAGCTCTCGTGCTTCTTGAAGCCTGGTGACTCTGTTTCCACTAGAATTTCCATACGACTCCACTCTTACTTTAAATTTTCCTTTGCTCACAATTCCCTGAGCGGGCTTTTCTTCCCTCTAGTAAAACACGTTCTGCAGTTTGATGAACTCATCTCTTTTTTTTTGCAGAACTCATTTCTTCTCTGTGGCTTGGAACACAAGATGAGAAACTCCTACTCACCCCCGCTGAGCCTCACTCAAAAGTCCCTCCACCCCAAGGCCTCCCTGAAGGCTGCTCCTAAAACTGGTGCCTCCTGAGACCCTTGGTGAGTTCTTGGGGAGGTGGGCTCCATGCTTTCTTTGTCTTTATCCTGAGCCTCAGCATGGTGCCTGCTACATGTTGGTGTCTGTGAATGTTTGGTGGATGACCGAGGGAACAGAAGGAGGAAAGCAGCCAGGAAGGAGAGAATAGTTCCTCTGTCCACAGCCTACAGCTCGTTCTAGTGCTGAGATGGGGGAGACCAGAAAGAGGAAAACTGGCAGGAGCATGCTGCTGTGTGCAACACACATCCTACGTACCTGCTGTATGGCACATGAGCGGTATGCACCTGCAGTGTGGCACATGCCCTGTATGCACCTGCTGTGTGGCACATGCCTGTAGGCACCTGCTGTGTGGCACATGCCCTGTATGCACCTGCTGTGTGCCACATACATCCTACGTACCTGCTGTACGGCACATGAGCTGTATGCACCTGCTGTGTGGCACATGCGCCCTGCACACCTGCTGTGTGACACACCTGCTATGTTCACCTGCTGTGTGGCACATGCGCCCTGCGCACCTGCTGTGTGGCACATGCCCTGTATGCACCTGCTGTGTGGCACATGCCCTGTATGTCCCTGCTGTGTGGCACATGTGCCCTGCACACCTGCTGTGTGGCACATGCCCTGTATGTCCCTGCTGTGTGGCACATGCACCCTGCACACCTGCTGTGTGGCACATGCCCTGTATGCACCTCCTGTGTGGCACATGCCCTGTATGCACCTGCTGTGTGGCACATACCCTGTATGCACCTGCTGTGTGGCACATGCACCCTGCACACCTGCTGTGTGGCACATGCCCTGTATGCACCTGCTGTGTGGCACATGTGCCCTGTGCACCTGCTGTGTGGCACATGCCCTGTATGCACCTGCTGTGTGGCACATGCCCTGTATGCACCTGCTGTGTGGCACATGCACCCTGCACACCTGCTGTGTGGCACATGCCCTGTATGTCCCTGCTGTGTGGCACATGCCCTGTATGCACCTGCTGTGTGGCACATGCCCTGTATGCACCTGCTGTGTGGCACATGCCCTGTATGCACCTGCTGTGTGGCACATGTGCCCTGTGCACCTGCTGTGTGGCACATGCCCTGTATGCACCTGCTGCGTGGCACATGCCCTGTATGCACCTGCTGTGTGGCACATGTTCCCTGTATGCACCTGCTGTGTGGCACATGCCCTGTATGCACCTGCTGTGTGGCACATGCCTGTAGGCACCTGCTGTGTGGCACATGCCCTGTATGCACCTGCTGTGTGCCACATACATCCTACGTACCTGCTGTACGGCACATGAGCTGTATGCACCTGCTGTGTGGCACATGCGCCCTGCACACCTGCTGTGTGACACACCTGCTATGTTCACCTGCTGTGTGGCACACGCACCTGCACACCTGCTGTGTGGCACATGCCCTGTATGCACCTGCTGTGTGGCACATGCCCTGTATGTCCCTGCTGTGTGGCATATGCACCCTGCACACCTGCTGTGTGGCACATGCCCTGTATGTCCCTGCTGTGTGGCACATGCCCTGTATGCACCTGCTGTGTGGCACATGTGCCCTGTGCACCTGCTGTGTGGCATATGCCCTGTATGCACCTGCTGCGTGGCACATGCCCTGTATGCACCTGCTGTGTGGCACACGTACCCTGTATGCACCTGCTGTGTGGCACATGCCCTGTATGCACCTGCTGTGTGGCACATGCCTGTAGGCACCTGCTGTGTGGCACATGCCCTGTATGCACCTGCTGTGTGCCACATACATCCTACGTACCTGCTGTATGGCACATGAGCTGTATGCACCTGCTGTGTGGCACATGCGCCCTGCACACCTGCTGTGTGACACACCTGCTATGTTCACCTGCTGTGTGGCACATGCACCCTGCGCACCTGCTGTGTGGCACATGCCCTGTATGCACCTGCTGTGTGGCACATGCCCTGTATGCACCTGCTGTGTGGCATATGCAGCCTGCACACCTGCTGTGTGGCACATGCCCTGTATGTCCCTGCTGTGTGGCACATGCACCCTGCACACCTGCTGTGTGGCACATGCCCTGTATGCACCTCCTGTGTGGCACATGCCCTGTGTGTCCCTGCTGTGTGGCACATGCCCTGTATGCACCTGCTGTGTGGCACACGTGCCTGTGCACCTGCTGTGTGGCACATGCCCTGTATGCACTTGCTGTGTGGCACACGTGCCCTGTGCACCTGCTGTGTGGCACATGCCCTGTATGTCCCTGCTGTGTGGCACATGCTCTGTATGCACCTGCTGTGTGGCACATGCCCTGTATGTCCCTGCTGTGTGGCACATGCACCCTGCTCACCTGCTGTGTGGCACATGCCCTGTATGCACCTCCTGTGTGGCACATGCCCTGTGTGTCCCTGCTGTGTGGCACATGCCCTGTATGCACCTGCTGTGTGGCACACGTGCCCTGTGCACCTGCTGTGTGGCACATGCCCTGTATGCACCTGCTGTGTGGCACACGTGCCCTGTGCACCTGCTGTGTGGCACGTGCCCTGTATGTCCCTGCTGTGTGGCACATGCCCTGTATGCACCTGCTGTGTGGCACATGCCCTGTATGCACCTGCTGTGTGGCACACGTGCCCTTCACACCTGCTGTGTGATACACACTGTTACAGACACCTGCTGTTAATGTGGTTTTAACTGTGGGGGAACAGCACGGACTTATGGTGCTAACAGTGAAGCTGGCAATGACATTGCCAGAGCCACCACACTCTAAGGATGTGCTAGGAGCCTTGAGCAGTTTCTTTCCTTAAAATTATCCTTACAAAACCCACTGGGTGATGCCCCCTTTCACAGATTGCAGACTGGAAACTTGAAGAAGGGACCTGTATTGCCCAAGGCCTCATGATTAGAGCATGCCACAGTTGGAGTTCAAATGTAGGTCCTGACTTCACCCCCTACCCTCGGTGAAACCCTGGCATAATGAGCCTTTTTGGATGCATGAAAAATGAGTGGGTGAATGAATTAATTCAGTCCCCAGGAAGATTCATGTCCAAAAATTAGATAATTTGAAAAGGATCATCTAAGCTTAAGTCTGTGTGCAGAATTAGGGTTCAAATAAAGCAATAAAGAAAAGTTTTAAGGGTCACCAAGCACTGAGACTGCCCCCCCCCCAGGCCTTGACTGCTTTAAGGAACATCATTACCAAGCTGCACTAAATAAAACTGGAATCTATTGGCTTTTTAACCAATGAGTCCATGGATGGAGTTCAGGCATGGCTAGTTCAAGCCACACTGTCAAGAATCTCAATCTCTTTCTTCTCTCTCCTTTCCTCCCTCTCACTGCTTCATCTCTCTTCTCTTCTCTCTACGTCCCCCACCTCCGGTCCTTTTGTGATGGCATCATTCTCAGGCAGGCTTCCCTTCAGAGCAACTTGATAGTTGCCAGAAGCTCCAAACTTTTGTCGAGAGGTTAGTGCCCTCGTGGAGGAGCCACTACCCAACAGCCAACGTCCTGGACGTGAGTGTCCCTGGCCTGGCTTGGGTGGAATTTCCCTGGGACTTAGTAGCCAGGCTTTGACCGTAGGTCCACACCCAAAGTAGACCCAAAAAACAATCCAGAAGGGAAAAAAATTGCTGGATAATAAAGGTACAGCTCGTGTCCAGGCATGCTGAGCCCCAGACCCTCATGCCTTTCACTCGCCCAAATCGTGCTCCTGGGGCATGGTGGGAAGGGGCTCCCTGGGAAGCACCTGAGGAAGAGGTGTGGCTGGGCCTGTCCTGGGTGTGCCTCTGCCTGTTCCAGACATTACCATAGCATCTTCAAGGTTCATCCATGTTGTAGGGTGATACAGTTTGGCTGTGTCTTCACCCAAATCTCTAACTGTAGCTCCCATGATCTCCATGTGTGTGAGAGAGACCCAATGGGAGGTGATTGAATCATGTGGGCAGGTCTTTCCCATGCTGTTCTTGTGATAATGAATAAGTTTCATGAGATATGATAGTTTATAAAGTGTAGTTCTCCTGCACATGCTCTCTCTCTTGCCTGCCACCATGTAAGAAGTGACTTTGCTCCTACTTTGCCATCCACCATGAGTATGAGGACTCCCCAGCCATGTGGAACTGTCAGTCCATTAAACCTCTTTCTTTTATAAATTACTCCGTCTTGGTTACATCTTTATTAGTAGCATGACAACAGAATAATACATAGGGTACATCAGGATTTCCTTCCTGTTTAAGGCTGAATAATATTCCGTTGTGTGGATAGACCACATTTTGTCCATCCATTTATCCGTCAGTGGACATTTCATTGGCTTCCACATTTTGGCTCTTGTGAATGTTGCTGCTATGAATATGGGGGTACAAATATCTCTTTGAGACCCTGCACTCAGTTCTTTTGGGGATAGACCCAGATGGAAATGCTGAATCAGACCGTAATTTATGTTTAAATTTTTGAGGAACCGCTGTCCTGTTTTCACAGCAGCCGCCCCATTTTCCACTTTCACCAGCAGCGCATGAAGGTTCCAATGTCTCTGTATCCCCACCAGCACTTGCACTCTGGTTTCCTGATAGCAGCGGTCCTGGTAGTTATGAGGTGGTGCGCTCTCGTGGTTCCACTGGGGAGCTTTTGGCTGAGACATGATGAGCTCCCACCTGTGTTCTAAAGTGTGTTCTGGCCTCTTAGTGGAGGCAGGAGTGCCTGTCAGCAGACTGCAGCAAAATCCAGGCGCAGGCGATGGTGCCGTTGCCCAGGGGATCGCAGTCGCCTGGAGACAGGTAGCTGGATTCTGGGTGTAGTTTGAAGGTCTGTTCCATCAGACTTGCTGGCATTTTATGTGGGCCATGAAGTAGAGGGTCAAGAATCACCTTCGGGATTTTGGCTGAGCAATGGAGTGAGTGGCCTTACCATGTACCAAGACAGTGGTGAGCGCTGGTGGGAGAGGCCCACGGGAAGAGTTTGATTTGGGCACGTTCACCTGAACTTGAAGGAGTTTCTGGTATGTTCTAGACAGTATTCCCTTTGCTGGTATGTTTGGAAGCTACATGCACCTTAAAGAGGTAAAAAGATTTGACTTATATTCTTGATGGTTGTTACCTCCCATTGGTAAATGAATGTCTTTCATTTTTAAAAAGCATGTTGCTCTGATTCTATTTATTTCATATCTACTTATTTCTGTTCTTGTTTTTTCTGGGCTACTTTGGTTTAAACTTCGATTTCTCTTGCACTCCTTTTTTTTTTTTTTTTTTTTTTTTTGGTAATTTGATGGGGTCATACAGCTGGCAAGGGGCAGTGCCAGGATACCAGCCTGGGCTCTTTTTTATTTGTGTTATCTTTATTTTTATTATTTTTAAAATTGTACTTTGGGTTTTGGGGTACATGTGCAGATCATGCAGGATTGTTGCATAGGTACACACATGGTAATGTGGTTTGCTGCCTCCGTCCCCTTGTCACCTATATCTGGCATTTCTCCCCCATGTTATCCCTCCCCCAACCTCCCCCACCCCCCCACTGTCCCTCCCCTGGCCCCCCCCCCAACATCCTCCAGTGTGTGATGCTCCCCTTCCTGTGTCCATGTGTTCTCATTGTTCAACACCCACCTATGAGTGAGAACATGCGGTGTTTGATTTTCTGTTCTTGTGTCAGTTTGCTGAGAATGATGGTTTCCAGATTCATCCACGTCTCTACAAAGGACAGGCACTCGCCGTTTTTTATGGCTGCATAGTATTACATGGTGTATATGTGCCACTACTTTGTTTTACACTTCGCTTTCTAATTTCATTTTATTTATGTCCCACTTATTGCTTTTTTCCCATTGGTTACTGCTTTGGTTTGGATCTGTGCCGCCACCCAGATTTCATGTTGAATTGTAATCCCCAGTGTTGGAAGAGGAGCTTGGTGGGGAGGTGATTGGATCATGGGGGCAACTTACCTCTTGCTGTTCTCACGATACTGAGTGAGTTCTCTGAGATCTAATGGTTTAAGGCACCTCCCCCTTCACTCTCTCTCTTCCTGCCACCATGCGAAGAAGGTGCTTGCTACCCCTTTGCCTTCTGCCACGGTTGAAATCTTCCTAAGCCTCAAACCACGCTTCCCATTAAGCTTGCAGAACCGTGAGTCAATTAGACCTCTTTTCTTCATCAATTACCCAGTCTCAGGTAGTTCTTTTCAGCATTGTGAAAATGGACTAACACAGTTGGCTTTAAGTTATTTTTAAAAAAACAACATTCTTTAGAGATAGGGTTTTACTTGTCACCCAGGCTGGAGTGTAGCACAATCATAGTTCACTGCCACACCAAATTCCTGGGTTCAAGTGATCCTCCCACCTCAACCTCCAGAGTAGCTGGGATTATAGGAGTGGGCCACCACACTCAGCTAATTTTAAAAGTTTTTTGTAGCGATGGGGTCTCACTGTGTTGCCCAGGCTAGTCTCAAACTCCTGGGCTCAAGCAATCCTCCTGCCTCAGCCTCACAAATTGCTGGGATTATAGGCATGAGCCACTGTGCCTGGCATCCTTAAGTTGTTCTTAAAAAATTATTTAAAGCTCAATGCATGTAGGAAAAAATTCAGAATATTAACCCTTTTGATGAGTTTCCTCCTATTTAGATTTCATTGCCCACTTATAAGTAATTGCTATAGTTTGGATGTTTGTCAAAGCTCATGTTGAAATCTGCTCCCCAATGTTGGAGGTGGGGACTGATGGGAGGCCTTTGGGTCCTGGGGACGGATCCCTCATGAATGGCCTGATGCCTTCCTTGTATTAATGAGTTCCCGCTGGAGCTGGCTGCTCAAATGAGCCTGACCCCCTCCCCTGCACCTTGCCTCCTCTCTCTCCGTGAAATCTCAGCACACACTGGCTCCCCTTCACCTTCTTCCATGAGTGGGGGCTTCCTGAGGCCCTCCCCAGCAACAGATACCGGCATCATGCTTCTTGTAGAGCCTGCAGAACTTTGAGCTAAATAAACCTCTTTTCTTTATAAATTGCCCAGTCTCAGGTATTCCTTTATAGCAACACAAGCAGACTAAGACAGTAATAAAACAATTACATAGAGGTTTACCACCTTAAAAGTATCTTGATTTACATATTTGACTACTGCCACCCTGATACAGATTGGCCCTGTGTCCCCACCCAAATCTCATCTCGAATTGTAATTCTCATGTGTTGAAGGAGGTATCTGTAATCCCCATGTGTCAAGGGAGAAAGGTGGTTGGACATTAGGGGTGCTTTCCCCACGCTATTCTCATGATAGTGAATGAGTTCTCATGAGATTTGATGGTTCTGTAAGTTTGACTGTTTCTCCTTCACATGTTCTCTCTCCTGCTGCCTTGTGAAGAAGGTACCTGCTTTTCCTTCTGTCATGATTGTATGTTTCCTGAGGCCTCCCCAGCCATGTGGAACTGTGAGTCAATTAAACCTCTTTTTGTTATAAATCACCCAGTCTCAGGGAAATTATAAATAGCAGTGTGAGAATGGGCCAATACCCACTCAGAGGGAGACTATCCCTCGAGAAGCTGTGTGTCTGTGTGGTTTTCAGTCCACAGATCCATGGGTGCCCGCTGTTTGCTGGCTGCCTCTCACCGTGTCGCCAATGTAAAGACGGTGGCAAGCAACCATCTTTTTCTAATTTGTTGGAGTAAAAACACTTGTTCTCAGGCCAGAAAAAGTTAGAACCATCTGATAACTGAAGGAAAATAACCCCAATGTTTGACATCTGTAATGACAATGCATTGATTAAAATGTTACTTTTCATTACAGTGGTAGCTGATAGAATGGTATCTTTCTCCTACTTGAATCACCTGGGCCAGGTGGAGGGTTTGGAAGGACAGTACAGGCCAACAACACAGGCTGAGGATGGTAAACAGAACCTGGAAGGTGTGGACTGGGTCTGCATGGTGCAGTGTCCTGCTATTCTCAAATTAGAAACATACATGTCTAAACTGAATCTCCCCATCAATGTCTACAGTTAATGAACACCCATATTTTCCACACTCTCACTTTCTTCCTCATTGCCTCCTCTATCACCTCACCCCTCATTCTGAGATCATCTAAGATTTTTGTTCCAAAGTTATTATTTTTTTTTAAAAAAATCTATAATAATGATTTAGATTTAACTCTAAGTTTGGTCTGTTTCTGAACTCACCACTGTCTCTTTTTCTTGGTTTATTTGTGTATCCACCTTGCAGATAATCTTTGATTCTGGTTTCAGAGACAGCATATAGATGGTAAATTTTCAGAGTGTTTGCCTGTACCCAAGTTATTATTATTTTTTTCATTTCCACCTATTGGAAAACGTATGGGACTCTAGGTTCAAAATAATCCTTCCTCTTAACTTGATGGTTTTCTTCTCTTGTTCTCCACAACACTTTGCTGTCAAGAACTCTGATAATAATAACCGGAGCCACTTTTCCTTGTGACAGGGGTGCCAGATTTAGCAGGTAGAGATAACATACAACATTTGGGACATGCCCATACTAAAAATTTAATATGTTTCTGAAGGTCCAAATTTAAATGGGTGTTCTGGGTTCTTTTCTGGTCACCCTACTTTAAGTCAGCCTGCTTTTGTTGATTTCTCTCAAAGCCTCTAGATGTCCTTATTTCTGATATTCTGAAATTCCATTAGTGTCTGCATGCAGGACCCTTCTTGGCTCTGTGAAGCCCTCCACAGCCCCTCCACACTGAAAACATGTGCCTTCTTTTTGTTTAGTTGGTTTCTTTCTCTCCTTAGTTCTCTCTGTTCTCCCTGGTACTCTTACTAGATGCTATTTATAGATTTAAACTCCCTGTTACTACCTAAATAATCTTGATCAAGTTCATTTACTTCTCTTAGTGCCAGTTCCTGCCTCATGAAATCAGCCTTAATGAAACCAACCTCACAGCAACGTCATGAGGATTAAATTCGTTGGAGGATGTAATGCCCCTTGTATGGTGAGCGCTATGGGTACTGCCTCCATCGTGCCTTCACGAGGCAAGAGCATCCGTGCTGTTCTGCCCGTGTGGGTACATCAAGCCTGTGGTAGGATGGCACTTCCTGCCATCCTACCACAGGATGGTTAAGTAGGGCTGTGTCACTTGTCTGGCTAATTAATCAGGGCTGTGCCCTGTAGCTTTTCTGGACTGATGGATTTAGTTTCCAATGTAAGACCCACCAGCACACTCTTCTGCTCATCCACAATGAATGACAATGTCTCTGATGGTCTGCTTTATCACTGGATTCTGAGTGAGGATGATGTAGGAGGCAGCCCCCTGTTGACCTTCAGTGGACATGCAGCATGACAGAGATACTGACTTTCATGGCACTGAGATTTGGGGGATGCTTGTTACCGCAGCACAGCTTCACCATCCTGACTGATACACAGGAAGAGCCAGGAGTTCCCCTCTCCTCCACCACTCTGCATTCATGTGGCAAGTGTCCTGTGACACTGCGTAGTGAGTGTCCTGTGCTGCTGCCAGCCCAGCCCAGACAAAGAGACACAGTCCATCCTTTATTGACCTTCTTTATTGAAGTCTTGGGGAGGAAGGACCTTTGCCTTTGAGCTGGTTCTGAGCTCTGATCTGTTCAGCTGCAATGAGGCTCATCCTGCAGTTGGTGAAGAGGGCACAGGGGACAGGGTCCTGAAAGCCACACATCAGAAGCTGTTTCTATTGATGATGGAAGAGCCCGTCTCCTTGTACTCCTTGCTGGTGATCCACATATCCTTGAACGTGGAGAGGGCGCACAAGATGGAACCACCTACCCAAGCACCATACACGGAATACGGACACGTGGCCACCTGGATGGGGCTGAGGCAGGAGGCAGAGAGGAGGGCAGAGGAGGGAAGGGGAGGTGGGGGAGGGGACAGGAGGAGAGAGAAGAAAGCAAAATCAAAATACCACTCTGAAATGGGGACACAAAACGTCTGCACCTCAGAGAACTTCACGGGCAGCCGTCTCTCCCTCCTGGAAAATACCGTCTATGATCTGTCATTAAAGATGTCAAACAGCCCATGCCTACTTCCTATAGCTTTATTTTTTTTATTTATACTTTGAGACAGGGTCTCACTCTGTTGCCCAGGCTGGAGTACAGTGGCACAATCACAATTCACTGCAGCCTCAACCTCCCAGGCTTAAGCAATCCTCCGGCCCCAGCCTCCCGAGTAGCTGGGTCCACAGGTGCACACTACCACATCTGGCTAATACTTTAGTTTTTTTGCAGAAATGAGATCTTGCTATGTTGCCCAATACTGGCCTCAAATTCATGGCCTCAAGCGATCATCCTGCCTCGGCCTCCCAAGGTGCTGAGATTACAGGTGTGAGCCACCATGCCCGGCCTGTAGCTTTAAACTATTAGATAAAATGAATAAGAGCACACAGGACTCATGGCCTTGGCATTTTAAAACACGTAACACATTTATTCATATAGAATGACTGTGCCTAAGGCATAGGTATTTTGTAGAAAAATTAGAAACCACAGATAAGCAAAATCAACCCATCACCAGTCATCAAACCCCCTAGAGAAATCCCTTCTAGATTGCCACATGGAGCTTTCAGGACTTCCTCTCACTCTTGCCAGGTTCCTGTTTTCATGACAACACATACGAAGTGTGTATTTCTTTCCATTTCTATTTTAGGAGAGAGAGTAGTGTTTTTTATACCAAGTCAAGTCACCTCTGGGCTGGGAGGAAGTGAAAGTCTCTACCCCATGTGTCACTGATCCAGGTGACAGCTGCTCGGTGGAAGAGGCTCTGTGGGTGCCTGGCGTTGACCCTTTCTCTGCCTGATGCAGGGGGCCAGGCATGGTGGTGTGCACCTGTGGACCCAGCTTCGTGAGAGGCTGAGGCTGGAGGATTGCTTGATCCTGGGAGGTTGAGGCTGCAGTGAACTGTGATTGTGCCACTGTACTCCAGCCTGGGCAACAGAGTGAGACCCTGTCTCAAAAAATGAAAATAAAGGCCGGGAGTGGTGGCTCGCACCTGTAATCCCTATAAATCACACTATAAAGCACTTTGGGAGGCCAAGGCAGGCAGATACCTGAGGTCAGGAGTTCAAGACCAGCCCAGCCAACATGGTGAAACCCCGTCTCTACTAAAAATAAAAAAAATAGGCATGGTGGCAGGTGCCTGTAATTCCAGCTACTCGGGAGGCTGAGGCAGGAGAATCACTTGAGCCTGGGAGGGGGGAGGTTGCAGTGAGCTGAGATCGTGTCTCTGCGGTCTAGCCTGGGAAACAAGAGTGAAACTCCATCTCAAAAAATAAAAAATAAAAATAAGTAAAAATAAATAAAAAGGGGCCCCTGGGGCTCAGGAAGGCTAAGGTCACTTGCTCAAGGTCAGGCAGTCATCATTTTCACACGTTCACGAACTTTCCTTAAGGCACTTAGGTATACAATAACGGGACATGCTTATGGTTCTAAGACACAGGAAGCACCTGTGTTGTGCGGGGGACCCGAAGGCACGAAGCACTGAATGGAGATTTGGGAAACCCAAGGCACAGGGGACAGGAAGGGAAGAGGAGCTCTCTGACTCAGCTGCCCAGTGTCTCCCCCACTCTGTCACACCACAGAACAGTGCTTGGCTTGGAAACCACTTGCTGGCATTGGTTAAGAAAAAAATTTATCATTATAGCTAAAAAAATAAATAAAAATAAAAAGGAAGAGTCAGGAGGGGGAAAAAAAGCATGATTAGAATCAGGGCATCGGGCAGAGAAAGGGCAGATGCCAGGCACCCGGGAGCCTCTTCCACCGAGGGGCTGTCGCCTCAATCAGTCGATGACTTCATCTGCATCTTATCTAAACAAACACGCAAAACCAAATGAGACTGTATTGGGGTGAGTGTTAAGAAGAAAGGAAAGCCGCTGGGTGCAGTGGCTCATGCCTGTAATCCCAACACTTTGGGAGGCCGAGGCGGGTGGATTACTAGAGGTCAGGAGTTTGAGACCAGCCTGGCCAACATGGCAAAATCCCGTCTCTACTAAAAATACAAAAATTAGCTGAGTGTGGTGGCGGGCACCTGTAATCCCAGCTACTCGGGAGTCTGAGGCAGGGAGAATTGCTTGAACCGGGAGGCAGAGGTTGCAGTGAGCCGAGACCACGCCATTGCACTACAGCCTGGGTGACAGAGCGAGAACCCATCTCAAAAAAAAAAAAAAAAAAAAGGAGAAGAAAGCAAATCACCAGCAGAAGACAGCCGAAGGACTGGAATGAACAATTACAGGAAGTATGTTTAAAAAACAAAAAGAAAGAGAAAAGAACAACAAATATTTCTTCTCCATTTACTCAGGTGCCCAGGGGTTTTGAGAACAAAGGACCCCGTGCTGGTGCGGACGTGGCCCGGAGCTTACTCAGTCCTCGCCGGGACAGAGGGGAGGCTGCATGTTTCCGTGGGCAATTGGGCCGTCCGCTCAAAAAGCCTCAAATTGTGCGTGCTTCTGACTCCAAATCTACATGTAGAAATGGATCTAAGGGTGGAATGACACTCTGAAGAAATAAGGGGAAGTAATGGACAGATTTTAGCTCAAGAACATTCATTATAGCAGATTTAGATTGCTGGGAGAAATAATTATTTGAAAAGTTGGCCCCGGTGAAACTAGCTGTTCTCTCAAGGTGAATGATGAGCTCGTTTCAGGGAGAGAATTTTCTTTAGGCTCAATTTAATGAGCTTTAGGGATGATTACAGGAGAATCTACCATGGTGCCTCTTGCAGAGATGGCTTAGACAGGAGGGAAATTAGACACAGAAGTGCTAAATCACAACCAGCTAACGGGAAATGGGTGACGTCATCAAGCTTGTGGAGAGTTTTTGGTGGGAGCGGGGGGATGAAGGGCACTTTGAGGACGTAGGAGGATGAAAGGGCTTGGAGCAAATGCAGCCCAGCCACAAGCTGGCAGGACAGAGACGGCCCAATGATGCCCTTTGCAAATGTGGTCAAGAAACTTATAAAAGCATGCTGAGTGCACTGGCTCACACCTATAATCCCGACACTTTGGGAGGCTGAGGTAAGTGGATCACTTGAGCCTGGAGTTCAAGACCAGAACCAAAAAACGAGGCAGGCATGGAGGAATGTGCCTGTAGTCCCGGCTACTTGGGAGGCTGAGTGGGAGGATCATCTGAGCCTGGGAGGTCAAGGCTGCAGTGAGCTGTGATCATGCCACTGTATTCCAGCCTGGGTGACAGTGAGAACTTGTCTCAAAAAAAAAAAAAAAAAAAGGAAAGGAAAAAGAAAGTTACAAAAGGATGATATTCAGTTTTAATTTGTTTTCGATGCTGGGCTAAGCAGTAGCCTTCTGTTCTGATTCAGTCAAACTTCATTACACACAAGAGTGGTCCAGAGAGCCGAGAGGAGGGAGACCAGAAGCAGGTTATGAAGTGGGAGCCCAGGGCTTTGGAGTCAGAAGGTGGGAAGGGCGAAGGTTTAATGGAATGTAAATGCCTGTGATATTACATAAGATGATCTAAGGAGAGCTGCAGACTCAGGGAGGAAGGAAACCGGTAAGTTTTCCAGCATTCTATGAATGTTTCTGATCTGTATGAAGAGGGCTGAAGACCTGGGAAGTGAGAAGGCAGTGGGAAGAGATTTTTGTGTAATCCTGGCTGATGCATTTGTAATTCCTGATACTTCCCTGTTGCTGCGGAGGAAGGATAGGGACCTCCCAGGACAGGCATCACCACTGCGCATTCTCTTTCAAATCTTACCCTGGTCTACAGAGCAAGGAAGGAATGGTACAGGGAACACCATCAGACAGGCAAGCAGAGCCTCAGAGGCAGCCAAAGATGCTCTGAGGACCCGTGCCGGACCCTTCCCTCTGAGCACGTCTGCCTGCAACCAGACCCGAAGCCCTTAGGGTTGGGGTGAGGGTGGTGGATGACACAATCCTCCAGAGAAGTGTGGGGGGCTGCGGGCAAAAGGGGAGTAAGTCCATGCCTCCTGCCTCCAGACTCTGGAGGAGGTCACCTTGCAGTGCCCTGTTCCAAAGTGGCAGCTGGAGCAGAGGGGACAAGGGCAGTAAGACATGTCTAGGGAGGACAAGAGGTGCTGAGATGGCCGCTCACGCCCCTGCCCACCCTGGTGTCTGGAAGATCCCCCCCCCTGCCCCACCCCCGCGGAGCATACAAAGGGTGGCCGTGAACCCTGGTGACAGGCCCCAGGGGGGATGGGGGTGTCGCTCTGGTGAGAGTCTCTTGTGCACCTGCAAGAGACCCCATCACAGAGTGCCCTATGGTTGGCCAATGGGGTTTGCAGCCAGCTCAAGGGCCAGCTGGTGAGATGGGCAGAATTCAGGGCCAGCTCAACAGGGACGCCCTGCAGTGACAGCCCCCAGAGACCCCACAGCAGAGGCTGTGAGGCCAGACGCAGACACAGAGGAAGCCAGAGAAGGTGTCCACTGGGGATAGCCCCAGGTGGGGCCCCCACGGGGGGAAGAGTGCTTTCATTTGACCAAAGAAGGCTGCGTTCATGGGGCAGCTGCTGGGCTCAACCGGAAGTGAGGGAGTGACCTTGCCCTTCCTGCCCCAGCCAGCCAGGCCAGGTGTGTTCCACATCCCAGCAGTCCCGACATCCTGGTAGTGCCAACATCCCAACATCCCAGCAGTCCCACCATCCTGACAGTCCTGACATCTCGGCAGTCCCCAAATCCTGGCAGTCCCACCATCCTAACGGTCCTGACATCTTGGCAGTCCTCAACTCCTGGCGGTTCTGCCATCCCAAAGTCCCAGCGTCCTGACAGTCCCAACATCCCAACAGTCCTAATGCCACACTGTCCACACCTTGTGTCCCTATGACCGTCTACTCTCTGCACAGGAGCATGAGCCGTCCTCCAGCACCTACTGGGACAATGTCTCTCCTCCGTGGGACCATGCTGGGGGTTTCCAGCCCCTCTTGGAGGGGATGTTCTTCCTCAGCATCTCTGACCTTGCTTTCCTGTTGCCTTTCCTCACTCAGCCCCAGTCAACCCTTCCTTGACCTTCCTCCAGGAAGCAGGCTTCTGAGCCAGGGCGTGGCTGTTCCCGCCGGCTGCACGCTCTTCCCCAGTATCCACACGGCTCGCCCTTACCTCAAGTGTTTACCCAAATGCCACCTTCTTGAGGAGGCCGACTCTGGCCCATCCTGTATCCAGCACCCCGGCCCTGCCCGCACTCCTCCCACCCCTGCCTGCACTCCCCTGACCCCTGCCCGCACTCCCCCCCCACCCCATCCTTTGCTGCACTCTGCCCGTGGACCATGGCCCTCCTGACATGCCACTCATGTCCCCTTCATGTTTATTCATGTCATTTATTGCTTCTCCCCCAGAACTAGAGTAAAAGCTCTGAGGACTTCCCAGGTGCCAGGAGCCATGCCCAGCATATCGGACGCATTCCAGAAATATCTGTGGAATGAACATGAGGTGCTCCCAGAGGGGATGGGTTGGGGAAGCCTCACCTTCACGTAAACTGTAGGGGACACCAGCTCCGAGATTTCTCTCTGCATCCGGAATCACAGGCCAGGGCAGGAGCCCATCCCTCCGGACAGTAGCATGTGGCCGAAGAGGACCTTCTGGAGGTCGGGGTTGCAGGAAGTGGTGCTCTGGATGGCCGTGGTGTGGATGCCGGGGGTGGTTTTCCCTGTCAGGACAGGCAGAGGAAGAAGAACATTGGAAGCCAGAGGCTAGGCTGCCATGCACCTGGGCCCCTGCCTCCCAGCAGAAGGCCCTGGGCGCTGGGAACTTCCCTGAGCCTCAGCTCCCGGTGTGGCGGGCAAACCTTAGCTTAGCTGGGCTCCCACCAGGGAACATAGGGAGCCACTCAGCCTGACGGCAGGACTCAGCTGCTCCTAGTTGAGGAAATAAATAGGAATTCTCTGCTCTCCGCCAGGAGAATCTGTAGTCAACTGTGATTGACAGTCATTAATATATAATGCCCTGGTATCAATTGTATAAAAAGATTCCTGGCGAGGCAGCATCCTCCCTCCGGCAGCCTTTGAGAAATGATCCCTCCTTTCTTGGTTCATCATTTGGCCATATGAATAAACTCAAATACAATGAGAACTGCCCTGAAGACATGTGTGCCTTGTATTATTAGATTGGTGCGGATGAAATTGATTACTTGTGCACCAACCTGATATTTTCTGTTCAATATTGCGAGTTCCTGGGAGGGCTGGGGGGTGCCATCCCTGCCTCGTGTCCCTTGCCTGTGAGGAAAAGCTGCCAGATGACCTTGGGCTGATTACAAAAAGCTAACCTCGGGGCATTTAAGAGGGGCCTGGCAGGAAGACCCTGCTAGCATCACCATTCTGGATGGTGCCCCCATTCACGGGGGACCCAACTAGACCCTGGGGAGAACTTCCCCACTGTGGAAATTAAAAGTTCCTCTTCAAAGTTCCCTTTCTTGTTAAAGAATAAATTTTCTAATAACTCTTTGTTAAGCCCTATCCTATGTAGTTGTTAGACATGCCATGCTTACAGGCACGTAATATATTCTATGTCCTCGTACTTTAACCAAGATATCTGTTCTGGATGTGCTCACAGGCATGTCCCAGCTTGCAGCCTATGCCCTTTACCTGTTTAAAAAAGTTTTAGGTTGTTAGCCGATCCGGTTTTAGGTTAGATTGTGAGGTCTGGCTCCAGTCAACGGAGATCAGACACAGCAGTAAGGATGACCCCAAATGCGTAAGGGATACGTATGTCTGCTTTCCTTTGTTCATTGTACTGTCATGGCAAGATGGCTAACGAGGGTACCCTGCCTGCAGCCCAGGAAGTAAAAATTGCTTGCTGAGAGATCCTTTGTCTCAGTGCTGATTTTTCTTTGCAGCACTGACTATCAGTTTCCAACACTACAGTGGGTAAAGAACCCCATTGCTTCTCCACTTCACATGTGTGGTGCACTTGACCACACTATACCCTGCACAGTCTAACGGGGGAACACAGAGATGAACCAGCTAACTTACAGAAGATTCTAAGTGCCAGGTACTCCCTGGGTCCTCATCCTGGGGAAATGGTTACTTCCCCCGGCTTTAATTCCCCTTTGTCCCTTATGAATATAACAAATGAAGAATTGGACTCCGGGGGAACACCTGCTTTTCCATGTCGACCCGGCAGATTCCATCTTGCCGATCAGTAGGGATTTCACCCTCCATCATTTTTCCCGTTCCACCAGGAAAAATGCACCAGCTGGAGCATTTAGGCAACTCCACGCTCGCTCAAAGTCTCGAGATCAGCCAAACGTGTAAAGCTCCCTCCAAATCCATGGTGATTACGTGTCTGTCTTAAATTGTCTCGATTTTTATATTTGAAATTATTTTGTAAGTAGGCAGAGTATAAACAATACATTATGAAAGCAAAGACCTCTTTGGTGAGTTTCCTTCTCTGTAAAATGGGATCATCTTACAGAGGCAGATTTGGAGGCGGATTCAGGATATAACACACGCAACGGTCAGCGAAGCGACAAGCAGACGGTAGGTGCCTAGTGAGTGTCAGCTGGTTGAAGAACTTTTGAAACAGTGTGGCTGTTTGCTACTCAAACCAGATCCCCCCTCCTGGCAGCCCTAGTTCCTTCTTTTCTTTCTTTTTTTTTTTTTTTTTTTCAGATGGAGTCTTGCTCTGTTGCCCACCCAGGCTGGAGTGTAGTGGCATAATCTCGGCTCACTGCAACCTCCACCTCCCAGGGTCAAGCGATTTCCCTGCCTCAGTCACCTGAGTAGCCTGAACTACAGGCATGTGCCACCATGCCTAACCAATTTTTGTATTTTTAGTAGAGACAGGGTTTCACTCTGTTGGCCAGGCTGGTCTCGAACTCCTGACATCAGGTGATCCACCTGCCTGAGCCTTCCAAAGTGCTGGGATTACAGGCGTGAGCCACCATGCCCAGCCCCTCTTCTTACAGGGTGCTCACTTGCTCATGTCCAGGCTAATTTCTGTCCCCTTCCTGAGGATTCACCTATGAGTTCTGTCTGGAAGAGCACCTCAGGGCAGAAGAAGCTCTCCTGCCCAACGCTGATCTCTTGGTCATCAGGCAGCTGATACTTCCACCGGCAGGAAGGTGAATTGGTTTTCATCTTTTCCTTGTCAAAGTCCAAAGCCACATAGCAGCACTTCTCCTTCAGGTCCTGGATGTACTCTCGATCCCCTGTGGGACAAAGGAAAAGTACCAAACAGAAAAGGGAATGGAAGTGAGGTGAGTTCACAAAAGCACCTTGCGGTGAGGTTGAGGCTGCACCCCTGGAGCCACCATTTCTATTTCCATCTCACACCCCGGGCTCTCTTGTTTGCATCGCACGTTGAGGCTGAGTTTGTGGGAGACGAGAGTAAGTATGTCTTGAACTAAGATGAAAGGGGTTAGGACATTTCAGCGTTTGAGAAGTTGAGATCCTTCTATATATGGTATATGTTTGGGGAAGGGTGGGGAGAGCTGGACAAGCAAACCCAACTTTCTTTCTTTTCTTTTTAGACAGAGTCTCACTCTGTTGCCCAGGCTGCAGTGCAGTGGCACAATCTCGGCTCACTGCAACCTCCACCTCCCGAGTTCAAGCAATTCTCCTGCCTCAGCCTCCTGAGTAGCTGGGATTACAGGTGCCCGCCACCACACCCAGCTAATTTTTTGTACTTTTAGTAGAGACAGGTTTCACTATGTTGGCCAGGCTGATCTCGAACTCCTGACCTCATGATCTGCCCACCTGGACCTCCCAAAGTGCTGGGATAACAGGTGTGAGCCACGGCGCCCGGCTGACTTTCTCATCTACTGCTATGACTGGTGCTGTTGGTGTCCCCTCCCCAGCTGCTGTATCAGCTGCCACCTGCGCACAGCTGCCCTCTCCTTCTCTGGAGAATTGCCCACAGTGGATCAAAGCACCCACCTGGAAATATCTGGAAGGTTACACTCCTCCTCTTTTGGGGTGGCTGACGACCAGTTTTAAATCCAGCTGTGTCTTCTCGTGTTCTGGTTTTACGCTTTGTCTATCACTGTTTTTGAGTTGGATCAGGGGGAACTCCGTACCGCCCACCTGGAAATGTCACTTGGTCTTCAGCCCCCTGACGTCTGCCTTCTACCTTCACTCGTTCCACCTAACCTGCTCTTGCCTGGGTCTATTCTGTCCTCCTAGTTCTAAGACTAGTGTCCCTGTGGACACGCTTAGGTTCTTTCCTGACCTCTCTCCCTGGGCAGCTGAGGCTGTTAATCACCCCCTTCTCTTTCTTTGGCTCCCCGGTTGCTGCACTCTCCTGATATTTGTTCCTTTCTTCATCTAGTTGGGGCTTTGGTGAGAAAATCTGGGTTCAAGTCCCATCTCTGCCATTGACCCAATGCCTGGCTTTAAGCAACTCATCCCCTTAAACCTTCCCTTTCCTCATCTGCAAGAGTGGGATGGATGGTCACTCTCAGGACTGTTAGAAGGACGAGAGGTAAGGTGCTCACCAAGAGCTCACCAAGGGTGAGGCGTCAATAACATGTTAGGACTTTGCCCTGCAATCCTTCTCACTAGTTGGTGAGAAGGATTCTAGTTACTGTTAGTTTTTAGGGGTCCATGCTTTGCATCACCTTTGACACAGACCTCTTGGTCAGCAAGGAAGACCCTGGGATGCAGGACTGTAGACTCACTGGGAATGGGTGTCATGCAGGTTTTACAGGCTGGGAAACTGGTCCAGGAACTGGGTGCAGAGAGGGACAGGCACCTTGCCTGGAGACTTGGGTTCATATACCAGTTGCCATGCCACTTATCATTTATGGAATTTTGGGAAAATCTTCTAATAACCTTCCTAAGCCTCTTCCTATTTTTTTTTTTTTTTTTGAGACAGGGTGTTGCTTTGCTCTGTTACCCAGGCTGGAGTACAGTAGTGCCATGATAGCTCACTATAACCTCGAACTCCTAGGCTCAAGTGATCCCCTTGCCTCAGCTTCCTCAGTAGCTGGGACTAGAGGTGCTCATCACAACGCCCTGCTAATTTTTTAATGTTTTTGTAGAGACTGGGTCTTGCCATGTTGTCCAGGCTGATTGCAAACTCCTAGGTTCAAGTGGTCCTCCCACCCCGGGCCTCCCAAATTGCTGGGATTATAGACATGAGCCATTGCACCCAGCTGCATCTTCCTTTTGTAATATAAATAATTGCTCTCTTTCATAGGGTTACAGTGAGAAGCAATGAGAAAATGCATGGGAAATGTTTGCTTGCAGTGCTTTGCACAGGATAAGTTCTCTATAAAGCTTAGCTCATCATCATCATAACTGTCATCACAACGATCATCACCACCACCATCATCATCATCACCACCACCATCATCACCATCACCATCATCACCATCACCATCATCACCACCACCATCACCATCACCATCATCACCACCATCATCATCACCACCACCATCATCACCATCACCATCATCACCATCACCATCATCACCACCACCATCACCATCACCATCATCACCACCATCATCATCACCACCACCATCACCACCATCACCATCATCACCACCATCATCATCACCATCACCATCACCACCATCACCATCATCACCACCATCATCATCACCACCACCATCATCACCACCATCATCACCATCACCATCATCACCACCATCATCACCATCACCATCATCACCATCACCATCATCACCATCACCATCATCACCACCATCATCATCACCATCATCACCACCATCATCATCACCACCACCATCATCACCATCACCATCATCACCACCACCATCATCACCACCACCATCATGACCACCACCACCATCATCACCACCACCATCATCACCATCACCATCATCACCACCACCATCATCACCATCACCATCATCACCACCATCACCATCACCGTCACCATCATCACAATTATTGTTACCATTACTATCACCATCATCACCACCATCACCATCACCATCATCACCATCACCATCATCACCACCATCATCATCATCACCATCAATCACCATATGACCATCATCATCACCATCACCATCATCACCACCACCATCATTGTCACCATCACCATCACCATCACCACCACCATCATCATCACCACCATCATCATCATTGTCACCATCACCACCATCATCACCACCACCATCATTAGCGCCCCCACTATCATCACCATCAATCACCATATGACCATCATCATCACCATCACCATCATCAGCATCACCATCATCACCATCATGGTCACCACCACTATCACCATATCACCACCAGCACCAGCATCATTATCATTGCTCTTGTCATCATCATCAATTCACTAAATGTCCCTAAACATAGATAAGGTTGTTTTTAGAACCTGAATGATGGTCAAGTACTCTTAGCTTTACACACTGAGGCTGTAGGTTGAGCAAGCAAAGAAGGCTATTACACCCAGAGACCAGTTTACTCAGCCAAGAACAGCAGTTTCTTACCTGTGCTCAGCAATAATTGCCCATCGTCTTTCAACAGTTGCAGGAGGTACGTGGTTAGGTCCTGGCCCACTCTGTCCATCTGGAAGGTTGACTGATGCAAAGGACAGCCGTC
This sequence comes from Ateles fusciceps, assembly GCA_036589455.1. Taxonomy (NCBI): domain Eukaryota; kingdom Metazoa; phylum Chordata; class Mammalia; order Primates; family Atelidae; genus Ateles; species Ateles fusciceps. The sequence continues at coordinate 2,688,071 of JAZHEH010002754.1, forward strand.
AGTGATGGGTACAAAGTATATCATTCCTTCTCCAGATTCAATGGTCATGCCTAGACAAGAGAACATGCTGGCATCATAATGCAGGGCCAGTGACATCCCTTACAATTGTAACTGCAGGGGGGAGAAGGCAGAGGGGAACTAATGGAGGGGAAGGGCAAAGATTCTCAGGAGTGAGCTTTCTTCCCCCAAAGGGGAGCACACAAGGAGGAACAAGAGGGCTGGCTGTTTTGGATGGCAGCTCCCAAGTTTTCTTAGGAAACCACCCGTGTGGGTTTCACAGTAGTGCTCTAAAAGGTAACAAAGGAAAAATAATAGCAGGCTTTTTCCTTTCATTTTTTTAATTAACAAATAATACTTGTACAGTACTTACACTGTACACAAACGTGTCTACAGCAGCTTTACTTACAATAGCCCCAAACTGACACAACTCAAATATCCATTCACAAGTGGATAAAGTACAATGTAGTCATATGCTGGGCTACTATCCAGAACTGAGAAGACATTAATTCTCAATCCACACACAGAGATAAATCTTCAACTAATCACGCTGCATGAAAATAAAGAAACCCGAAAAAGAGTGCAGACTTCCTGGCTCTATTCATACAAAATTCTAGAAAACGCAAACTCCAGGAAGCTGGTGGCTGTCTGGAGACAGACTGGAGAGGCAGAGTGTCCTGTGTCAGGAAAATGATCGGGGTGACAGATACATTCATTATCTTGGTTATAATGGCTTCAAGAGTGGACCCATGTGCCAAAACTTGGCAAATTGTACCCCTTAAATATGTGCAGTTTATTGCCTATCAATTACACCTCAAGAATGTTATTAAGAAAAAAAGTGAGTAAATTGTTAAAATCTGGGAGTGAAGAAAGGTGCTGGAGTGTGTGAGCGGTGTGGGTCTTTGTCTTTCATTCCTGGTCAGGGCGGGAGTGGGCTGTGCACAGTGGTGAGCGTCTCAGCTGCAGGGACGGGGGAGGGTGTGGGGCTCCCACAGGGCCACTCACCAGAGGTCTGGCCAGAGGCGTATAGAGAAAGGACTCCTTGGTTAGCTAAATACGGGGCAGGTATGTTGAAAGTCTCAACAGCACCTAGGAAGAAACATCAGCCACCTCTGGCAGTCAGGCCTGCATATTAGGAGGAGGTGAGCTTCTCCTTAACGACCCAGGCTACATGAGTCCCGCCTGCCAGAGGCACTTGGTTCTCCACGGAGAGACCCAGACCACGGGCACAGAAACACGTTCCTCCTTATCCCAGCTTTGCCCCGATGAGCTCCGGGACACTCTCAGTTTCCCAGTCTTTAAAATGGGCTCACACCCGTCCCAGCCACCTCTTAGGACTGTGGGGGAGACTCAGATTAGACGGCGTACTCCATGCAGATGGGCTCCTGGGCATATGTGCCGTCCACCGATGTCTGGTACCTGGCTCAGGGTGATTAGGACAGGGGCACGGTGGACCCAGGGTGTGAAGTGTTGGGGTGTGGACTTAACCAGCAGTCAGGAAAAGGATCAAACTGATTCCTAGCCAGGGCCTGAAGAGTGGGCCAAGATGGCATGTTTTTAAAAATGACATTACACGTGGCTCGGCTGCACCGCTGACTGTGTGACTCAGAAAATGTGTGAGTGAGTGTATAACCGGGGTGGTGTTCTTGGGTGGGGTGGGGCATTTGCCCAACAGAAATGAAAACCTAAGCCCATACAAGGACTAGTTCACGCGTGTCCACAGCAGCTTTACCTGCAAGAGCCCCCTGCTGGACGCCACGCGGATGTGCAAGGGCAGGTGGGTGGACACAGGTGTGGTGTGATATGTGCAGCCTGGCATCAGAAGCACAGACATGGCACAGGTCAGAGAGGTGGCTGGCTGCCTGTGGCTGGGGGCATCTCTGAGTCTGGGCCACTCTTGGTGGAGGGGTAAAGCATGATCCCGAGGTGGGAG